>OX465274.1:185830074-188330074 GCA_949987645.1 Tachina grossa | reverse complement strand
GCACATAGCACGTCGAACGTGACCTTTTTTCCTTATCATATTTTTATTGTGCCTGATGCTCTTTTTGAAAAATTATAAATATACAGGCTTAGTAAAAATGTTTTCGAATTAGCAGCAGTGCTCTTCATGTCTTTCGAAAAAGTATTCTCTACTTTCGTCTAGCTTTTGCGAACGTTTGCTTGCATTTTTAAGACTCGTTTTGTAATTGTATAGTATTCACTTCAGCGAGCTTCTGCACGCTTTGTCTCTTGCAGATGTGGCTTTCCGCCTTTGCTCTTAAATCATTTAATTTTTTTTCTTCCGCCGTGGTTTTCTTTCCATTTTTCCTAGTATTTCGCATTTTTCCGTTTGTTTTTTATTATTTATGGCTTTGCAATAATAAATTCATCTTCCTGAAAATTTGCTATTCACTCTATCAATTTTTTCGTCATTTTTACTCATTTAAGTTTAAATAATTAAAAAAAAATCATGTATTTTTTTAATTTTACACTTACGATGTCGCACGTGACCAACTACATATATAGGTACCACGATCACAAATCTTTATAGCTTTTAGCAAGTTTTTTTTATATTATAAATTTAAAATCAAAGCAAAAAATTTACATACAAATCATTAGTTACAGCATTCATTAACTCAGCTTCAAGTACATAGTTCTATTTCCGGTGAGACACCAATGAATTTAAAACATTATTGTCCGAGGACGAAAGTGATCCGAATAACTAAATGGCAATTTAGTTAAGAAGAATTTTTGATATAAACAACAGCCTGATAACAAATGCTGTTTTTTAAGGTCGCACGTGACATGGAAATATTCTATTTGGCAAAGGAACAATTTACAGTTATTTGCAATCGCATAGTTTTTTGTGTATTCTTTTTTGGCTCTTTGTATCCTTAGAATAGGGATGGCAAAGTTGTTACAATTGTACTTTGTTGGTACTATTTAAACTCGGAAAGTACAATAATACACTAATTTAGTAAACTCAAGGAATCTCTCGAGTTCTACTCCACATTTCTTTTCAAACAATTGCATATGTCAATTTTCACTTATGAACGATGAAACTCATATTCTTCTCACTTAAAAACAGTTTTGTGACAGTAAAACGCAGCGAGAAAATAAAAAAATGTGAACTCGTCCATTTCCAAATAGTTTTTCTTTTAAATTCTATGCTTTTAAATTTTATATTTTAAATTTTGACTTAAACAGGTGTAGCCATATGCTTTAACATCAACTTATAAGAAAATTTGTGATTATTTTAACAAAAATTTGTACTAAAAAAAATTGTTTTAATACAATTAAGGTCAAAAGGTACAATTTTTGAAAGTTGTTGGTCCATTTTAAAAATTCTCAATGCCATCCCTGCCTTAGAAAAATGTAATAGAGCAAAATTCAATGGATAATGGTTCGCTTTGGGAACATTTATCATAACAAAATGATAAAATTAAACCCCCTTATGCAAAAACGATTGTTAAACTTAAAGTTGGTTTAGCAAACGGATTTGGTATGGCAAAATCGGTTTTAACACATGCTTTAACTTTAACAAACGTTTTTGCATAAGGGGGAGTGTTTTCAATTCTTAATTTTTTTGGTGTCTGTGGAAATACCCATATTCTTTTAAATATATTTGAGGATTTTGCTTGTTGTTTTTTTGATTTAAATTTTTTTACTTTCTTGTCATCAAAGTCATCGAAAACTATCATAAAGTAAATCCTGCTGAGAACTCAAGTCATTTACAGCGAAGAAGCTCACAAAATATACAACTAGACAAAATTACTTTATATAAAAAAATTGACTTGTTAAAATGAAATTTAGCAAACGAACTATAAGAAAAGTAAAAGTATCATGTGGTATTGAAACCAATAATGAGTATAATAAAATAAGCTTAAAGTATTACGAAAAAAATAAACTACTTTCTTTCTCCTCTCGTTGGTTGCCACATTCACATTAAGCAACAAGGTTACGTTGGCAGTGCAACAGGGGCAGGAAAAAATTCTTCTCATTCACATCTGTAGAAATAAGGTGCAAATAATGGCATGATCAACTAAAATTGAAGCATAACAGATTTTTTACAACAAAGAAAATTGCCAATTTTTGTTATAATTTTACTGCTGCTGCTGCTTACAACGACGACGACACAAACAGAAAGAAAATACATGAAAAACATGTGGTTGCATGCAATGTAGTTTAATGTCATTAAATGGTTAATAAATTTGGCCATAAAAATAACACCAAAAAAAAAAAACTTGCAATAAATTCTTGGGTAAAAGCATGACAAAATATTTAAGAGAAACAAAAAATAGTTTTTAAAGTAACTAAAAGATTTAGGAAAAATTAAAAAAAATACGAGGCAATTTCAAAAGAAGAAAAATTTTTACAAAGAAGCGGTCAATCAGTGTCCCTCAGATAGAAATGCTTCTAGAGTATTTGACATCCATCATTATGGATGTTAATTAAGTAATTAAAAACGAATTTGAAAATTTTCAATTAATGTATTTTATCAAATTTGTTAGTCGTGGTCCAGACATGCAATTTGTGTTGCAGCAACTTTTTATTTGTTTAGTGAAAAAGAGCGAGAGGGGAATAAAAAATGTATATTTCTATTTAACACTCTCCCACATACCCAAGAATTGCTGCAACAAAAATTGCAAGTCGGGACCGGGACTTAGTAATTACTGCATTTTAAATAACTCTTTTTTTATATTCCGTGATTTCTTTTCTATCATTTGAAATTTTTTTAACAAAAAATCACCCACTCAGCAGCCGTCATTAAATGACATTTAAGATTTTCTTATTTTTTTTCTTATTTATTTTTTTTTTTAATTTTTATTTTTTTTTTTTCATAATTGTTCAAAAGTAATAAAATTAATACTATAAATCTTTATAAGAAAAAAAAACGAGGCCCAGAACAAAAAAAAAAAGCAGTAATAATAATAAATCAATATTAATAATTTGCTTTTTGTTATTTTGTTTGCATACTTTTTATATATAAAAATTTTTTTTTTTTCCTAAAATGGGGTCAATTTGACGCGACATTTTATTTGAATATACATTTTTTTTTATGAGAATATAATACACAAGTGTGTAATGCAGGGAACGGAAAAAATAATAATGATTCACTATGGATAAAGAGTGTTCAATAAATTATATAATAAATAGAAATTAAAAGATGTTTAATAAAATCCATACTAGCGTAATTCGATTGAGACGGGTGTGACAATATTTACATTTTTTTATTGTACATAATTCAAAAATCTATAATTTAGAAAATATTACGATTGCCAAGGATGTTAATCCTCTGCGCTCAGGATAGGCAACATAAGGCTGTGGCGGGTGTGACCTTAAACATCTCAGTTTTTTTGCAAGAATTATTTCTTATATAAGTTCCTTTTTTTCCTAAAATGGGGTCAACTTTTTTTATAGAAATGTAATACACAAGTGTAAAATGCAGGGAACGGAAAAAATAAAATATCATTCATTGTAAATAAAAAGTATGCAATAAGGTGTTTTGTGGAAAAAGTCTATAGTAATTCTTTTTTAAGTCTTCTATGTAAATATATATAAATAGAAATTAAATGATGTATGTATAATAAAATTCATACTATGGTTATTTGATTGGAACGGGTGTGACCATGATATTTATATTTTTTATAGTTCAAAAATCTATTATAATTGAAAAAAAAGTCTGCGGTTGCCAAGGATGTTAATGCTCTGATTTCATCAGAATCTCAGTTCTTTGCAAAAAATTATTTCTTATTATGTAAGTTATTTTTTACCCTAAAATCCATCCAATTTGACGCGACATTTTATTTGAATATAACATTTTTTATGAGAATATAATAAAATATACACAAGTATGCAATGCAGGGAACGAGTTCCAAAAGCGGGAACGAAATGCATATAGACAATTGCTTAACCATATAAACAAGCCAATTTTTGGGGTTGGATGAGGACATTATGTCAAATAAATATACTTCAGTATTTCATATACATAATACAAAATAAATAAAAATTATTTAACAAGGTGTTTTGTGGAAAAAGTCCAAAGTAAGTAATTATTTTATATTATATTATTATATTCATAATACGGTAGGTAATTCGATTGGCCCGGGTGTGACCACAATATTAAATTTGTTTTTATAATTCAGAAATATGTATATAATATTGAAAAAATTGCGACTGCCATTACTTTATTTTTTTTTTTCTTAAAATGGGGTCAATTTGACGCGATATTTTATTTGAATATAAAATTTTTTATATAAGAATATAATATTAAATACACAAGTGTGTAATGCAGGGAACGGAAAAAATCTAAATAATTCAATATAAATAAAAAGTATTCAATAAGGCGTTTTGTGGTCCATATTAATTATTTTGCACGTCTTCTATATAAATAAAAAAAGAAATTAAGTGATGTTTGCATAATAAAATTGGATTGGAACGGGTGTGACATGCTGCTTTTATGTACATATACATATGTATGTAATTCAAAAATATATAATATTAAAAAAACTACGATTGGCAAGATTGTTAATCCTATAACTTCGGCTCAGAATGGATATCAGAAGGCTGTACCGGGTGTGACCTTAAAAATCTCAGTTTTTGCGAAAAAATTATTACTTTTAGCATATGTTATGTAAAATCTTCCATAGAACGCACGCAATAGTTTTAGTGTGGTAAACTAATTTTTAACTTGTGCTTTTTTTTTGGATTTTTATTATTATTAAATAAGTTTTAATATTTTTAACGCTCTTTTTCCCAAAAATTAATATTTAACTTGTTTAGCGAAATATTAGTTGGTTTTTTTTTTAAATACATTGAAATTTATTAGTGAGGGATTAGCTGGATCCTATGCGCATTTCCCTGCTGCTAAGGTGGATAATCAATGAACCTTTACCTCAAAAACTTCTAAGAATAACTAGATATACTATATATAACTTTCATTTAAACAACTGAGAAGCTCAACTTATATCATAGTTGAAACAAGAATTCAATTAAAACTTGAAAACAAATTCTTTTTCTCCCATTCACGGAGATTTCCGAAAATGTGACGGGCCTGGACTTATTTTATGTGACGGTTGTAACTTCTTTATGTAACGGGTGTGACCTGCTATGAGAACACTAATATCCTTAAATGTTTTTGTTTTCAAAAATGTGGCGGGTGTGACTTCTTTTATGTGCCTGGTGTGACTTATTTTATATGACGGGTGTGAACTGCCATGAGAACACTTGACTTTATCATTGCCACCACTTGAAGTTTTTGGCTCTTCTACTTATTTTTTTTTTGTTTTTGTTTTGAAGCATTTTTATAAATTTTAATTAAATATTTTTTTTCAATCCCTGCAGAATAATTTTTAAATTATTTAAGCACAAATTTATACAACACATAACATGATTTGTATTGACGACAATGTAGGAGTTTTATTTGAATAGCCATAATAAAGTAAGTGGTTGCGAACACACTGTGACTCTCTTGAGATTATGTTTATGTTTGGATGGGCGGGCGTCTTCCAATTATTAACCATTTAATTAAATATATTTATTTGGTTAATAAGAGAATTTTAATAGTTTTATTTTTCTTATGTGTCTATACCAAAACTAATCCTTGAAATATCTATATTTTTACATGCAAATATTAAGTATTTATAAAACACTTATATATTCCTATAGATTTATAGTTTAATTTCAAACAATTATAATACGTTTCTCACCATTTACTTTACTATTACAGATTTTTAATGACAATAACCCTCAAATGGAGGTGGAATAACCAGATTCATTTAGTATTAAAATATTTTCAATTGAATTGCAAATATCTATAGTAGTTTAGTTTACATGAGCAGTGGAAAGCAGATAAATAGCATTAATTCTCTGGTTATTTTCTTTTTACCACGAAAGTGGATTTTATGTTTTTATTTAGATTTTTTTTTTATATGTTTTATATCAAAAGTTAAACAAATACTTTTATGTTTATTGTTATGTATTTGTATAATTTTACGGCTATTTTTTAACCTCCACTGTGTGTTGAGGTATTATGCTTTCCGCTTACCTCTACAAGCGTAAGTTAATCGAACAAAAACAATAACAACTATGACTATGTGTGACCGACAACTGTTTTATATTATTTAGCATGAGAAGTCATAAATCTTTGCCAGCAAACATTTGCAATCTGAAAGATACATTTAAACATTTAGAAAAGTAACAATTATTGTTTACGACTTTTAGTTAACAGTTTTAGTTTTTTTTTTGTTTTTAGTGTTAAAATACAAATTTATTTATTTATTATTAGACATATAAAGTTAAATGTATTTCTGTTGTTGTTGTTTTTTTCTATCTTAATTTATAGTTACAGACATCTTTAGACAACATGTAAGCCATTAGTTCATAATTTTTGTTTTCTTTTTCTTTTTTGTGGGCCATTGTTGTCATTATTTGTGATACTCGTACACAACAACAACTAGTGTGAGTGACTAACTGTGGAGACTGTGAAAATAATTTGTTTTACATTTAATTTAATGGGCCTGCTTGCTACTGTTGCTGCAGCCGCCTGACAGCGACGACACAGTAACTCGCATTCGCATTCGTTTTTTTTTTTTTTTTTTTTTTTGAAACTAAAATTTATTTATGTTGAATTGATTTATGTATTTGCATTTTATTATTGTTATGTTTTATTAAACACAGAAATATATACAAATAAAATAAAATAATAAAATAAAAATATTCTTTAAATGATGTCACCATTTAACGACCGAAAAAAAAGTAATAAAAAAATAATACAAGTACAAATTTCTGTAGACTTGACAGATTTATAGTATCTTGTAAGTCTACATATTTGCAAAAATATTACCATTGCTTTAATTTAACAAGGGGTGGAAGAATGTTATATTATCAGAAAGTGTTGGAAAAATAATTATTAAATGCTTTAATATACTTAAAATGCCCTATTGAACTTAATTTATTACTTAATGGCTTTTTTTGTTTGTTTGTTGTTTATAAGGAAACTTCTTTTTAAGGACATGCCATTCGTCTTTTGCTTAATGATTTCTCATTACGCAAATGATAACTCAGGAAATGGGTTTGGGTATAAACACGAAAATTTATTCGACAAGTTTTGTTTTCATTTTCTTCTCATTCTTTGTTTTTCAAATATTTGTTAATATTCTATCATATACCAACTATGTAGTTCTAAAAGTATTTTTAAAATTGAATTTATATATTCACTGATTTTTATAGACTTAAAAAGTGTTTCAAGTGCCGCAAATTTTATTAAAATCTGTGGCAGAGCGGAAAGTTTCAGGGATGAGCTGCTACACACAAAAAAATTTCCTGCAATAGACACGTTTAATAAATAAAAATTAATTAAACATTTTATAGTCAATTAAACTTTTAATTAAATTAAATTTTTAAACAAAAGTTTAATTGACTCAATTATATTTTTAATTGATTTTTTTTTCTTCAATTAAACGTGTTTATTTTATTGCAGGACTTTTCAGCTGAGCCGATTCCCTGGCTGGCTCAATCATGAACATTCCCTTGGAATTTATTTCTCACAGAAAATAATTTTCTCGAGAAAACATTCCTCCAATCATGAATTCCTTGGGAACAAAATCAACATAAAAGAACTATAAAATACAAGTTTAAGTACATATAAAAATTTTGTTTTAATGGAGTATTAAATATGTTTTTATGTAAATTCCCTTCTGTTTTGCAAGGGAAAGATTTTTAGTGAAAAAAAAACAAGTTCAATTGCGTTCACATTCAGGGCTACAATGAATAAATTTCCGCGTGAAATTTTTCCCGGGGAGCAATTCCAACTAATAACAAACAATAGGGAAAACAAAAAATTCTAATTGAAAAAGGGAGAAATTTCTCGCGGAATTTTATTCATGATAGTCATGAATACCTACTTTTTTCCCCGGGGAATTTTTCATTCCCGCATTTGGTAAAAACAGGGAAAACATATTCATAATAGGAGAAAAGGGAAAAGTAAAAAAACTCGCGCGGAATTCTGTTCATGATTGGGCTGATTAAAATAATCGTATTGCTATAATAAATAGAATGAACATTTATCGACTTTGCTATCCAGTAATATTTTATTGTTATATATCATTACCTTAATATAGAAAGGCCCTAACTAATTATTTTTTTTGAAATCGGGATTTTTGTATGCTTCGCTAGAAGAGCATCGAATGTATCGAAAAATGCAAAAATATTGATTTAAAAAAAAAATAATGAGTTAGGGCCTTTCTATATTAAGGTAATGATATACATTTAGTTTTTTTTTCTTTCTATTTCTTTTGTGTTATGCAGATATGCCACAAGATATACAATTAAATGGTGAGAAAAACACAATGTACACTATCGTTGAAAATAAAACTATTACTGAATCACATTATCGTTACCGCAAGCGAAGAAATATATCGCTAAATATTACGATTTTCGGTTTGCAAAAAGTTACTGAATCCAAGGGGCAAATCGCGGCACTCGTTATCGAACGAAATTACGAAATATTTCAATAGAGTTTATATGGAAATATTTCCTAATTTTGTTCGATAACGAGTGCCGCGATTTGCCCCCAGGGTAGCTGAACTCTTCTCGTGGTGATCTGTTTAAAAACTACATAAAAATTGGTTTTAAAACTGCTTAAACAATCAAACCCGTAACGAAAATTATCCCTAAACAGCCCAAAAATATGTTTAAAAAAAATTGGTACCAAATATAAATAAATTCAGTAAAGTGCGACTCTGACTCGCGCACGAAGGGTTCCGTACGAACTCTAGATATGTAATTTAATACAAACTTCATCCTATATTTGGCATTTTTTTCGTTTTTGTGATCTTTTCGGTTTTTTTGTTTTGACGGTTTTTTAGGTTTTTCCAGTTTTGGCGATTTTTTTAAAATTTGGCTCTTTTTTTAGTTTTAACACTTTATTTTCTTGTTTTGGCGATTTTGTTCGGTTTTGGCGTTTTTCATTTTGGCGATTTTTTTTAATTTTGGCGTTTTTTCATTTTGGCGATTTTTTCGAATTTGGCGATTTATTTTAGTTAGATTTTTTTTTTAATTTTGGCGATTCTTTTTCGTTTTGGCGATTTTCTTTTAATTTTTAGCGATTTTTTTGGTTTGGCGATTTTATAATTTTCGGTTTTTTTTTAGTTTTACTGTTTTTGAAAATTTCAAGTTTTTGGCGATTTTTTAAGTTTTGGCTCCTTTTTTAGTTTTGACACTTTATTTTCTTGTTTTGGCGATTTTTTTTCGGTTTTTGGCGTTTTTTAATTTTGGCGATTTTTTTTAATTTTTGGCGATTTTTTTTTGGTTTGGCGAGTTTATAATTTTCGGTTTTTTTAGTTTTAAATAAAAAATAAAATAAAGCGTAAAAACTAAAATAAATAGCCAAAACTTAAAAAAATCGTCAAAACCGAAAAAAAAAACGCAAAAAACGCCAAAACAAAAAAACCGAAGACCCCAAAAACGAAAAAATGCCAAAACTATATATTATATAGGATTAAGTTTGTATTAAATTACATATCTAGTGTTCGTACGGAACCCATCGTGCGCGAGTCAGAGTCGCACTCTACTGAATTTATTGAAAATTTCAAGTGTTTGCCTCTTACGGTTTCCAAGATATAGCAAATTGTCAAAATTACATAGTCAAAATTGCATTAACTGATGGACCACCCTTTAATTTAAATTTTTTTAAATTTTAGTGTTAATTGTTGTTCGTTGCTCGTTTTGGAACACCCTTTAATTTTTAATTCTCATGTATTTGTTGTTGTAGCGGCCAAGGTTCTACATACTGTGTCCAAATTTCAGGTCCGTAGCTCTTACGATTCCTGAGAAAATACCGTGTGACGGACAGACGGACAGCGTAGCGAAAACAATAGGGTTCCTTTTCACCTTTGGTGTACGGAACCCCAAAAACCGGCTCCTAACCGGATAAAAAATATGTTATATTTCATGGTGATTTAGATTTCCATTAGTGAAAGAATTTTCAAAAACAAAAAACCTCACTTCCACATTTACAATAATAGTAAGGATTAGCATATTCAACCCCCAAATGCCTTAGAGGGTTAATTTTGCTAATTAGGTGAAGGCGCTAGTTAATATTTTCTTCGCTTACGATTTAATCAATCGTTGAAAGCTTTAATAAATTTTTTTCAATTAAAATAAATTGTTTAATTTTTATATGTACGAGTATGTATGCACACTTTTTGTGAACTAAATAATAGTTTTGGCTCTCTCTATATACATACATATTTGGTTTATTAATTTATGAAGATTTTTTCAATTAATTAATACTGTAAAAAAAAAAGTTTATTAATTTTTAGATTTCAGTAATAAATGCATTTGAGCATTATGAATAAGAAAAAATAAACACCATGAAAATAAATTATTATTATTTTGAATGTTTTAGAGCAACTAATAATGAGCAAAGGTAAAAGTTTAAAAATTTTTGCATATTGGAATTTGTGACACAGGACCAGGAAAATATTTGGCAATAATAGGCCTTTTATCGGGTATAAGGGGATAAGAGACGAAACAGTTTGTTCAACACTTTCTGCATGTTGCTAACACTCTTTTAGAAGCTTTATGTTAAGCATAAAAAGAGCGATGCATAAACTAAGAGATAAGTCTTGTTTAAGCAAACAGCCAAGTTAACATCGTGGTATTCTAGCAGTGAATAATTGAACATTATGTGTTTAAAGTTTAACGATTTGATATGAATTTTATTAGAATTGCTTAGTTTTTTGTGGCTGTTTTTTACAATTTATTACAACTTCCATTTAAGAAAAATATTTTAAAATAATTTATTATGCAGTAATGTTTTCGAAAAAAAAAAAATAGTTGTAGTTTGAATATACATATGTGGCATTTATGCAGGATATTCTGTTAAATAATTTAAAATTTGCTGAAAAAATAAGAGAATAGAGAAGAGAAGCCACTCTTCAGTAATAGTCGCCAGTTAGGCGGAAAATTAGCAGAGATTTCAAAACGTATATACCAGATAGTACCAGTTCCCACTGCTCAAGTCTTGTTGCTAAGCTTAGCACTTTTTCTTCTTTAATAAATCGATTGGTCTTAATCCCCAGAGTGTCACTAAAGATATGTCAACTGTCAAAATTCAATATGGCGGCTAACAGACGAAATTTTTTAAATGCGAAAAAAATAAAAAGTCGGCGAACTATATGAAAATGGGTATCATTCGACAGGTATTTTGAAATCATCTTCAGGTTTCTCTTATAATTTTTCATTTTGAATGACCATTTAGGATATTTAAAGGTTCGAAGTTGGTCGCAGTAGGGTTTTTTGATTTTTTTTTTATAAATACTTGTTAACATTACTTGCTTCTTTTCCCTTCGAGTTGTATAATAATAAAGCTATATAGTACTAGAGAGCTGCATAAACAATCTTGAAATGTAAATACGTCTTGTTTTTTAAATATATTTTCGATGCATGTATTATACTAAAGTAATAATAAATGATGTCGTTTAATAAGCGAAGCACTATGGATGTTTAGGTGTACGTGTATATGAGTGTATTTAAGCGATGTCGCGAGGACTTCTTGTTTGTAAAAAACACTCAAAGGAAGTAGTGTTTATGCGTGCATGCTTATTAGTTTGCATATTGTACGTTTGAGTGTGTGTGTGTGTCTAAGATGTAGATGGTGAGCTATTATGTGCTTAAGGGTGGTTTTTTAAAGCAAGCGCATACAACTAATGTCAATGTATGTATGTGCGTTTGTATGTTCATACATGAAGTTTGTATACGCTCCGATGCGTATGAAGAAGCAAGCATCACAAATTTTTCCGTCACGAATTATTTTCTTCTTTACTCCTATACCTGTAATAACTGAAACAAATTTCTTGCAAACATTGTTGTTAGCGTTTGTTGTTGAAGTTTTCGTTGTAGTAATGCATTTGAAAAATCCCTCGTGTCTTAAAAGTTCTTGTAAGTGGTCTTGTGCAGGAGTCTAGTTAGTACCATTAGCTAATGAACGAACGAAGAATGCCTTCTGTAAGAGACCCATAAAAATATTTTTAGAAATATGTAAACATGTATTATTTTTAAGTTCCAATTGTTAAAAAAATAAAATTAAAATTTTTTTAATTACTTTTTTTTAAATAAAAACAGCAGCAGCAATCAAGCAGCACATTTGGTTGTTAAAAGGGAATAATAAGACTTTTGCATTAATGATAAATGTTTCATTTGCAGTGTGATGTTCCTACACCATACGAAACTGACACTTTTGATTGATGAGCAAAGACATGAATGAAACCATACATCATGGGATACGAACCACCACACACTTAAATAAAATTTGGAATAAACTTTCAACAACAAAAGAAAAAAGTGGCACCGAAAACAAAAACACAGCCAGACACTATTGAATTCCAAAAACGAAGAAGCAGAAGGGGAAAAATGAAATGGAAAACGCAAGGAAACTTAACAATAACTTTTGTATATTTTTTAAAACACAATTTAAATTCTTTTAAGGAAACAAGAAATTGCAACAAAAAAACTTAATAATAAATTGTTGTAAACAATTGCGGTTTTAGTTTTTTGTTTTATTGTTGTTGTTGGTTTTTTTTCAAGTATCTACAGTACTTGTCAAATTCTTAAAATAAATTTTTTTTGTGTCTTTGTGGTCCTGGCGAAAAACACATGCAAGAGAAAAATAACAGTTTAAAAAAACATGACATTTATTGCAACTGCCAGCCATCAAGCAAATAAATAAACGAACGAACCGACGAAATATGTAAACAGCGTGTTTGGCTAAAGTGAAGTTGCAGCATCTGCAACCATTTACTTTACATATACATACATACATACATTTAAACCAGTAATTGTTATAAAAGCGAATTTGTGGCATGATATTGTTATTGCTGGGGATTTTTCGACTTGCGGCAATACTTATGCTGCATGTTATTATTGTTATAGAGATGGCAAATGTTGTTGTCGTCTATCAACTCACTCAACACATTTATTTGTGGCTTAAACGTCTTCCCAGACCCCAGTTGGATCACTCAATAAACTGTTTGCAACTTGTGTGTTATTGTTAATATGCAACATGGCTACTGTGTGTATACACATGTGTGTGTGTGTGTGTGTGTGTGTGTGTGTGTGTGTGTGTGTGTGTACAAGTGTTTTTCAACAGCCAACTAACTATTGTTGTTATTTTGTGAATGTTTATTATTGTTATTTTGCTATTTATGCCGGTTGTTGCAACAAATGCAGCTGCTGCTGGTGCTGGTGCTGGTGCTAGTGCTAGTGCTACTACTGCTGCTAGTGTTGTCACTGTCAACAACATGAGTTCTTTTTTAAGCTGAAATTTTTTTTATTTTTTCAATAATTTACAACCAACAACATTACGAGTATGTTGCTGCTACATTACAGTTGTTGTTTTTTTCTGTGTTTCGAAAAAAAATAGATATTCATTGTCATGGTTAAGGGTTTATGTATTTACACCAGCACTTTACGTTTACTGGCTAGGAATAATCACAATCATAATGACAATGATGATGACGATACTGATGGTGGCAACTGACTACAATGTTGGGTTAATAACTTTCTGTTTTGCCAAACAACAACAGCGGCAATAAGAACGTTGAATAAAAATGAAAATTAATATTTGCATATTAAAAAGTTTTGCTTGATTTTCAATTAGCTTTATTTTCTTCTTTTATTGTTCTTTTTCGATTGTCGCAGCTTGTTGACGTTTGAGGTAAATGAACTTACATGGCTTAATTGTTGGCAAAAACAACTTAGTACTTATTACATACATACATACATATTAGTCTCCTGCACAAGATATCTTATAAGAACTTTTAAGACATGAGGGATTTTTCAAATGCTTTGCTACAGCGAAATCTTATAAAACAAACGTTAACAACACTGTTTGCAAGAAATTTATTTGAGTATTGTAGGTATAAGAGTAAAGAAAAAAACACTTCGTGACGGAAGAATTTGTGATACTTGCTTCTTTCTACGCATAAGCGCGTGTACACGCGTCATGCATGTATGTGTGTATGATCTTTTATTTTTCTGCGAACATGCAAAGGCACACACATGCATTAACATTAGTTGTATGCGGTTAATCACATAATAGCTTACCATCTACATATTACACACACACACTCAAACGTACAATATGAAAAATAACAAGCATACACTAATCAACAGTACTTCTTTTGAGTGTTTGTTACAAACAAGCTGTCTTGCGACATCGCTTGTTACAACTGATATACACATACACCAATACATCCATAGTGCTTCGCTTATAGTACGACAGCATTTTTTATTGGTATAATACATGCGACGTGAATACATTTAAAAATCATGACGTTTTTACATTTCAAGACTGTTTACGCAGGCCTCTAATACATATTTATTAGTTTGTCGTTATGAATTTTTTTCCAAAGCAATAAATAGAAAAAATAATTTTGCAAAATGTTAATTACTTTGCTTTACCGATATTTTCGTCAATTAAATGATTAGGTTGGATTTTAATTAAGAACAATTTGAGTGGCAATAAAATAAAAGAAAATATTAATAATAAGAGAATTAAATTAATGCATCTTATTACATTTTCGATTAGACTGTGGTGGGCTGTACAAACGAATAATTAAATAGAAAGTCAAATTATGTTCAAATCATACGTCAAACGTCAAAATGTTGGATATTTAAATAACTAGAGACTACACTGAACCCAAAAAGGATACAAGAATTTTGGGTTTTCGTTTTAAAAATAAGAATGTTTCCTTTAAAAAGTAAAAAAAAAAATCTATGTGAAAAATATTCAGCTTTATTCTGGGAGTTATTCCCTATTCATTATTCATGTTAAGGGGAATTCAGAAAAGAAAACAACATTTCTAGGGAAAAATTATTCCCGATTGCAATTTGGTGAAGAGGGGAAATATTTCGAGGGAAAAATGTTTACGATAGCGGTGAATATGTTGCATTTTTTTACATATTTATTAAATAAATTATTTTTTTTTATATTAAATTTAAAATTCTTTTCATTTTTTTTTTTTTTTTTACTTTATTTTTTTTCATTTATAATTTTTATTTTATTTTTATTTTTAATTTTTTTATTGATTAATTATTTTTATTTCTTTATTATTTTTATTTAATATTTATATTTAAGAAGTTAATTATTCGACATATTGTTATTTTTATTTATTTATTATTTTTATTTATTAATTATTTATATTTATTAATTATTTTTATTTATTTATTATTTTTATCATTGTATTATTATTTTTGTATTATTTTTATTTATTTACTATTTTTATTTATTTACTATTTTTATTTATTTATTATTTTTATTTATTTATTATTTTTACTTATTTTTATTTTTTTTATTATTCTTATTTTTTAACCCCCGACTAAAAAAAAGGGGTGTTATAAGTTTGTAGTGTGTCTGTGTATCTGTGTGTCTGTCTGTGTCCACGTACAGGCCAAACGGCTGGACCGATTTTCATTTAGTTTTTTCTGTTTGAAAGATGACTTGATCGAGAGGGTTCTTAGCTATGTTTGAAAAAATCGGTCCAGCCGTTTAGAAGATATAACATCTTTTCTGAAAAAAGTCGGGGGGCTTTTAAAATTTTTAATTTTTGTTATTTATTATTTGTATTTATTTATTATTTTTATTTATTTATTATTTTTGTTTATTATTTTTATTGATTTATTATTTTTGTTATTCATTATTTATGTTTATTATTTTTATTTACTGCAGTTAACTAATTAGAAACGATTTGAAATTTTCATAAAAAGCTATGGTTTTTATTATTTTCTAGTAGAATTTACTATATTTTTTATTCAATACATTAAATGTTTAGCAAACTAACAAAAACAAATTAAAAACCTCTTCTATATGAATATATTTTAGAAATAAACAAAATTTTCTTCAAAACGCTGTGGCACATAATTAGAAACGATGTTAACGTTGCAAATAAAAAATTACTAGGCTTTCTAATTTTTAGTACTATGTTGCAAAACATTTTTATTTCATCACTGCCTCACACCAACTGCGCATTCATGTGATGAGATGCTGACATCGGTCCAATGGTATTGCATACCACGCTCGCTTTACTTCCTCGAAAAGTTGTTTCATATTTTTAATACTATTAAGCCTTACGGCGTTTTCTGAACCGCACATTCATTGTAAAATTAAACAATGAAAAAATTATAATTAGGGAATTCACAACAATGGCAACATTGTGGTGCCATTTTAAAATTTTCATTGTGAGCAGGCAGCGATTTAATCCACAGTATGTATGTATGTATGTATGTATGTATGTATATTGAAGTATTAAAATAATAAAAAAAAGTAATTAGAAAGTATGGTTGGATAAATTTTTTAAATTACCAAATGCCTAAAGACAGCTGCGCTGACATTTTTAACAAAAACAACAAACTTGTCAACCCATAATAAAGTATTAAAATTGAAACGTTGCAGTATTAATTTCTCAAGATCGCCTGAGAGTCCAATGCCTGGCAATACCAATGCGTAAGTTGGGTCGACAGACAACCAAACTGACTTGGGTATTACTTTATTTTAAAAACTTTTATTAAACACTAGTTGAGCCCGGCAAACGTTGTCTTAACCTCAATTATTTTTTTTTTTTAACTACAAATTACCACACACAGTTGGGTCAGAAATAAAATGAAAACCTACCGGCTATTGACACGAACCTGTGTTGAAAATTTCAGATCCACACCTCTTATAGTTCCAGAGATCATGCGTTAGGAACAAACACACACTACGATTTTATATATATAGAAGAAGATTTAATTTTTTTTTTTTTTTTGACATTGTAACACTTTTTAATGTATTATGATTTTTTAATTTAATTTTGCGAACTTTGATGTCTCGAAAATATCTTTTATATGTTTCTGTTTAAAACATAGAAAGGAAAGTTTTGGTATATGCTATTGTACATGAGTATTTTAAAAGATTTGAAATGTTTTTAAAAAAAATTAAAAAAAAAATTATTTTCAAAAATATTTATAAGATTTTATTATTTTTAAGTTTATTTTTAGTTGACAGCCCGAAATTGTTTATTATTTAGGCCTAATTTACATTTTTCAGTGTCAATTTTCGATGACGTTTTATGTCAGAAATGATTAATATATAAACAAGGAGGGTGTGAGGCGTATAAACTTTAGCGCAGATGCGTACAGCAGCACTTAAAAATTATAAAGCATATACATAATTGGCAAAATATAGAAATTCATTTAGTTATATTTTCCAGTTTAATTTTAGCAAAATTAATATAATTTTTCTTTGGCATGTGTGAACGTAGATGTGTACTCGTATGTATTTATGCACGAAATGTGTTAATAATAAGCTTTGAATTGTTTAAATTTTATTAAATAATAGATATAATTTATCTTAGTCTAAAAGGCAAATTTTTTTTGGTTAAATATTCAATCGAAAATGTCATAAAAATTATTTTACTTTTTATAGTTTTAAAATAACAATAAAACAAATTTAATATACATAAATACATACATATATTTCTTATAAAATTGTTTTGTATTTCCATTAAAATTTTTTTAGAATAAAAAAATCCTAGTTTTTTGTCAACGAAATCTGGCATTTTTTGTGAAAATTTTTATAAAGTAGAATGGGTAATGGTTAAAAAATAACAAAATCTGGCAACATTGAGGGTACTGCACCTGCTTTTCTTGAGAGAATTTTTATCATAGCAAGAGTTAAAAGCGTGAAAAGTTTCAGTAAAGTTTTTAATCGATCGTGCACCACACTTTCGCTTTCACAGAAGCGATATTTTCGGCAGTGCGCTCGTTGGGCTGATGTACAGGCAGCGTTGCCATATATTTTTTCTTTCAAAAACCTTCAAGTCGAACACAAAAATCTTTAAGTTTAAAATTTTTTAAACGCACTAATAATCCCAAATTAATATTTTACTTATTAAGTATTTTAAAAATACATTGAAATTGATTATTGAGGGGCTTAGCTGGATCCTATGCGCATTTCACTGTTGCTAATGCAGATCATCAGGGAACCTTTACCCAAAGCTTCTTAGAACAACTAGAGTTACATATATTATAAACTTTCATTTAAACAAATGAGAAGCTCATAACAAATAACAAAGTTGAAACAAGAACTCAATAATCAACATGTTTTTTATTTTCTTACTTTACCATTGCTACAGCTTCAAATTGTAGTCGTAAGAGTATGTAAAAGAAAATAAATGTAAATAACAACAACAGCTATTTAACAATAGAGTGTTGCCACACAAGTATTTTTCTGACCGGGTGCAGTCAAGTTTATAATTAGTGTTAATTTATGGGAATTGTTGCAATTTAAGTTTAAAATTTTTTAAACGCACTAATAATCCCAAATTAATATTTTACTTATTAAGTAAAATATTTTTTTATTTTTAACTTGACTGTACCCGGTCAGAAAAATACTTGTGTGGCAACACTTTTGACATTTTGTTTCTCCCTTTTTTTGTAGTGAGAGAGTAAACAAAATTATTAACATTCATCAACTTGTAAAAATAAGTTTATAAATGATTTATTTTGGCATTATTTGTGGTTTTCCACATACAAGAACTATAAAATAGAAGTTTATGTACTTATATAAAATCTTGTTTAATGGAGCATTAAGTGTATTTTTATGTAGACTCCCTTCCGTTTTGCAAGTGAAAGATTTTTAGTGAAAAAAGCAAGTTCAACTGCGTTCATGATACCTACTTTTTTCCCCGGGGAGTTTTTTTATTCCCGCATTTGGTAAAAAAAAAGAGGAAAAACAGATTCATAATAGGAGAAAAGGGAAAAGTGAAAAAACTCGCGCGGAATTTTTGTTCATGATTGGGCTGATTAATATGCATTGATTTTACTGAATTCAAATTCAGGAAAAATTTATTTTGTTTCAAATTAACTAACAAACGTAAAGGTAAATAACACAAAATATAGGTAAATAACAAAATAATAACAATAATAACAAAATATTTACTGAATAGAACATGTATTCGATAAATATATGTATGCACATAATTCATACTCTTGTTGAAGGAAAGAAGAAAATATGTCAGTACTTTAGTCAAAAGGATCTAAAGTAATATACTAAAAGTACCAAACATCATATTCTCAAAAATCTTATTTTTAACAAAGAAATCTTTTAGTCTTGTTAACATGCCGAAGAACTTCGAAAATAAGATAAATCTGCACATATGGTAACGCTGTGTACAGACACCAACACATCTGTATTGCAAACTCTTTGAAATTTCTTTATAAGCTTGAAAATTCCCTGCACAGTAGGTTGAAAACTTGCTCGCTCTTCAGTTGTTAAACGATCCTTAAATAAATGGCACCACAGATGGCAGATATTTAACAGCTGACAACGTTGCCAGACTGGTGGTTTTGAAACCACTAAATTTTACAAATGGATGCCCAATTTGTTAGACATTAAAAATAAAATTTTTTTTTTCTAAACCAGTTAAACAAATAATGGACTTCTAAAGCAATAAGCGTAAAATGAAACAAAATATAAAACAAAGTTGAAAATCTCTTGATTTATTTCTCCAAGTAGCAAAATTAAATTTTAAAGAGAATAAAAGGTTCTAGGAATTGAAATCGAAGCCTGAATATTAAAATGCAAACATTTACTTCTTATTCAAGATTTAATTTTATTAAAACCAAAACTCGAAAGTCTTCTCAATGCATCTGTGTTATACCAAAAAGAAGAGAAAAATTTTTATATGCAAGTAAAAACTCCTTTTTGTTTTCACATCTTCCTTCAACGAAGGATAGCACAAAAATTCCTATATTAAGTTAAAACATAATCAAAGGTACAATGTTGAAAAAAAATGGAATCGAAAAAAAAACTTTTTACAATTTAATTTAGGAAATGCATGCGTAACTTGAGACCCACAAAAAAATTAAAAAGGTTGCATCTACATATTGAAAAAGTGAATGAAAACAAACTAAAGGAAAACAAAATGCATGGTGAAGCATTTGTGCAGATGCAGCATAAGGATAGTAATGGAGCTGGCTGCCACTTTCCACAGACTCTTAACATAATACTCATGTAAAGGATATTTTTTATTATTTTTTTTTATAAACTTATATTAAAAAAAAAATTGTATTGAATTTATAAATATTTAATAGAATATCTAACAAGTCCAGAGAAGCCAACTGAAGATAGTTTTGCATAGTTTTGTAAGAAACTGTTATTGCAGATTATAATAAACTTATTCAATTTTATGTATTATAAATTCTTGTATTGTATTCTAGTCTTGTAGAGCAGTTTTTTTTTTTTGTCGAGAAATTTATTACAACTTTTTTTGCATATTTGGCTTTCAAATTACAAACTGGGATAAAGAAATCGTATTTTTAGGATATGCGAATAGTAATCAGGAAAATTATAAAAAAATTGCCAAAATTTTTATAAAAAATAAAGAAAGCGATTTACAAAATTTGTTTAACTACTCCAGCATATGTTCATATTTCAAAAAAAGAAAAAATTAAATCATTATAACAAAGCAAAAATATATAAACAGGATGTTTATTATTCTTTATTGCGACCATGAGATAATTAAATAAGCTGAATGGGACAAGGATTAAAATTTGACAGGCTCTTGTTAAGAGTAGAATGAAAGTAAGCACAACAATATTATCATTATTTTTTTTTAAACATAATTAACAAAGTCAACTTGTTACTCATTAAATCATTAAAAAAGAGAAAATAAAAATGTCCAAATCTTTTACAATAAATTTTACACCCCTTTAACATGTTTAAAAGGGTTGAGCAAGGATTAAAGCAGGATATGAGTATGAGTTTCATTGAACAGCTGCTGTCAACACAGGATTTAGCTTTTTTCATATAATTATTATTTGGACAAAAGACTTACAAGAGAAAAAAAAGGAAAATAAATGCAAACAATTTGATTAAAAAAACTCTTATACAAATGATTTTTATTTTTTTAAGAAAATTTTTGTACATAATTTCTTTTAGCACAATTTATAATATTATTTTCTAATAAACATTTGTTACACTCATTTAATCATTTAGGAAAGTCAGAGAATGCCTTTGAAAACCATTAAATCTTCTACAACAATAACAAAAAAATGTAATTTGCATACAAAATGTATAATTTTTACCCTTAAAAATTATAAAAATGACATTTTTACTTTTTTCTTAATTTAAATATTTTATAAAACTCTACAGTTTTTGATGATTGATTGTATTTGGTAATTTTTTTGTTTGTTTTTTAAGTTTTATAATTTATGAATTCTTCACTGTTAAAAGAAAGTTTTTTAAAAGAAATACCATTAATCATTTAATTAGAATGCAAAATATATTTTATTTGTATTTATAATATTAAAAACAGAAATACAATGAACTCCCGATAATGTAAACTTGCACCACAATAAACTTTTTTTATAAAATCTCTACAAAAAATAACAAAGTTTAAATCACTTCCCAACAAAAAATTTCAAAAAAGGTAATCAAGTTTGGAATTAAGCACTTTCGGTGGAAGCACTTCCCTACTGGATTACCAACTTAATGATATTAACAAGGCGTGAGACTAAAATAATCGATTCTTGAGAAGTACTTACATTTTTTTATTTGTCAACATTTCACGTAATCTATTTCATCTAAAAAAATCATTCTCTTCATTTAGCAACTTGCACGACTGTTTTTTAAAATTTAGGTAATGTGATTTGTAAGTGAGTAATGAAAATTGGCAATCAGAAAAGTAAGTCATTATATGGCAAGTAGTTCTAATGGTTATGTGTAATTTTTTGCTGGGTTCATATATATATCGCACTTGTTCCTATAGAGAAACAAGTGCGATATCTAACTAATATAAAACTTTTATATTTTAGGAAGTGTTCAGCGTTCTTATGTTAAAGGGAAAAACATGTTGACTCTCAAACTCTAATCCTTAAGGGTATTTTTTTTTATTACCTTCGAAAAAGGAGGATACGAATCAAAGTGCCTTCAGAAACTAATCGTCACATCAAAATTGTTTATCTCGTTTCTGCGGTAGCCAAAAAGGATTGTTGCCAAATGGCAATACCATGCATTAATCATTATTTTGATATGCTAAAAATACTAAATTTTTTCTATTATTTTTATTTATTCTGTTTCTGCGATAACCAAAAAGGACAGTTGCCATATGGCAACACCATGCAATAATCATTCTTTTGAAATGCTAAAATTTCAATTAATTTTAATTTTTATTCACTTATTTGAGAAATTTATTATTCGACATATTGTCAGGATTTTTTTTTTTTTTTTAAATTTATTTGCTGGTGGTTCAGCGTTGTCTATATGCATTTCATTGTTGCTGTAACAAATCATCAGTAGACTTCAGCCACACATTTTGAATAGTCACAAACCTCTTATCTTATGCACAGACTTTCAAGAACTTTTTGAGAATTCACAAATAATAATATTTTTGAAAATCACAAAAGAAAAATAAGCGTACACACAAAAAAATTCATAGGTTATATTTCCTAAAATTATGGCATAATTTTAACTAAGTGAAAGGGTAGAATGGCATTTACAAAGTTTTCTAGGTAATTCAACAAAAATTTTAGATAATTTCTATGTTCGAAAAATCAACTAAAATTTTAGTTAAAACTGCTTAACGATTAGGTAAATTAATTTTTTTGTTTTCTGAGAATTATCTAAATAGTTAAGTTAATTTACACATATATAATACGGCAAATTATCATGGATTTTATTTAAACTATTTATAATTTAATAATTGTCATGGATTTTAGCTATATTCGCGATATTAAATAAAAATAAATGAATTTCTGAATTTTTTTCAAGGCAACTATTTGACACCTTAGCCTTAGCCTCAAAAAAAGCGCAATTTAAAATATTCTATAAAAATATTTGCAATAAAATTCTATCATAAGTGTCTAAATCAGCTACGTCCAAACACACATACTCTGACATTTGCATTTAAGGCAAACAGCTTTGAAAGCTTTTACATTTGTTCTTGTTTCTTTGCAAAGTAAGGGCAAGTAATGTTGTCGCGGAGATCTGATTGGCTGTTGTGCTCTCTTGAGCTCTCGTCGGTGTGAAAGCACAAAAAAAAAGTAAAAGTTTGCACATTTTGCACATGGCTTGGACGTACCTGGTCTCAATAAAATAAATATCGAAATTCAATTTAAATCCTGAAAAACCGGATTTGTAGGTGTTCTATTTAATACTAATATTAAATAATTATACTTGTATTTGATTTTGGAGCTGACTTAAGCACATTGTCGAACATTTACGTTGGACCTACCGCTTCGTTCATTTACACATGAAAACAACTTAAGCGTGGTACAAAATTTTAAATGTGAAGGAAGCTAAGAGTAATTTATTTTTCATATAAGATTGTCTATCATGTTTTCAAAACCGCCAACGAAAATATTTTAAAAATGAGAATCACTCATTTAGAAACTCAATTCTAATTACAGTTTTAAAATATTATTTCAAATATACCAGGGAACTCCATTTATGCATTACCCCTTCTTTTTTTGTTGAACTGCTTTAAGAAACACACCCCCAAAGTATGCATCAAGTTGATTTCACTTATTTAACCTTAAAAGTATGCTTTACTAATTTTCAAAAGCATTAATAACTTATTTACTCTTCTCCATTTATAATATACTTGAACAAAAAATAAACAATACAAAGAAAACTCAAATATAAAAACAAAATTAAATCTTTATTTTCATGTAAATGTCATTACACCTGTCTGCTTTTATAAAGTCTCTCCTTTACCAACTCTGCAACTTTTTCTTTTTTTTTCAAAACATTGTAGTCTGTATCGAGACAAAAGCTTATAATAATCCTCACTATTACTTTTACTACTTTAGCCCCAAGCATGGAGGAATATAAGAGAATTTATTTTAATTTCCATTGCACACACTAAAAACACTTTAATTTCATGCTACATTTATTTACTACTAAATAAAGAATTTCATAGACAAATTCTTAGAATTCTGTTGCGAAATATTTTAAATATGCTTTTTCCACCAAAGGAATTTGATGGCGTGTTAAATTTTTTATTATTTTTTGTATAATTATTTTTAATATTAATTATAAATACATAACATCATGGTGCGGAATTGAATAGAACTATAGAAAATAGTTAAGTGAAAAAGAATTGTATAATTTGAAGATTGTTTTTTTTTTTTTTTTTTTTTTTTTTTTTTTTTTTGTTGTAACAGCAAAGTGTATCTGAGAAATTCACTGTGGTGATTTCATTTCGATATACATATCTATGTATGTATATAGTGGAGTACACTTGGAAAATTGTCATTTTATTGCATTAAAATTAAAAACAAAAATAATTATGAAATGCTAATGAGAGAACGGGAGGGAGAGAGAGATAGAGAGAGAGAGAGAGAGATAGAGAGAGTGAGAGAGTCTATGATATAGAAAGTAAAAATAATCAAAATTTTTATACTTCATGCCAGTAATGCAATTTCAGTGCTTTTCGCACTGTTCCCAGTGATTTTAAAGAACAATAAGAAACAATTGGAAAATTATTGAATTCTCTTCTGCCCGCCGATGGCGAATGTTAATATAAAAATAAAATTTGTTATGTAATACTTTTTTCAAGTCTTGAAGTTGAAAGTTAAGAAGAAAATGGCCGCCAACAAAGATGAATGAAATGCAACGGCAGTTTACTTTAGCCGTTATATTAACTTGCACTAATATACATATATTGTTGTTGGTAACAATGGGCAACTACAGTGCTGCCAATATAATACAAAATGTGCAATTAATTATTGCTTAAAACTATTGGGTATTATTTAACAGAACGAAAATCTCAAAACTCATATACAAATGTACAGCGGGAAAACTCAGAAGATCTCCTTACTTGAGAACCTTGAGAAGGTCTGCTGCTTAGGATTTTTTTAAATTCAATTATGTACTATTCTTATCTAAGATAAGATACACATTCCCTTCTATGAGAAGGAGTTACATTTTTTGTTTTGCTGCCGACAGAAGCGAGAGCGACTGGCCTACCCTACAATGACAGATCGTGTATAAAAGATATGAATATCGAATGGAGCGAGCAGTTATACACCCAAAGAAAGGAGTACAGAGTACTTCAAGAAGGCATATTTACTCCTTATTTTACCCGCTGGATATAAATTGATTAAATTTTATAATTTTAAGTGATATAAGTATATTTTAAATACGTAATTTTGTATTTATTTCTAAAAACGTGAAGGTGCTTATGATTTCGCTGCCGCTTTCAAATAATTTTATAGTTAGCTACATGGCTTCAATTGTTGCTAGCGGTATTTGTTGTGGTGTAGTCAGTAGCCTGCTGTTGTGAAAGTGTTTATTGCATTAAGCACTAGTTTTGCTCCTCAAGGCATTGCCAAGGATATTAATAAAAAGCTTTTACAAGTTATTTCGGGGAATAAATCTCGGCAAGTTCTACGAGTATAATGAGAAATACTAAATAATTGTTTCTGCCAAAAAAAAAAACAGAATTCAATGCAAGGATCTGATAGAAGATAAGAAGACAAAATTAAATTTTAACGGGCGTGTCTCCGCCCATTTCTTAAATGTAAGATTGTGTGTTTTTCAGAGCTGTTAAATCTTGTAAAAATCGGTAAAGTACAACGACTTAAAATAAAATATTAAATTTTAATGGGCGTAACTCCGCCCATTTTTTGAAATGGAGGATTGTGTCTATGTTAGAGCTCAAGATGTGTGATAAGTTTCGTAAAAATCGATTAAGTAAACCGTGTGAAATACTATAATAAATTTTAATGGGCTTAGCCCCGCCCATTTTTTCAACTTTCAAGTTGTGTAATTACAAAAACCAAAGGTGTTTGATACGATTCGCAGCAATCAAATAATTAGAATATCATAAAATTAAATATATAAAAATGGGACCAAAAAAAGAATTTTTACAATCGGTCTAAAATGTACCGAGTTATGAAGTAACACCGCCAAAAAAATAGAGATGAATTGTTAACCTACTGCTTTTTTTGAAGTCCGTCAAATATATTCACATTTACATGCATACATACATACATACATATGTATATAAAATAATGTTTGACCATTTAGGGGGGAACTTTTTCTGCCATATCAAAATACTATCAAATTTGTGTTGACTTTTATTTCAGTGTTTCTACAATGTCTACTTAAATAAATAATTTTGTTTATACCAACTACTCGTTTGACTTCGTAGAAATGTTTGTATATACATATGTAAGTACATACATACATACACATTTTGTTACTCTGATATGTTCACTTGCATGCATATATTACATACATACTTACATATGTAGATATATATACATACATGTTATAAGTATGTCACAGCTGTTGAATAAAAGAAAAATAAACTGAATAAATAGCTTTTAAGAATTCCCAGAAATAATTTTTATTGTTTAAATTTTTTTCTTTTGTTTATAAATTTGTAGCGATCATACAATTATGTCAACTCCTTCAACTTGATTAGTAGTGGATTATATTACTAGAATTGTTTATAAGATAATCCCCAATGCTAAACAGAGTTGCCGGATTATTTTTCCCACATCTTAGAAAAATAGTTTTATTTAATTTTTTATGCCTATTCTACTTTATGGAAACTATGATGAAAAAAATATAGATATCAATCGCAAAATTGTAGCAATGCATAACTTCTCAATTAGGTTTCATGAAAAAATTATATAATTTCTGATTAATATATACATATAACAAACACAACACGCAAAGAGATTAGCTTGTCTGCGAAAAACACCCAGAGTCTATGGTGGGAATCGAACTAACGACCTCTGGACTGAGAGGCTAGCATCGCTACCACTCAGCCACAGGGGCACTTATATTATGTTGGAAATCTATTTTTTTTTTAAATTTAAAGATCAATAAAATAGGAGTTAAATAAATTAAGATTTAACAGTAATCAAAAATAATCCCAGATTTTATATACGAAATTTGGCATCTTCGAACATGAACAAAATCTTTAAATGGCAACACTGTTTCTGAATGTGCTACAATATCATTGATGTTGTTGTTTTATTTTTTTTCTTTTTTGTTATTATAAAATACTAAAATGTTATGTCATCGCTTTTTCATAATTGTTTACATATTTTTTTTTATTTTTTTATTTTTTTTTTTTGGTAATTTAAGTTTTTATTTTGTTTACAAAACTGAAAATACGAACCAGTTGTTTATATTTTCTGTCTTTCTTTTTGATTGTGTTTTTTGCATCTTTGTGCGAATTTTTGTATTTGACTTTATTTAGAATAAATATTGAAATAAATTGTTTATTGAAATTTTAATTATTGTATTTGTATTGCAAATGAAATACTAAAGTGCACACATTGAGAACGGAAGAGAGAGATAGAGATAGAGATAGAGAGGGAGAGAGATAGTGAGGTTAATGAACTTTAGAAGGATTTCGAAAAGTCAAACAGCTTTGATAAGCCAAACAATTTGTATTTCAATTAGTTTGTAAAATGCAAATGTAAATATGTGAAATAATTTCTAAGGCCAAATAAACAGCAAGAAATAAGATGACTGGTTTTACACCACTTAACGGAACTTAACCAAATTTTCAAAGGCCCTACTCATTATTTTTTTTGAAACCGAGTTTTTTTTCATATATTTCGATAGAACATCTAATGTATCGAAAAATGCAAAAATCTCGATAAATAGAATATACTAAGGTAACGATATGTAATTATTTTAATATTCTGGCAACTATGGGAACAGAGCCATGCTAAATCATAATACGAGCATTATTTAAATAAAATACAAATTTCACTTACCTTAACTTGATACGAGTTCAAGCGGGTCTTGGGCAGAAGATTAAATGATGAAAAATCCAAGCGGCGCGAAAAAATTCCATTGCAGCCAGAAGTGGAACTGAAATAAACATGAAAAACATTTTTATTTTCAAGAAAAGTGGCTTAAACATTTTTCATCTAACAACTCAAATCTTAAAAATAAAAATACTGCACGTACATACATATGTATGTACATACATATGTATGTATCACATATCTAATAATGGTACAAAGTTTTAATTAAAGCGCATTTTTTTTTTAATAAATTGATAAATGATTTAACAATTAACATTCGGTTCCAAGTTGCCTGCGGTTTAAAGATAATTTATATTAATTTATCACAGACTAGCATTAAAAGAAATACAAACATGTGTATGAATGTATTTATATTCAAAACAAAAGTTATGGACCAACGAACGAAAGGAAAAAAACACAGAGTATAACAAAAAAATTAAAAAAAAATTTTTTTTTCTTTCTTTGAATTCAAATCACTGTAAGAAAAATTTATAAATAGAAAAAAAATCGCAAACTATAAAAAAGCAGAAACTATGAAACAAAAAAAAAGCGAGTGGCTTTCAAACAAAAGGGAAAAGAAAGAGTATTTTGATTAACACTTAAATATTTATGGCTAAATTAAAAATAAATGCCACAAATTAAATTTACAAAAAAAAACATTAAAGAAGTTTTAAAAAACCCAGCAAACACACACATCATGATAGTTTGGCTTTGCTTTAGACTATATCTCTTATCAGGCTATATCCGAATAATAAGTTCCCGGTAATCAGGCATGTTCTGAAAATCACATTTTTCAAATCACATGTGATTTCAAACGTAATGGTGGTCATGCAGATAATTTTTCACTCTTTATTTCATTTTTTTTATTGTATATAGCATCAAATATCATTTATGAAAGAAATTTATCGTATGTATATGATTGTAAAAACGTCAGCAGGACCATTATTACTTTTAAAATCACATGTGATTTGAAAAATGTGATTTTCAGAACATACCCCATTTTCTCCCATTTTTAAAAATGATTTGTAACTTTTCGGGTAAAATAAAATAGCTGGAAGCTAAACAGCCGACTTCGAGATTTAAGCTGTGTTCACATTATATGTATTTGTATTGTGGAGTGTCACTTTTTCACATGGTAAATTTGTACATATAGTCTGAACACCTATAAACAATAGCATGTGTTATTTCTATGTGTGTAGTACAAACGACATTTTTGATTTAGAGCGTGTTCTATTTTCAAGTGACAAAGCATCTGACATCAGCTGGTTTAAAATAAAGCAAGTGATTGTGGCGTTAAAAATTAAGTAAAATTGTTAGATAAATTAAATTAAAATTGATTTAATAGTTTAAAAACTAAAAATTAAAGAAATAATTTAAAAGGCATTAACAAAAGTAAGCATTTGTTTACCTTTATAGGTTATGTCATATGTACATAACATACCAATGTGTGAACACAAAAACTATAAACCGTGTGTAAAACGCAGATTTTGACATACACAGGAAATATCGTGTGTATAAAAAAGTGACATTCCATACGGCAAATACATATAATGTGAACACAGCTTTATAAATTCTCTCGCCTTTTTAATATTTCTGGCCGCCCGTTTTAGAGAAGTTTCACAGGTTAAATAGTTTTGCAGGAGATATAAAGTGAGTATATATTGATTTGTCACTCCTAAAAGATTTCTTAATCATGACATTTGCGCATTTGAAAATGGAATTCAACTTTCGTCTAACAAATAAATAAGTCCCGAAAAAATATTATAAGGACGCTAGAAATTTATTTTTTTATTTAATTATAAGAATATGTTTTTAAATTTCTAATAAAACATTATTTTTATCAATTAAACATTTTTGTATAGGGGCCACCCTAATGATTGCAGATGGAGGCTAAGTATGTGCTGTACAAATGTTGATGTAACAAAAATATTGGGGTCGGTCATATATTTGACACCTCTAGGGGCAGTCCGGACCTAGTTAGGGTGATGGGAGTAATTGTTTAAAAAATAATATTTAGTATGGGAGCCCCCTTAAGGAGCACAGACAGGCAGTGGGAAGTCGGTCTCAAGTTTCTCCCCTCTAGAAGCCGCTCAAGGACAGTTATGAAGCTTTTTCTGGATTTTGCCTCGTTTTGCCCTAGTTTTGACCCCGATGGACATCCATTTTCCCCATCCCTCCCGCATAAATTTTTTGATCATGCACTTTTTTCTAAACTTTACAAAATTAGGTGTCCTAGCGTATAGAAATCAAAAAGTCCAAGAAAAATTCAAAAATGCTCTACTATCTTCAGATTTATCAGCAGCAGCGCGTAATAAAGGTTATCCGCAAATTATTTGGCTTATATCCCTCATTTACTCAAAGAACGTCATAACTCAAAAAAACAAAAATAATTTTGCCAGAAAACGCGTTTGAAGTTTTTCATTTACACACAACTTAATGGAAAAAGAAAATTTTATTTCGTTTTTAAGATATTTGAAGAACGATAGATATGAGGATTAATTCTGCATCATTAACTCAAAAACTCCATTTTTTTTAGTTATGACGTTCTTTGAGTAAATGAGCGATATGTATTTCATAAGTCCATTATGAAGAATCTTTTGATTCAAACATGTTTATTAAATTAAATCCAATAATATTCAATATTATTGGAAACTGTTTAACTTCATAAACACGTGTCTGAGTCAAAAGGCTTTTCATTAGTATTTAGTGGTTACACGCTTATTTTGCACAATATTTGCCTTTAGTGTTAACTGCGTTGTTAGTTTCTGTTTCTAAAAACTGCAGCACTGATTTCCTTCAATCAAACAATGTATTTAAGGAATTAGAACTATTTAAAAGAAAATAGCTTCATATATAATATTTCAAACGCTTGAGTTTGTGTTCACTGGGTAACTCTTTCAACTCATTAATACTATATGCATAATATGCCTTAACACATTCCCAATTTAAGTTTTGCGCTTCTATGGATTAGATATACGAGTAGTTTAAAATAATAAACTGTCCCCTTTCTATATTTGCGATTAGATACACTTTTGAAATAATAATCCCTCCCCTCTCGGTATTTCAGCTTTGTCACATTTTTGTGCTGTTGCTTTTAAAAACAATGTTATGATAATTCGGCACATTTTAGTTCGATATGTATGTAAATATATATATAAACTGCAAATCGCCGGGAATATATTTAAATTTATTTAAAAATAATTTAATTACAGATGTGTTTGCTGGGAAAAACATTTTGATTTTCAATAACTCACACTTAACTCAAAATAGTAATGAAATTAGGGAATAATAATAAGCCAGTTTTGATGAACAATCTCGTTCTTTATTCAGCACACGCAGAGAAAAATTTATAGGTATGTACATGTGTATGTATGTATAATGTAAATAGCGTCACATAAAATTAAAAAGGTCGTAAGGAAAAAAAAACAAAATATGTTATCCGTATTTAGTTTAGTTAATAAAAGTCCAGGCGGCATTGCTAAAAATAAAACAAAAATGTATAAAAAGTGGACTTGCGTGGACTTTTGTAGTTTAGCTAACGTTTTGCAAGTCTATACACGTGTATTTTAGTTATACATACTCTACATATCGTAATCTAACTGCCTGTCCCACGATGTCACTCGCAAATGTTCGATCGAACACTTATACTTAAAACAACAACAAATTTTCTAATGTTGTTGTTGTTTGCAATACAAGTTGTCGATAGAACGTTTGCGAGTGATTAAGTAAAATCAAAGATGTGGCACTAAAGCTCATCTCTCCTTAACGTGGCAGTGGTCATTTAAGAAATAAGGTCCAATGACATCAAACTGTATTAATACCAGGTGGCCTTATTGGTGCAGTTTGTCGTCAGCTGACTTTACACCATCCGTCAAACTACATACAAAATAGCATAAAATCTTAACCCGAACTGTTAACATAAAAATAAAAATAATCCTACGACAAATTTTTATGTATGTAGTTGTAATGATAAGTCCACCTAGTATTAATACACTTTGAATGATGAGCGTGTAAACCGCACCAAACAGTGATATTTCAGTATGACATCTCGTTTGGCAGTTAACCCTCTCGTAAGTTCTATTGGCCTTAATGCCGGGGCACAATGAATCCGTCATACGCTAAACTTCGCCTTTTTCAACTGACAGCTAAGTTGAAATACATGGTTTCTTATGAGGGCTGTTACACAGAGAAAAAACTGCCTCATAGAATCAATGAGGTAGTTTAGACGAGAACAATTTTTAAGCCGCACAATTTTTGTTCTTTTCCAAATTACACGAGACTAATTCATCTGGCACAAACTGTATTCGTATACACAGCTGTGTGTGTGTTAGTGTTTTTAGTATTGATTTAACATTTGCTGTTTTTTAAGTTGTATGTGTATTGGTTTTATGCTGCTAATGAGGGGTTGAAGCTGGTTGAAAAGTTATGCCAACCGCAAAACCACTCTCTTTGCCTCTCTCACCTACATACTGGCATGTTATGCCAGCACAATTATGCCCGTGTAAATCAGCGCAATAAGATTTTCTCTATGAAACGTTTTTAGGCTAAGGCGTATCCCAGCAGAAAGAAGCGAAGATTTTTTCATAGAGATTCCTTATTGTTTTTATGTGGTAAATCTTATTAATTTTATCAAGAAGAAAACCACATAAAATCAAGAAGAAATCTTATTATTCCCAACTTTTTTTACTCAATTTCCGTTATTTTTGGCACCAAAAAAAAACAATCCATAGAGAAAAACTTCTTGATTCTATTAGGTTTTCTTATAAATCGTAAACTATATGGATTTCTTATTGATTTTATTAGGTTGCCTTATTGATTTTTTCAATAAGGTTTTCTTCTTGATTTTATTAGGTTGCTATATGATTATGTGTAAAGCATCTTATTGATTTTTTTAATAAGGAAATCTTCTTGATTTAATGAGGTGTCTTGTTATTTCATATCTATAAATAGACATAGACAATTTTTTTCATGATCTTTTTCGTTTTTGTGTAAGCATGTTTGCAAAATTATTTCAATGGTTATTCAGACTGCTTGTTAGCATATTGGTTAGAGTGTTTGTCTATCAGTCAGAAGTGCTGGTTCAATACTTGTCTCCTTTCAAGTAATAATATGTACTAGATAGACCAAACGGACGACACACTCGTCCGTATTCTAGAATCAAAATGTAAATAATTTAAGATTCAAAGAAAATGTATCTAAACTTCATAAAAAATTCATTAAAACACAGCCACACACAAACTTACATACATATGCAAGCATAATTAAATAATACAAGAAATTAAAAAAACATAAACAAAATCCCTTTAACCAAGTTAATTCAATTTATTCAACTCTCTTCCTTTAAGTATTATGGCTTTCATACAACAACAAATAAGAGAAAAATTGTTAGATCAAGAGAAATACTACAAACCCACACACACACACACTCATGTTTTGTTTCTTTTTTACTTGTAAGCTAATAAATGCGTGTGTAATATGTTTGCATGTAGTAGTAGCAACTTTAAACGCTTATAGCTCCCAAAATACTAATCCGATTTCAATAAAATATAGATTCTGCACATCTGTATAAAAAATCCTTTAAAACCATATAAATCTTTTTAAAATCGGTGCAGTGGTACCAGCGTAAAGGGGATTACAAAAAACATGTTTGCCTATTAATTATATAGAAGATATATGGTGAGTTAATTAATTAATATAGAATATAATATAATATTTATGTATCTATGTAAGTATGTATAGTATAAAGAAATAACATCTACATATACTACATACATACATAAGTATATGGTATAGAATTTAATTGAAAATACATAAGCAAAGCACAAAGAATAAAGAAATTTTTTTTTTATTTTATGAGGTCGCCCCATAAAATCAAGAAGACAACCTCATTAAAAAAATCAATAAGATAACCTCATAAAAACTACAAGATTTCTTCTTGATTTTTTTAAAAAGGTTTTCTCTATGAAATTAATAAGATTTCCTAATTGAAACAAAAAAAAAAACCATAGAGATTTCTTATTAATTTTGTTCTATTTTATGAGGTATTTATTAGGCACTGTTTTCTCTGTGTACATTCAGTACGTGTCCGTCAACGCAAAGTACAAAACTGGTCAACTTTTAACTTTTTGTATACGTTGAGTAGTTTGACAGATATTGGTTGGTTTTTTTGGTATGTTCTGAATTAGGTTTTTGTGTTTTGTGGCAGCAAAAATAAAATTAAACAAAATAATAAACGAAATAAATAAAAGAAATTTGAATTTAATAAATAAAATGGAGAATCAACCTATTGAAGCTGTTCAAATGCTTCCGTCAATAAAGTACTCATTGTGCCAAACTTCTACGTCGTTGCGATAATGTCAGTTGAAAAAGGCGTATAACGTATGACGGATTCATTGTGCCCCGGCCTTTAAAGAAAAGTACGTAGTAGTAATGAAAGCATATTCCGTGTGCATTACTTTGAGAATAGCTCTTTTACAATATGTATGTAGCAATTAAATTCTTTTAAATTTGGTTTAAATTTTTTATGTCGCCTTTTGTGACACGTACAGTTTTACGAAGAAAACGTTCTCAGTAGATGTATTTTCGTTTATTAATCAAAAAAAAAAACGTTTTGGTGTATATTACGGCCTTTTGTATTATATGTGACGATATGAATGTAAATATCGCTGCTTTATTGGATTATAGTAATAACTCAAAAAAAAAAAAAAAATAGTTTAACAGAAATTAAATTTAAATTTTCAATTTACATACAATTCGATAGATATTATTTTACACAAGATTATATGTATGTATGTATGTATGTACCAGTTTTGCCATATTTTATTTTTTATTGAATGAAAATGCATTAAAATTTATTTTGCTTCTTGTGAACTATTAAAAGTAAAGCCAAATGACACAAAATATTTACTGTATAAAATAAGCAAATCAGGGGGGTTATTATGTAATCCGAATCGAACGGAAATGTGTTCGAATTGTAATGTTAATAACATACAAATTCGAAAAGTGTCCGTTTCGAATCGAATTACATAATAACCCCCCCCCCCCCCCCCCAGAAAATTTGTAAGTAGTTTAGCAAAAAAAAAAAAAATATCCCTCAATAATATGTATATTAAAAGTACCAAAAGTAACATTTTAAAAAATCTTATTTTTAGATAAAAAAATTTTTTTTGTCGTTTTAACATGTTTAAAAACTTCAAAAATTAGATAAATCTTCACATATGGTAACACTGGTATGTACATATATGTACATATAATATAACGCATTTTCCTGCAAAATTTAAATTTTTTGAGTTATGACGTTTTTGCAGTAAATAAGCTATATGTATTATTTATTTTGAGTTATCAAAGAAGAAAAAATTATTTATAAAATTGCCAAAAAATACTTACAATAAAAATAAACGAAAATGAAAATAAAAAAATTATTATTCAATTGTTGTGTATTTTTGTTGTTGTTGTTTTTGTTTTACGTTTTATTTTTTAGCCTTGACATTGAATTGGTGGTGTGTATTTGCTATGAACTACGTTTTCTTTAACACTCTTAAGCCCCCTCCCAAATAAAAAAGTAGAAAAAAAAACTATTAACTAAAACAAAAAATACCAAACCATACATAAACAACGTGCATTGGGGCAAACAAAAAGTAGAAAACAACCAAAAATAAAAACAAGATAATTTACTATTTTTACTTCTTTTTGTTGTTACACGTATTTTAGTTTGATTTCTCCTTAACCCATTAAGAGACGACTTTCTTTAAGTTTAGCGGTGAATACAAGCGGACGAGATAAGTTAATATTGCATTCATCCTCAAAGCAGCGCTCGCGGGACTTGCTCACATACAAAACTCTTTGTTGAGCAACTTTTAAGAGAGGAGGGAGAACATATTTTCCCCTTTCGCCTAATAAACTAAATAGCAAAGTGAATTTATTTTGAAATGAAATGCAACACTGCACAGAAAGAAAAAAAGGAAGTACAACATGTACAATTCGAACTGAAATAAAGTCAGCCAATATGCAACTCTGCATAAAATGCATTTACATTTATTAGTGCAAAATGTCCTGCTGTCCGAAAATATTCGAACGTTTTGCTTGATTTGACACTAGATGAATTAACATGAAACGAGATCACCTAATATGAATTCACCTTGCTAAATAGTTGCTCAACAAAAAGTTCTTTGCGAACCTGGTCTAAAAAATAGTTCACAGTTTGACGTAAAATCTGCACTAAAATAGAAAAAAGAGCGTGAGGCATTTTGGAGATTGAATTCTTGGCTCGGAATTTTGCAGAGTATAACAAGCAAACCTTTTAAAAAAAATTAAATGCTCTTAATGGACCCAAAATGCACAAATTACATGCGAGCGTGGATCATTAACTCACTGTCTTTTTGAATTTGCCGCCTATTGATTGAAATGGCAACACTGCTCCTGTCAAGAGGAAACTGTCAGTTGACTCCTGTCTAAATTTGAACAAGCTGTGTCATTTACTTTGTTTTGGGCAGCCGTTTATAACAAACAGGCCACCTCGCCTTTTAAAAAGAAACTGAAAAAACAAATAAATTTCTTTATTTTTTGCGAAAAAAAAAAACAACCGTCAATCAAACAAAGGAAAAGCTCGATAAATACTATGGTGACTCTGCACCATCGATTTCAATGTTAAAAAAAGTGGTTTACTGACTTTCGTTGTAGTCGCACAAGTACAAATGAAGCTGAACGTTCTGGACGGCCAATTGAGACCAGTACATCCGAAAATGTCGAAAAATCCACGATATGGTGTTGGCCGATGGAAGAGTAAAAGTGCGTGAGATTGTGGATGCCATAGGCATTTCATATGGCAGTGTGGTTTCGGTTTTAAATGATCAGCTGGGGTAAAGTGACTACTTCCTATTACCAGACCTAAAGAAATGGCTCGGTGGAAAGAGATCTAGCTCCAACGATCATATTATTGACGAAACAAATTCTATTTTAAGGACCCCGAAAAATACTACATATATATATATATATATATATATATACTATAAATAAAATAACAAAAATTTTAAAAGGGGAAAAAAATCAAATCGTCAAAGAGGCACATATTCAACAGAATACATCTAGAAAAGATGTGATAGTTTCTAAACAGCTGGAACGATTTTCTTCCAACATAGCTAAGAACATTATCAATCAAGTCACCTTTTAAACCAAAACTAATTAAATCAAACTCCGTTCAACTTTGGTTTGTACGTGGACTTGCATACACTCATTCTATTCATATAATATTCCATGCTTAAAAATACGAAACATTTTTTCGTAATTTAATTTTTGTTCAATAAACGAAAATTTTGTACATTTTTTCGAAAATATTTTTAGCATGTGCAGGAAAACAGATTTCGTAATTCTACGAATTTCGTTAAGTTACAAAAATTATTTCGTACAATTATACCCCTTTTCCACAGGCAAAGTTTACTTTGCAAAGTCTTAATTCAGCTGTGTGAAAGACAGAGGTAGTAGTAGGTACAACCTTTTTCTGTCTTTCTCCCAGCTGAATTAAGACTTTGCAAAGTAAACTTTCCGTGTGGAAAAGGGGTGTTATTTTTATATATTGTACAACATTTTTCGTTTATTTTATTGAACTTAAGAGAAAATAAAAAATATTTTATAAAATTAGAAATTTCGTAAAATAAACAAATTTTGTTTTTAGTTAATTTTAATTATTATTCGAACTCCATTTGTTTCTATATTTGTGATTTGAACGGGCTAAAGTTCGTATCGCTTTTTAAGCCAAATTACATGTGATAATTATTAATGAACAAATAACACCAAAGTCTGTTGTAAATATTTTGTTTTGTTATCATTTTCTTTGCAGTACAAAATTATTCTTAAATCTCTACAAGTTTCGTGAATATTACGAAAGAATTTTCCTCATTTATTTTCCTGTCATTGTATACAAATATTGTATAAAAAATTATTGAATATATTCCAATTAAAATAAAAAAATAAAAATTTGTAATAAAAAATTACTTTTTTTAATCTAGGAAGACAACTGGGACGAAGGACAAATCTAGTCCACAGCACAACAGTTTAATTCGTAAGTTTCAGTGCAAAATATGTATGTATGTATGTATGTATGTATGTATGTATGTGTGTGTGATGCATGAGGAATACAGAGGCTGCAACAATTCCTCTTAAACTATATTTTTCTTTCCATAATTATTACAACCTTCAATTCCAAGAATTACAGATTTTTCCACAAAATTATTTTTTAATTTAATAAACCACATTTTTCGTTTATTTTACCTATGAAATATTTTGAGTGTAAACAAACACACAGATACACATACTCATACACATACTACAAACTTATAAGTTATAACACTCCTTTTTTGGTGTCGGGTTTTAAAAAAAAAATTAAAAAAATAAGTCTGGAATAATATGTGCTAATTCATACGGTGAAATTTATGACGTCTATTTTTCTTAATTCTCTTTTGAAGTTGCTACCAAAAATTCCTTGCATTCATAGGATGTTTTTTTTTGGACGTCTAATTTTACTTCTCTCCACCCATATAGCCAATAAGCTAGAAGAGTAACAATAAAAACTAACAATAAGTCAAGTTTTAGACTTGGCAGTTTTTCTTGAAGCAATTATCTTCAATTCTGTTTTAAAACTGCTCGTTTGTTTACACTCAGACGGTTTCTTGTTCAATTTTCCTATTGTTGTAATGCTGCGAATGAAATAACAAAAGAGAATTGAAGTAACTTTTCTGTACAAGCAAGTCAGTACCCCTCTTCTTTCTGTTTTCCTCTCTCTCCCATAAACTCAGACTTGCTTCAACAAAAACTGCCAAGTCTAAAGGCTCAGTTAGCCGACTGTAATGTAAAGTAACTGCAACAGTAAGAAACAGCTGATCGATTTTGTTATGTGAAAAGTAATGAAAATGGTTATAGAGATGTAATGTAACGTAACCTACTTTTCATATAAAAATATCAATCAGCTGTTTTCTACGTTACAGTTACATTACATTACAGTCGGCTAACTGAGCCTTAAAACATGAGTAAGATAGAAGAGTAACATTGAAACGTAACAACAATAACAACAAGAGCAATGTAAAGAGAAATATAAAAAAACCATGGAAAACAGAAACCCAGTCATTTTTCCTACCCCTCTTTCTTCTCTACACCGCTCGCTAACAAACAAAAAGTGACGTCGAAAACTAGACTTTTATGAAGTTCGTGTAAATTAGGTGTATTCTACAGACGTGGTGAGTTTAAAAACGGGAATAGAGTTTGGAATTTTCAAAGACAGCTCTTTTGTTGTATCTGAAAATTGCCCAATAATTTTTCAGAATAAGGGAACAAGTGAATAGTAGAAAATAAAATACGAGTAAGAAATTAAAGCACCTCCTTTTTCAGAACCGGCCTGATAATTTTGTAGCTTTAATTTAATTTAATTTCTTTTGTACCAATGTCGGTGACACTAACGTAAAGCAAGCCACAGACCTTACGACCGTTGGTACAACATGAGCAGGTTGTGTATGAGATTGTAAAGTGTGTGGGGTCGTTGTATGAAGTTGTGTCACGGTTGTATGAAAGATCAAATAGATTTGATTTTTGGCAAGTTGTATAGACAAGTTGTATAATTTAGGAGTATGTTGTACAACTTCATTTCATTTTGTTTTTATTTTGGTAGTGTCATATAAAAAAACGTCACGCACGAATTCAAATGTGCGTTTCAAATGTTATGCAAATGTATTTTTTGTAGTCTTTTGGCTCACTTTCTTTTAGTGTTTTTAAAAGTTTGTTGTTAGAATATGTTTCTTTTTATATAAATGAAATTTTTTTTACCAAATTTTTTTCTGCACTTTTTACATTCTTCTTCTTCGTTTTGCACGAAAAAAAATCATCGACTACAATATTTGCAGTAGTACCCGATGTCATGTTTACTCAATTTTTTTTTTTTTTTTTTGTGAAATGAAGTTGTGCTCTAATGTTGCACACGTTGTTGTATAGTTTGTGTCCAAAACACAAAACTTGATAAACCAAGGTGTTGTACCAACGGTCGCAAGGTCTGTGACTTGCATAAGGATTGTCATCATAATGATGGCAGGTATCATCGGATCAAGAGGGGAATTATATCAGATCGGCTTCATAATAGTTTCCGAAAGTGATTTTAAGTGGCAGCAAATAGCTAATATTTTAATTTTTTTTTTTTTTTTACTTTTTTTATTAATAAAATTCTCCACAAACAAGTTTTTTTTAATGCAAAAGGGTTAATTCCGATCACAGCCCCAAAATAGCGAAAAAAAATTAATATATTTACTCAAATTTTGTTATGCAAATCTGTGTTAGATAATTTTAAATGCGCGGGGGTGGTGTGATTGTATCATCATACACGCGCTTCAACTTTCTGTTTGAATTTATTTATTTACTTTGTTCTGGTATTTTTTATTTTTTATTTTTTTCTCAAATATTTTATTTTTCTCAAGTTTAGGTAGACCTGAGAGGTTTATGATGATGACTATATACATATAAGTATATAGATGTATGTAGCTGTTGAAAAACACATCATCTAATTTGGTGAAAAAAAAACTACACACTATAAAACTTGTTTTTTTAACTTCTTCTAATTATTATTTTTCATTCCTTATTTAGCTTGCTTTTTTTTATTTCTTATTTTGCTGTTGTTTGTTGTTTTTTTGTCAGCGACAAAAAAGTTGGTGTACAAAAATAATTTTAGGAAAACAAAAGTACGTCTGTTTGTTTGTAATACCCAAAACAAAATATGTTTAGATCAAAAAAAAAATTGAAGACGGAAGTTTAAATTTTGTTAAAAAGCCATATAAGTAATTAGTGAGTAAATTCATTGCGAAATATTTACATGCGAGCAAGTAAGTATACGAGTATACTAACTAAATTAATTTAAATAATTTGTTAAATGCCAGTTTTTTTATAACTGTTGGAGGTGGTGAATATTAAAAAGCAAACAAATTATCGTAATGAACTAAATCATGTAGAGACTCACTCACTCACTCACTCACTGGCCCACTTACTTTATATGTAATTTAGGGCCTTATTTTATTTTAAATTTGTTTTTGTTTTGAATGTAAGTGTGCGACAAGTCGAACGTGGTCGACATCGCGGGACAGGCCCTTAAATAAAAAAAAGTGCTAATCTTAACAACCTTACAATGACATAATTTATGGCAGGCGTAATACCAGTACATATATTATAACAGCCATATTCATAAAAAAAAGTTGATTGAGGTTTAAAATTCATATTAGTTAAAAAACGTTTTAAGGCTAAATAACGTTTTTTAAATATTGGTATTCATAATCAGTTTTTTAACTAAAAATCAATTAACTAGATTTTTTTAAAATATCGTGGCAACACTGTATTCTTTATTTGTCACTTGCATATTAGTTCTGCAAAACAACGATTGTTAGTTAACTCACAAAGTACTCGTGTCAATTTTGTTTATTTGTCGGTTTTCAGAGAAATATTGTTTCTATAAAATAAAAGATATGTTCCAACTTGTATTTAATAAAATAATAAAAAAAGTTCACAACAAATCTTTGTTAAAAGTGCTTTTTAAATTAATTATTTTATTGCAGATAAAGAAGCACTAGAATAACGAGCTTTATTTTGTTTGTTTTGAGTGTTTATACATCACTAGTTAATTTTCTACAATTATACTATTTTTGTTAACACATAAAATGAGAAAACAATGACTGGGAATGGAAACTGGATCGCTCCTTTTCTTTTAAATATTCTTTGGAGTATATTTGTTATTTCGGCAATAGTTTCTATAAAAAAAATTACATTGTTTTCTTCTAAATAACACTGGCATATGCATACATACATGCATACATAAGTACATACATACATACACACATATGTACATACAGGTAAAGTTCAAAATGTAAAAAAAAACGAAGCAAAATTACAACAACGTCACCTTAAAATTGGTTTAAACATGGGGGCAGTCAATTTTAAAATTTGCTGATTTACGCAAGGTTTAAAAACCGTTTTTTAAGCTAAAATTCTATTATGAATACAATTTTAGCGAATTTTGCTTAAACAATATTTGAAACGCGGTTTAAAATTTTTATGAATACGGCTGTAAATATATAAAAACATATGTAATTATATTAAATTTAAATAGCAACTTTTTTTTGATTTATTTAAGTTAAAAACTACTTTAAAGTTTAATTATGATAGATTACACCTTAAATAAGAGCTGATTATCAAAAAGTTCCCATAAACTACAATTCATTTAATAGAAATGAAGAAACACTATTTGTAAAACACAAATTTAAATAATAAATATTTAAATAGGTATTCCCAGCAAAAAAAAAAAAAACATAAATAAAAAATGCAGTGATCAGGGCTCGGAGTTTCATTAAAACTCGTTTCTTTTTTAATATATACAAAACACTATTAGTTAAACACAATTTTGAATAACATTTAAATGTTAACAGCATATTTTGTTAGCAAGAGCATATTTTTACATATTTTAGCAACAAATGCATATTTTTGAGATTTTAGAAAATTTTTAAATCATATTTAAATATTTTGAAAAAATATATTTAAATTCTATAAAGCATGGGTTGATCTTTTTAAACAACTTCAAAAAAAAGGAGGAATTTACCAATTCTTCTGCATTTTTTGGAGGTGTTACTTCATAACTCGGTACATTTTAGACCGATCGTTTCCCATTGGTCACATTGTAATAAAAGTGGGCTGAGCTATGCCCACAATTTTTTTTTTAAATTTAATTTTATAATATTCTGCTTATTGGATTGCTGCGAAGCCTAACGAGCACCTTTGGTTCTTGCAATTACACAATTTTAAATTTAATAAAATGGACAGGTCTACGCCCATTAAAATCTATTATTTTATTTTACGTGGTTCTACTCAACCGATTTTTAGGAAACTTACCACACATCTTAATCTCAAAAAATGGACACAATATTCAATTTGAAAAAAATGGGCGGGTCTACGCCCATTAAAAATAAATATTTCATTTTAAGTGATTCTACTGTAACGATTTTTACAAAACTTAACACACACCCAGACCTCTAAAAAACACAAAATCTTGCAATTAAAAAATGGGCGGAGACACGCCCATTAAAATTTTAATATAATATTATTTTCGAAAATGTTCTATCAGATCTTTGCATTGAAGTTGGTTTTTTTCTAGCAGAATTATTTACATTCAAACTAAACTTTTTTGAAGTGAAAGTATTAAGCCTAAATGCATTTTTCTGTGCAGCCACGCAGCTATTTATTTATGGGTATTTGCCCAGCTAAAAAATATAGTTTAATTATTCTTCTCTTCTTTAGTAAATCACATTAATTGATAAAAAAAAATATTTCATTCAATAAGATTGAATATACTAAACGTAAGCCAGATTATTATAGATTATTCCTGATTGAAAGACGTACATATTAATATATGTGTATATATTTTTTTATTATATATTTGGGGAATTCAAAAGGTGGTCTTAAGTGCTATAGTGCCCCAATGTTTTAAATTACTTTGATATAATTGTTTTTGCTTTTTTGCAAACAAAAACTTAAAAATATTATGAACGGGGAAACCGCAAATATGCAATTGCATGTTTTTTCTTGTGTGACGTATTAATGGGGAGAGAAAAGATATTTATCCGTTTCAGAAATTTTTTATGAATTTTGCCATAAATTTGTTAGTGCATATTTTTGCATATTTTACTCTTTAAAGCATGTTTTTGCATATATCAGTCTTTCATCAAAATTGATGCATTTAAGGCATATTTTGGTACTTTATAGATTTTTTTTATTATTTTAATATGATCAAATCCTGTGGGTCAAAATTTTTATTTTTATTTTAAGCCATCTAAATCTCATTTTCAATCTTCATATTAGTTAGTTAGTTTTAATAAAAATTTGGTTTTGCCATTTGTAGCGCACTTCGCCCTCCAAGTAGAAGTTGAAGGAACATTGTTAATGTATAAAAGTTTATTTAGATGTGACAGGCAACGATTTTTATTTGAAAATTTAAGTGAATAATTTGTTGTTTATTGCAATAAAAATTTATAAATAAAAAGCTTGTCTTATTTATTCGAAATGTAGTTCTAAAGTTTTAATTTTGATATCGTGATCTTGTTTAAAGTAGTAACAGCAGTAATTCCTTGTTAATTTTTATTTTGTTCTTTCCTCTTTTTTGTTTATTTTATTTTTGTCTTATTTTATATGCAAATGTTGTTGAATTTTTTTTAATTAAAAATATATTTTCACTTACAAATAAAACAATTTATTTTATTTTTCTGAGCATATTTTACAAGTTTTTAGTGAACTATTTTTTTAGAGCATATTTCTGGTTTCCCTCATTATAAAACTTAAGACTACCGTTTGAATCCCGCATATATGTAACAGATATTTGCATATTATTTTATTTTGTGTGCTTGTTTCTCATTTCTTTAAGTACATTTTTTTAGTTTTAGTTGCATTTGTTAAACATTTAAAATCAATTTTTATTTGCATGAAAGTCCGAACCCTGGTAATGAGTTATATTAAGAACTACAAACTTTCCCACACAAACTACATACCGCCTGCCTTACTTTACAGCGGTTACATACACAGTACAACATATGATTTTCGGACTCAATTCTGACAATTTCACGTGAAAGTAGGCCCAAAATGAAGAACTTGTGCATCATTCGTTTTGTCTTCTCACCTGCTAAAATATTTTTAATATCGATTTGAAGTTAGTAACTATCGTATAGGGGAATTTTTCACGTTTTAGGCTCTTTTGTTTGACATAACTCGAGAACCACTAGTCCGATTTAGCTGAAACAAATTTAGAAAAATTAAGAATTACAATTCCTCTAATCTGTTCTTATACCCTTTTCCTATGTGTGCAACACTTTCGAAGTTAAAAATGAATGTATGAAGGGAAAAAAGGATTTTTTGCCTAAAAATTTAATTTTTTTTTAATTCATAAAAAATCAAAAATGCAAAAAAGTGTCAAATCTAATTAAAAAAAAAGGAATAAACAAAAGGTTAATTGATTTTTATGACTGCGAAGCAATAAACGCTAATAAATGTGCGTGAACAATTAAAAGGAAAAAAAGGATAGTGGACTGTTTTAATTATTTGGGGTTTTCCGGTGACTACCTGTATGATTTTTTTTACAGAAATTGCACCCTCATTCATTATTTGGAAAGTTTTGCACAATTTGAAACGTACAAGTGGTGAATCAGGTATATAGCCAGGTACCCTTAAAACATGCGCCCATTTATAAGTACCTGCCAGTCAGTAAAATATTGAAAAATACGTAGTATTAATAGTTGATCGATTTTTGTCATTCAGCCAGTGCCGACGAACGCGAACAGTAAAAATGATTTTTCTCCAGTTTTTTAAAAGTGAATAACAAGAAAACATAAAAGCAAGAACTCCCGAGTTCAACAAGCAATTACAATTACGCAATGAACCTATGACAAAGGACCTGGATGATATTTTGTTGCCACCGCTCCACATAAAATTAGGAATAGCTGGGAAATTCGTTGCAGTGGTTGTCAAGTATATTGGGGACGCCTATGACTGTTTAAAATCCATCTTTACAAAACTCAGTGAAGCTAAAATTAGAAACGGTACGTATCGTTGTCTGTATTTAAATTTTGTAATATCTAAATTTGTTGACTTCGATATATTCGCATTACCAATAATTTTTTCGCTTTTTTATATTTAAAATAGGTATTCTCAATGGACCAGATATAAGGAAATTAATGAAAAGCGAATCTTTCACAAAGGTGCTTTCGAACCATAGTAACCACCTACATGCATGGAACGCACTGAAAGATGTCATCGAAGGCGTTTTAGGAAAGAACCGAGTACAGCGAGATGACATACAGAAACGAGTGGACAAGTTGCTGTATTATTTTGAAAAAATCAATGCATCCATGACATTAAAATTACATATCCTGCATTTCCACCTTGATACCTTTTTGGCACAATTACCTCAGGAATCGGACGAACAAGGAGAGAGGTTCCACCAGGTGACCATGCCAATGGAAGAGCGATTCAAAGGCTAAAAATTAGATGCGATGCTGGCGGAGGTTTCTTGGTGGAGTTCTAAAATTATGCAGTATGAAGATGAAAGCACCGAAGAAGAAGATGACACTGAAATTGGTGGAAGAGCCCTTGAATATTATGGATTCCTCGGATGACGACGCAAACTCAGACCACGAATATCAACAACCTACGAAGAAAAGCAGATCATCAGAACCACAAGCGTCAACTTCAACGAGAATGGATATTGACAATAATTATAATTATAATTGAAAATGTTTTAAATTTTGTTTTTATGCATATATTCCATAAATTCCATATTTTCTGTGTAAGTATAGCTGCAATACAAATTGGAATTTTTATTTTAATTTTTGTGTATATTCATTCATAACATTATTGGAATAAATTTATTCATCGATTTTCTCAAAAAATGTCTCACTTTACTCACAGGTTACGTGGCTTTATGCGAAAGTAATTAGATTTGACACTTTTTTGCATTTTTGATTTTTTATGAATTTAAAAAAAAAAAATTAAATTTTTAGGCAAAAAATACTTTTTTCCCTTCAGACATTCATTTTTAACTTCGAAAGTGTTGCACACATAGGAAAACGGTATAAGAACAGATTAGAGGAATTGTAATTCTTAATTTTTCTAAATTTGTTTCAGCTAAATCGGACTAGTGGTTCTCGAGTTATGTCAAACAAAAGAGCCTAAAACGTGAAAAATTCCCCTATACGATAGTTACTAACTTCAAATCGATATTAAAAATATTTTAGCAGGTAAGAAGACAAAACGAATGATGCACAAGTTCTTCATTTTGGGCCTACTTTCACGTGAAATTGTCAGAATTGAGTCCCGAATCAATGACTTCAAAAATGTTGTACTGTAATATGTAACGACTGCAAAGTGAAAAAAATAATAATAATAAAATATTCTGTGGTGCAGTAGTAGATCATGTGCTTAACATGAACACAATTCGCTGTTCAAACCTTGCCGAAGAATTTAATTTTTTTATTTTTTCTTTTGTTTAATTGGTATGTGTTGCTAAAACAAGTTTTTAGCGCGTAATAAAGTAAGTGTGCAATAGACCAGTGAGCAAAACAAGAGTTAAATACTGTCAGCTGGCGTTTGATTTTTATGGTGTTTATTTTACTCAATGAAGAATTTAAGGTATAGACATTTCGAAGTTATTATATAAGCACTTGTATCTCCAGTGACATGGCCAAAGCAGAAGGAAGTAGTGTCTAAAGTAATGTTTAATGTTATGTTTGCTATTCAAATGTTTTATTAGGCATCAATTTTGTTTGCTGGGTTATTATTGTTGTCCATTTTATACAAGATTAAAGAATATGTATTGTTCTTTTATTTTTAGATACACAATCTCCGAAAGTGATAAACAGCTGGAGAACCCAAACAACCAGACTACAACAAAATTATGAAAGCAGTAGAATCTAGTTTTTTTCCCAAAAGAATATTTACATTTTTAAAAGTATATTAAGTTATTTACGTTTTAAGAAATGGTATTTTACTTCAAAAAAAAAAAAAATAAATAAAATAAACAAAAAAATAATAATAATAATAATAAAAAAATTAACATCTTGTTTATAATTTTTACCAATTATGAATGAAGATGAACAGTCCCAAAGCTTTTTTGCCCATAATAAGAAAAAAAGGAAACAAGTAAATACGCATCATATAGAAAAACAAATTTATTTAGAAATTACTAAAATGTTAAGCAAATCAATTTGCTAATTCTATGCTTAATATTACATGATATAAACAAAGCAAACAAAATTTAGATACAGGGAATCCAATTTAAGAAATTTTTCACTTTTGAAAGAATTTGCATTGACATAAATTCCATTCGTTTCATAACCGCCAAAAAAGCTTAAGCGACACAATTTTCTATCGATTTTCTTTAAAAAAAACGGTTTAAAAAATATATCGGTTAAGCTTTTCTTAAGGTTATGGGTGGTTAGCATTTAAAGTATTTCGTTCGACATCGACTGCCTTAATTTAACCTTCGTAATTGACTTTCAGGGCACACAAAGGTTACACCGCCTACTCGACTACCATTTTTTTTTTTTTTGTAATTCGTATTAGAAATAGCAGACTTATTTAAAACCTTTTTTTAATTCTAAAGGTTCAGTTAGCCAACTGTAATGAAATGTAACTGCAACGATAGTAAACAGCTGATTGATATTATTATGTGAAAACTAATGTACAGATTTTTATATTACAGTTACATATACATATATAACCATTTGCATTACTTTTCAAATAATCAATATTGATCAGCTATTTCCTACTGTTGCAGTTACAGTCCACTACAGCCGGCTAAGTAGGCCTAAAGGCTCAGTTAGCCGACTGTAATGTAATGTAACTGTAACGTAGAAAACAGCTGATCGATATTTTTATATGAAAAGTAGGTTACATTACATTACATCTCTATAACCATTTTCATTACTTTTCACATGACAAAATCGATCAGCTGTTTCTTACTGTTGTAGTTACATTACATTACAGTCGGCTAACTAAGCCCTTAAGCTTCCCGACAACCACGTACGACAACAGTAACATCGCATGCAATATTATTTTTAAATGTATTTAATTCGATTAATTTTTATCTTCACACGCATAAATTTTTATCATACTGTTACGAAAATAGCCGTCGGCAGGTTTAAGGCAACATTACACAAAAATATTCCAACAGGGTTAATGTAAGTGTTACGCGAAAATATTCCTACAGGGTCAATGCAAAGAATGATCTAGAATAGCAGCAAACACGTAAACAAGCAAAAGCAACAACAAAAAAAGCGTCTGCTTATTAAGAAGATTCACATATTTACACACATACATACATGCCAATTCAAAAGAAAAGCAAAAGATAAACAACCACCGTGTATTGCTTAGTTAATGATGTACACACGTATGCATATACACATGCATGTATATAGTTACCACATGAACTTAATTAAGCACTTTGTAAACAGTATATAAGATGATAATGATCGTCTAGACATTGCTTGAAACTTCTAGTGGTATTTGTGTGGAGTATAAAAAAGCGGTGACGCATCGAATGAGTAAGTCAGTTGCAGTTGTGAGTTAGTTGCCAACAAGTCGAATCAGTTGCGAGTGAACAAGTCAGTTGATAATTAAGTTGTGAATTAATAATAGTCTGCGATACAGTGGTGCAGTTAAGAGCAGTCTGTGCTTTACTCGTGAGTTGGAGTAAAGGAGAAACTATAGGACAATCTATAGTGACAGCAGTCTGTCGTGGAATTGAGATTATTGTGGAGTCTATCGTGTCGACTGGAGTAAAGGGAACAGCGCAGCGAATAGACGTGTGTAAGGGTGTAAGTAAAGCCAGTGAGTCTTTATTGGTGTATCAACTGTGAGTGTCGGCAGAGTGAGTGCCGTGTGTGACGAGCAGCAGACAAAGAGGTATAGGTGTATCAACTGTGAGTGACGGCAGAGTGAGTCTCGTAAGTGACGAGCAGCAGACAAATAGGTGTCACGTGAATACTTGCGCAGCCAGCTAAGAGACGTGCGTAAACTACAGCGAGGAAAGCGTAGTGGTAACCAGTTGTGAATATTTGTGTGTAATTCAGTAGTTTAAGTTGTATTAGTGTATTTAAGCTCTTGATTAATTTAGTTTAAGTGTATTTGTAAATAAAATTTGTATCATTCTTAACCCTAATTACTACAAACGGGTCTTGTATTCATTTGCAAATCTTCGGATCTACGGAAAAGCGTTTTTATAGAGAGAAAAACGTAACAATACTTTTGCTAATTCGGTGGAAATTTTATAAAATATTGAGAGCAGAAAAAAATATGTATGTAGTTGCCTTGCAGTGTGAAATTAGTTGAAAACAACTTCAGCTAGTTTACTACAGTAGTTTTGATTTAGCTGCCTTTTGTTTAAGTGCACTTTGGACTTAACTGCCTAAAATGAAATTTATCATTTCACTATTTTTTAAAATCCCACTTTCTATACCTGCACATTTAAGATAAGTGCCCTAAAATTTTGGTAATTTTAAAAGATTTTCATACGAAAAATCAATGTTAGCTGCACATTGACTTAACTGCACAAAATATATTTTTTCTGTTATTATTGTTGAAAATCCTTTTTTAAGTGCACTTTGTATACCTGCGCATTTAAAATATTTTTTTTTCAGTTATAAATTATTCTCATATAAAAAATTTAAGTTAGCTGCACAAATTAAAAACATGTTGCTACATAAGTATGCAACAATGTATGTGTATAAAAACTGAAGTAAAAAATTGTATACCTGCACATGTAGGCAGGTAAGTGCATTTAAGATAACAGAATTTTTTACTTATCTGCACAAAAAGTCGTGCAAAGCTAATTGTGCACCTAAGTCAAAATTACTGTAATGGGTGTTTTTTATTGAGGTATAGAACTTTAAGTTGGCATCACTTTTTTAACTGGCGGCCATTTTGTCAGCTGTCAAGTGATTAATATTTAGTTTGGTTTGCCATTTCATTATGAACAGGTTGACAAAAGAACAACGCTTGCAAATCGTGCAAATTTATTTCGAAAATAATGGTTCAGTTCGCGAAGTTTACCGCAAGCTCCGTCAATTTTATGGTCGACATAATCGTCCATCAGAGCAATTAATTCGGTTAACCATGGATCGTTTTCGCACTACGTTTACTCTATGTGATAATACGCATCCGCACAGACGTCGAACAGTGCGCACCGAAGAAACAATTGCCGCTGTAGAGCAAAGTGTTGAAGAGGACCCGAATGAATCGATTCGCCACCGTGCACAGCAATTGGAGCTTTGTCCATCAACTTTATGGAAGATTTTGCGCAAAGATCTTGGCTTGCGACCTTACAAGATCCAGCTTGTGCAAGAATTAAAGCCGCGAGACCATGCAATGCGTCGTGATTTTGGTGTATGGGCCGAAAATGAGATTGATCTCGATGCTGATTTTCATCGCAAAATTTTGTTCAGTGATGAGGCTCATTTTTGGTTGAATGGCTACGTCAACAAGCAAAATTGCCGCATTTGGAGTGAAGAGAATCCACATGAGACCCTTGAGACGCCATTACATCCACAAAAACTGACTGTTTGGTGTGCTCTATGGGCTGGTGGAGTCATTGGGCCATACTTCTTCCGAAATAATGCTGGAGAGTCAGTTACCGTTAATGGAGACCGGTATAGAGCCATGATAACCGACTATTTTGTTCCCGAATCGGATGGCATGAATGTGGATGAGTTGTGGTTCCAACAAGACGACGCTACATGCCACACAGCGCACGTCACAATCGATTTATTGAAGGAAACATTCGATGAGCGCATAATTTCGCGGAATGGACCTGTCAATTGGCCACCAAGATCGTGTGATTTGACACCATTGGATTATTTTCTTTGGGGATATGTGAAGTCGCTCGTCTACGCCAACAAACCAGAAACGTTAGGGGACTTGGAAGCCAACATTCGTGGCGTTATTGCCAACATACGGCCCCATATGCTCGAAAAAGTGGTTGAAAATTGGACCTGTAGAATTGGCTTTATTCGAGCCAGCCGCGGCGGCCACATGCCCGAAATCATATTTAAACATTAATGGCATAAAATTATCCTTCCAATAAAGCCAAATTGATGGACATTAAAACGATTTTCTTGTGTTTTATTTCAATTCGAAGTTCTATACCTCTAAAAAAAATTATATAAACCAGGTTTTCAGGCTCAGATTATAATTTTATAATGTTTAAAGTTTAATTTTGTTGTTGATTATAACTAGACTCTAGCCTTTCATTTTATATTACAGCAGCTGTTCGAAATATGTATAGTTCGTACAAGCTTAAATTCACTGTAATAAAAAGTAATAATCAGCCGTGTCACAGATTCCGTTCGCAATGGTTTTGATTCCGTATTAACCATTCCGTTCAAATTTCATTTTGGTGCTTCAGATTCCCATCGTTTTCATCAATCCGAAAAAATGCTTAATCTTACAAGTGTGGCAACATAATTTTGTAGTAAATGGGTGCATTCATAAGACGTAGCTGTTGCGACACCGTTGAGCGTTTGTCTTAGAAACGCATAGTTGAGTAATTCCGCTCCACTCAACAGTTGAGTAATTTTCCATCATAAAATTTTTTCGCTACCTATAGTCAACGTGTTGTGCTCAGCCTAAACAGCTGCTCGAATAGAGTTATGCCTGTTATATGCTTTGTTAGGTGGAAGGAGCAAGTATTTGTTAAATTTTATATTACAAATGCGATGAAGCAACAAAATAAAGATATAAAATTAAATTATATCCATCAAGCCGTTTCTAAGACGTAACTGTTGGGGCCAACAGTTTCACAACTGTTGTGCTCAACTGCTACGTCTTATGAATGCGCCCAATGATAATGTGGCACATGTTTAGGCGTTTTAAATTTTTTTTTTTGTATGCATATTTTAATTCTGCCTTGTCTTTTTTGGTTTGTGTGCTGCCAATATGAAGATTTTGATAGAGTACATACAAAAATGGTATGGCAATACCAAAGAAACCAATTCCGTACATTTTGTCCTGTTGATTTTATTTTTGTAATGACTTGAGAAATTTGCATAATAGATAAATAAAAACTAAATAATTGTAATCCAGCTTTGAATAAATAAATGAAAAATAATATTCTTAATTGAAAAAAAAAAAAAAAAATTTAAAATGTTTTTTTTTTACTTTAACGTGGAGAAAATTTTAATTCCGTCCATGAAATTAAAAGTGATTTCATTCCGAAATATTTTTTCGTTTTCTGAAGCACCAAAATACGGATTGAATTCCGAATGGAATTGAGCTCTGTGACATGCCTGAATAGTACAAAATATATTATTAGTCATTGCAGCAATAAAAACTGTAATAAAATAAAACATCTGTATTTACACAAAAAAAAATAAATAAATAAAAAAAATAAAAAAACAGAAAGAAAGTAAATAACAGATTAGAATTGCAAATAAAATTAAACAGTTTTGTTAAAAATAAAACTGACCTAAGATTTGCAAAAAAAAAAAATTATTACAAAACCACAATTTTGTTCATTCGAACAAAATATTATATTTGCTGATAACAAACTAAAACCTTTTTTTTTTTTTTTTGTTTATTTTATTAATAACTATTAGGTTGTTGTTTTTTTTTTCGTTTCATAATCTTTATAAACCAACCATAAAAATATATATAAAAATATATATAAAAATATATATAAAAATATACATAATTTTTCCACTAATTTCAAATGACAAATAGTGATAAAAAGTTAAAATTAAAACTCTGTTATTGGAACGTTACTAAAATTAAATTGATTAATTCATTAAAGATTGTTTGTTTTTTTAAGTACATACGATTATTTAATGTTGTTAAGAATTGTTTTATTTCTTTATTTAATCTATTAACATTGCCTTTCAATCGTATAAATAGTTTTGTTTTCTTATTCCTATTAATTGGCATTTAAGTGCAAACATTTTATACAAATTGTACAAAATTAAATTAAAAGCAAAAAATAGAAAAAAATTAAAAAAAAATCAATACAACAATGTGTGAGTGTTTCATATTAGTTTTATTTTCGTTTACTATCAGTAGTGAATTTTTAATTTTAGCATGAAAGCAACAACAATTAACCCTTTAAAGGCGAAGCAAAAAAAAATTAAAGAATAATGGCACGTGTGCGTGTGTGTGTATATGACAATTACTAGCAGCAAAGAAGATTTGCGGGGAAAGCGGAGAACGTGTACGTATGTACCCAGTCGGATTTTCATTAGCTAGCTCAAAATATGGGTGACTTTTTGATAACTTATTTACAACTAGCTTGTGAACTAATTCATAAATGATGCAGATGTGAGTCACTTGTTTTTTGTACAACTGTCTTCTTCCCGATAAGTATTGAACTAACTTTAAGCTAACTCAAAACTGATGCAGAGATTAGTGAGTTGTTTTTGTACAACTAACTTCTTCGATAAGTTTTGAGCTAACTTTTAGCTAACTCAAAGCTGATACAGTCAAAGTTAAGAGAGAAGATGTCAGCATAAAATTCATGTTTATAATAAAATAACTCTGTGCCGTTTATATTTCATATGGCGCGATAGCAAAGTGTTAAGTATGATGGCTGACAAACAAAGTGATCACGGTTCGATACACGTTCGCGTTTCTTAAAAAAATAATTTAAAATTGTTTAAACTTTAAGTTGACTAAAAAATGTTAAGCTAAATCATAATTAACTAAAAATAACACTTTCTTTTTATTTTTTTTATTTGGCACAACTTAAACCATAATGAGCTAACTCATGGTTAGTTCAAAACTGATGCACTCGTCCTGTGGCCACTCAGTGTTAAATCTGATCACTTTTAACATGCAGAATGAGTGCTGATTTTAACCACCTCTGACTAATTTTTGGCTGATAATTAACTAGCTCTGAGTTAACTCAAATTCCCACTGGGTAGGTTTTAGATTTTGGCTAAAGCTTAAATTAGACGTGCCATATTCGTTAGAGGCCTGCGCAAACAGTCTTGAAATGTTAATATTTCTAGTTTTTGAAATGTACTCGTAATCTCGTGGCATGTATTATACTAAACAAATAATAAATGCTGTCGTTTAATAAACGAAGCGCGATGGATGTATTGATTGATGTACATACGTACATATATATGAGTGTTTACAAGCGATGTCACGAAGACTTTTTATTCGTAACAAACACTCAAAAGAAGTAGTGTTGATGCGTGTATGCTTGTTAGTTTGCCTAGTGTACTTTTAAGTGTGTGTGTGTGTGTGTGTGTGTGTGTGTGTGTGTGTGTGTGTGTGTGTGTGTGTGTGTGTGTTTGTGTGTGTGTGTGTGTGTGTGTAAGATGTAGATAGTAAGCTATTATGTGTTTAATTAAGGGTGGTTTTTTTAAAGCAAGCGCACACAACTATAGTTATAGTTATAGTATACTGCCAATGCATGTGTGCATTTGTATGTGCGCAGAAAAATAAAAGATCATACGCACAATGTGTGTCCGTATGTACATGCATGACGTTTGTATACACGCATGAAGAAGCAATCATCACAAAAATATTTCCATCACGAAGTATTTTCTTCTTTACTCCTATACCTGCAATAACTGAAACAAATATCTTGCCAACAGTGTTGTTTAGCGTTTGGTTTTGAAGATTTTGCTGTAGTAAAGCATTTGAAAAATCCCTCATGTCTTAAAAGATCTTGTAAGTGGTCTTGTGCAGGGGTCTAATAGCCATAATGCCATAGCTGTGACCAAACTAAAATATAATTTGTTTCTATGGTAATGGAGTTATGTCGAATAACCTATAATTAAATACAGTGTTGCCCATAAGTTTGGTTCGAACAGATGTTTTCTATGGTTATGGTTATGGCACGTTTGATTGAACCGTAGGCCCCTATTATGATTCACAACTAAATGGATATGTAAGTAGTTTAGTTGTAGTTGTAAAATTTTTATTATTACAACTTTTTTCACCATGAGACAACTGCTTTTTATCAGTTGTATTTTGGTTTTTATTTCGAGTGTTGTATTAGGTTTGCTTCATTATTCTAGACACCAACCAATCAAATTTGTCAACCAATATTGTTGCCATATTCATAAAACATGAAATCTAAAAATAAAATACTAGGTCAAATCTTAAAATGTTTTGTGATGGCTACTATGGTTTCAAAAAACATAGCATATATAAAAACCTATTCTTTTCGAACAATGTTTCGAATACAACTAAAATTAGTTGTAAATCAGAATGCCAAAAAAACAGCTAAGTTGTTTTAAAGTTAAGTTGTTACAATTTCAACTAAACTTGGTTGAGTTGTAAACCGTAATAGGGGCATTAAATTATTTCAAGAGAGAGAGAGAGACAGAGAGTGTACAGAGAAAAATTAAGTTCATACAAATTCGATCCCTGGCCAGACTCAGTCATAATATAAACATCAATACTCGTATGGCTTTCAAATTTTTTTCTTATATGTATTTTCATTCATCAGCTGATATTTTCGCTCCGCTAATCTAAGTTTTGTGACGAGCAAAATATAAAGGGACCTAAGGGTAAAAACCTGTTTTGTTCAGGAGAGCCATTTTAAAGATTTAAATACGTGTATCTTTGGTGTACCATCCCTGAATAAAACGCGCATATCTCTGGGAGGGAATACTTTTGGGGGCATGGGATCGGTCTCATTCGATGTTCAGATGTTGTCCACATCAAAAAAGGTCCCTTTCTCTATGCGCTGTCACATATAGTAAATGTCTCATAAATTGTCTTTTAAAAATGTGTAAAATTTTTTCTTATATTATTCTTTTTTATATGGGCATTTCTATAATGTCGAACGTGACAAATTTAAAGTGAAAAAAAATCAAAATAAAACGCATTTTTATTTCAACAGTAGGCGTAACTTCAAGCTCTAAATTAGCCGTTTGAAAACATTTTCGTTTTCAAGATTATTCCAAAAAAATCACGGATTTTGTCACATTCGCATGTGACAGAAACCATTTTTTTGCGGCTAACGATTAAAACGCTGATTTCAGCGAAACCCGAAGCAATATTTTAATGTAACTAATTTTAAAATGTTGTGCAATAATTTTTCTTTAAAATGGGTTTTTTTTTATTTTACCCATAAATATTTCATATATTTTTTTTTAATCAATTGTAATCATAAAATAAAAAAAGTTCCCCGGGAATTAATTTTTTTTTTCTAAAAATAAAATCCAACTATCCTAAACATTAATCACTGAGTATAATTTCGAAGTACAGGTGCTTAGCCCAAGCATCCTAGACTGATACTGGGGCTGCCACTTGTAGCCAACAGTTTGGCCTTTAGGAATATAAGTCTGGGATCGGCGGACTTCTAAACAAAGATGTTTGAATTTGCTTTCTTTCCTACATACCGGGACGTCCAGTTGGTAGGATACCAGCCGGATAAGTCGCCTAATGTATTGGATTGCTGTTAGTTTCACATGCTCTCCATTGACCTCAACGGCAAGGGAGGCCCTGCCAGTAGCAAAGCTACCGCAAGCAGCGCTCTCAGGATCGTTGCACCTACTAAGCCCTCTTACCACGACAAGGTCGCAATCCCCTAGAGGGTCATATCTTCCTCCTAGGAATTAAGTTTTAAGGACAAGTTCGAATTTTTAAAGTCAGCAATTTTTGTTACCAGCTGTTTCATTTTAACTGAAAGCTTGCACGTGACTTTTTAAAATGGGGAAACACATAAAAATGGGGAATAAGCTCCCAGGGAGATGTTATTCAGAAAAAGGCTGAAAAATTACACCACAGGGGGACACTACTCTGTATTTCGAAACGAAAGGAAATACTTTAGAATTTAAATGTTATAAGCACACAAATTCGAAAGCAATTTCTTTCGTTTCGAATTACATAGTAGACACCCAGTATTCTGAAGCGATTGTTAAAGTTGAAGCATTTTTTAAACCTACACACAGAAAATTCTTAAGTTTACATTAATTTTAACAATCGTTTATGAATACCGTAACCAAAGCGGCGATAAAAACTAATTTACAATATTTAAAATTCATGAATTAAGAATTCTTTTAAAGAAATTTTGGAAAGTAAAAAAAAACATTTTATATACCACAATAAACAATTCAAGGTTACGTACACAGAAAGAAAAAAGCCATACTAAATTCAAGTTTTTTCTACTTACTTTTAGTACGAATCGTACTTAAAAATTTGAGTACGAATAGCACTAACATTTACTTAAAACAAACCAAAAACGGGATTACTTTGGAAAACCAATCCTGGAGTTTCTTAAATTGAGTATGAAGTGCTTAAATTATGTAAAAAAATATGAATCAAGTAAAAAGTTCTTAAATTGAGTAAAAAAAAAAACTTATTTAAAGTACGGCTGTGTACTTACTTTATACACATATGAAAAGAATAATAATAATAGAAATAAAAATACTTTTGAACAAAAACAATTTCAAGTTCATTAGTGTGCTTGTGATTGAAATTAAATATAATGAGAAAATCAATACATTAAAATAAAAATTATTATCGTGTGAAAAAGTTTGTTTTTAATAATATAAAAGTGAAAAAAATAAAACTATATATCATAAATAAATAAATAAAATAAAAAGTGAAAGCAAAGGAAAACTACTAAAGGTTCTGAGGGGCTTAGATTGCGGAGCTGTTTCTCAATATTTCAGCCGTAAGTAAAAATATGAGTTTTTTTTATCGATTATGCGTGTTGTATTTAACAAGTGCCGTTGCACACACGGCAATTTTAGTTGAGCAACTTTTTAGTTCATCGGCAAGAGAGGAAAATATGATACTTCCCATCTTCATTATCTTCTCTTTCATCTTCCATAATCCCAAAATTTGCTCAACTGAAATTGTCGTCTGTGAACCCAATATATAATTGCTATCGCTTCAGTCTTTGCAAATAACAAAAAAAAAAAAATACACACTTTGCTAACATTATGAAAATGTCCGTAAAAGATATATATATATATATATAGAAGTATATTTTAATCTATAGTTTTTTTATATTTTATAAATATACATACATACATAATAAGTAAAAAATAGTAGTAGGTACGATAACTTTATGTATACGCATGCCTCATAATTTCTCATTGATAATTATTTTTTTTTTTTTGCTCAACTCGCTGTAAGACCGGACTCAGAAATATGTTATCGCTCTAGGTGACCAAGAACCCCTAGCTTCTTAATGACATAGTTTCTCTTAGAGCACTGATGGGGTTGCACTTTTGGAGCGATAACGATTATAAATGTAATCAACTTAGAAACGTGGGCTTTAGTTGAGAGCAAAATATATAAATTATAAAATGTATATAAATTTAAAATCTATAATTTTTTCCTTCCGCAAAACTTTAATTTTTTATTTTAATAATGCTAATTTCATTTAGCATTCTTCCATAATAATTTTCTGCCGAAACATGTAACAGAGCGACGTAAAGGAAGCAATGCTCGTTTTTGGTCTTCGCATGGAGTTTGGTGAAAACCTTTTTAAGTGGAATAAACTAATTAAAACAAATAAAATATTAATGTGGACAGTAAAAAGTTAATTAAAAAATATACAAGTTTTATTTAAGCTTTAGGTCCTTTTTATAAATAGTTGATAAAAATATTTATTATTTTATCGATAGCTTCTACACAACGTTGCAGCGAAATATCGATAAAATAATAAATATTGTTATCAACTATTTACAAAAAGGACCTAAAGCTTAAATAAAACTTATATATATTAAACTAAAAGGTCGAATAAATTATTATAACGTTAATTAAAAAATAAATTAAATCTTTTTATTCAATACATCAAGTTAGGATTTCTTAAAACAGGTGCATTTAGAGATTAATTCAATCTAATTTTTTCTTAAATGAATCTCGTTTTTGGATTATTTCAAGTACGGATTCGGCACTAAATCAACCCCATTTTTAGATTAATTCAATCTGTGATTTTCCTTAATCAATCTCGTTTTAGGATTATTTCAAGTACGGATTCAGGATTAGATATGAATAAAATTATGTATTTAGCACTTGAATTATCCGTAATTGAATCAAGCCTTCTGTACTTGATTTAAGTAAATCCGTACTTACCGTACTTATGACACCGCTTTGGATTGATTTAAGTACGGATGGATTGATTTTTATTTTGAGTGTACAGACTTTATTTAATAATTTTGAAAAATATTGTTTCTTTTTGTTCATATATTTTGTATCTTTATTTAAGACAATAAAACCTTCATTAAATTCGTGAAATTATGAAATGATCACGTTCGAAAAAAAAAAATTCCCAAAAAAAAACTTAAAATGTGAACAGCGAATAGGACCTCCCAAAATCAAAGTTTTGTTCAAAATTCACACCTCATTTTATTTATTTTAAGTATTTACAGCACATTTTTATTGCCTTGTGTAAATTGTTTATTAATAAATGTATTGTTTAAAAGACGCAGAATACTAAGTAAATACGCTTTTAGCGACAGGCGGTAATCGAGTCAAAACTGAGTCATTAGGAATAAAATTCCTAATGAAAACGCTGTTGCTATGCAGTAGTACAAGGCAACCACTGCATAATGACAAAGTCTAAGCATACGTCCAAGAAGTCACGACACTCGTACTAATATTTAACAAATCCATAGCTTTACAATATTTCGGATAACCGAATATTATGCAGCATTTTAATCATATTCAATCGCTTTTTTACACAAAAAAAAAACTAACCAAAAAAACCTTCATTACGGCAACTTCTATTGAAGACGAATATGCAAATATCGTTAGAAAAATAAAAAATTTGTTATTTGCCTGTCAACGTTTCCAATAAATTGCTAATGCTGTCAAAAGAAACAAATAACGAATCTTGACGCTTGTTTAAGTTTTCATTTTCTTCTTGTTGCTGAAGGTCAAAAATAACTTGTGGTATAATCAAAGCCAAAATTTAGACACTTTCATGAATTAACAAATACTTACTTGTACACTGATGGCTAATATCGTTGACGGTGCTGACGGCTAATGTTGACAACGATTTGGTTGATAATACCAGACAAATGATTTTTTGTACAAGTTTTTTTTTTAATGGGTATAAAATAACAAAGTTTTATTTTGCATCACATAAAACATTTTCTGCAGTCGTTATTTCATATGCATATACATGACATGTGGTTACGTAAAACGCAAAACGCCATGACTAACAAAAAGATTTAAAATTAACTTTTTTTTACAAATTCCGTGGTATTTCATCAATATAATCGCTACACTAAAAATATCAATAGACCCTTCACCCTTCTACATTTTGGAATCAAAATCACAATATCAAAAATTTTTATAAAGTTTGAAGCTGTAAAATTTTTGATTGGGTAATTTTTCATCCAAAGCTGAACATTTCCGTTCATGAAGTACTTAAGAAATGGTTTTGCAATATATTAAAAAAAAAATTAAAAATAAAATATATTGATATACATATGTATGTATATTTTTTTTTAATTTGTATTTTTGACCCACATGACAGCAAAGGGTTAATTTTTTTTAATACAAAACAGCACCCTGCCGATTTCTTTAAAAGCCAATGAAAAATGGATCCTGATGCCACTCTTATGTACATAAATTAACTTTATTAATTTACGAAATTCTAGTTGTGTCATGGAATTCAATTCCGTTTTTGCTTGTTTGAACAATGCGAACGGAACTTTCTTTCGAAATTAAATGAGTATGTTTATGAAAGGAGCCACGGATTAAAAACGAACATTTTATATTGTATATGTACCGTGTTACCGTACTACCGTATTATCATTTGAATGTGTGTGTGTTTGTGTATTATCATCTGTTATGCAGCGTTGCCAAATTTGCAGTTTCTCGCAGTTTTTTTTAGCTCTTGACCAATCTGCCAGTTTTTCGTTTAAAAAACATTTTTTGTTCAGATGATGAGTTTTTAGAGTTTTTTTGTATTTGCTTTTTTGATTTCAGTAAATTTTTCAATTCCTTTAAATATTTCAAACCATCAGTAATTTTTACAACATGAGAGTCTGAACACAATGTAACGAGAATTCATTGCGGTGCGGTTTTTCATACGATTTTGAAGTAAAAACCCGCAGTGCGGAACGGCATAAATTTAAAATCTATTTTATTTTCATTGCGGACTTTCTTATTTTCTCAATTTTTGATTCTCTTTCTGATGTTGCCATAGTTTTTGAATAATTGGCGGTGTTCACAACAAAAAACATGATTTTGAAGTTCAAAAATGTTTGTCATAAAATATAAAAGTTTAAAAAATGTATCAAATATATCTGCGAATGTATAAAATTTTAATCATTTTTTGTTTTTAGTTACTGCCATTACAAAATATTTAACAGAGAGTAAATTTTTTTAAATGTATGCACAAAAAAATTAATAAAAATTTAAACAAACAATGACAAGTATTGCCGTCACCGTCGTCCGTTGTATCACGTTTATTTTTCTCTCCCGCAACGAGAAATCGCACCGCACCGCACACATTGTTTTATGCAGCGCTGCCAGGTGTGCAGTTTTTTGAGCTCCTTGAGCAGTCTTCCAGTTTTTTGTTTAAAAAATCAGTTTTCTTTTTATATGACTAGTTTTTGCTTTTGCTTTTTAACTTTTTAGCACATATTTCAATTCCTTTAAATATTTCACACCATCAGTAATTTTTATTTTGTTTTTCTTATACACATTCATAACAATGCCAAGTTCATTCATGCCTTGGATAATCGTACGAAGCACCCAATCCCAAAGTGAAATTTACATGGTATCCAAAAATGAGTAAAAAAAATATTAACCCCCATATTTATAAAAAAATTAAATGTGCTTAAAGTCCATTTCAGGAAAATTTTTTATAAAAAATTTGATATATATTTTAAAATTTTAAAAATTAAAAAATTTTTTATGTTTCGAAAATTATGAAAGTTAAGAATTTGTGCGAGTATGAAAAATTTTTAAACGTTTTGATATTTTCTTTTTCTTGTCTAGAAATTTACATAATTTTCCCTTGGCGGTGAATTGTCTGCAATAAAGTTTTTAAAGATCACACCACCTATTTTGATCAAATTGATCAAATAATGCTAAAGTGAGTTTAAATTTATTTAAATTAGTTTACATTTTGGTGACGAAATTAATGAGATTATTCAGACTCCTTACCACAGGTAAAATTTTTAAATGTAATGCAATAACGAAACATTATCTCAAGAAAAGTAATATTGAGAGTTTTTAAAGAGATATAGGGCCCTGTTCTGTAAATCGATCGATTTGAAACCGCTTAATTTAGACTCAAATAATTCTGACAATAGAAATATTTTTATTTTTTTTTTTTTAGATTTTTTAAAATTTTCTTATTATATAGATTCCCAAATATCATATCTGTAAGAAAATTATCGTTTATGGTTTTAAACACGTTTATCTGCAGGACCATTATTAATTTTTGGAAACCGAGAAATTTACTCAGATTCGGTTTAGAGAACAGGGCCGATAATACCGTTGAAAATTTTTGAAGCAGTTTTTTCTTCTCGAAAACAGATTTTTTTTCTCTCAAACTTATATGGCAACACTGCTTTTATAAAACGATGTTGCCAGAAAATAATGATGGGACAATGCTAAATGGATCAAAAAATTCTGCTATATTGTTATACAGAAAAATAATAAAATGCTAGTCATAGACTTTTTGTACTATACATTAGTAGTGACCATTTTTATTACACAATTGAACGATTAGAAAATTAAAAATTTCAACATACCAATGCCAAAAATAACGCTTGATATAGTCGACAGGACCACACAGATATAAATATTACATAAATGTATTGGTTTTCAAGCATTTATGCGCCACAACGATACGACGTATGAAACTTAATTACCTACGCAATTTTAAAATCTCCTCTCACGAGCACGAAATCGCCATAAAATGTGACAGAATTAAATGTTTTTTTTTTTTCTGTAAAGGAAGTTGTAGACATTTGAATTTCTAGAATTTTATAATTAGATGAATTTTATGATTACATGAATTATTTACAAGGTCTTTTCTAAGCAGAATTAAAGAAAAACATTTTTTTGCCGAAATAGACAAAAAAAAAACACATGAAAACCTCTTTATATTCTAAAGATATTTTAAAATATTGTGTAGTTTCAGATAAATTTATTTCATAAACATAAATTTTTTTACATACTACAAAACTATCATGTAGGTTTGTAATTTAAAATATAAAAATAAAAAATATTATAACACATTTAATTGTAAATAACTTTTGTGAAAACTCATTACCACTTTTGTTTATTAACAAAAATTCTTTGTTAATTTATGCATGAGAACAGAACATTTAAGCAGAAATATCTCATTCACAAAATCAACAATAAATGAGTTTTACTACAACGTTGTTTGCTGTCTGTCTGTCCGTCTGTAAGTACAAATGTCTGGGTTATACATTTCAGCCCTGATATTTATGTATTTTACAAGCAATTCAACAATTCAATGGCATTTCGAATACGACAGAGACTTTAACTAAAGCATGACTTGTTTTAATTATAACAAACAATACGTACTTAAATTAAATTTATTTAAAATAATAATACATACACACAAAAAAAATTAAAGCTTAACAGAAGCAGAATTATATATAAATAAATACATATATACATACACACTTACATATAATAAGAAAAAGTCAACTACACAACTAAACTTCCATTTAAGCAAAAAATTATAATAATAATAAGAAATAAAGTAGAAATCTCTAACAGTCAGAAATATCAGCTGCCTGCCTGCCTGCTTGCTGGCTCTTCATACATTCACAGCAACTTAATTATAAAATAAGAATGTATAAATGTAAAAAGAAAACAACTAATTTAAAAAAGTGGTAAACAACATTAAGTTTTTAAATGAAATATTACAATAGAATTAAATCTAGAATGAGCAGTAACGAAACTTTCTTATGATTTTAAAATAAAACGTGCTCAAGCCAAATAAATCATTAGTGTCCAACCGAAGGTAATTATTTTTCAGGCCCAAGTCAAGCTCAAACGACAGCATAAAGATACATAGATACGAGTATTTCAAGGTCCAATAAAATATCGTCAATTCAAATGCAAAGGTCCATTTTAAAGCTTCCGTACACCAAAAGTGAAAGAAAACGAACCCTATTATTTTCAAGTTTTCGAAATGCGGTGATGCCACTTACAGTAGTTTTCGTTTATAGTCACTACCGCTTATTGTCACATTAATGATACAGTCCATATTTAATGTTTTTTGAACTTAATTTCATTGAAAAAGTTGACGATATAGTCCATTTACTATATAGTCATATTTGACATAGTATATGCACCAACTTTGTGGTAGTCAAAATCCAAATTGTATGTAAACAATTCGCGTTATAGTCACAAAAATTTTCAAAAGATATTTTTTAGTTATTTATTTAAGTAATAAACCAAAAAGTAAATCAAAATTTCAACCTCCATCTACTGTTTAGTAGAAGAACATGTGTTTAGAACAAAACAATGTTGCATAAAAGGCCACACAAATGTGCCTTTTAAATACAAAATTGTTTTGTAATTGACATAATTGGATTGTATGGAAATTCTTTTATATACCTCTGAGTGGCATATAAAAAAATTTGGCTTATAGTCACATTAGCGATATAGTCCACTATTTCTGTGCAATTTTAAATGTGACTATAAGCGAAAACTACTGTATTACCATTTTTGTGTCCAAGACAAAGAAAATTATTTTCTTTGAGAATTAAATTATGAGGGAATAATACTCACGATAGGGCGGAATTTGAAATTTTGAAAACTTGCTGTATCTGGGAAACCGTAAGAGGCAAACTCAAAGACGCTAATAGCGTAGACAGACGACAGCGTTAATTTGCATTAAAATCTCACTAATGTGAATTAAAAATTTACCCTGACAGACGACAGTATTTTCATTAACAAAATCTGTGCATCCCTTTCGTACCACACACTTCGATCATTTTCCTAGGAAATATTAAAATGGAAAAAATGTGTCTCGATTTTAATATTTCTTTGTTCTTCTTTGAAAAACAATTAAAATAACTTATATTTCCTGACTGAATCGCATTTTAATTTTGAAAACGAAAACAATTTGCCAACGTTTCATTGATTCTAGCACGGTGTTACCATATTAGGACGGTGTTATCATATAGCTAAACTCAGTATTAATTCACCCTCGTTTAGTGCATTTACGGTAAATCTAATACGTTTGTCTACGGTATTACATTACAAAATCCCAAAATTAAAAAAACCGCCAAAAAGGAAAAAAGCGCTTAGATTAAAAACATCACTAAAAATAATATAAATCGCTAAAATGCAAAAAAAAATTACCAAACGTAAAAACTAAAACAATCGCAAAAAAAATGGAAGAATTTGCCAAAATGGAAAGAGCACCAAAAAAAGCTAAAACTAACTAAAGTTTGTGAAAACTAAAAAAACGCCAAAACTAAATATATTTAGCTTAAACACTAAAAAAAATCGCAAAAAACCAAAAAAAAAAAAAAAAAATTGCAAGCACCCGAAAAAATCTACAGAAAGAAACTAAATAAAGCTTTAACACTAAAAAATCGCCAAAAACAGACAAAAATCGCCAACATACGAAAAATCAAAAAAAAAAAAAAGAAATAAGCATCGCGCGAACGAAACCGTTCGTTTATGAGCCAAAGTCGCAATTTACTGAATTTATTTTTATTATATATTTGTATGAAGTAGTGATGTAACGAATGTCAATTTTTGATATTCGCGAATACGAATGCGAATACGAATATTTGAAACGATATTCATATTCATATTTCATGTGAAATTTATATACATTAAATTTGGGTTCGTTCTATTTACGCCTGCAATATGAAATATTAAAAAATTGTTATGAATAAGAACTTTATACTCCTGTTGGCGTACTTTAAAGTTAATAAAAACTACCCAAAATTTTAATGATCCTCAATTAATAATATTTGAAAATGATACAAAGCACAAGTTTCTATAAAAAATTTAATGGCTTCGTACAAACTAATATTTTTATCCATTTATTTAAAGTTAGTTTAGGATTTATGCATTTACATATTTATTTAATTTTTTTTGGACAAATATTCGTATTCGTATTCGCCTGAATTTGACGAATAGGAATGCTTAGTATTCGCATTAAAAATTGCCGAATATTCGGCAATTCGAATACCAATACGAATATTCGTGCATAACTAGTATGAAGTAACATAGCTTCGTAATATTTGAACGGATTTGAAAAAAAAATGTTTTGTCTAAAAAAGTATTGCTTCAATTTGGTGGCATTCCCAAAAAAGTGGGCGAAATGACGCCCATTAAATTCAGTTCTTTGTTAATGTACTTACACTTACCCGATTTCTGCGAAATTTAATACCCTCCTTAGACTCTTGTAATGACATAAGATCGTACTTAAAAATAAATGGGCGGAGCTGGATTTTAAAAAGTGGGCGGAGGGAGCCAAGCCCACTAAAGTTCAGTATTAAATTACTATGCGATTCCCACTAAAGTTGGCACACAGTTTGGGCTCTTCAAATAGCATAATAGTGTACTTTAAAGTATGGGCCGTGTGACGCCTATTAAGATTTAGTTTTATATTTCACGTGCTTAGAATGTACCGATTCTTGCGAAACTTGTCAAAACACCCTGAGCTCTGAAAAATACACCATCTTGCATATAAAAAGTGGGCGGAATATTTAATTATGTATATGTACTTTTACTTGTACTATGATTCTCCTGGAACTTTGCAGACAGTTTGGGTTTCAAGAGAATAGTAGTAACACATTTTATTTAAGCGAATCTAAATTATTTTGAACTTTTTCGTGCTTGTGTTTGAAATCATTTATATTTTTTTTCAAGTCTTAAGCCTAGTTAGTACTCAGTTCGAAGTCGTGAAAAAAATTTCAGCAACATTCATTATTTCGACACAGAATACACAGAAGTGAAGAAAGTGACAGGTAAAAAAAGCTCCAATCAGGTTTTTGTTAAAATTCGTGGAAAAAAGAGAAAAGCATAGTGTATTTGATACTGTAGTGTATTACTACTTACCAATTAACACAGCTAATAAAAATTTATTGCACTAGAAAGACGTAGCAAAACAAAAACGACGACAAAATTTGAGGGAAAACGAGACAAACTGAAAAATACCCGCATCTTCCGTCTCGTGACACTTCTGTATGTTTTGTGATTTCGAGTGAAAAATTTTATATGTTCTAATGTAGCCCAACTCGCAAATTTTTTTTCATAAATTTTTCGCTTTTATTGCTTTGAAAGTATGCAACATTGTTAAAATTCCGTTCGAAAAAAGTACGGCTCATGTTATTTCGCAGCTGAAATTCAAATGATGCCAGAGTCATTTTGCATGTTGCCAGATAGATTTTACGTGTTTTTCGCAATAAGAACAGAGTACTACTTTTGCGAATTTGTTTCGCAAATATTTTATACCAAATACTTTACATGTAGTTTTTACAGCATTTCGCATGAAATTGTGAACAGAGTACCAGGCTTTATATTTAAATCACTCTACCACCAGCATAAGCATATACATACATATGTTATTGAAAATTCCATTTATTGCATATTTTTTTTTTTTACTTTGACAATTATTTTAAACAAATGAAAATTAAAATATATAAAAATAAAAGAAATTACTTAGTGTTCGTGTTATACAAAAAAAAAAAAATGCCAACGTTAAATTAATTTTAATTGCAGTGTCTTCGAACTTCAAATAAATTCCCATATGCATTGAAAGTAAAGGAATGTTTTTAAGTGTTTTTTTTTTCTCTATTTCTAATCAATTGTATTTGCATTAAAGTGTGAGGAGCATTAAACAGAAGCATTGAAATAAATTTGTATTTTTTTTTTTGTAGCTGGCAAACAAGCAAAATTGTTTAAGAGGCGTGTAGTTAAACATTTGCACTGTGTTAATGTGTTTGTTTCTCGCTTTTATTACCTTAATTTATTTTCTTTGAAATAACTACTTGTTGTTATTGTTGCTGCTGCTGCAGTAAATGTATTTAAATAACAATACTTTATGCAAACCATAACCTAACCTAATATTATATTTATTGGTTTTTATTTCTTTTTTTTTAGTATTTGAATTAATGTTAGAAAAAATGCAGTGAAAGAAATTTAGGAATCAGAGGAGGCAAAATGGATTTGAATAATTGCTTCATTTGAGTTGAAAGCAAAAAAAAATGAGTAAAATAAAATTAACGGCGCTAAATAGCAATTCTCGTATTAATATTCCAAAAAATTTAACGTTTAGCCGCCTGGTAATCTGATAGAAGTTGTGAAAAATTTTCCGTAACATTGACTGTTTCGCGTGAAAAATTTGACATGTACTAAATGTAGCCCAAAACGCGAGTTTTTGGTTTATTAACTTCTCGATTTTATTGCTTGATAAAATGCAACATTGTTAAAATTCCGTGCGAAAAAAGTACTGCTCATGTTGTTCTCGCAGCTGAATCTAAAATGATGCAAGATTTATTTTGCATGGAAAAACATGCTGCCAGATTGCTTTTACATACGTGTTTTTCGCAATAAGAACAGAGTACTACCTCGCAAATATTTTATACCAAATACTTTTTTTAATTTCTATGTATTTTTAATAAAAAAAATATTTTACTTAATACTTAGTGCGTTTAAAAAAATTTAATACTTTTTCATGTAATTTGACAGCATTTCGAACGAAATTGTGAACAGGGGACCAGGCTTTTGAGAAAATTCATACTCTATTATCATTCGTTGTAATTACACATATATGTACATATTATGTATGTACATGTATTAAAGTCGCTCTTTTTATATATTGCCAATGTTACCAGATTTCAATAAAAATAATTATTAATCAGAAATAATTTTTAGTCAGGCTTAAATTCAGTAATTTAAATTCTTTTATTGAATGAAAGAAATATTTTTATTAATTAATGTGAGTTTCTAAAGAAGAGAAGAAAAATTAAATTAGACTTTTAAGCTGGGGGAAATGCCGATATTTTTCTGTGCAGCAACGCACTTCATCAGCACCCTAGTTTATCTACTTGGGTAGAGATTGTTATTAACATCAGATATTTAACGTAAATTCTAATGAAACGGAAGGTGAGAAATGATTGTTGTGTACAATTATTGATTTACCTTTGGTAAATACATATGTAAGTATCACTATTTATTTCCCCTGTTTTTCCATATTTTCATTTTTCTATATAGGTTAGCACGAAGTTATATTACTCTACCCTCGATTTTTAACTATTCTTGCTTATCTTTTTTACGATCATCACATTAATTATTTTTACTTAATCGATGTACCGTCGGTACATACATGTAAGTATTATAGTAGTGGATATTATCTTACTTTTGTTTTTGCTTTCTACAGTTTATTTGACTTTCCAACATTTGTGATTGCCAAGTGAACATATTTTTGTCACGTGCCCATGATGAATTAAGTGAGACATTTTTAGATTTTAATTGAACTATATTGAATTTTTTATCAGAAATAATTTTAAAATTTTAAAAATTCACTATAGTTCATTTAAAATGTAAAAATGTCTCAAATAAAAATAATTATCTCTGAAGATGTGGGAAAATCCCAACGAAACGTCCTATATATTAAAAATTAAATAAAAAACGTCTTTTATTTACATTTTGAAGAAATTTAATGACCTTGAAAGCCTGAATACTAGTAGATACAATATCTATAAAATTACATTAATTGAAAATGTATAAATATTGGATTTTTTTTTTAGTTTTTCAGCCTGTTTCTCTTCGATCGATTAAGTAATCGATCGAGTATATATTCAAAACAAAAACAAATCTTTGTCGGTGTAACGTTTTTTGTTGATATCGTGGTATAGGCTGTAAAACTAAAATAAAAATTATCAATATTAATATATTTTACATTTGGAATACTAATACGAGAATTGCTATTTAGCGCCATTAATTTTATTTGACTCAGTTTTTCAAGTGTAGCGCTGGAAAACACAACTGAACGTGACTAATTTTAGCACAGAGAGAAAAAAAAAGCTGCGCAAACATTTTTTGCATAAAACGTGTACAAACATTGAGATTCGCCCAACTGGGCACAAACTGCACTAATCTCTATACATTTCAACAATTTATTTGAAATGTATCATGTCTTAAATGAATTAAGCAATCGAATTAAAATAATTCAACTAAACTTTAAATTAACCCAGAATATAAAAAGTGATTTTTTTCTTGCCATTTAATTTAAATACTTCTTTAGGACACGTGTTAACCTTTTCGCGCATTCGCGCAAACTGACTTAGCACGATTTGTGCTTAAAAACTTGGCAGAATTTTTTTCGCGTTTAATTTTTCATCTTTTTATCTGCGAAATGGTAACAAAAAAAAAAAAAAAAAACAAAAAAAACCACAAGCGAAAACAAAATATGTTAAAATTTAAATTTTCTTAAGTATTTAACGACATAACAAAACAACAACACAACAATATTGACAGTTTAGCATAAAAAGTCATTTAAGGCATATTGAACATTTGTTTTATTGCCAATTCAGCTTTTTCTTCTTTGGTTTTTGTTTCGCTGCTGCTAATCGTGTTGAAATTAAAGGTTGAAGGTTCAAAAAACTCATCAAAACCCCAAAATGGTTTTTATTGCAAGCAAGAGATTTGTTTGTGCTATTCGTAAAATTATTTATATTTTCACCCAAAAGTTTATTAGTTAACATTAGCAGCAAAAGCAAATATATATTAGAGAGCATGACAAAGCATGTCTGGTGGTTAGGGAGCGAAGGACCAGTAAGTTATAAATGCTTAAAACAATGAACGAACAGTAGCATTATTAGTGTCTTCACAACATGCCCAAAATTTTTTGCTCTCCACTGTATTTATGTTATTATTGACAATAAAAACATGTGTGTTTTTTCTTGCTTAATTTAGCGCTAAAAAAGCTATCAACAACTAACTGACTCATGTTAGTGAGTTTCATTTTTATTAATTATATAAATTTGCTACTTTTCAATTTGTTTTCTTTTCATTTTATTTGGGAAAATTACCACCTTGTTTTTTTTTATTTTCAAAAAAAAAATTGCTGTTACTTAATTACAGTTTGGTAAAACTTTCCTTATCAACTACATCCTCTGGTGCCAGAGTTGTTGCTCTTACTTTATTTTGAAGCTTCAGTCCAATCCCCCAGAAATTAATGTTGTTTGCAATTTAACTACAACTAACGTGTTTAGATAAAAAAAAAAGAAGAAAATATATATAAATATGTCTTAATAACACCAGTCAAAAGAAATGTACGATTAAAAAAAACATTCAATACTTAAAAATTGAGGTGCAGCAGTTAGTTAAAGTTGTCTAAGATTAAATGGACTTATTACAAAGAAAATAAAATGAGCCAAAATTAAGAAACATATTGAAGCAAATTAAGTTAGCATGAGGTACTTGATAGAAAGAAAAAAAAGAGATAATTTAAATTGTAAGTTTCAATTTAAATCTGAACAAACTAATTTTAAAACAGGCAATTAAAATTTTTATGCCTAAGCAAACCATTAGTATTATGACACGTTGCATAACACGGTGACCAAATTTTGTAAGCCGCCAATTTTTAGGAAAAAAGAGTTAGTAATAACTTGAAATTTGTTCACTTATTTTTAGCAAACAAAGTACAAAACTTTGTGTTACGGCCAATAGTTACATATATACAGTGGAATCCCGATAATTCATACGCCGTTATATAATAATTCTTTTGTGCATTTCTAATGTTTCCAAATGAATGGAACATGTTCATATTAGTGAATTGTTGTCCACAAAAAGTAGACCAGTCAAAATATTTACTGTCGTCTTGATGTGACGTCGACGACGCCATTCACAATAAAGGGGAATATAAATGATTTTTTATCATGTTACAATTAGTTTTTTTTTTATCATTTTATTGAAAGTATACAGTCTTATGTTTATTTTAATATGTCAAATAAAAAAAATTACAACACCTCAGGTTTTCAAATCGGCATACTATCGATATCGATATTTTTTCCTAAAAATATTTTCGATATTTTAAAACTATCGATAGTATCGATAGTACTATCGATAGTATCCCAGCACTAGTATCAGGTGTTGCAGGAAAGTTTAAGTGATGACGGCATAAATACTGGGCACTGAACTACACCGGCTTCAGCGTATATTAATTCTAATGTAACATCAGCTGTGTAGCAGAATCATAGGCGAAGAAAAATAACTAATAATATGGCTACTATACTCATTTAATTACCACCAAAATGCGCTGCAACAATGCATTTTAAAAAAAAAACGTGCAAAAAAGCAGAGATGTAAAAGAATGAAGCTTTTCTCTGTCTCTTCCTGCACCGCCAGTCTCCTCTATCACTGTCCTTTTCCTAAAGAAGGTAACACCTAGTAATAATAGTAGGCATGCATTGCCTGAGTGTTAGTTCTCTTAAAAACAAACAGCTGCTTGTGTTTTCATTTGTTTATTCATTTCAAAAGTGCAACAACAAATACGTATGTATAACCAGCAAACAGCTGTTTATTCTGGTTACGGCGGCAAACCAAAATTCAATTGGTTTCTTTGGGTATGATCAAGGCGTTATGGCGATTCACCTATGTATAATCAAATACAGTGTCGCCCATAAGTTTCGTTCGAACAGCTGTTTTTTTTTACTTTTATGGCAAGTTCAGTCGTAAAGCAGCTCTGGGCGAGTCAACATCACGCGTCGTTGGCAATTATTTCTTAAATGCAACCAGGCCACTGTTGTTTATTGGCCTTCGAGAGTTTTGCGTCTCACTCGCACTTGATAATGGTTACCGCAACTAACTGCATCGCTTACAGTTAGTTTTTTTTCTGGAATTTTCCATTATCAAGTGCAAACGTTTTTAATAAGATTAACTGGTGGAGACCATAAAAAACTCTAGGAGTGGTTCTTGGAAACTCCTACTTCCTATACGAAGCTATGGGTCGTTCGCAGCAACCGCTTCGAAGAAGCTTCTACACGTGGGATACCCTGGCTTTTTGGCTACATGCTTTTGCCATTTTTGTTCCATTTGGAACACAGAATACAACAAATTATGGCAAGTTTAATTGAACGTTTGATTAAAATAAATTTTGCAGAAGTATATAAAATAAAAAGATTATTTTGGTAAGGGCGGGGCACGGCCCACATTTTTCTTATTAAGATATTACCTTATGCTAAAAAAAATAAAAATTTTTAATAAATATGTATAAAACTCATTTAATATTTAAATTCAATATTGTTCTAACAATAATACAAATTTTCCTATCATGATACCTGCAAGTTTCAGATAACGTTTTAAATATATATATATTTTTTTTTTCTATAAAATAAAATAAATGACTTAATCTCTCATTTCCCGCTTAATAATAATAACTATTAAAAACGTCCATTTAAAAAAAAAATATCATATTTGCCCACCAGATAAAAAAAAAACAACAAACAGCCGACCACAAATTTATTTTTTTTTCACTTAAATCTTTGACATTTAATAAATGTGAGAAAATCTTTGTAGGAAAATCTCTCAAAATCATATAAAAGCAAACAAAATAATTTAATGGTTTGGATTTTTTCCACCTTCGTTTGAAATCAATTTCAATTAAAATTGAATTTTATTTCTAACTCTTCCATATCGCAATACATCGTACCAGCTAAAGTTGAAGCTTAAAGGGGCTTATCGGCGAAAAACATCTACTAACAAAAAGCCACTACACTAGCTTTTTTTTTAGCAATTTTATTTATATGTATGTATATGGATTTTTATTAAAAAAATCTTCATTACTGTAAATAAACAAAAAAAATTACATACATACATATGTTTGTATGTATTGAAAGAAAATGTACCTGATGGTAATCCTCAGTAATCAGACAAGACTGAAACTGAATTAAAATATACAAACATACGAGTACGAGTACATATAAGAAAAATAAGGTGGGGTGGTGAGCCCTGGTTATAAAGACCATTTGAGATTTGAGTGCACTTAAGAAAAAAAAAATTTGTTTCGTTTTTTGGTGATTTTTAACATTAAATTTATTTATTAGATTTCCAAATAAAAATAACAAAAATAAAAAGAACCGCACCTGCAGTTTTGTTTATAATATTGTATAAAATTTTGCACCTTGTTTGAAATTATAATTTTATTATATTCACTAAATATATATGATGTATCTTTATTCAGCAGGTTTTTATTTACATCTTGGTTGAGAGAATAAGGGCCTAAATTTGCTTAGTATGGGGCAATTTTCACAAGCCGAAAAAAATAAATTTCTTAACAGGCCGATTTAAATTTTCCACCATCAGCTAGCTGCACAAGCTTTCCGCCCATACATACTGGATATTACACATATGGGCAATTCCACAGAATGTCACTTACGATGACCAATAAATTAAGCTTGTATTTCAGAGAGAATTAAAATTTTTCTTCATTTCTTTATAAAAGTACATAAAGAAGCGTAATTAGCTCTCCCTTTGGTAAAATATAAGGAAAAATCAACCGCATTGATCTGATATACAAGCTTTGTTGGTTGGTCATCGCACGTGACTTGGTACGTTACCTTCTGTGGAATAGCCCATATGTTGTGATTGAATTGGTGTGCAGGTCTCTTAGAGAATTTTTGAAGCTTTAACAGGTTTTTTTTTTGTTGTCCGCAAATACTTGTCAAAATCAATCGTATAATATCCACACCATGAAAAGCACAAAATCAAAGGTCCTGTTTTCAATCCCAAAGTCATCACCAAAAAAAAATAAAAGCAAATTTAACGCCATGACTCACTACTATCCAACATAATCGCACGATATACTAAAAAAAATACACAACTCTGATCTTATGAATTGTTATTGTCTCTTGAAAATTTTCATAGACTTCATCATACCAGAGTTAAGATAGTTTATCACGGTCTTAACTGGCATGTGCATAATAATGGCAACACTGTTGTAAATTAGAGATAATGACAATTTGAGCTTTCATTACAAAAAATCTTTCAGCAAATTTTAATAGGATGAATCAACAATTCTCGTATGTTATTTGCACTGAAAAATATGTACATATATGTAGCTGAAATTTGCATCAACACACAGCGGGCCAAACGCAAAGAACGCTGCTGAAGAAGGTGTTTATCAGAATATTTTATGTTATTTGTTCCTTAAAGATTATCATATTTTATTTGTTTTATTTGGTTTTTCAGCATAAGAGAATCATACAGACAATTTCAGAAAATATTTTTATTCCGAATTTTAGCTTATTCAAACCAAAAAAAAAAAAAACATTAAGGGGCCCATAGACACATGCTGCTTGCGCAGCTACTGCCGATGAACCGTTGGTGTATGTGCGTGATTGATATTCTACCATAAACTTATCAATCATCATTTAAAATAAAAATTCATAGAATAAACATGCGTTTGAGAACAAAAAAAAATTATTGAGAATTCAAGAAATTAAGAAAAAACGTTTCTTTACACATTATTTTTCAAAACTTAATTTTTGTTTGTTTTACATTCTTTTTTTCAGTAACACATCAAATTAAAAAAAAAAATACATACCAGAAAAATTAATAAATTCATTTTTGGTTCATTTGAAAAACTGTCAGCAGTTCATTTCAAAATCAAAACTATTTTGATTTTTCATACTGCATTGTCTGTGTGACGAATACATTAACAAAAATTGCAAATTTACCAACACATGCTTATCGCATGAGCATGAACAGGCCCCCTTTACGCATTTCAGTGTTCCCAGTTTAGGGGATTTGTCCCCAAATCGGGGATTTTTTTCGCGGTTGGGGATGAAGTTTTCGTGTTGGGGATCTGGGGATTTGTTGTGGATGATAACCAAATTTTGGAATTTTTTGGGATTTTTTTTATAACTGATGGTAACAAAAATGATTTTTGATCTAAGAAATGTGAGTCTGGCAACTCTAAAAATGTGTGTTTCTATTCATAGTGAATGGTTTCTAATAAAGAAGTATAAAGGCAATTTAACCAATAATGAACTCTACCAAAACAAAAATACGTAACAAAATGCCATATGACTTGTTGGAAGCACTTTTTAAAATAAATTTAATTCTACTACTGAAATGCTAAAGCTTTTTTAATACAAGTACTATGTATAACAAAATTTCTGAGGTTGATGAATCGGAAGATTTCGATTCTGAAGTTTTCGACATGGTAAACTTTAGTTAAACATTTTTTTTTATACTTGTGTATTCTAAGCCATGTGTAATTTTTTCTTCACAAGTCTTATAAGTACAAATTAAAATAATATTAATGTAAATATAGCCATCGATACATATGAATTTTATTGAATAAATATGTTATTTTTGTCATTATTTTTTAAATAAAATTAAAAATTTTAATTTTTTTTCACAAAAGAAAAAATTTGAATCAAAAAAACTCAACTTGGGGATTTTCGGGGATGAAAAATCAAAAATTGGGGATAAGCTCTAGAAAAAAAAAACTGGCAGCACTGACGCATTTTCTGATGTGCAATTTTGTCTCTCTCTCTCTCTCTCTCTCTTTTCTCTCTCTGAAACAGTTGTTGTGGGGGAAATAATTTTTAGGATATAAAATTGTCCCCAAAAAACAGGGAAAAAACTTCAAGGGAATTATGGGTTTATTTAAAAGTTTATGATATGTACTAGAGAATATACGAGTAATACTTTTAAAATTAATAAATTCATTCGAATCCTTAATTTTTTCGTGAAATAAAAACTACTATACTGAGTAGTGTTGGCAAAGGATTGAGTGTGGGTACCGAGTATCGAGTATTTGGAACATTTTGCGCTCTATGCAGTCATCTAAGAGTAGAATCAAGACGATTTCTTTTTGACAGGCTACTCGTCGATTTCAACATGTGCAGGGCCGTATTCAAGTACTCGGATAAAGTAATTGGTACTATATCCAATTCGTCCCATAGAGATAGTTATCTGACAAGGTACTCAAACCAATCTCTGATAACTCTTAAAGTTTGTCTAATACATGGCTGCTTAAAAAGTTGTGTCACGAGAGATGCGGGTACTCAATACTCAAAAGTAGTTACTCGATATTTTACGAGTTGTATTTTTTTTTTAGCAAATTTAAACAGAAGTTGTAGATGATAACATGCATGCTCAATGCTTGGTCCAAAACTGGGACTGCACTGGTCGTATTTTTATTATTTGGAAAGATACTTTTTTTATTTAAAACTACTATAGCTAAGTTGAGTGGTATAACTTCGTGCTAGCCTGTACATAAGATGAAACTGAAGCAGAAGTTAATAACTATATTTAAAAATTTATTTAACGGCCGTAAATTAATAATTGCGTATGCAAAACAAGAACCAAAATTCTCGTATTATATTTCACGAAAAGTTTATGTTAATTAGGTGATGTTGACAACTGGTAGCCGCCCAAATATGTACATTAGAGCCAAAATTAAGTTTGAACATTTTTTTCTTTGTTTTTTATTTTAACTTAAAAACTGCGCTTTTTAAATCAATTCATAAAAGCTTCATTGTTTAGGACTTCAGTATAGAGATGTTCGACTGTAGTATGATGATCAATGAATATAAATTCATTTGATTTGTTTTGAGAAATAAAAGCATTAGCCCTCGCAATTTTTTGTCGCAAATTAACATTGTAAATTGCTTTTTTTTTTGTGTATGACTAATCTCTCCTCATGACTTTCCCATTAAACACCTCTCAGGTAGAAACGAATGTTTAAAGATGTTAAATGTTAATTGTTAAATGGCTTTTAAATGATTTTTTTTATAAAATTCAAAATAAACAATAGTTAACAGCAAAAAGCTTTCTTTTTCATTTAAGAGAAACAACAGTAACAAAAAAAAAAAAAAAAATTCATGCAAATGCCACAATTAATTCCCACGCTGGTCATAAAACAAATATTAATTATTATTTAAATACTTTAAATCTTTTTTGCAACAAAATAACAATAAAATGTAAAAACCTCAAAGCAAATGAAGTTTAATTTTTTAATACTTTGTGACGTTTTTTTTTTACAAATTAATTTTAATTTTTTTCATAAATTTATTTATTATTTTTTTTTTTTTTTTTTTTGAATTGCACGTGTCAAGATCAATTTTGGGTTATATTTAAAATCAACACTTAAAAAGACATTCATATTGTGTGTCTTTTTCTTTTTTTTTTTACATAAAGTTATATTTTTTTTAAATAACTTTCAATATCTTTTTATTTCAGTTTTTATTTAAAGGTTCCTAAAACATGTTTAAAATTAGTAATTATTATTATTTTTTTCAAATTTCGGCAAAAAACAAAAAAAAAAAAACAATAAAATAAATAACAATAATAAACAAAACGAAAAATGGCATGTGTATTTTGTTAAGTGTTTCGTTTTTGCCAACAATCAAACCAAAAAATAAAGTAAAAAATGAAACCGCACCCAAAAATGTGTCAAAGATCATCTAGAAAATCACAAAAATAAAATACAACAATGATCAACAAAAAACACTCTCAAATTGCTTTTAGAATAATAATTACTGGGCTACAAAATGCTAGTGAAATTAAACAAAAAAAAAAATTATATTAAATGCGTCGTAAGTATTTATTTATTCGCAAAACAGAGCAAGTGAAACGGTCTAAAATTTTAACATAAATTACGAAAAATTTAAGTAAATATTTTATTTTATTTTTTTTTTTTTGTTTTTTTTATAATTTTTAAGGGTAACTACACCGCAAAATCGTAAATCTAATTTTTATCATGAAAATTTTGTTCTTGAAGTTCAGTCAACAACGAAAATTTTATATCCATTCCACTACGGAGAAAAAATTTTCAATTGTCAAAATTTTTAAATATTTTTTAAGTAATTTTTTTTTAACATTAGGTTTGTTCACTTACTAAAAATTGTTACGAATTTGTAACAACTGTTACTAGATGGTGAGAAAAAAATTTAGGGACTTAAAAATTCTTAGAAATTTTTGCTAGTAAAATTTTTACTTCAGAACTATCAAATTAATTATTTCAAAAATATCTGAAAAAGGAAAACTGAAAAATGTGAATTTCTTTAATTAAAAAATATGTATACGTATAAAATAAGAAAGCATATTTTCTTAATTTATTGTATTTCTTTCATTAAACCACATAAATTCAATTTTATTGTCAAAGATCAGAGGTGGAATGCAGAGTAGCAAGCCGTAACGGCGCCGTTTTTTTTTCAACAAGCCGAGCCGTCACCGAACTCGGCTTATTGGCGGCTTAGTACTCAGCCGATATTATTTTGTCTTTTATTTTTTATACTCTTTGAATTATGTTTAATATTGTGTCTATTCCACTTGCTTATAGTTTTTATTTATATTTCGTATTGAATATGATAGCCTGAGTCCCTGAAAAATGGTTGATATTGCTTCCACATAGAGAGAATGTGTATGTGAACGGTAAGTCCCGGTTCACACACTTCAACTTTTGTTGATCAACTCGTAATTCAGTTGTAAGAGAGACGGAGGAAAAAGTACAAATATCTCTTTTCTTCTTACAGCTGTGTATGAACCGGGACTAACGTAGCTGCGGCAACACTTACGTTCTCTATTGGAGTCCCATCCCAAATCCATGCACGTTTACATAGACTTTTTGGTTGCAGCAGTTAGGCGACTTTTTATAATTTGATCAAAGCTTTTTATTCGTTCATCCGATTGTATCATGATTTCCATCTATGGTTCTGATATGAATAACATTTTCTTGTAAGTTTTTGCAAGTAAAGCGTTCATTTACTTTTTCGTACACAGAAAAAATTATTCCCAAAAAATTTTTAAACAAATATTTGTTTGAAATCAAACTTAGTTTCAATAAATATTCTGTACTGTTCCACTAAATTAATTTGTACCAAAACACTGTGTAGAGAAGAAACAGGCCACGACGTTTGTCGGCTACTTTTCGGCATTTACATGTATACAACACGACCAATCAAAACAAACAACAACAACCGCACAACAGCACGTTGTTCCTATCAACAAGCACGATAAACACCAACACACTCAAATAACATTCTCTCTCAGCTGAACTGTGATTAATTTAAATTTTTACAAAATTTTTACCAGAATTTACAAAATTTTTTGTAGGACCGCATTCAAATAAAATATTTACTGATTCAACGAATTTGGTTACTGAAAATGAAATTTAGTTTTTTCTGTGTGTCTGGGAAAGTAATTTAATAAATTTCTGCTTTACTCTCTCGTTGCTAGTTTATGCTGTGAAAGTAAATGAACAGACCTTATAATAACTCAAAAAGTGTAGCAATGAAAAATTTTCGAATTTGAATTGTTGAAAAAAAAATAGAAAAATTTTAATTTTTTACATAGAAAGTATTCTTATATATTTTTTTTTAATTTTAAAAAAAGTGTCAATTATTTATTGAAAATTTTGATTCTTATATTTTTTTTAATTTAAAAAAAAGTGTCAATTATTTATTAAAAGTTTTGATTGCTTCAAAAAGCTGAAGGCTTGAGGAAACAATGTAAAATTAATTTGACGGAGCTTTTCAAATGCACTCTACTTCCAGTATTGAATGAATATGAGCATTTTTTTACATTATTTTTTTTTTATTACAAACAAGTAGCAGGTTAAATACTCTGAGATTTTTTTTTATTAAAAATAATTTTAATAACATTGGCTTTAAAATATTTCAACTTATTTTTATGGTAGATACATATATATTTTGTTATGCAAAGTTTAAAAAACTTTTGTCATACACACTTTTCGAGATATTTAAAGACAAATTTTGATGATAAAAATAAATTTTTCGAATTTTTTGCTTTTTTCTACATTTTTAATCTTATTTTCTTTCCCTCATATGTTTCTTAATATTTTTCAAGTACAATCACAATAGAAGACGTAAAGTTGACAAATTTGTTTTTCAAATTTATATATAAATTCACTGAGATCATTTAATTAGTCTTTATTATTCTGGCGCAGTGGAAATTAAAACAAATGTTTAATAAGTTTGCCACTTTTCTTCAAAGTAATTTTTTGCAAGCTACAGGCGTTATCTATCTATACGTCAGTTTGATTAGTTTTGGCACCGTCCCCACATTTAATAACTACTTATACATCTGCACTTTTACTTGAGTTTTATGGTTGTTCGACAATATTATGATAATTCCTATGTTAGAAACGGTACAAATTATCTTTTGCTGCTGTTACTAATATTTTAATCCATGGAAACTGTCAAAACAACACGTTTGAAAATCGTTACTTTTAAAAACAACACACCCGTATAAATTGTACTCGCACCAGCAAATCACACAGAAAAAAATAAAAATAAATATTAAAAGCTAAATTGATTTCAATTTTGATTCTTAATAACCTAACAAGCTTCAGGAACAAAGGATTTATTGTACAGACATACTTAAACAAATAACAGAAATTTATTGAAAATTATAAATTCCAATCTGCAAAATCCTTGTCTTTATTTATTTAACTACCTTCAAGTTATTAACACCAAATAAATAAAGTACGCTGAAATATCTATATACATAATTTTATTTTTATTTAAGGTACTCATCACTCGTACTATGAAAATTTATTGTTTAAAAAATAAACAGCAAGCAGTAGACGTAAATCGAAAGAGTGCAAAAATTTAATGAAAAAAATAAATAAAAAGAAACGTTAAAACGTGCCTAGAATTGATGTCTATATTTATTTCCATTTTTTAATGGTGTCTGCTAAAATAGTGACTGAAAAAATAAAACAAAACAAAAATAACCGAAAAAATAGCAAAAACTTTCAACAAACTGATAAGGCAATAAAGCATAATTTTTACGAGCATCTCAGCGGTACAACTTTTTGTAAATTTTTACCATTAAAAATGAATTACAGTGAAGTTTAGTTACAAAGGATGTGATATTTTTTTCCTTGCAAGCGATCATTGTAATATCTACAGGAAAGTAATAAAATTATAAACAAAATAAAGCATTTCATTAAAAGAAAAGATTACATATGGATATACAAATCTGTTTAAAATATTCATACTTTTATTAAATTAACATCAACATAACATGAACATTAAATTAAATTTATGTTGCTCCAACTTGAAATTACTTTGATTCAACATGGTTCTTCGTGTTATTTCAATATTAAATTCATGTTATTTTAACTTGAAATAACTTTGATTCAACATGATTCTTAATTTTGATTTAACAGTACTGGAATGTTAAATCAGCAAAAAATAAATAAGTTATTTCAAAAGAAAAAATTTTTCTTTGAAGATTACATTTTGAATTAAAATGAAACACATATGAAGCAAAATCATTGACGAAAAATGTTATGAGTAAATTAGCCTTGTTTACATAAATTTTTATGTGAAATTTTTCTGTGTGTGAAGTGTATAAATTTCCATACACTTTTTTTACAAGACTTATTAAAGCTAAGTTAGTTGTTAATGAAAATTCGTGGTAACCAGAGTTTTAGCTAAACCGTACTAATTAATAATTCATTTAAGTCTGTGTTTGTTATAACCGAAATTTACTGTAGAAGAAAAAAACAACAAAAACAAAATCAAAAGATGCAATAAACTATAAATATATGAAAGCAAAATATGTCTGTATATTGATAATCAGAATAAAATTCAAGTACATCAAGTTTATAAATGTGGTTGAACGCTTTTGAACAAGTTCAGTGATTTAGTTGGTGAAAAATAACTGCAATGTTTATAAAACTTGGTATGCGGTTTGAGGGTTTGTTTGTATGAAATTTTACAGCACACTACATATTTAACTTTCAAATACTCGTGCATTTGGGGAACTGCAAAATACCCAGCTGGAAATGTAGGCATTAATTACATAAATAATGGAAGAAATAATGAATTATTTTCCAGGAAGGCAATGCATTCCCTTAGAAACGAGAGGGTAATTTGATTCAAACACAATAATTACACATTGATTACCACGTGCATTAATTACCACATCTGCAGAAAAAGAATGTATAGTTTTTACTCGTGACGAGTGTTGTGAATTATAGAATTTCTATAACATGTTCTGTGTTAATTAACAGTAATGAATTCTACTATTTATTACCTTTTCCCACTGGGTAAAGCATTAAACACATTCACCACAGCAAGCTACCGACTTCAAAATTGCATGGCTGTATGGGAATTTTTTTTACGACAGCAAGGCAACATGGCGGCAGGTTGTTGTCCATGCTAATTTTATCATTGTAGTACAATTAAACTAATTTCTGTGTATTTCTGTGGCAATAAGGAAAAAGTGCTTTAGTCATATATTACTGTTTTTCAGGACAGCACTTTTAAGCGTTCAAGTCGATTTTCAAAAAAATTTTTCTTTGCCAGTTAAATTGGGAAATTCTCTGTATAACTTTATTTTTTTAAGCAAACATCGTTCTACACACTATAAGTAACAAATACATTTAAGTTGAAATATACCAAAATATACTTCAATTAAACTTTATAAATCAAAATTAGATTAAAAGTCTAAAAAAGATAAGTCGCAAGTCATAGTGCTATAACTTCCTGAAAAATCACACAAATTTATTGGGATTTTGACCAGGGGTACTTCCGAATATGCAGATTACGGAGGTAACATTAACTCAAAATCAGCTTATCTCGACTTAAGCACTTTTTCCTTTTTGCCACAGATTTGTTGGCTACAATCAGCAAATAAAGTGTTGCCAGTATAATACAAAATGCTGAATAAATAATTTCTTACAAGTATTTCTTATTATTTAACAGGAAGATCATCCCGAAATTGATATAAGTATATTTTAGATGAAATAAATATTTAGTTATGCTTGAATATCAGGTGCTGATGATGCTGGTGCCATCCCCAAAATAATTAAGTAGCTGGCTACAAGGCGAAAAATTCAGCTAGAGGCATTTGATGATCTGATCGTTACATTTTAAACACAGGGTGGCGCAGATTGAGCTATATGGTTTGAATTCTTTATAACATTTTTAATTATTATTATCCTTTTTTTGTTTTTTTTTTCTAGCATTTAATTATGAATCATTACACGATCGAATGTACAAAAATAATTGAATTTTATTTTTCAAACCAACAGTATATTGTGTTGAGACATCGTGCATATCGTCGTCATGCGCATATTAGCATTGCACGCACAGTTTTCTTTGGGGATATTTGAAAAAAAAGGTGTACGTTAACAAACGAAGAACCACACTCCAACTAAAAACCAACGTTCGAAATGAAATCATGGCAATTACAGCCGAAATTTTGCGAAAAGTTATGGAATATATGAGATGAATACTCTCTCTCGCTAAAAAGAGCACGTACATACATATGTGCGAAGCAGAAAATGGACATCACTTACAGGATATCATTTTCCAAAGCAAATTGCAAAAACTTCCCAAATAATATACTGTATTTAAAGAAACAATTATAACAATCGCATAAATACAAAAGTTTTAAACCATTTAAACCTGTAGAAAAACATTATGGATTAACAAAAAATCCTCATACTCTGCATCGAATTGTAGTAAAAGCAGTGAAAGCTAATGATACATTTTTAGCTTAAAATTTCTATAAAAATAAATTAAATGTACCAACTTATTAGCATTACACAAAATACCGCCTTATTTTTCATGGTATAGGGTGTCACCAGAGCTATTTATATTTTTAACGTTCAATGAGTATGAAATCATCATAATTGTCATCGGGCTTATAGAGGCAGGCAATCACGTTATTTACGATTTACAAAGATGTTTGTCTGTCTACAGACGGTAATAAGAGCTGAGATTTCACTGCCAGTGCAGTTAGTAAATTATAAAAACAAATTAAATAAAAATTATACCCATGTGCACATGGCAACAGCACAAAGCCTACATTACTAATAAAATTTAAGCGAAAACCTTCAATTAAGCCAGATAACAGCATCATTAACACATCACTTTTATGTAAAATACAAAAAAGTAAAAGTTTTCTTACATATTTAAATTTACGCAAAATGCAAAACAAAAAAAAAAAACAAAAAATAATGTTTGTGGGTTTCCACGCGCAACCAAGCAAAATATTTATGTAGATGGCACAAGGAATGCTGACGAATATCTAGGGGCAAAGAAAATTAAATTCATTCAAATGAAGGTAGACCACGATTAAGAACATAAAATGTTTTTAAGTTTATCTTTACGTTTTTATATTAAATACATGCTACAATCTAAAATTAACCAATTAAAAAAAAAATTACGTCTATGCGAGGTTCCGCTTCTATGATTACCTGTTGAAATGCGCAAAAAAAATACATTATTTTTCCAAGACGCACTTAAAGGCGAAGAAATAATGTACACAAAAATAGAATACACACGTGCGGAATTTTTTAATAATAAAATAAATATATTCGTATAATTTCGTTATGACTGAAAGCTTGTAAAGAGAATTAAAGAAAAGTCCACAAAGAAACATTACATAGTGTGAATCGTGAATAATTTCTATTGTGGTAAACGACAACGAGGAAATATATTGGAACAAATTATGGCATTATATATCGATCGAAATTCCAAAGTATTTCAATATAGTTTAAATAGAAATATTTTTAAATTTCGTTCGAAATCATATGCCGCAATTTGCCCCTTTCTGTCAATATCAAACAAAATAAGAAATGTGACACCACTGAAATATTTATTTACACACTTTAACATCATTAGTTTATGATTTTGCTGTCGTTGTCAAACTAATTAATTAGCTGACTATAATGCTATAAACACAATCAAGTCCACCGACCATCGACTACAAGATGTCAAAAATAGAATACATGCGTGCTTATGAGAATAACTCTTTTAGCCGCTACACGACTGCCGACTACACGGCTACTTTTGTAGCCCGTAGCCAACTTAGGCTAATTTCTATTTTTCTTGGCTACAAAAAACAGATTAGTGCTACCAATACAATAAATGCATGAAATGGTGGTTTTAAAATCGCAACACATTAAATATCGCTTTAAAAACGCGAAAAACTATTATAGTGGCACCATTGAAAAATAATAATCAAGCAATAGTACTTACAAAGTTAATTAAATTTTCTTGAGACATTTGAATTTTTTTTTTCACACAAATTCACTTAAAAAAATCAAGTTTGTTTTGTTTTGGTTAACCTTAATACATGTCAAAACAGATGTTTATTTTTTGTAGTTAGTGGTCGGTAGTCGTTAAAAGAATTAAGTAGCTGGCGACTTGGCTATTTTTGTAGCCAGCTACTTTTGTAGTCGGTAGTCGATGGTCGGTAGCCTTTGATTGTGTTTATAGCATAAGGCAATGAAAGCATTCAACAGCAATTGTAGTCGTGTTGTTGTGTAGCCTGTGTGTTTAAGACATTACATTTATTATTCCCAAAAAATTTTTAAACAAATATTTGTTTGAAATCAAACTTAGTTTCAATAAATATTCTGTACTGTTCCAATAAATTAATTTGTACCAAAACACTGTGTAGAGAAGAAACAGGCCACGACGTTTGTCGGCTACTTTTCGGCATTTACATGTATACAACACGACCAATCAAAATAAACAACAACAACCTCACAACAGCACGTTGTTCCTATCAACAAGCAAGATAAACACCAACACACTCAAATGACATTTTCTCTCAGCCGAACTGTGATTAATTTAAATTTTTACAAATTTTTTATCAGAATTTACAAAATTTTTTGTAGGACCGCATTCAAATAAAATATTTACTGATTCAACGAATTTGGTTACTGAAAATGAAATTTAGTTTTTTCTGTGCTTAATAAAGAAATTCAATTTAACGATAATTAATTTTTTTATATATTTTACTTTTAATTAGCTTCATGCCACAATTATAATAGTGATCCTACAAATAACATACATATTTCAGTTATTTACTTTTACGGTTTTGGTAAAATGCTTGTATAGAAAACAATCTCAAGTTGAAGAAATTTTCAGAAAATACAATTACAATTGAGCAATTTTTTTCGGTGTAATCTGACTAATCTATATTTCTTATTTTACTTTTACAGCAGCGTTCTAGATGAGCTGACTATTTTTCTTATTCTAAAACAATTAATTTAAAATATTTAAAAGTTAACCAATTTATTAGTTGAAACAACCAAGTTTAAGTGTTAAGGTTAATCAAGTAGGTTTTAAAATTATTATTATTAGTTATTTATAAAACAGGATGATAGACATTTCAATTTATTTATTTTTATCGTTTTTTAGTGATAATATAATTTTATTTAAATGATGAGATAATTGTGTGACTGCAGATTACTTCTTTTTCAGTTACTTGTTTAATTTTGTATGGCAAAATTTAATAAAAATTTACTACAGGTAGAACATCTCTATACTGAACTTCAAACAATGAAGCTCGCTCTATTAGGAATTGATTTCAAAGACTCAGCTTTTCGTTACAATTTTAGTACACGAGTATTTTGATGTCCTTATAATGAATTTCTATAGCGTGAAGCTTTCTTTACAATGCATAAATTTTGAAAATATAATTTTGACTCGCAAGCGAATTGAAAAAAAAATTATGTTAACTTTCTTAATGTTTTAGAAGGGTTTGTTAAAAAAGAAGATTATATTAAATAAAACTGGAAATAACCATTAATATAAAAAAATAAAAAAACCCGACTGCGACCAACTTTTAATCGCTAAATATCCCAAATGGTCATTCAAAATAAAAAATCATTAGAGAAACCTAAAGATTATTTTAAAATACCTGTCGAACGATATAGTTCGCCGACTTTTTATTTTTTTCGTATTTACAAAATGGCGTCTGTTGGCCGCCATATTGAACTTACATACCTTTAGTGGCACTCCCGGGATTAAGGCAAATCGGTTGACGTAATAATCATCAAAATCGGTCCACTCATTCGGTTTATGTAGTGCCGCAAAGGAAAACACATACATACATACATACATATGTATATACATACATACATACATACATACATAAACTGATAAACAAAATATCCTTCTTTGAGTTGCGCAGTCCGGTAAAAATATACATAAGGTCCAAATACGCAGTCTAAAGTTAACTAACGGCCGTGGTTAAACCAACCTCATTCATTAGTTAACTAAAAACTGTATATTTGAGCCGAAATGTATTAGAAGGTTTTGTGGAAGTAAGAAACATTAAAAAGTGTAATTCCAAACTAAACTACCGTATTATTTTAAATAAAAGTGATAAAATATAATTTCTGTTTAATGAAATTTCTATATAACGAGCGTATTCATTATAGGGAAGTTTGACTGTATTTTCTTGGTTAACTTAATGATAATATGTGATAATATAATATAGGGTGTTTTTTTCAGAGGTATAGAACTTCGAATTGAAATAAAACACAAGAAAATCGTTTTAATGTCCATCAATTTGGCTTTATTGGAAGGATAATTTTATGCCATTAATGTTTAAATATGATTTCGGGCATGTGGCCGCCGCGGCTGGCTCGAATAAAGCCAATTCTACAGGTCCAATTTTCAACCACTTTTACGAGCATATGGGGCCGTATGTTGGCAATAACGCCACGAATGTTGGCTTCCAAGTCCCCTAACGTTTCTGGTTTGTTGGCGTAGACGAGCGACTTCACATATCCCCAAAGAAAATAATCCAATGGTGTCAAATCACACGATCTTGGTGGCCAATTGACAGGTCCATTCCGCGAAATTATGCGCTCATCGAATGTTTCCTTCAATAAATCGATTGTGACGTGCGCTGTGTGGCATGTAGCGCCGTCTTGTTGGAACCACAACTCATCCACATTCATGCCATCCAATTCGGGAACAAAATAGTCGGTTAGTCGGCTCCAATTGCTGTGCACGGTGGCGAATCGATTCATTCGGGTCCTCTTCAACACTTTGCTCTACAGCGGCAATTGTTTCTTCGGTGCGCACTGTTCGACGTCTCTGCGGATGCGTATTATCACATAGAGTAAACGTAGTGCGAAAACGATCCATGGTTAACAGAATTAATTGCTCTGATGGACGATTATGTCGACCATAAAATGGACGGAGCTTGCGGTAAACTTCGCGAACTGAACCATTATTTTCGAAATAAATTTGCACGATTTGCAAGCGTTGTTCTTTTGTTAACCTGTTCATGATGAAATGGCAAACCAAACTAAATATTAATCACTTGACAGCTGACAAAATGGCCGCCAGTTAAAAAAGTGATGCCAACTTAAAGTTCTATACCTCAATAAAAAACACCCTGTATATTGAAAAACAATATATTAAGGAAGGTTAATCTAACGAATTTCATATGTTAATTTTACTGTAAATAATAAACTCATTTTTGCGATTTAGCTGAAAACTGTTTATCTGATAAATTTAAGAAACTTTAGTTATTGATAACAAACAATTTAATGAAATTTTACTATTTTTTTTAGTTGGCCCAAGTGATATACATACATAGTTGATGAAACGTTGGTTAATCTAACCAATATGAATTTTTGATTAAAAGTTAGTTCGAAGATGTGATGGGGATATTTTTAAATGAACTATTTTTGTTGCATAATCTAACTAAAATACATCTGTAATATGTGTGTATACACAGAAAAAATATTTATAGGCAAAGCTAACCGATTTCGACGATTAAAATTTCACCAAGTTCTATTTTACACTATGCAAGTCTCATTGCTTAGCTGATTGGTTTGATAGGAGAGAGAGAGAGAGAGACTAGGGGAAAAAGAAAAACGTTTCTGTTCCCCTCGTTTCGCTCTCTTAACAAACAAATCAGATTAGCAATAAGACTTTCATAGTATAAACAAAATTGGTTAAATTAACTAACTAATGTTAAGCAGTTACAGAATAATAAATTGTTTTTAATATAAAATACTATATGTACTTATATTTATGTATGTACATATGCCACTTAAGATATATTTATTTTATGAATAAAAAATTAAATCACCTTTATTAACCCATAATTCATTAATTTTTTTTAATTATGTTCTTCAAAATTTATATAAAAAAAATAAACAAAGTTGACAATTATATCTACCAAAGATATATCAAATAAATTTGCAAAAAAAAAACCCCGCAAAATCCCACAACAAAGTGCATTTACCTCAAGAATTTAAGTAATTTATAGAAGAAAAAAATAAACATTTTATTGTCAAGTGGTATCTTTGTAACGCACGACTACACACGCATGAGACATTCATAACGTATTTTTATATTTATTTTTTTTTTCTTAACGCATATTGCAAAAATTTTTTTGTTAAAACAAAAAATTATTATAAAAAAAAACACATTGATATAAACATGTTTAAGCACGTTTTTTATCTCTTGCTGTATTATTTTATTCATTGAGTTTGCAAAAATAATAAATAAAAAAAATTGCAAAAAAACTTAGTAAATAATAATAAAAATGCCTTTAGAAGAATCTCTGACATACTTCAACTTAATAAACACAAAACACATGATTTATATGATGTTTTATCCAAATTTGAGATTTTACTTTTTTATGTTTTTTTTCTTGGCACAAAAGTTTTTTTTTTTTTTGAAATAGCAGATAAGTAGACACAAGTATATAAATTTTATTTCTATACGTACATACCTAAAAGTATTTCGGATTTAAGGCGAGATTGGAAGGAGAATGACCGCACCGATAAACAATAAAGAGTAAGAGTATACAAGAATTAAGAAAGTGTCGGCTGTGTTACAGATATTTTTCTATTAGAGTAGGGTTTATTGTCTAGACTTAAGTTAAAAGGGAACTTATAAAGGTTTTTGTATAATAACGCATGATATAAAAATAATTAACGTATTTTTTCGGTGGCACACAAAGTGCTAAAATAGCTTGCATGGGCATACCTTCAAATTTACAATGTAAAATAAATTCAGTAAACGAAGGATTTCGTATGTAAAGCATTAAACACATTCACCACAGCAGGCTACACGAACACACGACTTCAAATGCCGCTAGCAGCATTTGTCGCCTCGTAGCCGGCTACTTAATTATTTTGGAGACGGCAGCAGCACCATCTGCAGCTGATATTCAAGTGCAAATTAAAGGGTTGCATTTGTATACTCGTTTGTATAGCCAAAACAAATAAACCATGGTATGTACCATATAATTGTAGTGTGAGCGACAGAAATAGTATAAGAGTTGTGTGTGCGTGCTTTTCCAAATTAAAATACAATTGAAAACAAATAACAATTGCTTATTGTATTGCTGCTGAGCAACTGTTTGATCTGTTTTTGTTCAAAAAATACATATTGTAATACAAATATATGAAAAAACCACTATTGAAACAAATACATGATGTGCAGATGTATGTGCGGACGTTCGTTATGTTATTTTGTGGCGCAGCCAAAGTATAGAGAGAGAAAGAGACAATTTTGCTCTGAGAGTAATTACAAATGCATGTTTTTCATGTACATGTATCATTTACTTACATATGTACGTGCACTTTTGCCTTCATTCATTCATTCATCAGCCTATTACATTTTTTCTCAACACATCATAAGGCACTTATGGTAAAAGCAGTTTTATGTATCTTATTTGCCTTAGAAAAACAAAAAAAAAATAAATGTGTTGTTTTCATTTGCTCATTGCCAAACCATACAATAATTGCTTAAAAAATCAACATTTACAACTAGTAACAGAAAACGATAAATAACATATTTGTTCATACCAGAATCAAAAAACACGCAAAACTAGTGCAAACAGATGTATCTGTGCAACGCTATAGTGCAAATACATAGTTCCGTGTTGCCACTTTTATATATTTTGCATTTATAAAAATTAATTACTATTTTAAAATGTACTTATTTCACGTAAAAGTACAAAAATTATTCAATTTATTCTCAACATCAATTTTTGGAAATTCTTTCTGTTAAATAATATGAAATAATTGTACAAAATCATTCATTCAACGTTTTGTATTATACTGGTCACACTGAATTTTCTCATTGTAGCCAAAGAAATAGAAATTAGTTTAATTGGACTACAACGACAAAGTCAGCACAGACAACAACCTGTCGCCCTGCTGCCTTGCTGTCTTCAAAAGAATCATTCTCATATTAACATGTGTATTCTGTTCTTGACATTTGGTAGTCGGTAGATTGCTGTGGTGAATGTGCTTAATGCATAATACTGTACGAGCTTTAGCATGTAAATATAAGCGAATATTTCATCTGATGTAGGTAGAAATATTTTAATTTTTTTTTTTTTTTTAATTTTTTATTCTTTATAAAGAGAAGTAACACTCAGGCAATGAATGCCTACTACTATTAGTAGTTGTTACCTTCTTTAGGAAAGCGATAGTGATAGAGAAGACTGGTGGTGAAGGAAGAGCTAGAGGAAACCTTCATTTTTTTCAACTTTGGTTTTTTTTAATAATGCAGTGTTGCAGCGCCTCTGGTGTCAGTGAAGCGTACTAAATTTTTGAATCTGTCTTAAATAGCCATTTTATTTATTTTTTTTTAACTTCTCCGATGATTCTGCTACACAATACAGACGAAGCAGGCCGCTCTGATGTTACATTAGGATTAGTACCTGCTGTAGTCGGTATAATTCAGTGACCAGTGACTATGTCTTCATCACTTGAACTTTCCTAAAACAACTGAGGGACACTAATGCACATCAGACAAATTTGTGGTGTTATTTTAATGACTGTCGGAGATCGGGCTCGAACCCTGGACCTTCGGTTTTGTAGTCAACGTGCTAACTACCTACTTCAGCCAATGCCACCCTTTTAAATTGTAAGTATCTACCCAGCAAACTTTTTGTGGGTTTTTGGCGATTTTTTTTTAATTTTAGCGCTTTTTCTTAGTTTTGGCCATGTTTTTGTTTTGGGATATTTTCTTTATTTTTTGCCAGTTTTTCTAGTTCTGGGGTTTTTTCTTTTCGGGCGATTTTTTCGATTTTGGCGATTTATTTTAGTTGCAACAATTTTGTTGTTTTGGCACTTTTTTCGTTTTGGCGATTTTTTCGTTTTTTTCGATTTTTTATTTTGGGATGTTTTTAGTATTAGCATTTTAGGAAATTTCAAGAGTTTGCTTCTTACAGTTTTCAATATACAGCAAGTTCTCTAAATTACATTAACTGATAGAATACCCTTTAATTTTGAGTTTTTTTTAAAATTTCGGTGTTAATTGGTGTAGTCTGCATAAAAATACGCTAACTTTGAAAATATGTATACATTTGGTTTTCAAAACTTTTCCTTGATCGCTTTAGAACACGCTTTAATTTTTAACTGTCATTTAATTACGGCCATATTACATATTACACCACTTCTGTGAAAATTTCAGGTCCGTAGCCCTTAAGGTCCTCGAGAAAACAGCCTGTAACTGCAGATAGACAGACGGACATCATAGCGAAAACAATAGGGTTCCTTTTCACCTTTGGTGTACGGAACCCTAAAGACTTTTTCCATCCAAAGGAAATTTAAAAAATTTTTACTTTTTTCGATTTTAAAAAAATTTTATAAATTTTTTCTGCTTGTCATTGAGCAGCACTTGATGCAAAAAGAGACCCAACAAAGAAAAAAGAGTTAAGAGAATTAAAATGTTCGAAAAAAAATTTCCCTGCAAAGTTTTACACAAAAGGATTGAGACTTATTATGCATAAAATGCAATTGTGAATATCAACGAAATTAACCCTTCAAATAATTTCAAATTTTGATTAGAGCTTTTGTGTATTCAGAGAATAGAGTTTTATAAGAAATATTTTTGAAAAACAATCGGCAATTATTCAAGCGCCGCATACCTCCTTGTAGGAACAGTCTTCCGAGATTAGGAATAGCTTAAGCCACACATTTTTTGGACTTCGTTTTTTTTTTTGACGAAAATCGACTATTTACGATCGCAAATAATCAATTTTGGTCAAAAACTGAAGTTTGAAAATTATGTCGCTTAAGATATTTTAGCGGTAATGGGACGATATGAAAAGAGAGCGATTTTCAGTTACACGTTACTTAATGCAGTCAATAAACTACTTGGGAACGCACAACAGGCCTATACTGAGTTATGTATATTTCCTAGACATGAGCGTAAGGGCTGCTCTTGTCAAACTAACCTAAACTATTATTGTCAAAACAGTTTCAAAAATAGCGCTTTTTACCGGAGTGCGCAACGCTAAGGGTATTGTATGTATGTGTGTTCTTTTGCGGCACTATATAAATCGAACGCGTATACTGATTTTGATGATTCTTGCATCAATCAATTTGTCTTGACCCCGGGAGTGTCACTTAAGACATAACAGCAGTCAAAACTCAATATGGCGGCCAATAGACGCCATTTTGTAAAAATCTGCGAACTATGTCAAAATGGGTATCATTCGACAGGTACTTTAAAATCATGTTTAGGTTTCTCTTGTCATTTTTCATTTCGAATGATCTTTTAGTATATTTAATGGTTCAAAGTTGGTGGCAGTTAGGTTTTTTGATTTTTTTTTTATAAATATTTGTTTTAATAACTGCAAAAGGTCTTGCCAAATCGATTTACTCGTTTGATTTATTTGGACTTAAAAAACTGTCTCAACAATGACCCCTAATTCTATTTTTTTTACCCGACTGCCAAGAATAAGTAATTAGAATGTTATTAATTTTTTTCCTAAGACATTGTAATTTACATCAAAGTGTTAAAGATTAATTTAATGGATTATTTATTACAGCCACAAAATGTTGTTCTTTTTGATTTAACTTAAAAAAAAAAACAACCCCGCCCGCTTTATTTGCACCAACAAATATTTACTCGTATTTATCTTTCATCTATAAAACCTCCTCAAACTTAATCAATCATGATTTACATGACTTCAAATATTTATTTTTAAATTTATATTTAATTGACATTAATCAAGTAAGTTCTAAGCAAATATTAAAAGGCAATTTCTTCAACATCTTTAAAGAAATATTTGTACGCAATTGATTCGGCTATATGAATTGAAGTAATTGTTGGTTGGCTTTTTGCCCAAGTGTTGAAGAAGAAAATGAAGAAATAGAGAGAATATTGCCAACACAAATGGCTTTAATTAAATATTTGCAATTAAAGACAAAGTAAACGCTTGATAAAGAAATAAATATGTATTTACAATATTGACGTTAGTTAGATAACTTTTCTTTTAGGCGATATTATTTATTTATTTATTTATTTTTTTTTTTGTTATTTATTGGCTGCAAGCTCGTGTATCAATTTTTATTGATTCTTTATTTACTAAGCGATATGAAGAGTTGGCAAATATGTATGTATATGAAAATAAATATTTATGTTTATTAGATTAGATAAAGAACAAGAAATTACTAAAGGAATTTGTAATTAATGAATTGTTTGTTGGAAATAAGTTTAACACACATGATTTATGCACGCACCTTTTTACAGAAGACATTTTCTTAATATCATCATTGAAATTTAATAAGATTAAAAATTATTTTTGTAAAATTAACTTTTTCGAGTTATAACAATGTTGCAATAAGCAAGCGATGTCTATAGCGAAATTAGCTTTGACACTACAATAAATAATACCGTTACTTGGCAGATCAAGAAATGCTGTTGCATGCTTTTAAGGGAATTGAAATAATATTCCATTTTATTAAAACAGAAAAGTGTTCTCATAAAATCAAGAGTAATAAAAAAGAGAACAAGTCAATAAAATGTTTTGTGCTCAACTACTCACATACTAGAGGTCTGCGCAGTCTTGAAATGTAAATAAGTCTTGTTTTTTAAATGTATTGTCGTAGCATGTATTATACTAAACCAAGAATAAATTATATGGTTTAAAAAGCGAAGCACTATGAATGTATTGATGTACGTGTATATGAGTGTTAACAAGCGATGTCGCCAAGACTTCTTGTTCGTAACAAACACTCAAAAGAAGTACCCAGCAAAAAATTACACATTACCATTAGAACTACTTGCCATATAATGACTTACTTTTCTGATTGCCAATTTTCATTACTCGCTTACAAATCACATTACCTAAAATTTAAAAAATGACGTGCAAGTTGCTAAATGAAGAGAATGATTTTTTTAGACGAAATGTTTACAAATAAAAAAAATTTAAGTACTTCTCAAGAATCGATTATTTTAGTCTCACGCCTTGTTAAAATCATTAAGTTGGTAATCCAGTAGGGAAGTGCTTCCACCAAAAATGCTTAATTCCACAATCGATTACCTTTTTTGAAATTTTTTGCTGGGTAGTGTTGATGCGTGTATGCTTGCTAGTTTGTATATTGTAAGTTTGAGTGTGTGTGTATGTGTGTGTGTGTGTGTAAGATGTAGATGGTAAGCTATTATATGCATGAGTGCGTTTCTATGTGCATACATGAAGTTTGTATACGCGCTCTTGCGTAGGAAGAAGCAAACAGCACAAATTCTTTCGTCACGAAGTATTTTCTTCTTTAATCCTATACTTGCAATAACTGAAACAAATTTCTTGCAACAGTGTTGTTTAGCATTTGTTTTAGATGATTTTGCTTTAGTGAGCATTTGAAAAATCCCTCATATCTTAAAAGTTCTTGTAAGTGGTCTTGTGCAGGGGTCTAATACATACATATGCATATGTATATATGAATGTAACTTTAAAAAAATACCACGTGTTTCAGTAGGGATTTCAGCACTTTGACAGTTGATAGCGGCCATACATTGGCTGTCGTTTGTTTAAATCACCACGAAAAGATATGGCGTTCATCAGCACGTGGAAGTGATGAAATTGTTTTATCAAAATGTGTGTTCTGTTTGACAACTTTACTTGCACTTCGCCCAATTCAAGGATGCCATAATCGTCCTACCGAGAGAACTACTCGTAGTGTGGTGGATAAATTTTAGTCCACTAGTTCAGTAAACAATGAATCCGCACCCATACAATGACATAATGCAAGATGTGCTAGAAACAGTACCTCTCCTTCAACAACATACCTGTAACAGAACGAATTCCATACGAGAGCAGAATTCAATACATGTTTGGAAGAATTTGTGAAATTCCAATACTACCTAAAGCTGCAGTTACGAATGCACTCCATGTTTTTTTTTTAATTCTCACCAAGAAAATGAATTTCAGTCAGTGGCCTTCAAAATTGAACATCCAGTATATTTAAAAGAACAAAAATCTGACAAACACTTAAGGTAAGAACTCAGCTCTTGTTTGTTTATTTTTTTTCGTATTTTTTTTTTTTTACATAAAATAAATAATTTATTTTTAACACTTCCAACAGCAGAAAATAATAATAAAATCAACAGCAACAACAATCATCAACATTTTATTATATTTAAACGATTTGGATGGAGGAGTTCAAGGAGGTGTTTTTTTATTTTTTTTTTTTTTTTTTTTTTTTTTTTTTTTTTTTTTTTTGAAACAAATTAAGTGCCTTCATTATTTAATCTTTTTTTCTCTCTTTATTGTGTATCTCATTTAAAATCGTTTTAGCAAATACGAGTACTTTTACGATTGTGCATACAAAGTCTTGTTAATTGAACTTTTATAATAAATAAATATTTATTAATGTCTTTGAAGCAAATATAAAAGAAAAGTAAAGAAAACAAAACAAAAAAAAACACGAATGAGCAGTAAAAATTATCATTATTTTATGTATTTATTACTTCAACTTTTTCTTACTCTTTTTTTTTTTTTTTTTTTTTTTTGTGCAAAATGAATGAATTTCATTCATACTGATGAAAAATTTCGTGAATTAAGAAATGTGTGTGCATACTAATGTCCTGCACAAGACCATTTATAAGACCTTTCCAGGCATGAGAGATTTTTCAAATGCTTTACTACAGCGAAATATTCTAAAAACAAACGCTAAAAACACTGTTGGCAAGACAAACAACTGAAACAAATGTATAGCCAACAGTGTTGTTTAGCGTTTGGTCTTGTGCAGGACTTTAGTACATATGTACATACATATGTACATGTATCTATATGAACACACCGCTCATTTGCTTGAACAATGTCATAACTCCAAAAATTTGATTTTACAATGAACAATGAATGCTATTTGCTAATAGGCTAATTTGCCTAACATCATATTTGATTTAAAAAAATTTTGTCCCAAACAAGATTTTTCATTAATAATTATCACATGTAATTTGGCTTAAAAAGCGATACGAACTTTAGTCCGTTCAAATCACAAAATATAGAAACAAATGGAGTTCGAATAATAATTAAAATTAACTAAAAATTAATAGCCATGGCCCTGTGGCAAAAATTAAATAAAAATATACTTAATAGTAACAAACCAAAAAAGTTTGTCTTGATTAGAACAAAAAATAAGCAAATTAAGTAACATGTGTATAATTAGAAAAAAGAACAAAACGAATGGTAAGACTGTTGTAAATATAGTGATGGTAAAATTGAGCTTACAATACAAAAAAGCTTTCAGCAAATTGAAATACGATGAATCAAAAAAATTCACATATTCCATTTGCAATAAAATGCTAAGTATATAAAGAAGAAATCTACATCAACTGACACCACACACAGTGGACCAAACACAAAAGAACGCTGATGATGAAGGTTTAGTGGCCTTCGAAAACGGCTGGCTGTTCCGTTCAACTATGTGTTGTTAGTCCGAATATTTACAACAGACTTTGTTGTTATTTGTTCATTAATAATTATCACATGTAATTTGGCTTAAAAAGCGATACGAACTTTAGCCCGTTCAAATCACAAAATATAAAGATTTTTTATGTTGAACTTCCTCTCGAAAATGATTTTATTTGAGAAAATTTTGTCCCAGATACTCATACCGAAATTTTGTCCCAAATACTCATAAAAAATTGTCGTTAAAAAATAAGGTTGCTTGTGTAAAAAATTGTTTAAAAAAACTAGATTTTATATTGAAAATTTTGTCCCAAATAATAATTCCTTGGAACAGTGTCAACCTAAACAAGGTTTTTAGTGGGATATTATGACCTAAAACTAGAAAATGTTAATGCGTTTAAGACTTTATGTGAAAAAAGTTGTCGCAAGCAACAACTCCTCAGACAAATACCCAGCAAAAAATATCAAAAAAGCTAATCGAGTTTAGAATTAAGCATTTTTGGTGGAAGCACTTCCCTACTGGATTACCAACTTAATGATTTTAACAAGGTGTGAGACTAAAATAATCGATTCTTGAGTAGTACTTAAATTTTTTTATTTGTCAACATTTCACATAATCTATTTCGTCTAAAAAAATCATTCTCTTAATTTAGCAACTTGCACGTCATTTTTTTAAATTTTAGGTAATGTGATTTGTAAGCGAGTAATGAAAATTGGCAATCAGAAAAGTAAGTCATTATATGGCAAGTAGTTCTAATGGTAATGTGTAATTTTTTGCTGGGTATCGTCCCAAAGAAGATTTCTTTGGGAATATTGTTCCCCATACAAGATTTTTTTTATGAAAATTTTCTATTGCAAAGTTTTTGTATCGTTCGTTTTCGATGAGGACAAACGATTTTTTTTTTGCTCAGTTTTTTCCATTATATAAAGATTTATTCCAAACTAGATTTTTATTAATAAAAATTTTGCACCAATACCAGGTTTATAAATACATATGTATTCTAATTTTATTAACATTGGAAAACACAAAATTTGCTATGAAAAAACTTTTTGGGACAATTTTTCTTATGGAAAGACCATATTTTTTTTTTTCAAGATTGTCCCAAAACTAGATTTTATAACAGATTTTATATAATGTTTTTTTTTTAAATTTTGCCTTTGCTCACATTTTTTTTTCAGTGGGAAATTTTATTTTAAACTAAATTATTACTTTACGAAAAATTTTGCGCCAGTACCAAGTTTAGCAATATGATAATTTTATTAATATTGGAAAACACAAATTTCATTGTGAAAAAACTTTTTGAGACATGGCTTTTTTATGGAAAGACCTATTTATTTTTAATCAAGTTTGTCCCAAGATTTTATACCATACAAGATTTTATATAAAAAAATATCTTAGCAAAACTTTGCCTTTCATTTGTTTCGTTTTGGAAGGAAAATTTATTTTTCAGTAGGAAACTTTATTCCTAACAAGATTTTTTATCAAAAATTTTGTGCCATTGCCAAGTTTAGCAATATGCAATAATATTGGAAAACACAAAATTTCACTATGAAAACACTTTTTGGGACAAATTTTATTATGAATAGATCTATTTTTCATCAAGATTGTTCCAAACTAGATTTTATAGCATATGAGATGAGAAGTTTATATTTTTTATTTCTGTTTTGGAAAAAAATTTTGTTGCAAACAATTCGAAAACAATACTTTCTTGCTCACGTTTTTTTTTCAGTGGAAAATTGTATTCCCAACTAGATTTTTTTAATGAAAAATTTTGCGTCGTTAGCAAGTTTAATAATATTACAAATTTATAAATATTGATAAACACAAATTTCACTATGAAAAAACTTTTTAGGACAAATTTTTGATGGAAGGACCTATTTATTGTTCATCAAGATCGTCCCAAAATTAAAATTTCACAAAAAAAAATGATATAAAAATATCATTGTAAAATTTGATTTTTTTTTTTTTTTAATTTTGTTTGAAAATTTTGTTGCAAACAATTCTGTAATGAAACTATTTGTTTACAATTTTTTAGTGGAAAATTTTCGGCCCTGTTCTGTAAACCGATCGATTTGAAATCACACGATTTTAGAAAACTAACTCCGACAAGCAATATTTTTTTAGTCTTTTTTTAAATTCTTTTATTATATAGATTCCCAAATATGATATCTGAAAGAAAATTATCGTTTGTAATTTCAAACACGTCTGCAGGACAATTATTACTTTTTTGAAAACGAGAAATTTACTCGGATTCGGTTTACAGAACAGGGCCGTTTATTTCAAATTAGATTTTTTTTAATGAAAAATTTTGGGCAAAAAAAAAATAATATAATATTTCTATCTTTATTAATATTGGGAAACTCGAAATTCATTATGAAAGAACTTTTTGGATGATTTTTACTATTATTTTTTTATTTCAAATTGTCATATACATACATATATATCAAAGAGTTAAGAATAACTAATGAGTCACCAATCAACAAATTTAAAAAAAAAATATTCTCAGTGTAGCTGGGACTATAATATATTCACCCTTATCGGGAATAAAAGGCGAACAGATTCTTCACGTGAAATATTTCCCGTGAACAAAAATATGGCGAACAAAATTAGAAAATAGTAAACTAACACAACAACAACGTAAACATTGGCTATCAAAATTTTAGGGAAATTGAACACTTTTCACGTGAACTTTTATTCCCGATAAGGGTGATTATAATATATTACAAGCATGATATCTTTCTTCAGTCTTAAAAGCCGATTATTTATTTTTAACAAGTAAATATGTACATCAATATTTATCGATATGTATTCATAATTGTTTTTATATGTATAAAAATATGTAATGTAAGTCCTAATTTACACTAAGCAAGTCTTATTGCTAAGCTGATTAGTTTTTAGGGGAAAGAGACGAGGGGAACATAAAAGTTTTTTCCCCCTCGTCTCTCTTTCCTAAAAAACTAATCAGCTTAGCAATAAGACTTGCTGAGTGTAAATTAGGACTAAACAAAATGAAAATAAACCCTGACAGGCAGATGTATGTAGATGTGTGTTTGTTTCTGTGTGTGTAAGTGAGCGAGCAACCTAGTTGACCAAGACATGCGTTATTGATATCGATTTCTAATATATGTGTGAGGTATGTGTTCATATTTTATTTTTTAACTTACGCCGGCCATACACTACACAAGTGCAGTGCTCAAGTCTGGCACTGCGTAAACTAAGCTTGTGACACACACTATACAAGTAAACTGTGCAGTTTTTATTTTAAAGCTATGAGTGAAGAAGACAACATGTGCAAATACTGCTCTATTTTATTAATTGCTGTGGCAATAAAAACAGCCTAAATCCTAAATGTGTTAATCATTTTAACAGCCATTTCTCTATTTGCATCGGGGTATTTTTCCTTTAGTTTATTAATTAATTTTTCGTAGGCTTCGATTTTCATAATTCTATTGCTATAATCACTGCTTTTAATGCGCCATAATGCAGGCGATTCTTTGTATAGTTCTAGGAACTCTGTCCAGAATATTTTTTCTGCGCGACAAAACTGAGCGTTTGCAACATACACTACACAAGTTCACTGTACAGTTTTCAAACTTGAGCAAATATCAAAATCGTTTTGATATTTACTCAGTTCACTGCGTAAATAGCACAACCGCCCCCATACACTACACAAACGCACTGTACAGTGCCAGACTTGAGCACTGAACTTGTGTAGTGTATGGCCGGCATTACAGTGCTGTCATGGCTCGAACTTGGTACCTCTAGACTAACAGGCTGACACACATACACTCGGCTATCGTCACACATTCGAAAAACTATCGAGAGAAGTTCGAAGCTCAAAACTTTACTGAACATTCCAGTTTTTTTTTTCAAATTTGCGAACAAATATAGAACAATTTTATTTCGAAATTTCTTCGGGATTAGTGAGCATTCGTTTTTATCGAATCTCAGGTCAAGTGGGAATATGTATTGAATACAATTGCACTCCATATATAAAATTTTATTTAATAATTTTTTTTTTCTTCTTTATCATTTTCTTTACTTTGTTGTTTATTTTTATTTTTTTGCAAACAAATAGCAACAATAACATTCTTTGTTTATGATTTTTGAAGCGCAACCAACAAGAGAACGAACTTAAACCGTCTGGTGGTACTACGAAACGAATAGTCAGTCAGTCAGTCATTCAGTTGTTTACAAAAAAAAAAAAAATATTAAAAAAAATTTGATTTTTGTCGACTTTATTCTTGATTTCATCATACGCTTTCAGAGACACGTAACCGTATGTATCGTTTTCTGGTTGCAATAATTGTATATGTATTTATTTATTTTGCTAATTTCTCATTTTTAACACTCAAATAATCACATTTATTTTTTAAATTACAGTACAATCCCGCTAATTCATCCCTTAACAAAATCTCGAAAAAAAACTCCGAAAACAGTGTTACGTAATATGTAAGTAAAAAATAAAAATAAAAAAAATCGTGGCTAAAGTGGCGTTGTGGACGTTACTAAAAATGGAAATCAGTTTGGAATTCAACGTGCATTTGTAGCATTTTTTGATAATTTTGCACCATTAAGCAAAAAAAAATCCACATACATACGGCTTTTTGAGGATATTAAAACACAAAAAAAAATTCTGTGCACGACAATAAATTTCAAGGTTCATCTAAAAAAATTTAATTGGCCTCTTGCAGACGTTACACTTTTTCATACCATTTTATTTATGTAGATAAAATAACAATATTATTTTACTTTATATTTTAATGGTGGGCTCATAAAACTTGTGCTTGAATCAAAAGGTTTTATGTTAGTATTCAGTGGTTACGCTTTTTTTTGGCAAATGTTTGCCAAGTCTGACTGTATCTTAACAAGATTTTATGCATTTTTAATTCATTAAGCGGGAGATCAATTAAGCGTATGTGTAAAATAAATAGAAACCGCTCTTTATTTCTAATTTTTCTTATTTTAACCTCCTTAAGGCTGGTACTCTGTTCAAAGTTGTGAAAAATTTTCAGCACTATTGGTTATTTCGCGTGAAAAATTTGACATATACTAAATGTAGCCCAACTCGCGGTTTTTTTTTATAAATTTCTCGCTTTTATTGCTTGAAAGTATGCAACATTGTCAAAATTCCGTGCGAAAAAAGCACTGCTCATGTTGTTTCGCAGCTAAACTAAAATGATGCCAGACTAATTTTGCATGGAAAGACATGATTTTACGTGTTTTTCACAACAAGAACAGAGTACTACTTTTGCGAATTTATTTCGCAAATATTTCATACCAAATACGTTTATATTTAGTTTGACAGCATTTCGCACGAAATTGTGAACAGAGTACCAGGCTTTAAACAGAACTGCTATTGAAACCCCTGGAATTTGTAAAAAATAAAATAGCTGTTCCCTTATCGGTATTCTACTGTATATGCATAGTTTGTATATATGTTTGTACATTTTTCTTCCTTTTTTTGAAGCAATTTTCGTTCAACAAGATTTATTTTTCCTTTTCCTAATTTAAATTTAATTTGTGCAAATTTATGTAACTTTTATTTATACTTTTAAATAATAATAATAAAAAAAAAACTTGTTAAAAACGTGTTTGAGTAACACATGTGTGAATAATGAATTAAATTAAATTATTATTTTCTATAAGAAGAAATAATCTGTATCCAGATCATCACATAAGATCTGAAGGTTGCCTACCGCCCTTTATTTGAAAAATATTTGTGCAATTCACAACCAATTGTATGAGTTATATATTACATACACGTTTTAGGTAAGGTTTTATAGACTGTCCGTTCCACTATGAACCACAAATGTTTTTTAGTTAAAACTATCATCGCGTTACCAACTTAAAATAACAAGTTTCACAGAAGGCAATAATACTTTTTATATCACACCAATATGTAACTAGAAAAACCCAACTAAATACTAAAAAGCAATTGTGTATACTCAACATTTTTCTCAGCCAAACTTACGCAGAGTTGTAACTGACAATACCAAAACACAACTAAAAAGCCAACTGTTAATTTGGTTGAGAATGGCAATGCCAATTTATCAATACCAGCCAAATAAAAGTTGAAAACCGTGATAGGGGCATAAATATGTATATTTCTCTAAAATCATATCACAAACTGTGGGAAATCTGGTAGTGTTCAACACAATCAGGTCTATTCGAGAATACGCGCTTCACTTCTTCATCGTCGAACGTTCACTTTCGACAGTTCGACGTCGACAGATTCTAAAATACGTGCGAAGAAATATCGTTTTCAGTAATCGATATTATGTTATCTCTTATAAAAACATCAACAACATTGAAAACAGCTGACTTGTATGCAGAAAAAGTTTAAAACAAAAAGGTATTTAAGAAGTAATTTAAAGAAATAATTAATAAAAAAAACTTAACAGTACAAGTGCTAAGTAACATAAAAAAACAATAAACAGTAAAAGTGAAATTCGTTACTTCTTTTATTTGTTTTAAAAACGTGTTTACATCTTTGAAGAATTTAAGAAAACTTAATTGTCTTGTAGAGCCTGGCCGAACGCCATTAAAGCTTAATTACCAGTGGTAGACACCATATACATAAACACTTCGTATATCTTTTTTCTTTATTTATTTAAACTTAACGCGCTAAAATTGTTGTCGAACGAATATGACATTGATCATGGTGACGAAGTATTTTAGAATACCTCCGAAGTGAAAGAAAACATATGTTTTCTATCACTCATCTCCAACGTAGTATTTTAGAATAGCAAAAAGTGAAAGATGAGCGTATTTGTGGTGAAAGTGACTTCCCGAATAGATCTAAATATATAATTTATTTCAATTAACTGGCTTTTTATTTAAATATATGAATATTATGTTTACATACGTCTGTTCTGTTGCTCAAAAATATGCATAACAAAAAAAAAAGAGAGCCGGCTATACCAGGCCTTATGAATTGGCGGCGGCAACAATACATTGAGCCGGCACAATATAGAAGAGCCACGATATATTCTTTTTGCACGCCTTCAAGATGAGTTTAGGTCACTGTTGCCAGAACTTCTAGGAGTGAAATCGTCAAAAACTACAGATTTCTGTGCAAAAAATCGTCAAAATCGTCAAGTCATTTTAGAAAATCGCCAAAAAAAAAAAACGTCAAATCAAAAATATTAAATTTTTTGTATTTTAATTGTTTTTTTTTACAAAAACTATTACAATGATTCAAACTTATTAACTATGCTTTTAACAAATATACACATATACATTAATATATATGTATATAACCTAAACATGAAAACCATTAAAATTAAAAATAAAAGTTAAAAAAAGCTTAAAATGAAATCAGAATTCACATACGTACATATATATTTATTTTTAAAACAGATAATTTATAAAAAAAAATTATTAGCATTTTTGTTATAGAAACATTTTATGTATAAATATCAGAATTTAACATTTTGAACACAAAAAATCATAACATAACAAAAAACCAAATCTAAAAATGCAATACTAAAAAAGTTGTCATATATCATGAAATCCATGGCACGCACTGTTACGGCTTGCGTATAATTATAGCTGAATTTTTTAAGGAAAGTTTTTCTTAAGTAAGTACATTTAGGTTCTAACTATTCAATTTTGTACTCGTTTTTAAATTGTGTAAAGTGTTTATGAAACGAGTTTTTATTTTCGTTGATATAAAGCGAAATGTTGCGTAAGCACGCGCTACAAAAATTATACTCTGAAACTATGTCAGTTTATATTTTAAATTTCTGCGAATCCACTTGAGATAGAATTTTTTACAGCTATAAGAAGCTATCTTAGATTATATAAAAAGCATTACAACTTTGACAAAATTATATATATTATAGTTTTTTTAACTTTTAACATCGTCACGCACATGTTAAGTCTGTCACGCACAATTACACGGTACGTTTGTGATATGTACTCAATTCGTTTCGAACAAGCTAATAAATAAAATGCAATCCAAATTGATTTTTATCTTTATTTGTATCTTTTATTGGAAACGAAAAAAATTCAGTTCAATGAAAATTACACATTTTTTTAATTTTAATTTTTAGACCTGCGGTTGATTTTTCTGTGGATTTCATGATATGTTAAATTTAGAAAAATCGTCATTTCTGGACCTAAAATCGTCTCTAGTGTATTTTGAGAAGTGAAAATCGTCAAAATGCAGAGAAATCGTCAATTCTGGAGGCTTATTCTGAATTGCGGTGCGAAAATCAATGCGATGCGAAAATACATAAATGCGAACAATTGCTATTCTGTATTGCGATATTCGTAAAGTTCTTTTTTAATCGCATTTCAAATGCGAAAAGGTGACAAGTCGGTATTCTACATTGCGAAAACAAATGTAAAATTCGCAAAACTTAGTCGACAACAAAATAGCATTCGCAAAGTACAAACATGTTAGTGAAATATAATATTTTAACTATATATTCATCATATATTTATTATTTGTCAGGGAAGCAAGCAATAAGACCACCAAACCGCGTCAATTTTGAATAATGATAGAATTTATGAATAAGCACAGCCAATTGGTAAGAAGTCATTTGAAAACACCAATTGCAAGTCAGTCGGCAAATACTTTGTGGCAAACGTTAACTGAAGAGCTAAATATCAATGGACCAGCTATGCTATGCCCACTTCCGCCAAACATAGCGACATAGCTGGCTGAGATATTCCGAAGAAATGATCTTGACCAATTTGGTGTTGGTAGCCATCTTGACCAAGAAATTTCAATTGGCGGAATTGCACTTGATTTGATAGTATTGCTTCTTTATTTAATCTAAATTTTTTTATAAAGCTGAAAAAAGAAATATTCTGCATAAGTAAACGTTTATTTTTCGTAAGCATAAAAATAAATTACCTTTTTTCATTCAAGCTTAGAATATCGGATTTGCTTCTGAGCAATCTTCTCTCTATCTTTTCATTTTGCTCATGCCCTTCTTCGTCGTCGAACCACAGTGCCACAGAATCCATTTTTATTATTTTTCTCTTACAGAATTTCCTAAATAAATTTTATAAACAATTTCCACAGCCAAACACAAAAAAAATTTAATTTGACTTTTGTTGATACTGACGTTTATTTGAGCAGCGTTGCCACGATTTGAAATAAATTGCGAATGCGATTGCGAAAGTCTAACAGAATACCAATTTTCTTAAGCATCGCATTTTATTTGCGCATCGCATTGATTTTCGCATCGCAATTCAGAATAAGCCTCCTGGCAACAGTGGTTTACGTCGCACTTACACCATAAGGACAAGCTGCGACATAAGAATGTACGTATGTGGAAAATATATATTGTGACGATTTGCCTCGAAATCTCGTGAGTACTAAATTTTGCTCAAATATAAACGCAATATTAAAGTAAATTTTATTAATATAGACATGTATTTTTTTTTTTTTTTTTTAAGAAATAATTTCCTTATTTGTGTAACTCAGCTTTTTACTCATTAAAAAACATTATAAGGGCAATAGTTCAACTCCCTTAAGTGCATGTACATAAGTACGAGTATTGGAAAAAAATATTCCATTACAATTTCCGCAACTATGTAAGTTTAAAAACCACAATTTTTTTTTAAATTGATTTTTCCCCCAATTTACCTTTAAGGAGCGGTTGGGTATGTTTTTGCTCTCTATGTGCCTTGTAAATGGCGACGCCTAAACACCTTTGATTTTTATTTCTTTTATTTCAGCGCAATTATTTAACTAACTACCTATTCTTTTTTGTTGCTAACGAAGCGATATTTTAGTTTTTGGCTTCTTTTTTTTCTCGCAAAAAAAAAATACTTGTATATGGATGTTGCGACGACAAGTTGTTGCGACTATTACAAAGCTTTTATACGTAACGTTGTAGACACACACACACACACACACACACACACACAAACACTATTTTATCCTCAACACATTAGTCACTGCAAACAAGATTAACTTGCATGCGGCACGCTTGCAACTACAAACTGGTATGTGCAGAAAATTGTTGCAGCAGCCTCTTTTTTTTGGACTCGTAAGTGACTGCAAGATGATGTTTGCATCATCATCATCACTATTAACAACAGTATGGTATAAAATTCAGTTAAACGCAGCGGCAGCTATTTACAATGCAAACATATGTATGGATGTGCTTGCATGCAAGTCTTAAAAGTAAATTTTTTTGTTGTTGTTATTTTTATAGGTTTAATGTAAGTAAGTTAAATATAAAGAGAAACAAACATTTTGCATTTAATTAGGTTTACACTAAAAGACAAGAAAAATTTTACACAAAAATCTTTAATGGTGACATTGGCAGACATAAAGTGGAGCAGATATAGCATTTAAGTGATTTTGTCTTTGTAAATTTCTAATGAAGATATCAAATTAACGAAGTTATCGAGTTTAAAAAAAAATTATTATTTGACATATTGTCAGAAGTGTACATAATATAATTGAAATTTATTTGCTGGTAGTTTAGCATGTCTATATACGTATTTCATTGGCGCTTGAACCAAATCATCAGTAGACTTTAACCACAAATTTTAAGGATGTAGAAAAATAAAATGAGTTCACCTGGATATAAATTATTTGCTGGGTTTTGTATCAGTTTCAAAGCCTACTAAGCTTATTTTTTCTTTTGTGATTTTCAAAAGTATTATTATTTTATGAATTCTCGTATAGTTTTTGAAAGTCTATGCATAAAGTAAGAGGTTTGTGACTGTTTAAAATTTGTGGTTAAAGTCTACTGATGATTTGGTTCAAGCGCCAATGAAATACGTATATAGACATGCTAAGATACCAGCAAATAAATTTGAAGTTATCGAGTGTTTACTGTAGATAAATATCATCAATATTGATATTTTGATATTTTTTAATTCTATCAATGATCATCAACTTTAAGCAGCCAAGTCAGCCAACTTTGAATGTGTATCTTTCAGTCTTAAAACTAAAATTTGATGTCTATTACTACGTTTATGCGCGCATTATTTGCAAATAAATTAACACACTGTTGAAACGGCATTGTTAATGCATAAAAACTTGGTAGCACTTCTATAGAAAGGTTACTTATGTTTGCAAAAAAAAATTGCGTAAATGTATAAAATAACAAATAAAAATTTGTTTTTATTGTCATTATTTTGTTCTATCAATGTTTTTTGTGCAATATCCTATCAATTTATTGTTTTTTATTAGCAGACATTTGTAAGTGTGGCAACCTCAAGCATTTTATTTGCAAATATGTATTGAGTTAATCGTAAACAGTTTTCTGAATTAGTAAGTCGCAATAAAAACAATAATACACATAACGACAATTTAAAGTTTTATTTGCAAATAAGCCGTGCGTATAAACGCAGTATATATAGATTTAAGTTGAGCTAGTTCAGTATCACGAGGCCATCGGCATGGTGTAAACCATATTTTTTTATTGCATTTTCTAAGCTACCAACTATCAAATAAATATAGTTTTGGTATTCAAAAGATGGGGCTGAAAAATGGTTCTTGCACATAGTAAAGCAAAGTAATAGGACAATTAAATAATTAAATAGTTTGGGGTTACACCAATACTGCACTAAAAACTTCACATATGTATATAAATAATATTTCGTTAAGTGGTTCCTAGTTTTAAGTGTAAATAAAACAAAGTGTGTGTGAGACATCATCTTACTATTCGTTTGAAAGACCTACGGATACTGTTATATATGGAATATAGCATTGTGCACATGTCCAGGTTCGCTGGGCGGTGCTCATCCGAAATGTTAAATTTTCCCCAAGTCTGGCCCATACGACAGGTTAAGTTGGACCGATGCTGTGCATTATATTGGCTTTGAGTTCACAACACCTCGGCGTGAGATGACCAGACCCTCAAATCCCTCATGCAAAATATCCAATGGCCGGCAGCCAAAAATCCACACTAAATAGTTGCATGTGTTGGGACGCATTGAACACTCTTGGATGTCATGTGGATGGTATAGTGCCCAATTCCACAAATTTGTTCGTTGAAATAGCCCCATTCATCTATAAATATAACCTCATAGTTGAAATGGGTGAAGCTCGTGGAAGGTTATCCGAACAGGAAACCAATTTTGATATAACAATTCGATCATTTGTTCGTACTACTGAACGCTATAACCATATCTAACAGATTGAATAAATGACAGCCAATTTGACAGATATAGCTTCAACAATATGGCCGCTATTAATTGTCAAAGTTCGAAAGTCCTTATTGGAAGACCCGTTAAATAGAACTTCTAATACATATTTAAAATTTTCTCATTTCCAAGAAAAAAGGGGGAAAAACCGTAACTACCTCATTTTATAGATTCAAATCGGTATGGCAGCATTGCAGAGTGATCTACCCAAAGTTGGGGATTTTTCATACATTTTATGGGGACAAAAATCTTTGGAGAACCGAGAATTTTTTGGGGCATTTCAAATTATGTTGTATGGGAGTTTTTTGAGTATAAACATTTTTGAGATTCCATATTTTATTAAGTGAATAAATAAATGCATGTATTTATCAATATATCGTTAGCTAAAATGCAAAAAAGTGCGTGCAACTAACGGAAAATTCAAAATCGAGTTTTGGATTGGTTATTATGAAAGACAAAGTTTTAATCTATGCAGTGCTTCTCTCAGTTTTTAGTGCTTTCAAATCAGAATTTTTCTTGCTGGGACGTAACTTCAAGTTTGATTAGCTTTTTTTTTGTTTTTTGCTTCTTCGGTAAAAATATAATTTTTTGTTAGTTACGCCTTTTTGTATTTTAGCTAACGATATATAGTATGTATTAACGATAATTTTACATACGTATTTGTTTGATATTATATATTTTTTTTATGATATCATACACGATTAATTGGATGATATAAAGCAAGAATACAGAGTATACTTTTACGATAAAATTGTCTTAATTCTAAAAGGAATTATGTAAATCAATTCAAAAAGAAAACTGTTCTTCGAATTTGTATGTTATTAACATTACAATTAAAATTTACATTTGAGTCTGATTATCTCCCCCCGCCCCCCCCCCCCCCCTTTAATGCTTTTTCTATCCATTGAGAATTTTTGGGGATTTAAAACACTACAACAGCTAAGAAAGGTACCTCACAGGCCGGAATTCAAAATATGTATATTGAAAATTTGGTAGCATCTTTTTTCTAATTTGGTAGCACTTTTTCCTTTTTGTACAGTTGCTGGTATCACCACTTTACGAGTATTTTGTGGTGGGGACAGCTTTAGTAAAAATATTTTTTAATATTGAAATAAAGGAGTGTTTGTTTTGTTCGTTGTTAATATACTATGTATTTAATTTCATATTAAACAAATGAAGGCCTGTAAAGCAATGAACAGACTTGGCAAATATTTGGTGAAATAAGTGTGAGCATATTCTTTTCTTTTCTTTTATAAATATTTATTCAATCTTGCGTTACGTTGAAAATAAAACCAAGAGAGATATTCATCTTTATTACAGTTGTCAACAACGACGTCACGTAAATGCAATAGCATACAATTGGGATTTGTCTAGCTATTGTCGAAAACAATTGACTGCTATTGACAGGCTCATGCTACTTTCTAGACCTTAGGGAACAGAGAAATGGACTACCTATAGTGAAAAATTTTTCTCGATACCAATATTTTTGGTATTGTATTGACTTGACTTGGATGTTGACAACTGAAATAAGAGTGATGATTATTTAAGTTTCCCCCACTCATTTCGTTAAATATTTCTACAGTCTGTGCATAACTTAAGCACTTTCATTTCAGTTTTTATTAAATAGCAGCAGCTCTATTGTATCATTATCATTAGACAATACACTAACTATGTAGTGTATTTCAAAGCAAAAAATAATTAAATTTTCTAAATTAACACAGATCGCAAGATATTAGATACAAAACGAACTTTTTAACGCCCTCATCACTAACAAATTTTTTTATACTATTTTATTTCAATTATTTTTTTTTAACATTTATAGATTGCATCATGACAACGTACATACAAACATATGTACATATGTACCCTCTAGTCAGCCAACAACCATATGTCTCTATGTCAATACTATTTCTTCAGCGAAAATTGCACTAGTTAAAATGTCGACAAATTTCCTTTTATGCAAGAGTCGAGATAGGTTAGAGACAATAGTTGTTGTGTATTTCTATTGATATTATCAATGGACGCGTCAATAGTTTATTTTTCTTTTTTATTATGTTGTGCAATCATATTAAATAAATATATGTAGACGAGGGTCACTAAAATCTACTAGTGAATCTTTGGTTCAAATATCTCCATATGGTCGTAAAAGAACTACCTTCTCAATAGCGCTAAAGTCTACTGGTAGATTTTCAATGACAACCCTATGTTATATGTCAATAGGCGATTACATTGGCTGGGGTACACCTAGTCAGTAGTACTACTGACAATGTCACTAGAAAATCACTATAATTTTACTACTGACAACGAGCGAGGAAATATCGATATTGTAGATTATAGCCCCTAAAATTTACTAGTGAATCTTTGGTGTCAATGTCTCCATGTGGTCCCAAAAGAACTACTTAGTCAGTAGTGCTACAGTCTAGTGGTGGATTTTCAATTACAAGCTAATGTTAAATGTCAATAGGCGATTACATTGGCCGGGGTACACCTGGTCAGTAGTACTACTGACAACGTCACTAGTAAATCACCACAATTTCACTATTCGCACTTTCTGCAGGGTACATACATATATACATATACATACATATGTATGCATTTGTATGTACCCTGCAGAAAGTGCGAATAGTGAAATTGTGGTGATTCACTAGTGACGTTGTCAGTAGCACTACTGACCAAGTGTAGCCCAGCTAATGGTATCATCTATTGACATTTAACATTAGCTTGTCATTGAAAATCCACCACTAGACTATACCACTACTAACTTAGTAGTTCTGTCGGGACCACATGGAGACATTGGCGCCAAAGATTCACTAGTAAATTTTAGGGGCTCTAGTCTACAATATCGGTATATCGTTGTCAATAGTAAACTTATATTGATTTTCTAGTGACATTGTCAATAGTGCTACTGACTTGGTGTACCCCAGCAAATGCAAATGCCTATTGACAAATAACATAGGGTTGTTATTCAAAATCTATCAGTAGACTTTAGCACTCTCCATATGGAGATATTTGAACCGAAGATTCACTCGCAAATTTTAGTGACCCTCGTCTACATATGTGACAGCGCATAGAGAAAGGGACCTAAGGGTAAAAAAGCAATTTTCACTTTTTTTTTTTTTTTTTTGATGTGGACAACATCTGAGCATCGAATGAGACCGATCCCATGCCCCAAAAGTGTTCCCTCCCAGAGATATGCGCGTTTTATGATGTGATGGTACACCAAAGATACACGTATTTAAATCTTTAAAATGGCTTTCCTGAACAAAACCGGTTTTTACCCTTTCTATTTTGCGCGTCACATATATTTATTTAATATTATTGCACAACATAATAAAAAAGAATAACAAACTATTGACGCGTTCATTGACAATATCACCAGAAATACACTAGAAATGTCGTCTCTAACGTATCTCTACTCGCGCATAAAAGGAAAGTTGTCGACATTTTAACTAGTGCAATTGTCGCTTGAGAAAGAGTATTGACATAGAGACATATGGTCCTAGGTTGACTACAGGGTATGTATTTTTCACTTACGTTTGTATGTGTTTTGATGTAATTATTTCAAGCAATATTTATTCATTTTTACAATTGTAAGATTTTTTCAATTCGCTGTATGTAAGTATGTATGGTCTGTTTGTTTGTACGTAATTGAAGCTAATTTTTTTCACAATTTATTGCAATTTTTCATATGTATGAAATTTTAATGAATTTCATTTTGTTGATATTTGAGTGTATTTTTTTTCGCCGTTTTATAAGGCAGGTGGTTTTCTATAACAGTCTTTATGTAAATTTTATTTAATTATAATTATTATTCAAGTACTAAAATGATCTAGAATTTATTTTTTATATAAATTAATGACTTCAAGCTGTTTTTTTCTTATTAAATAGTGACATTCAATAGGTTGATTCTTTATGTTACAGTTACATTGTTGGTAAATTGCAAATTTTGTTGTATTCCATCGTTCAGACGAGGATGTCAATATACAAATTCACTTAGAAAATTTTACAAATTTATTTTCCATATTTCTGTAAATTTTTACATATAAATTTACATACAAATTGGTTAAAGTTATAAAGTTTTTTTCAAAGAAAATATGTATGTATGTGGCAACGCGGCCAGTAACCATTTAATAATGAGAGCCTGATGTGTAAAGAGCCAAAAAAACAAAAATAGTGCTCTCACGTCACACTGCTTTACCTGCTAAAATTATTTATTGCTCCATTTTTTTAATACGTATTTTGGCACGTTATAACATAAAAATAAATTAATCAAAAGTTGTAAACAAATGCCTAATTAAAACAAACTAATGTTTCACATAAATAAAACAATAGAAAACTCCTACAAATAATAATAAAATAACAAATTTGTAGAAAAACAAAAACAAGGGTATCAAATATGTAAAAAAGTTAAATAAATAAATCTTTTGAGACTAGGGGATTCAAACATTGAAGCAAGAGACCGCTTAAGAGCCAGTTTTGGAATAGTTTTTGTTTTCGAAAACTTATAATGGTGGGTGTTCTGGCCTCGGATAAGTGGGATTTCAAGCACACATATTTTTACTTTTTGTACCAACAACAAATAAATACTTTTTATTTTTAACGAAAAAAAAACATTCGTTTTTTAAAACCGAAAGGTCCACCGACAACAAAATATTTAAAGTTCTTGAAAACACTTTGATTTGATCATATTTGCATAGACAATTAAATAATTAATTAAAACTAATAATAGTAATGTAATAAAATTTTACTTTTATAGATAACCCATTTCGAGATACATATTCGAATACAAAGTCAAAATAGTCAAATTTGGATATTATTTTTGTCGTTTTGTTTTGATAAATGTGTTCAAAGAGAATTATTATCATTGACTTCTGATCTTTAAAATTTTTCTGTTAATTATTGCTTTGAGAAATCGCATATTGCTTTGTCACGTGCGAATATTTGTGATCAGTTAAAAATATAGAATTTAATGAAATTTTTGCGGGAAAATATAAAGATTTGTGATGGTGGTGCATACATAAAGTTGGTCACGTGCGACATAGTAAGTGTAAAATTTACACACACAAAAAATTCATCATACTTTTCAATTATTTAAATTTAGATGAGCAAAAACGGTGGAAAAATAGACTTGCAAAATGCGGAGAGAAAAATTTAAGGAAGATGAAATATTACTACAAAATCATAAATTAAGAAATAAGGAAATAATGTGGAATGCTTGGAAAAAGTAGCAGAAGTTTGCTAAAGGAAAAAATTAAATGATTGAAAAGAAAAGGCGCAAAGGCCACATAGGTAAGACAAAAAGTCGACAGAAGCTCCAAGACATGCCAAATGCCGAACAAGCATCAAAACGAGCCTTAAAAATTTTCAAAAGACCTGAAGAATACTGCTACGAACTTGAAAACAATTTTACTAAGCTGCTATATTTATAATTTCGTAAAACGAGGAACAGAAACAATATAAATATAATGATGGGGGCAAATGTCACGTGCAACATATCACGTACGATCTTTATTTAAATTGAATTTTTAAAAAATAAAGAGACTTGCAAATGGTGGAGGAGAGTAAAATTGTAGGAAGATGAAATATTCGGCCCTATTCTGTAAACCGAATTCGAGTAAATTTCTTGTTTTCAAAACATTAATAATGGTCCTGCAGACGTGTTTGAAATCATACGCAATAATTTTCTTTCATATATATTTCATTTCATTTCATTTATTCAATATAAATTAATCGAGCCCACAGGGCCATATATGATTAATTAAGTATAATATAGGGTGTTTTTTAAGAGCTATAGAACTTTGAATTGAAATAAAACACAAGAAAATCGTTTTAATGTCCATTAATTTAGCTTTATTGGAAGGATAATTTTATGCCATTAATGTTTAAATATGATTTCGGCCATGTGGCCGCCGCGGCTGGCTCGAATAAAGCTAATTCTACAGGTCCAATTTTCAACCACTTTTTCGAGCATATGGGGCCGTATGTTGGCAATAACGCCACGAATGTTGGCTTCCAAGTCCCCTAACGTTTCTGGTTTGTTGGCGTAGACGAGCGACTTCACATATCCCCAAAGAAAATAATCCAATGGTGTCAAATCACACGATCTTGGTGGCCAATTGACAGGTCCATTCCGCGAAATTATGCGCTCATCGAATGTTTCCTTCAATAAATCGATTGTGACGTGCGCTGTGTGGCATGTAGCGCCGTCTTGTTGGAACCACAACTCATCCACATTCATGCCATCCAATTCGGGAACAAAATAGTCGGTTAGTCGGCTCCAATTGCTGTGCACGGTGGCGAATCGATTCATTCGGGTCCTCTTCAACACTTTGCTCTACAGCGGCAATTGTTTCTTCGGTGCGCACTGTTCGACGTCTCTGCGGATGCGTATTATCACATAGAGTAAACGTAGTGCGAAAACGATCCATGGTTAACCGAATTAATTGCTCTGATGGACGATTATGTCGACCATAAAATGGACGGAGCTTGCGGTAAACTTCGCGAACTGAACCATTATTTTCGAAATAAATTTGCACGATTTGCAAGCGTTGTTCTTTTGTCAACCTGTTCATGATGAAATGGCAAACCAAACTAAATATTAATCACTTGACAGCTGACAAAATGGCCGCCAGTTAAAAAAGTGATGCCAACTTAAAGTTCTATACCTCAATAAAAAACACCATTTACAATATAATAAATGTAAGTATGCTATAAGGATTGTAAGTACGCAATAAACTACACAATAAAAAATTATAAATGTATGTATGCAAATGTATTTATAAAAAAAAAATATTAAATTTTATTATACATATTAAAATGCATTATAATAGAAGTCTAATGCAATGCAAAAGATATAAAAAGAAAATATTTACAAATGATAAAAATACTAATAATAAAATTACACATGTTTAAAAATTATTAGAGGTGAAAGTAGAATGTACATGAAAAAAAATTCGGATCGACAAATTATGTTTAAACGTAGATCTTGAAAAGTTCAACCTCTTTTAGTCAAAATATGTAACGGACAATTTAATTGACAAAGAGATTAATTCATCATAAGTTGAATGCTGTAGTACCAGTGTACACATCCAGACAATAACGAATAACGAAGGCGTAATAGACTGGGTAATTTTGAAAATTAATATTGACTGGTAAGTGTATGTCTGACAAGTAAAGTGATTATAGTACTATGTATACTTTGGAACTTACATATATTAAACATGCGATGTTCAAAGGACAAATACTTATCAAGAGTGACTCAAAGACAATTTACTGAGCAACAAAAAAAAAGAGTAATTTGAATTTATCTGAGTGTAGTAGAATTAAAAATAATTGAAATAAAACTGGCAAAAGGAAAATATAATATACTAATACAAAGCAATGATATTAAAATGATATAGAATAAGCAATATGATTACAAAATGTACAATAAAAAAAAATAACGTAATGACTTAAAACAATGCTGTGCTATACAGCTTCGGAGAGTCTAGTCTCATTTAACCTATGAGCACTCAGCAAATCACTGCTTATGTTGAAAAAGGAGCAGAATTCATCAATATCAAGTGTTTTAAAGAAATTATCATTCAGGGTTAATCTAACCCTAGGCTTATCATAATTTAGAAGGCGAAATTTGGAGATTTTGTTTTCATTGCGAAGTTTACGGCATTGGAATAGTAGGCGATCGGCTTTAGGTGTGTGATGATCATTCAGATATATTCTATTAATAATATCTGTATTAATAAACGAATTAAGGCACAAGTTTCTTGATTTGAAGTAGTTTCTCATAGCTAGATCACGTTTGGAGATATTATTAAGTTTCACAAGGACTGTGTTAAATCGGTTAATAAAAAAAAACAGTTGTTCAAATCAGTGGTATTAATATCTACATGTAGTTCTTTAAATATTCTTATAACGATTTCTTCAACATTGTCTTGAAACTTGGGAAAATCAGTTATTAAAATCTCGGATCTATTTAGACGTTTCTGAAGTGAATCGTTATGTTCTTCTAGCGCTTTAAGCTTATTGGCAGTAGACTCTTGAATGTATTTCACGCTATTTTTGCAATTTAAAATATAATTTTTAAGCTCAGTGAGGTTGGAGTTAAGTTTATCTTTAACCTGAGACAGTATAACGTCAAATTTAGTCTGGATATCCGCAAGTCCTTTAATTAGTACTTCGCGAAGGGAGTACGTTTCAGTATCCTCGCGCTTTGTTTTACAGGATTCACAAACAAAGTTAAGGCATCCTTTGGCTTTAGCAATTGTAGCTAAATGATCTGAGCTAATCCCAACACAGTTTCCGTGGAACCAATTAGCACAAAAAAGACAGCAAATACTACCTTGCGACTTAGTAATGTTCCTACCACAGGAGGGCAATGAACTCATAGAGATTTCAGTAGATGGCATGATGTAAAACTCAATGGAAAACAACTGGTTGACAATAGGCGGAATTAGAGGTTATGTTGAATATCCAAAAGGCTCGAAAGAGTATATTACTTCTTGAAAGGACTTTTTTATTAGATTGAATATTTAATTCGTATTTTATTGGATGTTACAGCCTAATGTATAAGATCAAAAATTAAGTTAATAAATCACTTTGCGAAACTGCTTTAAATAAAAAGTAGTCATACTAAAATGCGGCACTGATTTTTAAATATGCTTGTTTTTTTCCAGTACTTCTATGGTGTAAATTTCAGCATTATACGATGCACTAAATGCACTTATTTTGTAAAACTTTCATATTATCGACATCCAGATATGATATTTGTACACTTTGTATTAGATTTTGGAAAAATTTTACAATGTTTTAAGACAATTTTTAATTATTTTACACAGAGTCTATTGCGTACACACATGTCTTGCTATCAGCGTCTATCAGCGTTGCCAGACCCATATATATTTGAGAATCTATATAATAAAAAAATTTTAAAATATCTTAAAGAATATTTCTATTTTCGGTGTTAGTTTTCTAAAATCGTGCGATTTCAAATCGATCGGTTTACAGAACAGGGCCGGTTATTAGAAATACATAAATTAAAAAACAAGGACAAAATGCGGAATACTATTAAAAAGTAGGAAGAGTTTCCTGAAGGAAAATATTCAATGATTAATACGTGAATTTTCATATTTGTGTCCTTAATTATGAAAGTGTTATAAGGCAAGCGCTTTTTTGTTTCGAAACATTAAATAAGTCTTAAGAAAACTTCAATAAATATTTAATAAATAGTAAATAAATTTATATTAATCTAGTGCAACGCTAATTAAAATGTTGTATAAAACTATTTTTTGATTTCTTCAAATGTTGTCTACTAAATATCTAGACCAAAAAAAAAATATATGACTTATACCACTTTCATTACTGAGGGCACATTTATAATTTCGTAACAAAAATCAACAGAAAAAATATAAATATCATCATCATGATGGGAGAAAATGTCACGTGCGACTGTGGTTAAAATTATATTTAAAAAAAAATTTAAATAATTTTTGGGTAAAATCCAAAAACCATTTTAAAGAGACACAACATTCTTAAATTCGTCAGATTAAAATAATGCTCCAGGTTCGAACTTTGTTTTTTTCTATATTTATGATTTGGCTAGGGCTAAAGTTCGTATCGCTCTGTAGAACAAATTACATGTAAACATTTTTAAGGAATAAATAACATCAAAGGAATTTATTATTCGACATATTGTCAGAAGTTTATTTTAATTTGAAAATTTATTTGCTGGTGGTTCAGCGTTGTCTATATATTTCATTGTTGCTGTAACAAATCATCAGTAGACTTCAACCACACATTTTGAATAGTCACAAACCTCTTAACTTATGCACAGACTTTCAAGAACTATTTGAGAATTCACAAATAATAATATTTTTGAAAATCACAAAAGAAAAATAAGCGTAGTAGGCTTTGAAAAATAAAAAATAAATAAAAAAAAAATAAAATAAACTTCTGACAATATGTCGAATAATAAATTCCTTAAATGTTAAATTTAGATTTTATTTTTCATTTTGCCTTATAATTACTTTTATTGTTATCCAATGGATTTCTAATTGTATAAAGGTGTAGAAAAATAAAATAGATTGAAATCGAATATAAATTATTTGCTGGGTTTTTTGTATTAGTTTCAAAGCCTACTACGCTTATTTTTCTTTTGTGATTTTCAAAAATATTATTATTTGTGAATTCTCAAATAGTTCTTGAAAGTCTGTGCATAAGTTAAGAGGTTTGTGACTATTCAAAATGTGTGGTTGAAGTCTACTGATGATTTGTTACAGCAACAATGAAATATATAGACAACGCTGAACCACCAGCAAATAAATTTTCAAATTAAAATAACATCAAAGTTAATTGTAAATGTTTTGACAAACACTAGCAGAACGGAACAGTTAACTATGTTTTCTATTTTTGTCACATGCAAATGAAGGCCTTGGATTTTTGCAATTACCTTTGAAAAGAAAACTTGCTCAAAATCAAACTTAGCCTGAATAATAGGGCTAATTTAGAGTTTTAAGTTAAGAATATTGACAAAATAAAAATCGGTTTTATTTTAACTTCTTTTTCAATCTTAAATGTGTATGAAGGTCACGTGCGACATCATGGAAATGCCCATATAAAAAAGGTTAAAAATGAAAATTTAGAAAAAAAAATTAAACATATTTATGATTTTTAACAGGCTAAAGTTCGTATCGCTTTTTAAGCCAAATTACATGTGATAATTATTAATGAACAAATAACACCAAAAAAAAAACAAGCAAATTAACTAACATGTGTATAATTAGTAAAAGAACAAAACGACGAATGGTAAGACTGTTGTAAATATAGTGATGGTAAAATTGAGCTTACAATACAAAAAAGCTTTCAGCAAATTGACATACGATGAATCAAAACAATTCACATATTCCATTTGCAATAATGCCAAGTATATAAAGCAGAAATCTACATCAACTGACACCACACACAGTGGACCAAAAACAAAAGAACGCTGATGATGAAGGTTTAGTGGCCTTCGAAAACGGCTGGCTGTTCCGTTCAACTATGTGTTGTCAGAATATTTACAACTAACTTTGGTGTTATTTGTTCATTAATAATTATCACATGTAATTTGGCTCAAAAAGCGATACGAACTTTAGCTTGTTAAAATCATAAATATAGAAACAAATGGAGTTCGAATAATAATTAAAATTAACTAAAAATTAAACATTTTTTCCCGACAATTTATAAGACATTTACAATAAAACTTAGGTTAGCAGCGTGAAAACTATACTTGGATTTTTTTTTTATATTTTGGAAGAAGGCTTTAATTAACTTTTTTTACCCTGCCAACAGGGTAACCGTTTTTATTTCTTCTTTCTTTTGAGTGCCCTATTTATTACGCGCTTTAGGCAGTGAAAACCACCAACTATAAATCATTCTTTCAAAGACATCAACAATGATAATAAGTAATTAATTAATTCAAGGTAAATTGCGTTACAACTTTATACTTCATACATCGTGATGAGTCAAGAGCTGGAAAAAAATTAATTCTTTTTATTATAATACAAATTTTAAATACCACATAACAACTTTGAAATGTTTGCTATTGTTTCATTTTAATCATTTTAGATATAGAAAATAATTAAAGTGTCATTAATTACAATGTATTTCCGTTAATTTGACAAATCCATTTTAAAAGGAAACAAACAAAGAGAAAAGAGTGGAGCGGTAGCGGGGGCGGGGGCAGGGGCGGTGCTGGGGGAGTTAGCCATTTAAAACAATCTAAAGCAACCAACCTTTAAACACCTGTCTAATTCTAGACATGAAACGTAAAAATATGATTATTGTGACGACTTTTAAATGATAACAACGACGACGACGACGACGACGACGACGACCAACCACTATTAGATATTAGGGAATAAAACACAATTGACCCTGTTCATTGTCAACAATAATTGTTTAAGTGAAAACTTAAACAACAACACATGAAGTTATTATTTATAACAAACACACCCTCATAATCATAAACAATAAAGTCGTCCATCGTTGGCTTTAATTATCAAAAGCGTTTAGCCGGAATTACAAGCAGACAAACGGACGGACGGACTGGCGGACATACTTTGGTTGCAATGAAACAAAAACTAAATATAGCACACAAAAATAAAATTATTATTACATCGTTGTCTTGTTTACTTTTTGTAGGTCGATGTCTAAAGCTATGCTTCGCTGATTTTTGGTTTATATTTAATTCATGTTTAACTGCTGCTTTTCTTCTTGCATTTCACCACTTCCCTAACAGTGACATTTAACTCTTCACTTAACCGCCTGCAATTCAGATGTGAGTGTAAAACAATATAAAGAAACACTATCGGTTCTGTAGATCAAGCAAACTTCATTAATTTTATTTTCCCCTTTTTACACACACTTTCTCGAGGCTCAACATTACAAAATTTTGCGTGTATTTATTATACTTGCAGTTGGTTGCGTAGTCCCAACATGGCTTATATGCCACTGCCTCAAAAAAAAAAAATGTATTGCATTTAAGCAGTTTTACACCTTTTTTTCCTTAATTGGTAAGAAATATTCCAGTTTTTAGTAATTTATTTTTTGCCAAGCATTTATGAGAATGTAAAAATGAAAAAAAACAAGTGAAAATTTAATTTCGTTGCAGTCATAATGTGAGAAAATTCATTTACAAAAACACAAAACCAAAAGAAATAAGTTGAAATATGCAAATAACTTAAATAATTGGAATTGTTTAAATACTTATGGGAAAATAAGAAAAATTTTCATAAGAGAATTTCAAGGGATTTCCAAGAATTTAACGCCTATAAATAGCATGTGAAATTCAAAAAAAAAAATAAGTTTTAATTAAAACATTAATTTATTTGTTTAAAATATTTCGAATAATTTTGGAATGCTGCTGCATTCAATGCAGTAATGATAAATGGTAAAATTAATTTCGTACCAATGATCATCCAAAATTTTAATTTTAACGACCCAATTGTAATAAAAAACTTCTTTATTTTTTATATTCAATCAGCATTTTTCCAGTTAGCGAAATCGACGTCACGTTAATACAATACCAAAAAAAAAAATTTGTGAAATAACTTTGATTAAATTATATTTAACACTACTGGAATATCAAATCAACATGAAGTAAACTTATTTCAGAAGTAAAACATATCTTTGAAGCAAAATCATTGCAGAATAATGTTAAATTAACCTTGTTTTCGTAGATGTTAATATGAACATTTTTCTGTGTGTAGAAATGCAATAAAGTTTTATTTATTGCTTTCGTCAGACCATTTTATAAACCTGAGCCTAAGACATGAGTCATTCAAACAGAATTTGGTAAGTGACTATGCATCGAATTCATATTGTTTTAACTTGAAATAATTTTGATTCCACATGATTACTCATTTTGATTTAACAGTAATGGAATATTAAATAAACATGCAATAAACCCAGCAAAAAATTGCAGAAAAGATAATCGGTTTATGAATTAAGCATTTTTGGTAGAAGCTCTTCCCTACTGAATTACCAACTTATTATATTATTACTTTTTAGGGTTCCGTACACCAAAGGAGAAAAGGAACCCTATTGTTTTCGCTACGCTGTCCGTCTGTCCGCCTGTCCGTCACACGGTATTTTCTCAGGAACCGTAACAGCTACGGACCTGAAATTTGAACACAGTATGTAGAACCTTGGCCGCTACAACAACAAATACATGAGAATTAAAAATTAAAGGGTGTTCCAAAACGAGCAACGAAAAATGTTAAAATCCCATGTAATATGTATACAATGGTATGAACATATGTATATTGAAACTTGAAATTTGTAAAATTAGTGTGTTTTATACAGCCAATTAACACTAAAATTTAAAAAAATTTAAATTAAAGGGTGGTCCATCAGTTAATGCAATTTTGACTATGTAATTTTGACAATTTGCTATATCTTGGAAACCGTAAGAGGCAAATACTTGAAATTTTCAAAAACGGTAAAACTAAAAAAAAAACTGAAAATTATAAAATCGCCAAACCAAAAAAAAAATCACCAAAAATTAAAAAAAAATCGCCAAAATTAAAAAAAATTTCTAGCACTAAAATAAATCGCCAAATTCGAAAAAATCGCCAGAGTGAAAAAAAAACGCCAAGAATCGCCAAAACGCGAAAATGTCGCCAAAACTAAAAAAAAATTTAAATTAAAAAAAAAATTCGCAAAAATGAAAAAAATCGCCAAAATTAGAAAAAAATCGCCAAGATGAAAAAACGTCTAAGACCGAAAAAAATCGCCAAAACAAGAAAATAAAGTGTCAAAACTAAAAAAAGAGCCAAAACTTAAAAAATTGCCAAAACCGAAAAAACGCAATAACGCCAAAACAAAAAAAAACCGAAAAGATCCCAAAAACGAAAAAAATGTCAAAACTATATACTATATAGGATGAAGTTTGTATTAAATTACATATCTAGTGTTCGTACGGAACCCTTTGTGCGCGAGTCAGAGTCGCACTTTACTGAATTTATTTTATTTGGCAAGATGTTCACGTAATCTATTTAAACCAGCGATCTTCAAAACCGCGCACGCATGCGAGTGCTCTCACAGTAATGAAGAGAGCAATAAGAGATAATTTGTATTTTTATTTAATGTGTACTCAACGGTTACTACAATCAGGGCTACCACTTTAATATCAGACTATTCATATGTGCCGGTTGTGTAATCACATTTTACCAGACAACAATGGATTCTTTTTAAATTAGTTTAATTTAAAGGTTTTCTATTTTTTAGATTTTTAATAATCATATCTGAAAGTAGGTTATTATATACTATTTAAAATATATCAAATCTGCATTAATCTCTTTTTGAACACGAGGAATTGACTCGCATTAGAGTTTTACAAATATATTACAAATATGTCTTGGCAGCCCTGCCATAAGAAGTGCAAAACATATTACGCTCAGAAACGAAGCACCAGCACAAACATAAGTGTGAATGTATATGTGTGGGGATCGCTGATTTAAATTAAAACAATCATTCTCCTCATCAATCAACTTCTAAATAATTTTTTTAAATTTTATGTAATGTGATTTGTAAGCGAGTATTGAAATTTGGCGAACAGAAAAGTAAGTCATTATATGTCAAGTAGTTCTGATGGTAATGTGAATTTTTTTGCTGGGAAGCTACATATTTCAAAACGTAAACATTTCTTTCAAAATTGCATTAAATCATGTTGAATTAACATGCAACACATATGAAGCAAAATCATTGCCGAATAATATTAAATTAATCTTGTTTTCTTAGATCTTAATACTCGTATGAACATTTTTCTGTGTGTAGCAAATACTGAAATTTTTCGACAGTTATTGCTTTCGTCAGCCCATTTTATAAACCAGCTAAGGACATAAGCCATCCAAAGAGAATTTTGAAGTGACGATGTATCAAATTCGAATTGTTTTAACTTGAAATAACTTTGTTTCAACATGATTCTTTATTTAGTACAGTACATTTTATAAACTTTAACTAGATACAATAGCCATCCAAGCATAATTTCTTATGTGACGATTTAGTCAGAGAAATGATAGATAACGATTTTTTTCGAATTGAAAAAATCAAATCGAAAAAAAAATCAAATCAGGAATAATTTCTGATTATTGATTAATAAAAATAATTAATAAAAATATTTCATTCTATATGAATTAAAAATACTGAGCCCGATTCAGAAATTATTCTTGATGAAAAAAATCATATCGGTATTTTTTCGTATGGGTTTCATGAGCCCGATTTTTTTCGTGGGCGTCTTTTTTTAACCGACTTCGAAACAAGGAGGAGGTTAACAATTCATCTCTATTTTTTTTTTTTGCGGTGTTACTTCATAGCTCGGTACATTTTGGACCGATTGTAAAAATTCTTTTTTGTCTGAGAGGGTATAGCTTTCCCATTGCAAAAAAGTGGGCGGGGACACACCCACATTCTTTTTATATTTACTTTTATGATATTATACTTATTTGATTGCTGCGAAACCTATAAAATACCTTTGGTTCTTGTAATTTCACAATTTGCAAGTTGAAAAAATGGGCGGAGTTACGCTCATTAAAATTTATTATATTTCACACGCTTCTAACTAATCGATTTTTACGAAACTTACCACACACCTTGAGCTCTAAAATAGACACAATCCTCCATTTAAAAAAATGGGCGGAGGCAAGCCCATTAAAATTTAATATTTTATTTTAAGTGGTTCTACTTAACCGATTTTTACAAGACTTAACACGCGGATGCACGCCCATTAAAACTTAATTTTATATTTCACGTACTTCTATCAGAACTTTGCATTGAAGTCGGTTTTTTGGCAGAAAGAATTATTTTTTTTTTCTAGAAATTGTTTGTACCAAATTTGAAGACTTCTTTCTGCTTGGATAGGAAAAATTTTATACGAAAATATTTATTTCTAGTGCATGGGTGGTGGGCGAGTGAGTGATGAAATTCCATTTTCCTATTTCTTAATTTAGTCAATACCTATAATGAACGGTGTCAACTTTCAATGATATAGAACCACTTATTACAGTTTTTGCCCAAAAATCAATGATGCCATCCCACTGTGCGTCACTCACGTACTAAATTAAACAAATATAAACATTCTTTTGAGACAGCTTGCGTGACAGTAACATTTTGTGGATCTATTATATTAATTGAAATCAAGCAGGGAGATGGTAACCGTTTAATTTGTTTAAATTCAAAGAGTATTCTAAACTATTAAATTTTTTTTGACACTTTGATGGACACTATGCCCAATTAAATCCTTCAAAATGTCTTCTACTCATTCTTGATTTGATTAAATAACTTATTACTTACGTTTCTAGGGAACATTTAAAATAAATCAGCCATTTGCGAAACTTACCTGGAAATAAAATAAATAAATAAAAAAATAACTTTAATAAAAACTTGAAATACAATTCAGTATTAGAACAATCATATCTATTGTTGTAGTAAAAAAAAAATAACGTTTTAATCGTCATTATTGGCAAACACAATCAACAATTCATTTAAAAGCGGCTAATCTATATATTCAACTGTTAATTAATTTTTTTTTTTTTTTTTTTTTTTTTTTTTTTTTTTTTTTTTTTTTTTGACAGACTCTATTTGAAAAGCATTTTTTAGAAATGATTCAAGTTTTGCCGGCCGATATCTTTATCTTTTAAACGTCTTTTTACCCACCAGAAACTGTCATTTAAGATTTCAAATTTTGTGTACCACAAAAGGTGTGTCAAAAATTAAACATTCCTATATTCATATGTTTTTTTTTTTTTTTTTTTTTTTTTTTTTTTTTTTTTTTTTTTTTTTTTTTTTTCTAACATATATTTATAAATAGTAATTAAGTAGAAACGCAAACGTAACAAATACTCTCAAAATATAATATTTATGTATAACAAAGAAAAGAAAAAAATGTAATCAATAGAATTTTTTTTATTAAAAATTTGCCTGTCAAAAGTAAAAAACAATCATTGCCAAAAATTTTAAAAAACTCTAAGCATTAAAATATTTAACATTTGCATAGTTGAATTTTATTGTTAACGAAAAAATTTTTATATATTTTTTTGTTTCAAATAAAAAATAGAATATCAAATCATATTTTTTCCTAACCATGTGGTATCGGTCGATCCGCTTTTATTTTGCTTGTCAGGCTTGTTTTCTTTATCATTTAGTATTAATTTTTATATGCATACATACTATTTTTTTTTTTTAGTTTCAACTTTTTGAATTTTAAATAGTTAAATTGTATGTCTCTCTCTGTGCTGTGCTGTGCTGTGCAATAATAATAATAATAATAATAGCAAACAGATGTTGGCAAATGCTATGGGAACATCCAAATATAAAAAAATAAACATTCATAAGTTGTTCCCAAAACAATATTGAAATTAAAATATTAAAACTTTTAAAAAACTGTCATAATTGATTTATAAAACGCGTTCGTTTAACATTTTAATTTTTTTTTTAAGTTTCAAATTTGTGTGAATGGAATTAATTTTGTACCAAATTTGTTTAATATAATAATAATATAAAAAAAATATAAATTAAAATTAAAAAAAAACTTACTACAATTTATGGATAATATGTGCTGAGAATGCGAATGTCATGCAACGTTTTTTTTTTTTTGTAGTATTTAACCGACAAATTGATGAAACTAGTTTTTAATATTAATTTATTTGATTTTGGATGTGAGACGAAATATGAAATTCAATGTGTTAGAATTTCGTGGAAATAAAGCAAATAATGCGACGCATAATTTTTTCATATTTTCTACAGTTTTAAAAAACGTGCTTTTCAGGAAGTAGAGAAAAATAAGCTGTTCTTTAGGAGTATTCTTGGGGAAATGATTAATTAAGATGTTATAAATTTCATACTTAAATTTTAATTCAATTTCAAATGTACACACAGAAAAAAGTACCAATGTAAAATCACCATGCAAAAATGTTGATTGCAAATCATATTAAATTTAATTATAATATGTTTTTTAAGTGTGTTGGCTTTTGTTTGCTGTGCTTTGCATAGCCACTGTCTTTTGGCTTGTTCTTGTTTTGTTGTTGTTTATTTTGATGTTTGCAAATACCTACCAGAGTACAGAATGAAACCATTCGCATTTGCTAACAATTCATAAAATTCGTTGCTTTTGCCATGCATTTATTCGACAACAATAACAAATGCAGTTGCTATGATACAATTCGTTGCGATTTGTTGATTGCTCATACGCACTCTGTTATTACAATGTCGCTATAACACAAACAGTGATATTAAATGATGTAGCATGAATGAATGGATTTCTTTCATACCATTCACTCAGTATTCGCTGATCTTTTATATATCACGTTTAAATAACAAGTTTATTTTACGTGATTTTAATGGTCATAAAAAAAATGCAGAGTGAGAGAAGAAATTTTAGAACAAATACATTTATGCCGATATTTACAGTGTTAGAAAAAAATAAAATATAAAGATTTAAATTTGGAAAAAGTAAGATAGATCTGAAATGTATTTCAAATAACCGTTTCATATAAAATTTTACATCAAATGCACATCAAATCTATATCGCGTTTTATATATGTGACAGCGCATAGAGAAAGGGACCTAAGGGTAAAAAAAATCAATTTTCACTTTTTTTTGATGTGGACAACATCTGAGCATCGAATGAGACCGATCCCATGCCTCAAAAGTGTTCCTTCCCAGGGATATGCGCGTTTTATGATGTGATGGTACACCAAAGATACACGTATTTAAATCTTTAAAATGGCTCTCCTGAACAAAACCGGTTTTTACCCTTAGGTCCCTTTCTATTTCGCGCGTCACATATCCTAATGTAAGAGATTTATACAAGCACAAAATACAAAGACTACGTTGTGTTCAATCACAGTAAAAAGTATTCGCACCATTCACTGAGTATTCATTGCTTTTGACAAGACCAGTGAACATTTATACAAAACAAGCAATGCAAGCAATAAAATTCGACGCACTCATCTCTTTTGATTGTGCCATGCGTTGTTTTTTTTTCAAATGTTGTGGATTGACAACAATAAGCAGTTTTTTTGTGATTGCATTCAAAACAACAAAATAAGGCATTCATGTTTTTTTAAACTATAGCTTTCATTTCAAATAAATTTTAGGTCGTAATGCCTTTACTAGTTAAATAATTACAAAAATAAAATGACTACGTTACATTAAATCCATGTTGTTTCAACTTGAAATAACTTTGATTCAACATTCATTTCTTCATTTTGATTTAACCGAACTAGAATGTTAAATCAACATGAAATAAAATTATTTCAGAGAAAAAATTGTCTTTGAAGATTACTGTAAATAGTTTTTAATTATGAAGCAAAATGATTGCCGAAAAAGGTTAACTTAACCCTGTTTACCTAGATTTTAAGTTGAAGTTTTGCTGTGTGGCCCTTTTGATAAACTTTGTTTCGATAGACTTAAAAAAAAACTATCTCTCTAATAATAATTAGTAAAGAACAAACGACAACGGCACGACTGTAGTAAATATAGAGATGGTAAAATTGAGCTTTCATTACAAAAAAGCTTTCAAGCAAATTGTAATACGATGATTCAAAACAATTCACATATTCCATTTGCAATCAAAGTTGCCACTGACACCATACACAAAGAACGCTGATGATGAAGGTGTAGTGGCCTTCGAAAACAGCTAGTTGTTCCGTTCTACTAAGTGTTTGTCAGAATATTTACAATTAACTTTGGTGTTATTTGTTCATTAATAATTATCACATGTAATTTGGCTTACAAAGCGATACGAACTTTAGCCTGATCAAATCATAAATATCTCGCAACAGATCTTTTCAAAATTTTTTTTGTAATAAAAGTGTAGTAAGTACATTTTTAAAGACTACATTAAAAATATCTAATCAAAACAAGGAGATTCTAACTTAAATAAATGCATTCTCTATAACACATTTAGTAGATAGAAAAAAACTTCTTTTAAGTTAAGGTACCTAAAATAGATCTAAAAGACATTTTTAGATACAAATATATTATGTCTATTGCTTGACGGTACCTATTCTCAAATTTAGAATTTTAAAAGCTAAAATTTTATAAAACTGCCAAACATACGAGTACATATAGGGTGATTTTTTAAGATCTTTCGAATTTGATTTTAAAAAAGGACACATAAAATTTAGAGAAATATATGAAATGTTAATTTGAATCTGAATAACGATTTAAATAATTCAGTGTTTAAACATGATTTTATGTAAATTTTGGTCGCGGAAATGTCTCAAATGGTTCATAAGCTCCATCACATCGCCCGTATCTCACGAATAATTTCTTCAATATTGTCTTCCAGTTGACGCGTTGCGGACTTGTCCGTATAGATATGAGCCTTAACATAGCACCACAAAAAATTGTCTAAAGGCGTTTAATCGCACGATCTAAGCGGCCAATCGTAAAATAAACTGTTCACTAAACTCGTCTCTCAATTGGGACACTGTTTCGCGTGGTGTGAGGCATGTGACACCGTCTTGCTGATACGGATACAGCTGCGATATTTTACTCTGTCCGCACTCTACGTATGCGTGTGTTGGTGGTTTAATGTTCAATAATGTAATTTTGGTGCGAAATTTAGTCACAAGATTCCGAATAGCCGACTCAGAAGGTCGCCCAAACTGACCATAAAATGGAAGAAGTGCACTTTCTTAACTGAGAATGAATTTTGATAATAAAATTTAATAATCTGCAAGCCTTGTTCACTTGTAAGTCGATTCATGATTAAATTGTAGACCAAAGTCAACACGAAAAACAGCTGAGTTGCCAAACACAGTGTTGCCAGAAAGAAATTTGCTGAAAAAAGTCACCCTTTATTTATATATTTTTTTATTCATGCACTTCCAGGAATAAATTAAAATTTTTATGTTATCCTTCATATCCTTTTCTATTACATGCAAACAACTTTATACAAGTGTATAACATGTTTTTTAAACAAATATTTGCTCAAACTAAATATTTATAAATTACAGCAACAACAATAAAGCCAACACTAACACGGTTGCATATCTATCTATGAGTAAAACGTTGAGTAACTGCCATGGCTGCTAACTGACGTTCATTGTCCAGACAAACATCATCATCATCATGAAGAGGCAAGTAGCTGCAGTCTGCAACAGCTTACACGTCGTCTGCAGTCTGTGTTTTTCTACTGCTTTTTTTTTTTTTTTTTGTTTGCTTAAGTTAAATTTTAATGATTTTGCAAAACAAAAAAAAAGAAGCAATAATGTTTAGTTTTTCTGTTTAGCCAGCACATGAATAAAATAAAAAGCTGAATGAATAAATGAATGAATGAACAAACAAAAGACATGATATTGCACAGTAACATCAGAACTGCAAATATACAAGCAAACAAGAATTTGCCGATACCATTAAGAAAACGATTTAATGTGTTGGCATAAAGCAAAAACAAATGAGCGCTATATGTTTAGTAGTTCCATAGTTTGGGAAATATTAGTGAATTATTAGTTTTGTTCTGAACCAAAAATCTTCTAATTGAGGGCGGGCGCGACTCTCGACGAAGGCAGATATTTCCGGAGGAGTTGTATATAAAAAATCGCCAAAACCAAAAAAGGCGCAAAAACCTAAATAAATCACTAAAAGATAAAAAAAATCCCAAAAACCGAAAAAACGCAAAATGAAAAAACTCTTAAAATAAAAAAAACGCAAAAAAATTTTTAAAATATGTCTACATCTGGTAAGATATTCATTCGTTTGTATAGGCTAAAGCTCGTACAGTATTACAGGTGTAATGTACAGCGATGCTAACTTGGTGCTTTTGGCACTATTTTTAGTGCTTTTTGAAGACTCAAAATGCCAAATTTTGAGCGTTAGTGCCAAACTAAGAAAAAGCACTAAGTAGTGCTTTTAAGAAATTTCTGCATTTCTTAAAATTACTTTTATAAAAACTTAGTGTATTTATTTAGTGTAAAAGCATACCTGATATATTTCATTAAAAATATTGATAATAATGCCGAAATAGAGAATAGCTTAGAAAACATTATTAAATTTCACTCGTTTTTCACGTTAGTGCTTTTTACGCTTTTTAGATATCAAAATTACGCTTTTTAGTGCTTTTTTAAAACTCTGATGTGCTTCTAGAGCCAAAAAAGTTGGCATCACTGGTATTGTACATATGTATGGAACCCTTCGTGTGCGAGTCAAAGACGCACTTTACTGGATTTATTTTAACACGTGATTCAATGGTAATTTTTTTTTAACTTTATGAGTAAATGAAATAATGATAAAAGAAATAATCTCAATCAAATTTGTCCTAACAAATGAATTAATTCCCAATAAATTTAATGCAATCAATAAAAAAAATATTATATTCGGGCCTGTTCTGTAAACCGAATCAAAGAAAATGTTTCTTTTGCAAAAAAATAAATGATGACGTGTTTAAAATCATACACGATAATTTTTTCAGACATGGTATTTGAGAATCTATATGTGACCTTCTCCGAGAAAAGGGACATAAATAATCAGGGCAATTATGAATAAAATTCCGCGTGAGATTTCTAACTTTTCCAATTAGAATTTTTTGTTTTCCCTATTACTTGCTAGTAATTGGAATTGTTCCCCGGGAAAAATTTCCCGACACATTCAGCATTGCCCTGAAGAATGTATCAAAAAACGGGTTTGGAATTAAGAGTGGGGATTCTGGTACCTAAAAGGGTGTAGAATAAGATGAAATGAGTTAGATTTCCGATAAAAATTAAACGAACTTGGGAAAATCGATAAAAAAAAATGAGACAAACATTAAAATTAATTTTTTTTTAATTTTTTGGATTTAAATTGTTTTTTTTCGTCAGTCTTCGAATTTTTTTTTTTTTTTTTTTTCAGTAAGACAAACCTTCTCAAAACGACGATAAACAGCACTTTTTGTTTCACTGGATGGTAGCAGCATTACTTTACAGTCTTTGTAGGAAGAGGTATTGCGAATTTTTCAGAAATTTTTTTATTAAATTGAACGATACGAGTAAGTGATTCCGGTGGTAACACACGCGATTGCCGTTTTGAAAAAGCCAACATTATCACTATGTCGAATCAACTTTTGAAATACATATTGATAACACTCGTTATACAGTTGGCACAAGACTGAAGCGTCACTTTATTATTTTCCTTCCTTATAGTTATTTTTACAATGTGTACAGAGCAGCAACAATAGCAAAGGTATTGTCAAACTAAAAGCGAAAAAAATACGAAACCACATAGGCATGACGTGACCAAAGTCGGCGCCCAATCATAACTAACCATACACAAATCGCATCTCCCAACTGAAGGTGTGTTCAAAGTGATAATACGTTAAGAAGCCTTAAAGACGTTTTTCTCAAAACTTCATTTTCACACATTAGGTCCCTTTTCTCGAAGAAGGTCACATACAATAAAAAAAAAATTTAAAAAAACTGAAAAATATTTCTATTGTCGGAGTTAGTTTTCTAAAATCGTGCGATTTCAAATGTATTACAGAACAGGACTGATAACATCAACTCCCCCAATTTTCGTAAATCGAGTTTTCATCATATTTGGACACGTGTTGAGGCCTGGGAGGTCGATTCTGACTATATTTGCGATGATGTCAACATGAAAGTAAATTTTTCACAAAACGGGTTTTTAAACAAATTTTAAGCTATTAGACCGATTAGTTTAAAATCGAATAATCTTAACCTCTAACACACAGGTTGGTTTTAGATATTCATTGATTTTTGTAGTTTTTCTGAGTTTTGTAGTAATAATCTTCAGCTAGCGGCAAGTTTCAAAGATGGCCTGTCAGGTCAACCGATTCTCATATTTTTTAATAAGGAAATCTTATTATAATAAAAAAAAAATGTATTATTATAAATTAAAATTAAATAATTTACCTAAAATTTGTGTAACGTCCCTTTTCACAATGTATGATTAAGAGTTAACGTGAACTTTAACTGACAGTTCTTCATACAAAACTTGTTGTTAAAGTCTCTGTTAGCTTTTAATCGTACATTAACCCAACAATATAACCTACTAAAGCAGGCTAATGTAAAACCTGGATTAACAAACCGAGCAATTAAACAATTAAGACAAAAAAAATCAACTGAGTGAATACCCCTAATATGCAACATTAAAAATTTTCCGCCCATGCATGTTTCACAAAGCTCTTGAAATTATTATAAAAATATTTTATAATTCGCACACTGACTGACAAACTGAACTTTAAACTTTCCCATCATTTTGCACCCAACACAAAGAATTCCAGCGTGTTAAAATTTGAAGCCACCACCACACCGCCACATGTTTTACATTTTTTTCTTTTTTTCTTTTCAGATTATTTTTTTTTGCAAATCTAGTTGCGAAGAAAACATATTTAATAGTGAAATGATTTGTATGCAAAAATTTCCTTTTTATTTGCTATAAATTAAAGGGAAAAAACTCTCTCACACACACACACTCAAAATGTCACTTGCAATGAATTTTTATAAATAAAAAAAAAAAAAAAAAAAAAAAAAAAAAAAAAAAAAAAAACATTTAACCAAGCAACCACAGAAAAGGCAATTAATTATTGCGTTAAAAAAAAAACTAGAAAATTAATTGCAAAAACTATGCGTGTGGCAAACGGAATGAAATCTGTAGTACATATTAATATTTAATTTTGTTTTTACTTTCAAACAACTTTTATTAATAATTGAAAAATATAAATCATAATCATGATTATTTAAAAACTCTTAGACTCTTTTATTTTATTCTTCTTCGTATTCATATCTGACGTTTATTCATGTTAAAAACCTGTTAAAGCAATTTTCATTATGACTCTCTTTGGCTGCAGTGGCAATTGCAAGTTGCAGCACATACAAAAATATGTACTTACATATGTGTATGCATGCATATGTATTTATTAGAGGGCTGCGTAAATAATCTTGAAATGTAAGTACATCTTGTTTTTTAAATATATTGTCGTAGCATGTATTATACTAAACGAATAATAAATACTGTTGTTTAATATGCGTAGCACGATGGATGTATTGATGTACGTGTATATGAGTGTTTACAAGCGATATCGCGAAGACTTCTTTTCAGTAACAAACACTCATAAGAAGTAGTGTTGATGCGTGTATGCTTGTTATTTTGCATATTGTACGTTTGAGTGTGTGTGTGTGTGTGTGTGTGTGTGTGTGTAAGATGTAGATGGTAAGCTATTACGTGTTTAAGGGTGGTTTTTTAAAGAAAGCGCACACAACTAGTGTCAATGCATGTGTGCGTTTGCATGTTCATACACACACACAATGTGTGTGCGTATGAACATGCATAACATTTGTATACGCGCTCATGTGTATGAAGAAGCAAGCATCACAAATTCTTCCGCCACGAAGTATTTTCTTCTTTACTCCTATACCTGCAATAACTGAAACAAATGACTTGCCAACAGTGTTCTTTAGCATTTCTTTTAGAAGATTTCGCTGTAGTAAAGCATTTGAAAAAATGCTTGTAAGTGGTCTTTTGCAGGGGTCTAGTATGTATGTACAGTATGCATCTGAATATATTTAGTTGCGTATGTAAATATATATTTGTGTAATTTTTATTACCAAAGCATGGGAATTTAGTGGCATTTTCAATCACCCTTCTTTTCTAAAAAAAAATTGTTTTTTAAACATTTTACAGAGACTTTCAAACTTAACACAAGCTCCTCATTTAAGCTGAAAATACTCCTCATTTAAGCTAAATTACTCTCAACTGTAGATTATAAACTACAGTATTTATATTATACATTCATATTATTCATTCAGAATTTTTCAACATATTTTATTAATTACACAGTGCAACACGAAAAAATATAACCGGACACTACTACGTAATAAAAGACAAAAAAAAAAAAAAAAAAAAAAAAAAAAAAAAAAAAAAAACACGTGTCTCCCAGTTTTTCCCAAAGTCATTTACTTTTTGATGTGTAAACATCTATACGCTAGGGGGTAAAAATCTTTTTCACAATACAATCACAAATTTTGAGTAAGATGCATACCGCGTTGTCAAATCGGTGTGACCTATATATGAGTGTATTAGTGTTTGAAAGAAGCAATACAAACTTATTTAAAATATTGTAAATACATAGGAATTTGCTGGTTTTTGTTTGTTTTATTTAACTTGATAATTGCTTTATTAGAGTTTCGTACACTAAAGGTGAAAATGAACCCAATTGTTTTCGCTATGCTGTCCGTCCGTCTGTCACAGGGTATTTTCTCGGGAACCGTAAGACCTACGGACCTGAAATTTGGACACAGTAAGTGCCAGCGATGCCAACTTGGTGCTTTTGGCACTATTTTTAGTGCTTTTTGAAGACTAAAAACGCCAATTTTTGAGCGTTAGTGCCAAACTAACAAAAAGCACTAAGTAGTGCTTTTAAGAAATTTGTGTATTTTTAAAATTACTTTAATAAAAAACTTGGTGTATTTATTTTTTCTGTGTAAATCATACCTTTTTCGTCTGATATAGCTTAGAAAACATTGTTAAATTGCACTCGTTTTTCACGTTAGTGCTTTTTACGCTTTTTAGATCTCAAAATTACGCTTTTTAGTGCTTTTTTTAAATTCTGATGTGCTTTTAGAGCCAAAAAAGTTGGCATCACTGGTAAGTACACATTTGGCCGCTACAACAGCAAATACATGAGAGTTAAAAATTAAAGGGTGTTGCAAAACGAGCAACGAAAAATGCTAAAATCCCATGTAATATACATACAATTGTATGTACATATATACACTTGAAATTTGTAAAGTTAGTTTATTTTTATACAGACTACAACAATTAACACTAAATTTAAATAATTTAAATTAAAGGGTGTTCCATCACTTAATGCAATTTTGACTTTGGAATTTTGACAACTTGCTGTATCTGGAAACCGTAAGAGCAAAACTATTCAAATTTTCAAATACGGTAAAACTAAAAAATCGCCAAATCTAAAAAAATCGCCAAAATCAAAAAAAAATCGCCAAAACAAAAAAGCACCAAATAAAAAAAATTCTAGGACTAAAAAATCGCGAAAAACCGAAAAATCGCCAAAATGAAAAAAACATTTAAACAAAAAAATCGCCAAAATAAAAAAATCGCCAAATAAAAAAAAACCCAAAAGCAGAAAAAATCGCCAAAATAAAAAAAACAGAAAAAAAACGCCGAAATGAAAAAAAATCGCCAAAATAAAAAAAAAATCCGGAAATGAAAAAACCCCAAAAAGAAAAAAAGCCAAAACAATAAAAAAGCGACAAAAATGAAAAAATCATTTAAACTGAAAAAAAACCTTAAAAAGGAAAAAAGCCACTTCAAAAAAATGCTCCAAACCGAATGTACGGGGAACCCTTCGTGCGCGAGTCAAAGTCGCACTTTACTGAATTTATTTTAATTGCAATGCGTACACAACAACAAGAACAGCAACAACTAAACGATGAACAACAGGAATTAAAAAGTTAAGGCATTTACCATAGATGAGCACTGCAGTACCACTAAAATTTCAATAAACATAATAAAAAAATTTTACCAGTAAATTTTTACTGATTACTAAAATTTTTTTCTACAATTTTTATAAAGTGCCTAAATGATTTATTATACGCCCTTATTATATGCCCTTATTCATAATGAAATTCTACCAAGTGGCTAAATTTTTTTCATACAAAAATTTCAAAATTTGAATTAAAAAAACTTTGCCACTTGCTACAATTTTATTATGAATACGGCCCAACGATTTTACTGGTAATGCAAATTAAATTTCATTAGCAGTAAAAATTTGCTGAATTTTTTCAGTAATCAGTAAATTTACTGCTTACTGCAATTTTTAATGCAGTACATATACATATATATATACTGCAGTGTGCCCATTTACTAACTAAATAACTTAAATAAAACAAACAAAAACCAACAAATTCATATGTATTTACAATATTGAAAGTTTTGATACTTTTAATTAATTAATTTAAAAAAATATACTAAAAGCATAAATAGTACTTCCAACTTAAAAAAAAAATTCATTCAGCCCAATCATGAATATTCCCTCGGAATGTATTTCTCACGGAAAATAATTTTCTCGAGAAAACATTCCTCCAATCATAAATTCCTTGGGAACAAAAAAGAGTAATATGTGGCATCACCGCATTACGAAGCTCGTTGTTTTGCTTGTTTGTTGAAATTTTGTTTCTCCCTTTTTTTTTTTGAGTGAGAGAGTAAACAAAATTATTCAAATTCACCAACTTGAAAAAATAAGTAAAAATAAGTTTATAAATGATTTATTTGGGCACTATTTGTGTTAATCCAAATAAAAGAACTTTAAAATACAAGTTTATGTATATACATTTTGTTTTAATGGAGTATTAAATGTGTTTTTATGTAAATTCCCTTCTGTTTGCCAGGGAAAGATTTTTAGTGAAAAAAGCAAATTCAATTGCGTTCATAATACCTACTTTTTCCCCCCGGGAGTTTTTTTATTCCCGCATTTGGTAAAAACAAGGGAAAAACAGATTCATAATAGGAGAAAAGGGAAAAGTGAAAAAACTCGCGCGGAATTTTTGTTCATGATTGGGCTGATTACTAGATGTTTACACATCTCCCTTGTGATCGGACTCACATTTCTTGTTTCTTAAGAACCCCCAAAGATTTGGGTCCTCGGTGTCATTTTTGCATTTTCTCAGGCTAAACTAATGTCAGCTGAAATTACCTTCGCCATTGCGAATTAGTTACTTGTGGAATGCATTATGCATGCGGCACATCTTAATCTTAAAATACTTGAATGTATCAATTACATTTGGAAAAAAAATTAATGTCAATTAACTTAAGGTACGACACTAAAAGCGTCTTAATCCAAAAAGTAGAAAAAAATTACGGATACAATTAGAATCTCTGATTAAAAAAATATAAAATAGAGATCCCTGTACTGAACGAATATTTTGAGATATCGCTATGTTGCAATAAAGAAGCGATATATTTCTTAGAGCCAATTTCAGCAACTTGTTTAAATATCAGGTCATTTCATACATATATTAATGAAAATCAGCATTTAAATATGAATTGATATTTAAATAGAGTTGATGAAATTGGCCCTTAAACAGCTATTTTTTTATATTTATTGAGTTCACAATAAGTATATTAAAACTTTAATGCGGCATTGAAATATTAAAATAACAAAATTGTCTAAATTAGCGGCTATTTGTTGGAATTTATCAAAATGACTTTTTTTCTGCAAAAAAAAAGACAGGGAAAAATACAAATATTTTTTTATGAAATATAAAATAGAGATCGGTGTGTGAATTGTGTGAATTTTTTGAGATATGATTATGTTGCAGTAAAGGAGCGATATATTTCTCAAACATTTAAATATTAACAGTCTAATATTTCTGTTTTTTTTTATTGTAATTTCTTTTTTATTTTAGTTAATAAAATATGCAGTATTTTTTTTTAATATTTAATTAAAATAATTATTTATTTTTATTTTTCAATTTGACCAAAACTGGTTTATAAATGTTGTTCAAGCCATTTTCGCTTAACTGAAATACAAAATTATATTATAAAAAATATATTTATATTGAATATCAAATGAAATCAATGTCATCCATATTTGGTCAAATGTGTTTGACATATAAACTCAGTTTTTCAAATTTAAACTGTTTGTCTGCCTGCCAGACTAAACGTACGTATGTACGTACGTTGTTTTTTTTTATTTCGTGTGTGTCTAGTCATTTAATGATTTTTTTTTAATAATTCGTATTAGACATTTTTAAAAATAAAGATTTTTTGCAGTTTTAAGTTAAATTTAACTTAAGCAGCATATTAATTAAGTTTCTTTTTTTTTCTTCTATAATTTTTTTTTTATTTATACTTAGCTTCTTTAACCATAAGCGGCAAAGTTCACACAAACAAATTGTTCCGTGACACACAAGTTTGTACTCCTAGAAAAAAAAAACATGATCATATTGACCAAATACGTGTTGGCAAATGGCCAGATGTTTTGTAATGAATCGTAAAAAAACAATAATAAAAAATGTATTGATATTTTTATGGGCTTTAAAAAAAGGTATTAATTGGATGTTTAAAAAAAATAATAGTTGTTGTTTTATATGATTTGAAAAGGATTTTTATGTTTCTCTCTTCAAGATTAAATCAAATCAATTAAGAATAAAAATTAATGCGAATTAAAGACCAGAAATTTAATTGTTTTTCAACTCTTCGAACATTATCACTTTTAATTAGTTCACATTATGATCTCGTATTTTTGACTTACATTAACTATAGATGAAAGAAAAATTTAAATAAGTTTATATAAGCGCCACTAATTTAAAATACAGTGGGCTCTCGATAATGGTAAACATAAGAAATCAGAACAAAAGATAGATTAACTATAGAAATAAAATAACCAAATTGGTTTCAAATTTATTCTTTGTTCTTATTTTTGCTTCATTTGAGCAGCAACAAAAAGCGAAGCTTCAAAGCAACCACTTTTCGAGATTTTGTAATGGGTACTACTCCTTTAATGGCTTACAAAGTAATGAGTGGTACTTATTTACTGCCTTCCAAGCACTCATTTATATCACTATATGTGAAAATGTTTATTGCAATTGTTTCTTTATTGAATTATTATATTAGATTTAATTTTTGTAGTTTAAAAAAAACGATAAAACGCTTACGTCACGCATAAGACTTTTGCTGTCTCTGCAACTTCAAATTGCTGCAGGTCTCCGGTTGCTTAGTTTTTGTTACAAATTGTTTTAAGAGGAAAAATATTTAAATCATTAAAAAATTTAAATTATCGAGATTAGACTGTGCCTGTCTGCCAGTCTTGCGTGGGCACAAAATTTTAAACGTTAGGTAAAACTATTTTTCTGCGTAAGCAAATATATATTAAGATAAAAAACAAATTATGTACGCAATTCCCGAATCGAACCCGCAACAGCTTGGCTGATATATTGTCTAATTAAAACGGCAACTAATAATTCAAATGACAATCCCAAGTCAATTAATTTCAACAACAATGTCTAACCAAAATCAAATTGGCCTTCCTAATGTCTCTTAACTAACTAACTACCGCCACAATGTTGAGTAGCACTAGGAACTATGTACACATATCGAATTTTTGAACCTCTAAAAAGAAGCAAAAGCCGGGTGCTATTGGCTGAAGTAGATAGTGCGTTGACTACAATCAATTGAACGTCTTCGAATTCTATAACTCTTTATACGCAGTCCGTCTACTTAACATCATGGGCGCTGCAACGGCGCTATAAAAATTAGCAAAACTCACAATAGCAGAATTATAAAACCAGTTAAGCGTAATTATTTAATAGTTTACCATCTGTAATACATATCTGCACTATTGTATTCTCAAGACGGCAACACACATACATATGAGCATTTCCACAGAAATGTCCGTTAACACCAAAATATTGAAGTTCCTCAAAACCCTTTTCTTTTTATTTTTACAGAGAAACAATCAAATTTAACTTATGTAAAAAAAAAATTAAATTTAAAAATACCTTATTTCGAGATATTCGAGTATAAAGTCATAAAAGCGTAATTTTTTTTCATTTAGATATTATTTTTTTTTTTTTTTTTTTTGCTATGATAAACGTTCTTAAAGCGGATTTATCCAATGACTTTTGCTGTCTAAAATTTTCCTGAGGGTACAAAGAGTCCAAAGAGAATGAACGATAATGTACAAAATATATTTCCATGTTACGTGCGACATTGCAAAACAACATTTATTATCAGTGCATCGTAAGTAGAATGAAGAAAGCTTATCAAATATTCAGTACAAACAAAGATATTTAATACAATTAAAATATATATAAAAAAAATTGCTGAACAAATATAAATATTTGTTATGGTGATATCATATATATCAAGTTGGTCACGTGTGACAGTGTAAATGTAAATTTCCAAAAAAAATACGTACGAATATATACAACTTGCTGAATATATGTATATAAAGATTTTGACATCGTGGTAGCATGTACAAATTTGGTCACGTGCAACATCGTTAACTTTAAGTTCAAAGAAAAAAAAAATTGCATAAGAAAAAATTTCCATTCAAACTTTTTAATTATTTAAATAAAAAATAAAAATTAAATAAAAGATAAGCAAAAACGTCGAAAAAAATAAAGAGAGTTACAAACAGTGAAGAGAAAAATTAGAGGAAATTGAATTATTAATGCAAAAACAAGCATTTATACACAAAAATAAAAAAACCCGACTGCCACCAACTTTGAACCGTTAAAAATATCCTAAATGGTCATTCGAAATGAAAAATCATAAGAGAAACCTGAAGATGATTTTAAAATACCTGTCGAATGATATCCATTTTGATATATGTATGTACATAGTACGCAAACTTTTTATTTTTTTTTGTACACCTATCCCTCGATTTACATGATAGATACGTTCCTGAGAAAGTCGTGTAAAATGAAATTTTAAATTTTTGCATAAAAAATCATGTAAATCGAGGTATTTCATAAATCTCTCAATTTGCACGAAACCCAAAATAATCGTGCAAAAGTAAAATCGTGTAAATCGAGGGTTAAGTGCATTTACATATTGAATTTTGACAACTGACATATATTTAGTGACACTCCGGGGATTAAGACAAATCGATTGAGGTAAGAATGGCTGCATACATATGAGAGAGAGAGAAAGAGAGAGAGAGAGAGAGACAAAGTCGGCTGAACCTCTGACAAATACGAAATACCGAACAAGTAAAAAACGAGCCTCAAAAATGCAAGCAAACGTTTGATACAATATAATTACCATTTGGTTCCTATTAAAATTAGTACAAGTATTTGAGTTTTGCAGGCAATTTGGCACCAATTATTTATAGACTAGAAACTAATAAATATTGACGAAATAATTGAAAGAGGATTAATTAGTGCAATAGTACGATTTTGTTAGAAGAGCAGAAATTCGTTTATTTTCTCTGATCAAGATAAAAATAGCGGCAAATCAATCTAAAAACGTTAAGCATTGAAAATTATTCTTCCAAAACACATTACATATTTAAATCTTACTATTAACTTCTTTGCAAGTTCCTTTTCTTTGCTGCATTAATCTGCCTCTTGGTATTCCTATTCCTTCTTAATCCATTTAAATACACTTTTATAAGCATCATTCGTTTAGCAAAAGCAGAAAGAAGCCTTTCTAATAATAATCTTCAAATTTGTAGACAATATGTCTGAGAGCAACAATATTTAATTAGTTTCCACCTAATAAAACAACACAAAAAAATAAAATAAATAACAGAGAGAGAGAGAGAGAGAGAGAGCGATAGAGATAATCAATATAAACAGAATAAAGGCAACACTTAACTTAATTGTGGGGCAACAAATATCATACAAACATGTTGCAATCAGCTTAAAGCAACAAATAAATATCTTTACGGTTCGTATCATGATTAACCCGTGTCTACAAAAAAACAATATAAAATTTTCAGTTTAAAGATAAAAAATACGGGTATATTTGAGATTAATATCAAGAATTAAAAAAAAAACAATCTGTATGGCTGATCAAATTACATTAAAACAATTTAGCATGCAAATGACACACTGAGTGAGGCGCACTTCTTTCAAAATGACTTAAATTTATGGTTAATCAATTAAGCGATAGAGGTTTTAAATAACCATAATATTATTATGAGTAGAAAAATTTAATAATTCATAATCTTGTAGAGCACAGCACGATTTATATTTTCTTCATTTTTTCTTTTTTCTTTTTTTGGCATAGAAGACGAAGAAAACGTTTGCATCTGTAAACGAGTTTTATAAAATTTTACCTTATTTAAATTAAATAAACAAATTGAATGTACAAGCTAAAAGTGAGATTTTTTCTACAAGATTAATTTAAGTTTCAACTTACTTTTGCCAGTTACAAATTACAATAAAATCACGATAAAAATATCAAATAACTTTGCAAACATTTTATAAATAACTAGCAAGAAATTAACAAGAAGAAAAAAGTTTTAAATCCGGCGAGATAAAAACCAATTTTTCTCAGAGCCATAACTAATGCAAGTTTATGCATGTATTTGGTGAAATTATATAAAATTGCGAATTTTTTTTTTTTTTTTTTTTTTTTTTTGTTTTAAAAGTGTTTATTTTTAGTCTTAAGGGTGGAATCAGCCAAATTGGCATTACTGGTCTGGTTTATTATGGTAAAACTGTTGTTGCTTTTATCATTTGTGCATGGAAAAAAACCGCAGCTGTATTTACTATTAACTGCACAACTTGTTGCGGGCGCACCTTAATCAACAGCTGACTGGAAAAAATTACTTCAACTTAGTTTTTCAGTTTACAAAAAAAAAAAAAAAAAAAAAAAAAAAAAAAAAAAATAATAATAATAAAGATCGTTAACGTTTAAATGACTACCAGGAAAATGTCAAAGTTAAAATTAAGATATTTTTTAAATTTAGTAGTAGACTAAATGCAACAAAAAAATTTAAATACGCAACTGTTGAAGTTACAGTATTACGCCACTAATACGTGCCATAACCGCCAAAAAAGATTAAGCGACATAATATTCTCACTTAATTTTCAATTTCGACTGGCCCCTGCCCGTGGTACATTCATAGCCGAAGCAGTTGCGAGGAATCTCTGCACCCATGAACGAATTAAATTTTCACTCGGTCCATCACGTATTCGCCGAATACCGAACTTTGAACAAAATTGTCGACGAGCAATTGCATAAGAATCATTACTCTTAAAAAATGTCTCCACAGTGAATAACCGAGGATCACTCGGACACTGCGACATCTTGACTAACAAATTCGCACAATCGATAATTCCAAAAAAATGAAATAATCGTAAATTGTATATTTTCAAATGGAATTTGATTACTGTGAAGTATTTGGATTTTCAAATTCTCTTATTCAGCATGTTCGTTGCATTTTTTTTAAATTACTAGTAGTGGCTAGATGCCTTGTGACACATGCAGCCGAATCGAAGACATTTTCTGGGGCAAACGGGACATTTTCTGCAAAAGACCACTCACAAGAACTTTTAAGACATAAGGGATTTTTCAAATGCTTTACTACAGCGAAATATTCTAAAACCAACGCTAAACAGCTAAACAGCAAGACATTTTTTTCAGTTATTGCAGGTATAGTAGTAAAGAAGAAAATACTTCGTGACGGAAGAATTTGTGATGCTTGCTTGTGTATGATCTTTTAATTTTCTGCGCACATAACTACAAAGGCACACATGCATCGGCATTAGTTGTGTGCGCTTGCTTTAAGAAACCACCCTTAAACACATAATAGCTTACCATCTACATCTTACACACACACTCAAACGTACACTATGCAAAATAACAAGCATACACGCATCAACACTACTTCTTTTGATTGTTTCTTATGAACAAGAAGTCTTCGCGACATCGCTTATAAACACACATATACACGAACACCAATTCAACCATCCAGCTTCGCTTATTAAACGACAGCATTTATTATTGGTTTAGTATAATACATGCCACGAGAATGCATTTAAAAAATACGACATATTTACATTTCAATACTGTTTACGCAGGCCTCTAATATATGTACATCGTTACGTTAATATAGAAAGGGACTAACTCATTATTTTTTGAAATCGAGTTTTTTGTATATTTGGATAGAAGAATATCTTCTAATGTATCGAAAAATTTAAAAAAATTTCTGTTAGGACCTTTCTATATTAAGGTAACGATATGTATGTATTTATCCATGCATGTATTTTCTATATCAATTTGTTAAATAAAAAAATTATATTTCTCATGATATTTTTTTATGGTTTAAATAGAATATTGATGACTCGCTAGTTATGGTGGCTTCGAAAGATTGTTCATTGTTGATGGTAAATACGTGATGTGGGATTTAAATGGACAAAAGCAGCCAAAACAACAAATTTAAAAAAAAATACAATTTTATAAATTTTTTCTGAAAGCTTGTCAATCAATTATAAACAAATAAAGTAAAGAAAAAAAAAACAAATTTTAGCAAAAAAAAAAAAAAAAAAATTAATTTGCAGTTTGGTTCATAAAACCTTACAAGGACTCCCACAAAGTTAATAGAAGTGAAAATTAAAAATAAAAATTAAATAAAAATGTATTAAATAATGAAATGAAATAAAATATATGCATTAAATAAATATGTATGTATATTTGAATTACATTTAAATAAGATTACAACATTTTTATGTGGACACAAATGTTTCCCTATGCTTAATTTAAAATCAAGCTTTAACATAAAAACAGATTGAATATCCTAAAAAAAAAAAAGATTTGCTTGCCAGACACACAAATTGAATAAATACTATTGAAAAATATTTTTTTACATGCAGAGAAATATTTAAAAACGAATCCTGAAAAATTATTTAAATATGTATGTATTTTTTTATTCTTCATTCTACATCTAAATATACATTCAATACAAATGATGTCTGCAAATTAAGACACCAGCAGCACAACAAAAGGATATTTTTTGCTTCAATTGTTTTAATCCTTTTCGGCTCTGGTTGGTTGTATTTTTACGTTTTGCCACAGGGAATAAATATATTTTTTCTTAAGAGTTTAAAAGCTGCTGTTGTATTTATATAAAAATGAATGTTTTATATATATAGTAAATGTATAAATGAAGAATGAATGTACTCGTATAAAAGACTGGCAAAAATCTGAGATTATTGTGTGAGAAAAATTAAAAAATACACTAAAATCTTTACAAAAGCTAAAGATTAAAATTAAAAAAATAGCAACTAATAACGATTTCCCTATCATTCTCTTTCTTTTTGGCAGCTTATACTCGTATATAAAAGCAAACGGATTCAGTGCATCAAATTGTGTAAAAAAAAGAAAATAATTAAAATACTCAGCAGCATCCAGATGAATGTAAAAAGGATGCTAGTATTGCAAAAATAATAACTGGCCAGATATGAAAGAAACTGTTCAATAACACATAAGTAACGTTATGATTTACTAAGTAAAGATTATATCCTTTATTTGCAAGCTCTGCAATATTTGCACCAGCAGTTTGCAACGAAAAGTGATTGCCTCTATTGAATTTGAAATTAAAAACTAACAGCACCACTGTTGAAACAACATCATGAAAATGACAACAATACAACAACAAAAAAGAAAAAAATAACTAAAACAAATCATAAAATTGCAAAACAACACAAAATAGCCAAAAATATTACAAAAGAAAGTGTAAAAATGCACAAGAAACTATTTACAAAATGACAACGCAAGGACAGTAAAATAACAACAGCACACACACACACAACCAAAGATTTTAAGTTTAAATTGAAAAATAAAAGTTGAAAGGGAATGAATATTAAAGGAGGAAAGCCCATAATAAACAGATGATCTCCCACCTCTTCCAGCACAGCCGCCACTGCGAATGCCTAGGTCAGACTAGAACAGCAAAAGGAAATTCTTTAAAAAAAAAAAAAAAAACATAAACACAAGACACAAGGCAAGACTACAGCTGTACAGAGGAAGAATAATGCATTAAACACATTCACCACAGCAAGCTACCGACTACCAAATGTCAAGAATAGAATACACATGTTAATATGAGAATGATTCTTTTGAAGACAGCAAGGCAGCAGGGCGACAGGTTGTTGTCTATGCTGATTTTGCCGTTGTAGTCCAATTAAACTAATTTCTATTTCTTTGGCTACAATGAGAAAATTCAGTATTGCCAGTACAATACAAAATGTTGAATGAATGATTTTGTACAATTATTTCATATTATTTAACAGAAACTATATTCAAAAATTGATGTCAAGCATAAATTGATTAATTTTTGTACTTTTACGTGAAATAAGTATATTTTAAAAGAGTAATTAATTTTTATAAATGCAAAATATATAAAAGTGGCAATACTGAACTATGTATTTGCACTTGAATATCAGCTGCAGATGGTGCTGCTGCCGTCTCCAAAATAATTAAGTAGCCGGCTACGAGGCGACAAATGCTACTAGCGGCATTTGAAGTCGTGTGTTCGTGTAGCCTGCTGTGGTGAATGTGTTTAATGCATAAGAGGCAAGAAATTAAATAAAACAATGCAGTCATAGTCAGTATTTTTTCTAAAGAAGGAAGCAGGAGTAAAATGTCAGTTAATGGAGTTTGATGGCTGCAAAAGCACCCAAAAATAAAAATAAAAAATTATTCAAAAACGATAAGCTAAAGTTAAAACTAGAAAGAAATCATCCATCCTTATTGCAGACAGCGATGCAGATGATGATGTGCCAGAAAGAAAAATCTATTCCAGAGATATGAACACATAAAAGATGATAAAATTGCAATTTTGACAATGATGGCTTATAATGAAACAACAACAACAACAACAACAACAACAACAACAACAGCAACAGCAAAAATCTTTAAAATTTTCAACAAGAAGAAACAAAGCATAAATGTTTTAATTAAATGCCAAGACATTACAAAAATTAATGAAAAGGATTAAAAGAATGACATCTACAAAAAAAATAAGATGTAAAAACTATACAAATTATGCATAATCAGAAACAAGAAATTTAACTTAAAATATTTTGGCTTTTTGTTTTTGGCGAAAATCATGGCCAGCCCAAAATTAGTATATATTAACCAAATCAGAACTTTCAATTATGCACATTCAAAATAATGTATTTTTATTGCAAACCCAATAATTTGAAAAATCTCTTTTTTGCGTCCTTCTAAAGGTCAAACCACCAGTCATTTATTTAAATAATCTTAAATAAAGGATTGATGCCATTAACATTTTTTATATTGATTTTTTATTTAAGTGCTTTTTGGAAATGAACTTTTTAAAACTACATCGAACAATCCCTTAGAATAATAAAGCAAACAAGAAACGAAATATTAATTTAAAAATTATTTTTATTTTTAGTCATTTATGCATACATATTTTTGGCTCAATAATGACTTTTACAATAAACTTTATATTTTGCTTTTAACAACTTATTTGCCATTCTAATTGTGCCCTAAAGGTCAATAGATGAAGGAAGAATGGTAGAGAATTCATGTCTATGAAATGTGAATGATTTCTAACAACTTGAAGCTTTATTCACAATTAATGTGAGGAAAAAAGAGTTAAAAGTAGTTTGTATAAAAAGTATAAAAACTTTTCTGTGCACAAAACAAAAACTCATAACATAAGAAAACCTTCGTAAAATTTATTTTTGTCAATTTGTATGAGAAAGTACTTTTAAGAAAACTTAAATAAAAAATACGTTTCAGAAAATATGCTTTAAAAATAAGGTACTTTTTACAAAAGGCACTTTTTATTTAAGGTACGTTTTACAAAAGTTACTTTTTATACAAAGTAAATTTTTTAATAACAGGTACTTTTTATAAATAGTTATAACACATATTTGTTAAAAGGTATTTTTTATAAAAGGTACTTTTTATAAATAGTTCTTTTTGCAAAAAGGTACTTCTTGTAAAAGATACTTTTTATAGAAAGCACTTTTTTTAAAAGTTACTTCTTATAAAAGGTACTTTTTAAAAAAGGTACTTTTTATAAAAGGTACTTTTTGCAAGAAGTACCTTTTTATAAAAGTCCTTTTTAGAACAAGTACTTTTTATAAAAGGTCCTTTTTAGAACAGGTGCTTTTTACAAAAGGTACTTTTTATAAAAGGTACTTTTTAGAGAAGGTACTTTTTATAAAAGGTACTTTTTATAACAGGTACTTCTTATAAAAGATATTTTTTATAAAAGGTACTTCTTATAAAAGATATTTTTTATAAAAGGTACTTTTTATACAATCTACACTTTTTACAGAAGATACTTTTTATACAATGTACACTTTTTACAGAAGATACTTTTTATTCAATGTACACTTTTTATACGAAGTACTTTTTATACAGGGTACTTTTTTAATGTTTTTTAAAGGTCCTTTTTATTCAACGTACTTTTTATAAAAACTAATTTTTAATGTAATTTTCTTTATAAAGGCTATTTCTTTTATACAAGCACTCTTCGTAAAAGGAACATTTTATGGAAGGTACTTGTTATAAAATTTTGATTTTAAAGTACTTTTTATAAAATGTACTTTTTTTAAATGTACTATGTATTTGTAAAAAGTACTTTTTGTAAACGGTATAAGTAATTTATAAAAGATACTTTTTATAAAAGTCATTTTTTTATAAAAGGTACGAGGGCGGATCAATAAGACTTTTCGAACTTCCCTCGGTATGAATTTCGAGTGTCCATTAAACATTATTTTTTGCGAAAAAAAACCGTCAATTAAACCAAGGAAAAGCTCGATAAATACTAGGGGACTCGGTGGAAAGAGATTTAGCTCCAACGATGAAATTATTACCTCGAAAAATCATATTTTTTGGAAGGGATGCAAAAACTGGAGAAACGTTGGACTAAGTGTATTGAGTTAAAAGGAGATTATGTTGAAAAAATATTTTTGTTTTGCAAAAAAAAAAGAAACTGTTTCATTAAAAAAAAGTCACGGACTTATTGATCCGCCCGCGTACTTTTAAAAGGGTATGTACTTTTTTTAAAAGTTATTTTTTATAAGAAAAGTTTTTATAAGAGATACTTTTTTGAATTCGACAGATCGTTACAGAACAAGAGCGAAAATGTCAACTCAAGAAAAAACACTATTTGTAACGAATTTTTTTATAAGGACTTTTTTAGGATATAAATTTTTTTTAAAAAATATTTTTTTACAAAATACTTTGAAAATAAATATGTATGTATTTCTTAGAAAATTGACTGTTAAAAATTTACTTTTTTGTTATTATTTAACAATTTTTTTTTTAAATGTAGTTTTTAGGATAGACACTTCTTACAGATGGTACTTTTTTAAATTACGTTTTTATAAAAAAATAGGGTTTTTTTAATTTACTTTTTAGAAAAGGTTCTATTAAGACAACATCATATTGAAGATATTTTTTTAAAAAGTACTTCTTAAGAGAAAGTACTTTTTAAGGGCACTTTGAACAAATAAATACTTTGGACCTAACATAATTGTTAGATGAGAAAATTTATTAAATAATTATTTATAAAATAAACTTTTTTCAAAACGTTCTTTTGAGCAAGGGAACTTTTAAAAAGGAAACTATGTTTACACAGGCGTATGTCGGGAAGCGCACACAAGTTACTTTTTGAGGAAGTACTCTTTACGCAAAGTTGTTTGTAATAGGATTTTTTTTTAAATAAAACTTTCTTGAAAAGCTTCATTTTAAAAATAACAAAAATTAAAAATTTTAAAAACCCCCGACTTTTTTCAGAAAAGATGTTATATCTTCTAAACGGCTGGGCCGATCTACTTCAAACATAGCTAAGAACCCTCTCGATCAAGTCATCTTTCAAACAGAAAGAAACTAAATGAAAATCGGTCCATCCGTTTGGCCTGTAGGTGGACACGGACAGACACACAGACACACACTACAAACTTATAACACCCCTTTTTTTAGTAGGGAGTTAATAATCATATGTGAAAAAATATTTTTTTTGCATATGGTACATACATATATCGTCGCTGTTTTAACTAACTGACCTAAACATTTTAAAAATTTAACAGGAGAGTAGCTTTCATGGTTGTTTTATACATTCATTCTTATGGCTGCGTCAGAAATCTTTTTACTTATATAGGCACAAAAGTAATGCTTACTGTTGTGAAAATTATAGACAATCGGGTATGTTCTGCATTCCACGTGAAATTAAAAGAAGTGGGGAATTGCCATAGCATTGTTGTTATAATTATATATTTCCATCAACAATTTTATGGCAATTCCACTCGTTTTAATTTGACGTGGAATGCAGAACATACCCGAATGTGTATTATGACTTATAAAGTCTAGTAGAGGACTTAACTCATTTTTCAAAAAAAAAAAAAAAAAAAAAAAATGTCAGTTAGGTCAGTTAGTTAAAACAGCGACGATATATCGATACCTTAATATAGAAAAGTCCTAACTCATTATTATTTTTTTTTATTGAGTTTTTTGTATATTTCGATAGAATAAGTTTTGAAAAATGCGAAAATTTCGATTTCAAAATGATATTGAGCAAAAGTCTTTCTATATTAAGGTAACGATTGGTATGTATGTATGTGTATTGAAAATAATATGTGTTTGGTTCTGTTTTTTATACAAATTTACGCTCTTGTTATTTACATATGTATTTACAAAATATAATTTTATATGAAAAAATTTTTTATAAAGTTACAGTTTATATGAAAGGTAATTTTTGCGTAACTTGTTTGTTTATTAAAGTTCCATTTAGAACTTTTTCCTTAATAAAGCTACGGTCACACTTGTCAAACATTTGCCCAAAAAATAGTAACTAAATAGTAACTAAATGCTAATGAAAAATCTTTCAATTCAGACAAAAGTTTGTCAAGTTAAAGAATAGCCAATATTGTTGGATTCTATGAAATTGTGCATTAATTGTGTTCAAAACTGTTTAATATGATAAACAAGTGTTTGGATCAAAACTTTTTTCATTAGTGTTTGTTGGTTACGCTTTTTTGGGCAAATTTTTGACAAGTGTGACCGTACCTTAAGTCTCGTCTGTCTGTATCATATGCTTAAAGTTTTGTCGAAGCAAAAAGATGCGAAACTTTTCCAAACAAAAACAAAAAAGTCATGCTGTTCTTGAACGCTTAAAACCCATTGAGAATTAAATGATTATGGAAGCAAAAAAAAAAAAAAAAATGCAGAAACGTTTTAAAAGAATACAATGTAAATGGAATTACTTATGATTTGAAATTATGCATTTGCAAAGAAAAAGTTTTTGAGAGAACAACAAGAAAATAACTTAAATATTGTCTCAGTTACTTGTGAAGAAAGCCTCAAGTGGAAGCAGCTTAAAAAGAAAAATTACCAACTTGCAACATATTGTTTAAATAAAATTGCGATTATACAGTTTTTTTTCTAATTCTTTAGTTCTTGCACCGTCTCCCAGATAATGAGACGACAATGTTTAATGCCATTTAAGGCAACACAGCAAATAAATCGAAAAAAAAACATACATAAATGTAAAAGTTAAGGTTAAGGATAAAAGTTGGAGCAAATAAAAATGTATATACATATAGTACATAATTTTGCTAAACTGCTCAGTAATTGGAGAATAGCAATAGTACATAGAATATACTGTAAGTAAACATAAAGAGTTGAAAAATATGCAAGTACAATAAAAGAAAAACATTGCAAATTAAAAAGAGTTAAAGTAAGAAAAAATAAAATAAATAAGAGACCTTTTTTAAAAGAAACCTTAAAAGAAAATATGTACTTTAAATGTCAATATGCCAAATAAATTAAAATTGTACAGTTAAAGAAATTACGAAGTTCAAAAAAAAAATTCAAAAGCAAGAATCAAAATAGAAAAAATTATTTTGAAAACAATTAGGCGTGACCTTGACAGCTAGTGCTTATGTCTCATATATTATATTTAACTAAAATCGGGCGTTTTCGTTTGACAACGACAATTTTACATGGAAAATGTACCGTGTTACCCTAGTACCGTATTATCATTTCAATAATAAAATTACCGTTTTGTATCGTTTAAAAATTATAGTTTTTTAAATGAGAATAGGCAGGAATATAAAGTCTTTCTTATTTCAATTAGCAGTTTTGTTTAGTAAAAAAAAAATAAATTGAAAATATATTAATAAACTGTCTATGGCTTTCTTTCGAAAATTTATATTGGAAATGACAATAAACTATAAAAATCTGTTTTTGTTTCCAATAGGCCTATTCTTTGATTTTATAATGAAATGGTAATACAGTACAAAGGTAATACGGTACATTTTCAATATAAAATTTTCGTTTTGCGACAGTTTTAAAACGACACTCAAAACGAGAAAATGCCGGCTATAAGCAAATGTTTTCTTGCCATTCTGTCCCATAACAGAAATCTATTCACTTAATGTGTCTGAAAGTTTTCCAATATTGTTGTAGCATTTAAGACAACCTCAAAGTAACAGCCCTGTCATACGATAATTTATATTCAAATAAAATATTTAAATATTTCACAACCTATTGTCAGGAGTCGTCGTTCGTACAAACGTTGTTGGTAATTTCTATGTAAACATTTGTTTATACACAATGTTTTTTAATTGAAATTACCAACAACTCATGTACGAACTACGACTCCCACAATTGGTTGTGAATTGAGCAAATATAAATTCAAATAAAATATTTAAATAAAATATGAAAAAAAATCGTTTTTTAATAGATATTATCGAACGAACGTTTTTTGGAACTTTAGGGACAGGCAAGTCATGTTTTTTTTTTTCTTGAAAATAGATCAACAACAGTTCTAAAAATTGAGGTAAAAATAATTTTATGTATAACATATTTATTTATGCACGTCTGGCATTCGATATCGAATGAAACTTTAAACTGAATATTTTAATAAATTTTTAAAGGAAATATTTTGAAATTTAATTCCTTTACGTACGCCATAATTTGCCTCCAGATGTTTTTGCTAATCCATCTTGGGAAACTGAAAAAATAATAAATAAATAAAAAAGAAAGAAGAAAAGCGCCAACAGAAGCTGACTGGTTTTTTATTATTTCGTTTTTCCTCTTCTTTAGAACAAAAACTTTAATTATTTTGCTGTTGAATTGGAGTTGCTGTTGTTTTCTTTCTTTTTTTTTATTGATGTGAAATGAAGGCAATGCAAGAAGAAGCTGTAACAGGAGCAAGAGTGCAAAAAATGCATCACCACACAGTATTTCACAAGCAACAGACTTTGTGTGTATATGGATGGATATTTTATTTGCTTTTTACATTAATAAATATTCATGAAATGGCATTGAACCATTAAATTAAGCTTAAGTGTGCTTGTTTTATGAGTTTTTAAAATACCGTGGAGTATTTAATTATACTGAAAAATAATTTTAGGAAATAAAAATGAAAGCTTTGTGTTTTGTTTTTTTTTTTAAGGAAGAAACTTGAATATTAACTTACTCATTCATTTTAAAGGACTAGTGTAATTTTTGTGATTTTAAAGGCACTTACCTAAAACGAAAAAAGAAAAGAGATCAAATTAGTTTATAATGAAGAAAACTGTAGTAATGCATCCTGTTTTAAATTTAATCTTTGAAATATAACTTTTATTTATTTCATTGTAAATAAAAAAAAAATGCAATTTGTTAGTCTAATTTATTCGACGTTTTAATATTTTATAATGTACGAGTACACTTTATTAATTAACTAAGTAAGGTTCAGATAAATATAGGATATAAAAAAAAACAACAAATAGAATTTATTTCGCTATATCGCTTTTCAAGGAAGAGATCTTGTTTACTCAAAGTAGATTTGTCAATTACACTGTGCAACAAAATCAATTTTTTTTTTCAAAACAACAACCTTCTATCGACTAAATTAGTTTTTAGTTTTTATTTATTTTTTTTAGTTATTTATTCTTCGTTTTATTTTTTAGTTTTTCGATTGTTTAATACTTTCACGGCCCTTTTCACAATGTACAGGTTTAATTTTTTTATATATTTAATTTTTATTTTGTTTTATTCATTTTATTTATTCTTTTATTTTTTTAGTTTTTCTTTTCTATTTTTTTAGTTATTTTAATTTTTTTATTTTTGCGTTATTTTAATTTTTTAATATTTTATATTTTTTTGTATTTTTTTATTATTTGTATTTCTGTTTTTTATTTTTTTTTTGTATTTTTTATTTTTTTTTGTATTTTTTATTTTTTTTTGTATTTTTAATTTTTTTTTGTATTTTTTATTTTTTAATTTTTTTTTTGTATTTTTATTTTTTTATTTGTTTTTAATTTTGTACTTTTTTATTTTTTTTTTTCATTCGTTTTTTTTAGTTTATAATTTTTATTTTTTTAAGTTATTTTAATTTTTTTAGTTCTTTTAATTTTGTAATTATTAATTTAATTATTATTATTATTTTTTTATTTGGTGTGTTACTTCATAACTCGGTACATTTTAGACCGATTGTAAAAGTTCTTTTTTCTTTTGTCTGAGATTGTATAGCTTCTCATTGGTCCCATTGTAAAAACCGTGAGCGGAGACACGCCCACAATTTTTTAATTTAATTTTATGATATTCTAATTATTTGATTGCTGTGAAACTTATAAAACATTTTTGGTTTTAATAATTACAAAATTTAAAGGCTAAAAAATTGGCCGGTGTTACGCTTATTAAAATTTATTATAATATTTCACGCGATTCTATGACGCCGATTTTTACGAAACTTACCACACACCTTGAGTTCTAAAATAGACACAATCCTCCATTTAAAAAAATGGGCGGAGTCACCCCCATTAAAATTTAATATCATAATTTAAGTGGTTTTACTATACGGATTTTTACAAGACCTTGAGTTCTTGCATATAACAAATGGGCGGAGACACGCCCATTAGAATTTAATTTTATATTTCACATACTTCTACATATCTTCTATCAGATCTTGGCATTGAAGTACATAGTTTTTTTGGCAGAAATAATTATTTATATTTTTTTTATTTTTTACAATTATTTTTTTTTTGCCATTTTTTTATTTTTCTATTTTTTTAGTTTTTTTTACTTATTTTTTTCTTTATTTTATTTTTTTCTACTTTTTTATTGTATTTTTTAACTATTCTTTCAATCAATCTTTTCCGAGCGTAAATTTTTTCACAAATAAGGTTCCACTTTAAAAAAGGGCGTGGAAAACACATTATTTACCGTAGAAGAATTCTGCGTACAGGGGGCAAATTACGGCATTCGATACGGTTCGAAATTTTAATATATTTCCATATAAACTCTATTGAAATATTTCAGGGGGCCGTAATTTGCCCCCTGTTTGCCTAGATTTTCGGGAAATATTTTTTCGCGATTCTGCTACTTTAAGGCCATAGTGCACTTGCATTCATTAAAAAGAAAATGACTGAATTTACACTATGAATTTAGCTGCAAGAAGCTTTTCTTATTTGCTAAGAAGACGCGTAGAAAAGCAAATAACATTAAAAAAAAAGTTGCTAAAACGCTGCAGCTTTTTATGATTTGTAATATTTTTGTATGTCACACTAGTGTAACGCTGCTATTAGCAGCACATTTCTCAAAATTTCATAATGTAAATTCGGTCGTTTTTGAATTTGCATTTTCAAAACTTAAACATTGGATTAAAAAATCCATTATTTGCAATTTATTGGTCAGTCGGCGTTTCGTACAATGACTATCTATCTCCAGCTCCCGTATAACAAAGTTGCAATTCATATGCTTGGATTTTCAACAATAAAAATGTAAACTAAAAGCAGCGAAACTTTTACCAATTAAAGTATGAGCTAAGCAGCACTTTAAACCCATATTATTTAAAATGAATTTGAAATGTATTTTATTTAAAATTTTTCATAAAAATTTTTCCTAAAATTGATTTCAAATACATTTTATTTTTTTATTAACGTAGACGTTAATATTTAAACTCACCACTCACAACCAAAATTTTTAAACGATATTTAATATACAAGAAAAAAAAATAGCAGACAAGCTGCTAGAATTTATAGCATTAAACAGCTGATACTCAAGCATATTTCAAAACTAGACATATTAAATCCAATAATAGAATTAATTTAGGCAAAATAAAATATGTTTGTTTTTTCTTTACATCCAACAAACAAAACATTACAACAATATTGTGTAAAAAAAAACAAAAAAAAAAAGACGACAAAATAAGAAAAAAAAACGTTGTATTAACTTAAAGCACTCTTAAACAAGCCAATAATCATAAAACCTAATGACTTTGAACGTTGAAAATTGTGTAGCACAAAACATCACAATAGCTGCAACAAATACTCTTCATTTGTACTTAAGCAGATACAGCACAGATACATTGTGTGAGCGGATAAACATAATGATCAAAATGATGGTGCTGATGATGGGTAATGATTATAAATATGACTGGAGTGACGAACGAAGTCTTGTTCGGCAGGCAGGGGGAGGGAAGAAAATGAATGAATAAAAAAAAAGAAATATCTTTACAACACTTGTTATTGTTATATGAACAACATGTAACTGTTACAGCAAAACGACAAGCTTGATTAGTCTCCTCCGCAATGAAGCTTGTTTTTTTTAATACTCCATATCTCATGAAGTACATACAAACATACAAACACACATACATGTACGTATGTATGTATGGATGGATTGTAGATTGTCAAGTGTTTGGTGTGGCAGCATTAAACAGGAGTATGAACATTTTAGAGATAGAAGATGTTAAAATTTATATGTATTTAAATGTCTGGATATGTGTAATAATATTGCTAATAATCATATAAATTGACACTTGATTAAAGTGTCTATAATAAGGGCGCTTCGCATTTGCCATATAATGTTATTGGAAACTTATAAATATTTGTGGCAATGATAATAGCAAATTGATTGTTGGTGCAGCAAGTAAAAGAATATATTTTTTTTAATATTTCTGCTTAAAATTTAGCTCATTCAACTTATCTACCAATTTAATTTTTTTTTTCTTTATCAAACCAGAATATAGGGTGTTTTTTTAAGAGGTATAGAACTTTGAATTGAAATAAAACACAAGAAAATCGTTTTAATGTCCATCAATTTGGCTTTATTGGAAGGATAATTTTATGCCATTAATATTTAAATTTAATTTCGGGCATGTGGCCGCCGCGGCTGGCTCCAATAAAGCCAATTCTACAGGTCCAATTTTCAACCACTTTTTTGAGCATATGGGGCCGTATGTTGGCAATAACGCCACGAATGTTGGCTTCCAAGTCCCCTAACGTTTCTGGTTTGTTGGCGTAGACGAGCGACTTCACATATCCCCAAAGAAAATAATCCAATGGTGTCAAATCACACGATCTTGGTGGCCAATTAACAGGTCCATTCCGCGAAATTATGCGCTCATCGAATGTTTCCTTCAATAAATCGATTGTGACGTGCGCTGTGTGGCATGTAGCGCCGTCTTGTTGGAACCACAACTCATCCACATTCATGCCATCCAATTCGGGAACAAAATAGTCGGTTAGTCGGCTCCAATTGCTGTGCACGGTGGCGAATCGATCATTCGGGTCCTCTTCAACACTTTGCTCTACAGCGGCAATTGTTTCTTCGGTGCGCACTGTTCGACGTCTCTGCGGATGCGTATCATCACATAGAGTAAACGTGGGGCGAAAACGATCCATGGTTAACCGAATTAATTGCTCTGATGGACGATTATGTCGACCATAAAATCGACGGAGCTTGCGGTAAACTTCGCGAACTGAACCATTATTTTCGAAATAAATTTGCACGATTTGCAAGCGTTGTTCTTTTGCCAACCTGTTCATGATGAAATGGCAAACCAAACTAAATATTAATCACTTGACAGCTGACAAAATGGCCGCCAGTTAAAAAAGTGATGCCAACTTAAAGTTCTATACCTCAATAAAAAACACCCTTTATTAATAACGTTCATAAATGCATTAGAATGCTGCATAATATGGTTTCCATAGATGCATTTTCAAGCATATGAAGCATTAAACACATAGACGACCACAGCAGGCTAGCGACCACAATCCGTCAAAAATAGAATACACACGTTTATATGGGGACGATACACATATTAGGGTAATAACTATTTCTGTAAGCGACAATGAGCAAATAAATATGTATGTATGTATAGTGATGCCAATATAATGCAAAATGTGAAATGTATGATAGCTTAAAATTATTGGATATTATTTAACAACAAGAACATCTCAAAATTCATATAATAGTGGGTACACACTTTGCAACGTGTTTACGCAACACGTTTATATTACATTCCGGAAAAAAATTACACATTACCATTAGAACTACTTGCCATATCGAGCCATAACCGCAAAAATAGCTTAAGCGACACATTTTTTGGACTTCGTTTTTTTTTTTTTTTGACGAAAATCGACTATTTACGATCGCAAATGATCGATTTTGGTAAAAAATTGAAAATTGTCGTTAAGCTATTTTTGCGGTTATGGCACGATATAATGAGTTACTTTCCTCATTGCCAAATTTCATTACTCGCTTACAAATCACATTACCTAAAATTTAAAAAAAATGATGTACAAGTTTCTAAATGAAGAGAATGATTTTTTTACATTAAATAGATTACGTGAACAAGTTGCCAAATAAAAAAAAGTAAGTACTGCTCAAGAATTAAGGCCCAAATTCACAGTTATTAGTTAACTAATAGCAATAGTTTAACCAATAATATTTGATTCACAGCTCTTCGCTGTGCACTTTATTAGTATTGTTGTTTTGTGAAAAATTTTATACACATTTCACACATACACACTTTGTCAAGCATCTTTTTTGTGTTTAGCTGTAACACATTCAATTTGTTTGTTTTCTATTATATTTTGGTTTTCCCGAACCAATTTCAGCACTAATTCAATATTTTGAACGGTAAAGTTAGACGAGCGATTATTGTTTTATCAATTTTTAAGAAATGATATTACATTAAACAAAAACCATATGCTATAGCAGAGCTTGCAATAGTGAAACTTAATAGTTTGATTGGATTACCATTCTTTGCTCATATTAAGAACTTTAGTTAAACAATATATGTACTTTGGATATGAAGTATTAGTTAAATAATAGTTATCATTTTAGTTTACTAATAATTAACTAATGACTGTAAATTTGGCCCTAAAGCATTAAACACATTGACCACAGCAGGCTACACGAACACACGACTTCAAATGCCGCTAGCAGCATTTGCCGCCTCGTAACCGTCTACTTAATTATTTTGGAGACGGCAGCAACACCATCTGCAGCTGATATTCAAGTACAAATACATAGTTCAGTATTGCCACTTTTATATATTTTGCATATATAAAAATTAATTACTCTTTTAAAATGTACTTATTTCACGTGAAAGTATTTACAAAAATTAATCAATTTATGCTTTACATCAATTTTTGGATATAGTTTCTGTTAAATAATATGGAATAATTGTACAAAATCATTCATTCAACATTTTTTATTATACTGGCAACACTGAATTTTCTCATTGTAGCCAAAGAAATAGAAATTAGTTTAATTGGACTACAACGACAAAATCAGGATAGACAACAACCTGTAGCCCTGCTGCCTTGCTGTCATCAAAAAAATCATTCTCATATAAACATGTGTATTCTATCCTTGACATTTGGTAGTCGGTGGTAGCTTGCTGTGGTGAATGTATTTAATGCATAAGTTGGTAATCCAGTGGGGAAGAGCTTCCACCAAAAATGCTTAATTCCTCCGAACTCGATTACATTTTTTGAAATTTTTTACTGGGATGTTGCATATATTGACACAGACACTGCAACCTACAATGCTACCGTCAATTCAACCTATAAACATCAAAACATTTTGATATTTTTGAAACTTCGTATGCAACTTCGAAAATAACCATCAACTAGACTACACACTATGCGACCGATAATGCAACCTGCCTGGTTCCATAAACACGTTGCTAAGTCTGTACTAGATGCCTGCTTAAACATGTAAATAATCGATTTTGATCAAAAAATTAAGTACGAAAATTATGTAGCTTAAGATTTTTTGGCGGCTACGGCACAACATTATCGTTACTGCAAACGAAAAAATATATCGATAAATATTACGATTTTCGGTTCGCAAAAAGTTACTGAATACAGGTACTGGACCAAAATAAAAATATTTTCTTAACCCTACAATTCATATAAATTATATAACGTTTAATTTTCTTGCAAACACCATGAAAAACATTTTTTTTTTTTTAACAAAAAAAAAACTATCAAATCAAATAGCATTAAGTCGTCGTCATTGCAGCAGATGCACTAAAAGAAAACCAGATAAACGGACTGACGTAAACATAACAATTGATAAAGAGAGTAAAAAGTAATGATTATGCGTTTTTAACGATATTAAAGGCTAATAACAGAGATTACAATGAAAATCATTGAAACGTGAGATATTAAATCTTCTTTTTTTTTATTTTGTAATTTTTTCTGTTTATTTTTTGGGAAAAATTAAAAGAAATCACAAGGAAAAGTCAACAATGTATGAAAATATAATAATAATAAAGTTTTTGTAATTTTTATGATAATTAAATTAAAACAAAAAGAAAGAAAGAAAGACTAATAGATATACAGATATGTACTTGGTTTGATAAAGGAAAGAGAATAAATACATTTAGTATATGAGTACATACTCCGCTATTTGTAGTAGAGCTTTTGAAAATATCAATGACTTTTGCTGCTTTAACAAAATTTATAATTTAATATTTGTATAACTTTCACTTTTATTGATAAATTTTTTGCTGCACTTATATTTGATTTTTTTTTTTTGTCTTTTTGTACTTTTTACAAAAAGTACTTTTATCAAGTTAATGAAATATTTATTTATTGTTGTAGTAAAGCCTAAAAAAAAGCAAAAAAGCTGCTACGTGCATGATTTTCTTTCTTTAGTTTTGCTACTGTGGCCATAGCATGTGTAATTATGGCTTAAAGGCATAAAAGACAATTAAGAGGATGGACGTTATTAAGTGACAGTTGGTTGTCTACTTGTTTCTTTTTTTTCTTTTTTTTTGCAATATTTGTATGTACGAGTACCTCACTTTGCTGTTCAATGCAACCAGTTAAATTACAAGTAAATGAAATGCTAACAATGCAGCATACAAGCATCTACCTTTTATGGTGTTGTATGTGGCTGCAACTTAAACGTTCGTTCCATGGCTAAAAAACACTTTCATTTTGGCGCCAATACCATGACCAAAATAAATGTGGTATTTGTAGGATGAAAACGATACAAAAATAAGTAAGAAAATGTGTTTCCAGAAAAAAAAAAAAGGAAATTAAAATTATTCACATCCCAACCAAATCAAAAAAAAAAAAAAAAAAAAAAAAAAAAAAAAAAAAAAAAATTAAATAAAGCATGCTGACGCAGGCTGCTACAGCACAGGATGACTAATTAACAATGGGACTGTTCGGTAATGCATCATTTAAACAAAATAAAAATAAAAAAAATCCATACGGGCGTACTCGCGAAAACAGTCAGAAGAAAGTCCCACAAATTCGAATTATTTCTCAGTTTAGTTAGTTTAACTTTCAGCTTCAGTGTCAGAGAATTGTAATGGAATTTTTTAACGATTTTTTTGAATAGTGATATAATGGATTATATCTCCTTAAATGGTACTTGTTTGACCAGGGGGTCGAATCGTCATATATGTACATACGTGAACGTAGAACTCGTTACGTAAAACACCATTTTAGAATTATGACATATGTATGTACGTGAAATTACTGAAATCCCATTCAGCTTATTCGATTGACGTATCAGTTAATTTGTTAATTTTTCAAATCAATGTGATTTTAAAAAAATCATGCAGATATTTCTTCACTATTTTTTTAATTTATCTATTGTTCAGAGCATCATATATTATTTCTGAAAGAAATTTTTCGTACACGATTTCAAAAAGATGTGATTTAAAAAATTTGATTTTCAGAACACGCCTAGTAAAGCACAAGCCAAGCAGCCGCCGCCTCGTCTAGAAAATTTTTATGAAGATCTTTTTTCCTATTTTGAATTTTTATTTGTTTTAGCGCTTTTTTCGTTTTGCCGATTTTGTCGGTTTTTTGAGATTTTTTTAGTTTTAGTAATTTTTTTTTAGTTTTCGCTAATTTTTCATTGTGGCGATTTTTTGGTTTTTGCTGATTTTTTTGGTTTCGGCGAAATTTTTTTTAGTATTTTGGCGACCTTTTTACTTTTGGTAATTTTTTTTTGCATTTAAGAAATTTATTTTATTTTTAACCGACTTCAAAAAATAATAATTCGGTACATTTTAGACCGATAGTAAATTTTTTTTTTTTTTTTTTGTCTGAAAGCGTATAGCTTCCCATTGGTCCCATTTTTAAAAAAGTGGGCGGAGACACGCCTACAATTTCTTTTTTATTATATTCTACTTATTTTATTGCTTATAAAACACCTTTGGTTCTTGTAATTAAACAATTTGAAAGTTGAATAAATTTATTATATTTCACGTGGTTCTACTTAATCGATTTTAACGAAACTAACGAAACACACACATTGAGCTCTAAAATAGACACAATCCTCATTTTTAAAAATGTGTTGAGTCACACCCATTAAAATTTTATATTTTATTTTAAGTGGTTATAATTTACCGATTTTTACAAGACACAACACGCACCCTCAGCTCTGAAAAACACACTATCTTGCAATTATAAAATGGGCGGGGGTAAAACCATTAAAATTTAATTTTATACTTCTATCAGATCTTTGCATTAAAGTCGGTTTTTTTTGGCAGAAGGAAGTATTGATGATACTTAAGCTATGTACAGACGATTCTCAGATCTTACAATATTGTCAGATCTGGCAATGTGCTGACAATGTACTGGCAATCGAAAATTGACAGCACAATATTCCTTGTCAGTTCACACGGTTGTCAGAAAATCTTGCAATTAATTGCCAGACGGTTGTATGACAATAAAATCATCTGACAAAATCGTCAGTAGAAAAATTGTCAGTTCACACGGTTGTCATATGAACAAATTGTTAGATCTGTTGTTATGCGTTGCCAGACTTAAATCATTTGTTAGAAATTGTTAAATATTTATAGTTTGTGTTTGTGTTAAATGTTAAAAGTTAAAGTATAAATTATTATGGACCATAAAGAAGCAATTGCAGTGATTTTATCTGCATATATTTTATTATAAATTTTTTCTTTCAAATCAAGCGTGTGCAGTGTTGCCCATAGAAAGAATTCTCTTACAATGACGCCATTGTCAGATGCATAAACTTCGCACATCTGACAATATTAAAATGTCTGACAAATATCTGGCAATAATTTTACAATGTGTTCACATGATTGTAAGATGTCTGACAATTTTTTATCAGATGCTAGTCTTGCAATGGACTGACAATGCTTTTTCTGGCAACGACGCCTGACAAAAATTGTCAGTGCACATTTTACTGGCAATATTGTAAGATCTGGCAACCGTCTGTACATAGCTTTACTTATCATTCAAGTGATTTTTCTATTTTGGCGGTTTTTCTTTTCGGCTTGTTTTTATTTCGGGATTTTTTAGTTTTAGAGTTTCTGAACATTTTAAGTTTTAATTTTGGGATTTTTTAGTTTTAGAGTTCTTGAAATTTTCGAAAGTTTGCCTCTTACGGTTGCCAACATACATCAAGTTGTCTGAATTACATAGTCAAAATTACATTAACTAATAATAGACTTTCATTTAAATTTTTTAAATTTCAGTATGAATTGGTGATATCGTAGGGAAAACAAAGGGTTTCTTTTCACCTTTGGTGTGAGGTCTTTAGATTTGAGTGCTTTTCGTATAAATTTTTTATTCAAGTCGGAACCCTTGCACTTTTAATGTTATTTTATTAATTAATGTAATTTCGCGAATTACGTATTCTAAGCATAGTTTCTTAAAAAAAAACTCCAAACTTTGAACAAATAATTCAAGAAAATTGTTGAACATTACAGCATGAAATTAACTGAGATTGTGAATTTAAAATAAATGAAAATTTACTGAAAAATCGGTCGACTTATTTTTCATTTAAATTTAATGAAAATTTCATCTATTTCATTAATTTCAATGAATGAACTGAAAAATGAACAATATTTAATGCAAACGAAAATTCGTTTTGATGTGTGCCAAAGGCCGTGATACACTATTTTACACAATAGTGAGATTTTTGAGAAAAATACAACCCTGGTATGTTTAAGTCTATGAATATGTTCAAAAAAGACAATAACAATTCATCAGATTAGGGTGCGAGTGTGTAGGATAGTGATTCATGGCCTTAATTTTCCAAATAAATGTTAGAATCAATTAAAAATAAAATTGCTTATACGGGATTTACACGATGAGTTTTTCCCCTGCATTTTTTTTTTTTTTAATTCTCTTTTATGTTGCTACCCCTTTGATCACCTTTGTACCCCTTTTGTCAATAAACTCTAGGAAAGTCACGGTAAAAAGTCATAGTGTAAATCCCGTATTAGAATTTTAAATACTTACTCATTTAAAATTGAGTGTATGGAGAATAATTCTTGAATAAACTGCAGTTTGTTATTGTAATAACTTTGTGAGTGCAGGGTTTACAGCTTCGAGATCTTTGCACATTGTGACAAGAAGAAAATCATATTAGTAATTTCTATACGTTCGTGAAATTTAAAACTGTTTTCAAGAGTCATTTGCAGTTATTAAAAATATGTTTTTACTTTAAAAATTGTTTTATTTTCTTTTCTTTTAAATTAAAAACGCATCCGCTTTTATTTCAACTTGCAAACCACTTGAAATGAGTGATTTCTTCAATTACGCAGTTTCAAGTAACTTATAAAATTGTGCATTTCAATTTACAAAAAAAAAGAGAAATAAAAAAAATTAAAGTAATAATATAAAATAAGTGATATAATGCTTTTCATTCATTTTAAGCTGTCAAGACATCAAAAAATTAAATGAGGCTGCAGCATAAACCTAAAAAACAAGTGTTAAAATTTCGCTTCAATCGTTAAATAAATAAATGGATTTAAAACAAACTACCAGACAGACAGACGGACAGAGGACCGAGAGCGACGCCGCGACCATCAACTTATTTATCTGCTCACTCCCATTTGAAATGTCAAATAATTTGGCGGTTTGGGAAATAATTGCCTCAATTAAATTAACGATTAAGAAAAGTTCAAGATGGTGTAAAATTTTTCTTTAATTTTTTTTTCGACATACAAGCATAAAAAGGGGTTTTCGAAAATTTCTTTAAAAGTTTTTGCAAGTCTGTTGAACATAAAAATCAAATTCATTTTTATGATGACTCACGAAAGTCTTTAAAATAATCCTGCTGCAGCACATGAGTTTATAAAATAAAAATAAAGTCCAAAAATAAAAAATAAGTATTTAAAGTATAAAAATATCGTCATCATCATTTGGAAGTCATAAAAATTGCAGTCATTATTTTGAGTCGATTTGGTTTTTGTTTTTCTTTTTTTTTTAAAAGAAGTTTTGCGAGAACGTCATTAAAGTCATTTTTAGTGCACATTTTTTTGGTTAAATTAATGTGCTGTAGAACCGCCGCGCCAACCAACAACCCTCTCAGCCAAACGTTTATTGTCTGAACTGAATTTGGGTGTGAGTGAGTGAGTGTTTGTTTGTTGGCCGGCCGACCTGCCTGCCCGCCTGCTGCTTGCCTGGCTTTGTGGCTGCAGCAACTATCACATCATTTTGTTTGCCAAAATAAAAATTAATTGCACTAAAAAACTTGAAACACAAACACGAATGTGGAGTTCACAACTCATAAAAAAAAATTATTTAAACAAAAATTAAAAAAGAGAAGAAAATTTCTTCAAAAGTGTATTTTGAATTTTGCTTTATAGGAGCTTGACTGGCTGACTGGTTTATTTTTAAAAAGTATAGTAGTACGAGCAATATACATACATAATAATTTCCGTTTCAAATTAAAATTTATACTTTTGAAAGAAAAAAATTAATGAAATAATTAAATGCAAAAGTTACAAGTCATAAAAAGAATTGTTGAATGTTGATTTTATTCCCATGATGTGTTTCCAGAGAAAAAAGCAATGACCGCGACCTAAGAATGATTCCAAAATCAGCAGAATTTTATGGGGGCAATGCAAAACGGGCGTTCTGGGCACTTAAAAAAAAACAAACACGAGAAATAGGAGGACATGGCGAAAAATTAACAGAAATAGCAGCGCCTTCTTTATAAATCAGTTAAGGAAAATAAAAATATCAAAACAATAAGGGTTTTCACGATTCAAATTATTGCAAATATGCCCACATTTGCACAAAAAAAAAAAAAACAAAATATACCCTGTCGGAAACTCAGTTAAGTTTAAGCCAACTTTAAGCTACTCGTAACTATGTATTTCGCAACTACTACTGGTGGACACTTGGATTACTTTCCAATGGAGATAACTAACTATTTTAAAATTGCGATGTCCTATACGGTAGTTAATTGTCTCACTCTGCACTATTTTTCAACTAGCTTAAAGTTGATTTTATTTAAGTCACACGGTAGTCAGTAAATGTTAGTATAAAATTGAAATTAGTTTCAAAGTAGCTGAGAGTAAATTTGTTGGCTCTCACCAAAACCGATTATGTACTCAACTTAAGAATTAATTCTGGGTCAGTTCTGGATGACATTGTAGTTAGCTTTTAGTTAGTTTAAAAAAAGTTAACTATAAGTTGATTATTTTTGTAGTCAACCACAGTGTGCATATCGCTCATTTACTCAAAGAACGTCATAACTCAAAAAATAAACCAGTTTCGACAGAAAACGAGTTTGATGAAGTTTTCATTCAAACACACACAACTTAATAGAAAAAGAAAATTTTATTTTTCTCTACAGAGTTGAGTAAACAGATATTTGAGATAAGATAAAAGGTTTGTGACTGTTCAAAATATGTGGTTGAAGTATACTGATGATTTGGCAAACCACCAATGAAATATATAGATAATGCTTAACCACCAGCAAGTAAATATCTACTTTATTTATTTTTTTAATTCTTTTTTTGATTATCAGCTTCCGCCGACAATTTTTCCAAGAGCTGGCGCCGCCGAAAAAATTGTCCGGCACAGGTCTCTATATATAGGGTGTTTTTTTAAGAGGTATAGAACTTTGAATTGAAATAAAATACAAGAAAATCGTTTTAATGTCCATCAATTTGGCTTAATTGGAAGGATAATTTTATGCCATTAATGTTTAAATATGATTTCGGGCCTGTGGCCGCCGCGGCTGGCTCGAATAAAGCCAATTCTACAGGTCCAATTTTCAACCACTTTTTCGAGCATATGGGGCCGTATGTTGGCAATAACGCCACGAATGTTGGCTTCCAAGTCCCCTAACGTTTCTGGTTTGTTGGCGTAGACGAGTGACTTCACATATCCCCAAAGAAAATAATCCAATGGTGTCAAATCACACGATCTTGGTGGCCAATTGACAGGTCCATTCCGCGAAATTATGCGCTCATCGAATGTTTCCTTCAATAAATCGATTGTGACGTGCGCTGTGTGGTATGTAGCGCCGTCTTGTTGGAACCACAACTCATCCACATTCATGCCATCCAATTCGGGAGCAAAATAGTCGGTTAGTCGGCTCCAATTGCTGTGCACGGTGGCGAATCGATTCATTCGGGTCCTCTTCAACACTTTGAACAGCACTACAGAACTACAGCGGCAATTGTTTCTTCGGTGCGCACTGCTCGACGTCTCTGCGGATGCGTATCATCACATAGAGTAAACGTAGTGCGAAAACGATCCATGGTTAACCGAATTAATTGCTCTGATGGACGATTATGTCGACCATAAAATGGACGGAGCTTGCGGTAAACTTCGCGAACTGAACCATTATTTTCGAAATAAATTTGCACGATTTGCAAGCGTTGTTCTTTTGTCAACCTGTTCATGATGAAATGGCAAACCAAACTAAATATTAATCACTTGACAGCTGACAAAATGGCCGCCAGTTAAAATAGTGATGCCAACCTTAAAGTTCTATACCCCAATAAAAAACACCCTTTATAATCAACTTTTGACATATGAGCCAACAGTTATATGAATTCGCCTTGAATTAGGAACAAAAAAAATAGATCAGCTGTGTTTTCAACTTTACCTGTTATGAATTTGCCTTGATATTTGTTCAATACATAATTTATTATTAATGCGATTTTTTATTATCAAACAAATAGGCAAGGACAGTGCTGCCAGAATTTTTAATAAGTTGCCAGATTTCTTTTAAGCAAATGAGTTGTAAACGGTAAAAGAGGCATAAGGGCTCAATCAGACGTGACATAACCATAGCCATAGAAAACAGCCGTTCGAACCCAACTAATGGGCAACACTGTATTTGATTATAGGTGACTCGCCATAACTCTCATCGTAGAAACCAATTTAATTTTGGTTTGGTTATGGCTATGGCATTATGGCTATGTCACGTCTAATTTAAGCTTAAGCGTTATGTCATTTTGTCATGTTTATATGTAAGTTTTTTTTTGGTATTTTTTAGGTTATAAAAACCCGAGCCCCGCTCCTAACGAGCACCCTTATTTTTTCTCGAAACTTAAATCAATTTTGAACTAAATATTTCATATTATTTTATACTTGACGATTAACAAACAAACGGTTAATTTTTATTGAAACAATCAAAAACCCACACACCACACTGTCAACTTTTCAGTTATTTTATTTTCTTTCTTTTTTCCTTTTCGGTGGTAAAAAAAAAGTGACAAGACATTATTAGTCTGCCATCCATGTTTAAAATACTCGTATACTACATATTGTCATGTGCATATCATTTTTAAATATTTGTTATTTTTATGATTATTTCAATTGCAATCTGGTCTATTCTTCATTGCAGTGGTAACGCAAGATTGCAAGCAAATGAAATTGTTTGAAATAAAATATGTATGTAAGTATGTATGTAGTGTTTTTAGCGTCTGGGTTGAACAAACAATTTGTCCGGTCATTAGTTACAATAATTTGTTGCAATTATAGACAAATTATTGGCCATAGCAGGCAAAAGAGAGTTAAAAAGAAAGAGAGAGTGCAGCTAAATATAAATAAACATGGTTGCACTGAATATTTGTGAAATCTGTTAGATAAAAACAATTAAAATTAAAAATAGTTATTTATAGTACCAAATACAGGATAGAGTTTTTAAAACATATGTGTGGATGCTTGCACATAGATACATATCATTTACCTAAATATAGAAAGACCCTAATTCATTTATTTTAAACGAGTTTTTTGTGCATTTCGATAGAAGAACATCTAATGTATCTGTTCTGTAAACCAAATCCGAGTAAATTTCTCGTTTTCAAAAAATTAATAATGGTCCTGCAGACGTGTTTAAAATCATACACGATTATTTTCTTTCAGATATGATATTTGAGAATCTACATCACTGCTGGCCACTAAGAGAAAAACTAGTGCCAGAGTGCCGAACATCAATCGGATTTTTATACAAATGAACAGCGTTGTCAACTCAGTGCTTTTCGCACCGTTTTTAGTGCTTTTTGGAATTTTCGACGCGACAAATTTTGAAGTTAGTGCTCAGTGCTTTTTTAATTCATTTTCGGTGCTTTTGGTTTCTGGCACTAAACCAAAAACTCAATGGAAAACTTTTTTTTCTTACCTATTTTTGTTTTCGAGGAAGTTTACCATTTAAAAACATATGCTCTGAAATTAAATGGAGCATCTCAAAAAATCTACTAAGATTTTAAAATGTGCCATATTACCAGCAAACTTTAACATTTTAAGCATATTTAATGTAAACAGTGTTTTGCCATACAACAAAGAAGACATAATACAAGTAATTACTAAAATATAGTCTAAGAGCGAAATTTTGTCTAGTATAGACAGTGGGTGGAGAAAGATTGATTGACTTAATGCAATGGGAAAAATATTGAGTCCACTATTGAAAAATTCAGTTAATGTGAACTCGTTTGAGGCATTATCAAAACTTGCATTCCCATCAAACTTCTGTTACTTCCATATTGTAAACGCAGAAGTTACCATTCTTATTTCTATCAAAATTTATTATCTTTCTCACATAGAAGCCGAGAGAATGGTTCCACAGAATGATTTAATAAAAACCAAATTTTGTAAGCCTTGATTTTAAAATATTTTCAACTGCTAAGCCCATCGAGCTCAAAATGTACGAGTAATCTGCTCTTAAACTCAGAAAGACTTGTGGATTACTGCCAATTTCACTAAACTCGAGAGATTCGTTTGTTCATTGACGAAAAAAAAATTTTTTTTTTTTATAATAACTTGAAAATGCTTCGTCAAATTGATTTAAGATTTCACTTGTTCGTATAGAAATAAAATGTGTACCGTATGCTTCGGATTTGAAATCTTAGGAATGGAATGCAAGGTCAACCGATTCCTATATATTGTATGTACATGTCGTCGGTTGGTTATTGGTTTGCGGCACAGTATATTCAAAATACATTATGTCTGCAGCAAACCAATAACCAATCGACGATGTGCAAATTTTTTTAAGTAAAATAATAAAATTTTAAATTTAGTGCCTTTTTACTTAAATTACGCGCTTTTTCCTGGTTTCGATGCTTTTTGAAATTTAAAAGTTGACAACGCTGCAAATGAATACACATACGCTTCAGTGTGCACACTTCTACCGATATTCGGTAGATTCTACCGAATATGTTTGTCAATTTAACAATCTACCAATTCTACCGAACAAGGCCTGAAATCTACCGAATATTGTTATTTAGTAATTTAAGTCGATATATGTGTAAACTGCCTATTTTTCCATCGATTAAATCGGTTAAAAACTGAAACTATAAGTAACCTAATATTTGCCAAAGAATTGTGCCTTGGGGATGAAATATTTTATTCCTCCCAATGATTTAATAATTTTTGCACAAAAGTTTAAGTTCATAAATAAAATAAATACATATAATCTTTGTAGTTACAAATATTTGTCAAATAAAAGTTATTTTAGTAGCTTTATAAAACCTATGTACAAAAACTGAATTTCTGTTATTTATGTATGTATATTATTTTATATATGCATAGCAGATCTATATAAAGGGTAAGGGAAAAGAACTGGTGATGACACTTTTTTTATTGGAAATGCTTCATTGTTTATGGCAGTTTAATTTTCAATCACATGTGAAGTTTTAAATGAGCTTTTGGAACCTGTTTAGTTTGATACTCCTTGCACTTACATACATTTTGTTATTTTTTATGTTTCTTTGAATTATTATTATTTTTTATGTTTCTCTGAATAAAAAAATTTTCTACCGAATTTCATTCAAATCTACCGATTTTTTTTTGTCGATTCTACCGAATTAAAAAAAATTAAGTGTGCACACTGATACACATACGCTTATACATTTCTCTCGTGTGTCTCTTTGTGAGCAGCTATGATCTACATACATACATATGTATGTAATATATGTAATAAAAAATTTAAAAAATCTAAAAAAAATATTTCTATTGTCGAAGTTAAGCTTAAATTAGACGTGACATAGCCATAATGCCATAACCATAACCAAACCAAAATTCAATTGGTTTCTATGGTGAGAGTTAGGCGTTATGGCGAGTCAGGTACATATAATCGAAAGCAGTGTTGCCCATTAGTTTGGTTCGAACGGCTGCTCTCTATGGCTATGGTTATGTCACGTCTGATTGAGCCTTCAGTTTTCTAAAATCTTGCTACTTCGGTTCGGTTTAGAGAACAGGGACGATTATAAATTAAAAAATTAAGTTCATAATTATGTTCCTTTTAAATTCAAACTATTAATAAAAAGAATATGCATGCATACTTTCTTAATTTTATTTAAAAAAAAAAAACAACTAACCTTTGCTATTATTAAAATTCATTTATCAGCTTGCTTTAAAAATAAAACAATTTTATTCTCTAGGCAATAAACAACTATTACCTGATTTACATTTAGCATTTTTCAATGAAAAAAGTTGCATGAAAATTTTTTCATTTGTCAATAGCAGGCCCGGAGAAGCAAATAAAATCTAAAAAAGTGCCAGAAATGCTTCTGAGGTTCATGCTACATCAATTTTTATATATGACTCTCTTCTATAGCGCTGATATTAGCAAATAAAAAAATTTGCGTGCTACAATTTCATGAAATTTCATGAAAAAACGCCTAATGTAAACCAGGTAGGTATGTATATGTATAAAATTTTTATAAAAATAATTTAATTAAAATAACATCCTAATAAAACCCAATTTCATCTTCAACGTGAAAAAAAAAGTAACAGAATTCCCAAAAAACAACAAGCCCAAAAAAATACACTAAAAATTTTTCATTAAAAGTGAACTATTATGTATAAAATTTCATTTAAAAAATTCTTTCTACCTAGAGAAAAAGTGCATTTTTTTTGCTGCTTCTGTAAATATCCTGACAAAAAACATGCATATATATCGGGTGTTTTTTTTTAGAGTTATAGAACTTCGAATTGAAATAAAACACAAGAAAATCGTTTTAATGTCCATCAATTTGGCTTTATTGGAAGGATAATTTTATGCCATTAATGTTTAAATATGATTTCGGGCATGTGGCCGCCGCGGCTAGCTCGAATAAAGCCAATTCTACAGGTCCAATTTTCATCCACTTTTTCGAGCATATGGGGCCGTATGTTGGCAATAACGCCACGAATGTTGGCTTCCAAGTCCCCTAACGTTTCTGGTTTGTTGGCGTAGACGAGCGACTTCACATATCCCCAAAGAAAATAATCCAATGGTTTCAAATCACACGATCTTGGTGGCCAATTGACAGGTCCATTCCGCGAAATTATGCGCTCATCGAATGTTTCCTTCAATAAATCGATTGTGACGTGCGCTGTGTGGCATGTAGCGTCGTCTTGTTGGAACCACAACTCATCCACATTCATGCCATCCAATTCGGGAACAAAATAGTCGGTTATCATGGCTCTATACCGGTCTCCATTAACGGTAACTGACTCTCCAGCATTATTTCGGAAGAAGTATGGCCCAATGACTCCACCAGCCCATAGAGCACACCAAACAGTCAGTTTTTGTGGATGTAATGGCGTCTCAAGGGTCTCATGTGGATTCTCTTCACTCCAAATGCGGCAATTTTGCTTGTTGACGTAGCCATTCAACCAAAAATGAGCCTCATCACTGAACAAAATTTTGCGATGAAAATCAGCATCGAGATCAATCTCATTTTCGGCCCATACACCAAAATCACGACGCATTGCATGGTCTCGCGGCTTTAATTCTTGCACAAGCTGGATCTTGTAAGGTCGCAAGCCAAGATATTTGCGCAAAATCTTCCATAAAGTTGATGGACAAAGCTCCAATTGCTGTGCACGGTGGCGAATCGATTCATTCGGGTCCTCTTCAACACTTTGCTCTACAGCGGCAATTGTTTCTTCGGTGCGCACTGTTCGACGTCTCTGCGGATGCGTATTATCACATAGAGTAAACGTAGTGCGAAAACGATCCATGGTTAACCGAATTAATTGCTCTGATGGACGATTATGTCGACCATAAAATGGACGGAGTTTGCGGTAAACTTCGCGAACTGAACCATTATTTTCGAAATAAATTTGCACGATTTGCAAGCGTTGTTCTTTTGCCAACCTGTTTATGATGAAATGGCAAACCAAACTAAATATTAATCACTTGACAGCTGACAAAATGGCCGCCAGTTAAAAAAGTGATGCCAACTTAAAGTTCTATACCTCAATAAAAAACACCCTTTACATACATACATATACGAAAATAAGGATGATAAAGTAAAAGTAAATATAAGTAAATATGAATGAGCGTATAAGTAAAATCGAACAATGCAGCAATGTGTACTTAACACATGCACAAAATGATTTCTGTACAACACATACAATAACCCAGCAAACCCGAGTGCTTCATCTCATATTGCATATTTATTTCAGGTATATCGTGCCATAATCGCGAAAATAGCTTAAGCGACATAATTTTCAAACTTCAATTTTTTACCAAAATCGATCATTTACGATCGTAAATAGTAGATTTTCGTCAAGAACCGAAGTCCGAAAAATGTGTCGCTTAAGCTATTTTAGCGGTTATGGCTCGATATATGTTACAAATCCTTAAAGAGAAATTCTTAAATATTTTATATAAAAAAATCGGTTCTATCCTCGTTTGAGTATCGTTTTAAAAGGGCACATGTAACACGAAAATTTAACATTTAAAAAGTACCGTGTTAATCAAACGAGTTATAAGCCAAATTTTTTCAAATCATAAAATTTAAGAATTCCTCCCCAAAAGAAAATTGTAATGGATTATGAATTATGGATAGCAGCCGAACTGGAGTTGAGTTGATGAAAACTGTGTTACCGCAAGGAAGGGGGGCAACTAAAAGCTGAACTTTCCATAAATAATTACTAAAAACAATTACGACACTCGATATCGAACGAAATTTGAAGATGTTTCAATAGATTTTATAAAGAAATTTTTGAAGATTTTTTTTTTTTTTTGTTAATTTTTAAAGAGCGACACATTTTAAGTTAGCAAATAAAGGGTGTTTTTCATAGAGGTGTAGAACTTTGAAATAGAATAAAACAAAAATGAATTATTTAAAGTGACATTAAATTTACTTTATTCGAAAGATAATATTTTGAGATTATAATTTAAACATGACTTCTGGCATATGACCACCACGGCTGGCTCGGACATAGTCTAATCTGAAGGTCCGATTTTCCAAATTATTTTTTTTTTTTAAGAGAAGTAATACAGCGGATGTTGTCACATATCCCCACAGCGGCACGTATGCGCGATACGTATTTCGAAAAGAACTATTATTTTGAAGCGTTGTTGGGGCGTAAATCTATTCATGTTGAAAGGCTAAACAGCTGACAGCTGACAAAATGGCCGCCAGTTAAAAAGGTGGTACCAACTTAAAGTTGTATACCTCCATAAAAAAGCAATATGTATATATTAGCAACTTCCAAGTGTCCACATAAGAAGTATGTTTGTATTGTGCATTCAATAATGTATAATAGAACTCACCTTTGGTTCAGATTGAAATTAATACCATTCGCTGATTCCTACAAGACTCAGAATGTTTTCTTTTCCACAAAAAAAAAAAAAAAAAACCAAGTTGTTAAAAGGTGCATGTATAAAATATCTTACAATCCCTGTGAAAATGCTGGTTTACATATGACGAGAAAAGAACATAAAATATGAAAAAGTGGAACGCACTGCTTCTAGAAGATGGCAAATTTTTTTTTTGTTCTTCAATACATAGATAAACTTTGTGACTCGAAATATGTAAACAACTGAAGTAAATTTTTTGAAAGGTTATTCACTGGTATTGTTTAAATTTTTTTTCAGCTATGGAACATATTGTCTCGTTATTTCGTCCCCCAACAGTACGAAATTTTACATAAGATTTATATACTTTGATTCAAAGGACCAGAATCAATGAAATACACGATTTTCTCAGAAAAACGATAACGACATAAAACGCATATTACCTTTCATTGAAATCGATTTTATTTATTTGCCCTGGCGACTAACATTTGTAAACATATTTAAATAATGAACCTTATTCCAGTTCTAAACATCGACGTCAAGTCAATGTAATACCAAAGAAGTGAGGCTCTCGAGAACAATTTTGTGCTATTGACAGGCTAGAATATATCATGAGCCTGTCAATAGCAGTCAGTTGTTTACCGAAAATTTTTTCGTATTGTACATTACATGTGATAATTATTCATGAACATATAACAACAAAGTTAGTTGTAAATATTCTGACATCACATAGTTGAACGGAACAGCTAGCCGTTTTCGAAGGCCACTAAACCTTCATCATCAGCGTTCTTCTGTATTTGGTCCACTGTATGTGGTGTCAGTTGATGTAGATTTCTGCTTTATATAAGAAACTTTTTTGCAAATGGAATATGTGAATTGTTTTTATTCATCGTATTTCAATTTGCTGAAAGATGTTTTTGTAATGAAAGCTCTTTTTTTATTTTTTTTTTTTTTTAATAAATTTAATTTTAATTCATAATTCACACTTAAAGCTCGCGTCCTATGCTTGGAAAAGCTGTGAATTTTACCTTTGCTATTAATTAATAAAATTCAAATTCAAACGTTAGACTTTTTGTTTGTTGGGATTATATCAGCTCACACGTACGTATGCTTACAAAGTATCACACAAATACTCTTGCATTATTCTTCATATTTTGTAGTTTATTTTACATTGTAAAATTTACTACTTGGCAACAAAACTCCAACAAGAACAAAATTAAAGAATCTAGTATATAAAGGAAAAGAGAAAAGTATGAAAAACAAACATAAAAAATAGACATCAGAATGGCAGAGGCAGCAGTCACCATATAGAATTATTGATTGCAACATTAATTTTTTTTTTCATTTCCATTGCATTGCTTTGCAACCGACCAAGGCTAACAGCGGTGCGAGAGGCAGACAATGCATTATATACTATACACACAAACACATACGTACATACATATGTATGAGTGTATGTATGATAAAACTCCTGTTTCGTTGTTGCAGCAATGAATGTGGAAGTAAAAAGTAAAAAAGCAAAAAAGAAAAGATTAAATAAAAAAGCCTAAAATAAAAAGGCAGCAGGAGTTTATACAAAACCAAAAAAAAAAGAAAAGAAAAACAACAGATAAAAAAATTAAACACACTCCACCAGCTAGTTAAAAAATGAAGCCAGGAATTTGAAGGAATGCACTTTATAAATTATTTTACTATTTGTGATTAATTTTAATTAAAAATAAATCTGCCATTGGTTATTTGATCAACCAATTATTTATTTGTTTTGATCGCTCACAAAGTAAATTCGGTTTAACATACATAAATATGTATCGCTTAATGTGAACAGTGAGTGTATTAAGGTACCCATAGACTATTATCGTCGTTTTGCTCCACACAATTCAATATATAAAAATAAATATTAAAAAAATATATGGGGCAATTTATCTTACAATATACATATGTAAAAGTAAACAAAAGCTACAAACACATGTGCGCTTAAGAAATTTTAAAGTTGATTTTTTGAGATACGAGCACATGTGTACATACTAGATACACACAAAATCCTAAACAAACTAAATAACTTTTGATTAAATAATTTAAATAAAATTAAAATAATGTTTAGTGATGTACCTGGAAATAATTATTGTGCAATATTGTCAATACATTACAAAATATAAATTAAAAGACTTGATTTTATCCAATATAATATACACACTAGTGATAACGAATGTCAAATTTTGACATTCGCGATTACGAATACGAATATTTGAAACCATATTCGCGAATACGAATATTATATGTGAAACTTAGAGACATTAAATTGGAATTCTATTTACGCCTTCAATATAAAATATTAAAAACTTGTTATGAAAAAGAACTTCATTCTCCTATTGGCGTACTTTAAAGTTAATAAAAGCTACCAAAAATTTTAATGATCGATATTAAGTAATATTTGAAAATGATACAAAGCACAAATTTCTATAGAATATTTAATGGATTCGTACAAAATAATATTTTTAGCCATTTATTTCAATTTCATTTCGGAATTTTTTTGGAAAAATATTCGTATTCGTCTGAATTTGGCGAATACGAATACTAGTACAAATATCTAAAAATGGACGAATATTCGGCATTTCGAATACGAATATTCGTGCATCACTAATACACACAGGCAATTTCAATGCACAATATCAATTATTGCAAATTATATATATATATATATATATATATATATATATATATATATATATAAAGGGTGTCCCAACAAGAACGCAAGATTTAAATTTGGCGCCATTCGAAGTGTCATTGTTTGACATTTGAACAATTGTTGTAGAAGGTACGAGGTTAGTAAAAATGGAGCGCTACACAAATGAACAACGCATTCTCATTGCGAAATTGTTTTACCAAAATGGTGAAAGTTTTGCGGCTACAGTTCGCAAATTTGCGATCAATTTGGGGTCACAATAATGCTCCAAAAGAGTCAAATGTAAAGAGATTAATGGATAAATTTGCCGAAACTGGGTCTGTTAGTGATGTAAAGACAACAACGCGCCTTCGACCAGGTCGATCGACCGAAAATGTCGCAGCTGTACGTGATGATGTCGCTCAAACGAAGGACAAGCGCAAACAGTCAATGGTGCTCGGTATCGTGAAATGATAACCACTTTTTTCGTGCCTAGAATTGAAGAAATGAATGTGGAGGGCATGTGGTTTCAACAAGACGGCGCCACATGTCATACAGCCAGAGAAACAATTCAATTGCTACATCAGTCATTTCCCGGTCGTGTTATTTCGCGTTTTGGAGACCAGAATTGGCCGCCTAGATCGTGCGATTTAACACAATTAGACTTTTTTCTTTGGGGTTTTTTGAAGTCGATGGTTTACGCGACTAAGCCAACGACGACTCAAGCCTTAAAAGAGGAAATTGGACGCTGCATTAATGAAATACCGCAGCATTTATGCAAAACGGCCATTGAAAATTTCATTAAAAGATCGCGTGTGTGCCAGCAAAGCCGCGGCGGCCATCTGCCCGATTTGTTGTTCCACACATAACCTCATTTTGTCTACTTTACGATATAATAAAGTTTCACGTTTTTTTTTTAATATCTGTGTGTTATTTAAAATTTAAATCTTGCGTTCTTTATATATATATATGTATATATATATATATATATATATATATATATATATATATATATATATATATATATATATATATATATATATATATATATATATATATATATATATGTATATGGATGTACGAGGTTGTGTGTGTGTGTCTGCAAGCATGTAAACATCTAATAATTTAAGAACGAGTCACTGGATCAGAAGCAAATTTGCCGCATTCGAAATATGTTGAGATCGATTAAGGATCAAACGATTCCCGGAATGCACCAATTATTAGTTTGTTTTTTGTGTCAATCATGTGATTTAATAATTTATTGGCTCATACGGCAACTAACACCAATGATGTGCTCATTTGGCTTAATCAAGTGCGGTAATTATGTTAAAGCTTGATACGCAACCATGTGCCAATAAAAATGTTATAAAATGCATCAATATTTTTTTATTGTATTCTCGTGCGGCAATATTTATTTATTCATTTTTTTTATAATGAAATTTTTTCGCGTGACGTTGAACATTTCGTTTCGTAAGTAAATTCAATTTCAATTATGGTAAATGTTATAATTATAATTTACATACTTGCAGTTTTAAAACATGAAGTTCGATTAATGCCATCAATGTTTTGTCGTATGCACCGTGTGTGGTGCTTCTCTTTGTGAGCCACTCTCAGACCCATGTACTTCTTCCAACATTTATTTTTTTTTAATTTTTGGTTTTATAAAGCCGATGCAATTTTCCTTATATTTTAGAGAAACCTGTAGCTTATCGGGAAGTTTCAGGGATGTCCTGCAAGGTCAACCGATTCCTATATTTTTTTTTTTTTTTTTAATAACTAAAGTATTCTTCGCAAATAAAGAGCGCACACATTTTCAACTCTGCTTTAGGCAAGTTGCAGTGGTAGTAGTGCAGTAAGTACCCTGTGCATTGTATGCAATATGCTGCTATAACAAGCAGATTGCTTTGCCAGGCTACATACAACAAACAGCCTGCTTTTATGTATTTTTCTATAGTGTAGTTGCGAAGCCTTTCAAGTTGAAGTATTTTATTTTTTCGCTTTTTTTTGTATTTAATGTTAAAGTCACGGAGTGAAAAAAATAGCGAATGAGAGAGTACGATTATGGTTGATTCGCCAAGTGTGGGAGGGAGGAATCAATGTTTAAATATTTATACTCGTCTATTCAAAAAAAAAACTAACATTAAAGTAAAAAAGTGCATGTTGTGTTGAAGTTGTTGCTGTTTGAATTTAATGTACGAGTATGTACAACTTTTTTTATTCAAGTAATTTTTTCCTTTTGTTGCCACGTTCAGTGGTATGTATTGTTCAGAGTAGGAAAGGAAGAACAGAGACTGAACACAAAAAAAAATTTATTCATACAAACTTGAAGGCATTGGCAATGAAAAAATATTTTGTTTAAAATTGCAATTTGCACACATAGATGTAATATAAAAACGGAAGGGCAGACGGACGGACGGACATAAAAACAGAGAGACAATGAAACAACAAATCAGCCTATACAACACAACACTATTTAATACCAGAGTTGTATGTACGTAAGTACTTAAAAATAATAGTAGAGTTGGTGTGCAGCAGGTGCAGAGAGGCAGGGAGAAATTAATGAAAATAACACATACTGATGCATAACATGATGAGCCTCCTTTTACTAGTGTGATGTTTCACTAAAAACAAAAAAAAATAACGTTTCTTTTTTTTTCTTTCAGTAAAAACACATGCAACATAGACACAATAGTTAGTTAGCTTAATTGTTAAATGCCACAATACTACATATGTAGTAGTTAGTAGCAGAATTTATAGCAGTTGTAGTCGTACGTAGTTGGTATGTAGTAAAAAATAGTAAATTCTAGCGGCAGCTGTAATAGTGGGGCAAAGGATTTCAACACATTGAATTGTAATATTTTAAAATGTTTCTTTCTGCCCTTTTATTATGAAAAACAATCGCAAGAAAATCGAGTCGTGTGCTTGCACATTTTTAGTCTTTTAGGTTTTAATTTCTGCTGCATTTAGTTCGTTGTCAGTTTCTATAAATTATAGTTAGTCCCAATTTACACTATGCAAGTCTTATTGCTAAGCTGAATAGTTTGTTAGGGGAGAGAGACGGGGGGAAAAGAAACGTTGCTGTTCCCCTCGTCTCTCTCTCCCTGAAACGAATCAGCTTAAGCCGCGTTCAGACTATTATACTTTTATTTTACTTTTATTTATACTTGTCAAAAATTCAAATAATACGTGCAAGTGTGATAGTCTGAACGCAAAATGTCCTCAAAGTGGCAAATAATACGATAAAAATTTTGACATCCCATAAGACTTTTTCCTTTTTAGAAAATTTTCTAAACAATAATACTTTTCATTAGATCAGGGCTGCATTTTCACACAAACCAAACTTCCAAGTCGGCTGTTTCGCCGCCGATAGCGTGTCGTCATTGATGTAATGTTTTGTCATATGTATATCGGCTCAAAATTTTGAATAAGTGAATCGTATGGAAGTATATTTCGTTGACGTAATTTTTTAACGTTTTTGTAATATCTTTTCTTAAATTTTTTTCTTTTATTTACATAGAATATTTTTAACTGCTGAATGTTTTCAAGTGTCGGCACGTCCCCGCCTGCATGAAACCGTTTTGCCGCCGCTAGTAAATGAATAGCACAGACATTTTCATTGAACAGCTGTTTTGTTTTCTACTTGTATTACACATTTGATTTGAAGTGTGATGGTCTGAACACAATATGTGATTTTACGTTAGATTTTTTTGACAGTCGCAACGAATGTATTTAGATTTCTGTATCGTAAAATGTGATGAAAGTATTAATACTTGTATAATAGTCTGAACGCGGCTTTAGCAATAAGACTTGCATAGTGTGATTTGGGACTTAGATATACAGCATTTTTTGCACTTTTCAAGCCAAGCCCTACAACACCACCTCAAAAAAAATTTTTTTTTTCTTAAAACATAAAATAATAAACACCATGGACCAACAACACATGCATTTTCATTATTGGCCTGTTGCAGAAACTTTTTTGATAATAGATGATTTGAAAATCATGTTTTTTGGTGTTGTGGCAAAATATACAAATTGTTGATGTTTTTGTTGCTTTTATTTTTGCCTGGGTTTATCCGTAATCCTGGTATTTATAAATGGATATTAATGGAATTTTTTGTTTGTTTGTTTTGTCTTAATTCGGGCGGCTTAAAAATGCTTTTATCATGTTTTAGTGCAAAACATGCTAAATTAATTTTTTTTCTAATTTGTTGACAGAGGAAAATGTGAAGAATATTTCAGACAATTTTCCCTCTCTAGACCATATTTATGAGTAAAGCTTTAAGGATTTAAATTAAGTACTTAAAGTGTCCTGGAGACGATCAAATAAATCAGTCAATTAGTGCATATGTTTAGTTTTAGAAAAAGGACAACAAAAAAATTTTTGCTCAAAATTTTGTCGAAATGTGCGAAAGTATAAAAATTATTATTTTTGCTGAGGCTTTTTTAGCGATTATTTAAAGTAATAGGTATTGTTTTTTTTTTCTTTTATACTAACAATAACCGTACGCATTAGCACAAAAGGAGAACGCAGTTCTAATCAAGGAAGTTTTTTGAGTTTGCAATATGAATTTTTTTTTCAGCAGTAAATAAGCATTTGTTATTGTTTAATTTCTTTTGTTTAATTTTCTTGGAAGATTATTGTCGCGTCAGTATTTGCATAACAGAGCAGATTTCCAGTTGTTTTCTTCTAATTTAAAATATGGAAAATTCGACTTATGCCTTTCTTATATAAAGTATCAATGGTTTATAATGATATGAAGATTAATTCTGCATGATTAATTTTTCATAATTGTTATAAATTAGCGATAAATATTTTTATGCTTGACACTTCATAACGCCATCATTTCGCTCATAACTCAAAAAACTGGGGTCGAATCGTCACATCCGTGAACGTACAACTTGTCACGTAAAAATACCATTTTCGGATTATGACATACGTGAACGTAGTAAAATCCTATTCAGTTTATACGATTGACGTATCACTTAATTCGTTTTCGTACGATTGCCGATACCATCACGGATGTGACGATATGAGCCCTGGTTTGACAGAAAACGAGTTTAAAGTTTTTAATTTACACACATTTTAATGGAATAGGAAAATTTTAGTTTTTCCTCAATAAATGATTATACAAGGTATATATTTGTATTAAAATTTTTGAATAACGATGGCCTAGGATTAGTTCTGCATTATTAACTCAAAAGTAGAGTTTTTCGACTATTTTGTTAACTTTTTAATCAGTATTTTTGATAAAAGTTTTATTTTTATTGCAGCTTTCAATATCAATAGTATAAAGAAAATCTCTTTCGTTTTATGAAAAAGGCGTTAATTTAGGCTTTTGATTTTCTAACTGGAAAAGAAGTGAATTTTTTTAGTTTTTTTTTCGACAGAACCACTCTTTAAACACTGTTATTTTTTTTAATTGATTTTATTTTTATCGTGAATAAAATATCAATAAATACATAGATTTAGTGTCACGCAACTGAACGGGTGATATGTTTTTTGTGTTTGTGTTGTAGTTGTATTTTGTTACATTTCGAATGGCCTTCAAATGGGTGTAAAAATATGGGCAATAATAAACTGCGCATGTAACTTCTCCTATTTTTATTTATTAAGATAGGTTTTAGCAGATATTTGCATAATTACGAATTATTAAAAAAAAAACACGCAGAAGCACATATATAGATACATATGTAGGTATATTAAATGTATGTCCATATATGACTATATGTTACTATTACAAAAGGCATTTCAAGCTAATTTCTATTATTTTTACTAACATGTTATTAAATATTTTATTTTACAAACTTTTATAATGCGTAACACGGTTTTCATAGAAAACTTATCCCTAAGAAAAATTCGCTTTTAATTTGTTATGAACAAGAGATGGAAGAGTGACTAAGTAGTACTCACGATGAGGCACGTGCAAGATTAATACAATTACTCATGGATGAATCAGTTTTTTTTTTTTTGCTCACGCTCATGCAAGATAACGTGAGTGTAAATAAAAAATTAAAAACCATCCTCAAACTCACGCTCACGAAATTTTCATTGTAATAAATTTATATACTCACTTCCAGCCAATTTTACAGGAGAGCCAAAATATGGATTTACCGGATTTACACTCTAAGCCGACGATATCGCTCAATTACTCAAACAACTGTATAAATCAAAAATCTCAAATCGTTACATCGTACAATCGTACGAAAACAGATTGAGTGAACGTCAATCGTACAAGCTGAATAGGATTTCAGTTCGTTCACGTATGTCATAATCCGAAAATGGTGTTTTTACGTGACAAGTTGTACTTTATCAGATGCAACGATTTAACAAACAACAAAAACAAACAACACTCGCAAAGCGATTATCTTGTCTGCGAAAAACACCCAGGGTCTATGATGGGAATCGAACCCACGACCTCTGGACTGAGAGGCTAGCATCGCTACCACTCAGCCACAGGGGACCCCTGTTTTCAAAAAAAAAAAAAAGTTTGATGTTTTAAGTTTACACACTATTTAATGGAAAATTTAATGGAAAGGGAAAAATTAATTTTTTTACAACTACAATTTGAAGCTAAAAAAAGTCAGCCAATGTAGCAATGGTAAAGTAAGAAAATAAAAAAAACATGTTGATTATTGAGTTATTGTTTCAACTTTGTTATTTGTTGTTGAGCTTCTCATTTGTTTAAATAACTCTAGTTGTTCTAAGAAACTTTGGGTAAAGGTAAACCCCTCAATAATCAATCTCAATGTATTTTCAATAAAACAAATATTTTACTTAATAAGTAAAATAATAATTTGGGATTATTAGTGCGTTAAAACATTTTAAACTTAAATTGTAACAATTCCCATAAAAAACACTAATTTTTTTTTTGCATGAAATTTTTACACAACATGAAAAACGATGTGAGGATTAATTCTGCACCGCTGACTCAGAATTTTCATTTTTTTTTAGTTGTGACGTTCTTTGAGTAAATGGGCATTTTACAATTTTCACAAATTTTAATTAATATTTCCAAACATTTTCATCATGGAAGACGCAAAAAATTCTCTCATAAACATTAACTCGCGCTGAACTACTTTATGCTCATGTTCATGCCTGGCTACGTTATTGAAATAACAATTTACTCACGATCACTCATTCATGATTTAGGCAAATCATCTTAAGTCCTGCCCATCTCCATGATGATTTACATACACGTGGCTATTAAAATCTGACATACGAGTATATATATAGATGGTATACATACATACATACATACATACATACATACATATTTATTTTCAACGTGAACACATTTAGATCTTCGAATACAACGCGTATAGTATATTCGTAGTTTACAATTTAAAAAGAATTTACGGAAACAAATGGCAAGAAAATGTATTTAATTAACACACAACATTTCAAAATATGTACAATGTGGTTACAAAGTAAATAAATAAAATACACAAACTACATATAGAATCATATTATATTTACAGCAATATTAAAACTATTGGGTAAGGTTTTTGATGTGTACTGGAATAATAAAAAATAAAAAAAAAACATGGCTAGAAAAACAAACAACCGAACGGCGTGTAAAACACCGCCAACAAACAGCAAATCCCCCGCAATATAAGTATGTATAATAAAAACAAAACAAGCCCCAAACCATTAAAAATAAAAATCAGCAACTATAAAAAAAACATCGTAAAATAAATAAAATTTAAATAAGAATGTCGCAGTTGCCCTCTAATAATACTAGCACTCGTATGTATTATTTGCAACAATTAGTAATTTCTCTAATGTCTAATGACTTCAACTTATTACAATATGTATTTTACGATCTCTACTTAGTCATAGTATTTGAAAGCCATGTATGTAAAATATGTACAATCACACGCTCACTCCTTCCCCGCACTCTGTTGCTATTTCAGTTGAACTATTTCACCGGGTGTTTAGATAAATGAAGCAAGAAAGGCCCCCGCAGCTGATTTAAGAACATATTTTACTATACATATTTTCAATTCCATTTTTTTTTTGCATTTGATTTTTTATTTGCTTTTATAATTTCAACTATTGGCACGTACATTGTACGTGTTAACTGCTAAAAAAATATAATAAAAAAATGAAAAATTCTACATTAGAAATGTCTGCGGCGTTTGTTGGTTATATATGGATTGCATTTCAATTGCATTAAAAAGAAAAAAAAAAAAAAGAAAGAGGAAAGCAAATTAGAATTAAAATTATGAAAAAACAAAGTACACACATACATATAAATAATATTTTGAAGTTAAGCGGTAATAAAATTCAAGCGGTCTATCTCAACAATATTTTTATTAATACTCACAAGTGAGAAGAAGTTTTTACTCGTAATTATAATTTTATTTTTAAATTTCTGTATGCATTCCTAGATAATTTAGGCGATTACATTTGGTATTTAAAAGTCGCGGCCAAATAATAGTATTAAAGTTAAGTAACAATAATATATTTCTCATAGAGTAGAGATATTTACGGACTGTCCCACGATGTCACCAGAAATCGTTCGATTGAATACTTACATATATATATTGAAAAGTAGTAGTAATTAGTAGTAGTAGTACCCAGCAAAAAATTACACATTACCATCAGAACTACTTGCCATATAATGACTTACTTTTCTGATTGTCAAATTTCATTACTCGCTTACAAATCTCATTACCTAAAATGTAAAAAAATTATGTACAAGTTGCTAAATGAAGAGAATGATTTTTTTAGATTGAATAGATTACGTGAGCAAGTTTCCAAATAAAAAAGGTAAGTACTTCTCAAGAATCGATTATTTTAGTCTCACGCCTTGTTAAAATCATTAAGTTGGTAATCCAGTAAGGAACAGCTTCACCAAAAATGCTTAATTTCAAACTCGATTTTTTGAAATTTTTTGCTGGGTAGTAGTAGTAGTATTTATTAGTATTGACAATACTTTAAAGAACAAAAACAATTTCCTTATATCAAAAAAATTTACAAATTTTCTAATGTTATTGTTGTTTGCAATACAAGTAGTCGATCGAACGTTTGCTGGTGAAATCGTGGAACAGGCCTTTAATTACATACAGGACTGCCAGTATTGGGAATTTTGTTTTATGATAAATTTGGCAATAAACTATTCACCCTTATTCCACTTGTCAACATCGACGTCACTTTAACACAATACCAAAATAATTGGGGCTTGTGTGCCCGTTGTTGAAAACAACTGACCCCTGTTGGCAGGTTTATGTTTTTTCTATACCTTAGCGAACGAAAATAGATTTTCAGTAGCATAAAATTGTACTCGAGAGCGAGTAAGGTTGGGAAAGGTGGTGCTAAAACGTACCTCCACTCGTAGACCCAGTAGGGCGCATTGATCGAGTAAACAAGCCCCAATTTTTTTGGTATTGTGTTAAAGTGACGTCCATGTCGACAATTGGAATAAGCGTGATTAGTTTGCATATGCATGATGATGCCATGTATTAGCAAAGAAAATTAAATAATTCTTAGGGATTGAATTTCCCTTTTAACGTTCTTAAAAGTTTTTATCACTTAATATCACAAAGAAAAAAATGTTATCACTTACGCTCACTTGATCTCACGCGTGACAACTTTTCACTAATATTAATATTCATATTCATATTCATATATTCACTCACTTCTGGCATTATTTTAAAATTTTTTAATTTACAACTATTAATTCAAAAAAAATTTTTTTTTCATAAAATGACAGTAAATTAATATTGTCGATAAATTAAAAAAATATTGTTTTATTTGGTCTTTTTATATTAAATCAAAAAATATAATTTTTCACTCACGCATTCTCATGCGTGACAATTTTTCAGTATCCCATGCCTTTTTATTTATACCTAGATTTGTTACAGACTTCATAATTTGTACTGAAAATTTTTAAAAAGCGTTACTATGGGCAGGGCCCCACCGCCCCCCCCCCCTAAAAAATTCCAAAAATTGCGTTAAGGAATACATAATTAATTAACTGTTTAAAATCCATTAATATTTTTAGAAACGATTAATCTCTATTCGGCTTAAGTAGCAGATATTTGCCTCCTAAAATCATCAAAATGACAACTCACATTAAATTTTGGCAGGTGTGTTCTACAACAATCTAAGCAAATAAATTTGCCAAAAACCAATAAGGGCCATTATTACAACCTAAAGATAAAGTTCCTGATAGTTAACCTCAACATTAGCTCACGTGAACGATAAAGTGACCATTAATGTTTTCATTATTACAACTGTCCGATAAAATATATAATACAAATGATGTATTGTGGCTAGACTGGTGTAGATACCGGCTACTTTGACTGTTAAAATGCTTAAAGTTCACTTTGAAAGTTACCATGAGAATAAACCTGTTGTTAGCTTATCAGTCACTTTTACATTAATGTTTACTTGCAATAATCAAAATATATTTACCTGCCAGATAACATCCTGAAATTAACTATTTGTAAGTTGTAATAATGGTCCTAAGAGACAAAAATATAGTAGGTCTCAAGTAGAAAGGCCCTAACTCATATTTTTTACGAAATTTAGTTTTTCAGTGATTCCAATACATTTCACACAAATACATCTCGTCACAAAAATTTATTGCAATAGTTTAAAAAAATAAACGCTTTTACAAGCAGTTTTACAGTTTCTATTATGTTTTTAGCTTCTCCTGTAAAATTACAATTATTTGATTTCCTGCCTTTCTACTTGAGAATAACGATATGTATTTATGACCATATTATGCAGAAATATGCATTTTCAGCAAAATATGCAAAAATATGCACCAACAAACCGATGCAATTTTGACTAAAAATTCATTGTTTCGCTCTTGCCAATATCAGGGTTAAAGGAAAAAGCATTCATTTGTATGAAAACCCTGTCCCTGGGTATGAGAAATGGATAAATCCAATTAAGACAAAATTAATAATACATATTCAATGATATGCAGAAATATGCATTTTCAACAAAATATGCACCAACAAACCGATTAAATTTTGACTAAAACTTCATTGTTTCGTAAAGATATTTCGTTCTTGCCAATATCAGGGTTAAGGGGGAAAATATGCATTTGTATGAATCCCATCAAGACACAATTAATAATACATATTTCAATCAGAGAATACCAAATTCACTGATTGTATTTTTTTAACTTCTGGCTAGGTATATTGAAAATTAAACTACCTTCATTCGCGGCTTATTTCATTACTTTAGCTCTCACTTCACTGTGAGCCATATCAAAATGTATCAAAATGCTAAACTTTCACACTTTATTAAAATAAATAAAATTTATTATTTTCACAACTCCTCCAGATATTTACTTAAAGCAAAATTTCACAAATTCTAATCAATTTCTTTACTTGCATGTCCATAAGAATTGTGTTCCATAATATTTATGTTTAGATTTAATTTTTATAGAGATATCAAAGTTTGCTTCAATACTTTTCTTCTTCACACAAACTTTATTTCCTCTTCAAGAAAATTTTTAATTCGCAGTTTTATTTAAAATCATTTTTTTTTTTTTATTTGTGAATTGATTTTTTTTTTTTTTTTTTTTTTTTTTTTTTTTGTATATGCATCTTCGTAAGTTTTATTTTTGACATGCTTTACTGACTCGATTTGAAAATCATGTTCATGGCAAAATAAATCGCAAACAAAACGGCAACACACAACCAAACGGACACAAAACCCGACAAGCGGTTCTCATATCAACAAGAATAATAAAAATATAAAATAAAAAATAAAAAAAAAACAAAATAAGAACAACAATCCGCCTTATTTTATTTCTTTATTTAGTTTTTTTTTTTTTTGTAAATACTTTTTACAAGATGCATTTGCAGCTGCATACAACAAATCATATTTTTACTTTAATCGACATTATCGACATGCATGTTGTCTGCTGCATTAAATGCAGAGAAGAGAACGAATAAGCAAAAGACTAAGTGAACATTTCCATACATACATGCTCTAGTCAAGACTGGGCTAACTATCTGACTACACTGCTGCAGTGGAGTTGAGTTTATTTATATTAAACGTGGGTGGTAATAAGGAAATTTTATTCTCACATCAAGAACAACAGAACTTCCACATCATGAAGTAAATTTCTAAAAAATAATTTTAAATTTACTAGAATTACAACGAACAAGTTTTATGGAAAACAAAGTCTAAATGGTACAATGAACATTTTGTTGGCGTTGTTCGTTCTTGAATTAAATTGTCTAGGAAATGGAGTTTGCATAGGCAGGCATATGTGGGCCTATGGACGACGTTGAAAATTGAAAATTTAATTTGCTTAATTCAATTCGCGCAAATATTTTTTTTAAATACATACTACAATTTGAATAGACTTTGTTCATACCAGACAATTTTATTTCCGCAACTTTTTAGTTCATGTGCAGGAGAGGATGGCTGCTGGGTTGTCCGATTTTTTCCGACCTTTTCCGCTAATTTGATTTTTAAAACCTCCCAAAGTCGCCAAAATCAATTTTAATTAGTTTTTCTTACTATATATTTGATAATAAATTTCTTTTTATATAACACTTTTTTTAATATAAATTTTTATAAAATATTCGTTTAAAAATTTAGCAGAAAATCGCCTAAAATAGAAATAAAATCGCCAAAAATTGTTTCTTGTAAATTTTTCTCATCCAAATTGAAAACGAGTTAATTAATAATTCTGTCTGCCAAAAAAAAACCGACTTCAATGCATAGATCTGATAGAAGAAGATAAGAAGTACGTGAAATATAAAATTAAATTTTAATGAACGTACCTCCGCCCATTTTTTAAGTGCAAGATTGTGTTTTTCAGAGCTCAGGCTACATGTTGTCTTGAAAAAATCAGTAAAGTAAAACCACTTAAAATAAAATATTAAATTTGCAGCGGGCGTGATTCCGTTTTTTTTTAAATCGCGGATTGTGTCTATTTTAGAGCTCAAGGTGTGTGGCAAATTTCGTAAAAATCGGTTAAGTAGAACTGCGTAAAATACTATAATAAATTTTAATGGGCGTAATCCCGCCCATTTTTTCAACTTTCAAATTGTGTAATTACAAGAACTAAATGTGTTTTATAGGTTTCGCAGCAATCAAATAAGTAGAATATCATAAAATTATATAAAAAAAATTTTTTTGCAATGGGACCAATGGGATCATGTACCCTCTCAGACAACGAAAAAAATTTTACAATCGGTCCAAAATGTACTGAGTACACCTAAAAAAAATAGAGACGAATTGTTAACCTCCTCCTTTTCTTGAAGTCGGTTAATCAATAATAGAAAAATCATCAAAATCAAATTGCTTTAATTTTTTACAGACGAGTTTTGGTAGAATTTATTTTTGAAACTACTAATTCAACAAACTAATTTTACAAAAAAAATTTTAAATTCAATTTTGTTAAAAAAAATAGTTATAAAAATCGCCAACAAATTTATTTATCGCCACAAAAATCACCATATTGCTAAATCAATCGTTAAAGGTTCAATTAGACGTACCATAACCATAGAAAACAGCTGTTCGAACCAACTTATGGTGACTCGCCATAACACCATAGCCATTACCATAGAAACCAATTGAATTTTGGTTATGACTATGTCTAATTTAAGCTTTAGACGCCAAAAAAGTTTAAAAATCGTCACGTTTGGCAGGATATCTGACAAACCTGGATGGTTCCCTTCTTCATTATCTTCTTCTTCTCTCTCTATCTCTCTCTCTCTCTCTCTCTCTCTTCTATGAAACTATCAAAACAATGTTTCATTAATCAATTCTTCAAACTTCAATTAAATCAGCATAAAATTTTTGATTTACATATTTGTAAATATTGAGATATTACTGTAAATATACGAAAAGTTCACATGTACAACATATTCAAATATTTGTTTTATCTCCATATTTTTTTTTAACAAGGTACGGTAAGAAAAAAGATTGTAATACACACACGCCAATATCATGTCAAATTGTTTTCTTATTTATGCGCTGAAGAGACAGACAAACAGAAAGGCAGACAGACAGATAAAAGTTAAAGAGAGAGAGAGAGAGAGAGAGAGAGAAATAGATCTGACAGCTACACGCACTCCACAACATTCGATTACATATTTTACGATAAGATATATTTTTTCTGTACGAGTATTTTATTTGAAAATTTTGATTTATAATGTTCAATAGAAAGCAACAACTAAAAAAATACATTAAAAAAAAATTGAACATTTTTATTTTAAAAACGCATTTCCTATTAAATGCAACAACAAATATCATTTGTAATGACAGTTCAATAATGTTTGACAACTGAAGTCATAATGCGTGTATGGAAGTATGTTGGTTACAACAAGAGTTCCAAACATCATTGTTATGTTTAAAGTAAAATAGAAGGAAACAAATATGTATTTAATATGGAAAAGAAAATTTATTGTTGATGGAAAGAAAGTGTTTAAGTTACAAACACATTTGTACATACATACATACATAATATGTATGTACACCAAAAGGTGAAAGAGCAATGAATTATAACAATTTGTACTCGTATCTCTTTTATTTTGATAATAATATTAGTAAGTGCTAGTTTACACTATGCAAGTCATATTGCTAAGCTGATTAGTTTGAGGGAGATAGAGACGAGGGGAACTTTTTACTGAGAATATAATCCATCTTGTGAAAAAAAAGGTTTTCATACTTTAACTTGTGCAAATAAACACTAACTTCAATTTATTTCCCTTCGAACAAAATGTAGCGTGGTTGCAACCTTCTATGAGCAGGCTGGGGCAACAGTATTCGCCCTATTTGAAAACGCCCCAGCAAAAAATTACACATTACCATCAGAAATACTTGCCATATAATGATTTACTTTTCTGATTACCAAATTTCATTACTCGCTTATAAATCACATTATGTAAAATTAAAAAAAAAAATTATGTACCATTTTTGAAATTTTTTGTTGGGGCTATAACTTTTGCAAATGGCGCCAAATATCAATTCGGTTTTGACATCTGTGAAGTAAACAAAGGCAGAATACAAATAGCAAAGCCATGAATCGGTTTACTTCGCAAGAAGGCAGAGTAATTGTGTTGTATTGGCAAGGCTGGCCCGCCCCTGAACAGCTGTTTGCTGAGAATATCGCTACTGTTGCCGAAGATGAGTCCGGAACATCGACCAGACGATGTGCCACTCAATTGGGCATTAGCCGGCGGTCCCTACGCAGAATTTTGGTGAAAGATTTGATTTGCAAACAGTGCGTCAGCTGTTAGCTGTTAACAGACAAACGTGTGTTTTTAAGCGATGTCTCGAAGACTTCTTGTTCGTAAAAAAACAGTCAAAAACAGTTACGTTTACAAATAAAAAAAAAACAAATGCTTAACACTTATGCTGAGTACACCTTTGGCATTTCCTGATATTTTTCGTTGTGTGGCATTACCTTCTATAATGTAAACGGCGTTGCACATATTTTGAAAATTACACCACAAAATGACAACACAAGAAATGCCAGATGTGTATGTACTCAGAATAAGAAAAACATCTTTAAGATCCTATATGTCCCTTTTAAATAAAACTTGTAACCCATTTTTAAATCCTAAAATAGAAACTCATTTTAAAACGTTTTTAAGACCTTCCTACAAAAGAACAAGTTATCATCATACTTTGTTTGTTCTTTTTATATAAAATTATATTAATTTAAATTTTTTTCTTTTTTTTATAAAAAAAAAAACACTGCAAAATGATAAACAAAACATTTTATATTTAAATTGCAAAAATTAATAGCAACAAAAGAAAAACACTCTTTTTTGACAACAAATAACATTAGCTAGCGATAATGGGTATTTATTTAATAAAATACTTTTTAGCTAAATTTTAGAATTTTAAAATGCGATTTTTTTTCATTCTTTTTGTGTGCGAGTGTTTTCATGTTCAAGGTCATGCATGCATGTCTTGTCATATTTGTTAAAACAATTAAAATAAAAAAAATTAAACAAATAATAAAAAAGAAAACTCTTCAAATAAATATGAAAGTAAAAAATAAGATTAATCACGTTGGGGTTTTTTTTATTGTTTTCTTAACCGAAAACAATAAATTTGATTATTTTCTTAATTTCCATTAAGTTGTTTTTCTAATTAAAAATTCTCCACAAGTTTTTTTTTGAAAACGTCTGGCGTTTTTCAATATATGTATGTATTTTTTATATAATACATATTTCAATTTTTTTTTTCAATATGCTGTCTATATAAATTGAAAATGTGTATAAATCTTTTAAAAGCTATTAATACATTTTTGTTGTTGCCGTTTCTTTTTTTTTTAATTTTGATTGTTAATGCAATTTATTTATTTAAATTTATACATACACATACATACATATCGTTAATTAACTATAGAAAGGCCCTAACACACTATTTTTTTTAATCTAGTTTTTTGTATATTTCGATAGAAGAACATCTAATGTATCGAAAAACGCAAAAATCTCGATTTCGAGAAAATAATTAGTTAGGGCCTTTCTATATGAAGGTAACAATATATATGTTCTGCTGTGACGCATTTTTGTTGCTTATCTGTTTGTTTATTTTTATAAAAAAAAACAATATATTCAAAATCATTACAGAATTGTAATGAATTGAATGCTTTCGCTTTCACTTTCGTTATGTTTTTCTTTTTTTAGCAAAAATCTCGTACAACTTTCATGACAAAAAATTCTTATCATTTTTGAATACTTAGAGAAATGTTTGCAAAACATGAGTTTCATTCAATCTACTATAATTTACTAGATGATGTGTTGCTTCATCCGCTTCAAGAATACTTATCAATTAAAAAAAATGTAAAGGGTTTTGCAATAAGAGGTTTCATTTTGATATATGCATGTAAAAAAAACGATTATTTTTAAGCGAAACCATGGGATGCTTATTGGATTATAGAGAGGATAGTACTGCCCTTAATTATGGAAAACAATATCATCCGAAGGGCAAGCATGGCCACGCTTGCAAGGACCACATTGTTTTCATGAAATTTTGAATCACCAATTCGCAGATTTGCAGCTGTATGTTCTCGTTAACTTTACGAATTCCATCTATGAGATCTTGAATAGATTGAGGAACATTGGCAAATTTAATAAGGTGAACTCATCTTGTAAGTGCTTTTATCAAATTTCCTGCTGTCAAAAAATTTATGAACAGTTTGCTTGATTTGACACCACTGAAACTAACCACTGACCATCATCTGCTGATATGAGGTCACCTGTACCTTATCTTTCACGTAGCCCCAGCGAAAACAGTCTAAATGTATTAAATCACAAGATATCGGTAGCCCCTGCGAGAAATCACACGGTCACGAACCCTTTCACACAAAATAACGAATATTGCTGATTGTCTGCAGGCAGGCATGAGTTCTTGTGCTAACTGAACTTTAAAAAAAGAAAAGAAAAATTCAATACAAAATTGTTTTTTTAAAACTTTTGTATTAGAAAAATTATTTTTTATGAATAGGGAAGTATGTATGTAAATCTTTATGCCAAATACAGATAATTTGGGATGTTGAATGGGACGTTCCTAAGATTGACAAGAAATAAAAATCAGGGGGGAAATTGCTGCAATTAGATATCGAAAAAATGTTCATATACATAATTTCAATTGCATGGAAATTGCGATCGATATCGAGTGCCGTGAGGTGAGTGAGGTTTTCTCAACACACAATTGCTTTTGAGCGTCGTTTGATTCTTCACATCACTAACTTGTCGCAACAGTTAAAACTTTTCCACCAGTTTCAGATTTGCTGCCCGGAAAGGTGCCTCACGACGACCCAAACATTTTTTAGTTTTGCAAACTTTCACCATATATATTTTTTTTTTTTTTTTTTTTTTTTTTTTTTTTTTTTGGTAAATTTAAATAATTTCGATGCATTAGTGAAGCGTTTATCGTTCTATTTTTTTTTATTAATGGCATAATTTTTACTTGTCATCTGTCACGACAGTTGTCAAAATGGCCGGCTATTCAAAATTAAACGTCTTTTTGGAACACCATTTATATAGGTATACACTAGTCGCACTACGAAATACATATTTTAATTAAAAAAAAAAATTATGAGATTTCATCAGAAGTTTTTTCAAGAAGTCATCTCTTTCGAAAGTCCTGAATTTTACATACATATATGTGCAGACTTTTAATGGTAGTTTATGAGATTTGCAGGGTAAAATATAGAAATAATATAAAAATATGTGTATTAAGAATCAGGAAAAATAACTGGGAAGTTCAAACAATAAATTATAATCATTTTGAAATAAATATTTATATGCAACAAAATTTTAAAAACCAAAATTAAAATTTTGCGAAACTATAGATAGATATGTAGAAGTAAAATCGTTACTTTTGCATTTGTAGTGATAGATTGTAGTTGCCCACTCAGTGGAATTTTTTACACTTCAGTTTCGTCTCCTTAATATTAATCTCTATCAGTCATTGACTGACTTGTTCATATGAGAATTTAATATGTATATCATTACTTATTTATGTTTACTCTGTATGAAATAAAAAATATAAATGTACATTTGATAAAAAGTAAGAAAATTTGCTCGCAAATCATGTGAGTTCTTGTGCTTTTAGTATTTTAATTTTCGTAGTATTTTCGAAGTCAAGGTTAATTTTAATGTTTTTTAACAATTTGAGTACAATTTTTTATATTTATTTTTTATTGTTATTAAAAAAAAAACAGATAAATAGCAACATCAAAACAGGAACCCCTATGTAAAAAAAAATTTGTCTGTTCCACCTAAAAGTGTGAGGGCTTTTTGTTATTCTTAAAAATTTGCATACAAAATAAAAGAAAAAAAAAACAAGAACGAATTGCGAGTGTTGCTGCTTTTTTTTGTTTCAGTGAGTGTGACGTTTGGGTTCTAAAGTGAATTTTTGCATATATGTATGTACATATGTATTATGATTACATTTTTATTGCTCTTTCTTCAATAAATCTTGAAATATAATTTTGTTAAATGAAATGTTTATTGATGAAATGCATATAATGGTTTTTAAAGAAAATCTTTTATATTAACTGAAAATTGAGTTAGATTTTAACCCATTAACCGCCAAAATGAAACCAATGACGATAATTAACAAAAAAGTTTATTTTTAATTTCATTGTGCTCAAAGTTAACATAAAGTAATGGAAAAAATAAAAAAAGTAATAAGTGGGCGGAGTAAGGAGAGTGTACTCAATTGAGTACAGCGGCGGTTTACAGGTGGTATTTTTCAAAACATGATTTTTCAATACATAGTGTTTTCAAACATTTTTTGCACTGCCAGCGAACTCTTGCATGGCATACGACACATCTGAGTTGATTTTTTAACTTCTTGGGGTAGTGCCCTATACCATCTTGTGGCAACCCTAGGACCAATGAAGACGAGAGTCGAGCTTTAGTTTGCGTATTTTGCCGTAAATAGTATCTTGCAATGTAACGTCGGAATAAAAGCTGATCCATGTCATCATTATGAGTCTTTACATACAAGACCCACCACCATTTCTTACCTCGAATGGCAATTCTGTACAGCGAAATTGACTGATCTAGCTCATCCACTCTCGACAATTATGAACTTCATTTAAAGAAATAATTGATGTTTGCATATTTTGGGAGTCCCCTCTTTATTGTGAAAAACACACAAGTTGCTTTTGTATTTCTGGGGAAACAACAGTGTTGCCAGAATTCGCATGTGGATTCTGCCGCTGTACTCAATTGAGTACAGATATATCTAAACTACGATAACTTTATAAAAATGAGTGGGAGGCAATTTGTTTCTACTTATTTTATAAATAAAAATGCTTTAGTTTAGGAAATTAAGGTACAAAATAAATTAACAATTAATTATAAAAAGTGGAAAATACATACTTGTCACGTCACATCAATTTTGCACCAGACGAAGAGTTAATTTTTTAACAGTCTAAATATTTATCGACAGGTTTTTGTTCCTTATTTCAATAGAATATGGTTCAGATTTAGCTAGAAACGCCAATTAATTACAAAAACTTCCAAATATGCAAAATTGTCAGCTTTTTTTGGCTGTACTCAAGTGAGTACAGCGGCGGGTAATGGTTTAAGGAAGAGTGGGAGGAGTGAACTACAGGAAATTTATGTTTTTAAATATTTAAATTTTGTTCTATGCAAACGTGTAATTTTTTTATAAAGTTTACTAAATTTGTAATATAAAAGAAGCCAAATTGTGTCAATTTTGCAGTTCGAATAACAGAATAATTTCTAGGATGGGAAAATATTTATGTTGCAAAAATGTGCATACATTTGGTCTAGTAAAAATACAATGAGGGCAATTATGAATAAAATTCCGCGAGCAATTTTTCCCGGGGAATAATTCCAACTAATAGCAAGTAATAGGGAAAACAAAAAAATTCTAATTGGAAAAGGGAGAAATTTCTCGCGGAATGTTGTTCATAATTGCCCTGAATACCTTGCAAAATCGTCGTCGTCAAAGTAGAAATATGAAACTCGTAATTAGGACCAGTATACATATATATACATATATATATATATATATATGTACTACATACATACATACATCATCACCTTAAAGACCAAACAACCTATCAGCAAAAATTTCAAAATTGAGTTTTTTATTTAATATTATTCCGTATATCATAACGCATATATATGCAAAATTTTGAACGCCTAATATTACAAATAAACAAGCTATTACCAAATTTCCAAATACCCTATCAGCAAGTGTACAATTTTCTGTACAACCAACCAAATAACCTATCAGCACTCATGCTAAAGAAGAAATCAGAGTAACTATTTGAATTTTTTTCTTTTTGAGAAACAGTTACTTTTGATTTGTTGTTCTTTGTTTTTTATTACATTTTATTTATTGTTAGAAGTGAAAAGAAAATAAAAAAGTTTTAAAACGCAATAAAATGCAGTAATGCCAAATTTTGAGACTCAAAACGCGTACAAATTTTTGAAAAAAGGGCTAGAAAGGGCTAAATTGAAAAAAATATTAAAAAATAAAAAAAAATAGTAAAATTTTTCGAAAAAGCGCGAAAAGGGGCTAGTATTAAAATGTTTCTGTTGAAAATAAAAACATCAAATCAATTTTTTTAAAGTAATTTATTAGAATAAAAATAACTATCATGAGATCAACACATATGTACATAGCTTGAGAGCTTCAATATTTTACATATTTCATACATACGTAGATTAAATAGTTAGCATATATATATAATAGAAATATATATACATATGTATGTCTACATAAGTAGATACATTTAAAATTGGCCGTTATTAAATAAAATTTCGATTTCTCGCTCTTCTAAAAACATACATTATCTGTTTTAGGCTGTACTGAATAACTTTCAAGGCATAAAAAATTTGGAAAAAATAAAAGATTACTCTATATTATTCTTCTTTTTTAAATTGGTAAAGCAATATCGACTTTTTACTCATTTTATTTTGCTAGATTAAAGGAAGAAAAAGATCGCAAAAGTTTAAATGTAGCCATATCGAGCAAAAACTAAAAAGGGGCTAAAAGATTACTGTAAAAAATGCTAGGTTTGCGCCTTTTTAGTTTGGGACCAAAATTTTTTTTCGCGTTTTGACTGACTGAAAACGGGCAAATATGGAAGTTCCTAAAAAAGTCAACAAAAAAGAAGAAAAAATAAAAATCGTATGAACGGTAAGGAATATGAAGATTTTTCAAAAGGCAAAATCGTTTACAGAAAGGCAAGAGAAATGGAACCTGGGTGCACATCAAAATGTTGTGAAAAAGCTTCAAATCGACATTGTTCTATTTTTTCCGAAAAATTAACTTTAATAACTTTTAATAACTTTATTTAAAAATTAAAAATTTTAGGAAAAATAAAAAATGTATACTTCAGAAGGCCGTGACGTACTAAAAAGGAGCAAAATAAATCATCAAAAATCATGATAAAGTTTTAATTTTGTTGCATAGTGTAATTTAAGCAAACATTAGGCACTTTTTTGTTTAAACAAGTAAAATAAACTATAACTGTTAATATTTAATTTATTTAATATTCACGTGTTTAAAGGAATGCTTAATTATTCATACTAATTAGTATTGCTGATAAGTTGTTTGGTTTAAGATTTTTACAATTCCAAATAACCTAAGCTCCATATCATAGGCTGTGTTTAGAAAAACCGAGCTTTCTCAACCGATATATACTTCTGGTTTCATTTTAATCTGAATATATAATTTTCGTTTCAATATTGCAAATAGTTCCAATTTTATAACGTTTTTTCTCTCTCCTGTAAACTTTTGAAAACTGCTGATAGGTCGTTTGGTCTTTAAGGTGACGACATACTGTTTGAAAAAAAATTCGATTTCCTGTTTCTTTTTACTCCAAAAATTTGCAAAAACTAACTTTTTTGCATCTGAATCTGCTTAATCTTCGCTTCCGATAACGTCTGATCTAATCACGATTGATATATTGAAAGTTAAAAAAAATAAATAAATCATTTTCAGAAATTAGAATTTTATAAAGTTTGAAGTTTAATAAATTCCTTTTTAAATCAATTTTTTTATTAAAATAAATCCCAAAAGTAAGTACATATGTAGATACATATTTAGTTAGTAAATTAAAAACGCATGTCTCCTCAACTAAATCAAAAAAGTTTCGCAATTTATATTTGTTCAAAAAAAAAAACACCACACACAATATGAAATAAATTACAAAACATCAATTTCACTAGCTACTCGTGCACGAAATACCACATGCTTCCTCGATTTTCATTTAAAAAACACGTCATTTATTCCATCAAAAAATACAAAAAAAAATTAAATAATTTTATTTAAATAATTTTTTAATGTAATATGATAATAATAGCCAACGTCCTTGAGAATTTGTTTTTAAAAATATCAATATAAATATTTGCAAAAAAAAAGAGAAAAAATTCAAGAATTAAAAGCAGTTTTGATGAAACAAAACGAAATAAAATTATTCAAATTTATGCTGCTGATTAAAAATTCCAAATGTTTCGAATTAGAAAAACAACTATGTACATATCAAAGCAAAATCTTTATTTTAATTTAAGTTAAAAAAAATTAACGTTAATTTTTGGTTTCAATTTGTCGTAAACAAAATGCAGTTGTTTATTTTTATATAGAATGACTTTTTTATAATTTTTTTTAGCACATATTGTGTTTAAATTGTGTTATTTATATGATTGTTTTTACCGAAATGAGTTTCGATACAATTAAAATATCAAAAAAATAAAAAGGAAGTGGAAACGGAATTTATTTGCATGAGAATGGCGATAATGATGAGCAAGCAGACCGAACGACAAACTAACTAACACGCTTCAGTAACACATTAATTTGAGTTTTAGTTAAAACATATAAAACTGTTCTATTTTATTTATTTATTTGTTTTTTTTTTTTTTTTTTTTTTGGCAAACAGTAATTTTCGATGTTATTAAATTTTTATATTAAAATCAAAACATATATTTGTTTAGTTTCGAATATATAATAGAAATATAGAAATGTTGTTTCTAATTTCTATATGATTAATTGCTACAACGCAAACATTTTTTTTCTTGTTTTATGATCGAATGTTTGGTAATGAAATTTACAATGGATAACTTTATGATAATTAAGTTTTTAATTCGGAGACAAAAAAAAAAAGAAGAAAAAAGTATTCAATTCGAGATAAGCTGATTTTGGCAACCCCGTAAAAGCGTAAGCCACATAATTTTCGAAGTTCGTTTTTGACCAAAATCGATTATTTGCGAACGTAAATCGAAAATCGACAAAAACGAGGTCCAAAAAATGTGTCTCTTAAGCTTTTTTTTAAGCGGTTTGGCTCGATATTCAAAATTACTCTTATAGCCTTTTCACACTTACTCACATCTTTCATCTTTCATCAATTTGGCAAGATGATAACATCTTCCCATAAGAATTATACAGGTCTAAATGTTCAACATCACCGTTCCACATCTTTCGATTATTTTAGCGTCATCACTAGAAAAAATTTATAAAACTATATACATACTAGTGTCCTGCACAAGACATCTTATAAGAACTTTCAAGACATGAGGGATTTTTCAAATGCTTTACTACAGCGAAATCTTATAAAACAAACGTTAACACCACTGTTTGCAAGAAATTTGTTTGAGTATTGTAGGTATAAGAGTAAAGAAGAAAACACTTTGTGACGGAAGAATTTGTGATACTTGCTTCTTTCTACGCATGAGCGCGTGTACAAACGTCATGCATGTATGTGTGTATGATCTTTTATTTTTCTGCGCACATTCAAAGGCACACACATGCATTAACATTGGTTGTATGCGGTTAATCACATAATAACTTACCATCTACATATTACACACACACTCAAACGTACAATATGAAAAATAACAAGCATACACTAATCAACAGTACTTCTTTAGAGTGTTTGTTACAAACAAGCTGTCTTGGCAACATCGCTTGTTAACACTGATATACAAGTACACCAATACATCCATCGTGCTTCGCTTATAGTACGACAGCATTTATTATTGGTTTAGTATAATACATGCGACGTGAACATTTAAAAATCATGACGTATTTACATTTAAAGACTGTTTACGCAGGTCTCTAATACATAATTACATACATGCATACATATTATAAAAATGTATACATATGTATGTATGTATGCATGTATATCTACATATGCATGTATAGGTACTAGTGATGTAACGAATATTTGAAACGATATTCGCGAATACGAATATTATATGCAATATGAAATATTAAAAAATTGTTATGAAAAAGGACTTCACACTCTTGTTGGCGTACTTTAAAGTTAATAAAAAAAGTACCCAAAATTTTAATGATCGTCATTAAATAATATTTGAAAATGATACGAAGCACAAATTTCTGTAAAAAATTAATGTATTTGTGCAAACTAAAATTTTTAGTCATTTATTTAAGATTTATGCATTTATTTATTTAATTTCTTTGGAAAAATATTCCTATTCGTATTCGCCTAAAAATGGCCGAATATTCGACAATTCGAATACGAATACGAATAGTCGTGCATCACTAATAGATACATACATATGTACATAGATGAAAGATGTTGTAATGTGAAGAGTTTTTTTCAATTTTCAACATATTCCACGCATTCCTCAAAGATGTGAGTGAGTGTGAAAAGGGTATTAGGCTGAGTTTACATTAGGGATTGGTAAATATCTTCAAAAATCGATTTTCGATTTTTCGATCAACTTATTTAATTTCAATTTTTGAAATCGATTAATCGTACGTGAAAATCGATTTTATAATCGTTTAAGACAAATTGGCTAGTTTATAAACAAAATAATCTTTATTCATAAAAATTCAAATAACAAGCAAAAACAAAAGTTAACATATTTATGTACATACATTAAAAATAGACACAAAGTTAATTTTGCGAAACACATTAAACTCTCATATGTATATGCATTTTAGATATTAAAGCTGAATGTTTAAATTAAAATTATACGTAAACTTGCTTTATAGTTTAGCAATTTTTTATATTACATAAAATAAATTTCATAAATTATTTCTAAGGATTATTAGTTTAAATGTTTTAAACTGGACACTTTTACTTGTTCTTGTTAACATCAACGTCAGGCAATGTCAAAATACGGCACTTAAGTACTATTTTTTCTCAGTAGTTGTTTATTTTTAACCGACTGTTGCTATTTTCTAGCCCTTAGAGAAAGTAAGTGTCCTATTTTCGATATTGTCTTGGCATTGACGTCGACAAAAAGTTACGGAATAAAGATGAATAATAATAATCAAATCAATCTTCTTCAATCAGTAAACTTAAAAAAATTGCAAAAATTTTGATAATAATAAAAAATCGATTTTTATAGCCCAGTAATCGATTTTAGTATAAAATCGCAGACGTAAGATCGATTTAAAAAAATCGTCATTGGATTGTGTGTATATTGTGTATATTTTGTTGTTGGATTTTAAAGAAAAGACGATATTATGCATTTAAACTGACGCAAGACCATTTGCATAAAAAACTGAATACCGCCATAGTTTTATTTAGCAGTATATGTATATCGTTACCTTAATATAAAAAGGCCCTAGCTCATTATTTTTTGATATCGTAATTTTTGTATATTTCGCCAGAAGAGAATCTAATGTATCGAAAAATGCAAAAATCCCGATTTCAAAAAAATAATGATATATGGGTAATATATGTCATACTATTTACAAAAAAAAAAAAAATTGTATTGCACTATCGTAAGTAATCGATTTTCGTCAAAAAATGTGTCTGTTAAGGCGTTCTCGAGACAGAATTTCCCAGTTTAGATGTAAAACAAATATACATATTTCTGAAAATGGACTTGGCAAGTTTAAAAGTGCTCTCCTGCAAAACAGCAAAATATGACTTAAGCCCTTTTTCCTTATTGCCACATAATTTTCTATTGTTTTTTTTTATTTTACTGGTAATCGCTGGTATCGCAGGTCATAAAAAAATATGCAGAATTACTAAAACAAAAGTTGGTCAAATTATCAACCCTATTCTAAATATTCCCCGGAAAATAATTCCCACGGAATTCATATTTTTTGTCAAAAATAAAATCCACCTATCCTTAAAATTAAAATTTGAGGTAGAACTTCGAATTTTCGAAGTCAGCTATTTTGTTTTCAATTGTTTTATTTTAAATGAAAAAGCTTGCAAAATGGCTTTTATACAATGTATAGGGAAGAAACTCCTGAAATAATAAATATTGTACGTGATTACTTGTATTCGATTGCTTTCCCTTGCTGTATAAGAACATCGTTTGGTGCTCTGTGCTCTACACCAACTTCAAATTTACGTTTTGAGGCTAACATTATATCTTTAAATGCCCAAAGAGACATCCTCACAACTAAACGTTTTCGCATCCTTTCGTACCAAGAAGGAAATCCGTTAAATCAAATAATAAAAAAAACTCAAACAATCAAAGAAAATACCTAAATTTCCCTCCTTGCTTTATAGAATAATTGATAACTGTCGAAATCTGGACATACCACTCAATACTTGCAGAAAACTATCTAAACCACTTCCAGCATGGTTTCTAGATGCGTCATGCATCAATAATACCCTGCAGAAATTCTCAAAAGCTAATACCCACCCTTCCATATACAGGAAACTATTCGCAAGTTTAATGGCAGAGCTTAAAGATCACACATTTATATTTTGCGATGGATCCAAAACCGAATCGTCAGTTGCATATAGTATCACTTCCGCGAATACAGTTTTGAAAATTTCCCACCTCTGCGAATATAGTTCAATTTTCTCAGCTGAAATCATTGCTATACATGAAGCAATGTCATATCTAAAAAATATTGGGAAAAGTAAATTTGCAATATGTACAGACTCTCTCTCGTCTTTGAATGCTATCCTGAATATTTCAAATAATGAATACTATACGTCACTCATAAGAAACACTTTGATCGAAACATACCCAAATGTTAAAATAATCTGGGTACCAGGTCACAGTGAAATTCAAGGTAACGAATTCGCCGATTTCTCTGCAAAGAACGCATATCAACAGCCCTTACACTATACAAATAAATTAAGTCGCAGAGATATAGAACGAAAAATCGTTAACCACTACGTTTCGAAAGATAAGGATAATAATTATAACTCGACTATATGTCAGATTATGGAAAAGAGATGCGTAGGCTGGATTACAGCAAATTTTTGCGACTTCGCCTTGATCACACTAGAGTCACACACGGTATTCTATTCAATTCAAATTTTAATCCCTTTTGTAACTGTCAAGTAATACCTAATTTATATTAAGCATTTTTTTCATGAAATTAGTTGCATGAAAAATTTTTATTTGTCAATAGGAGGCCTGCAGATGCAGCTCATATCAAAAAAGTTGCCCAAAAATGCACCAGAGATTCATTATACGCCCTTTCTATATAACATTATCTTCTATAGCGCTGCAATTAGCAAATAGAAAAAGATGCGTGCAACAAAATTCATGAAATTTTATCAAAAAATGCTTAATGTAAATCAGGTATAAGTTACCCTACCACACCATATCATTTGCTTAGCGAATGCCCAACGCAAAACACATTACGAAACTCCACATTCCTTAGTTCTAATCCTATAAGTAACCTATCTCATCCTACATTACGAAATATATCTTTACTAACTAAATTCCTTAAAAAATCAAACTTGTATAGCGAAATATAGTCATAGTTAAATCTCATGTTAATGTATACCTACACATACTCTTTTAGATATAAGTATTTATATTAAATATGTATTGAGCTGAAGGCCTACGTTGCTATTGCTCATGTTTCACTATTTTCTTGTAATTTATAATTATAAGTAAATAAATAAATAGGAAATTAAATGTTAAACTTACCGTACTCTCTCGGAATAGATTTCGACTTCTTTAACTTTTTGCTGCAGCAATAACTGTTGCTGTTCGAACGGTGTTAACTGGTGTTTTAGGGCCACAATACCACCACCATTTGTTAATATGTTGCCGCACTGTTGCTGTTGTTGTTGTTGTTGCTGCTGCTGTTGTTGTTTAATTAATAAAGCTGCTGTGGCAGCAGAAGCATTTACAATAATTGCATTACCATTGATGTGGCCGTTGGTTGTGGTGTTGGGGCTGGTGGTGGTGATGGTGTTATCCAACAAACCAGACGACTGCAAGCCATTTAAAATGTTTTTAGTCAAAGAAACAGCATTAATGGACGATTGTTGCAAAAGATTTGCATGCATTTGATGTTGAGGCAAGTGCTGTTGTTGCTGCTGTTGCTGTAGTTGTGGCTGCGTCTGTGGCGGAGCATTTAGACAATGATAGAAGCCATTTAAGTTAATATTTTGTAAAGTAGTCAAAGGTGTTGCTTGAGATGTTGATAGTTCTCCGGCGCAAAATGAAATTACTGAAGGAGAAGTAGAGCCACTATTGTTGGAGGCTGAAGAAATACTGTTGGCACGAGGCCGCAAATCGAGACCCAAAATGTTGTTCTGACCATTTAGCAGATTGTTGAGGGAAGTTACCACATTAGAGGGTAATTCCGGATTGGTGTTTGAATTTTGATTGAGGTTTTGGGTTTGTGAGCAGCCATTTTGGTGCAAGCCGGAGCCAATGACACCAATGTTGTTAGTGTGGTTGCTATTCACTTGGGAATTGTTAATATTATTAGAAGTGCTTGTAAGTGTGGTTTCATTTATGTTAAGACTTTTAGCGATTTGCAATGGTTCAGGGGTGTTGCTATTGCTAGATCCATTTATTAGCTGATTTTGCCCATTGTTATAACCATTTGCCTGCAATGGTGCCGGAGCCTTAGTATTTTGTTGCTGCTGCTGCTGCTGTTGTTGTTGCTGCTGCTGTTGCTGCTGCTGCTGGCGGTTACGCTTGTTTTTCTTCTTCTTTTTGTCTTCGTCTTCCATATTATTGCCACCGTTCATAATTCTTTGACCATTTACGTATTGCCCAGGTTTGGGGGCCACCCATTCTAAATCTTTGCGCAAATGGCCTCTAGAACATTTGCAACCGCATGCTTTATATACCAAATCATAGCCTTTCTTAGTCCACAAGTTTTGGACCTTTTGACGTTCCGACCATGAACGTGCTCGACCGCCCATAGTTTTAAGAGTTTGCAGTACCGTTTGCTCCCAGGCATCGAAACATTCCCGATGCATGTATTGGCCAACATTGCAGTTTTCATTATTGCAAATCACCTTAATGCAATCGGATAAATCTTCCAAGTTAATTAAGTCCGTTTTAAAACAATCTCCATTGGGAAAGCAGCAGCGTACATATTGTTCTGATCCCGATTTGTTATGATTCGGAGTCAAATTGTTATTGTTAGTGTTATTTGTCGTTTGCATGGGCGACATAGTGGGGATGATGTTGCTGTCGTTGCTGCTTGAATTGTTGATTTCTGGTTCTGTTCGAGTAAAGAATTGTTGGTTTAAAATTGTTGCACGTGAGCTATTGGTGTTTGTTTGAAGCGCTTGCTGTTGCTGTTGCTGATGTTGTTGCTGTTGTTGGGTGACAATATTTGCGGTATTATGATTGCGACGTGGCGCCATAAGTATCATTTAATTCTTTTATGGATAGATAATATTGTGTTGTGTAAAAATTTTATAATTTTATGGAATTAAAAACATTTTTTCTTTATTCACCTTTAAAATGTTTTAACACATACTTTGATTGCAATATATTTTTAATGTATTTTTTAAGAAATATTCATTACTTTTTTTTACATTTTCACTTTAAATTTTTGGAGTTTTGATTTTTAAACTTTTTATTTATTTTTGTTTTAATGTTACCCGCAGTGGTTTTAAGAACTTTTCATACCTATAGATTATTTGTGGTATTTTTAGTTTTATAAAAAATGTCATACATTTTGTCAATTCAGAGTTTTCAAACAATTATATTGCTACTACTAAAGTAGAACTAAAAAAGTTAAACATGTACATATTAAAATATATTGAAATTATTTTTGGATATTTATTATGTGATAGTGTTCAAAATAAATCAAAGGTAACGTGAAAATAAATTCAGTTGATTAAACTCGTTCCCAGTAAATAGCAACAACTGTTTATTTTGTTTTAAGCTAAAATTGAGATAATGAATGACCTCATTATCTTTTTGCGAGGTACCTTTAGGATCAGCGTTACCATATGTGAAGATTTATCTTATTTTTGAAGTTTTTCGAGATGTTAAAAATACTAAAAGATTTCTTATCGAAATAGGTAGGTATAAGATTTTTGAAAATGTGATAAATGGTACTTTTTATAGTATTAGTTGAAGTTCTTTTTGACAAAACTACTTCCATATTTTCTTCTTTGCGTCATAAAAAGTGTGAAAGGAAGTAGCACCAATACTATTTATATCCTTTGATCAAATTTTAACGATATTTTCCTCAATCTACATATATTGCAAACAAAAGTCTACATGCAAAAAGCTACATAAGTGTAAACCTTTTTGTTTCTGATCAAGCACGCATTCTGCTAAACGACGCGTGTGCTAAAAGAAATAATTTGCTTAGATCTGGGAGCAAATTGCGGCATTCAATAAGAAAAAAAGTTTTTTTTTGTTCGACTTGAAGATTTTTGAAAATAAAATATGGCAACACTGCTCAGGATGTAGTTTCATTTTATTTAGATTATTTTAATGAAATTATAACAAATACCCACCTACATACATACATAGATACATTTTATTAATTTTACTAATAGCTTAACTTGAATTCCTATATGGGCACTTGAAATTTAGGTATAGCCCGGAAATCAGCAGCAATAGGAATATATTTGAAAAGCCCACTCAACATAAATGTTTTCTCTTGAGAAATCATAAAATCAAAGCATATTTTATATATTGGAACCAGGTTTGTCAGATTTTTCGACCTATTTCGCCAAACAGATTTTAAAAATCACAAAAATTAATTTTATGTAGTTTTTCTTAATATAAGTACCTAGTATATTTGATAATAAATTTGTTTTTATATATAATTTTTTTGAATATAAATTTGTATAAAATAATTGTAGAAAATTTAGCAGAAAATAAAGTAGACATAAAATCGTTAAAAAATTTTTTTTGGAAATTTTTCTCATCCAAATTCAAAACGTATTAATTACTTTAATTAATATAAGAAAAATTATCAAAATTAAACGGTTTTAATATCTTTGGTAGGATTTTTTTATTTTTGTTTCTGCTTCAACAAACTAATTTTTTGAATTACAAAAAAACGTATTTATCGCCTACGAAAACTGCACTTTCTTCAATCATTTTTATTGCTCAACTTCGAGAATAATTTTTTTTATTCAACATTCATACAAATTATTTAAATTTTTTTTATAAAATATACCTACGTAGTACATAATATGTACCTACATATTAGGATTTTAAATACTATCTCAACTGATGTACAATTTGTTATTGAAGGCAGGGTTGTCAGATATGGCGTTTTCTCGCCAAACGTGGCGATTTTTCAACTTGTTTGGCGTATAATTTCTGATTTGGCGACATGCCGATTTTTCTGGCGATGAATAAATTTGTTAGCGATTTTAATGGCTATTTTTTTAACAAAATTGAACTTGAAAATTAATGTAATTCAGGAAAATTAGTTTGTGAAAGTAGTTTCAAAAATAAATCCTTCCAAATCTCAATTGCTTAATTTCTTACAATTCCATTTTGATGATTTTTGTTAAAACTAAAATAAAATAATGCATCTTGAATTTGGATGAGAAAACTTTGCAAGAAATAATTTTTGGCGATTTTATTTCTACTTTATCGATTTGCTGCTAAAGCTTTATACCTACGATGATCTTATAAAAATTTATATTAAAAAATTTTTTATGTAGGTATAAACAAATTTACTATCAAATATAGGTATATTAAGAAAAACTACATAAAATTGAGTCTGGCGACTTTTCGCGATTTTTAAAATCAATTTGGTGAATTGGGTCGGAAAAAATCTGATAGCTCTGCTTGTTGGCATTGATATATAATAATAATAAGTGAATCCGCTGAGCAAATTTTATGAAGTACATATGTACATATATACTCCTGGCAGTAGTCATGATTTTATATGAAAAAGTGTGTCCCTTTTTCTAAAAATTGTGAAAAAGAAAAAAATAGGTACCTACACCAAAAAAAAAGTTTTGAAATAAAAAGGAAACAATTTCAAAGAAACGATTAGGATATAGGTATGTATACCCAAGTTTGCTTAATTTTTAAAATAAAAGTGCACCTTTTTGTTTTAAAACTGCTTCGGAATAAAAATATTATAAAAATTTATTTTTCAAAATGCAGCATTTTTAAAACGAAAAGTGAAAATGTTTTTTTAGTATGTTTATTTGGTTCAGTCTACTCAATATCGCATTTTTCTACCTTGATAATTAACATTTTATAAATAAATACATACATATCTATATTTTACCTAGGTATTAGGTATTAAACTCAAGGACCTGATTAATTTCTGGCGTATTATCCTCCAATGTCCCAAAAAGGATTTTTTGAAAAAAAAAGTATTATTTTGGCTGCGTTTTAAATTCAACTTTTTGCATTGAAATCCCTTTCATATCACATTCTACTGTTTTCCCCATTATCATACCTTTTTTTTATTCCACTCCACTGCACAAAATTTATAATTTTCCTAATTTTGTAAAATTCTTATTATACGTGCAGAAATCTGACAAAAATTAAATCCAAATTCTTACTTTTTAATAATTAACACAATAGGAACAAATTAAGTTTAGTGACATAACTCCAAAATTAATAAAAATTTGGTATCTGTTAGAAAAATAAAAAATAAAAAGAAAAACTTAAATAAAAAAATTGGCGGCGAGACTTAGTTTCCGAGTTATGGGCCCTTGAAGTTCCAGTATGAAATTGCGATTATATGGTGGAATTGGGACAACTCAAGCTAAGGGGCAATTATAAAAAAAGCTATCCGATTGAAAATTAAAAACAAGGAAAAAATATTACATAAAAAAATTGTAAGCGAGGCTTAGTTTCTGAGTTATGGGCCTTTGAAATTGTAGTGCAAAATTCTGATTACATGATGTATTTTCCAACTAATGTTATCCAATATTGGTGTCATTTAAAAACTTTTTAGCGACTCTAAGAAAACACTAAATTTTGGAATTGGGTTGCATTTACTTACACCTGTGTATATGTATGTGCGTGTTTGTAGCATTCATACATAAAAAGGTTTTTCTGCACAGCCGGCCTTCGGCCGGACTTAAGAATTTTCTCCACCATGGTGTTTCCCTATATGGCGCAGCCTAATAAAGATTTTCTGCCTCGCAAAGTTTTTCTGTCTAATAATTATTTTCTGCACAGCCGGCCTTCTTCGGCTTAAGGATTTTCTCCACCATGGTGTTTCCCTACATGACGCTTTTAAATTAAAGGCCCATAACTCAGAAACTAAGCCTCGCTTACAATTTTTTTATTTAATTTTTTTTCTTTATTTTTTAATTTTCAATCAGATAGTTTTTTTTAGAATTGCCCCTTAGCATGATTTGTTCCAATTCCACCATATAATCACAATTTCATACTAGAACTTCAAAGGCCCATAACTCGGAAACTAAGGCCCGCCGCCAATTTTTTTATTTAACTTTTTCTTTTTATTTTTTAATTTTCTAACAGATACCAAATTTTTATTAATTTTGGAGTTATGTCACTAAACTTACTTTAAGCCATACAATAACTGCTAATTTAAGATTATTGCTACAAAACATCATTTGTTTCTTTAATAGAACTGCATGCACATTTTTTTCACTTTTTCCAATCGGCCCTCGTATAAAACACAAATTTCAGTATATGTATGTATGTACTTTTCTATCTTCCCATGTTCTCTCACTTAATATTTCTAATTTCATTAATAAATGTTAGAAATTTGCTGATGCCTTTTTCTTAATTTCAATATACAACAATGTATGTTTGTATTCCACAAAATTTTAAAATAGTTCAAACGAATCAAAAAGAAAATTTCAACAAAATCTAGAAGAAATTAAGCAATTTGGAGATTCTTGTTAATTCTTGATTTCCATTATTGTTTTCTCTTCTTCACAATGACTACATCCAAAAACAATTTCAATTTTATTTATTTCTTTATTATTTACTTTGCTGTTATTTAATGTGTTTGTTGCTGTTGTTGGTGTATGATTGTTATTGCTTGGCTCACTGGCTGTCATAAATTTACAGTTATTTTTGTCTGTATGTGTGCACTTTCATGTACAATTTTTTTGTTGTAATCGCTTGATATTAATAATTAATTCCTTTTATTTTTAGACAAAATTAAACTTGCTTAATGCTTTTGTTGATTAAATTTAATTGAAAATTTTATTATTCAATTATTTCGTATAAAAATTAAGGATTTTGTTAATTAGTACAAAATAGGGATTTTTTTTTGCTTTTTATATCGTATTTGGCTATTTACTTCGTTTGTATAAATTGTTTTACGTATTTCAAGTAAACACTAGGTTTTTTTTTATTTATTATAATAATGAAACATTATTTTTTTAGTGAAATTGTTTATTAATTTATTTTTTATTTAGTGGTATGGGTAGAAATTAATTTCTTTTCTACTGGAAAATTCTTGTTCTTTATTTTCTTTGCACTTCACTTCCAGAGGAGTAGATGAACAAAAACACTTTTCCTCCTTTTCAACGTTCCGAACTCTTTCATTCAGCACAACTTGTTCAGCAGAAAGCGAAATTCATACTAAAAATTTCACACAAGAAAAATATTGAATGAAGCCAGCACGTCAACCAACTTGCACAAGCAAATCAACTGAAAAAGTAGACGAGGAAAGCAGCAGCAGTGACAACAAGAACACTAGACAAGCAACAACAAAATCTGTAGTAGTAAAATAAAAGAGGAGTTCGTTTCGCACATTCAAACAGCATCGAAGTTTTTAAGAAGTTCAATTCAAACATGTGTTTTGCGCCGGTCGCTAAGTCGAACTTGTTTTCCGAATGCAAAAAAAAAATACAAATGTACAAGCATAGAGAAAAGAGCTTGCTCTCTCACTCTCTCTCTCTCACTCACTCTATCCCTTTTGTATACAGATTTTGTTGTTGTTTGTCTGATATGCTGGGAAATTTTTCTGTATAAAATCCTATGCCAGTGGTGGGGGCTTTTAACTCACACTACATTTCGTATTGGTGAATTTTCCAATTCGAATGGGATTTGTTCAGTTAATTGTGCGTTTTTGGGGGTGGCAGAAAAGTTTTCGATGACTCACCCTTAGTTTTATTCGGCTTCATGTTAGGAAAAAACTAAATTTTTATCAATGCATACATACATACATACTACATCTTGAAGTTCAAGGTTTCTTATTGGAGTTTGAGTTTAAGGTTACATTGGCTGGTTGTTGCTTTTTCCCTTATCAAGTTCTTCTGTAAGCCTGTAAGTATATTTTGCTGCCGATATGAAATTTTTGGCGCTAAATTCATTTATCTTTTTGAATGGTGGTGCATGGAATAAAATTGTTTTTGCGGGTTTTTCAACTGGCAGGGTTTAGCAAATCCACTGATTAGCTTGCGTTTTTAGTAACAGTTTTACTGTGGCAGCGAATGGATTTGCGCTTGCAATGGAATTGTAGCTGGGAAATTCTTCGCTGAAAAATTTAGCATTAGCATTAGACTGATAAGTAAAATACGTCTGTATGTACTTTTACACTTTTTAAGAAACTAATAATAATAAGCATTCAATATTGATTTTAACCATAGTTTATCATTCGCATCAAATAAAAATGTAATATATGTAAATTGATAGTAAACTTCAGCTGCTTTATTTATAAAAAAAGATATTACGGTTTTATAAAGGCTTAATAAGAAAATTTTATATTCAAATCAGTTTTATAAACCCTTTATTAAGCCTTCATAATTTTTATAAATAAGGCTATCATTTTATAGTAAAAATACTTTCTATAGAACTTTTGAAGTAAAGTAAATTGGAAAACTATACTAATCAGTCAAATTTGTCCTCTGCTAATTTGAAAAAGAAGATAGGCATTGAAAAAATTCCGGACTTTTCCATGTAAAATTAGAACGAAAGATTAAATCGATTTTTTTCAACAAAAACATATCGAGCCTTTTTTTTCGATTTAATCGTAAGCGACAAAAATTTGAGTTTTCTGGAGAATGGTTTTTATAATATTCAGATGTGCCCTTAATTATGAAAGTAATCTAAGTCGTATGAATTTTTACTTTGAAATGTTAAATAAATCTTTAAAAAAAAACTTCAATAAATATTAATAATTATTCAATAGATTTATATTAATTGAGACTACTAAAACTCTAAAGAAAATGTTCCATAATATACAAATATTTGTTGATTAAATCGAAAATAGCTCTCGATATATTTTGTTCCTTTTTGATAATTTTTTTTATGTAAAGTTTTAATATTTTTATGGAACTTATTCCTAATATCAATATTTAACTTCTTCAGTAAAATAATAATTTATGAGCTCAATGAAAATTTTTAGTTATTATTATGACTAAGTATAATTAATTTTTATCCATTCTCTGCTAAGATCGCTGATTGTTTCCGAATATTTATTTTTATTATTCACCAGTTTATAGATTCTTATGATTTTATTTCATTTACTTCTTAAGCACCCCATACACGTTTCAATTCAATTGTGAATTGAGTCTTTCAACTGAATTGATTCTTGGCCACACACTTCATAAACTGAATTGAAAGATTTTCATTCAACTGTCAAATTTGTATATTTTTCACAATTACAAATTTAAAACTTTAAAACTTCTATTGCATTCATTCATTAATTTTTATATTTTTTATTGAAAATTCAATGAAATAAAATACAATTTTAAAAATACATAACTATTTCTGTACCAAATAAAGCTGCATACATAAATTTTGACAGCTTATCAAGAGACTCGAACACACACAGCACAATCGAATTGTAAGATTTACTAGTCAACATGAAAAATCAAAATCTTTTGATTTTTCTTCAACCAACTCGACAACTGCCAAACTAATTAATTGACAGAGCCATACACGCTTTGATTTGGACAACAAACGACTCAATTGAAAATTGAATTGAATCGTGTATGGGGTGCTTTATACATTATTTTATTTTCGAATTTTGACCAATAAAAAAATTTGGCATGTTGCGACAGTTGGATTTTAACGATAACTCTATCCAAAATAGTTTTGGACTGTTGCAATCAAAAACTATTATGCTATCCATATATTTGAGGAAAAAAATTTACACTCTGAGCAGTTAAGAAAATGTGCTATTTTAGGTTACTTTTCTGGAACACTATTTTTCAAAATCATGACTGATTCACCAATTTTATATACATACATACATATGTATATGTAGTGCTGTTTTAGGTTTATCACTTTTAGTTTCTTTCATAAAATCTCTGCTGAAATTGGGTTATTTTTCTCTCTTCGTTTTCGAAATCGCTGGGAGCTGTTAATGTTTGAGATACAAAATAATTCACACACATTACGCCTACCTTATAAATTAAACCAATAACCCATAAAATATGTACATATACATAAGTATGTATGAAGGGATAATGTTTATGAAACTACTTTTCGATTATCAAATTCTTTTGAACACAGAAAGGAATATTATACCTAAAACCAATGTGTATCTATAATATGGAGTATATACATATGTACATACTTACCTTATTTCAATATAATCTTATAGAAACAATTAATTTTGTGGTCTAAAACCTTCTGAGAGAAGAAAATTTTTAAACATTGTCATTGAAAACTTTTTGGGAAACTAGTTTTTTGAGTTATAATAATATTGCAATAAAGAAACCATACTGTATGTACATATATCCCTAAATGAGCTTACAAGCTGCAGCAATAACAATCTTCATGTCTATGAATAACAAGTCAGGCAGTCAAAAATGGTTTAGTAATTTTAAAAGCTTAACATTCTTTGCATTATTTTTTTAATTGCGCATATAAAAATATATATTTATGTACCTACAAACATATGTATGTATATAAAGAAAAAACTTCACTTCGAAGTTATAAAATACATATGTATGTATGTTTGTATCATAACTATAATTAATTGCATATATCTGTGCCAATATGAAATAGTAATTTAACTCGACCTAAGGAGTTTTAGCTCTAGGTGTATTATGTTCCAGTTGGAATTTGCAGTGAATAAAATGCTACATATGGAAAGAAAGGATTACATGAAAGTAGAATCAAAACTTCCGAAAAACACGGCGACACTATTATGTATTCCATATTGCCACAGATGTAATCACACTTTTTGCATTTTCTAAAGAAACCGGATCGCTATTGATTTTATACTCCATCTACATACGTTTATTTCCGTAGTGATATGTATTATTGAACGTTTGTAACCGATTTTCCCTAATTTATAGTTATTAATTATTTTTAATGCGTATATTTACTTATAATATTTTTATATGCCCAGTATATGAAAATTATTTGTAAAAATTTCTTAACTATCACTTAGATTCTATTTTTGAAGCCCGTAATTTTTTTCCTGCATAAAATGCTCAAATGGGGTGTCTGCTTATACCTGAACTACCACCCTCACGAAAGCAACTACACAACACAAACTAATAAGCAGTGATGCCAACTTGGTACTCTTGGCACTATTTTTAGTGCTTTTTGAAGACTTAAAACGCCAAATTTTGAGCGTTAGTGCCAAACTAAGAAAAAGCACTAAGTAGTGCTTTTAAGATATTTGTGCATTTCTTAAAAGTACTTTAATAAAAACTTGGTGTATTTATTTGTTTAGTGTAAGGCATACCTTTTTCGTCTGATATATTTCATTAAAAATGTTGATAATATTGCCGAAATAGGGAATAGCTTAGAAAACATTACTAAACTTCGCTCTTTTTTCACGTTAGTGCTTTTTACGCTTTTTAGATTTCAAAATTACGCTTTTTAGCGCTTTTTTTAAATTCTGATGTGCCTTTAGAGCCAAAAAAGTTGGCATCACTGCTAATAAGTGCTTATTTTCATGAACACAACCAACAATTTAAATGAAGTGATAGAAAATTAAATAAATTCACTTTCATTCCTGTATGACAGCAGAAAATAATTCCCCTCCGACTGGTATGGTATTATCATCTGTGAAATTTTGCTACTGCCAAGACGGCATAGCTATGGTGAACATGTTTGACTATTGCCAATAGGAAAAAAATATATATGCAAATAGAAAAAAAAAATATAATATCGAGCTAGAGCCAACCACAACATTTTGCGGAATTCTGCAAACTCAGACAGAGAGAGATCAAACAACTGCAGAGCTCAAACCAGCAGAGAAAAAGCACGAATGAGCAAAACAAAACGCAGCCGGCAAAATATACAACAACAAAACAAATGAAATGCCGGCCGTTGTATTACAAACGTGTTTGAAGCTACGCACATGTTGTGTTGCGAGTCTGCTACAGCGATGGGATTTGAAAATTTGGATTACGTGACGAGTTTGTCAAACAAATATTTATTTACTTATATGCACGTAAAATATCATTATCCCTAAATCAATGTTGCCACCAATGGAGTATAAGCAAAGATATTACGAAAATAAATGAACTAGTTGAAAAAGTCTTCAACAAACGTTTTTTTAAACGAATTTTCATCTAAACTTATGATTTTCATTTAAAATTCCTAAATAGGTAATGGAAAACGCAACGTTGTCAAAAGTTTTACCATTTGTTTGTTTCTTTTCAATTTTAGTTCTATGTTTTTTGAATCAAATATATGTATGTGCAAGTTTGTGCTTATGCAGCCGTGAGCAGTGTTGCATTCTTCCCATCTTTCTTTTTCGAGCTTTGTAAAAGTGCATTTAATCCTTTTTTTGATTGTTGCATGAAGACAATATTTCGTAATTTGCAGATAAAAGCGATGTATAGTGAGCACCGGCAGTTTAAATTTGTATGTTAAGCGGTTTACGCAAGTAAATGGAAAATTTTCTTCTTTCTTGCTGCATGAGTTTACTGATATATGTAAACAAGCATAAATTAAAAAAAAAAATTACTTGCTTCAAAATATTTATTTATTTATTTATACATATTATTTATAGAAAGTAAATTTGTATATGGTGTTGCACAAGTATGGGCGGAGTAACTGGACCATATGCCCAAGACGGTATTAACAGTATTTTAAAAGGTTTTTTGACTGACTGTACACGACCTATGCCTTCACATGGTAAGTAGGAACGTGCGACCGAGACGAAAAACTCTCGAAGGCCAAACAACACACACGAGCCTGACCGTACTTAAGAAATAATTACGATGACGCGAGAGATGTTCTTCAACCCAGAGCTGCTTAACGACTGATTGCTTCAAAGTATGTACAATAATTGTCCTGTTAAATATGATTTTACAGTGGGCTGATAAAATTACAAACTGGTCATTCTAATGTGCTTTTTTGGCTGAAGTCCAACTGTCTCTAAATCACAGCGAGCTAATTTTAGTTTTTTTTTATTATTTAAAAAAATCATTTTAATTAAGTTTATTCCCTTAAAACCCTCCGTTATTCTTGAAGAAAAATAAAATAAAATCAATAGCGAAAATATGTCAAGAACAAAATGCAATAAAGAGCAGAAATGCGATTAAAAAAAGATCATCGCAATCACACATATTGCCTATTTACTTCAACAACGTTATAACTCAAAAAAGTTAGTTTTGCAGAAAAGGAGTTCAAAGCTTTCAATGTACATACCTATATGTAACTCAATGAAGATACTTATAAAAAAATATTTGTATGAGTTTTTTGTATAAAAAAAAATGATATAACACTATTTTGCTATATTTATAATATTAAAAATCTCATTTTGTGAGATATGACGTTGTTGATGTAAGTGAACGATATGCACTTTAATAAGAATAAATATGCAAATACTCATAAGAATAGACATGAAGGAACTTCAAGACCACATGATTGATTCATGCGAAACGAATAAGACGATGGATGTGAGACGATACAGATCTCGCCAAACACCAATTTGCCTCGTCTAAAAGCAGGGAAGGAAACACTTGTTTCTTTTTTGTTGTTCTTTGTCCGTTTTGTTGGTTTAGCGATCTAACATAGCGTCTATACCTGATATAATATCAAATCAGGGAAGGAAAATGACTCTTTGGAATTTGTACCAACTGTGAAAATAAAATGTACTTTTTAGACCATGACGGTACCAATTTTTAATATTTATTAATAATATATATAGAAACGTAAAAAAATTAGTATGAAAATACAGAAGTTTAAAATAAAAAACAGAAACTTAACACATAAAAACATTAATTATTACATTCATAAAGGTACATTCGTAGATTCGACTATTATATTAGAGATTAAAATAAAACGCACACAAGAAAATTAAAAAGAACATAGGCAAAATTAATGTTACTATATAGTGAAACATTTACATTTTTAAATTGTACCAAGTAACTCGCGGTAGTACCACGGTACCAACAAGGTCATAAATGTACCAAAAAAGTACAATTGTACCATGATTTCCATCCGTGTATCAAATATATTTCTATCAGCAAACGTCAAATTTCATAGCAGAGCGAATTATATTACGTGTGGACTGCAATCTTAGTATTATATTAATATTATATCAGATATTATAATATTGTTTTCGTAATATATATTTAGAAAACAATATTAAGATATCAAGTGTCAAAAAACGCACACATACATACATAGATACGAGAAGAGAATTTTGTGAATTTAAATGAAACTGAATATTTTTTGATAAAAAAGTGATGAAATGGTTTAATTGTACACGATGTATTAAGGAAATCGCAAAATTTTTATAAAATGCACATTACTATTCAAATAAACAAAGATGTTCACTGCACGGCTGCCTGATAATTATGAAATATTATGTTATTTAGAAGTATGTTTTCGCCCACATAGATATTAATATTAATATAAATATATTTTTATTCTCATTCTGCCGACGTTCTCTCTCATATTATATCAGATTTAATATCAGGTAATAGGAATACATACATAAGTATTTAGGAAGACGTTGAATCAGGGACGGACGGCATTGAGAATTTTAAAATTGTACCAACAACTTTCAAAAATTGTGCTTTTTTTAATTCAAATTACATATTTTTATTTGATTTTATTAAAATAATCGTCTTTGTACTGGCTACAGAATCGTTTTCACAAATTTGTTTGTAAGCAAAGCGTATGGTTACCGCTGTTTAAGTTGAAATTTAAAATATACAAATTAATAGCATGTGCTCTAAGGATTCGAATTTATACGAAAAAATGATTTGGAAATGGACGAGTTCAAAATTGTTTGGGTTTCTCGCTTTGTTTTGCTTTCACAAGACTATTTTCAAGTGAGAAGAATATGAGTTTCATTGTTCAAAAGTAAAAATTGACATATGCAATGGTTTGAAAAGAAATGCGTACTATAGGACTTTCAGAGTTTGAATAGTGCAAAAAAAAAATAGAATTGTACCAACTTTGCCATTCCTGGCCTGAATGCTTTTGTGAACAACAAAACAAACAAAAAATTTCTAGAGATGAAAGGGTGACACATGAGTGGTACGAAAGAAACCTTGAACTTTTTTTTTTTTTGTTCCAGAAACAGCTTTCGAACTTCGAATAACAAGAACAAATAAAAACATTAAAAGATAAAAGAATATTTTGCTTTTAAAATATAATAAACACTGACAGTGGACGGAGAATGAATGATCAGAACCAGATCGAAAATAATCAGGGAGATTATTGTTCTTTTTTTCTTCTTCTTTTGACATGTTAGTAAGTCAGTTTGTTTGTGATTATTTTATTTCATATAAGACCGCTTGCAATCGTGCTGCTGTTGGGATTAAATTGAAATTGTACACGGTATTGTGAACAGCAAAAAGGAATTTATCAAAGAGAAAAAATTAATATTATTGTGACCTATTTTTTGATACTAAGTAGCACACAAAAAATAGTTAATAAAATTACTCTAATCTCAAAGTTTTCCAAATGTTGTGCAGATTAGACAATTTTGATAGAAAAAATGACATTATTTCATTAGAAAAACGCCTTCAGCCTTGTTAGTCTTATATAATATCGTACTACTGAACTAGGGAATGGTAAATATATTTCAAACATAGTCCAATATTGGGTTTCAGCAATCGATTTTTTGATGTGTAAACATCTATGTATACGCTAGGGGTAAAAATCTTCTGACTTTGATTTCTTTGCTGAGATTTCTTTGCTTTTCTTTCACAGCATTGTCAAATCGGTGTGAGCTATGTATGAGTGTATTAGTGTTTGAAAGACGCAATACAAGTCGACCGGCTTGAAGCCGACGGTGCGCTGCCGCCGGTTATTTTTCTGTATATTTCCGTAGACCAAAGGTGAAAATGAACCCTAAGAGCTACGGACTTGAAATTTGGACACAATGTGTAGACATTTGGGCACTACAACAACAAATACATGAGAGTTAAGAACTAAAGGGTGTTCCAAAATGAGCAATGAAAAATGTTAAAATCCCATGTAATATACATACAATTGTATGTACATATATACACTTGAATTTTTAAAAGTTAGTGTATTTTTATACAGACTACAAGAATTAACACTAAATTTAAAAAATTTAAATCAATCCATCAGTTAATGCCATTTTGACTTTGTAATTTTGACAACTTGCTGCATCTTGGAAACCGTAAGAGCAAAACTCTTGAAATTTTCAAAAACGGTAAAACTAAAAAATCAATAAAATATAAAATCGCCAAATATAAAAAATCGCCAAAAACAAAAAAAAATCGCCAAAACGAAAAAAGCACCAAATTAAAAAAATCTCTAGGACTAAAATAAATCGCGAAAAACCGGAAAAATCGCCAAAATTAAAAAAAATCCTTAAACAAAAAAAATCGCCAAAATGAAAAAATCGCCTAAATAAAAAAACCCCAAAAACAGAAAAAAATCGCCAAAATGAAAAAACCCACAAAAAAAAGAAACAAATCGCCAAAATGAAAAAATCGCCAAAATGAAAAAAATTGCGAAAATTAAAAAAAACCAAAAAGAGAAAAAAAACGCCAAAACGAGAAAAAGCGATAAAACTGAAAAAAAATCGTTTAAACTGAAAAAACTTAAAAAAGGAAGAAAGCTAAATAAAAAAAATGATCAAAACCGAATGTGCGCGAGTCAAAGTCGCACTTTACTGAATTTATTTTAATTGCAATGCGTACACAACAACAAGAACAGCAACAACTAAACGATGAACAACAGGAATGAAAAAGTTAAAGCATTTACCATAGATGAGCACTGTAGTACCACTAAAGTTTCAGTAAAAACAATAAAAAATGTTTAACAAGTAAATTTTTACTGATTACTAAAATTTTTTCCTACAATTTTTATAAATTGCCTAAATGATTTGTTATATGATGAGGTGCATTGAATTTTCAGTAATCAGTAATGCCCGTATTCATAATGAAATTCTACCAAGTGGCTGAATGTTTTTCATACAAAAGTTTCAAAATTTGAATGAAAAAACTTTGCCACTTGCTACAATTTTATTATGATTACGGCCCTACGATTTTACTGGTAATGTAAATTAAATTTCATTAGCTTTTGAATGCAGTACATGCACATATACTGCAGTGTGCCCATTTACTAACCAAATAAGTTTAATAAAACAAACAAAAACCAACAAATTCATATGTATTTACAATATTGAAAGTCTTGATACTTTTAATTAATTAATTTAAAAAAAGATGCTAAAAGCATAAGTACTTTCAACTTAAAAAAAAAAATTTCATTACTAGATGTTTACACATCTCCTCTGTGATCGGACTCACATTGCTTTTTTTTAATCAATCCTTAGTCTATGAAGTTATGCTTGAATATTTTTTTTTGTGAAATTTGAGGCACCCGATGTAATTTTTAAGTCTATAGAAATCAGTGAATATCCAAAATCAAGTTAACGACTTGAACTTTTGAAATTATTAGAAAAAGCAATTTTTACGAAATTTATTGTCAACTAAAGAACGCACCCGATTACACTGAGAGAAAAATCCATCATAAATGCAATGATTTTGGACATTAGATTTTATGATTTTGTCATTATTTTGCAACCAATGCAACGCTTCATTCTGAAAAAGCTGAAAAAATATCATGTATACAACGAACTATTTTCATTCATTTAACGACATATTTATTTTACTAAGCAACGTACATTTTCATATTTTAAATGAAAAATATAATCATAGCAATACAACATTTTAGTTTATATAATGAAGTGACGTTAGTCTTACATTTTTTTAACGAACTATTTCATTGAATTAGCAACATTCTTCATGTATATCATGACAGCATTTCATTATTCAGACGTAACGTAACGTTTAATTTTTTGGTGATATCTATCATTGTGTTATTGTTGTAATGACTCTGAGATTCTTTAACTTAATGTTTTTAATCATCATTGTATTTTAGGAAAGTGCTTGAATGGATATGTATAATTTGGCTTCCCAGACCAAGATTTGAACTAGGAACTCATCGCGTGGTAGTCAACGCGCTTACCGCTGCAGCCACAACAACCTCAAATATTGTTTAGATACACACTAAGTACATATACCATCATCAATGAAATTTTAATTCAACATTATTTAATTGATCTAATTAATTCAACATTATTTAATTTATTTGTAAAAGTTATAACTTAATGAATATATATAAATATTTATATTAAAAAAAATTCTTTGGCTTATCTCCAGGATTCAAACCTGGGACTACAAGGTTAGCAAACTACCTACTAGCGAGCAGCAGAAGTTTTCTTCATTGTAGTTACGAAAATATTTCCTTAAAGTTGCATCAAAACTATAATTTCCATAACTATAGATTAATTACAATTGTAGTTTGATCTTTGATCTATGAACTTTAAACTTTGATCTTCTTTTATGTCACCTAATTAATTTGAAATATTTTTTTGTACATAAAAATATGGATTTAAGTTTTTCATTACCCGAATGAACATTATTTCGTAACATTAATGATACTAAGAAATGTAAAACATTAAGCACTAGAAAGGTTTCATTCCATTAATGAAATTTGCATCAACATAACGTAATGTTTCATTTTATTAATGAAATTTGTCATTGTATTAATGAAATGGATTCAACGTAACGCTTTCATTCCCGTTACGAAGTGTTTTTCTCTCAGTGTAGTAGTTTAAAATTAGTTTAAGAAGAACAATCCTGTAAAAAAAAATCTACCGAACCGACATAATAAGTGAGTTCTTTCGAATGCATCAAATCTTGCAATCCGTTGGCAATTTCTTAAGTTATGAGATGTTTACATATGAACATAAAAAAAAACACACACACACACACATACATTTTTATGAAAATCTATACCGTTTCCACCAAGTTTTTTTTTCACATTTAACAAGATTTTTGTATCCAAAACAAAGCCCATTAACTGAAAAATTTCCAAAACTACAACCAAACCACTGCAATCTAGTCAATTCACATACCTTTTTAAGCAGACCGTAGCTAATTCAATTAACTTTGATATAAATATGTTGCACAGGGTAGTAAAAATAAAATAAAAATATTATATTTTTAATAGATTTCCCACAAATCTACTGACAAATTAGATTTCGTTTTGTATGGGAAATCTAGTCAAAAGCAGCTAGATTTATCTCAAAATCTCATAAGTACTAGATTTTGAGGTATGTAATGTAAATGTCCTATAAGAGAATTTTGTAACAAAGTGTTATAATCAGGTAAATCGCAAATATGCAATTGTATGTTTTTTTTCCCGTGTGACGTATAAATGATGTGTATATAAGATATTTATCCGTTTCAGAACTTTTAACGAATTTTGGCATCGATTTGTGAGTGCATATTTTTGCATATTTTACCTTTTAAAGCATATTTTTGCATTTTTCAGTCTTACACGCATATTTTCGCATTTTTAGAGCATAATTTACGCTTTTAGGGCATATTTTGATAATTTATAGAATTTTGTTTTCATTTATTTTTCGCCATATAAATATAATTTTCAATATTCATGTAGTGTATAAATGTTTCTTATGTATTAAACAGTTATTACAGACGTTAGTTTCAATAAAAATTTAATTTTGCATTTGTGACGGGCTCTACCCCGAGTAGACGTTGAAGGAACATTGTCAATTTATAAAAGTTTATTTAGATGTGACAGGCAACGACATTTATTTGAAGGTCTAGGTCAATATTTTATTGTTTATTGCAATAAAAATTATAATTAACAAGCTTGTCTTATTTATCCAAAATGCAGTTCCAAAGTTTTAATTCTGATATCGAGATCTCCTTTGAAGTTGAATTACATTTTTACGGGGGTATTAAAAAAAAATATTAATTCACTGTATACTTTGGCAGTTTTGTTTTAACATACTTTTCAAACCCAAATTAATTTTTTATTGTCTCCTTTTTTTGTTTATTTTATTTTTGTCTTATTTTATATGCAAACGTTGTGGAATATTTGAACTAAAAATAAATTTTCATTCACAACTGAACCAATTTATTTTATTTTTAAGAGCACATTTTTGAGTTTTTAGTGCATATTTTCAAGTTTATAGTGCATATTGAATGGTTTCGCTGGTTATAATAGATTTTTTTATTCTGCTATTAGATTTAATTACATATTTGTACCTTATAAGACTTGTAAATAAAAACGAATATGAGTTTAAAAAAATTTCGGGATTGATTTTGGGTTATTTTTTTACTTTTTCTTTGTATTTATGCAAGTGGAACTATAATTTTGCAAAAGCGTAGTTAGTGTTCACAACTCTCACTTGTTTACAAAAGTTCTTGGCGCACTCAATGCAAAAAATATATGTATACAATTCCTTCCCATAACAAAAAACCAAATTCTCTGAAATATAATAAAAATTTTTTCTAAGAATGTCATAAGCAACTTCAATCATGTCATGTTATTTTTTTTTTTTTTTTTTTTTTTTGGCTGTGATCCAATTTGCATCAAGTGTTGTTTACTTGAAAATAATAAAAGAAATTTGAGGTAGATTCGTTAAATACTCTTGGTCCTTTTCCTAAGGACGAATATACTTACATACATACATAAATACCAAACCAAAAACAAAATTCATATTCATAGTTTTCAAAAATACAGAAAAATATTTATTTTGATTCTTTTTTTTTTTTTTTTTGCAATAAATGAATTATTGTTTTGGTATATTCTAAACCATAGACCAGAAAGATTTTAACAGCATTTGCATATGGAAGGAAACACAATCCAGCCACATTGTATGCTATTGTATACAAAAATTGGTTGTTTATGATAAATAATGTGAGTAGTAAGAGTGTGGCAGTATAGCAAAGAAGGAAGGAAAGAAACACAAAAAAAAACAAAAAATATTACAATAATTTTGCTAGAGTAGCAGAGCCAATATTCATTCATCGATGCCTTGGAGTCGATAGACACAAAATCAGCTACAGGCTTATTTATAAGGTAAAACTTTATGCCAGTTAGTCATGTTTTAGACTTGGCAGTTTTTCTTGAAGCAGTTATCTTCAATTCTCTTTTAAAACTGCTCGTTTGTTTACACTCAGGCGGTTTCTTGTTCAATTTTCCTATTGTTTTAATGCGGCGAATGAAATAACAAAAGAGAATTGAAGTAACTTTTCTTTACAAGCAAGTCAGTACCCCTCTTCTTTCTTCTTTCCTTTCTCTCCCATAAACTCAGACTTGCTTCAAGAAAAACTGCCGAGTCTAAAACATGAGTTAGCATAAATGGCAGAATTGATCTGCCGGTCTGAACCACTATTCACTCTCATTGCGACGGATGTTTTCGGAAAATAAAAGCTGCCATATCTAAAAAACAAAATGTATAAGTTTTAAAAGGTGGCAGCATTGCAGCAATTGTTTATATTTTGCTTCATTTCTTCTTAAAGTTTTTGGGCAATCGATTCATTTAGCTCCATTTTACAATATTATTTCTTATTTTTTATTAACTATTTTTCAAAACTAACGTCACCCATAATTTAATTTCACAAAAACAGAAAATGAATATGCAAATTTTTTATGCGGCTCAATACAACTTTGTGTGAAAAAATTTAACCTATTGGCAACTCAGTCCAAGTTTGTCCGCACAAAATATAAAATTAAACCAATTCAAGCTGAAAGCTGGGCTGTCAGATTTTTTCCGATTTATTTCGCAAAAAGTCCGCATAATGAATTTTATGTCGATTTTCTTAATATTAGTGTTTTTCATGCGGGATTTCCCGGGTAAGAAATCCAGGGTAATTTGTGCACGAATTCCCGAGATTTTTTTATTTTATTATGCCAACTTTAGTTTATATGTAGCACAATAGCTAAAACTATACAACAATTAACAACGAATTTACATCTGGCACACATGTGCTCTGAGACTTAGAGGCCTTTATTTGCCAAAAGTGGAACGCGACGTTCAAAATTTAATTCTACAACAATTCATAAAAGTAAAAACAGAAATGCACAAGGAAATAAATGAAAACTTACAAAATAATTACAGATTCTCTTTGGTAAAAATAACGTTTCTATTAATTCTTATTCTGTAGTAAAGCCATATTCCCAAAGAAATATTTTGTAATATTTTTTTAATAACAAAATTTGTTTTCTTTTGCGTTAAATCAATGCATTTGGCTTTGCATTTACATATAATATTGGTATTTATGCATTACTATTATATAAAGAACTGAAATGGTATTATTTTTTTATACTCGTCGGCTGGTTATTGGTTTGCTGCAGTAATAATTTATTTTAAATATACTGTGCTGCATACCAATAACAACCCGACGTAATATGTTTAATCGATCTCATGAACTAAAATTTATTTTTTGTTGAAATAGGCTAAATTGAAAAAAATATTTTGTAATGCTTTGCATTGGGCGGGAATTCCCGGGAAACCGAAAAGTCGTTCCCGCTTTCCCGGGAAATGAAAAAGTCCGGTAGAAGAAAAACTCTGCTTAATATATATTTGATAAAATAAATTTGTTTTTATATAAAAATTTTGTTAATATAAATTTTTATAAAATAATCGTATAAAAATTTAGCAGAAAATCGTTAACCTTCATACCTAAATAAGAGCGGCAAGCGTTGCCGTACATTTAAATGTAAAAATATTATTTGATTGTACTGAAAATACGTACCCTGCTGGCAACGCAACGCTTTCCGCTCTTAAGCCTGGTACTCTGTTCACAATTTCGTGCGAAATGCTGTCAAACTACATATAAAAGTATTTGGTATGAAATTTTTGCGAAATAAATTCGCAAAAGTAGTACTCTGTTCTTGTTGCCGAAAACACGTAAAATCATGTCTTTCCATGCAAAATTAGTCTGGCATCATTTTAGTTTAGCTGCGAAACAACATGAGCAGTGCTTTTTTCGCATGGAATTGTAACAATGTTGCATACTCTCAAGCAATAAAAACGAGAAATTTATTAAAGAAACCGCGAATTGGACTACATTTAGTACACGTCAAATTTTTCACGTGAAATAATCAATGGTGCTGAACATTTTTCACAACTTTGAACAGAGTACCAGGCTTTATTTAGGTATGAGAGTAAGAGTAGAAATAAAATCGCCAAAAATTATTTCTTATAAATTTTTCACATCCAAATTGAAAACACATTAATATAATTAATATAAGAAAAATCATAAAATTTAAATCGTTTTAATTTCTTACAGAGGAGTTTTGGTTGGATTTATTTTTAAAACTACTCCTTCAACAAATCAATTTTCCTGAATTACAAAAATTGTGAAGTTCAATTTTGTTTAAAAAAAAAATAGCCATCAAAATCGCCAACAAATTTATTTATGGTAAGAAAAACCTGCACGTCGCCAAATCAAAAATTTAGAAGCCAAACAAAAAAGCGTAACCAACAAACACTAATGAAAAAAGTTTTGATCCAGACGCTTGTTTATCAAATTAAACAGTTTCGAACACAACTAATGGATAATGTCATAGAATCCAACATTATTGGCTACTCTTTAACTTGACAAACTCTTTTCTGAATTAAAAAATTTTTCATTAAGATTTAGTGGTTACTTTTTTTTGGGCAAATGTTTGACAAGTGTGACCGTACCTTTACAATTTAATTTAATTTATTTTCTATTAAAAATTCGTTAAAAAATGTTAAACTTAAATATTGTAACAATTCCCAAAAAAAAAACACTAATTAATAACTTGACAGCACCCGGTCAAAAATACTTGTGTGGCAACACTCTATCCTTGAATCGCTGTTGTTGTTCTTTACATTTATTTATTTTAAGTACTTCTTACAACTACTGTCAGCGATAGCTAGACCAATTTTACTCTACGGAATACTTGTATGGTGGAGGGCGACTGAGACAAAATCATACCTGAAAAAGCTGGAAAGTATCCAGAGGCTAGCAGAGCTCTGCATCACTGGAGCTTTAAAGAGTACACCTACTGCAGCCTTAGACGTTATATTGGACCTTAAACCAATAAAGCTAATTGCAGTGAACGTGGCATGCAAATCAGCTATCCGACTAAGGACAACAGGTCAGATGTCGTACAGATCATTTGGTCACAGCAAATTACTAGAAAACATGGAGTGTAGCTCGGACTACATCATTCCAGTGACGAACTTTTTTACCAAACCACAGATCACTATAAGTGAAGAAGGCTATTTGGAAAGTCTTAATCATAGTGGTTCTGGTTTTAACTTTTTCACTGATGGTTCAAAGATGGATAGAGGGGTAGGAGCTGCGGTTTACTGTCGGGAGCTCGATATAGAGGAATCTTATAAACTTCCTGATCATTGTAGCATCTTCCAGGCGGAAATCTATGCTGTCAAAATGGCAGCAGAGTTAGCCTTCACCTCTCTAACTATGGATGCGCGTGTAAATCTGTATATAGACAGTCAAGCAGCTATTAAAGCAATTTCAGCTGACTGCAATTACTCCTCGGTTGTGCTCCTGTGTAGAAAGGCCCTGGATATGTTATGTACTGGTAGACAAGTACATATATTCTGGATCCGGGGACACATGGGGATAGAGGGAAATGAAATGGCCGATACACTGGCCAAAAGGGGAATTCTATTACCGGCTGAGGTAACGGTAAATATCCGAAAACCAATTCAATACCTTAAAGAGATCATACATTCTAATATGAGGGAAGAAGCGGAGAAATGTTGGCGCGCGACGAAAACTTGCAAAACTTCTAAAATCATGTGGAGCTCCTATGATCACAAATTGACTAAGTTCCTTTTATCACTAACTAGAAGCAACTGTAAGCTTCTAGTGGGAGTATTAACTGGGCACTGCTGGACAGCTTCGTACGCTGTCAAAATAGGACGAATAGCCGACGGTACCTGCAGGAAATGTAAGGAACCCGGAGAAATGGAAACAATGGAACATCTACTGTGTCACTGCCCGGCTTTAAGCCGTACTAGATATAACTATCTTGGTGCTTACACTTTTCGTAGTCTTGAGATTGTATCGAGAGTAGAAATGTGTAGGTTGCTAAAATTTGTTAAATCTGTGTGGGAGTCATTCGATACAGGCACCACGAACTAGGCTGCCATACTAACAGGTTCTCATTTCATTTGCTAGTATCGCTAAGGATCAATGCCGGTCTATGCGAGGTCTTGGACCAACCAGATAAACCTAACCTAACCTAACCTACAACTACTGTACGAGCTGTAAGATAACTTTTTCTTAATTTTTTGCCTAATTTATTCATTGGTTTGATAGCGTCAAAAGCTTGACTTTATTAAGATCATTTTGGAAAAAAGATTGTAAGCCAACGAAGCACACGAACTTGCCCATAGATGTATTGCATTTTCTACTCGTCTTATCAAAATGTAAGTAACTACAAAGTATATTAAATATTTTCGCAAACGAATTCTCACTCTTATCAAAGTACTAAATATAAAAAATAAAAATCTCAGCTCGGTTGTAGCAAAAATAAAAGAAACATAAAAAAATTAAAATAAAATGTAAAATAAACAACGAGTGCGAAAGAAATCCAATTAGGCCTGCCAGATGGGCCTGATTTGGCCTGATTGTCAAGCTTTTTAATGCGCGTCAAGTGTCAAGTGAAAAAGTGATTTATCAAGCTTTTTTTGTAAGGCCGGGTTTCCATCTGTGTGCCATGTGCCACACAAGCGTAAAAAAAGCGTAACCAACTAATTACTAATGAAAAACAGTTGGATTCAGACACGTATTTATTAAGTTAAACAGTTTCATACATAACTAATAGACAATTTTAAGGAATCCAACATGATTGGAAACTAAATCAATAAATCAATAAATATGTGTCTGAATCAAACAGTTTTTCATAAGCAATTAGTTGGTTATGTTTTTTTGGGCAAATGACACACAAGAAATGCCAAATGTAAACTCAGCTTAAATTAATTTTTTTCTCAAATTTATTCTAGCTATGTAATAATACTTAAGTAAGTTTATATTTCTAAAAAAGAAATCTAAAGCCCATATTTTTACTATCAATAGAACTAAGGACTAATATGATACATATTTTTTCTGTGCAATTATAGTTTAAAGAATATAGTTCTCTCTCTGTACAATTATCATAAAAGTGCGAACACTGATATTTACCCTATTACTCAACACTAGTAAATTGACAACATTGAACAGCTGAGTTGCAATACGTACATTGAAGTTTTTGGGAAAAAAAAGTGAGTTTATATTTTTGTTTGTTAATTTGTTTTAACGAGTATATTATTTGCAGAATATTCTATTGTGATACGTTGGATTAGTGAAAATACAACAAAAATGCTGGAAGGTAACGAAGATGCTGGACCATCTTCAAGAAGTTTACGATATTTTACCAAAAGATATACCAAATGATAAAATATGGTCTTATTTTTTTTTAAAAAGTGTACAGAAAGCAATCTTCAAAATTTAAAGTTGATCTCATTTGTACTTTCTATCCCAATAAGCAACGCTTTATGTGAAAAAGCATTTAGTGTTCTAAATAACTTATATACCAAAGATAGGAATATAATGTCCTTCGATCTTATAAAAGCCGAACTATTAATAAGAATAAATTTTAATGAGGATTGCAAAAACTTTAAAAATTTTTTAACAACACCCAATGGTAGAGAATTAATTAATTTTGTATCTAAGAATACGAAATATATGTGGCAAAATAAATAGAACCTATATTTTTTTTTAAATAACACCTAAATTTTCCTTAAAATATATAAAGACTGAATTTTTATTGTTATATTGTTTTTTGTTTCTTTTATATTGTTTCTGTTATTTTTAATATAATTCCATATTCTTTCTTATAGACTTTGAATATAAAATATTTTTGCCAACAAGATTTCGAAATGCAGTTGAAACAACGTTATTCTTTTCATAGTCATAATACTATGCGAGTAAATGTGTACTACCGCAATTTCATAACGAAAATAAACGGGCTATAAAAATATAAAGGAGACGCCAAGGAATTAAAGTGTTAAATAAATAAATAAATATCAAACTCATACATACATACTTGTATGTATATAAAGATATTTATGTACTTACAAGTACTCTTCATATTTATATTTAGATGTACTGCTTTATAAATTCATAGATGCACCAACAATCAGGGATGATAAAGTTAGTACAATTGTACTTTTTTTGGTGCAATTTAAACCCAAAACGTACGTTGGTACCCCCGTGACTTATTTAGTACTATTTTAAAAATTTGCTTGAGACTATCCAAGGCACATCAATCAGGTACCCGCGATTCTACAACAAATATTACAACAGCAACAACCACATGTACTTTGTTGGTATAGATTACCTTCTTACTTTTCAAAACAACTTAGTATCGTCAGATTGCGTGTTTCTTATAGGAAATGTCAAACACCATACAAAACTGAATATTCGAAAGGTGTTTATGGATACCCAAACAAAAGCATGCTTTTAGGCTTATACCTACACAATCCAAATTTGACATTTAGATTGGTATAATGACATTAGTCACCTGGTGTAGTACTGCCACCTAATAAATGCGCCTTGAGACTATCCCTTGTTTTTTTCATACAACAAATAAATCGCGATCAATAAAGAATATTCAATTTGAGAGAACAGTGGCGAATTTTATTCGTTGATGAGAGTGTCTACCTTGTTTAATATGCATTACGCTTGTTTGGGTTTTCGTTTACAATGTGATAGCATTGTCTCCATTTATTTTAACTATTGTGTTATTATAAAAATTATAAGAAATAAAAAACTTGCTATATTAATATCATATCAATCGTTTAAGTGATGAAAATAAATGAAGCTGGGTATGCTACATATGTACATATGTAAACGATTAGAATTTACTTTGAAATGAAAAACTTTATTTATCTAGAAATAAAATTAACAGTTGTATAGTTACGGATTTTAAAAGAAATGTTAGACAGTTCTATATAACTTCTGGCTAAACTAAATAAAGTTAATTTTCATCACGAAATTTTAACCTGGCTAACAAAATTCAATCCTGAAAATGTTAGTAGTATCGTACCTTTCTCATTAAAAAATATTCCCAAAAGAAAATGGAAATTATGATAGTATTAATAACGAGTTTCGAGCTTTAAAAAATTAATTGGATGAGCTAATGAGCTTTCAAAAGTTATCAGGAGAATATTGTCAATTCTTCACTCATCAGCGAATGTGGAAAGAGAATTTTCATAATCAAAACGAAGACTTGAAAGTCTAATACAAACAAAGGACTTATTGGAAGGCTGTAACTCATATTTTTTTACGAAATTCAGTTTTTCAGTGATTCCAATATATTTAAAATAGTTTGAAAAGTAACGCTTTTACAATCAGTTGTACAAATATATTACAGAAAGAATATTACAGTTTCTATTGTGTTTTTACTTTCTGCTGTAGAATAGCAATTATTTGAGTTAGGGCCTTTTTACTTGAGACCAACGATATGTATTTACTGCCTGTTTCATTAGTTAATTTTAATAAAATTTCAGGTAATGATGCAGATTAATCCTCCTATAGTTCTTTTTTTGAAACAAACACAAAATTTTCATTTTTCATTAAGACGTGTGTAAATTGAAAACTTGAAATTTGTGTTATGAGTTATGACGTTATTTGAGTAAATGAGCGACATGTTCCAAAAATATAATAAAAAAAAAATTTAAAAATACAAAAATACCGATTTTAGTACTATTGGGTTCGAAAAAGTACATTTTTAAAAGCTAATTGGTACGAAATTGGTTTTCTCATATATCATCCCTGCCAACAATATTAGTGCGGAAGTTTGCGACACACAAAAACGATACGATTAAAAATGTGTTTCTCAAAGTCGGCTGTAACGAAATTTAAGCTCCTTATGAGTATATTTAAAATGTAGCATACAATAATCAGTTGACTATAAGTCCCAATTTTCACGAGGCAATTTTACTTGCGCAAGTCTTGAATTTGAAGAACAAAGAAGTGAGGAAGAAGTGAGGAGTGTAAAAACCAGCAGAATTGCCGTACAGACTTGCCTGTACATGGCAATTCTGTTTTTGCTATCATTCGCTCTATATCAAATTTGACATTCCTTTTCATTTGTGTCTGTTTTCTGTTCTGGTTTTTCGTCTGTAAAATTCATTGTGGCTCGAAGTGTTTGTTTTGTGAGAATACTAATAACAATTGTTAATTTGCTTCAAATAAAAAGAAAATGGTCAAGTAAACTTGCTCTATCTAAACGCTACAGCAAGTTTAATAAAAAATTTTATGACTTGCTCAAGTAAAATTGCCTCGTGAAAATTGGGACTAAGTGACCGATCAAAATAAAGACTCTTGCTATTATAGCTTTCAAGATATAAGATTATTATCAATTACTTTGTATGGGGGAACTCCTTCCCCTGACCTTATTCTATCAATATTTTTAAATACTTCGCTCCGTACTCTCAAAAGAGTCCATACCAAATTTGATATAAGGAATTTTTCAGAGTAACGAATCGGCCTGACATTATATCGTTCGCTATACCGGGATTTGCCTGTATAAGATATTTCGTTGGTATGGAAGTAGCACATCCCACTTAAGGATATGAAAAATAAAGTCCTTTTCTCAGACCTCATAAAAATCGGTCAAGCCGTTTGGCAGGAGAATTTTTTATATGCATATAGAAGATTTGTACTTCCTAAAAGTATGCCGAACATTTTGTGTGTTTTTCACGTAGTTCAATATTTTCGATATTGGAGTTTTCCACTTGGAGTTTTTGAGTTTTCCATTTTTATTTCGATTCCCGTACGAATTGGGGAAATGTGCTATGTACAAAATTTTGCCATTTTATTAAAGGGCATCATAACGAAAGAGATACAAAAGGGGGGAAACATACACTCGTAAGACCAACTGAACGACTAACAGATATTTTTCATTAAAATTTTTTTTAATAAAAAGAAAATAACACAATAAACAAACATACCTACTAGGCTTAAAATTGTCTACGAAGCAGAGTGGTATCAAATACCACTACATATGTACATACAAAACAAACCATGAACAACGAGACATCATTCATTATCATGCACATCACCATCATTATTATCATCATCATCATCTTTAATCACAAGCAGAAGCAGGCAGGCAGCTCCAACTACTTGAAAGTTCGCTGTGGAACTGTTTTTATATCAATTGATTGTTCTTTGTAGCTATTCGTTTGTGGTGTTTTTTTATACTTATGCACTCGCATGTATGTATGTATAAGTATATAAAAAAAATAAATAAAATAAAATAAAATAATGGCATTGACAATGGAACGACTGACTTCCACTAAGTCCCTACACTCCTCGGAATTTTCTAGCTAAAGAGCTGGATGAACAAGAATTAAAAAAAACAAACTACCTACATACACTTCACTGGAGATACCAATAGAGGAAAATAAATCCAAGAGAACAAAATATGTATGTAGTGCTCATGGTGGTGGTAATTTTCAGCGTTGTCAACTTTGAAATATCAAAACGCACCAAAATGGAGAAAAAATCGCGCTATTTACAAAAAAAAACGCACCAAGATTTCTTAAGTTTAAAATGTTTATTGAATTGATTTTGCATAAAAAGTATAATATTATATTTTTTGTATTAAAAATTTAACACTTAAACAAGTCTTTACAGTTCAAGGTTAAAAGGGTAAAACCTAAAAAAACTAAACAAATTTGTTTGATATTTTTTTTAATTTCATAAATTCTGTACAAAAATTTTTAAAGATATCAACGATTAATAATAGCATTCAAAACTAATAAAAGTTCAGTATATATCATTTTATTCAAATATTTTTAAATTTTTTTATGAGAAGTTTAATGTATCCATATTAAAAATATTACAATTAAAATTTAAGGAATTTATTATTCGACATATTGTCAGAAGTTTATTTTAATTTGAAATTTATTTGCTGGTGGTTCAGCGTTGTCTATAATAAATAAATAATAATATTTTTGAAAATCACAAAAGAAGAATAAACGTAGTAGGCTTTGAAACTAATACAAAAAAATTTCAAATTAAAATAAACTTCTGACAATATGTCGAATAATAAATTCCTTAAATGTTAAATTTATATTTTATTTTTCATTTTGCCTTATAATTACTTTTATTGTTATCCAATGGATTTCTAATTGTATAAAGGTGTAGAAAAATAAAATAGATTCAAATCGAATATAAATTATTTGCTGGGTTTTTTTGTATTAGTTTCAAAGCCTACTACGCTTATTCTTCTTTTGTGATTTTCAAAAATATTATTATTTATGAATTCTCAAATAGTTCTTGAAAGTCTGTGCATAAGATAAGAGGTTTGTGACTATTCAAAATGTGTGGTTGAAGTCTACTGATGATTTGTTACAGCAACAATGAAATATATAGACAACGCTGAACCACCAGCAAATAAATTTCAAATTACAATTAAAGGAAATAGACTTTTACAATACTACATGTACTGAACGAATTCGTACATACATGGTATACATGTGCCCGTAATTATGAAAGTAATCTAAAGCCTACAGTGCACGGCATGTAAAAGGCCACATGCGTATGTGGCGATGACGTCCCGAGAATTTTCAGCATGTTCGTTGCATTTTTTTAAAATACTAGTAATGGCTACATGCCGTAACATTTTTATAGTATTTTTGTTCCAAAATACATATGTGGTACATGTAGCCGAATAAAAGACATTTTCTGGGGCAGCTAATCTGTAAGCATGTTAATATCTACATGTATGTACATATGTTGCTAGTACACGGCATGTAGCAAATGTAGCATCGTGATGACGTCAAAATTACGTCAGAACCACATGCTCATGTGGCTTTTTACATGCCGTGTACTGTAGGCTTAAGTCATACGCATTTTTGATTCGATATAGTAAAATAAATTTATATTAATCGAGACTAGTATAACTCTAAATTCAACTATTGCATAAAATCCAAAAATATTTTTAGATTTGATCAAATGTAATGTACTAAACATCTCGACCAAAGAAATATATGAGAATAAATAAATAAAGCCAATTGTTTCATCATTATTGTTATCATCGGGCCATACAACAGATTTTATTTCAAATTGTGATATTTTGTAAACATCATTAGTATTAATATGATAATTAACATTCTCAGCAAGCTGATAAGTTTCACAACAAGAATTTTCCGGTTTTAACCCATTGTTGTGTTAAATTTGCGTTGGTGCCACCAAAAATTAAAAAACGCACCGAAATTTAAAAAAAAGCGCACCACGCACCAACCAAGGAATTTTTCGCACAAAAAATTTCAAAAAGCACCCAAAATGGTGCGAAACGCACCAAGTTGACAACGCTGGTGATTTTGCATGTGTTGCTGGGAAGGGAACAAACAGCAATCTTGTTTTCTTTCATTGATTTAATTCTTGTTTTTTTTTTTTTTTTTTTTTTTTTTTTTTTTTTTTTTTTTTTTTTTTTGAGGAAGAGGCCGCTTGTGTTTATTATTTTCGATTGTTTTTCTTTTGGTATTGTAGCGGATTATATAGGCATAAAATTTTTTTATTTTGATATAAACCATATTTTTGATATTAAAAGTTGCAAAAAACACAAACTTTTAAATGCGGAATTTATTTTGTATTCAATAAAATATCTATAGATGGGAGTATAAAGCTGAGCTTCTTAATATCATAAATTGTAATGATAAACGCCATTGACGTGGGTGGCTTTGGAAGTCATCAAAGATTTAATTTTAATGCAAGGAATTGCATAATGTGGCAGAAGGTCAAAATATGGTTATAAGTAGGTATAATTGCAATAAACCTTAATAGGTATAGAAAGGCCCCAACTCATTATTTTTTGGAAATCGAAATTTTTGCATTTTTCGATACCTACATTAGATGTTCCTCTACGATATACTATGTATACAAAAACTCCATTTAAAAAAAAATGAGTTAGGGCGTTTCTATATCAAGGTAACGGATATGTACATATAACGCCGCTATTCATAAATGATTGTTAAAGTTAATGTTGGCTTAACGTAGGAATTTTGTGTGAGAAACCCGGTTTAAAGAATGCTTTAACTTTGACTTGACATCCATTAAGAGGAAAATGACGATCTAAATTTAAGAACAAAATTCTTGAATTTATATTGCAGAAATCTTCAGATTTCATTCTTGAACTTTGGTCAGTAAGATTGACGTTCTCCAATATAAGCATAAATTCTTAATTTTTAGAATGAATTCTCAAAATCACGAAGGTAATCTTAATTTTAAGATCGTGTTCTTAAATTTTTAACTATGTCATCTTAGTTTAAGATTTTTATTATGAACAAAATCTTAAATCCGATCTTAAAATGAGATTTTATTCAAGATTACAATCTTAAATGCGATCTTAAAATAAATTAAGACTTTAATACTTGAATCAAGAATTTTCGCATTTAACAGACTATTAAGATTGAAATGATTTGATTTCGAGAGTAAAATTTTGATTTTAGCACGTTTTTCCTCTTAGTGTATGTAATACTATACGAACTTCAGCCTATATAATCGAATATCTTACCTGATGTAGACATTAAAAAATTTATTTACCCGATGAACTCTTTTTTTTTGGATTTTGGCATTTTTTTATAGTTTTGGCGCTTTCTCTTGGTTTTGGGAATTTTTTCTTTTTTTGTTTTGGATTTTCTTTCGTTTTTTTCGGCGATTTATTTTAGTTTTAGCGATTTTTTAGGTTTAGGGCTTTTTTCGTTAATGTGATTTTTTTCGGTTTTTGGCGATTTCTTCGTTTTGGCGATTTTTTTGATCTTGGGATTTTTGTTTGTTTTAGCGTTTCTAATATGCAGCAAGTAGTCAAGATTACATAGCCAAAATTACATTAACTGATTGAATACCCTTTAATGTTAATTGGTTTAGTCTGCATAAAAATGCACCAACTTTGAAAATGCCAAGTTTCTGTATATATGTAATTGACTGTATATTACATTTGGATTTCAACCTTTTTCGTTGCTCGCTTTAGAACACCCTTTAATTTTTAATATATTTGTCGTTGCAGCGCGCAAGGTCGTGGGCTCTTACGGTTCTTGAGAAAACAGTACATGTCAGACAGATAGACAGAAGGACATCGTACGAATTCCTAAAAGGAAGTACCATACATTGTCAAATGAAGATTCGAAAACGAAAAGACAAAAATTACCAGATTTAAAGAACATCTAGAATGAAATTTATCAATTCAAGAATGGACAAGAACAACTCGTTGTCAATTAATTTTCGAAATCCGAACCGCTTGCACAAGACAGAAGAACAGATGTGCGATAGCTTTCCGTGAGCACCTGCCATTACGGCCTTATCTCACGGGTGCCAAAGCACCGGGTGTGGGTTAGACGCCAGACCAACGCCCCCATGCACCCTATTAGAATGAACCTATGGCCCACTCCATAAGGCACATAGGTTGCAATCTTTGAATATAGTTATCCCTGCACTATATTCAATTACCTTGCTGAGGTAATTTGAGCTATCTAAACTCTGCTGCTATGTCCGTGCCCATAGCAGCTTCTGTTGAATGGCAACAGCACCTAGAATAGTGTCTGGCTGACCGCGTCAGACCAACCACTAGTATTGATTTCACACTGGGAAGCCAAGACTATTCTCCCAGCGATTTTGGTAGCAACCACAGCCACCACGATAATTCTCCGGCTTCCACGCTATGGTGTTGTGTATACACCCATAGCGAGGTCACCAAGAGAATTCCTCAACCATTGCCGGTACAGCTAACCACTCATCCATAAAGAACGCATGCCTGTGTCGCCAAATAACCAGTGCCTACTCCACACTTACCAAAATCATCCCTTTAACCCCTTAGGGGTCTACCCCTTTGGGGTAGGACGAACTCGGCATTTTAGCAAAGGAAACTGACGACCGCTACATGCACTCAAAACTACAGAGCAGCGAGGACCACTCACGCGAGAAGAACGCAAGCTCGCCACCAAAACTTCTGCGCCTACTAAGACCCGACACTAAAAAGTGAGAGTGTCCTGGGGTCATATCCAGGACGTAAGGCCATTTTAGCACAGAATTTTTGACAACCGCAATGCATTTATCTCTAAGCAGCCCAGCTGTCGGGCAACCGGCACTCGTGGTACCAGAAGTAGCCTCTGGTTAGACCTCGAAGTTCCACCACAAGGGCTTCACCTCTATCGTCTTTTGAACTCAGGGGCAGTTCTAGGTGACGCTGCACCTAACTGACATCAACAGGACCTGTCTTCCTTTTGTTATAAATATGTGCACATCCGTTACTCTGTTTATATTCAGAGATTGGGTAGTAACACATAAGTTCTATGGGTAATGTACCAAAGGTACGTCAATGGAAAAAGCCACATCACCCCAGCTGGGGCCCCGCGGTTGCCACACCCGTAGTCCATAACAGACTCCCCTGGGGGGAGACAGAAGAACAGATGTGCAATCGCTTTACGTGAGTACCTGCCATTACGGCCTAATCTCACGTGTGCCAAAGCACCGGGTGTGGGTTAGACGCCAGACCAACGCCCCCATGCACCTTTTTAGAATGAACCTATGGCCCATTCCATAGGGCACATAGGTTGCAATCTTTGAATATAGTTATCCCTGTATTATATTCAATTAACTTGCTGAGGTAATTTGAGCTATCTAAACTCTGCTGCTATGTCCGTGCCCATAGCAGCTTCTGTTGAATGGCAACAGCACCTAGAACAGTGTCTGGCTGACCGCGTCACACCAACCACTAGCATTGATTTAACACTGGGAAGCCAAGACTATTCTCCCAGCGATGTTTGGTAGCAAACCACAACCACCACGATAATTCTCCGGCTTCCACGCTTAGGTGGTGTGTATACACCTAAGCGAGGTCCCCAAGAAAATTCCTCAACCATTGCCGGCACAGCTAACCACTCATCCATAAAGAACGCATGCCTGGGTCGCCAAATAACCAGTGCCTACTCCCCACTTACCAAAATCATCCCTTTAACCCCTTAGGGGTCTACCCCTTTGGGGTAGGACGAACTCGGCATTTTAGCAAAGGAAACTGACGACCGCTACATGCACTCAAAACTTCAGAGCAGCGAGGACCACTCACGCGAGAAGAATGCAAGCTCGCCACCAAAACTTCTGCGCCTACTAAGACCCGACACTAAAAAGTGAGAGTGTCCTGGGGTCGTATCCAGGACGAAAAGCCATTTTAGCACAGAATTTTTGACAACCGCAATGCATTTATCTCTAAGCAGCCCAGCTGTCGGGCAACCGGCACCCGTGGTACCAGAAGTAGCCTCTGGTTAGACCTCGAAGTTCCACCACAAGGGCTTCACCTCTATCGTCTTTTGAACTCAGGGGCAATTCTAGGTGACGCTGCACCTAGCTGGCAACAACGGGCGTACAATATTTGTTTTCCTTTTATAAATATGTGCACATCCGTTACTCTGTTTATATTCAGAGATTGGGTAGTAACACATAAGTTTTACGGGTAATGAGCCAAAGGTCCGCCAGCGGAAAAAGCTACATTACCCTAGCTGGGGCCCCGGGATTGCCACACCCGTAGTCTACAGAATTAATCCATACACTCCCCTGGGGGTAGACAGAAGAACATATGACACTTTTCTCTAGAAGTATATTTTTTGGGGATTTAAAAAATATCAAATATGTATCTGGAATCACTTTCTATCTTATTTAGCCAAATAAAATATTTCCAATATGTGACCTTCTCAGAGAAAAGGGACCTAATGTGTCAAAAAACGGGTCTGGACTTAAGAGTGGATTCTGGTACCTAAAAGGGTGTAGAATAAGATGAAATGAGTTAGATTTCTGATAAAAATTTAATCATACCAAATCGCATCTCCCAACTGAAGGTGTGTGCAAAGTGAGAAGGTCACATATACAAAATAAACTAAATTTCATAGACTTTTGAAAAACACCTCGTATGAAATCAATTAAAGAAATAACATCAACCTATTTCTGATTCCTTTTGCACAGGGTTTCTAGTTTTTCCCAAGCTTCAATTTCCCATACCCGAAAATCCTAAAGCATGTTCATTGTTACGCGCTATGAAATAAGGCCCAAGGAAATAAAGCCCAAATAAGAAATGAAATAAGGCCACAATAAAATAAATCCAAAAAAAAATTAAATCAAGCCCAAGAGAAAATTTATGGAAAAAACTCCCAATATAAACGATATAAATCCCAATTAAAAAACCCAAAATGAAACAAAACTCAAGAAATTACGGCATTCGATATCGATCGATATGTTTTCAAAATTCGTTCTCAGTTTCTTTAAGATTCCTGTTAATGATGGACTATAAGTGCGCCGTGTTCGAATATGCTTTGATACTAACGCTACGATATCAAAACTCAAATGGTGATTGACGTGTTTATTTGTACGTATCCTTGTAAGCGACAAGCATACGACACCCACACATACATATGTATGTATGCACTGATTGACTGGTTTATTTGATCGTATTAAATATCGATTAAATATCTTTCGCCCGTCAGAAAATGGTTTGTATGTACATACATATTTCTAGTATTTAATGCTTTTAAAAATTATTTCTGTAAAACTTAAGTTGAATCGTATTTTAGCAAGTTTTCTTGCAAAAGTCTTTTTTGAACAACGAGATTCCCAATTTGGCAACAAATACCCTTAAATGTGAACACTGATACATTTAGGTAGGTAAAAACTTGTAAGACTTTTTTAAAATACAAACATATGTATGTACATATGTATTTGTACATTTGTATCTACTATCCCAATGATCTCTATCTGCCTCTTTCACAAAAATACGTATTTAAACAACAAAACTCTATGTTAACTGTCAATAAATATTCAGTCGTTACTAAAGGGTGTCCCAACAAGAATGCAAGATTTAAATTTTAAATAAAACACAGATATTTAAAAAAAAATCGCGAAACTTTATTATATCGTAAAGTAGACAAAATGAGGTTATGTGTGGAACAACAAATCGGGCAGATGGCCGCCGCGGCTTTGCTGGCACACACGCGATCTTTTAATGAAATTTTCAATGGCCATTTTGCATAAATGCTGCGGTATTTCATTAATGCAGCGTCCAATTTCCTCTTTTAAAGGCAGAATTAGTTTGTACGTGCTGTTCTGTTCTGAATCAGCTGTTTTGTTTCTGTTGAGTTGAAAATCTGTATGTATGGTTAGTTTTTGCTTTTTCGTTCTGTTCTGTTGCTGACAAATCTGTAGAAAATAGAATTCAACGTTAAGTGACAGCCAAAAGTTGTATTGTATGTATTAGTGTGTTGTGATATTTTATGTACAAGTGTAATCAATGCTATGCCAGCTGATTTATTTCACAGACAAAGTAATTACAAAATATTTTATACAGAAAGGAACGGCACAGAACAGCAACAGAAAGTAAAGACTAATGAAGCCTTAAGGCTTGAGTCGTCGTCGGCTTATTCGCGTAAACCATCGACTTCAAAAAACTCCAAAGAAAAAAGTCTAATGGTGTTAAATCGCACGATCTAGGCGGCCAATTCTGGTCTCCAAAACGCGAAATAACACGACCGGGAAATGACTGATGTAACAATTGAATTGTTTCTCTGGCTGTATGACATGTGGCGCCGACTTGTTGAAACCACATGCGCTCCACATTCATTTCTTCAGTTCTAGGCACGAAAAAAGTGGTTATCATTTCACGATACCGAACACCATTGACTGTTTGCGCTTGACCTGCGTTTGAGCGACATCATCACGTACAGCTGCGACATTTTCGGTCGATCAACCTGGTCGAAGGCGCGTTGTTATCTTTACATCACTAACAGACCCATTTTCGGCAAATTTATCCATTAATCTCTTTACAGTTGACTCTTTTGGAGTATTATTGTGACCCCAAATTGATCGCAAATTTGCGAACTGTAGCCGCAAAACTTTCACCATTTTGGTAAAACAACTTCAAAATGAGAATGCGTTGTTCATTCGTGTAGCGCTCCATTTTTACTAACCTCGCACCTTCTACTAGCAAACAATAACAATTGTTCAAATGTCAAACAATGACAGTTCGAATGGCGCCAAATTTAAATCTTGCGTTCTTGTTGGGACACCCTTTATTAAACAGATTCCCACATATGACCCCATTTCTACAAGATTTTACTGATATCAAAATAAATACATACATAAATACTCGATCCAAAACACACACACACCTAAGCACATTAAAAAATATAATTTTTTTCTTCTTTGCAGACTTTGTAATACAAAGTTTAAGTTCCATTTCCTCATTTCTTTTTGTCCGATTTAAGTTGGTGTTTGTTTACGTTATGCATGCGAGTAGGTATGTATGCATGTATGTATGTATGTATGTATGTATGTGTGCATGTATGTACGTGTGTGTGTTTGTAATATAATATCTCAGCCTAGTTTTTATTACTTTAGCTTTTAATCCATACATCTGTACGAACGCTTCCATAGTGGAGATTATTTAGTGCGTAGTTTTTGTCTGTCTCAGGCTTTTTTGCGTTTTTAAAAAACAGATAAAAAAAAATTACATAACAAATAAATAATAAAAACCTATTATTATAAATGAAAAATAAATAAAAGACAAAATGCGAACTTGAATTGACTGGATAGATTTAAAGTTTTAAGTACAAGACGCCGTAAACATTTAATAGCAGGAGGATACTTACTTATGAAGATTTGTACATTAAGGTGGATCAATTTTGTTTCGTAAAAAATCGTATAGCAATAGTAAGATATACTGAGAATTCTTAGAGTACTTGCGAAGAAACCAGGGTTGTACTTTGTAATTCGAAGCGAAATAAAATGCTTTCGAAGATCGCGTCTTTTGAGTTTTACTGCCTGACTCACGATGTCGACAAGAAATTTTCTTTCGCTTATTTAAATATATTGAAAACAAAAACACAATAAGAAAATTTGTTTTTGTTTTCAATATAAATAAGCGAAAAAAAATTTCTTGTCGACATCGTGAGCCAGGCAGTTAATGTTTACATTGTTCGAATCGAACCAGTTTCTTATAGAAAACGATAATTAGATCACAGACTTATGTATTTCGCGCTAATCGATGTTGTTGTTAGTTACGTGTAGTTTCCATAATGAAAATAAGCGATTTGTCTAAAAAAATATACTTATGTATGAAAAATACAAAAATTTTCAAGTGATTCATATGAAAATTTAATTTTCTACAAGTAAACTTTTTTTTAAAAAAGAAAAACGCATTTTTTGAGTACACCAAAGGTGAAAAGTCCCCTATTTTTCGCTGCGATGTCCGTCACACACTATTATCTCAAGAATAGTAAGAAATTTTCACAGAATATGTACAACTTTGCCCTTTACAACAACAAATATATGAGTGTTAAGAATTAAAGTGTGTTCTAAAGCGAGCACCACAAAATGTTGAAATGCTAATGTAATATATAGACAATTAAGGCTGTACGAATTATCGCCCAAGTTACTATCGGCCGAAACCGCTAAATGAAGGAACGCCCAAAAATTAATGGGTAAAGTCATTGTGAAGAAATACCCAAAAAAACAGTGCCCGATCGCCCAAAAAAACTAAGAAAAACCTAAAAGTGTAAAATGAATAATCGCCCGAAGTTTTTGGGTGTTAGTTCATTACGTACAATCACCTGCATTTGAAATAAATATTCGCCCAAATTTTTTTTTTGAGTTTTTTAATATTTTGCGAAAATTTGGCAATTATTCATTATGAAAAAATACCCAAATATCTAAAAATGTTGCGTCGCCCCAAGTCGATGATTATCACCCAATTTTTTACAACAATTTTTGGGCTATGCAACATTTTTGTTTTTCGGGCGATAATTCGTACAGTCGACAACATGTATAGTTGTATATATACTTGAAATTTTCAAAGTTAGTTAGGCTTATGCAGACTAAACCAACTGAAATTTAAAAATTAAATTTAAAGGGTATTCTATCCGATAATGTAATTTGACAGATGTGCGATTGCTTTATGTGAGCACCTGCCATTACGGCCTTATCTCACGGGTGCCAAAGCACCGGGTGCAGGTAAGACGCCAGACCATCGCCCCCATGCACCCTTTCAGAATGAACTTAAGGCCCACTCCATAAGGCACATAGGTTGCAATCTTTGAATATAGTTATCCCTGTACTATATTCAATTACTTTGCTGAGGTAATTTGAGCTATCTAAACTCTGCTGCTATGTCCGTGCCCATAGCAGCTTCTGTTGAATGGCAACAGCACCTAGAATAGTGTCTGGCTGACCGCGTCAGACCAACCACTAGTATTGATTTCACACTGGGAAGCCAAGACTATTCTCCCAGCGATTTTGGTAGCAACCACAGCCACCACGATAATTCTCCGGCTTCCACGCTATGGTGTTGTGTATACACCCATAGCGAGGTCACCAAGAGAATTCCTCAACCATTGCCGCCACAGCTCAACCACTCGTCCGAGAAGAACTCATGCCTGTGTCGCCAAATAACCAGTGCCTACTCCACACATACCAAAATCATCCTTTTAACCCCGTGAGGTAGGACGAACTCGGCATTTTAGCAAAGGAAACTGACGACCGCTACATGCACTCAACTCTAACCAGCTCGGCTGTCGGGCCACCAGCACCCGTGGCACCAGAAGTAGCCTCTGGTTAGACCTCGAAGTTCCACCACAAGGGCTTCACCTCTATCGTCTTTTGAACTCAGGGGCAGTTCTAGGTGACGCTGCACCTAATTGACATCAACAGGGCCTGTCTTCCTTTTGTTATAAATATGTGCACATCCTTTGCTCTGTTTGTGTTCAGAGATCGGGTAGTAACACATAAGTTCTATGGGTAATGTACTAAAGGTACGTCAATGGAAAAAGCCACATCACCCCAGCTGGGGCCCCGGGGTTGCCACACCCGTAGTCTATAAATAGACTCCCCTGGGGGGAACGTAATTTTGACAATTTGAGGTATCTTGGAAACCGTAAGAAGCAAACTTTTGATATTTTCAAAAACGCTAAAACTAAAAAATCCCAAAATAAGAAATCGCCAAAACAAAAAGCCGGCAAAAGGAAAAATCGCAAAAAACCGAAAAAAAGCGCCAGAAATGAAACAAATCGATAAAACTAAACTAAATTGCCAAAAACAAGAGAAAATTCAAAAAAGGAAGTAATCGCCAAAAATTAAAAAATCACAAAAAACCTAAAAATAGTGTACCGGGTACTTCAATGTATTTAAAAAATTTCTACATTAAGCCTGGTACTCGATTCGAAGTTTTGAAAAATTTTGCGTAACATTAATTGTTTCGCGTAAAAAATTTGACATGTACTAAGGCCTAATAAATCAGTCAAAGTTTAAACGCTGGTTTAATTAAACTAAACTCAAATTTATTTGTAGTTTAAACTAAACAGGAGTAAATCAGTGAACCATACTTTATGTGTAGTTAAAAAAATAATATTGTGGCAGCACTAGAATAAATGTCAAAAAACAGCTGTTTTGCAGCGGGCTATCAAGAATAAATGTCAAAAAACAGCTGTTTTGCAGCGGGCTATCAATTCTTTGCACAATCAAAAAGACAAAAAAGTTAAGAAAATTTCAATTATATTTCGCCAAATTGTACCAAGAAAGGAATTATGTTTATGATTGGCGAAGTAGAATAAATAGTACACAAGAATACTAGAGTATAAGAAAACAGGTCGAACAAGATCTGAGAAAAAGTGGAGGCTGGGAAAAAAGTTGAAAGCTCATTCAATGCAAAACATATGGTCTGTAAGTAATAAAATCATATGGCCTGTATTGGTAGTTTAAACGCCCAAGTTTATGCGTTTACAGATGGTTTAAATACTGTATTGATTTATAGGTTTGCTAGTTTAATCACATTTTAAACCAAAAATGGAGATTAACTTGCACTGATTTATTAGCCCTAAATGTAGCCCAACTCGCTTTATTTATTAATTTCTCGACTTTATTGCTTTGTTAAAATTCCGTGCGAAAAAAGTACTGCTCATGCTGTTTCGCAGCTGAAACTAAAATTATGCCAGATTCATTTTGTATGGAAAAACGTGCTGCCAGATAACTTTTACGTGTTTTTCGCCATAAGAACAGAGCACTACTTTTGCGAATTTATTTCGCAAATATCTCACATCAAATACTTTTACATGTACTTTGACAGCATTTCGCACGAAATTTTGAACAGAGTACCAGGCTTTAGGTAAAATATTCGATTATATAGGCTAAAGTTCGTACAGTATTACATATGTACATAGTATGTATGTAGTGTCCGTACGGAAAACTTCATGTGCGAGTCAAAGGGCAGTTTACTGGATTTATTTTTTACTACTTGAACTTAAATTAATTAACGCTGAACACGCCACGAAGAAAGTGTTTTTAAGAGTACCAAATACAAGTTTTATATAAAAATGTTAAGTTTATTTAAAAAGAAGTGATCTTAATTATTATATTGTATAATAGAGCTGCAAAACTATCGATAGTACTATCGATAGTATCGATAGTTTTGTTGTAAATGAAATATCGATAGTTTTTTCCACTATCGATACTATCGCAAAAAAAAAAACAAGTAATTAAAAGAGTAAAAATAATCGAAGTCAGTAAACAGTAGCCGGCAGCTTTGAAGCAAATTATCCGTAATTGATTTAAGCTTTTTTACAGCGATGGAAAAGTTGGTGCAATTGTATAATATTAGCGCTATTTGAATGCCAAAAGTACCGTAGCACCGCAATGACCCATTTAGCAATCTCTTATATTATATTACATCTCTTTATATTATATTACATGCCAAAATTGCATTAAAATATATTAACCCCTTATGCAAAAAATAATGCGTGCTTGAAGTGTACATTCAAAAAAAATTCCATAGAAAAACCGGTTTTAACGTTCACTTATTTTTTTGCACAAGGGGGTTAATCTTTAGCTCGAAAGTATTAGAAAATTAAGTAAATCAAACGATGTTTTCCGGTACTTAAAGAATTGCTGGAGGAATGTTATTTATTCCAAATTCATCTGCAAATGTGGAAATTTTCGTACCAAGGAGAGAAGCCGACTATTTGCATCGACTGTGAACAATCGAATAAAAAAAAGGTTATAAACGTAGTATATCGTAAATGTTACTTTTATATTCAGATCCCAGCAACTAATATTCTTTGTGCACCTTCTGGCGTTTTGTTAATTGATTTGTAGTTAATTAAAAAGTACAAGTATTAAAAAAAATATAAATAAAGAATTAGGTAAATACAATCGTACTGAAAAAATTAAAATTTTTTTTGAAAGTTAGTACAATTTGTAAATATGACATCGCATCCCTGCTTCTGTATACATAAGTACTTAAATACATATGTATGTATATGAATTTATTTATAAATCCAAGTGTTATTCGATAAATAGTAGTCACAAGTATCTTAATAAATTCAACATCGTCGACACAAAGATAAATTTTGGTGGTACTGATATCGCGACGGCCGCCAATCGTCTCTTACGATAAAACTTTACAGTTAGTGTCTTAAAAGTTATCAACAATTTTCGAATTTTGATAATTCTAAACCATGGGTAGGCCCATAAAATTTTAAGTTCAATAAAAAGTATATTTTCGATAATATGCCCCGCTTACGATAAAATCGAAAAAAGGCTTGATATATTTTTATATACGAATGAAAATGTTGAGGACTCTGGATTTTTTCGAGTCAAATGTAGTTTATGTGGCAACTTTTATAAAACTATTCGATACTATCGATAGTATCGATAGTTTTACATAAAACTATCGAAACTATCGAGTGGAGCGACTATCGATAGTTTTGCAGCTCTATTGTATAAGTATACTAGGGTGATCGATTATTCGACTTTTTCCAAAAACCGGTTTTCGAATAGTTGGAATATTTGAAATTATGAAAAACCCGGTTTCTGTTTTTACAATTCAGGAAAAACCTGTCAACCGGTTTTTTTAAAGTAAGACAATTATTATACAAAAGCTTTGATTTTAAATTGCTTTATTAGAAAAACGAGTTAACAGTTCATGTAAATACAATAAAACAATACAAAAATTTAAGGTAAAACATAAAAATTAAATTGTATACACACATGTATAGTATAAATATGAATGTATGGACTAGGTGGATATCTACCTCTATCAGTGTGACCAGATTTTAAAATAATACTAGATATACCAAACGGACGAAACACTCGTCCGTATTCTAGAATCAAAATGTAAATAATTTAAGATTCAAAGAAAATGTATCTAAACTTCATAAAAAATTCATTAAAACCCAGCCACACACAAACTTACATACATATGCAAGCATAATTAAATAATATTTACATGAAATTAAAAAAACATAAACAAAATCCCTTTAACCAAGTTAATTCAATTTATTCAACTCTCTTCCTTTAAGTATTATGGCTTTCATACCAGTGATGGGAAATGAGATTTGCATTTCGGTATCAAAAAATTTTTTTCGAGTATTTTTTTGGTCCCGAGAGTACCAAAAATTATTATTTTTTTTATTTTATGATTTGTACAGGCTAAAGTTCGCATCGCTTTGAAAGCCAAATTACATGTGATAATTATTAATGAACAAATAACACCAAAGTTAGTTGTAAATATTCTGACAACACATAGTTGAACGGAAAAGCTAGCCGTTTTCGAAGGCCAATTAACCTTCATTATCAGCGTTCTTCTGTGTTTGGTCCACAGTGTGTGGTGCCACTTGATGTAGATTTCTGCGTTATATACGCAACTTTTTTGCAAATGGAATATGTGAATTGTTTTGATTCATCGTATTTCAATTTGCTGAAAGATTTTTTGTACTGAAAGCTCAATTTTAAAATCTCTAAATTTACAACAGTTTTACCATTGTAGTTTGTTCTTTACTAATTATGCACATGTTAGTTAATTTGCTTATTTTTTGTTCTACTTAAGACAAACTTTTTTGGTTTGTTACTATCAAGTATACTTATTTTATTTAGTTTTTTAGTTAATTTAATTATTATTCTTCGAACTCCATTTGCTTCTAGATTTTATGATTTGAACAGGCTAAAGTTCGTATCGCTTTGTGAGCGATTTAAGTTATATTATAAAAAAATTATATAAAATTTATTTACAAAGAAATAAAAAAAAAGAACACAAAGCGTATACATTAAAAGGGGGAAATTTTTCGATGAAACCATGCATCTAAAATCAAACCCTATACCGCATCCCTCGACATGAAAATTTATTTCCTCTTCAAAAAAATTGTTTTAATTAAAACTCTTCCAATACATTTTCGAATCATTATTAATTTTTCCACGGAAGTACTCCCTGCTTTTAATTTTTTCATGAGCTAGCTTATGTTTATCCACAATGATTAGTTCCCTATTTTACTCTTTAAAGCCAATGTCCATAAATAAGGCAGTAACCAAACAAGAAGCATCTCTATCGGAGATGGCAATCGTACTTATTAGTACGAGTCTATGGTATTTTTTGTCTCGTATGTGATCTTGCAAATTTAAATTCCGATTGATTGTTGATCAACGATGCTCAGCACGCATTCCGGAATCGTATGTTTCCTGATGGTATGTTGGCCAATCACGAACTCTCTTAGGTTATAACGAATCAACCCGCAAATATATATATGTATGTGTGTACATAGGTAAAAATTTTGAAGTTACAAGTTTTTAGACTTTAATAAATTTTGGCCTGGATAAGACTTGATACTGCTGAAACATAAAGCATGTTCCTTTGTTTGTTTTCATGAGATTTTGGTAAGAGAAAATCGTTTCCACGTTTACAGAGGAGTGAGGTATGGACCAAATTCCGTAAGCTACTCTCAATTTATCAGGAAACATGTATTCATATGACGCGTTTTTAGTTTTAGCCACTTTAGACCAGAAGCTGCATATATTTTCTGTTGTTAATGGCTTCAGTTCGTCCATATCAGCCAATGCTTTATATTGGTTGTTAATATTTTCAAAATTTTGCTTTTTGCTGGAAAACATTTTAATTAAAAGTGGTATAATGCTGTTGGTCTTACCAGATAAAACATTTTCAGGGGGAAGCTTACTAAACCAATTTAAAATTTCATTGTAAAAATCCACTTTTGCCCTCAGAACTTGACAGAATTTACTACAACATTTTTACAATTGCCTTTAAACTGATATAAAACGGTTGTTTTAACATGGTTCGTGATTACATATGTATAGGTCAACTTCTGTGCTACAAAAATATCATTGAGCCAAATAGGTTTTCGTTTATATTTAATAGGGAAGGATTACACTTTTCTAAAATATCTTGACTATGTAATAAAGTTTCGTGCAATTTGTCGAAAAAGAATTTTAATTCTTGGCAAAATATATGCATACCGTGAGAGTATCAAATGTGTTGCGCGAGTACTACGGTACTTTTTCATGTCAAATAGTATCAAAAAAAGTACGATCGTACCAACTTTCCCATCACTGTTTCATACAACAACAAATAAGAGAAAAAAATTGTTAGATCAAGAGAAATACTAAATACAAACCCACACACACACTCATGTTTTGTTTCTTTTTTACTTGTAAGCTAATAAATGCGTGTGTAATATGTTTGCATGTACATAGTAGTAGCAACTTTAAACGCTTATAGCTAGCTCCCAAAATACTAAACCGATTTCAATAAAATAATAAAAATAAAACAATAAAATAAATTCTACACATCTGTATAAAAAATCCTTTAAAACCATATAAATCTTTTTAAAATCGGTGCAGTGGTACCAGCGTAAAAGGGATTACAAAAAAAATATTTGCCTATTAATTATATAGATTAATTTAAATCAGGTTTGAAAAAGAGTTAAAATAAGCTAGAAAGTTAAATTTAAAGGCAAAAAATAAAGTTAAACTTTTTTCAACTTCTTTCACTTTTTATATTGCTAAAATAACGTGTACAAACAATTTTTTTTTTGTAATTTGAAATAAAAATGATAAGCTGACGAACAAAACCAGACACGTCCTCAGTAAATAATTTTTTTTTCAATTTTTTTTTTCGGGCTCTCCAAGTTCAAATCTATGAAGTCGAGAAATATTTACATTCATAACCAGTTCGATCTTACATTAAAAAAGTAACGAAAACTGATTTTTTCTTGCTATTCTCTATCTAGTTAATTTAGTAATTTGCCTGTCGTGTAAAAAACAGTTATCGGGAATAGTCTGTGCCTCGTTTCTGTAAGGAATGTGAGAACTTTTCCAGTCGAGAAAATTGTTATCATCCTGTGAAACACAAGGTGAGTAAGAAAAAAAACTGTATTTGTTGATATTTTTTGTAAGTTTGTATAAGTTTTTATGTGAGTAACCCTGTATAAAATAGGACAACCAATATAATTATTTAATTTATCTCGATGCGAGAACTTCTCACAAGTTACGGAAATGGGGTACTGGTTTCGTTCGCTATCTCCTTCGAATATAGTCAATAATTTTTTAATTAAATTATGAATTCATTATTATATTTTAGTTAAAAAAAAAAAAACAAAACAAAAACTTCCCAAAATAAGCTTAACCAATTTTCAAAAATGTAACAGCATTTATGCCAAAGTTCGAAAACTTTTTTTAGTGAATTAATACTATTTACAGTAAATCTATTTCAAAGTTTTGTTTTAAGTAAATTCCTGCCGCTTCCTTCCTTCCTTCCTGACTCAAAGATAACTCTTTAAAAGTCTTATGGGTAATATTAATTTAACATTTGCCATTATAACTCCAAAATTGCAATCAATGTCCTCTTTTTTAAATTTGCCATTTCTCTTATAAATAAACAATTTACACTTTGTATTGTTTAATCTAATTTCCAATGAAAACATTTATATCTTTAAATATTAACGGTCAAATTCATAAAAAATATTTTAGGTTTATTACAGGTTTATTTGACAAATTTCCCATAGAAATATGTCAAATAAGCGCTTAATAAACCTGAAATATTTTTTATGAATAAGGCAGTAAAAATTACCTTTCTTATAACTTTTTTATGAGTTTTTTAAAAAAGCTAAAAAAATAAGCTAGGAGCTAAATGAAAATTTTAAAGCTAAATCCAAAAAAATAAGCTAAATTTAGCCCAAAATAAGCTAATATGGTCATGCTGATCACGATATAAAATATGAAGCAAATTGTTAACAAAACTAAAACACGCTTTTTGCAACTGAATTTCGACATACATTGCACACCATAAGACCTCATAACATAATTTCGCTTAAATTTCATGCTTCAGTAAGTGTTGCCATACTCAACTAATTTTATTGCAAAATATACAAAACACAAAGTATTCGACTCAGACGGTTTTTAAATTGTAAAAAAACCGGACTATTCGACATTCGAAAAATCAACATTTTGAAAAAACCGACAACCGTATTGTGAAAAAACCGGGTTTTAAAACCGATTGAAAAACCGAGTCGATCACCCTAAGGTATACCCTTCCTAATCAACTAACATCTCATAAAATACTGCACACCTTCCCTACCATCCTTGTGTGCAAATTCTATTACCAGAACATACTCTATTGTTCAACCGATTGTAACTTTGTACATACCACGTGCATGCCTACATACATACTGTATATTTATACACATTTACATATCAGCGTTGTCAACTCGGTGCTTTTCGCACCGTTTTTAGTGCTTTTTGAAATTTTCGAAGTGAAAAATTCTGAAGTTAGTGCTCGGTGCTTTTTTAAACAAATTTTTGGTGCTTTTTGTTTCTTGGCGGTGGCACTAAACCCAAAATTTAAAAAGAATTTTCCTTATATAATATATATATATTTTTTGAAGAAGTCTAGCATTTAAAAAAACAAGCACTGAAGTTAAATGGAACATTTCAAAATGTTCTAATAAGATTGTACAAAACTTGGTTGAAGAAATACGTGCATTTTATTCTCAAACTTTCACATTTTAAGCACAATTAATGGAAACAGTGTTTTGCCACACGACAAAGAAGACATAATGCAAGTATAGTTAGTCTAATAGCGAAATATTTTCTAGTATATACAGTAAATAGAGAATAATTCACTTAATGCAATGGAGAAACTTTGAGTTCGCTATCGAGTTTTGGGCAGAAATAAAGTCTTATAACGATTCATTTGATATAAACTCGTTTGGGGCATTATCTAAATTGCATTCCCATCAAACTTTAATGTTTAAAAGCAGAACTTGGTCATGTTTTTACCTTTATTACTTATTATTAAGTCTAAAATACGTAAAAAGTTGTGTTGCTAATAGAGCTGCCGTTTTAGGCACAGAATACACAGAAGTGAAGAAAGTGACAGGTAAAAAAAGCTCCAATCAAGTTTTTGTTAAAATTCGTGGAAAAAAGAGAAAAGCATAGTGTATTTGATACTGTAGTGTATTACTTACTTACCAATTAACACAGGTAATAAAAATTTATTGCACTAGAAGGACGTAGCAAAACAAAAACGACGACAAAATTTGAGGGAAAACGAGACAAACAGAAAAATACCCGTGTCTTCCGTCTCGTGACACTTCTGTATGTTTTGTTCCTTTTTTCTAAAATAATAGTATATATAATTTAAGTTTATATAACTTGGTCAACTTGCAAATTACTTTTTTTAATTTTGTAACTTTATTAATATTGCGTTTGCTGTGAAAGAATGTTTCCACAGCATTGTTTAATAAAAATTAAATTTTGAAAGTCTTGATTTTTAAGAAATTTACTACTCCCATCGAGTTCAAAATCTAATCAGCAAGTCAAAAAGACTTGCCAATTGCTGCTAATTTGACTAATTTCAGGTGATTTGTTTCTTCGTTGACGAAAAAAATTAAATTTGTTTATAATAACTTAAAAAGGTTTTGTCAAATTGATTTTAGAATTCACTGATTCTCATAAAATCAAAATGTGTATCGGATGCTTCAAATTTGAAGTTTTAGGGATAAAATGCAAGGTCAACCGATTTCTATATTTTTTATAAAACAAAAAATTTCAATTTAGTGCTTTATTACTTAAATTACGCGTTTTTTTTCCTGGTTTCAGTGCTTTTTGAAATTTAAAAGTTGACAACGCTGTTACATATATTTATTTTAAAACTGGTACTTCGCACAATTGTACATGGTCCTTCGAACCGGAGTGACTTGCTGACAACTTTTCATGAAGCAGCACTTTGGTATATTGCTAATGTTCATTATATGTATGTATAAGAACTTGAGCAGTTTTGTAGTTCAGATCGAGTCTACTATGTACATTTTACACCACATGAAGGAAATCCTTTTTGTAGTTCTTGTGAATCAAAATACACATCTCGGTTTAGCATCTTAAAAGTCTCGCACTTGTGGTTCGACCACAGCTAGAGTGTTTTTATGATTTCTTCTTGTTTGTTTGTTTGTTTTTGAGTTACTTAGTAGAAACATATTATTATTTGGCCTGTTTAAGATACAAAACGCAATTACCATAAGATTTCATCTTATTAAATAAAATAAGAAAAATATACATATATACATATTTACTTACATACACGTACATACATGTCCATTTGTAAATACATACTTGTGTATATTTGTAGAAGCGTAGCAACATGCCTGAGTGAATTGCTTTCTAAAAAATAGGTACATACATATATCTATGTATGTATGTATGTGTGTAGCACATGTGTACATATGTATGTATGTAGTTAGAACTATCATTTGGCGTTTTAAAAGTTTAGAATTTTTTCTAACCACTCTCTAAAGGTGGAAGTACATACCACGCGTTACGCGGCAACGCTTTTCTGGCTTGTTAAACGTTCAACGCTACACAAATGGAAGGTTACACACTAGTCTCCTGCACAAGATATCTTATAAGAACTTTTAAGACATGAGGGATTTTTCAAATGCTTTGCTACAGGGAAATCTTATAAAACAAACGTTAACAACACTGTTTGCAAGAAACTTATTTGAGTATTGTAGGTATAAGAGTAAAGAAGAAAACACTTCGTGACGGAAGAATTTGTGATACTAGCTTCTTTCTATACATAAGCGCGTGTACAAACGTCATGCATGTATGTGTGTATGATCTTTTATTTTTCTGCGCACATGCAAAGGTACACACATGCATTAACATTAGTTGTATGCGGTTAATCACATAATAGCTTACCATCTACATATTACACACACACTCAAACGTACAATATGAAAAATAACAAGCATACACAAATCAACAGTACTTATTTTGAGTGTTTGTTATAGACAAGCTATCTTGACGTCATCGATTGGTAACACTGGTATACACGTACACCAATACATCCATCGTGCTTCGCTTATAGTACGACAGCATTTATTATTGGTTTAGTATAATACATGCGAAGTGAATACATTTAAAAATCATGACGTTTTTACATTTCAAGACTGTTTCCGCAGCTCTCTATTACACACCACGCTTTTGAAGCTTTTTTAGTTGTAAAATTTAAATCCTTTGCCGGCTATTTTTTTTTGCATTTACGTTGCATTTTTCTTTAAACGTTTAATTCATTTTTGTATCCATTGTTTAATAAAAAAATTAATTTCTAATCATGTTTGTGTATGTTAGTTTATGAATCTGGCAACACTAGCTGTCATTTTGTATACAACGCGTGAAAGTTGAAGCACAGAATACACAGAAATGAAGAAAGTGACAGATAAAAAAAGCTCCAATCAGGTTTTTGTTAAAATTCATGGAAGAAAGAGAAAATCATAGTGTATTTGATACTCTAGTGTATTACTACTTACCAATTAACACAGCTAATAAAAATGTATTGCACTAGAAAGACGTAGCAAAACAAAACCGACGACAAAATTTGAGGGAAAACGAGACAAACTGAAAAATACCCGTATCTTCCGTCTCGTGACACTTCTGTATGTTTTGTGGTTGAAGAATGTTCAACTTTTGGCGAGGTACGCTCGTCGCGAACTTCTCTATGTAACTTGCCTTATGAAAACACACTATTTCAACTTTTTTGACAGACGCGTGTATCGCATTAGCGCATTGAACGCGTGTTATGTACTTCCACCTTAATACTCGACCGAATAACAACGATTAAATACCAGCTGTGAACACTCTCCAAGCATGGCAACCCTTTTGCGGCCAAAACTCAATCAACTGAATTGAAATGAATAGTCAAAAACACAAATCAAAAATGGCTGACTAACCCATATTGTAGAAAAATCTATTTATTGGATGGATGTATGGATGAATGGATGGTTGTTTAGATACTATATTAATATGTATATGTATACTTATGTACATATTCTACCACATTTACATACATATATGTATAGTACATACATGCATACATACATTCTTACTTATGTACGCACAGATTATATACATATGTATGTAGGTACCCTGAAGGAAGCGTGGGGTTAAGTGTGTCCATGCCAATATTTTTGTCATCAATCATGGTGTCTAGAGAACACTGCTGACGGTTAAAGGCAAATCATCAAACTGATGGTTTCAAAATCGGTGGGTAGCCGACGGCAATTGTTATTATTGACTTCAGCGCCGCCAACTAGAATTGGAGAATTGGCACAAAGACGCACTGGGGGAATTTTTATTTTACAGACATACACACATACATGTACATTAGGGGTATAACCAATTTTTTTGGCATAGTATCATGAGGTCAACCATGTCCTGGTAACCACGAAAATCATAATCTTTTGTAATTTTTCTCAAAAAAGTTCACGCACCAATTGGTTTTTCTAAGCACTCAAAGCACGGACTTGAACTAACAAAAATATTATTTTTTATAATCTAAAATTATTTCGAGGCCATCTTAATGCAATATTAAATATTCATAATTTTATACGGTGTTTTTTATTTATTGTTGGTTTTAAATAAACGTACCTATTATTAATTTTTCTTAACCACAAAGAAAAAGAAATCCGTCACCGTTGGTGCGTGAACTTTTTTGACCTTAGCGAAAAAATAAATATACGTTCCCTTATAGTTTTTTATGTTCTATCAGACTGTGCTATGCCAATTTTGATATTTTAAAAATTTATTAAATTGTTATATCCCTAATGTACATACATACCTATATTTGTTTTTAACCCGCCATTGGTGTCCTATTGATCTGTGAGGCCGGGTGTGTTCAAAAATTCGAATAACATTATTCCCTGTTATTATTTTTGGTTGCAACTTCCAGTAGCTGCCTCATTGCACATCCCCTACTATTAGTTAATGACGAAACGGCTTCATGAGCACACCCTGTGTATTTTTTTTACTAACCTGGTACATGAGACCGTAAGTCACCGTGTATGAGAATAAAATAACCAAGTATACATTTTTCGTTATTTTTTTTTAATATTTTTTTTTTATTTATTTTGTAAAAGTTCGTAATGTCGAAAGATTAAAAAACATCATCTTCCTTTATAAATATGTATGTGATTTTTTTTATTTTTTTCATAATTTTGAAAAATGTATTACTAAAATCGCTGTTTTTAATGCTCTAATAAAACAATTTTTTTAATGTTAGAATTGAAATAAAAGAGCTTAAATTGATTAAATATCTTTGCTTTATTCTCAAAGAGCATAAATTAAAAAAAAAAACATGAAATATTAATAAAAAATTTGGAAAAATCTTCAGTTGAAAATTCCGGTACGTGAGACCGGCTCACCATTGATCAAAGTCAAATTTGCGTCACCATTGGCGGGTTAAATAAGTCTTCTCTAAACAAATAAAATAAAAATAATACCTAACGGTCTAATTCATAAAAAATATTTTAGGTTTATTACAGGTTTATTTGACAAATTTCCCATAGAAATATGTCAAATAAGCACCTAATAAACCTGAAATATTTTTTATGAATAAGGTAGTTAGTGTATATATGTATGTACGTATATATGATGGTAGTTTATATCAAAGTACATATATTTTGTCACAAAAGAAAAATAAAAATAATACTGTATAAAGTATCTTGCATTTTTAGAGAAGTTAAGGCAGTAAGTTATTTTATTTGCACATATTTGTTTCAAGATACTTTTTCAGTCACCCCCAATGTTTCTATATATTAGCCGGCTTCAACGCCGATTAAATAATATCGGCTTGTTGCTTTTGTTAATTATTTCATTTTGTTCCTGCAGTTGGTGACAACAGCGTCTATAGTGAATCAGTACAATTATACTGCAGGCATTTCCCACAGTATGGTGATGTCGTCAATAGTAAGCCAGTACAATCTTACTATTGACATGTTCGCCATATGGTCCTGCAAGAACTACCAAGTCAGTACTGACGCAGTCTACTGGTAGATTTCGTAGGACAAACCTGTGTCAATAATAATAAATTTTTTAGTAGTAGTGGTGACATCGTCAATAGATAATCAGTACATATAATTTTACTATTTACATTTCCTGCAGGGTATGTATCATATGCGTGTTGGTTAGAAGTGTGCGTACAGAAAGAGTCACAAAAGTCGACTGGTTGGCTGTCAGGCCGAGTCACTCGCATTACATTTTAAATAAGTAGGTATTATGTACATACATACAAGTATAATAACACTGTACAACAGCGTGAAATCCTCACGGACTTGACATTGTATATAGTTACTCAGTTTAGCGATTTCGGTAACCAATTTTAATTGGTCACCTAAATTTCCAAACTGAGTATAGGGTCTTAAAACCCTTTAGTAGTACTATTTATCGCACCGATAGAGTCCAGTCCGTGTGTTTTTCCAAAAGTCTTAATTTGTTGCATAGTGTATGTAATTATTTTAAACAATAGAACTTCAAACAACAAAATTTCTAATAGTCACTGAATCTTTTGAATAAAGCCTGTGTTTACTCACACGTGCTAAAATCTAATTTATTTACTCACATACAGACATACTAAATGGGTATGTAGGTATACATGTTTGTATGCGTACGTACTAGTGATGCATGAATATTAGTATTCGTATTCGAATTGCCGCATATTCGGCCATTTTTAAATATACGTATTCGCTCGCATTCATATTCCTCAAATTCTGGCGAATACGAATGCGAATATTTTTCCAAAAAAATTAAATAAATAAATGCATAAATTCGAAATGAAATTTAAATAAATGCCTAAAAATATTATTTTGTACGAATCCATTAAATTTTTTATAGAAATTTGTGCTTTGTATCATTTTCAAATATTATTTACTGACGATCATTAGAATTTTGGGTAGTTTTTATTAACTTTAAAGTACACCAACAGGAGTATGAAGTTCTTTTTCACAACAATTTTTTAATATTTCACATTGCAGGCATAAATAGAAAATTAATTTAATGTCTATAAATTTCACATTAAATATTCGTATTCGCGAATTTCAAAAATTTACATTCGTGACATCACTAGTACGTACATACCGCATGATCTCTGAAACTATAAGAGCTGTGGAGCTGAAATTTTTAACATAGTTTGGGGTCAATACCCGGAAGGTTTTTGTTTTGTTTTTGACCCAACAAGTGACCACTGTGTGGAGTGATTTGTAGCTAAAGAGTAATAATATAATTGAGGTTGAGAAAACGTTTGCTGGGCTCAGCTAGTAAATACATATATATAATACATTTTCTAAACCGTAAAAATTTATTTTTATTGACATTTTCAGTTCAGCTAAATAAAACATTATCACTTACACATACATATGCACTTCGGAAACGTCCTATGATTCTTCATCACAGTTGGAGTCATTTGCAATATTTTTATTACAAAATAATCATGAAAAAGTATTTGCGTACGTACTCTTTTTGACCTCGAATTCGTTATTAAGGGCTCAACTTTATATGTGTAGTTTAAAAAATAATATTGTGGCAGCACTAGAATAAATGTCAGATAACAGCTGTTTTGCAGCAGGCTATCAATTCTTTGCACAAAATGCAAAACATATGGTCTGTAAGTAACAAAATCACATGGACTACGTTGGTAGTTTAAAAGCCCAATTTTAGGCGTTTACAGATGATTTAAATACAGCACTGATTTATAGGTTTGCTGGTTTAAACACATTTTAAACCAAAAATAGAGATTAACTTGCACTGAATTATTATCCCCAAGTCATATAAACACTTACGGCCCTATGTATAATGAAAAATTGGCATCAAGTTAGCATAAGTGGCAAAATTGAACATGATCTTAACGTGTTATGCCATCTAATTTTACATGAAAAATTATGCTAAGATGTAATCGTGTGTTAAAACTACATTATGCGGTGATTTTTAATGTCAAATTGCATAGAGGAACTCGTCAACACGTACTAGTTCTTTTTTTTTGTTGTTGTTGTCACTTGTGCTAACTTCATGCCAATTTTTGATTATACGTAAGACCGTTAAAAAGTTATAAAAAAAAATTGTACGAACACCTATTCGAATAATTTTTATTCGAATCACATTTGCATAAGTTTATACATGTATGTATATGCACACATGTATCTGAGGCAGATACGCTTATATATATACTCGTATATGCTTATACATAAGTAAATACATACATACCTATACATATCTATATGAATGTATTTAGTTACAAACATACATATGTACACACATGTATGAGAGATAAAAACACCCCTACATTTTGTGGCTCTCTTCCAGTTAGCAATTGGAAGATTAATTTTGAAAATATCACCAAAATGATTCTTTTGGAATGATTAACTAAACATGCAGTAGAGCTGCAAAACTATCGATAGTTTTGTTGTAAATGAAATATCGATAGTTTTTTCCACTATCGATACTATCGGCAAAAAAAACAAGTAATTAAAAGAGTAAAAATAATCGAAGTCAGTAAACAGTAGCCGGCAGCTTTGAAGCAAATTATCCGTAGTTGATTTAAGCTTTTGTACAGCGATGGAAAAGTTGGTACAATTGTATAATTTTAGCGCTATTTGAATGCCGAAAGTACCGTAGCACCGCAATGACCCATTTAGCACTACTGGAATCTCTTTATATTATATTACATGCCAAAAATAGCATTAAAATTAATATATGTATATATATATATATATTAATTATGCAAAAAATAATGCGTGCTTGAAGTGTACATTAAAAAAATTTCCATAGAAAACCCGGTTTTAGCGTTCACTTATTTTTTTGCACAAGGGGGTTAACCTTTAGCTCGAAGGTATTAGAAAATTAAGTAAATCAAACGATGTTTTCCGGTACTTAAAGAATTGCTGGAGGAATGTTATTTATTCCAAATTCATCTGCAGATGTGGAAATTTTATTTTCGTACAAAGGAGAGAAGCCGACTATTTGCATCGACTGTGAACAATCGAATAAAAAAAGGTTATAAACGTAGTATATCGTAAATGTTACTTTTATATTCAGATCCCAGCAACTAATATTCTTTGTGCACCTTCTGGCGTTTTGTTAATTGATTTGTAGTTAATTAAAAAGTACAAGTATTAAAAAAAATATAAATAAAGAATTAGGTACAATCGTACTGAAAAAATTAAAATTTTTTTTGAAAGTTAGTACAATTTGTAAATATGATGCGACCCTGCTTCTGTATACATAAGTACTTAAATACATATTTATGTATATGAATTTATTTATAAATCCAAGTGTTATTCGACAAAAAGTAGTCACAAGTATCTTAATAAATTCAACATCGTCGACACAAAGATAAATTTTGGTGGTACTGATATCGCGACGGCCGCCAATCGTCTCTTACGATAAAACTTTACAGTTAGTGTCTTAAAAGTTATCAACAATTTTCGAATTTTGATAATTCTAAACCATGGGTAGGCCCATAAAATTTTAAGTTCAATAAAAAAGTATATTTTCGATAATATGCCGCTTACGATAAAATCGAAAAAAAGGCTTGATATATTTTTATATACTAATGAAAATGTTGAGGACTCTGGATTTTTTTTCGAGTCAAATGTAGTTTATGTGGCAACTTTTATAAAACTATTCGATACTATCGATACTATCGATAGTTTTACATAAAACTATCGAAACTATCGAGTGGAGCGACTATCGATAGTTTTGCAGCTCTAACCTGCAGATGTTCGTAACGTGACTGTTTAGAAATTGTTTGGCAGCCACATTTTTCGCAGTAAACCAAGTCACAAAATACTCTTTCAGAAGAGTCGCGGCTAGGGTACCGTTACCTCTCTCTCTCTCTATTGGCTCAAAAGCGATTATTTTATTCGTCCTTGAATTTAATTAAAAAATGCTGGCTGGGGAATACCTACCGTATGCGTAGCAGTGATGCCAACTTTTTTGGCTCTAAAAGCACATGAAAATTAAAAAAAAAGCTCTTAAAAGCGTAATTTTGATATCTAAAAAGCGCAAAAAGCACTAATGTGAAAAAGGAGTGAAGATTCAAACGAGTAAAGTTTAATAATGTTTAATATTTCCTAAGCAATTCTCTATTTCTGCAATAATATCATCTTTAATGAAATATATCAGACGAAAAAGGTATGATCATTGGCGTAGCTAGACATTTTTTCTGGGGGGGGTTAGTGTTTTTTATGGGAATTGTTAAAATTTAAGCTTAAAATTTTTTAAACGCACTAATAATCCCAAACTAATATTTTACTTATTAAGTTAAATATATATTTTTTTATTAAAAATACATTGAAATTGGAAATTAAAAAAATATATTTTACTTAATAAGTAAAATATTAATAAGTAAAATATTGTTTAAAAAATTTTATACAGATTTTTTTTATTTAACATTTTTTTTTATTTAAGTTAAAACATAAATTAACAGTCCAGTTTCAATAACAAAAATTAAGTTATAATTAAAACTAAAAAAACAAAACATTCAAAACAAAAACATAGACAAAAAGTAAAGTATGTGTTAGAAAAAAACTAAATAATAATAATAATAATCTAATAATAATAAACTAAATAATAATAAAATTAATATTCGTTTCCAACAAGTTTATATGTTCATATGGAAAAATTATTTATGTATATATTATATTTGAATACAATATTTTGAAAAGATACAAGCAAGAAATGATTTCATTCATCATTCATGATTTCATTTCTTAATAATTTATTATTTAATTTAAAAAAAATGTATCTGTTGGTGCATAAATAAAAATAGAAAATTGCCATTTATTATTTAGTTACCCTTCCAATATTGAAGTTCTGAATCAATACTATATTGTTGCGATGAATGAAAAGTAAATAAGTACAAACATATGTATGCAAGTATGTATGTATATGAGTTCAATTGAAAAAAATTTTATGTGCATAGATATCGATAGTTGAGTTTTTCAGTGATTTCAATAAATTTGACACTAAGACACCTCATCACAAAAATTTATTGCAATAGTGTAAAAAATAGCGCTTTTACAAGCAGTTGTACAAAAAAGTTACATTTTGAATATTACACTTTCTATTATGTTTTACCTTCTCCTGTAAAGTTACAATTATTTGCGTTAGGGCATTTCCATTTGAGACCAACGATATATTGACCTGTGTAAGTTGATATCCAATCAAAAATTTCGGTCATCAAAAGTACTGATACCAAAATTTGGACCTAGGAATATTTTTCACAAGTTTTCCACTAGTCTAACAAAGTTGTATATGAACATGAATTGTTTTGTTTTGTTTTCTAATAAAAATAAAACATATGTAGACATGTTTAAAGAGGAAATTTTGATTTGTTCGATTTTCTGACGATTTTTCGGACATGAAATGACAATTATTTTATATTTTATCGGGATTTCGGTGATTTTTCCATCATTTTATCTGGCAGCCCTCGATTGAACCATAAATATGCATACATACATAAATACGTACATGTGTGTGTAGGAGTATATATAGTATATGAATATATACAAGGTATTTGCAGATCATAATTTTTCGCTATTTTTTTAATTTTACTCTAAATAAAAATTGGTGGCTATTGTTACAAACAATTTGAGAGTAGAAAATCTTAAGAACACCTTAAAACAACTTGTCTTGCTACCCAGTTGTCCAAATTGTCCTAGACGACATTGTCTTCGACATTGTCCTAGACGACATGTCGTCTGTAGATTAAGTTTTCTAATCGACAATTTAAAAGAAATCGGCGTTCATGACTATCTGAACGACAATGTCACACGTTTTCTCTTCAATAAAACTTTGTTGTGGACCATCTGAGCGACAGTGTCATACGTTTTGTCTTCAATAAAGCCTTGTCGAGGACAATCTGAGCGACAATGTCCCTCGTTGTGTCTTCAATAAAGCCTTGTCGAGGACAATCTGAGCGACAATGTCCCTCGTTGTGTCTTCAATAAAGCCTTGTTGATGACAATATGAGCGACAGTGTCACACGTTATGTCTTCAATAAAGCTTTGTTGAGGACAATCTGAGCGACAATGTCGCTCATCTGGTCTTGTGTGACCTCGCCGCCATTTGTATTAAAATTTCGTCAACGATTTGTATGGAGTTGTCTTTAATATGTCTTCTACGACTTACCATTGTCTTGTACCCGTCGTCAAAGATGTCTTAAAGACGTGGCCAACTGGGTACTAACTACGTACACTAATACAATTTTATTAAGAATTTGTTGAAAGCTACATACACACATACATATCTACACACATGCATTATAAATGCACATGTAGTTTACTATTTGTGATGTTTTGAAGTGCTGTAAACTTATAGTTTTTTGGGTATTTGTTATCTAATAAAAGTATGCATATTTAGCGATTATTCGAAAAGTTTGTAAAAAAATTACTGGTGATTTTCATGAGTAATTTTGAAATAAATAAAAAATAGAATTTTTTAATATTACAGGCAAAAGAATATGTTTTTAAAAGAATTTGTAATAAATCCTGGGGGGTGCAAAATCAAGGGGGCAATGCCCCCCCCAAAAGGCCTAGCTACGCCTATGGGTATGATTTAGACTGAAAAAATAAATACACCAAGTTTTTATTAAAGTAATTTTAAGAAATACTCAAATTTCTTAAAAGCACTACTTAGTGCTTTTTCTTAGTTCGGCTGGCACTAACGCTCAAAACTTGGCGTTTTGAGTCTTCAAAAAGCACTAAAAATAGTGCCAAAAGCACCAAGTTGGGATCGCTGATGCGTAGCTGCTGTAGAACATTATGTAGGTAGTACCTGTTTCCTACTCTAATGCACGGTTGCCAGAAATGCAGATTTATCTGGATTTTGCAGATTTTTGCCCTCCAATAAGACGAAATGCAGATTTGAAGATTTTTGGCTTAAAAATGCAGATTTTTCAACTCAAATTTTAGTACATTTTTTTTAAATTTTCCTAATACTGCTAATACTTTTTGTTTCTTTTATGTGTGAAGGACTCATAGTTTAGACAGTTACAATTTTTGAACTTAGAAGACTTCATTAAAGAAAAAGAAGAAGTAACTTTGGCAAGCTTCTGGAAACGAATATCTGATATAAGACGAGCTCATTCTGATTACGATTTTGCGGCCCTAAGTTTATTCAAAATGTAATGTTCTTACAACATTGATTTTAATGAAAATTTCGAAAGATTTTTCGGTCAAGTAAACTTGAATAAAACAACATTCGAATCCTTTGGATATTTATGCAACAAATTAAATGACATTTTTTAACTTATCTGATTTATTTTCTCATTCATTTTATATTATTTGCACATAACTATGAATAATTTTTATTTGTTTGTTGGTTATATGCATTTTGTTTCTCCTAAGGACAGAGGGTTTTCCACTCGCAAAGCTTACTTTGCAAAGTCTTGAGTCTGTAGGAGAGAAGAGAAAATATATCTTATTCTATATTTTTTTTCAACAAACTCAGGATTTTGCAAAGTTAACTTCGCGTCTGGAAAAGCCGCCAAACTTATCAGTAGACTTCAACCAATGTGGCAGCTAATTGTAAAAAGGTAATGAAAAAACAATAATGGACTCAAAATCGAAGATGTTAGCTTGTACAGATTTTTGTTTGAAGCTTGTAAGCTTATTCTGCCGTATTCATAAAAATAGTTTTCGTTCACAAAAGGTTTTAAAAACAAACTTTACATGGATATTTGTTTGTTAAACGTCTTGTAAACCAAAATAATTTTTATAAATATTACCTATTATGTTTGTGCACGTAATTCTTAATAACATATTGATAGTCGTTCTATAAACATACATATGTAGTTTTTATCTTATTTCAAAAATTTTTTGGTTGAAGTCTACTGACGAGTTTCGTAAGCAGAAACGAAATGCACATTCTTCATAAATTAAAGGGTTTTATTCATAAAAAATAAAGTGAGCTTGAAACTTATTTTAAGAAAATAACACCTGATTATCAGGTGTTGATACCAAATTGAGCAATTTGAACCAAACTGTCAAAACTTACTCAGAAATCTTCTGACAGATTGGTTTTGTAAAACAGCAAACTACATGTTGTTTTTCGTGCTGTAAAATTGTTGTAGTAATAAGTTTACCTGATACTGAATTCGCCTTGATCCATATTTATATAAATTTTTTGAATAAAATATAAAAAAAGTTGTTTTAAAAATAGCTTTAAAGATTTTTTGAAGATTTTAAAAATGAAATGCAGATTTTGAAGATTTTTTCGTAAAAAATTATTACATTTTGCAGATTTTATCCTTAGAAATTCTGGCAACACTGCTCTAATGGTGGCAAAATACGATGTGGCAGATGATGCCCATGATGAGCCACACCAAAAGAAGAAGAAGACTTAAAATGTATAATAGTTTGTTTGTTGGTTGACTGAGTGATTATTGAAATGGTCCGATGGATGGATGAATGATAATAAACATGTTTTTATACCTATGTATATTACTATAGAAATTTTAAAATTTTTTTGGGTATAGGTACATAGTACTGTAGCATTTACATATGTATGTATGCATTTGTATATATACATACATACATACATAAGTAAATACCTATAATAGACAAAAACAACAATGGTAAACAATATGAGCAACAAAATGAAAAACTGGCAGCACATGCTATGGGGCTTAAATACACAGACTCAACTTCGATTCGTACTGGAGAATAAATGCGAATATTTATAATACAATTTGGTATTTTATGTACATATGTAGATATGTGTATATGTACCCTGTAGGAAATGTCACTAGTGACAATGCTTTTTGTTGTAGACATTCAGTAGGTGCTAGGTTGGTTTGTCGTTTCTACGAGTATTAACTAGGTATAAATCGAAAATTCAATGTTTCGTTAGTAAAGTCGAACACTTACGCATGAATCTGGACATGTAGCAAATTTTTAACTGATCCCACAAAATTTTCTACAAGTTCAGAAAATTTCCACAACTGACAATTTCACTCAAGATTGTTTCATTTTTACATTTTCTAATTTTTGCACCTATAAAATGAATTGCTTTTTTGTTTACCTTTTTGTAATTTCTTTTTGTTTGATTCCTTGAATTATTGTTTAACATATTTATATCATTGGTCTCAAGTAGAAATGTAGTGGAATCACTGAAAAACTCAATTTTGGAAAATATACGAGTTAGGGCCTTTCATTACCAGATGTGTTTTGCAAAAATCGGGACATGATCGATCAAAAACCAGGATTTTGTAGAAAATGACGCCAACAAGCGGGATTTAAAATATGTTCTAGAAAGCGAGATGTGCTGTCATATATATGTAAGTAAAAATCAAATGTCGTACGTTAGTAATCGCATCAATTAAGAGCGGGTATACCGATTTCGCCATTTTTATTTTAATTTTGGGGGATAACTCTGATGATATTGAAAAGCGGGACAATCCCGCCTAGTGCGGTATGTCTGGTCAGGTTAAGTATACTGCGTTTAATTACCCATAGGTTAAATACCTTTAATTATCGCTTATTCACCCCAAATATTGAAAACGCATTTTTTCCACTCATTTTCACATAAAAGTCCACGCTTAATTTACTTTCGTTGCATTACCCATTTTGGGTAATTGCCCAGAAATATTTTACTCCAAAATGAAATTTATCCTAAAATATCCTCGTTTATTTGCCCAAAACTACCAAGTACCAAGTACTACAAAGTACCAAGTACTGATTTTATGTAAAATTAATTGTTTGGGTTATATAATAAAGTATTTTGTTGGAAGAAATACATATGTATGTATGTATGTATGGCCGTTTTATTTCAATTGATTATGTACTAATGTCCTGCACAAGACCAAGACAAACAATTGAAACAAATGTGTTGCCAACAGTGTTGTTTAGCGTTTGTTTTAGAATATTTTGCTGTAGTAAAGCATTTGAAAAATCTCTCATGTCTTGAAAGGTCTTATAAATGGTCTTGTGCAGGACTTTATTGTGTACTCCATACCACAGTGAGCTCAGTTATATGCATTTCTAAAATTATTTAAGCGTATTCTCATAATTATCTATATGAGGTAATTAAACGTCTTCACTTTAATAGCTTTCCCGGATAACTACCTCAAATATCATGACATTTTTGATGAGGCATTTAACCGGGGTTTACTGTACCTTTTAAATAGATTTCGTAAACTAATACATATTTACAAAAATTTAAATTTTGCTTTAGGTCACTTTTATTTTCAACAAACCAATAAAACATTAAGAAGAATCATAGTTGTGTGTATCTGACAAAATGTTTTATATGTAGGTACGTATCAACAACAATATTAATGTGTAGACGCTCCGTCGACAAAAGTGGTGACTTGGGGACACCCTAAGCCTACGCTTCCTTCAGGGTACATACAACTCTTTACACATATAGTACATATGTATTCTTATTTATTATTTTCATTTGTACATAAATGAAATATTTGTACATATGTATACATATACATATGTACGTATATAATTCCAAAAAAATCGAAAAAAGTATAGTTCGTTTCGCATGTTGCAGAGTATGTGAATCTTTTTTATACCTACCATGGTCGACTAAATTTCAATGGCTTGTTATTTTGGAGGGAAGAGTATTAAAAAGGGAAAAAATAATAACAAGATATGTATAAAAAAATTAAACAACAAATTCGTATAAAAGTAAATGATGGGATCGCACATAAAATATCGATATAGTACACAAATTTCTACATACATATGCATACATATATGTACATATGTATGCATGTATGCGCGTGTGTGTGTTTATGTATCCGAGAAGTGAAAAACAGGGTGTTGAGTACAATAAATAATAATATACATAGAATAGAGGAAGTAGTAATTATATGATCTTAGAGACAGAAGTGTTGCTGGCTATCGACCTCCAAAAAATTGCTCATTTATAATATGCTGCAATCCTTTTAGATCCACATTATTCTGATTTTTATCCTATTTATCGTATCCGTTTCTGTACCTTCATATTGTGAAATTATACTTCTCAAAATTATATTTCATCGGGGCAAATATTCCCCTCTTCTTGTAGCGAATCAACCTCGATAACCTTTGCATTTGCGGAATAAGACATGCTGCGTACTTGCATTTAAAATTTTGTCACACATTTTATTCCTCTAAATCTTATCCGTACATTGTCTCTTCCGAAAAAGGGAAAAAGGTATCCTAGAAGCGGGATATTACGAGTGAAAATCTTTTACAAAAATATATCACAAGTTTTTCTTGCAAGTCTCGAAATTCATCTCAACAACTAGATGTACTAGTTAGGTTAGGTTAGGTTGGGTTGAAAACAGGAACCATTGCGCTCATGTGCGTGGACATACATACACATAAGCCAGTATATGCCTGTTGTGTGCTCTCATATAAATTAAAAACGAACCCTACCTTAATAGGACCTCAGTATACTTTACCAGTCAATATCTCTAAGGTGAACAATGTCCGATAAGGTAGCATCCCCAAAATAACGAGATATCAGCTCGTGACAAAGGAAGTGCTCCATTGTCTCGATGTCCTCCAACTATGCTCTGCATTTGTTGCCATCTGTGGCTCCAAACCGGCACAAATGCCCTCGCAACTTAGAGTGCCCCGTTAAGATGCTGTTCAACTTTCTTAGCTCGGGCTTGTTTAGTTTCAAAAGCCGCCTTGTTTTGTCTTCGTTCGGGTCACCCCATAGAATCTTGGTTAGATTACACACAGTATCACTATTCAATCGTGTCCGCGGGCCATCTTTGCAGTAGCATATATGTAAATATGTATAGAGTCTGAACATCAGATGAATTGTCAGTGATTATTCACAATTGTGCTTACATCCCGAAAACTAGGTTTTCATTACTTTAGTAGTAGTATTTCGAGCTTTAGTACATTGAAGGGCTTATAGTCGAATTTGATTCGAAAGTAATAACTTTTCCACATGAAACTTCACACACATACAAATGTATAAGAAATAATTTTCTCCCGATTCGACTACAAACATATATTCATATACATATCTTGTATGATTTCATCTTCCTACGATGTGAGTAGCTCAGAGTGGCGTTTTTGGTGTTATCAATAATATTTTCTTGTAAAAAACAAACCCTTCAATGTGTTTGTCATCTTTGATGCTTGAAAAAATTTTAATTGATATTTTTCTTATAAAAGTTTTTAACTATGTATATGAAATACAATTTGTACTGAAGCTAAAAATAAATTTTAAGAGATGTTCTTATATCCCTTATATGCTGTAACTAATTCCACACCCGTTACTCAAACATATGTACATACCACACACATACAAACTTCCCACTATCCCAGAAAAAGCTTACATGTACTAATGCTGCCATGTCTCAATTGCGCACATTTGCTCATTTTGTCTTTTTTCGCGGTATGGCAACACATAACAATAAAAATCCCAAAAAAAAAACAATAACAATAACAAAGAATAGCAGTAAAAAAGTGAAAAAAATGGACTACACGGTTAAAAAAAGGAACCGAGAAACGAAAGGCAACAAAAATAAAAAAATAAGGGCACGTGTAGAGTTAGTTGTTGTTTAACTGTGCGTATGTGCAACAACAACATGCAATATTGGCTAAAGGTATTTTTTTGCAACAAAACTCATGTAAAGTGAATTTATATAATGAATACACAAACACACATACATATGAGTTTATGCATGTAAGTACATACATATGTATGTATGTACAATGTACATACTTATGTTTATATATAAGTATGTACATACATATTTACATACTGTACACACGATTTAAAGTAAATGCTTGGCATTGAATGTCAGGAACGTAATTATGGTGTCGTTGCGAAAAATACATACATACATACATATGTATGTCTGTACATATACATATACAAACGAGCAAAAAACAATAAACATCGGACGAGAAAGAAGAAGATGACTTTACAATAAAAGTTTTTGGGCTGCTTTTTGCTTCCAAAATGCAAAAAACAAAACAATAATCGTAAAAAATGTGTTCGTAAAAGGACTGCTTGATGGCCGTCGGATGGAAGAGACGCCGCTGAGTGCTGCTGGCGGTAGAGCTCCAGCTAGTGTGACCAGATTTCAAAATAAATTAAATCGCGAAATATATGTAGTTAAAAGAGATAATTTCAAACTAGAGAAATGAGCTCAATTTTTATTATTTTTATTTCAACTGTGCCTCAATAATACCAATTGATATATAAGTTAAATATGAAGCAGCTTCGTTACCACTGTCATGTATGATAAAATCTCAATTAGATGGGTATGTACAAAGTAACTGCATCACAAATATAAAGGTCATGGCAGATCAAGCATCTGGGACTGATATTAGACTCAAAGTTGGTATAGAGAAAATGTTGGCGACAAGACAATAAAAGCACCAAACATGGGGTGGCACATTCAAAATTTGAGATGGATTTACGGTGTACTCTCTCTTTACGGACACCTCTCTTGTGCGGACATTTTCCATAAACGGACACTTTTTGCAGTACCAAAAGAATCCTTAGGGATTTTTTTAATTTTTGCCTCTTGAGGGGACAACCCTCTCATAACCAGACGCGGACACTTTTTTCCACACCAAAGAGATTTTAGTTCCCCATAACCGGACAACTAACAAAACTGCAACACTTTTTTTTACTATTTTTCATATTCGAACAGATGTTGCTTATTCAAATACATCTGCAAGATAATGAAATTAAAGGAAAAATACGTCAAAATATTATTTCTGAGTTATTTAAATCAAACGGATTACCTTGCATACCAAATTTTGTTTTTCTACTTCTCGCTAAAATGTTAATGAAAATTCTGTTTAAAACAATTAAATAAATATATAACAAATTATTATTTACTCTTTTTGCACTTTTCTCATAAGCGGACACTTCCCATAAGCGGAAAAATTTTTCAGTCCCTTGGTGTTCCCTTAAGAGAGTACACTGTACATCATGATAGTAAGACCTTTTATCACTTATGATGCTTTTGATTAGACGGACAGAGTCAGGCTGGCCACTACCAGAGATCAGTTACAGAAATTGCACAGGCTAGCATGTATTTGTATGACAGGAGCTATAAGAACGTGTCCTATGGCGGCTGTGGAAGTTCTCATTGATCTCACACCTCTGACGATTGTAATTGAGACAGAAAGTAATCAACGTCGCGGAGAAAAGCGCGTGGGAGCAATCATCCCCGACAAGACAATTTCCCTTACTTGTTCAACCCTACGATGTGATGAATAAAGTGTATGAGATGTTTCAAACTTTTCATACAAATAGAATGGAATGGGGAGAGGGGTAAATGGCAGCCCGATATTCCTTTGGAACTGATGGTACATTGATGGTCTCAGAATTTCGGAAGGCTATGGTGTGGTAGTCGCAGTACCTAGGACTAACTACTGAGAGTTCTTGGTTGGAGCTCCTACTATTTTTCAATCGGAAGGCAATGGCTTCTCAAGATGTGCACAATTTAATCTTTACAGCGGCTACAAATGGAGAGAACAAGCCCTTCGGATGTCATCAAAGCACTTGGCTGATACCTCTATATATGTATATCTCTATGTTAATTTGGTAACGCCGCATTAAGCTAAGTCAGGTCAAACTCTGCTGGATTTCTGGACACGTCGGAAAATGCATACAAACTGGCCAGAAAGGGTGCTAGAACATTCACGTTCAGACCACAACCATTTTGTGGACTTGGATTGGATAAAATCCGAGAAGATATATCGTCGAAGATCAAGAATACAGAGATATAGATGGTATCTATAAGTAAAAAATAATCTAAGAATGCTCACAGGTTTCCTCACAGGCCATTGTAGACTCAACATTAAGAATAATAGATTCTGTGATTACGAGGATGAAATTCCAGATCGTATTCTGAGTGACTGTGAAGATTTATGCTACAGAAGACACGGCCAATTGAACAAGTAAATATTATAGAACTGGGAACTGCTAACACTGGAACTACTGACAATCTTAAGATTCTTTAGGAGAGCAGAGATGCTCTAGTACCTCGCAAGTGATACAATAGATCTTCTACGGTATCAGTGTCCTGTTTCCCGTATAAATTAAACTCATTCATTCATTCAACTAGATCTCCACAACACCTGAAAGCATGGCATAGAAAAAATCAATAATAATAGGGTATAATCCTGGAACTATGCTATACACCGGCGGGTAAAAAATTGGGAACATATTGGGTTGCGGATTGTACGACATTAAAGGAATTATACGTAAATTAGTTTGTCTGCCGGGTCACAATACAGTCTTTTAGACTAAGAACACGGATATTTCGGAAGGTATTAAATGGATAAATCAAATTGACAATATACTACCAATGTACATCTTTATGTATAATAGTGCAGTTATCGAAGCCTTAGCATAGTGTCCACACCTGATGATTTTATATCAGACCTCGTAATATGACGCTGGCAGAGCAACTGTCATTTTTTCATTAATATCAACACAAAGGGGTAGACGTTAATGATTTTATATTACCATGACTCAAACAAATATTTAAAAAATGCTTGCCAAAAATAAATAATTTGCGTGTTGTTTAATTTTTTGGTCACAAATAATTGTTGTGCCGCATTTTTTTAAATAACAATTGTTTAATAAATAAACGTTAAATGCACAATAACACATAAAATGACATTTGATATCAAGATGAATTCATCAGGCTGTGAGCTCTGATGATTATATCATAACGCTGCCATAATATTAATAAATTGAGTCTATACGTGATGAATTTTCATCATGATATCAATTTGACATTCATCATGATATAAATTCATCAGGTGTTTACACTATGTAAGAAATCATAAAGTTCTACATAGAAGCATCCTTCATTGCAAAAATGACAACGAGATTATCTCGTATTAACGGATTCAAGGAAAACAGTGTATCACTGAAAACGAAGAGGAGGATATGCTGCCAAACATGGGATCGTTACTGAGCAATATCATACCAGAAAATGCCAAATCTTTTTAAAAACTCAAAACGAATCAAAACAATTGGGTATAGAACAACATATTATATATTGACATAACTCTAATGTTGAAAGAGTGACCAAAATTCTTTGGGGAAAGCCAAATAATAACAAGACACACAGAGTTATATAATCACCCGGTTCGCATGGGTTTAGTGTAGCTCCCAATATAATCACTTGGTTCGCATGGGTAGCTCAAAAAAATAATATGGCCACGCTAGCATCTGACTGCTAATGTGAATTATGATGGTTGTTGTTGGTGGTGGTAGCAATTTTTGTACGTTTGTAAATGTTAATTTTCATTTCATTTAATGTTTAATTTTTTTTGCAGTATTTTGCAACTTTAAAATTAATTTGCTTAAATTATGTTGATACAAAATGTTTATTGTTTATAGCACTGTGAACGTACATACATATGTAAATATGTATGCATGCACTGCGACTGCAAAAATATACATACATATGTACATACAATTTCGGGCATGCTGTATGAATACCTATTTCGTTTTCCTCAATTTGCTCCATGTTCGCTGGAGTGGGTTAATTTAAATGAAATGCATGTCAATGCACGTTCGTACATTTAAATTTTTTTATGCAAGTTACAAAAACATTCATACCCAGCAAAAAATTACACATTACCATTAGAACCACTTGCCATATAATGACTTACTTTTCTGATTACCAATTTTCATTACTCGCTTACAAATCACATTACCTAAAATTAAAAGAAATGACGTGCAAGTTGCTAAATGAAGAGAATGATTTTTTTTTGACGAAATCGTTTACGTGAAATGTTGACAAATAAAAAAAAATGTAAGTACTTCTCAAGAATCGATTATTTTAGTCTCACGCCTTGTTAAAATCATCAAGTTGATAATCCAGTAGGGAAGTGCTTCCAACAAAAATGCTTAGTTCCAAACTCGATTACCTTTTTTGAAATTTTTTGCTGGGTACATACATGATATGCACTGCAGAAAATTTGATGACAAATGACGAACTTGTCCTATGGCTTGAGAAAATGGGAGTGTTACCAAAAGTATGGAGTAGTTTATGGTTTATGAAAAATTACCGCTTATAGGATGGGCCTCGGGAGATATGCTCGTTGTGTTGGTAACGAGCACTCGTCGGTCCTCACTACAATGCCTAGCTTATGGTTGGTAGGAATGCCTAGTGATAGGACAAACATGATATTAAATGGCACAATTCTACCATGGGAAGTCTTGGACGAAAACGGTCCCGATGTGGATTCCAGAAGTTTATGTTGGTATACGGATGGATCAAAAACGGAAGATAGAGTTGGTCCTGGATATGTTGGGTCCAACGTAAAAATCTCTTTGCCCATAGCAAAATGACATTAATTTAAATAGGGGCATTAGAGGCTCGTATATAGCTTTCTTTTCCGATATTCGGGCAGCTCTTAAATATCTCCATTCATGTGAATTCCTTTTTAGGATAGTTTAAGAGTGCTTTGACTCATTATAAAAGATATCCATACGGAACAAGGTATCCATTTATTGGATACCTGGCCACAGCGGTCATCTGGAGAATGAGAAAGTGGATGAACTTGCCAGGAGGCATCTGCTGCTCCGTTTATGGGCCCAGACCCATTTTGTAGCGTAAGTTGGTCGACTATAGCATCTCTGATCAAACGAGATGACACTTCGACCGCTAAGGAAATATGGCTGACTTCTTCTGGTTTAAGGCAGGCCAAAGCATTGACGCAGCCATTTCAATATAATGGCATACTGAACCTCAACAGGAATAATTTATGGTTTGTTACTGGTTTTCTTTCTGGTAACTTTGGACTGAACTATCCTCTGTGAAAAAATAACCAAGTTCGCTCATCCTTGTGTCGCTTATGCTTGGAAGATGACGAGACAACTCTTTGCGAGTGTATAGTCTTATGTAACATTAGAAGTCATGTTTTTCATTCTGAGTTTCTTTGTTCAGCTGATATTAGGCGGGCTTCTCCAATATCTGTGCTGACTTTCATAAGACATATAGAGGTTAATTTAATTTGCAGATCTATGGCACAAAAGATCCATCTGGTGTCGCAGTGCCGGTCTTCGGGCCAGATCTTCCTGTAAACTATTTTATTTTATTCTATGGTGAAAAAACATGTCATATACATGGTTACAAATTCACCATTTTCGTGATATATCATCTTAATTTTAAGTCAATTTAATTGGAACTCGGTTTAATATTGCAGTAAACAGTTTTGAACAAGTTCGATATGGCTGTAGCTTAGACCTATCAAACAGCTAATTATAATGTTAATTGTTCCGTCCATTGAGTCCGCCAAGTCACTCTGAAGCCAGTGCCGTAACTATACTTAGATATTACCCTAAGGTTAACTGGTACTAAAACTTTTGAAATCTTAGTGCCCATGTGGTCAAGTATACTAGCCGAAGATTGTCAGTCCGAATCCCAAAAAGCTCTGCTTAAAATATAATTGCATTTATAACAATAAACAAATTTATAAGTGTTCAATTGTTAGAGTTAGGTAAATGTCAGAATGACATGTAGATACATCTTATATTATTCTAAACCGATTAGGTCCCTATAATCATCAACTGAAAAGTCATAAGCAATTAATCCTATCTATTCTACGCCATACCCATGTAAAAGTCACTTCCCACTTCATAGGAAGTGTTAGAACCCGTACTGGTCCCTATCACTTGGGGACCGGTCACGTGACTAGTGTTGTGCCAGTTCCTTTTCCTGCAGGGTATGTACACAGAAAAAAATATCATCGAAATGCAACCAACAAAACAAATTGTTCACATTTAATTTAAAAATTAACAATCATCATTGTTGATATAACAAATTAAAATTTTTGTAGGCAATTTAATTACTCAACAAATTTTTTTGTTAAATTATATCATAACGAAATGCGCACATGTAGAAGAAACAAGAAATCATGTTTTGTGTGTATATATTATTTGCTTATCTAAAAAAGTGTTGCTCTTTAGCTGAGAGGTAAGTGAGTCCGCCCAAAGACATATAGTGTTTTTCGCAGACAAGCAAAAATCGTTTCGAGGATTGTGATTGTGTACAAAAAGCTTGTTCAAATAACAAATATCATACGGAAATTCAACAATTCACATTGTTAATATAACAATAACTTTAATTGAAATAACTCTGAAACCTAACAAAAATAAATGTTGAAAAAATAAATAAATTTCAACAAATTATTTGTTGATATATTTAATTGAAAATATTTTTAAGATTTTCCTTTAACTTACAATTTCGTTAATTGTATTTACAAAAATCGTTGTAGGTTCAAAATCAATTAATTATTTAATTGATATAACAAAAAAATTAATTGTATTTACAAATAATTTTTTTCTGTGTATGTGTGCCAATGTGTTTTAATGTCACTTTAATAATAAAAATGAGCGTATTCTGAATGAAAAAAGAGTCAGATCATGAGAAGAAGTTATTGGTTATTATTCATGAACATATTTTTTAATTGTAATTTAATCATCATTTGATTTTTAAGCTAGAAGAAAATTGTTTGTAGATAATCCCACGTACACTGTCAATACGATCAAGAATAAATTTTCAAACTAAATAAACAAATTTTTATGAAACTATGTAACTTAAATATATTTGTGGCATCTTTAAAGAACTTCAATTGGGTACTTAATACCTTTCCCACTTTTCAAATTAAGAAATACTAAGTATCCACATACATATGTATGTACCCTTTCCTTTGGTATAAATTTAATCATTTCATAATTTTGTAGTTCAAGTTTATTGAAAAAAAAAAAATTAAACAATATTACACAAAAATCTGTATACAATTTTCACACTTATTATTTTATGCATTGACAACAAATAATTCTTATGAGTCATCATAAAAAATAAAAATATAAAACAAATGAATCACATCGTTGACCTTCAAAACAGGCACATTGTATACAATTTATTCCCGTTTTTTATATAAAATTAAAAACTACCACATTCGTATGAATAAAATGATATAAAGTACATAAATTATGCACCCCTGTTTTTAAGTAAATATGAAAATATGTAAGTACATATGGATGTACATATGTATACGTACGTATTTACTTAAGCAGATATACATATGTATAGTATGTATATGTGTGCGTATACACGGGCTTTTGCTAATATTATGCAATAATCGCACAAAAGCATTTTTTTTTTTTTTTGCAAACTGTTTTTATTCAAAAGAGTGTAACAGGAATTTGCAAAAAAAAAAAAAATGTGATACCAAAATATGTATGATGTTTGGGCAAGGTAATTAAAATAAGACCATGTTACGCCCCATAATAATGTTCCTGAATAGGTCTAAAATTGTCAAGAGACGAATACACATACATATGTACATATCGTTGGTCTCAAATAGAAAAGTCCTAACTCAAATAATTGTAACTTTACAGAAGAAGGTAAAAAAAACATAATAAAAACTGTACAACTGCTTGCAAAGGGTGGGCAAATTTGAGGTTAGGAAGTAGATTGACTGTCAAATGATGAAATGTCTAGAATTCAGCTGTCATCCTTTGACATTTATTCAGTAAAAAGTTGGGAAATTTTAAACATGGAACGCTAAACTCTTGAACAAAAAATTTTAATTGTGAAAATTTACTATCAAAATGGTGAAAATTTCATTTCGCATTTTTCAACAAAATCATCTATAGTGATCAGGACCATTTTCAATTACATAGGCGGTTGTGTAACAAACAAAATTGTCGCATATGGGCCTCACAACATCCACAAACAGTCCTTGAAAAACCATAACATGCTAGTGTATTGTTCTTTTAATGGCAGTTATCACCGCTTGTACTATGCTATATTGGTCCGGGAGTGTGAAGGACATTATAATTCCGAATTTTTGAATACATTCTCCCCACAAAAAAGCGTATGTCTCAAATACAAATAATCGGTTGCAGTTTGCAAGGAAAATACTAAAAAAAACTATCCAAATTACTGGAACAGAGTTAACTGAAGTGATGAATCCAAGTTTAACTTATATAAATCCGATGGAAAGACTTAAGTGAGACAGGGCTTTGGACCCCAAGTAATCTGTGAAAACGATGACAGTCAGCGGCGGTTCTATTACGGTCTAGGCACAAAACACACAGAAGTGTCACGAGACGGAAGATACGGGTATTTTTCTGTTTGTCTCGTTTTCCCTCAAATTTTGTCGTCGTTTTTGTTTTGCTACGTCTTTCTAGTGCAATAAATTTTTTTAGCTGTGTTAATTGGTAAGCTGTAATACACTACAGTATCAAATACACTATGCTTATCTCTTTTTCCACTAATTTTAACAAAAACCTGATTGGAGCTTTTTTTACCTGTCACTTTCTTCACTTCTGTGTATTCTGTGGTCTAGGTGCGTTGGCATTTTGAAACATGTAATGGAATCGTATTCCAATGAAACACTTCAATTTTATCATTTGCACGTTTTGTCGCTAACTCGAAGGATGTAGCGTTACCAAGATGGCCGTTATCAACTGTCAAACTTCGAAAGTACTTATCGAAACATTCTTTATACACTAACGGCTTCCAAAAGAGCAATTTGTTGGACTACTATAATGGCCCAATTCACAATCTCGTTAAAAAATTGTATAGTATATTGATACTCACCACTTAACATTTCTTAGTGGTGAGTATCAATATACGAGTACTATACCATTTTGCACATACTACGATGTAAGACCATTTGCACAAGACTGTGTGTGCATTGGCCTAATATTTAGTTTCGCTCTAATAACAAAAATAATTGCACTATTCTACGTATTTAAGAGAACTCCTGGCGGGATCATTATTAAAAATTAAGTTTAAATATGGTTGTATATATGTACACAGAAAGCGTGTTTCATGTAAATTTAATACATAACAACCAATTAGACTTTAGTTGCAGTACAAATTTCAGTTTTACATACAACGCTTGCATCAAGTACTTACATATATATGTATATACATACAGTATTTATCGGATATAAGAACATCTCATATAAGAACAAAACGCTTATAAAGCCCCGTTCAGACCATTATACAAGTATTAATACTTTCATCACATTTTACGATACAGAAATCTAAATACATTCGTTGCGACTGTCAAAAAAATCTAACGTAAAATCACATATTGTGTTCAGACCATTACACTTCAAATCAAATGTGTAATACAAGTAGAAAACAAAACAGCTGTTCAATGAAAATGTCTGTGCTATTCATTTACTAGCCGCGGCAAAACGGTTTCATGCAGGCGGGGACGTGCCGACACTTGAAAAAATTCAGCAGTTAAAAAGATTCTATGTAAATAAAAGAAAAAAATTTAAGAAAAGATATTACAAAAACGTTAAAAAATTACGTCAACGAAATATAATTCCATACGATTCACTTATTCAAAATTTTGAGCTGATATACATATGACAAAACATTACATCAATGACGACACGCTATCGGCGGCGAAACAGTCGACTTGGGAGTTTGGTTTCTGTGAAAATGCAACCCTGATCTAATGAAAAGTATTATCGTTTAGAAAATTTGCTAAAACCGAAAAAGTCTTATGGGATGTCAAAATTTTTATCGTATTATTTGCCACTTTGAGGACATTTTGCGTTCAGACTATCACACTTTCACGTATTATTTGAATTTTTTACAAGTATAAATACAAAGTATAATAGTCTGAACGCGGCTTAAGAAACATTTTCAAAAACATCATGTCTTTTTTAGTGATTTTTCTAATAAAAAAGGTTTCATATAAGAAAACCGCTTATAAGAAAAAAACTGATAAAAGAACATTTTTCTTAATCACCAAAACCACAAAATATATAGAAAAAGAATTTGTATAAGAAACTTCCAACGGAAACACATAATTTATGTAGTTTGCATGGACAACTCTGTTTGTTGTTGAAGTTGTTTATTTTTTTATATTTATTTACTAAAGGGGTTAATAAAATAAAAATTAACTATCAATCATGATTTGTTTTATTTTTCTATTTACATACATACATCTACGTATATGTATACATAAAAAGATAAAAAAGCTATAGTATATTCATGTAAGAAACAAATGTCTTATGTCCATAGCTACTTATATAAGAAATAAGTTTCTTACGCTTATAAGAAACTTTTTTCGTGGATTTTTTAAGTTTCTTATATCCGATAAATACTGTAAGTACATACATACATAAGTACATGAGCCACGAATCTTATATTTTAGTTGTTAAATATTTATGTATTTACATAAGATTCAACAACATTAAATACATTAACAAAAAAACATACATATAACATTTACCACAATTTTGACACGCAGCCAAACTTAAAAGTCCCTGTTGCAGAGTCAATAAAGTCAGACAAAGTCAGTCGAGTCAAGAAAACTCATGAGGATGAGTTGTTCGGAAGGGAATACGTTGCAGGTATTCGTGGTTGCTGTTTGCGTGGCGTTTCCAAGACTTCCTGTTTTGTACAAGTTCGTGTACGTATGCGTGTTCCCTTAGAGAAATTTTATGCGTGTTAAGGTCTCTTTTATCTTCTTGTGTCTGTATGCCTCCAATTGTTTGTTAAGCAAATACAACCAAGATAAAATTATAAAATTTTCTCGTTTTATTTTTGTGGTAGTGGGAGGCAGTTTATGTTTTGAAATAAATTTTATATATAAATTTAATAATACTCATATTAAGGAAGTTTTTTGGTTAAGCGGTAATTCTTGAATGCAACTTATAACGAAACGATAAAAAAATAATTTTGTTTTTCAACATAGTCCACTTTGCACTCCACACACTCTAGGCCATCAAAATAGGTATTTCTTTGTGAGATGATTTCATATTTCATCGCTGAAGTCAAATTTCTTTTTTGCCAGCCCATTTTTCATAAACAATAACATTGCCACCGCCATGCTTTACTGTTTTATTAAAATTTTTGTTATCTAAAGCTTGATCTTATTTTCGCCACATACTCACCGGAGCCCTGATCTTAACACAATGGATAAACTGTGGGCGTATATGGTGTGAGATTTTTTCCGACATATTTCGCCAAATTGATTTTAAAAATCGCCAAAAGTCGCCAAAAATCAGTTTTATGTAGTTTTTCTTAGTAAATATTTGATAATAAATTTGTTTTTATATAAAACTTTTTTAATATAAATTTCTATAAAATGATCGTATCAAAATTTATCAGAAAATCGCCAAAATTAGAAATCAAATCGCCAAAAGCTATTTCTTGTAAATTTTTCTCATTCAAATTCAATGACTATAATTAGTATAAGAAAAATCATCAAAATCAAATTGTTTTAAGTTCTTGCAGACGAGTTTTGGTAGGATTTATTTTTAAAACTACTCTTCAACAAACTAATTTTCCTGAATTAAAATAATTTTGAATTTAAATTTTTTTTTAAAAAATGGCCAAATTAATCGCCAACAAATTTCTTTATCGCCAGAAAAATCGCCAACAAATTTATTTGTCGCCATAAAAATCGCCATGTAGCCAAACCAAAAATTTCGACGCCAAATAAGTTGAAAAATCGCCACCTTTGGCGAGAAATCGCAATATCTGACAGCCCTGGGTGACAAAATTGTGCGAGCGGCAGGTTATAGTGTTTTCACACTGACATGGTTTTTAATAAAAGTTGGTTTTAACGTTAAAGCCAACTGGTAAAACCTGGTTTTAACATACAAATTGTTGTTGATAAAACGAACTTAAAACCATTTTTGAATTGGTTTTAATTTGGTTTTATGAAATGCAACCTTGTTTTTGCTGTGTTAAATTTAGTGCTGCCAAGTTAAAATGACCTGAAGCAGCTGATAATGTTTATGCCAGTGAATAACAATAGATGTCGCTTGAAAGATTTTCAACTTAAAAATGCATGCAGCAGCAACAATAATAAAAAAATTATGAAAAAAATAGTTTTTTTTTTTTGGAAGGAAAACAACGAAAATATTTTTATTGACCTCTGGGAAGTGAAAATAGATGACGACATGACTGACGTCGATCCGGCGATAAAAAAAGTTTTATTTTTTTATGTACTTATACATTTTTAATATACAATAAATTGATTTGCAAGCACTTCTTCACTTTGTTTTACTAGTTCCATTATTTTAAAATATTTTTTTTTTACAAAATATAAAATAATTTCCATATTTGTGATTTGAACGGGCTAAGGTTCGTATTGCTTTTTAAGCCAAATTACATGTGATAATTATTAATGAACAAATAACAACAAAGTCTGTTGTAAATATTCTGACTAACAACACATAGTTGAACGGAGCAGCCAGCCGTTAACATGTGCATAATTAGTAAAGAACAAACGACAATGGTAAAACTGTTGTAAATATAGAGATGGTAAAATTGAGCTTTCATTACAAAAAAGCTTGCAGCAAATAGAAATAAAATGAATCAAAACAATTCACACATTCCATTTGCAATAATGCTAAGTATATAAAGCAGAAATCTACATCTACTGACACCACACACAGTGGACCAAACACAAAAGAACGCTGATGATGAAGATTTAGTGGCCTTCGAAAACGTCTTGCTGTTCCGTTCAACTATGTGTTGTTAGTCCGAATATTTACAACAGACTTTGTTGTTATTTGTTCATTAATAATTATCACATGTAATTTGGCTTAAAAAGCAATACGAACCTTAGCCCGTTCAAATCACAAATATAGAAACAAATGGAGTTCGAATAATAATTAAAATTAACTAAAATAATTTCCATTTTACAACGCATTGTAAAATTTCCGAATTTTTCATACAAACAAAAACTGTTGTTGTACAGTTTGTCAAATAAGTATTATTTTATTTTTGAGCAAAGTTATTGGACAGTCTGTGAGTTAAAACCTGAATTTAACAAACTTGCAGTGTAAATGCAAAATCAGCTGTTTATGGTTTTAACGTTAAAACCAGGTTTTAACTTTCAGTGTAAAAACACTATTAGGAACAAAAACGAAATCAAAATTGTTCTCCAGCACATATATTGCAATATTCCTTATTCCTAATATTACCTAAAACTTAATTCATTATATAAGAATAATATTTTAGATGCTAGAGGTGGCCACATCAAGTACTAATTTTTAATGTAGTACCTACATATTTCATATCTCCCTTCTTAAGACAAAATTAGTGTACCATATTTTTTTTGGGTTAGAAAATATAATTATTTTCCTTAAAGTTATTTTTAACCCCCGACTAAAAAAAGGGGTGTTATAAGTTTGTAGTGTTTGTCTGTGTATCTGTGTGTCTGTCCGTGTCCACGTACAGGCCAAACGGCTAGACCGATTTTCATTTAGTTTTTTCTGTTTGAAAGATGACTTGATCGAGAGAGTTCTTAGCTATGTTTGAAGAAAATCAGTCCAGCCATTTAAAAATGTAAAAAGTTGGGGTGTTTTTAAAATGTTTAATTTTTGTTATTTTAGCACTAAAATTAATTTGCTAATAATGATAAAGTTTTTCATAGAAAGCTGATTAATTTGCCTTTAAATTGCTTTCCCTTCTAGCTTCAAAACTTAAACCACTACATACCTACATAATTTGCCTTTGCTGTAAAAATACTTTTGTTGTTCACTGCATATTCATGATTACACATTATTCCTTATAGTTTTGTTAAATATTTTGATCCTATCAGCTTTTATTTATTTTTTATCTTAGGGGTCAAGTGTATTCGCCTGCATGTTGTATTACATGCATAAATTTGTAAGCTCTTTTTTCGACCCACTTAACGCACTAAAGGGTTAAATGCAGGTGCATTTACATATGTACATATAACCCTGTGATGTCATTCCCTCACATCTAGAAAACAAAATGTTTCCTTGAAACATATTTTTTAACCTTTTTCCTTCTTTTGTATTCCTTCCTTGTGCATATGTACATAAGCACAAATTGCTTGATCTATAATTAGGTCATTAAAAGAGAACAAGGAATAAATGCACAAACAACAATGCCTCGTAGTATCCTTGATCATCAAAACAACACTTACTAACACACTTATTTTGTTTTCTGTTTTTATACAATATTCTTTCAATTATTTATAATGCACACATGCATACATACATACATACATACATATGTGTGTATTAGTGATGAGCGATAGCGTGATTTTTTAATAATGTTGCCTCTTGTGAACGTCATTTCTAAATCGCTGTTCTTTTAAACTGTGACTGTGATCACAGTTTAGCAGTATACCATTTATATATACTTATATATAAATGGTAAGTAAGCAGTATCAAACTCAACAGGTTCCAAAAGCGCATTTAAAACTTTACATGTGATTGGAAATTAAGCTGCCATAAATTTAATTTTATTAAGTTAATAGATTTTAAACAATGAAGCATTTCCAATAAAATAAGTGTCATCCCCACTTATTTGCCCTTACCCTTTATATAGATATGCTATGCATTATAAATAATATACATAAATAACAGGAATTCAGTTTTTGTACATAGGTTTTATAAACATTTGTAACTACAAAGATTATAAGTAAGATCCATTTATGAATTTAAACTTTTGTGCAAAAATTATTAAATCATTGGTAGGAATAAATATTTCATCACCAAGGCACAATTCTTTGGCAAATATTAGGTTACTTATAGTTTCAGTTTTTATCCGATTTCTTTGTTCTGTGTTAATGATTTTCATGACAGAAAAAGACAGCTCTGCGGCCGTACTGCTATGTGGCGAAATAGGCAATTTACACATATGTATATCGACTAAAATTGCTAAATAACAATATTCGGTAGATTTCAGGCCTTGTTCGGTAGAATTGATAGATTGTTAAATTCACAAACATATTCGGTAGAATCTACCGAATATCGGTAGAAGTGTGCACACTGTTGTGATCACGGTTTAACACATTTCAGCTCTTCTGCTTTAAAAGTATTTATTAGTATTGGTGTTTTGATAAATACTAATAAGAAGAGCAGCAAGAGCAAGCAATTAGCAATCAATCCCCTTCAAATATTGAGAATAAATAAAAAAAATATATAACACTACGACCACACGAGCAATTTGATGTGTCTTAACACAAGCAATAACGCCGGCAGAATGATGACGTCAAATTGTTTGTGTTCAACAATGTATCTAGTAGAGTTGTGTCGTTCCGGAACGACCTAGTTCCATTGAACGATTCTCTAAAAGGAACGGTTCGGACTTTAACACAGTTTAATTTCTTATCGTTCATCGTTCCGACTAATTTTTTTTTAACAAGGTGGTGGTATTATTGCACAGAATAGTTGAAGGGTTCTTTTTTATGAAGTTTGAGGCATTGTTTAAAGATTTTATAAGTATTCACATAAAATTTGACAGCAGTGGCCGGTATTATTTGCGACCAAGTTAATGGTTCATCAAGATAGCATTTTACCCAACAATCGTTACTTATTTCTGATACAAGGTTGATATTTGTGTGTAATTACAGAATGAATTATGTTGTTTAATAAATTTATACGCGCTAATATATAATTGTGTTTTTAATTATAATTAAAACAATGATTTGCTCAACACGAAAATATACATATGTATAAGCAAACAGCAATTCTTAAACATGACATGCATTTGTTTACATTTTTTGGAGCGACAGAGAAGTTCTCTCGTTCATCGTTCATTTACTGTTCAAAGTAAAAAAGGAACCATGAACGAAATGAACGATCTAGTTTCTTTAATATTTCGGATCCATTTTGCCCAACTCTAGTAAATATCTAGAGGTGGTGAACACGTATATTCAAATATATTTACTTTTTATTCCCATAATTACTTCAATTATCAATCATTTTATCCATTTCTAATTTTAAATTGAATTTTTATTGGTTTTGTTTAGTTAAAACTTTTGTTTTCTACATTTACGATGAAAAAAATTTAATATAATGTTCAGAGATTGTTGCTCAGCAATGTATTTTAACATACATATGTTGCTGAATATATATTTGAACACATATTCATACGGTCCACACGCTAATATCTTGTGTCGGCAATCGAATTTGACAGTTGCCATGGCAATAATTGCCAAGATTATTGCTCGTGTGGTCGGCATGTAAGAGGCAGAGAGACAATAAAATTGCAAATATAAAAATGTGAGTTGTACATAGTTGCCAGAAAAGATGATTTGACGCGATTTGACGATTTTTTTCTTGACAAAAGCTGAAGATATAAAAAAAAAATTAATGTGGTAGCTTTATTTATTGTAAAGTAAGCATGCAAGAACAATCACAGTTTGTATGAAAGAACTATATTTTCAAAACCTGTTACTTGATAAATTCAGTCACAGTTGTGATTTGTGATTTTTCAATCGCTGTGAAAAAGTAACAGGTTTCTAAATATCGCTCAACTCTAGTGTGTATGTATATGCATACATATGTGCATATGGGTATGCATATGTATGTACATATATAATTTCGATCACATGTTACTTTAGCCTGCAACCCTCCAGTTATTTGCTTTTTTTTAATCCTTTTAAAAAAATGACTTCTTTTATTCTTATTATTTTTTTTATATTCTCCCATTTTCTAGACCTTCGTTATTTATACATACACACATGCATACATACTTATATAGGTATGCATATGGAGTTTTATAAACGATATTTAGAATTTTTTTTTTAACTAAAATTATATTACGCAATTTAGATTCCTTTACCTGGTTTAATTGTTTGTTGTCGTCGTAGAACACAGGAGACAGGTTTGTTTTGTTTTCGTTCAAAAACAAAATAAGTATAAAAATTCCTTAAGAAAATAAACAACGTCCAAGAGGGAGAAAGAAGGAAGGATGTTTTTCTTTTCAATAAGAATAAAAGTTTAATACCTATCTACCTATCTACCTACCGACCGATCGATGTAGTACCTATTGCGCAGTTTGAAAAATGCGTGCTTTAAGATTGTAGCTGATCGTTAGTTGTGTTGTGTTCAGCACGAATTGTGAAAACTAAGCCAAACACAAAGATTCAAAAGCTTATAGGGAACAATAAACAATATTTTTTTATGGTGGCTTACGTCATTTTAATTTAGGATTCTAAAATTTAAGGTGGGTAGGTATACATACATACATACATATGTACATACATATGTATGTAAGTATGTTTATAGCTATGGAAATGTGGAATATAATCGCTTAAGTCCACTTAAACAGAGATATGTTCTTAGAAGTTTTGACGCTATCGCTAATAGATTAAAAGGCTCAAAGACTCTTCTTTCGTGAGATCCTTTCGTCGCATATGTAGCACTATAACTACTGCAAAATTTCAAGTAATTCATCATAAGGCGGAATAATCGCTTAAGTGGACTTGAGCGATTATTCCACATTGTCACAGAATATAATATTAAGCACATAGACCATAGCAGGTAACCGACTACAATCTATAAAAAATAGAATACATACACACGTTTATATGAAGCTACCACAGCTACGCGGCTACACGAACCATTTCGTCGCTATCGCCAACATCGGCCAAGTATACACATATCTATTAGGGTGATCGACTCGGTTTTTCAACCGGTTTTAAAATCCGGTTTTTTCAAAATTCGGTTGTCGGTTTTTTCAAAATGTTAATTTTTCGAATGTCGAATAGTACGGTTTTTTTTACAATTTAAAAACCGGCTGAGTCGAATACTTTTCGATTTGTACATTTTGCAAAAAAATTAGTTTTTACTATGTTAAAACTTAGCCAACGTGTTCTGTTGATCTTCCCAAGTATTTTTTTCTAATAATATTTTGAGCATGGCGACACTTACTGAAACATGAAATTAAAGCGAAATTATTTTATGAGGTGATAGCAGAGGCGAATTTAATTGGCCTTATCGTGTGCAATGGATGTCAAAATACAGTTGCAAAAAGTGTTTTTTAGTTTTCTTGACATTTTGCTTTATATTTTATATATAGAGGTAGATATCCACCTTGTCCATATATTCATATGTACATATATACCATTAACAAATAAACTCTACATACAACCATCATTTTTGGGATTTGAGGAAACTTGGGAAGAAATTCAAAAAATTAAGTATGTTAATATTTAGGGTGCTAATAAATATGTTTACAAAAAATAAAAAATTCAAAAATAATTATAGTAACAATAACATATTAGACCATATTTGGATGCCATTTGTTTACGGCTTGGTACCGGAAATCACAGAATTTTCAAACAAGTTGACGACACCAAACATTTTGGCCTGTATGCAGACTTTTCTCCTATGTATGTATTTTTAATATTTTTGGTACTATAGGTGCTATAATTATTTTTTTATTTTTTGTATAAACATATTTATTATTGGCATATTTAATTATTTTCAATTCCCAAGCTTCCACAAAGCCAAAAAATGATGGTTATATGTAGAGTTTATTCCTCAACTTTATATTATATATAAATATTTATGTACTATACATAAGTATGTATATGAAGTTAATTTTTATGTTTTACCTTTAATTTCTGTATTGTTTTATAGTATTGACATGAACTGTTAACCCTTTTTTATAAAGCAATTTAAAATCAAAACTTTTGTATAATAATTTTCTTACTTAAAAAAACAGGTTGACCGGTTTTTCCTGAATTGTAAAAACCGAAACCGGGTTTTTCATAATTTCAAATATTCGAACTATTCGAAAACCGGTTTCTGGAAAAAGTCGAATAATCGATCACCCTAATATCTATACTGCTGCTAATACAATACAAAATGTGAAATGAATGATAGATAGCGTTTCGGTCCTTAAAATTTAACCACCCTTTATTTTAATTAAAATCTTTGTGTTTACTTTTTCCTATCACTGTACTTCATATGCTCTCACCAATACAGCTGCAAAACATTTTTGGTCTTCCCTGATTCAGTTCCACTTCCAGTTAATCCGCTTAAGTGCCATAGCAGCTGGTTACTAAATTTTAGTATTGCATAGTTTCAGGCTTCTCAACAGGGCTGGAAAAGTTGATACTATTTAAATTTTCCCCTTTGTTATTTTTACGCCATTTTGAGAGATGTTGCTTGTTTTGTGCTGGAACTGAATTTATATACGACAATTAAAGTTAAACAACTTTTGAGTTCACACTACACAAGTCTTATTGCTAAACTTATGCCTTTATCTTCTTTGAGCTTTCGTCCGCGCTCACACAATGCAAGTCTTATTTTTGAGCGCATATTTTTATGCATAGCTTCGTGTATGCAAGTGTGCTTTTTTAACATTACGAATGAGAAAGCAAAACGTATTGATAGTACATGAAGCTGGGTACTCGTTTCTTTTCCCCTCGACTCGCTCACCCCTTCAAACTAATCAGCTTAGAAATAAGACCTGCAAAGCAGTGATGCCAATTTAGCGCGTTTCGCGCTAGATTTAGCACGTTTTAACTATGCCAAACGCGCTATTTTTCGTCTTAGCGCGTTTAATAAAAAAAGTGCAAAAATTAGCGCGTTTTGAATAATGTCAATAATATAATTTCAGTTCAATATTTTTTTAACTTTTTTTGTATAAATTTAAAAATTTTCTAATATCCAAAACTCTGATAAAATTTTTTTAAATTAGTTAATGATTAAGCTGTCGCAAACAAAATTCGCTTGACTGTGGTTAGAATTAAAAAAGCATTTTAATACTGTAATGGCAAATATTTTGAAATTTCGCAATTAAAAATTTTTACTACATACAATGACCCAAAAAATGTACATAACTTATTGTTACAAAGTTTTGCAAATAACTTAAAAGTAAAAACTAAGGATTTCGATTATTTGGAAGGCGATTCTGATTCTGTATTAAATGATTTTAGTTTATTAAAACATCATATCGAGGAAGAAATATTGCAAAATCTGAAAATTTAATTTTGACACGAGTACATACTAATACATACATCGACTTTTATTGGAATTTAATTTAGCGCGTTGAAAATAGTGCGTTTTTGCTTTAAATATTTGACAATGCGCGTTTGGGTTATAAATAGTTGGCATCGCTGCTGCAAAGTGCGAACGGGGACTAAGCCATAGAGAAAATTATTATGGTTCCCCTCTTCATTATCTTCACCTCTCTCTTTGGTAAACTTAAAAGTAGCTCAACTAAAATTTCATGTGTGAAGCCAGTATGTATTAGCTTTGTTTATGATATCATGTATTTTTTATTTTTTTGTTAATAAAATTAAATAATCATTACTACGATTTTTGTTAATACAATTAATTATATTGGAAGATGAGATCGAAAATTTTTAATTATATTTTCCTGGGACAAAAAGACCCATACGAAGAGGAGTTAGAGGGTTAAAATTTTTAAAAAATAATGCTATCAGTATATTTTTTTTTTTTAAAGCTGAACTCTTTTTGTGACTAAAACGAACGATTAATATACTCCCACTTATAGGACAAAAAAGACCCAAGCGGAGAGGTGTTAGGGGGCTAAAATTAAAAAAAAATTTATCCTTGAAATTTTGCAGAGAAAACCTTAAGGTAGAATTAGTAAAATTGTATCGTGATATTGCGTGTCAGCTGACAAAAACCGTACCGTGTTTTTTATTGAGGTATAGAACTTTAAGTTGGCATCACTTTTTTAACTGGCGGCCATTTTGTCAGCTGTCAAGTGATTAATATTTAGTTTGGTTTGCCATTTTATCATGAACAGGTTGACAAAAGAACAACGCTTGCAAATCGTGCAAATTTATTTCGAAAATAATCGTTCAGTTCGCGAAGTTTACCGCAAGCTCCGTCCATTTTATGGTCGACATAATCGTCCATCAGAGCAATTAATTCGGTTAACCATGGATCGTTTTCGCACTACGTTTACTCTATGTGATAATACGCATCCGCAGAGACGTCGAACAGTGCGCACCGAAGAAACAATTGCCGCTGTAGAGCAAAGTGTTGAAGAGGACCCGAATGAATCGATTCGCCACCGTGCACAGCAATTGGAGCCGACTAACCGACTATTTTGTTCCCGAATTGGATGGCATGAATGTGGATGAGTTGTGGTTCCAACAAGACGGCGCTACATGCCACACAGCGCACGTCACAATCGATTTATTGAAGGAAACATTCGATGAGCGCATAATTTCGCGGAATGGACCTGTCAATTGGCCACCAAGATCGTGTGATTTGACACCATTGGATTATTTTCTTTGGGGATATGTGAAGTCGCTCATCTACGCCAACAAACCAGAAACGTTAGGGGACTTTGAAGCCAACATTCGTGGCGTTATTGCCAACATACGGCCCCATATGCTCGAAAAAGTGGTTGAAAATTGGACCTGTAGAATTAGCTTTATTCGAGCCAGCCGCGGCGGCCACATGCCCGAAATCATATTTAAACATTAATGGCATAAAATTATCCTTCCAATAAAGCCAAATTGATGGACATTAAAACGATTTTCTTGTGTTTTATTTCAATTCGAAGTTCTATACCCCTCAAAAAAACACCCTATACAATGCATGGTACTAGTTATAAAATATGTGGTGGTAGCACTGCTAACGTAGGAATCTGCAGAAAACAGATTTTTCTGTAGCGAATGTCGAAAACGCCGCATTTAATGCCAGACAAAAAAAATGTGCTGTGCAAACTGTTACATTTTCTATAACTTGTGCACAAAGTTGAACGATACGGCAAGCTGTAAAGTAGAATGATACGATTTTACTAATTCTAAATACCTTTACTCTTTTTTGTTACTAAAGTGAAATATTTATATGCTTCCGTTTATGGGACAAAAAAAGACCCCTACGGAGAGGAGTTAGAGGGTTAAAATTTCCCAAAAAACGTTTCCCGTAAAATTTGTCTGAAAAAGCTGAATTCTTTTAATGACAAAAATTTAAGATTTATATAGTTTGCCATAACGATTTGCCACCAGAAACTAAAAAGGGAAGGAGCCAAGCACCATTTGATATAAGACTTTGAAGTAAACTTTCAATTTCATCAATTTTATGGGGCTCCATCTTTAATTTTTTTCTGTGTCATTAATAATAGAGTTATTGATTTGAAAGAAACTCATTTGTCACTGTCAAATTTTTGAAGATCTCGCAGAGAAGTAGTTTAGCTTGCAGACTACTCATATTGAAGCAAATTTGGCTTCAAACAAAAAGATGTAGTATGTAAATTAAAGTCCAGGCAAGCTGGGACGGACACAGGCTACTTTACACAAAAAATTATTTTTTGAAATTTGTTTACCTCCTGTTTGTGTAAGACATTTGAGTTAGAAATCTTGGAGTTTTTGTAATAGATTAAAGTAAACGTGTACAACTTTTCTTTAATCTATTACAGAAACGCCAAGTTTTTTAACTCAAACGTCTTACACATACAGGGGGTTAGTCTTAAATTAAAAGTATAACATTTAGACACAATTAAAATAGCAAATTTGGGGTCTATTGGTATAAAAGAGGCAAACATAAGTACATAAACTTTTTAGCTACTCATAGACTTCTCATGAAAGATATGTATCTTCCACCTTTTTCTGGTATTTAATTTAATGAAATCTCCTCTAACGCAAATTTCAACAGTCGCATTTTCTCATTAAGAAATTCAAGTCAGTTGAGTGTTAATTCAAATAAAAGGCAGCAAAGTTAGTCAGTGTTATTACATACACGTGTTCAGCTATATAAAACACATATACGCGCACACATACACATGGTTATATACATACATATGTATGTATGTATGTATGTAAGTATGTAACTTATGCACACCATTTGTGAAAAAGAAAAAAATTACATAAAACACCCTTTTCTGTTACAAATATGCACATACAATTACATACTTCTTATGTACATTATGTATATGTATAAAGTTATAAAACCCAATTTAATTTTACACGATGCGTAACTAAAGTAAATAAACCTCCATTTGAAATTTTTCCATTTTTGTAACATGAAATTTTTCAATTTCCCATCCCAACAAAACGATCCAATCACAAAACGGCTTAGAAACCTTAATAATGGAAAAACATGGTTGCTGCTGACGAGAAAATTGTACATTCTGAAAAATGTTATTAGAACAAGATTTGCCAGAGGGAGAGGAATGATGCTGTTTTTTTTTATTCCTCCTTTATTAATCCTGCAGCTGAAGGGTGTAGTAATTTTATTTCCATCACCAGGCACAAAGCAGCATTAATATAAATAAAATAAAAAGGCATAAATACTCAAACTCTTAATTATGACAAAAATAAGGAATACAACTCGCACATAAGTACCCACACTCACATTTAAATTGTGATAAAAAATAATTTCAAATATCATTGGGGTCTTATGTGGGTCGTTAAGGGGTACCAGAAGAGAAGTTCGAAGAGAATTTATTTTTGTATAGACTCGCATAAATTCTAGATGACATCCTGATATAGATTTTGTACTTTATGTAAAGAACTGTACATACATACATATGTATGTATGTACATATGTATTGCAATTGTGTGTGGAAATACATACATATTTGTATTTCCATCCTCTTACTTCGATTATTTAGCAAATATTTTAAATATGCCAGCAAAAGATATAAATGTCCCACATTCCCACATTTTACACAATTTTAAGCACAAAAAATTTTCGTTTGCTTCTTATTGTACTCGTTTTTTGTCTTGGCAGTGATTTTAAGTTATAGATTTTAATATATTGTTACAAAACTACATCAACTTTGTATCTGAATACACAGCAAAAAATTATTGTTGATTTTTTTTCAATTAAGTGATTGCTTAGAAAAATTATAATTTTGAGTAATATTTTAATTAAATCTATATTTTAATTGAATTTACTGCTCTATCAGAAAAGTGCTATCAACAGACTTTAACTCAGAATACTATTAAATTGTAAATAATCACCCTTACACAGAAAAAACTAAATTTCATTTTCAGTAACCAAATTCGTTGAATCAGTAAATATTTTATTTTAATGCGGTCCTACAAATAATTTTGTAAATTCTGATAAAAATTTTGTAAAAATTTTAATTAATCACAGTTCGGCTGAGGAAAATGTTATTTCAATGTGTTGGTGTTTATCTTGCTTGTTGATAGGAACAACGTGCTGATGTGCGGTTGTTGTTGTTTATTTTGTTTGATCGTGTTGTATACATTTAAATGCCGAAAAGTAGCAGACAAACGTCGTGGCCTGTTTCTTCTCTATACAGTGTTTTGGTACAAATTAATTTAGTGGAACAGTACAGAATATTTACTGAAACTAAGTTTGATTTCAAACAAATATTTGTTTAAAAATTTTTTTGGAATAATTTTTTCTGTGTATCGGGAATAAAAGTTCACGTGAAATGTGTTCCCCTTCCCTAAAATTGTGATCGCCAATGTTTGCGTTGTATGCTATTTTTTTAATTTTTTTCACCATTTTTTCTTCATGAGAAATATTTCACGTAAACAAAATGTTCACTTTTTATTGCAGATAAGGGTGAATATAACTCTTATTTTTATATATGGGCAAATCCCAGGCGACGGACATGGCACACTTCTGAAGTTTTTTAAAGCAATGAAGCAGTAGTAAATTTAAGAAAGAGTGTTGGGCGACATCAAAAATATAGCAAACAGATATATGTACATTAGCAAATATCAGCGAGAAACGGACGCACAAAAATAGAAGTTACTCGTATTTTTATGCACTTATAGAAATATATGTACACAATTCAGCGACATTTTATGAAGAATTTTTTTTTGTGAATGCGGAAATGAAGGTGAAAAAGATCGTTTATGTGTAGATTTATGAAATACGAATATTTTGTTTCAATTTTAATGGGTATGGCACAAATACGTACGCGACAACTTTTTTCCCAAGAACACTAAACGCAGTAACTTTGCTAATATTGATTATTGAACATTAATTCATTAATTAAACAATAACAAATGCTTATTTTCTGCTGAAAAAAAATTCATATATACTGATTTTATGCGATGGATGCGACATTAAGGTATAAGTGAAAGCAAACTCAAAAAGCTTCCATTAGTCCCAATTTTCACGAGGCAATTTTACTTGCGCAAGTCTTGAATTTGACGAACAAAGAAGTGAGGAAGAAGTGAGGAGTGTAAAAACCAGCAGAATTTCCGTACAGACTTGCCTGTACATGGCAATTCTGTTTTTGCTATCATTCGCTCTATATCAAATTTGACATTCCTTTTCATTTGTGTTTGTTTTCTGTTCTGGTTTTTCGTCTGTAAAATTCATTGTGGCTCGAAGTGTTTGTTTTGTGAGAGTATTAATAACAATTGTTAATTTGCTTCAAATAAAAAGAAATAAAATGGTCAAGTAAACTTGCTCCATCTAAACGCTACAACAAGTTTAATAAAAAATTTTATGTCTTGCGCAAGTAAAATTGCCTCGTGAAAATTGGGACTCTTATTAGAACTCCGTTCTCCTCCTTTTGTGCTGATGCGTAAGGTTATTTTTAGTAAAAAATTTAAATTATAAAACAAAATAATACCTATTACTTTAAATAACTGCTAAAAAAAGGCTGCACAGAAAAATATCGGTATTTCCCCCAGCTTAAAAGTCTACTTTAATTTTTCTTCTCTTCTTTAGAAACTCACATTAATTAATAAAAATATTTCATTCAATAAGAATTTAAATTACTGAACTTAAGCCCGAATAAGAAATTATTCTGAATAAAATTAACTACAGTTCAACTAAATCTAAAAATGTCTCAAAAAAAAATATTATATTTTTTTTTTACAGTCGGCATATTTTGGTCAACCAAATTTCAAAAATTAAAAATGATTTTATATTTACAAAGCATAGACCTTTCAGCCTTATTAAACAAAAATTTTTGAGAAAATAAAATTTTTTCGAGCAGTTTTCCAGAGCATGTCCCACATAGTATTGAAAAAATATTTTCAATTAATTTTTTAATCAATTTTAATATTTTGATATGTCAGCAAAAATTATACTTAACCTAAACAAATTTTTTTAATTCGTGTTCGTGTTGAAGAAATAAATTCCATAAAGTGCGAATTTGACCAGCGCACAGAGAGTTCCGTAAAATATGTAATTACTATACGAACCTTAGCCTATATATTCGAATACCTTACTTGATATTAAACTAAATTTGGCGTTTTTTTAGTTGTTTTCTTTTTTCCTAATTTTTCTTGACGATTTTTTTAGTCCTGGCGCTTTATTTCACTGTGGCTATTTATTTCGGTTTTTGCAACTTTTTTGAGCTGTTTTTTATTTTTATTTTTATTGTGGGTGAATTTTTAGTTTTGGCGCTTTTTTCGTTTTGGCGTTTTTTTCAGTGCTGCAATTTTTGGCGACCTTTATAGTTTTGGTGATTTTTGTTTATTTGAGCGATTTATTTTTTTGATATATTTTTCATTTACACGCTTTTTTATTTTGGCGATTCTTAATTTGGGGATTTTTTAGGTGTATCGTTTTTAAAAATTTCCAGAGTTTCCCCTTTTACGGTTTCCAAGATACAGTAAGTTGTCAAAATTACATTAACTGATAGATATATAGATTATGTAATTGTCTGTATGTAACATATGATTTCAATGTTTCGTTGCTCGCTTTAAAGCACTTTTTAATTTTTAATTAAATTAAATTAAAGTTTTACATATTTTGTAAAAATTTCAGGTCCGTAGCTCTAATGATTCTTGAGAAAATAGACTGTGTGCAGACAGACAGACGACGGACTGACATCACAGGAAAAATTAAATTTCGTTTTCAGTCACCAAATTCATTGAATCAGTAAATTTTTTGTGTGAATGCGGACCTACAAAGAAATTTGAAGATTCTGATAACAATTTTGTAAAAATTTAACTGAAAAAAAAATTTTATTTTTAGTTAACTTATTATGGCATTAGAGAAAAAAGTTAACTGAAACTCAAAATATTTTCAGTCAAATTTATTAATAGGAACAGAAAAACATTTTTGCAGATTTTTTTTTGTATTATTCAGCAAATTTATTTTTATAATTTACAAACACATTCACTAAAATTTTTCGTATTATCAGAAAATAAATTAACTGAATCAATAACAATTCTTAAAAATTTTTTTTTTTAAATTAGTAAAAGTTTTATCTGAAAAAAAATAACTGAATCAAATGAAAGGTTCAACTATTTTTTTTTTACTTTCGAAAATTGGCTTGTTTTTATGGTTTAGCATTTCGTTCCCGCTTTTAGAACTCGTCAGTACACTTCAACCCAAAAAATTTTTTAATTTAGCTAACAAACTCCGTATGTTTATAGTAAGACTCTTAATACTATATTGAGAATCACAATATGCAAACATAATAAGTTTGAAAACCGCAAACAAAAATCTTAAAAAAAAAATATTTTTTATATCTATAAAATAATTTGTAGAAAAATTTAAAAAAAAATCAGACAAATTTTTTTACAGTATATAATAACAAAAATTAAAAATTTTAAAAACCCCCGACTTTTTTCAGAAAAGATGTTATATCTTCTAAACGGCTGGACCGATTTTTTTCAAACATAGCTAAGAACCCTCTCGATCAAGTCATCTTTTAAACAGAAAAAACTAAATGAAAATCGGTCCAGCCGTTTAGCCTGTACGTGGACACGGACAGACACACAGACACACAGATACACAGACACACAGGCACACACTACAAACTTATAGCACCCCTTTTTTAGTCGGGAGTTAAAAATAAATTTAACTGAAAATAAATTTAAATAAAAAAAATATATCTAAATTTTTTTTTTACTAATTTTACTTTATATAGACAATTTTCATTCTATACAGTTTTTTTTTACATAAAATAAAATTTGAACAAATAATTTACTGCAACAGTAAAAAATATTTACTGAAACTAAATTATATTTCAAAACACACGTTTGTTTGAAAATATTTTGGGAATAATTTTTGCTGTGATGGGAGTAGGAAGAAATAGATTTTATTTCATACTTGAAATCTACTAGATTTTGCTAGAAATCTTGTACGCATTTATATACTAGATTTTGCACTAGTGGGTATAATTTATTTTTATGAAATGCACCATAGGTACTCTCTGAAGTTATCTAGCCAGTTTTTTAAGTACATGCATATGTGTGTATGTATGTATGTAAGATTATAATTTTTTATATGTCCATATGTATGGACGTGTAAATTCATATGTACTTTAGAGTGTCCGCTATTTTTTATTTTTTTGATTTCTTATGCTCTCTCCGCGAAATCGGTTCAGTTTTATTTAAAAATATATACAAAAAATTTCATAGCGATAAATTGTGTTTTAGGGGGTGCATGCGAACCTCAAAGTTGGCCTTCAATCTAATTTCTCAATGTAATTTTTTGCACATGACTATCTTTATAAAAAATCATGTTACAAGAAAATGATATACAGTGCACTCGGGAAAACGTCAACACTAGTTTACGTCAATGACAACCCTTAATTTTTTACATTTTCCACTCTAAAACGTCAACCAAACAACGAAACCACAAAGCTCTAAAACGTCAACTTTAAATAAATCAAAATTTTGAATTAAGCAACAGTTAAAATACACAGTTTTGATCACACACACACATTTATTTTATGAAATTTGTTCAGAACTTGGGTGTTCCCTTTATAAGTATGTAGAATAGAAAAGAAATTGCATCTCTATGTGTTGTCTTTTTTATGTTCAGTTGCTTTTTTGTTCTTTTTTTGTATTTGTTTATGTTTCGTTTTAGTTTATAGTCAATAAAAATGTTTTAAAGCACACTATCAATATGTTTTTATTAAAAGTTTCTACATCCATAAACGTCAACAATTTGTTAAACTTCAACACACGCGGTTTTAATTAGTTGACGTTTTCCCGAGCGCACTGTATGGCACTATTTTAGCTCTTCGCGTCAAGAACATTAGTCTCAAAGAAAGTTTTTTGCTGAAATTAATATTTTAGAAAATAATGAATGAAATAACCAAAAAAATACCAAACATTTTATTTACCAAAATTATATTTATATAAAAAAATTACATTGATTATATTACAAAAAAAAATAAAAAAAAAATTACATTGAATACATTACAAAAAATAAATTACATTTTATTGCTATGGAATTTTGTTTTGTATTTTTTTACATAAAACTCAACGGATTTGGGGGGAGAGAATATAAGAAATCAAACGAAAATATACTCCATACAACTAACGGCCACTCTAATGTAAATATGTATGTATGTACCTACATACATACATACCTTTTCGAATTCGTTCATTCGTTGCTCTAAGTAATTTTATTTATATAAACTACACGCACATTTATGATCAAGTGTTTTACTTTTACTTTCTTCTTTCTGTAGGTGCGAAAGAGTACGATGGCGGCGAGAGCCATTAATTTACCTAATAATGTACATACATATGTACATATTAGGGATGCCAATCGGGATCGATTTTTGGAAATCTCGGGATTCGGGATTTTGTAATCCCGATCCCGAAAATCTCGGGATTTTTCGGGATCCCGGGATTTTTCGGGATCACGGGATTTTCGAGATTTTGGGATCTAAATATTTTTCGTAAAATAAATAATTTTTTTAAATAAATATTACTTTAATAACAACTTAATGCATTTTAAAAGGTTTTATGTTCATAATTTATCATTGCACAATTGTCTTTAAAGTGAACAATTTTCTAATACGAGTATGAAATAAAAATCAAAAGAATTTATCTCATCTATTTTTAAGTTGATTAATCACATTTATGTTAGAGAATTTATAGTGAAATTAATAACTAAATATGAAAACTTGTTTTTGTTTTCAATATAAATGTTTTTCTATTATCTAAACCAAAACGAATATACATATCGGTGGACTTTTAGCACTACCACTTAAGTTGACTTATGAAAATTTTTAGATTCACTTTCACACAAACAAGTTGCAAAAACAATATTGTTTTGTTAAAAATATATCTACACTAACGTTTTATTAATTGCGATTGAGCAGCAACAAGTGTAACGGTTTGTTACATATGTATGTATACCAAGCATTATCTAATTTTTTATCGATTTCGTTACGACTATGACAACGATAATAAGGCTGAACATGTCGAAAAATTTAAAGAAATGTATACACTATTCTAATCAAATTCGATTAATTACGTTTATAGATCACATTTTTATAGGCACATACATTAAAAGTTTGCCTGAGCACTTGGAACAGTATTTTTGCTCTACTGAAAAATTTTAAATTCATACATAATTTTTTTTTCTACAAGTTCAACAGATACATATGTATGTATTCATACGTTCGGTAAGAGGAATATGGTTTATTAGTGTTCTGGCTAGAGTTGTGTCGTTCCGGAACGAACTAGTTCCATGGAACGATTCCCTAATTGGACCGGTGCGGAACGATTCCCAAAAAGGAACAGTGCGGACTTTTTAAAGGTTCTTTTTTATCGTTCCTCGTTCTGTAATGGCAAATCGTCTTGAGGTGCAATTAATTTGTTTTGACAAACGTTTTAGAACGTGTATTACACTTGTTTCGTTCACTTATTTGTAATGTTTATGATAAATTTTGCTAATTTCAAAAGTGTATTGCTTATTGTGGGCTATTATTTTTTTTTTACAAATATTTTATGAAAACAAAGAATTAATTTTTCTTAGTTTGTAAGAAAATTAAAATAAACCATAAAAAACTTCTGTTGACGTTTTTACGAGCAACAGGCACGTTCTCTCGTTCCTCATTCATTCACTGTTAAAAGTATAAGACCGGAACGATGACCGAAGGGAACGACCAAGTTGCTTGAGTCTTTTGATCGGTCGGAACGATTCCACAAAAGGAACGATTTTGCCCAACTCTAGTCCTGGCCTTCTACTCTGCAACTCGAATAGAACTATAATTGAGTCGAACTCATTCAGTCGTCCGTTCTTGACTAAAACTATTTATCAAATCCATGTAATTTAAATGGGTTTGATCTTAGGTTTGTATCAAAAACTACCTAAACGGTTTAAATAAAAAACAAAAGAATTTTGAACTGCAATGTAAAAAACATACATACACACTCGAGCAGTTTTTTAGACAAAATACTCCTCATTATTCTATAAATATTTCTCGCTTTTACGTCAACCCGACAACAAAAAATTTTCACTTGTCTTGTATTGTATTCTACTCCAATTGTAAGGAGGTGTCAATTGCACTCAATTGTTACCGACAAGTAGATAAGTGCTAATTTTTTTTTAGCGTTGAGGAGTCGACATACAGATAGTTGTACACTGCAATTATGAATAAATTTCCGCAAGAAATTTTTTTTGTTCTCCCTATTATTTGCTAATGTTTGAAATTATTCCCCGGGAAAAATTTCCCGTGGAATTTGAATTATAATTGCCCTCATAATATAGAATAAGACGGAATAAATTTGTCAAAACTTATGAATTTTTCAAATGTTATTTCCCTTCCAAAGGTAATATGTTTCTTTTGTTTTCAAAATAATTCTAAAATTTACATATTTTGTAGCACCTTTGATGAAAATAACCGTAAGAAAGTAGTTTATTTATTTTGCTCTTGTTGTTAATTTATAAGAAATATGTCACGAATAGTCATTAAATTGTTAAAACTGTACGTATAAAATTGTAAGGGACGTTTAAATATTATAAAAAATACCATAAAATCAACGAAAATTTGAATTTATAAAGTTTTTATATAAAAATTGCTAAGAAATCCCGAAAATGAAATCCAGGGATTGAATTTTACAAATCCCGGGATTCGGGATTTGCCAAATCCCGAAAATCCCGGTTTTTCCGGGTTCGGGATTTCCTGTTTGGCATCCCTAGTACATATATAAGTATGTGTGTACCTCTGTGTACACATTTTCCATTTATCAGCACGTTTTTTATTTGTTGAAATTTTCCATGTACAGATTTGAGCACTCAAATACAAATGCCAAAATTTGTAGATACACAAAACATACACGTGAAATACACATACATGTTATCTATGTAGATATGTTTGTATATGTGTACATATGTAAGTATGTATGTATAAAATTTGGTATGTATTTAGAAGTATGCACGCATTTTTTTAAATATTACATACATAATATGTGTGTGTGTGTGTATGTATGTATGTATGTTTTTCTTTCTACTGCTTGTGTTGTTGTAAACAATCATCCATATTGTTTTTTTTTTCAATAGCGAAAGCGCTATCAACAAAAAAAAGGACTTTCTTATTTTCAGAGTTGTTCTCCTTGTGTACATAATTTATATACATTTGAGTAGCATACTTCAGGGCTGGAGAGATCAATGCAGTATGTTTTCAGTTATTTTTGTTCCATGAAATTCTTAATTAATAATTTGATGTTTTACATAAAAAATATATCTAAAATATCCTTAAGGTTTACATACATACATACATGTGAAATATTACTGTGCAATAATTGTTATTGTAAAATAAAATTGTTGCCTATGGACCTGAAATTTTGGACAGTGTATGGAGAACCTTGGCCGCTACAACAACAAATACATGAGAGTTAAAACTTAAAGGGTGTTCTCAAACGAGCAAGGAAAAATTTTAAAATCTAATGTAATATACATACAATTGTATATACAATTGTATATTGACACTTGAAATTTGTAAAATTAGTGTATTTTTTACAGATTACAACAATTAACACTAAAATTTAAAAAAAAATTAAATTAAGGGTGTTCTATCAGTTAATATATATTTGACAATTTGCTGTTGCTGTTGGAAACCTTAAGAGGCAAACTCTTGAAATTTTCAAAAACGGTAAAACTGAAAAATCCCAAAATTATAAAATCGCCAAACCGAAAAAAAATCGCCAAAAATTTAAAAAATATCACCAAAACGAAAAAAAAATCGCCATAATTAAAAAAAAAATTTTAGTACTAAAATAAATCGCCAAATCCGAAAAAATCGCCCAACTGAAAAAATTCGCCAAAATAAAAAAAAACGCCAAAAACCGAAAAATCGCCAAAACGCGAAAAAGGTGCCAAAACAAGAAAATTTTCTATATGAAAAAAAAGCGCCAAAACTTATAAAAATCGCTAAAACCGAAAAAAAAATTCAAGAAACGCCATAACTAAGAAAAAAATGCTCAAAACCGAAAAAAACCTAAAAACGAAAAAAAAAATGTCAAAACTATATTTTATATAGGCTAAAATTCGTATTGAATTACATATCTAGTGTCCGTACGGAACCCTTCGTGCGTGGGTCAAAGTCGCACTTCACTGAATATATATTTACATATTTTTTTAAACAAACACAACCCCGCGTAGTGATTAACTTGTCAGCAGAAAACAACCATGGTTTATGGCGGGAATCGAACTCACAACCGTTGGACTGATAGTCTAGCATTTCTACCACTCAGCCACATTGTACAATAATGACTTGCCAAAACTCATGACCATTGTTGCCAGGTGTGCCACTTTATCGGCATTTTGCCTGTTTTTATCCAAAAATAATAACCAATTTAGATTTCACGATTTTTGGTCGCCGAATGATGATTTTCTTAATTGTATATTTTTACATAATTTTTTAGATCGTGCGGTTACATCATTTTGCTGCACTTAGAAAATTTGTAAAAAGAATTATATCTGCACAAGAGAAATGAATGCGTACGTAAAGAAAAAAAATATTAGACTCAAAGCCTTTATATATTCTACATTGTTGGCAAACTCGAAGGCTTTTACTTAAAGATATTGTATACCGTATATTGGAACTCTACGCATAGTACAAAATTTATTTTGCATTTGCAGTAAATGTTGACAAAATTGACACAAAAAAATCTATTTTAGAAAACTTAAATAATACAAATCAAATTTATTTATAATTTTTAATATATACAGTCGGCATTATACTATTATTATCAGATGTTGCACACACCTAAACTCCTCAATTCGCTGACATTCTCGCTACCACTAGCATTGCAGTGACCTGAAACGTAGCAGAGTCTTACACTATAGCTGTTCATTAGCATATAGAGGACATGCTTTACTGCCGTCGCTAACAAGTTTTGATCTGTTTATATATCCATTCAAAAGTTTCTACATCAGTCTCAGTGGCATTCTCTACTCACAGAAAAATTTCATATTGAAATCTACGAAAGTAAGGTTAATTTAAAATTTTTCGGTACTGATTTGCCTTGATATGTGTTTCATGTTAATTCAACATGATTTACAGAAACCTTAAAATTTAATTTTTTATTTGTATAAAGAGATGTAACACTCAGGCAATGTATGCCTACTACTACTTATAGGTGTTAACTTCTTATGAAAGATATAGTGGTAGACAAGACAGGTGGTGAAGGAAGAGATAGAGGAATGTTTCATTCTTTTACAACTCTGAGTTTTGCACGTTATAATGCTGAGTTGCAGCGCATCTGGTGTCAAGAAGGAATATTAAATTTTTGAAGCTGTGCTTAGCAGCCGTTTTTATTAGTTATTTTACTTCGCTACACAATACCGATGAAGGAGGGCGCTCTGATGTTACATTAGGATTAGGATTAGTATGTGCTGAAAAAATTTTGTTCCTATTGAAATAACATTATTTCAGTTGATTTAATATTACAGTACTGTTAAATAAAAATGGGTAATCATGTTGAATCAAAGTCATTTCAAATTGAAACAACGTGAATTTAACTATATATAGTCATTTTATTTTATTTACTATTTATTTTATTTCTATATTTTGACACAAGCACTAAAAAAATGTATGTGTGCATATAATTGGTTTGTGTCAAAAACGAGCTGATGAACGAGTTCGATTCAAGTCTAAAAGGAATATCTTGTATGTCAAAGTTATTCTTATATAGATTCGCAATTTCACGATCGAAACAATTTTTGCTTGAAAACCAGTATACTCGTTCTTAGAAAAATCGCACATATTACTTTAGATTTTGTCCAGAGGTATTTTCAAATATGCGGATTACGGACGTACCATTAACTCAAAATCAGCTTTCATCGACTTAAGCACTTTTCCCTTTTTGCCACAGATACTATATGATGATGTCCAATTCGCCGCAAATATATATTTAAAAACGTTTTGATTTATTTTCCATTATTTTCTATTCTAGCTGCGTACGATGAAGTTAATGTATTGCTTCTGCTTATGTGAACAAGAACAAATTGAGCAATCGTTCTCATTGTTTATGTTTCACTCACGAAACAAAACAAAATCAAACATTTTGTTTTCTTGATTTTCGTACTGTTCTTTTAAGTGCAAAGCAACCAAAACAAAAATAAATTTATAACTGTAATAGTGTCGATTATTTTTGTTACGAAAATCACTTTTCTAGCTCTTATGTGGTGGCATAAAGAGCATAGCTCTAATAAGCAAAGATTTTTAATAATTGAATACGCAAGTAAAAAGCTCATTCTGAACAACATTCAAAATACGTACTCGTGTAAGCCAAAATCATTAAGAGTTTCTGAAGAATTCTACAAAATGAAATAATTTGTGTGAATTAAAAAATCGCCTCATCATCGCCGTGAGTGAATCTGCATATACTTAAGTATGTTTTTGCACATGTGCCATTAATTAAAAGCAAACGAAACTGCAAGAAGGCTGAAAAAATAGCAAATAAAAAAACTCCTGAAGACAAGCAGAGAAGAGACATAAAGCTGAAAATACGGCAAACTTTTGTAATAAATATTCACCTGTTCTCCGTTCAAACATATTTCATTCTGTTAATGTTGTGAAATTAGGAAAAGACTGATGAATATGCGTTTTTTTTCTATAAATGTTTCATTTAACAAACACATCCTTCTCAGCAGTGTCATTATCTGAAAGGAAAACTGAAGACTAAATAACAAAAACACAAACACCAACTCCGCCCACATTATCCGCTTATCATCGGCATGAAAAAAATGAGAGACAATTCAAAGTAAAATAAAGTAAATATGAAGTTGCTCAGTCTGACAGCCAAGCTGGGCAGTCAGTGCGTCAGTAAGTCAGTTAGTTTGCCAGTTTATTTGTCAGTATACATAAGTACGTATTCCTGCAATCGTTTGATAATGACTCCACACATGTCCGTCTCCAGGTCTGTCTATTCCATTCACTATTATTCATACTCATCATCATCACCATTATCTTCATAATGATTCCATTTGTAAAAGCACACACACACACTCATTCATCTCATTCAAACCAGGATTTGTCGTTATGTTGGAAAATATTCATTACACGCAAGAATGGCGAAAATCAAAACGATTGAGGTTTAAATTTGTATGCGATGGATTTTTATGTAAAAGACAATGGATGAGTATTTTGTTAAAATAGCTGTTATCTTCTATAAATACACTTAAAATAAAATAACAAATTGATATACGAGTATTATGTATGAGTTTAATTCAAATTGCAAAATATTTAATTAGCGACTTTTGGAAACGCAATACCGGACTTTAATTTTGCTTACACTTAATTCTTTACCGTTAGTAAGCCCGCATTCCTCAAATTATACATTTGTGCTATGACTACAAGTGAAATTTATACACTGTATATAAACACATAAGCAAAAAAAAAAAAATACTCTCGAGTATTTATTCGGTTATACATGAGTATATTTGCCCACACTTCCAGCATCAATGCTACCCGAAATTTGAATTAGTAAAGAGCTAAATTTTCAACAGTGTTCAACTGATTGCAGGGATGGAAAGTGCAATTTAGAAATTCTCGTTTGAGCTAAAAACGTTTCTAACTAAATATTTATTAGGACGAAAAATTTTTAGGAATATTAACAGTCTCCTGTTCATGGATCCCTTTGAAGTCTAGGATGTTTTGTAGGTTGAATAAATAATAAAAAAAAAGTGATAGACAAAAACATGTTTTTTATTTGGTTCAAAATTTGATTATGAAAGTTCATTTTTAAAAATATACCCTACAAGAAATGGATGACTGAAACTAACACAAACAACATTTTTTTACAAACACATTTGCAACAATTTTACATTCAATTCAACAGTTATTATAGTTGCTCTACTCTAACATATATGCTAGAGTGGAACGACTAATGTAATTACATATGTCAGAATTTTTAAAATATTGAATTTTATTGAAAATAATTCATAGTTCGTTCATTTTGTAAAATTAAAATGTAAATATAAAAGTGGTAAGAAAATTATGGTGTTTGTGAAAAAGGTAAGATAAAAACAATAATGAACAAAAGAAATTTTATACAATTTAATTGAAAATATACATACATATGTATGTATGTATGTATTCGTTTAATTTTCAATTTTTAGATATTTGGAAAGATCAAGATGCGTTGGGAGTTGAAGAAGGCGGTAATGCAATTCATTCTGCCTGTGAAGAGTTTACAAAAGTGTTAAAAAGATAAGTAAAATAGCGAATAAAAGAATTCACATTAATTTAATATGTATATTTATTTTCAATATTTCAGACATTTGTCAAGAGCTAGGTGCTTTGGCGATGAAAAGGTGTGAAGAGGGCTAGATACCGCTGAAGTTATTTTGTGTTTTTATTTGTATTTTTTGTTTTAAATATGCATGTTATTTACTTGTGTAATTTAGTTATTTTTATAATAAAAAGCAAATAAAATAAAAATTATATTTGCTGTCAATATATCAATCATAAATGAATACTCAATTGTGGGGGATATATTATTCAATAATGAACAGACAAACTTGAGTAATATTTATGCTATCATTGATTAGTAAAAGGCACTGGAGTGAGCAGTTCAACTATATGTTATATTCATTGGTTTTAGAGAGATGCAACATCACACGTACACAAAAGTTTCCATCACATTTTTCATTTTGCCTTTAACAATGTGATAGAAACTTTGTTTTACGCATTGATGGATATATCCTGCATGACTTCCGATCAAATGAGCAGTCAATGGACTGGTAGTGTTCTTGTAGGGTACTACTTTTATTTAAATATGTAAAGCCAAATTTTAAATAACATTGAAAATATTGACAGGTTCAAGCTTCAGTTCACCTTCTATCAAACTAAATGAAATGGCAATAAAAACAATATTAGCTGTTTTTTTTTTTTTTTTTTTTTGAGATGGTAAATTCAGCTTTCATTACAAAAAAAGCTTTCAGCAAATTGAAATACCATGAATCAAAACAATTCACATATTCCATTTTGCAATAAAAGCTGAGTATATAAAGCAGAAATCTACATCAACTGACACCACATACAGTGGACCTAACACAAAGAACGCTTATGATGAAGGTGTAGTGGCCTTCGAAAAAAGCTAGTTGTTCCGTTTTACTAAATGTTTGTCAAAATATTTACAATTAACTTTGGTGTTATTTGTTAATTAATAATTATCACATGTAATTTGGCTTACAAAGCGATACGAACTTTAACCTAATCAAATCATAAATATAGATACAAATGAAGTTCGAGCAATAATAATAAAAATAACTAAGATATCAGCTGTTTCTGATAGGCTGAGTTTACATCTGGCATTTCTTGTGTGTCATTTGCCCAAAAAAGCGTAACCAACTAATTAGTAATGAAAAACTGTTTTATTCAGACATATATTTATTGATTTAAACAGTTTCCAATCATGTTGGATTCTTTAAAATTGTCTATTAGTTATGTATGAAACTGTTTAACTTAATAAATACGTGTCTGAATCAAACTGTTTTTCATTAGTAATTAGTGGTTACGTTTTTTTTACGCTTTTGTGGCACATGACACACAGATGGAAACCCGGCCATAGTGATGGCAATAATAGTGTGGGATAATTTAAATTAAGGAGTGAGGAGTATAATTTTTTTGTGTTTGAAGATTTCGCGACTGGTTATGAGTATGAAATTAAAGATGTATATTCTTTTTGAAAACCCCATTTGAAAACACTTGGCTTAAGCGTTATACATATTTATCCTAAACTAGCTGAGCCCGGCAAACATTGTCTTACCCTCAATAATTAAATTTTTCTAACTACAATTAATCCACAAAGTGGTCACTGGTTGGGTTAAAAATAAAACAAAAAATTACCTGGTATTGAAATGAACCTGTGTTGAAAATTTCAGTTCTACAGCTCTTATGGTTCCAGAGATGAACCTGGTTGTACTCGACAGCATTTAGCCAAAAAATGGTATCGTATCCCAGAAAATTCAACTATTGGTTTTTGTTACACAGTGTAATGTTCCACGAAACTTTGCTAATTTTTATTTTTATATTCCTCTTCTCCAGACAATAACAATAAAAATAAATAATGGGGGAAATTGGTCCAGCCGTTCACGTTTTTATATATAAAGATTTCAGCTCCTAGTTAGCTGTTTGGTTTGTGCGATCACGGAGGCTTTGAAATGAATCAGTGTGAATATTAGACCCCACAGGGTACAATATATTTACCGACATTAAGTTGGCAATTAGGGCAATCAAAACCGAAAGATCAAATTATAAGATCATTTCAGATTGCAAAAATTTGATAAACAATTACACGGTTCATGGCAACATCCGGCTTGTATAGGTGCCGGCACACTACGGCGTAACAGGAAATGAACGTGCAAATGAACTGGCGAACTCTAACTAATGTGAAACCTTTCAGGGCACGATATAATTATGATAAATGTGGGTAATCTAACCAAGGTTCTAGGGGCGAACCGGACAAAGATAAGACAAGAGGACTGTTGAAACTAAGCAAGCCCGAGCTAGGAAAGTTGATCGGCAACTTAACGGGACACTCTAATTTACGAGGGCATTTGTACCGAATTCAATTCAGAGATGACCACGCACGACATGCATGGACATGCACTTCCTTTGTCATTGTACAGCTTTTGCCCACTCGATGTCCCGTTATTTTGGGATGACACCTTGCTGGACATTAATCACCTTAGGGGTATTGACTGAAAAAGCTAAAAGATACTGAGTTCCTATAAAGGTGAGGTTCGTTTATTAATTTATGTATATGAGAGCGCACAAGAAGCCTATACTGGCGGACATGCGCGTAAAGGCTCCAATTTTTAACTTAACCTAACCTGTTTGGAAGCTAGAGCACAAAGGAATAAATACTCTAAGTATCCTGAGTATAATTATTTTGTTCGATTAAATATCCATACTCACCATACTCCGAAATATGTATGAGTATGACAAATACTCCATATCCAAAATACCCATGTATAGTGTTTTAGTTTTGTAAGTGAAGTAAGTACTATCTTGTGTATTGGAATACTTAAGTATATTTTTTTCAGTACTTATTGCCACGCTTGAGAGTTTTCAACTTAGGAACGAAAAAATACAATAGTTTTCTGTGGCATTCAAAAACCAGAACTGACTGTTTGAAAATGAATCAAGGGAAATTTAAGTTCCTTTTTCCTGAAAACACTTTTTAAATCGACAACCACATATTTAAGTAAATTTTGAATAAACATTTGCTAACACATTTATCCTGGCAAAAGGATTTCTTCATGACATTGAATTAAATTTTCGTTATCGTCACCTCATTTTACAAAATTGAATTATAGTTTTTTGCCACTCCACTTCCATTGAGTATCTGCAAAATATATTACATTTGATTTCATCTGCAGTCAATCATCATATGTTGTATTTTTCAATGTAAAATTGTTAGTGGTTTTTTTTTTGTAGGATGTCTGCACATGTAAAAGCGACATGACGACAGAATTCTTATTCAGTCAGTCAGTAGTTTATTATGATTTTTATTTGTATAAATATACTACGTATGTATGTATATGGAAATAATTATTTGATTGTCTGTGTGTGTGTGTGTGTGTGTGTGTGTGTGTGTTGCGTTATTTCATATTTTAATACACTCACTCGGGCATTGCAGCCATTGTACTCGCACTACAGAGGCAGACAGGAAGGATATACGCTGGTCATGTTGTTATTTTACATTTTATTTGGTTGTTTAATTATTTATGACAAAACAAATGTCCAAGTTATGACAAAATAAAACAATAACACTTGTTTAATATTTTTAGCAATAATGTCTGTGTACAATTGAAAATGGCAAAAATATTTCACTCTAGACAATTGTTGTAAAGCTTTGGAAGAGGAGTCAGGGCAAATGAAAGTGACCAAATATTAATAATAAATACATTTTTCAAATCTACTAAATAGCAAATGTTTTATACATGTGTATACATATGTAAGTATGTGCTTGCTTTGTACTAAAATTCTCATAAACCCCATAAAAATATGAATTTTAATGGCAAACTAAGAAAAATGCTGTTGGCAATTGTTCCATACAGAATTTTTTTTTTTTGACAAATTCAAGAATAAAAACGAAAAAAATATTGCCAGGCAAGTTCTTTTAAAGCTAAGTACAACGAAAAAAAAGATATATATTCCATATGAAAGTATGTATAAATAATACATAGCAAGGATTGAAAAACAGGAAAGTGAAGTTGGCAATAGGAATATTGGAAGAAAAAAAAATAAAACAGGAAGAACAGCCAACTGAAAGTGGGCGAACATGGCATAAAATCTAACGAAAAATCATAAAAAACCAGAAAACAACACGAAATGAAAAAAACTGACAGCCAGTTTTCTAACCAGCTTAAAAACGTCACAGAGTTTAAAGGAACCAAATTATTTATCGAACATTTTAAGCTCATAGTGAAAATAGGTATAAAAAGATCTGCTAAAAATTTACTATCCAAACTTGTAGAGAAAAATTTAAATGTACATTGTATAACGCAAAAAAAATGTAACAAGATTCTAACGAGTGACTCTGGAGTTAAAGTTCATCACTTTTTACTCGACTGCGCGACGCAAAGGCGGGTATTGTGTTTATCAGTCTATGTATGTATGTATGTGTGTTCCTTTGGGGCACTATATAAACCGAACGCATAGACCGATTTTGATCATCAATCGATTTATTAAGTGTCATTAAAGATATGACAGTAGTCAAAACTCAATATGGCGGCCAACAGACGCCATTTTGTAAATACAAAAAAAAAAAACAGTCGGCGAACTACATCAAAATAGGTTTCATTCGAATGACCATATAGGATTTTTAACGGCTCAAAGTTGGTATCGCACAGTGGTATAAAATAAGTAATATATTGGTAATAAGAATGCAACTTCTAAAGTATTGAATATTTTAAATTTTGTCCGAAAATTAAAAAAAAACCAAATTAACTAAAATGTGCGTAATTGGTAAAGAACAAAAGATAATGGCAAGACTGTTGTAAATTTAGCGATAGCAAAATTGAGCTTTCATTACAAAAAAGCTTTCAGCAAATTGTTATACGATGAATCAAAACAATTCACATATTCCATTTGCAATAATGGCTGAGTATATACATCAACTGACAGCACACACAGTTGACCAAACACAAAGAACGCTGATGACGAAGGTATAGTCACCTTCAAAAACAGTTAGTTGTTCCGTTCTAATATATATGTACATATTTATTATAGCGATACGATTATCGTAATAAAAGTGACTAAACTCAAGTTCTAGGTACTGATTGATGTCCTTAGAAGTGTACAAATTTGGTTACGACTAATCAAGCTATTCCCTAGTTATGAGGAACTTACACACGATGCGCACATAGATACATATGTATGCCCAATAATAAATATACACATACCTACGGACATCATTGTAAAAATAGTCACATTCACTGTTGCCAGGTTTGCAGATTATTCTGCATTTGGCTGATTTTTCACTGCCAAATTGCAGAAATTCTGAAAGGCTTGCGTAACATCAATATACTGTGTTCTTCTTTACTCCGTAACAGAAATAACCATGGTGTTACTGCCAGAAATATACACATAAGAACCACTAACAAATAAGTAGTTTTGACGTTTAATTTTGCAGTAGCCCTACCACCAACATAACAATTTTAAAAAGAAACTAACGAATCTGTACAAAGATATATACATACATACATATCGCACACTAAATCATAAACAGTCACGGACCGCAAAAATTAGTTTTGCATCAAATTCTTCTTGAAAAATTTCTTGCCACTCCTGATCATCTGGGATTTTTTGAGTTGTGACTGTTTATGATTTAGTGAGCGATATGTATGTATATATCTTTGTACAGATTTTTATGTTAATGTACCATTTTTAGGGTTCCGTACACCAAAGGTGAAAAGGAACCCTATTGTTTTCGCTACGCTGTCCGTCTGTCCGTCACACGGTATTTTTTCAGGAACCGTAAGAGCTACGGACCTGAAATTTGGACACAGTATGTAGAACCTTGGCCGCTACAACAACAAATACATGAGAATTAAAAATTACAGGGTGTTCAAAAACGAGCAACGAAAAATGTTAAAATCCCATGTAATATACATACAATTGTATATTGAAACTTGAAATTTGTAAAATTAGTGTATTTTTATACAGACTACAACAATTAAAACTAAAATTTAAAAAAATTAAAATTAAAGGGTGGTCCATCAGTTAATGCAATTTTGACTATGTAATTTTGACAATTTGCTATATCTTGGTAACCGTAAAAGGCAAACACTTGAAATTTTCAAAAACGTTAAAATTAAAAAAAAACGAAAATTATAAAATCGCCAAAACGAAAAAAATTCCCAAAACGAAAAAATTGCCAAAATTTAAAAAAAATTTCTAACACTAAAATAAATCGCCATATTCGAAAAAATCGCCAAAATGAAAAAAACGCCAAAATGAAAAAAACGCCAAAAATCGCCAAAACGCGAAAATGTCGCCAAAACTAAAAAAAAATTTTGTATAAATAAAAAAAATCGCCAAAATGAAAAAAAGCCAAAAACCGAAAAAAATCGCCAAAACTTAAAAAAAATCGCCAAAACCGAAAAAACGCAAAAAACGACAAAACAAAAAAGCGAAAAGACCCCAAAAACGAAAAAAATGCCAAAACTATATATTATATAGGATGAAGTTTGTATTAAATTACATATCAAGTGTTCGTACGGAACCCTTCGTGCTTGAGTCAGGGTCGCACTTTACTGAATTTATTTAAAATAATTTTTTAGATTTTTCAAATTTCTAGCAGATTTTTGCAGATTTTTGGTAAAATTTTCTGGCAACAGTGGTCATAATACATCGCAAGCAAAATCATATTCAGATGAATTTATTCCTTTAAGGTCTGTGTGTATGTAAATATGCATATATGTATTTATATATTTATGTACGTATTATGTGCATAAAGTATGTATTTATGGATGTTCTGTATATTTTGTGCAGATACTTAAATTTTGATGCGACTTTAATGCTTTTGCTTTTTATAATGACACAAACAAAAGTAAAATTGTTGTTTGCAGCAAATGCCGCAAGCTTAGAACAAAGTCAAAGTGTAAGAGCAGCAAAAATATTTGGAACAACCACACAAACCACCAATGAAAAAAAACTACTCGCAACGAAGTTGATTGAAATGCAGAATAATTGCAGAAGCCACATAAAAGCAAGAGCTGGCTGGCAAGCACGCAAGCAAGCAAACATGCTGTCATCGCCAGTCAGTCAGTTCGCCAGGCAGGCTGGCCAGGCAGACTGACTGTCAGCCTTCGAAAGCTTTGCTTTGACAGAAAACAAAAAACGAGAGTGGTTAAATGAATTGGATGGTTAAATTTTAACTGGCGCGATACTCACACATTCTGGAAGATTGATAGAATCATACGGGTTCCATGTACATACTTACATTTAAAAATATTTACAAATACACATGCAACATTTGCTGCAAATAAAGAAGAAAAGCACATAGTCTGCATAAATTGGAATTAAAATGTATGTACATACATAAATAACAACAACTCGTGTTTATTTAGCAGAGAGAAAAAAGTTGTTTTCAAGGTCTGGGTCTGGTTTGGGATTACGACTTCACTTACATATTTTCGATAATGTTGTTGCTGTTTGTTGCTCTTTCACTTCTTTAGCTTTTCAAATTTTTATTTTTATATGCTTCTGCTTGTACTTCGTGTTTTTCTTTATATGCAATTCATTTTCCTGCAAACTTTTTGCAGGCACAGGTTTCATTATTCGGTTCTGGAATAATGCGCACCATGCATGCATGCAGCATAATACACCAACATGCCACGTATGCATATGTATGTATGTAATCGTTATTGGCAACACCACTAGCAGAATAAGGAACAACAGAAGCAGCAGCAGCAACAGCAGCAGCTGCTGATAATATTGTTGTTTGAAAAGCTGCAATAGTTATCACTGCATTGCAGACTGCACAATTTTGCATTAAAAGAGACATGAGAATTTTGTTGCACTTGGGATTATTTTTTTTAAGTATAATTTTTTTCGTTTGCCTCTTGCTTTTTGTTGCTTTACAACATTCCTGCTGTTTGACGAAGTGATGTTTAATGTGCAGTTGTTGTTTGCAGCAAGTAGAGGAGGTAATCATATGGAGACTTTACCACCATGTTGCCCTTGGACTTGCACTTGAAATTTAAAATTTTTTTTTCACTTTTGCTGTTGCTTATGCTTCGTGCTTTTGCATCGGTACGTTCGTTCTTTCGTGTTTATTTGTTTTCGTTGTTCGAAACAGAGTTGTCAATACAACTTGTTTAGAAATAACAATTTCAATAAGTAGTTATAATAAAGTAGAAATAGGTATAATTTTTGGGATTTCCTATAGAGATTTATAGACTTTTAATCAAGTCTGTTAAGTAGAAATATGTGAAAAAGAACATTGAAGTTAAATGTGCGCCAGTTCTTTAAAGCAAGATTCTGTCAATGCAACCGCACAAAATGTCGGCAAAGTTTCATACGAATCGGCTGAGTAGTAAAGGGTTATACATTTTACGGTTCCAAAAGTAAAGTTAAAGGGTGGTTGAATTTTAAGGGCCGATGTTGAATGTGAACCACACCTAAATGTCAAGTTTTCTTCTGCATTTAATTTGACATTTCTCAATTTCAGACTAACTCAATTTGAAACATGGAAATGGGCAAAAGTGAATGATCAATTTTCGAAGAAAATCATCTTCAGTGACGAGTCACATTTTCACCTCAGTGGATTCGTCAATAAGCAGGATTGCCGCATTTGGGCGAATGATAATCCAAGAGTGATTGGCGAAATGCACCCACAAGGTGCGGTTTATGGGCTGGTGGCATCATCGGGCCGTCTTTTTTCCCAAATGAGCCCGGTCTGGCAGTTACTGTGAATGGTGTTCGCTATCGTCAGATGATAACAAACTTTTTATGGCCCGAATTGGAAGATATGAATGTGGGCGATATGTGGTTTCAACAGGATGGTCCAACTTGCCACACAGCTAACGAAACAATGGCTCTTTTGCGCGACAAATTCAATGGCCGTGTTATCTCACATGGTGGCGATGTCAATTGGCCGCTAGGATCATGTGATTTGACACCGTTGGACTTCTTTCTTTGGTTTTATTTGAAGGAAAAGGTGTAAATTGATAAGCCAGCAAAAATTCAAGAGCATAAGGATGAGATAAAGTTATGATTTCGATGAAACTCTTATATGATTATAATGCTTGGATTTTACCATAACGTACGAAATGCAAATGACCGCCTCTAGATTGGTTGCAGCAGTCGATTCCTTTGAGAAAGTTTTCAACCAAATTTGTCAGATATGGTGATTTTTCGTCAAACGTGTGGGAATTTTTGTACTTCCTTGGCGTCTAAATGTTTGATTTGATTTTTCTGGGGGCAAATAAATTTGTTGACTGACGATTTTTATAACTATTTTTTTAAACAAAATTCAACTGCAAAATTTTTATAATTCAGAAAATTAGTTTGCAAGAAATTACAAAAATTGGATTTTGATGATTTTTCTTATGTTAATTACATTATTAATTAATGCATTTTGAATTTGAAGCAAACAAATTTACAAGACATAATTATTGGCGATTTTCTGCTAAATTCGTATACGATTATTTTTATAAAAATTTATGTTTAAAAAAATGTTATATAAAAATAAATTTATTATCAATTCTGTGGCAGAAAGGAGAAAGTGCTTAAGTCGAGATAATCTGATTTTGAGTTAATCGTACTTGCGTAATCTGCATATTTGAAAGTACCCTTAGGCAAAATATCAATTAATTTGTGCGATTTTTGAAGAAGTTATAGCACAATGACTTGAGGCTAATCTTTTTTCGACTTATAATCTCATTTGGAATAATAGCTTAATTTAGGTTATACTTTGGTATATTTCAACTTGAATGTATTATTTATAGTGTATAAAATGATATGTGCTTAAAAAAATAAAGACTAACAGAGAATTTCCAAATTTAACTGTAACAGAAATAAATTCCTGAAAATCGACTTGAACGCTTAAAAGTGCTCTCCTGCAAAACAGTAAAATATGACTTAAGCAATTTTTCCTTATTGCCATAGAATTATAAAAAAATCACTGGCAATATAGGTCGGGGAAAATCTGAAATCCCTTTTTTCGATCACCTTTTCGCACACTTCGGACTTTACCTCGGCGATAACTTGACGAATATTGGTCTTCAAATGCTCCAACGTTAGAGGTTTATCGGCATAGACACGGTATTTGGTGTAGTACCAACAGAAGTCTAATTGCGTCATATCTTATGACATTGGTGGTCCATTTCCACTACCAAAACAAGAATTTACACGTTCTTGAAACTTCCCATACAATAAAGCAAAAAACCACTCATGTTGTTTGGCTCATGGCACCGTCTTGTTGAAACCACAAATCATCCAGTTCATAATCTTCAAATGCAGGTCCGAAAAAATCGGTTGTCATGCGGCTTTAGCGATGTGAGTTGCCAGTAACGGTTCTTCCAGCGTCATTTTCTAAAAAAAAATACGACTAATTAAGAGCTCCTGATCATAAAGCACACCAAACAATCATTTTTAGGGTTCCGTACACCAAAGGTGAAAAGGAACCCTATTGTTTTCGCTACGCTGTCCGTCTGTCCGTCACACTGTATTTTCTCAGGAACCGTAAGAGCTACGGACCTGAAATTTGGACACAGTATGTAGAACCTTGGCCGCTACAACAACAAATACATGTTAAAACAAATACAAATTAAATGGTGTTCCAAAACGAGCAACGAAAAATGTTAAAATCCCATGTAATATACATACAATTGTATGAACATATGTATATTGAAACTTGAAATTTGTAAAATTAGTGTATTTTTATACAGACTACAACAATTAACACTAAAATTTGAAAAAATTTAAATTAAAGGGTGGTCCATCAGTTAATGCAATTTTGACTATGTAGTTTTGACAAGTTGCTATATCTTGGAAACCGTAAGGACAAACACTTGAAATTTTCAAAAACGGTAAAACTAAAAAAAAACCGAAAATTATAAAATCGCCAAACCAAAAAAAAAATCGCCAAAAATTAAAAAAAATCGCCAAAATTAAAAAAAAAAAATCCAACACTAAAATAAATCGCCAAATTCGAAAAAATCGCCAAAATGAAAAAAATCGCCAAAATGAAAGAAAAAACGCCAAAAATCTAAAAAAATCGCCAAAACGCGAAAATGTTGCCAAAATTAAAAAAAAATTTTATATAAAAAAAATCGCAAAAATGAAAAATCGCCAAAAATAAAAAAAAATACACGCCAATACAGTACTCTCGGTGTTCTCTCAGTGGCCAGCCTTGTCATATTCATATACATATGTGTGTGTATGTATGTATATTTAAAAATCGCTATGCTGGCAACATTTATTTAATACTTTGCACTATTCATTATTTATGCCGATATAAAAAGTATGGGTTAGATGGGTTAACTCACACGGCCCATTCATTATACACATATTTATCTGTGTGAATATTCATGCACGTTTGTATGAAAAATTGCACGACTTTCAGACCACTCCAAGTGTCATTCAAGCAGTCATTCAGTTATTTAGTCACTCTGCGTCAGTTGTTACGTTAGACCAAGTTTAGTTCAGTCAGTCAGTAGTCGTGCAGTCACATCATAATTTAACTTATCTCTTACCCTCCACTACCTTCTGGAACAAGAAATCTGTTATTCTTTGACAGCATACTTGTACATTATCGCATGTTCGTACAAATTGTTTTTGTTGGCACCATGGTACTCGTAAGTAAGGAAGGGGTATTAAGGCTTTTATGCCTCAATTTCTACCACAACTTTCTAAAAAAAGTCTATATTGAAGATAGATTTTAATGAGAGCTCGATGGAGAGAGAGAGAGAGAGAGTGAAGTTCCGGGATAGAGATTGAGAGAGAGAGTTATAAAAACAGGAAAATCCATAGATTTTTTTCATGCCAAGTTGTAACTAATGGTTATTCCAGAATGTGGCTGAGAGGTAAAATGTCGTAATATGAAGTTGCATGTATGAAGGATTTAAAAACAAAAAAATCTACAACTCCAACTCCCAGACAGAGAATAATTCCCTGTGTTATTTGTTTGGTATTGCTTCCTTGTTTGTTATATAATGTGCTAAAAATTTCATTTTCATGCATAAAATTTTCATTTTCATGAATTTTCTGAATATTGTTAAAAGTATTTTTAGGGCGTAGTACATAAGAATGTAAATTATATGTATGTATGTGTCATTTACTCCTGGCATGTACATATATTTATAAGAATGTGGCTGAAAGAGCAGGGAATTTGGCAAAACATATTTGTATGTATTCGTAGTTATGTATGTATGTTGTTGATTATATTTATTATGCGTCTGTGTTAAGGTGGCATTTTTAACAGGTCAAAATTTATCACAAATTTATATATTTTTTTCCTTCGATTACATACATTATCACTAGCATTAAGTGCAGAAAGATAAAGTTGCAATTAAACAAATTCGTGAAGAGATAAAATTACTTTAAAATAAATATTGAGCATAGTTTTCGTTATTTAAATTAAAATGTTCACTTATAAGTGAATTTTTTTTTCATCTGCTTTACAATATGAATTTTAATTGTCAAATTCTTAGAACTGAAATTATACTGGAACTCAATGTAAAAACAAAATACATACATACATACATACATATATCGTTGACTTACTCAGAAAATTTGGTAAGTCCACTTTTTATGAGAAAAGAAGAAATTTCAAAGAACGGGTTATCTTGTGATTTCAAAAACGCCGATCTGGAAAGTCTCCCAGCTACTAAATATCTTCCATCTGGGGTGTCATTTACTTAGTCAAAGGTTTCCAATTTATTAAAATGGATCGTTTAACAACCGAAGAATAGTTAAAACTTACTACAAAAGTTATGGTCCAAACGTGGCCATTTTTCGAGCATTACAGGGTGATTATGATCCCCATAAACGACCTACTGTGTAACGAATTGCAAGATTATAAAGAAATTTTAAGGCTCTGGAAGCATTATAGATATGGTCAGGCCAGTGACTCATTGCAATGTGCATGCAAACTGCCGAAAATATGTCCAGCAGGTTGGTAAAGGAGAGAGAGCACGAGTCTCCCTTACCTTACCTGGTTCGGTATCCGATGATTTTCGTTCGTGACCTGGTAAGTCTCCAGGTATGCGCTTCTGCGGGGTTATTATGTAATTCCCCAGCAAAAAATTACACATTACCATTAGAACTACTTGCCATATAATGACTTACTTTTCTGATTGCCAATTTTCATTACTCGCTTACAAATCACATTACCTAAAATTTAAAAAAATGACATGCAAGTTGCTAAATGTAGAGAATGATTTTTTTAGACGAAATAGATTACGTGAAATGTTGACAAATAAAAAAAATGTAAGTACTTCTCAAGAATCGATTATTTTAGTCTTACGCCTTGTTAAAATCATTAAGTTGGTAATCCAGTAGGGAAGTGCTTCCACCAAAAATGCTTAATTCCAAACTCGATTACCTTTTTTGAAATTTTTTGCTGGGTTGCTCTTTAGATCAGAATTTTATATCTACTCTTAAGATTAACTTCTTTTATTTTTATATTTATTTAGGGCTATCATGAATAAAATTCCGCGTGAAATTTTTTCCGGGGAACAATTCCAACTAATAGCAAGTAATAGAGAAAACAAAAAATTCTAATTGGAAAAGGGAGAAATTTCACGCGGAATTTTATCCATGATAGCCCTGATTATTTTTATATTAAATACAATATCAAATCAAATACTTTTTGTTCGCGCGTTGATTCAGGGGTCGATCCCAGGATCTCCGTACGTTAGGCTAGAACACTACCCAATTAACTACCGAAGCACATATTTAAATGCCTACACAATTCAATTAAAAACTAAAAAATCAAAACTCGAAATAAAAATTTCATTCGCATCCAAATTTGTATCCAGGTAAGCGAGAGATCATCTCTCAATATAAAAAACAAAATTGAAAAATTTTATCATAAAAATAGTCACAATTCGAACTAAAATCATAAAGTAAAAGAAATTTTATAAACAAAACATAGATATTGATGTTGTTAGTTGATTTCTTGCAAAATGTGAAATTTTAAAAATTTTCAGTCAATATCCTTCTTGTTGATTAAGTGTGATGTGTATGTAATCTATGATAATATTCAAAAATTTAACTTTTTACTAAATTGCTTTAATTTACTTGTTCCTATTTCAGACGTTTCATAACAAATCAGCTGGTTTAAAACCAGGGTGACCGATGACATTTTTCAAAAAGTGGAACCAAATAGGGTATTTATCAAAAAAAGGGGCAAAATTAAAAAAAAAATTTAAAAACTACACGAAACTTTTTATTTTTAATGTATTTTCATATAACGCACCCTAAAAAAAGGGGGACAAAAAGTGGTAAGGCAATCGAAAAAGGGGCAAGGCAGTTGAAAAAGTGGCAATTTGCCACTTTAGTCGGGCAAACGGTCACGCTGTTTAAAACTACTCTTCTCTTCGTCTTTTTATTTGGATTCAGCTGTTTTTCATGCGGAAATGCGACTGCAACGCAGCCGAAAAGGGAGTGTGTGATCGGTTCCCTTCTTTGATTTTTGGTTTGATCATCTTTCAATATAAAAAACTTTCAGAATTTGATTATAAATACCCGATCAACTTCGTAGTGTTTGTGTTAAATTTCATCATTCGCTTACATTATTGCATCCTCGTAAGGCAGAGGATATGCACTGTGTACTTTACCGCGCTTCCGAAGCGCTTCTTTTTGTCTTAGTGCTTACTTGCACAACATTTATTTTTGCTGTGATGAAGCTCATTTCTTACTCACGGGTTACGTCAACAACAAGCGAAATTGTCGCATATGGGACTCAATGAAATCCATAAGTGATTGCGGAAAAGCCATTGAATCTAGAAAAAGTGACAATTTGGTGGGCATTATGGAGCTGTTATTGGGGCTTTTTGCTTATTTTTCATCAGAAACATCACCGTCAACTAACAGCGCTAAAGCTGTATGATAACCTGCTTTTTTGGTTTGCAATGGAAGGTTATGAATTAGACGACATGTGGTTTCAACAAGACAGTGCCTCGAGTCACACAACCCTACCAATTTTGGCCGGTTTCCAGATCGCGTAATTTCACATTTTGGCGATGTCTATTGGTCACCCCGATCATGAGATATGATGCCGTTAGACTTTTTTCTCGGAACTCACCAAAGACCGATAATCCCATAACGTTGGTGCATTTGAAATATCAAATGATCGACTGCTGCAACCAACTTTACTTTTGACACCGAAAACTGGACAACCCGTTGTAATAAAATTACCCAAAATTTCAATTTATTGAAGAGAAAAGGTATCCAAATTAGTCTCTTCACTATTTTATTCGAACATAAAAAAAAAATTAATCCGTCTCATCTAGACTACTATTGCTGATTTTATCAGGAACATACATGAAATTCGGCTTGGATTACCAGGATGAGATGATCTAGCATAAAATTTGCGCTTCGTCTGATGCGAGGCTGCTTGCGAATTAGGGAAAGTCAATTAAATCCTTTCACTACAAATAACATTAATATTACATATGCATGTGATTGGAACAAATTGTATTTGTAGTTATGTGCACATACATACTCACATATGTACATATTCGTACATATGAATATGTACCACTCTGTAACCACGAAGAACCATTTAATTAACTTTAATGATATTTCATGTAATTCTGTTTAATTTTTTTTTTTTGCTTTTAATCCTTCCAATCGAATTTCGTATGTTCTCAAAGGGGAGCCATTAATACATATAAACGTAAATGTCTGCAGGTCTATGAGTTTGTCAACCGTATTTGAATTAAAATATGTTTCCCATCTGCTCTGTTCTACGCAGTCAACTTTCAATACGTAATTTCGCAATGAGACGCAATAATATTAATATTGAATAAGAAACCTCAGAGTCAGAAATGAAATACGCAACGCATTAAGTAATATTACGTTGGAAAAAGAGACGGATAAATGTTATGTTTTGTACATACATACATAAATACATACATACATACATACATAAATATGTTGTCTATTTTGAACATCTGTATTATGTAAATGTCACATTCATTAAATGTTGTACTAAAATTAAAGTCTCAAAGAAACACTTAAAAGATATGTATAAGCTTAAAAATATGTATAATAAAGGGTGTCCCAACAAGAACGCAAGATTTAAACTTGGCGCCATTCGAACTGTCATTGTTTGACATTTGAACAATTGTTATTGTTTGCTAGTAGAAGGTACGAGGTTAGTAAAAATGAAGCGCTACACGAATGAACAACGCATTCTCATTATGAAATTGTTTTACCAAAATGGTGAAAGTTTTGCGGCTACAGTTCGCAAATTTGCGATCAATTTGGGGTCACAATAATGCTCCAAAAGAGTCAACTGTAAAGACATTGATGGATAAATTTGCCGAAACTGGGTCTGTTAGTGATGTAAAGACAACAACGCGCCTTCGACCAGGTAGATCGACCGAAAATGTCGCAGCTGTACGTGATGATGTTGCTCAAACGCAGGTCAAGTGCAAACAGTCAATGGTGTTCGGTATCGTGAAATGATAACCACTTTTTTCGTGCCTAGAATTGAAGAAATGAATGTGGAGGGCATGTGGTTTCAACAAGACGGCGCCACATGTCATACAGCCAGAGAAACAATTCAATTGCTACATCAGTCATTTCCCGGTCGTGTTATTTCGCGTTTTGGAGACCAGAATTGGCCGCCTAGATCGTGCGATTTAACACCATTAGACTTTTTTCTTTGGTGTTTTTTGAAGTCGATGGTTTACGCAAATAAACCGACGACGACTCAAGCCTTAAAAGAGGAAATTGGACGCTGCATTAATAAAATACCGCAGCATTTATGCAAAACGGCCATTGAAAATTTCATTAAAAGATCGCATGTGTGCCAGCAAAGCCGCGGCGGCCGTCTGCCCGATATGTTGTTCCACACATAACCTCATTCTGTCTACTTTACGATATAATAAAGTTTCACGCTTTTTTTAAATATCTGTGTTTTATTTAAAATTTAAATCTTGTGTTCTTGTTGGGACAGCCTTTATAAACTCATCTAGTTGTATTTACATATGTATGTATATACAAACATACATACAAACGTATGTTCGAGAATGTACTTAAGTCAAACTAATTCACACCTTCATTATGCATATGCACAGTATTTACATATCGCACGTTTTCCTCTAAAGGGGGTCAACACAAAATTTACGAATTCTATGTTTCCCAAGCTTTTTTTATTGATTACAACATTTTTTGTAACTGTAATTGTAACTGTAATTGTAATTGTAACTGTAATTGTGATTGTAATTGTAATTGTAAATGTAAATGTAATTGTAATTGTTATTGTAATAGTAATTATAATTGCAATGGCGATTGTAATTGTAATTGTCTCAATTACAATTGCATTTCTGTAAAGCTGGTAAGCTCAGTCCTGAACGGATGTGTCAAAATGACTTCAAAATATATGGATACTGAAAAACAGCAAAATCATGAAGACCGTCTCAGAGCTGGAAAACTGATACTTTTTTGTTATAAAAAGTTTATAGCTAAAAATATTTTTTTTTCTTTCAGCAAATTGAAATACGATGAATCAATATTCCATTTGCAAAAAAGTTTCGTAGATAAAGCAGAAATCTACATCAACTGACACCACAGACAGTGGACCAAGCACAGAACGCTGATGATGAAGGTTGTTTAGTGGGCCTCGAAAACGGCTAGCTGTTCCGTTCTATGTGTTGTCAGAATATTTACAACTAACTTTGGTGTTATTTGTTCATTAATAATTATCACATGTAATTTGGCTTAAAAAGCGATACGAACTTTAGCCTGTTCAAATCATAAATATAGAAACAAATGAAGTTCGCAAAATAGTAATTAAATTAACAATTTTTTTTTGTTATTAGTTAAACATATTTAATATTTGAAAAAGGAATGGATTGTTATTTAAAATTAGGGAAATAAAAGAGACGGTTACAGTGTTGGAAAATGGAAGCTACGCAACCAAAACTAGTTTTTTAAATTTTTATTGATTAAACATATTTCGTATTTTAGAAAGACATATTGAAAATCAGTAAAGTTAAAATCGAGGTTCCAGTGCTAGAAAAAAATACAATTTTTTTTGTATAAGCAGCTAACTGAAAACTTTTTGCTTTGGTTATGCATTAAACATATTTAATGTTTTAGAATGATTAAAATTAGTATTGAAAATCAGCAGTCAAAAATATTGGTTCCAGGGTTGGAAAATATAAACTATTTTTTTGGTGTATATACTAGAAGATTTTTTTTTATTTGGATTAGTTAACAAATTTTATATTGTAGAAAGCAAAATTGAAAGTGAGCAAAATTAAAGAGTAGCTGCGTAGCTAAAAAAAATAGTTTTCCTTATTAGTTAAACATATCTATTTAATATTTTAAAAAGAAATACATTAAAAATCTTCGAAATCAAAAAGACGGTTCAGTGTTGTAAAATTTAAACATTTTTTGTATCGAATGTAACTAAAACTAGTTTTTACTTTATTATTTTATATGCTAGAACGAACTATGGAAAATTAGCAAAATCAAAATCTTGTTGGTATATAAAAGTAAATTGCCAAAACAATTTTTTTCTTAATTAATTAAACATATTTACGGTCTAATTCATAAAAAATATTTTAGGTTTATTAAAGGTTTATTTAACAAATTTCCTATAGAAATGTGTCAAATAAGCGCTTAATAAACCTGAAATATTTTTTATGAATAAGGCAAGAAAGAAAGGGTTTAGTATTGAAAATCAGCAGAATCAAAAATATGACTTCAGGGCTGTGAAATCTAAAAATATTTTAGTATATAAAAGCAACTTCCTAAAACTATTTTTTTCTTTACTAATTAATTGCAAATATTTTTATCTTAGAAACATCTTTACCCAAGAGTTTTATATATATCTATATATATATATTTGGCCAACTTTTGTTGCTTCCTTGTAAGATATGGGCACTCAGTAGTTTAAGAAAGCATTTTAATATATTGCTATTAATGTTTTCAACACAATTAAATATGTTTCAAATTGATGGACTGTAATGTAATAACATGAAATGTTTTTGTTTCTTATATGAAATTCGTTTCTTCTTAAGAAAGTCATCATCATCGACGAATAAAAATGCTTTTAAGTTTAAGTGCTTTTGTTTGAACGTTTTACTGTACGAAGTTTTTTTTAGCTTTTTCAAAAATTTTTGTGTTGAAGTCTACTGATGAGTTTCTTAAGCAGCAACGAAATCCATATAGACATGCTTAACCAACAACAAAAAACTTCATAAGTTACAAATATTCTTTTTTTTATCATAGTTATGAGCATGTATGTATGCGCTATTTTTGAATTCAGTCGAAAGAAAAAGTTTACTTAATTTTTATCAATTACTTTAATTATATATTATATTTATTTGCGACAGAAAATCCAAGCACAATTGCCAAACTTCATTATACATGAAATTTTTGGCACATAATCTTTTTCTTATATTTATTTTTGATTTTTTTTATTAATAATAAAAAAAATCAACAGTAAATTTAAACATAATTTAATACATTAAAGTAAAGGAAATAAATAAGATTTAGTGAAAATTCAAGAAAGTGGCCATATAGGTAATCAACATAAAATATTCTAAAAAGGAGAAGTTTCTTGTAATTAAAATGAAAATTTGCAGCAGAAATATTTTTTTCTGCAAATGGCCAGGCCGCTTCATTTACCCGAAATGTTTGTGCCTATTTGATAAAACAGCTTTAGAAAAAATCACCAAAAACAAAAACTCAAAAAAAAAAAACAAAATACAACAGAAAAGAAGCCTTAAAAGAATAATACCAGATACCAACACAAAAAAAGCTCCACAAAACCCATCCATATAGTTACATGTAAACTGAATTTCAACTTTAGCATGAAGCAACAAAAAACTTTCAATAAAGAAGCAGGAATTTTTTTTTTAAAAAGTTATCTATAGAAATGGTTGGATACCTATGTACATGTTCTGGAAAAAAATAACAAATTCCCTTTTACTTTTATCAATTCACTGTCCGTGCGAAGAATGTACGACTATTGTAAATACTTACATAGAGGATGAAGCTAAACAATGAAAATTACGTCAGATTTGCTTGCACAAAAACAAAAAGAAGCAAGAAAAAACTTTACTTGTCTTTTTATCTATGGAATTCTAATTTTATGTGCAATTTTCTTATATTTTCTATTCCTATTTATACATACATACATACATATGTATGTACTTATGCTGTATCTATGTACATATGTACATATGTATGATAAACTTGCAACTCCAAGCAGCATAAAAGTTTTTCCATTTCCTTTTAATTTGTGTTGTTGCCACATGAAGAGAACACGAAATCACTCGAACACGAAGTACAAGTTTTTTTTTTGTTTGCTGCTACGAAATTGGATTTTCAAGGCCCAGTAGCATAGAAATTTCATGATCAAGAACATGGAAAGTTTTTGCTTTGAAAAAAGAAGTTGGTTTTATTTCTTTTTTTTCTCTTTTTGCCTGTTACGACATGCGCAGCAGTCGTTTGAAGGACTTGTGTCTTCGATCGGATTCGAGGCGCAATTCTTTTTTAAATTTTTTGCTTCGGAACTTTATAATAATAAAAATTAGGCGATTTTTTAAACCAAAATCAGGCTTACAAATTTAATAACATTTTGAACTCCAACAGTTTCCGCATATTTTTAGCTTAATTTCAATTAAGCTTTTATTAATGTTCTGAGAGACTGTTATTACCTCTACTCATCTTTTACAAAGCAAATATGGTGTTCGAATGCCCAAGTTCAATCGTCTATGCTAATGCATATCCCAATGCTCTCCCTTGGTGATATTTGTAGCGGAGGCGCTGCAACGATGATATAAAAATTAACAAAACGCTTAATGGCAGAGTTGCAAAAACTAGAAAATTAATTAAGCTCTTCTTCTCTCCAACTTTCTCCTCACCATTTGTACTCACACTATATTTTTCCTACTCTCAGCTAACGCAAATGGACCTGTTATTTGGATCTTCTAAGCAAATTGTCAAATCTTACCTTACCGACTACATCTTGAAGACTTGCACCTAAATAATTATTCGAAGGACCATTTAAAAAGTTGAAAGCTAGCTCGATGCTATTATAAACATTTTAAATTTTCGATTAGAGTTACACCGTAAGGGCCTGTAAGCATTTGTGATTTCATGTTGGTCTACTGAGGACTATATCAGTAACCACCAACTTTTAGTTTGAACGACGGTAGATATACATATAAGCAAGGAGATAAGGAGCCTAATTACTAGTGTCGTATTTCAACTTCGATGATTTTGTACTAGACCAAAGAATATTCTAAACTTCGAAATACGACACTCGTAATTAGGCACAAGATCCACTCGAAAAACCAGCACGCTACATCTGATGGATCTTTCATAACATAGATCGATAATCAATCGAATCTTTATATAAGATTCGTGGTCAAAGTCAACACAGATGATAGTGAAGTCCGCCTCACGTCTTCTAATCACAGAAGTACAAAGTGAAACCTTGTCTTCTACTATTCCACGAAACCATGTAGTCCTAGTATCCTAACAAGGTAAACCAGCCTCTTTACATTACGAAAAAAAGTAGTTCCGTCTATAATGTCCAGACTGAAAAGAAGCAATTTTTGCCGAAATCGGGAAACACCGTAATGCAAGAAAGCTTTCAATAAATTCTAAACTTGACTTGCTTCCGTATAATTATAATCAAACCAAACCTTCCTTACTGTCAAGATCTCACTCTCCCTATTTACTGAGTTATTCATCGGTCTCAAAAAAGCTCTGGGCCCATAAGAAGAGCAGCAGGCTTTTAGGTAATTCACTTAAATATGCCAACCACGGTATGGGCGGAATATCTATTGATATTGTTCCATATTGACAGTTCCATTACTTCTGAAGAATAATGACCCAACGATTAGTTTGGGGAAAAATCTGGATCTCATATGGATTATGCATTAATCAATTTTGTTTTTACGACGACATAGCTTCTGAGATTAGTCTCTGTGGTCATAAAACTTTACATTGGAAGTGATATTGACGGTCTGACACAAATGTTTAAAATTTTTGTAAGCACCCGACACTATTATCTAATCTCACGGTATTGTTAACACAGGGATCTCCTAAGCATTCGCTACTCCCTGTATTTATACCCAGAAAGCATTATATTCCTTCCAAGTAACATATTTCTTCAGATCATTTGAAAACAGTTGCCACTCACTATGAGCAAGCACCTTGCTGAGGTGCTTCTAGTATCACGGACGACAGATCTAGTGGGGGAGAAAACCAAAAATACATCTGCCATTATCCAGACCATACGTCGCCATCATATGCAGCATCTATTGAAAATAAACAGCATCTAGAATCGTATTTGGCTAACTGTGCCACACCAACCATTAACAGTGATCTTGCACTAGACATCCAAGACCATTTCTCAAACGATTTTGGTGGCAACTACAACCACGAAGAAAACTTTTCGATGATAACACACAGCGATAGTTATTAAATAACAACACCAAGCATTTTTTTAATGTGCAAAAAGCAGCGTTGTGAAAGAATGAAGCTTCACTCTATCTCTCTTCTTTAAAACCTGTCTTCACTATCACTATCCCTTTCCTAAAGAAGGTAATTACCGGACAGAGCATCAACACTTTTTTTGAGGTTGGATCAGTGCATGTAACAAACATCTTCCAGTACTTACTTACCATCATCATCTATCAAATCTCGGGAGTTGGAACGGTCGATGAATGAAGCTGACACGTCATCATCTTTTACACTCCAGTGCAGATGATGTGTTAAGTCATCGGTGCCTGTAACACTACCAATACCACTACTACTGTAATACGACCAATTTCTGTTCTCGACTACGCAATCTCTTACCGCTTCAACGAGTTCATTGACATGAGATTTGAGTGTTGTTCAACGGCATGTAGGCGATATGCCACAATTCATTTAAAGACTTAAGGCTTCATTAGTCTTTACTTTCTCTTGCCGTTCTGCTTCTAAATTTGAGTACTTACTTATTCTGCAGTAACTAATCAGCTGTTTCTGACCCAGCGTTACCATATGTGAAGATTTATCTTATTTTTAAAGTTTTTCGAGATGCTAAAAAGACTAAAAGATTTCTTAGCGAAATATAAGATTTTTGAAAATGTGATAAATGGTACTTTTTATGGTATTATTTGAAGTTCTTTTTGACTAAACTACTTCTATATTTTCTTCTTTGCGTCATAAAAAATATGAAAGGAAGTAGCACCAACACTATTTATATCCTTTGATTAAATGTCAACGATATTTTCCTCAATGTATATTGCAAAAAAAAAGTTTACATTCAAAAAGCTATATATGTAAGTGTAAAAATTTTTTCTGATCAAGCACGCATTCTGCTAAGCGACGCGTGTGTAAAAAGAAATAATTTGCTTAAATCTGGGAGCAAATTACGGCATTCAATATTCGAAGTCGAAGTATATTTAATATACTATATTAATAATCTTTCAGTAAAATTATTAAAAAAAAAAAGATTTTTAATAAGAAAATAAAAGATTTTTTTTGGTCGACTTGAAGATTTTTGAAAATAAAATATGGCAACACTGTTCTGACCAGAAGGATCACAGTTATCCACTAAAGCGATGCATTTTGCATCGTCCACTGTTAAGTTTCAATATAGTTTAATTTTTTTATTTTAAAAATAATTTTTTTTAATTCTAAAAGTACAATCACAATTTATTTCAAAATATTTTTATATAATTTATGCTGTCACTTACAATTACTTAAACATTTTTTGATTTTCACAGGTTGTACCGTAACAGAACAGAACGAAACAGAAAAACTAACGACTTGTACTAGATTTCTATGAACAAAAACGAGTCAGCTGATTCGTAACAGAACAGAAAGTAAAAACTAATTCTGCCTTTAAGTCAACCAGATATTGCGTTTGGAATTTCTTCATTTGTGAGAGGTTCGATTCAGGCCTAAACATTCAATAGAACACTGAAAATGACTTAAGGCTGAAATCGGTGTGTTAGTCAATCAAATTTGAAGTGAGATGGAGGAAAATTGATCCAAAGTCCTTTAGCTCTCTATTTTATTTTTTATTCCTTTTAACAATCACAATCCGCGAAGCAATTAGCTTGTCTGCGGAAAACACAGGATTTATGGCGGAATCAAACCCACGACCTCTCGGCTGACAGGCTTGCATCGCTACCACTAGGGAATATCTCTTAGTTTGGCGTCGAAGAGGAGTAGGCTCATTCATTGGATGTATCATAGAGAGTTTGCATTGCTTAAATAAATATCTGCCTTTAACGTAAAGCATCCATTTTATTTTATTGTTATTCAAAGAATTCATTTATCAAACTTCATGGATACAAGAAACAGCCCAAGAATCAACTAAAAAAATAAAGCATGCACGTAACATTCTGGAAAATAGACAAGTAGAAACAGACAGACCGACACGACCATAAAGTAAAGTTATGTTTGCGGCTGGCAGATGGTTAGAGAGATGGGTGGATATGTATGGATGGCTGAAAAGTAGTCATCACGAAGGCAGGTGAGTGAGGTGGGGCTGGTTGAGTTGATGGCTTGGTAGGTAGGATGGTTGGTCGGAACGTGGTTTGGTGGCTAGAAGAAGAAGATTATGCTTTACTATAAAACGCAGACATACAGACACATCATGCGATGTTGTTACTGATTTTGCTTTTTCTGCCAACTTTTGTCATGACCATGATTTTCTCTGTTTGTTTTCACAAGCAAACACACACTTCAGCAGGCAATATTGTTTGCAACTCTGTGTTAGTGTATGTGTGAGCACCTAAATACACATACACATGCAAACATACATACACACACTAAAATAATTTCCATTGTACATGCTTTTGTATATAATAAATGGAGTTGTGTCGATTTGTTAGCGCTATGTACATATACATATGTATGTATATGTGCACATACATATTTATGTATGTGTATGGTTAAGTTTGCATGTTTGTTTAAGCCAGACGAAAATTCATTTATTTATGCTCTTGAAAACGCCATGTCAATTTTTCTCATGGAATTTTTAAATAAACTAGGATTATACACACATACTCACTCGTGCACCAACATTTGTTTGTATAATAATCTTGTATCCACGAGTATATTATTTTCAATCTGGGTGTGTTTGTCAGCACAAATCCACGTTTCTGTGTGCCTGAATTTTTTGTGGCAACATCTACTTATTTATTTATTTATTTATGTTTTGTTGCTGCCTTTTATTTTTTGGCTCCCAACTGCTTATGCGCCGTGAGAGTGTAATTATGTTGCTGGTACTTTTGGAATTCTTTTTTCTTCTTGTGAAGTTTTTAGTAAATAACAAATTCATTTTTAATAGGGATGGATAGAGGAGGCGCAATATGTCTGTGTAGGCAGGGAACACTTTGGAGCGTAGATGGTGGGTGCCATCATGTAAAACGTTTTATTTAACTATTTTATACCAGATCTTTTTTCTTTACAAGTTTTTCAGCCTTCATTTTTTTTTTGGATTTTTGCACTGCATGAAGTTTTCAACATAATGCTCTATATATTATATTCTTTTGTACCAGTATCAGATACATACATAAGTAGATATACATATATGTACATATATACATAGGTATGTATATACAGATTTATATCCATGAGTATATATTTTTGATTTTTTGTGGGTTTTTGGCATAAAAAGTAAAAGCTTTACAATGTTGTCATGTCAAAATAATGTAAGTACATATGTAATGGCAGTATATGTGTAATTCTGCCTTCTGTTATGTGGTAATGCAAGTGAAAGTGGGCTAACCACTCCCACTTTTATTTCATATTTAATAGTTTTTGATTAATCTTTTTCTTGCGACTTCTTTTATAATTAAATAAAGAAGATGAGAATCTTAAAGAAGGCTTTAACTTTAATAATAGTTTATGAATACCGGTGACTTAGTTTATATCAAATATTTTATAATATTATGCACTGTATGTTTTTACGTAAATAAAAGATTTACCCATAATATAGGTCGTTAACGAAAACGCGTTTTAAGTTTTCAATTTGCACACAACTCAATGAAGACATGAAATAATATTCTTCTCTCAGGACGTGATGGAAATGAAATTTTTACACAAGATAAAATTCGCCGCATTATTCTGCATTATTCATTCAAAAAACTAATTTAATGTAAATGAGCGCTATGCATAAAAGCGTATCTCAGCTCAAAGTTCCAAAGCAAACATCTTGGATACTGTCGCTTACTTCATTTATGCTGATACAAATTTTTTCACAAAAATTCTGGGAAAATATCTAATGCAATCTAATAGCAATTCCGGACAAAAGAGTTTCCATTCGGACTATGTCATTGGTGGAAGTATATTTTAAGTGACTTCAGGAGCAGGTTATCAATTCGTCTATGTTTTTTGTGTGTGTTTCTTCATACCTCTGATATTTTTACACCGATTTTGAAATTCTTTTTTTTTTTGTCTGATATTATATAACTTCCATTTGGTCCCAAAAAAGTGAGCGGGAACACGCCCAATAATATTTTTTGTTGATTTTATAATCTTTAATACGATTTACGAAACTTAGTACAAACGTCGGGCTCTCGTAATGGCACAATTAAATAGTACAAGAAATGGGAGAAACCACGCCCATAAAAATTTAATATTAAATTCCACGTGTTGCTACTTAACCGATTTTAAAAAGAACCTGAAGAAAAAAACTCATACTAATCTTGGGAGAAATATCCTAATGGGCCAGCAGCAAAGCCCTGCGACTCAACCCAGCGAAATCTGGGCTACTCCTCTTTACCAGGAAATACAAAATATATATATACTCACAGCTTTTTACGCCTAGGATGGGAAGGTTAGAGCTGAAACTAGTGCAAAGAGTGAAATACTTGCACGTTTTCCTAGATAGCAAGCTTTCTTGGAAAAGGAACACGCAGGAAAGACTAAAAAAAGGCCTCAATGCCTGCTACAGTTGGATAAAATGGATAAAATAAAAGCGGATCTTCGCTGAAAATTCCAAAACAAAAATCTGGGATATTGTCTCTTACTTCATTTATGCTAATACAAATTTTTGAAGTGCTCACATAAATTCTAAAGAAATATTTAATACTCCGTGGCAAGTCTACGAGGTCTACTCTATAATTCGAAACGAAAAAAAAAATGCTTTTGATTTTACATGTTATAAACATACAAATAATACAAGTATTATTTTTTAAACGGCTTCAACGGCTTCAGGATCAGGTCATCAATTCAATTAATATTTCAGTAACTTTTAATTTCATTTGCATAATTCTTTTTTAGTCTGAGAGGATATAATATTCATTTGGTTACAAAAAAGTGGGCGGGCACATTCCCACTATTGCAGTGAAACTTAAGGCCATGACTCACTATCATACAAAGTCGTGTGATCTACTAAAAAATAAAACCCTCGTGTGATGAATTGTTATTGTGTTTTGAAAATTTTCATAAGCTGTATCATACCAGGGTTGTATTTTTTTGTAGATCGCACGACTTTGTATGATAGTGTATCATGGCCTTTAGTAAATACCTTGGGTTTTTGTCATGAAACATTGAAAGGTTAAAAAAATGAGTGGAGCCACGCCCATTAAAATTTAATATTCAGCATGATTCCAGTTATCAACAGTGCCATCACTTCAATACAATACGAAAAAGTTGGGATTGTCTAACCGTTATCGAACGAGAGCGAGTACCCTGTCCAGCGTGACCGTTTGACCGACTAAAGTTGCAAATTGCCACTTTTTTGACTGTCGTGCCACTTTTCACTTTTCACTTTTTTTAGAGTGAACTATATAATAATACATAAAAATAAAAAGTTTAGTGCAGTTGACTTGGTTTTTTTTAATGTTGCCCTGTTTTGATAAATAACCTATTTGGTGCCAATTTTTTAAAAATGTCATCGGTCACCCTGATCCTGTCTAACAACAGGGTATCTCCAAATATAATGCCTCAAAAGTTCAACACTCCTTTTTTTCATCGGTTGTCCTGTTTTTACCACTTTTTTTTATTTCACACCACTGTGCGCTGGCGGCAATAAAATAGCCAAGCTCGAACACCCATTTTCTTAAAACAAATTTATAATTTAAACGTGTTGTTGACTAGACTGAATAAATCACATCCAATTCGACAGAGGCCGCTACAAAACAATATGATCGCCATCAACTGTCAAAGTTTGCAAGTCCCTATTGACAGATCCTTTACATATATTAACCCCTTATATCTAGCTGTAGTTTTAATAAAGTGCATATAAAAATTCCAATCATTATTTTATTGCATTTAAAAAGCTGCTAAGAAAAGAGAAATTTGTTTCAAAGTTCCCAGGTTCCAGTGATTGAGCACGATAATTGTAGTGCCAAAATAACTGCATTAACCGTTATTTCGGTTAACAGAATAATTTTACCCTCTGCCTTTTTATTTGTGCTTTTATATGTATTGTTTAATATGAATTTCCGTTAATTTAGCTACTTTTTGTCTTTATTGTTGTTGGCAAACGTTACAAATGCAGAGCAACAGGAACAGCAACAGCAACTGCAACAACAAGAAGAAAAAAAAACAGCAAAAATCAATTATGAAACTCATTCATTGTTGATGTTACAATTCAGATGTTGCTGCTCTTTTTAATTTTTTGTTGCTAAAACTGATATTTTAATGCAAAAAAATCAGTCAACTGTGCAAACACACCAAAAAAAAAGGGGAAAAATATATGTAAACCACGAAAAACCAAGACCAGGCCAGACGTAAAATATTAATGCATAAAGCCCTAATATTATTCCAGAATAAATGGAAGTGCAAATCCTGACTACTGGCGTGAAAATTCACAATAATAGGAAAAATCAAATTCCAAAAAAAAAAGAAAAATTCAACTAAAAAATTAATTACAGTGATGAGAGAGAGAGAGAGAGGCACACAAAACGTTGCAAGCAGTGTGACCAGATTTTAAAATAAAGTTAAGCTAAATCACGTTTCAAAAAGAGCTAAAATAAGCTAAAAATTAAAATTTTAAGCCATAAAATAAAGCTAAACTTTTTTCGGCTTCTTCCACGTTGCAATAGTTTCTTATTGCTAAAATAACGTTAAATATATACAAAAACATATTTTTCTATTATTTGAAATAAAAATATTGAATCATTTTTAATTAAATTATTTATTCATTATTATATTTGAGTTTTAAATAAAAATAACTCAAAAACTTTCCAAAAATTTAAAAACATTTATACTAAAACACGAAACCTTTTTTAAATTAATTAGTCTTATTAACAGAAAACCTTTTTCCTAATTTTTGTTTTAAGTAAATTCATGCCGCTGAATACAAGTTCAACTCAACTCAAAGAAAATCTTTAAAAGTCTTATAGGCAATATTAATTTAACTTTTGCCATTGTAATTTCAAAATTGCAATCTATATCACCTATTTTTAAATTTGTCATTTCTCTTATAAATGCGCAATTTACATTTTGTATATTTAAGTTATTTTTGAATGTTAACAAATTATAATTTTTAACCTTCCTTCGTCCAAAAATGGGTGTTATAAGTTTGTAGTGTGTGTCTGTACATTTGTGCATCTGTACGAGTCCACGTACAGACTAAAGTGCTGCATCGATTTTGAATTAGTTTATTTTTTGTTCGCAAGGTGACTTGACCGAGAGTCTTCTTAGCTTTGTTTGAAGAGAATCTGTCCAGTTGCTCAGAAGATAGCACATCTTTTCTAGATATATTTAGTTGAATCTGTGTGTCTTTGACGCCGTATCTCCCAAACGGCTAGACCGATTTTAATTTTATTTTTTGTCGTTTGAAAAGTGACTTGATCTCGCCTATAATTGAAGAATATCGGTTCAGTTATTTAGTCAGTACCCTTAAAATTTTTAATTTTTGTCATTATAACTTTTTTATTTTTTAACATATTTTTTGAGAACATGGAATTTAGATTAAAAAAAACGGCTAAAAACTAAAGGAGTTTTTTTAAAAAAAAGCTAAAAAAAACTGAGAGCTAAATGGAAATTTTGCAGCTAAATCCCAAAAAATAAGCCAAATTTAGCTCAAAATAAGCTAATATAGTCACGCTGGTTGCAAGTAAAAATTTAAGAAGTATATAGGTACTCTACTTTTTTGCTGCTGCTGACGGATGCATTGTTTGTCAACCGTTACATCCGTTGATGCACAATGCTGATCTGTTTTCAGAAGAGACATATTGACAGACGGACAGTCAAAGTTGTAGTAAACGGACGGACATATTAACGAGCTGGCGGTGTGCCTGCTTGGCTTACTGGCCAAATGAATGAATTTTATGTAGATAAAATATAAAATGTGTGGCTTAAAAAAATGTTGAAAATTTTTCATTTAACCCTTTTTTCCCCTTTTGGTATGTTGTACACGTACAATGGTTTGCTGCAACCAATTCTTTTGTTGCACTCACACATACTATCATTAATGTTATTCACAACATGGTAAAAAAATACCACACCAAATTCATCAGCAACTTTTTACCATCTAAATAAAGCGCTTTCCATCAATATTCACTAACTACTGATCAAAGTGACCATCTTAGCATTTCATTTCATTTAATTTCTCCTGACTAAAGTAAAATTTACAGAAAACTTTTCAAAAGTCAGCCTTTATTAAAACTGTGCTAAATGAAACTGACAAAGGACTAGTCACGTGACCCGTCCTCAAGTGATAGGGACTAGTACGAGTTTTAAAACTTCTTATTTTACATGAAGATGTCCTAGAATAGGATTAATTGATACTTTGTATACACCTTGTGAATTGTCACCGAACTACCCAATCGGTATAGAACAGCTACGTCCAAGCCATATGCAAAGTACGCAAAGTTTTACAAAAGAGCTTTTGTGCTTCCACATCGACGAGAGAACAACAGCTAATCAGATCTAGGCGACAACAATGCTTGATCTTACTTTGCAATGAGAAAAAAAAACAAATTTAAGAGCTTTCAAAGCTGTTTACCGCAAATGTGTGATTGCACGTAGCTGATACACACATCTGTGGCAAAAAGGAAAAAGTGCTTAAGTCGCGATAAGCTGATTTCGAGTTAATGGTACCTCCATAATCTGGATATTTGAAAGCGCCCCTGGTCAAAATCTTAATTAATTTATCCAATTTAATATCAAGAAGTTAAAACAAAAAGACTCATGCTACGTAATTTTTTATATACAAGGATGGATCATTAACTCAGTGTCTTTTTGAACTTCCCGCCTCTTGATTGAAATGGCAGCACTGCTCTTGTCAAGAGGCAACTGTCATTTGTCTAAATTTGAAGCTGTGTCATTTAGTTTGTGTTTGGCAGCCGTTGATAACAGACTACCTCGCCTTTTGAGAAGAAAATGGAAAAAGTGAATTTCGTGTGCTCACTACACATTATTTTTTTGCGAAAAAAACGTCAATGAAACTAAAGAAAAGCTCGATAAATACTATGGGGACTCTGCATCACCGATTTCAATGGTGGAAAAGTGGTTTACTGACTTTCGTTGTGGTCGCACAAGTAAAAATGACGCTGAACGTTCTGGACGGCCCACAGTGGTTCCTTTTTGGGGTTTGCGTAGCTAAAATCTGTAACTTTTGATCTAGAAAACATTTTTGAGTTTTGCAAAAACCGATTGCAGACAAGAAATCAAGGATTACTACGACATATCAACATTGAAAATCGCACAGTGGGGTATATTGTAAAAAAATTTCCAAAGTTGATTTTTTTTTTGATTTCCAAGAAAACAGAAATTTAAATTTTTTTTGTTTTTATGTTTTTTTTTTGAGTTGTTTTGATGGAATTGTTCATAATGCGCAAAAAAAATTAATTTTTTTCGTCTTGCAAATATTAGCTTTTTTGAGATTAAAGTTTAAAAATTATTTTTTTTTTATTTTTACTTCCAAGTAATACTTGTTTTATTTTTTACATAAAAAACATATTTGACATTTAAACCAAAAAATAAAAAACAAATTTTGTTTAATTTTATTAAAAAAACTTAAAAAAAATGCATATTCCGAAATGTAGTAGTTAAAGTATTTTGTAAATATTTTGCAGGCTGGCAGGTATTAGCAGCTAAAATTTTTAGGACGAATAAGTGAAACATATTGCAATATACCAGTGCTAATATATAAGTGGAGGGGAGTGGCGGCAAAATTGTAGGTCCACCTTAAAATCTAATTCTTAAAATTTAAAGATAGATCGAAAAATTGCTTGAAATTTTTTTTTTTATGAAACCACATTGATAAAAAATTAACACAGTTTTATTTGCAATAAAATCACCTTTTTAAAAATATATAATATGTAAGTATGACTCTTATACTTTTAAAGTTATAGGTCTTCAAAACTTTAGTTGTTATAAGTCAACTTTTTTGATTACACATATATAGCTACTTTATGCAAGGATATTTCCTAAAGAAAAATAAAATCTATGATGAACGTAGTAAAATATGTAAATTTGTACATATTTTTATTGAAAAAACAGAAAAAACATTACGTCTCAAATACTTCAAATTTTGAACTTATCTACGCTCTTACACTAGCAGGAACCATTGTGCGGCCAATTGAGGTCAGTACACCTGAAAATGTCGAAAAAATCCACGACATGGTGTTGGCCGATCGAAGAGTAAAAGTGCGTGAGATTATTGATGCCATAGGCATTTCATATGACAGTGTGGTTTCGATTTTAAATGATTTAAGAAAGTTGTCTGGAAGATGGGTGCCGCGTTTGATCTCAATTGACCTTAAACCTAAACGTGGGACAACTTCAAAGGATTGTTTGGAGTTGTTTAACCGCAATCCGAATGACTTTTTGCGATGCTTTGTAACTGTGGATGAAACATGGATCCATTACTGTACTTAAGAGACCCAGCAGTAGTCTAAATCTGCTCCGAAGAAGGCCAAGGTGAGTTTATCGGCCAATTAGGTGATGGCAACAGTTTTTTGGGATGCACGCGGGATAATCCACATCGATTACCTTCAAAAGGAAAAAACAATAAACGGCGAATATTATGCCAACTTATTAGACCGATTTAGTGAGAATGTAAAAAAGAAAACGACCCCATATGTCCAAGAAAAAAGTTCTTTTTCATCAAGATAATGCACGAGTGCACACGTGTGTATTTTCAATGGCAAAACTCCATAAACTGGGCTACGAATCCGCCATATTCTTCGGATTTAGCCCCTAGTGACTACTTCCTCTCTCCAAACCTAAAGAAATGGCTCGCTGGAAAGAGAGCGAACCTTTAGTTTTTGGAAGGGATGCAAAAACTGGAGAAAGGTTGGACTAAGTGTATTGAGTTAAAAGGGGATTATGTTGAAAAATAAATTTTTGTTTTGCAAAAAAAAATTGTATTTCATTTAAAAAGTCACGTACTTATTGATCCGCCCTCGTATCGCACTCTTCTATAGCGCTACAACTAGCAAATATAAATTTCATAAAATTTAACAAAAAAAAAAAAAAAATCATAATTTGAGACATTTTTAGATGGGCACGTGACAAAAATATGTTCACTTGGCAATCACTGTTCACTTGGCAATCACTAATGTTCGAAAACCAAATAAACGGGAGAATGCAATAACAAAGTAACATAATATCCACTACTATAATACTTATATGTATGTACGGACGGTACATCGAATAAGTAAAAATAATTAATGTGATGATCGTAAAAGATAAGCAAGAATAGTTAAACATACGTAGGTAGAGTAATATAACTTCGTGCTAACCTAAATAGAAAAATAAAAAAATGGAAAAACAGGGGAAATAAATAGTGATACTTACGTATGTATGTATTTACCAAAGGTAAATCAATAATTGTACACAAAAATCATTTCTCACATTCCGCTTCATTAGAATTTACGTTAAATAGCTGATGTTAATAACAATCTCTACCCAAGTAGATAGACTAGGGTGCTGATGAAGTGCGTTGCTGCACAGAAAAATATCGGTATTTCCCCCAGCTTAAAAGTCTAATTTAATTTTTCTTCTCTTCTTTAGAAACTCACATTAATTAATAAAAAATATTTCATTCAATAAAAAGAATTGAAATTACTGAACTCAAGCCTGACTAAAAATTATTTCTGATTAAAAAATCATAATGTTAATAAGTTTTTAGTCGACGGCCTTGTAGCTAATGCTAATGCTATTCCTCAGATATTGTTCTTATATTCCAATTAAAAAAATTTATGATTCAAACAATGATTTTTTCATAATGAAATTTAGATATATGAAACAATTGCAGTAATTGACAAAAAAAAAACTGTTATAATGTTTTCGCTCATTTACTCACTCAAACAACATCATAACTCAAAAAATTGAGTTAGTGATGCAGAATTAATTCATTTATCGCTCTTCATGGTGTGTAAAAATTTCATATCAGAGCGCCCTTCTTCGTCGGCATTGTGTAACAGAATCATTGGCGTCGTAAAATAACCAATAAAATGGCTACTAAAGACAGTTCCAAAAATTTACTACGCCTCATTGACACTGGAGGCGCTGCAACACTGTCTTATTAAAAACAAAACGAGAAAAAGGCAGAGTTCTAAAAGAGTAAAGCTTTCCTCTATATATCTTCTTTCACCACCTGCCTCTTCTATCACTATCGCTTTCCTAAAGAAGGTAACACCTATTAGTAGTAGTAGGCATTGCCTGAGTGTTCCTACTATTTAAAAAAAAGCTCTTGAGAGCAAACTAACTGCTTTATAGAAGCCATGTAAATATTTTTTTATTAAGTAGTGTGTGAATTGAAAACTTTAAATTCGTTTTCTGGCAGACTAGTTTTCTTTTGAGTTATGACGTTTTTTGAGTAAATGAGCGATATATAAAATTTCTTTTCTGTGAAACTAAATGTTATGAGTTATCGCTATATATAGCAGAGTTATAGCTACATATATAGTTATCGCTATATATAGCAGAGTTATCGCTAAACATATAGTATAGTATATTATGACTATAGTGATACTATATATATACTATATATATACTATAGTATACCGTTTCTCTAGTCTGGTCACACGGTTGCTGATGTTGGACGAATTCTTTTTTTATTGTAATATGTAGTTTCTTTTTCTGGCATTTTATACTTTTTTTTAGGTGTGTGTTAAAACCATAAAATAATCACAATTTGATTCCAAAAAAAAAAAAAAATGTAATTAGACCATGACTGATGGTATTTAATGACAATGAAATGATCGCAAAAGAACAGCTACAAAAAAAGGCAGGAGGATAATGAAACAGAGATACGGACAAAGCTTTTGCAAAAAAGTTCTAGAATCATTAATGAGTGTAAGAGAAAAACATGCATATGCAAATTTATTTGTTGCATATAAAAAGAATCCCCTACATGCAGATAGAAATTACAAAATATTATCAGGCATGTGATAGAAATCGAATGATATTAAAACGTTTGGCTCCTTGCGATTTCTGGCATATTTTTTGACCAATCGGGCTTTATTATTGATTTTTAAAAATAATAATAATAATTTAATAATTTTGAAAATAAATTCAGTAAACATAATTGAAAAACGTGTTACAGTTCATTTATAAGAGATAAAGACAATTCGTTTTTTGTTTTCAGTATAAGAAATCGATTTTCTGTTGACATCGCGGACCAGGCTGTATGGTTTTACCGTCTCTTGTAAACTTACAATTATGTGAGTTGGGGCCTTTCTGCATGAGACCAATGATATGTCTAACTACATTGATATAGCGCATATATAAAGTCGCCCAATTACAATCGTTACAGCCACTACACATGAACAATTCAAAGCAAAAATTTTTTTTTATAAATAATGCAGAGGGGACAATTTCCACCAATTTTCTATTTTTTCCCCTACTCTTTTTATGCTTAAATTGAATCATTAATGAATTACATGGGAATTTTGTAATAATTACAATATTTACAATAAAAAAACCGCACAAAGATTTGTTGAATTTTACTTAAAGAATTCCAAGAATTATAAAGTCAGCAATTTTCATTATTTTTTATTGCTTTCGCAGCTTGAAAATATTTATAAATAAAAGATTTCCGTTTCTTAATTCCACGGAACTAAAGAGATCTCCCCTAAATAAAATCAAAATAAAAGAAATAACCATAGCCAAGCAAAAAGATTTTATAGATCATCATTTTAAATAGAGAAAAGAATTTGAGTGATTAAAAAAAGGTCCGATTACTATTTTAAAGACCACAAACAACAACAACAACAGCATTTGATATCACTCGCATTGAAATCTATTAATTAATGTTAGAAAATAAAATCAAAGTTAAACAATTTTAGTTTTAAAACGCAATCTTCATTGTATGGAATACATAATCAAATTTTATTTATTTCTGTGCTTCAACAATAATAAAAAAAATTAACAAATCTGTTTTTTTTTTTAATTTGTTTAGATTAAATGAAACCGACAGATAGATTTGTTTAAAATTGTTAATAACTTTAGGGTGTATAAATTTTCTAGGAAACTTATTTTTTTTTACATGTTTGTAATTTTGAAGTAACAAATTTAGTTCTCTGTTTTTTATTATTAATTGGGTTGTTTTTTTTTATACACGTGAACATGTATTATTTGTAAAAAAGATTGTATCATACAATTTCGGTAGAAAGCTCACATATTTACGCACTTTGGGCGCTTAAATATGAATACGGATAAACAAATTTGTAGTATGTATGTTTGGTTTTTTCTTTTTAATTAAAAAAAAAACTAAAATTACGAAATAAATAGCTGTTGTGTTAAATGTCTTCAAAAATTACAATTTTTAAACATTAGAAAAAAAAAATCTCTTGAGAAAGTTACAACAATATCAAGGTGCTGTTTGTGAGGCTTGAAAGTTGTGTATCAGTGTTTTCACACTGACATGGTTTTAATAAAATTTGGTTTTAATGTTAAAACCTGGTTTTACCATACACTTTTTTTTGTTGCTAAAACCAACTTAAAACCATTTCAGTATTTGTTTTAAGTTGGTTTTATGAAATGCAACCTTGTTTTCGCTGTGCTACCCAGCAAAAAATTTCAATAAAGGTAATCGAGTTTGGAATTTAAGCATTTTTGGTGGAAGCACTTTCCTACTGGATTACCAACTTAATGATTTTAACAAGGCGTGAGACTAAAATAATCGATTCTTGAGAAGTACTTACATTTCTTTTATTTGTCAACATTTCACGTAATCTATTTCGTCTAAAAAATCATTCTCTTCATTTAGCAACTTGCACGTCATTTTTTTAAATTTTAGGTAATGTGATTTGTAAGCGAGTAATGAAAATTGGCAATCAGAAAAGTAAGTCATTATATGGCAAGTAGTTCTAATGGTAATGTGTAATTTTTTGCTGGGTAAATTTAGTGCTGCCAAGTTAAAATGAGCGGGAGCAGCTGATAATGTTTATGCCAGTGAATAAGAATAGATGTCGCTTGAAAGATTTTCAACATAAAAATGGCTGCAGCAGCAACAATAATCACAAAATTATGGAAAAAAGAGTTTTTTGGAAGGAAAACAACGAAATTATTTTAATTGACCTCTGGGAAGTGAAAAAAAGACGATATGAATGACATCGATCCACCGATAAAAAAGTTTTATTTTTTTTTATTTTTATGTATTTGTCCATTTTTAATATATACAATAGCTTGATTTGCAAGCACTTCTTCACTTTTTATTACTATTTCCATTATTTTAAAATGTTTATTTACAAAATATTAAATAATTTCCATTTTACAACGAATTGTAAAATATCTGAGTTTTTTATACAAACAAAAACAGCTGTTGTACAGTTTATCAAATAAGTGTTATAAAAAACAGAAAAAAAATACAATAACAAATATACGCATTTCTGCAGGAGATTTATTTTATTTTTAATCAAAGTTATTAGACAGTCTGTGAGTTAAAACCTGAGTTTAACAAACTTGCAGTGTGAATGCAAAATCAGCTGTTTATGGTTTTAACGTTAAAACCAGGTTTTAACTTTCAGTGTGAAAACACTATAAAATATCTGGGACATTACAGTGGATCTTAAAGCTCAAACAGATCAGTTACTACTGATTATTTCATAATTATTAGACCCAAAAGTGCAGAAAAACTTGTATGATTTTATTTACTAGGAAAATGTTATTTATGTCTTAAGCTGAATTCAGTCATACATACACAATTTATGTCTGGACAAATTTTTTTTCCATGTAGCTATTTAGACGATATCTTTATTATTTGTAGAAAAAAAAAAAAAACTACAAAACATTGAAACTAATAGTCGAGTGTTTTCCCACAGAGGGCTGAAATTACATATTCCGTGCAGGAAGTTGAAGCAATCTATAAGGAAATGATATTAATGAAAACACTAGGAGTTGATAGAATCCCAAACATTGTACTAAGGGCAGCTAACGAAAGCAATAATGAATCGTTTCGAGAAGTGTATTTTTTTTAACAAACACAACCTGCGAAGCGGATTAGCTTGTCTGCGAAAAACACGCAGGGTCTTTGGCGGGAATCGAACCCAAGACCTCTGAACTGAGAGGATAGCATCGCTACCACTCAGCCACAGGGGCACCTTGCATCAAGATCGAAAGGGAAAGAAAGAAAGCTAATAACGCGCAAGATGCATCGGAATATCCCCCGCTCTGTGTGATTGATACACAGAGAAAACAGTGCCTAATAAATACCTCATAAAATAGAACAAAATTAATAAGACATCTCTATGGGTTTTTTTCAATAAGGAAATCTTATTAATTTCATAGAGAAAACCTTTTTAAAAAAATCAAGAAGAAATCTTGTAGTTTTTATGAGGTTATCTTATTGATTTTTTCAATAAGGTTTTCTTCTTGATTTTATTAGGCTATCTTATTTATTTTTTCAATAAGGGTTTCTTCTTGATTTTATTAGGCTATCTTATTGATTTTTTCAAAAATAAAACACAATACTTATTGATTTTATTTGAAAATTTTATTTATTTTCATTTACATATGTATTTACTTAGGAATACACACAATATAGTAATAATAAGTAAGTTTTGTTAGCAGTATCTTTTTGAATTTTTTAATTACATATTTGCTTATAGATATTGGGTAGTGTGAATAAAAAAAAGCATTTGCTTTTTACTTAGAAATTTGTTTGAAACAAACAAAAAGTACATATACATTTAAGACTTTACAACAAATTTTAAAGTAAAAAGCAAATGCCTTTTTTGTATTCAGATTACCCATTTATACGTACTTAGGGCCATTATTATAACTTGTCGTTAGTTAAAGGCATGATTTTATCAGATATATAAATGGCTTTGCATTATAAAACCTTTATTTAATATTTTTTTGTCCATTAAGTATTATTATTATATTATTATTTGAAAACCCCAAATATGTGTATGTTTTTTGTATTTTTAAACAACTTTTTAAGTAAAAAGCAAATACTTTTTTTTATTCATACTACCCAATGTCGTCTGCGACGATTTGGCTAACTGGGTATGAATATTGAAGTCTCTGCAGCAGAGATATTACGGAACAAAAACGAAAAAGATCATTAAAAAATTGTCTCTATGTTTATTTATATACATGCATACATACATAAATGAAATAACAAGAAACCTAATAAAATCAAGAAGATTTCCTTATTAAAAAAATCAATAAGATGCTTTACACATAATCATATAGGAACCTAATAAATTCAAGAAGAAAACCTTATTGAAAAAATCAATAAGATAGCCTAATAAAATCAATTAGAAATCCCTATAGTTTACAATTTATAAGAAAACCTAATAGAATCAAGAAGTTTTTCTCTATGGAATATTTTTTTGGTGCCAAAAATAACAGAAATTGAGTAAAAAAGTTGTGAATAATAAGATTTCTTCTTGATTTTATGTGGTTTTCTTCTTGATAAAATTAATAAGATTTACCACATATGTAAAAACAATAAGGAATCTCTATGAAAAAATCTTCGCTTCTTTCTGCTGGGATACCCCTTAGCCTAAAAACGTTTTATAGAGAAAATCTTATTGATTCTATGAGGCAGTTTTTTCTCTGTGTACACCCAGTAAACTACTGGAGAAGCTAACCTGGACGCCAAATTTCGGGCCACTTTTTCGAGCATTGCTGGCAGTATGTCGCGAACAACTCGAATGATGTTGGCCTTCAAAGTGCTAATTGTTGCTGATTTATCAGCATACGCCAGTGACTTTACTTGGCCTCCCAGCAAAAAAAAAAAAAAAAATTGAGAGGTCTATTTTCCGAAATGAAATTAATGCCAAATTTTTCTTTTAACAACCTGATGGCTGCTGTCACCCTAGGACACGTAGCACCATCCTACTGAAACCACATTGCGCCCGGGTGAATGCCATCCATATTTTCAAACAAAAATTCATTGAACATGGTGAGATAAGGATCTCTATTAACGGTAGGTAACGAGAGCTGCAGTTTCATTTTTCAAGAAGTAGGGTCCAATGATGCCGTTTTGAAAAAAAATTAACCTTTTATGGGCTTTTTTGCATTTTGGAGAAAATGGTTTTATTTGACTATTTTTGCTGTAACTTTGGAATGAAAAAGATAAATTAGTAAATTCTCACAAAAACATAAATGTGAAAAAAGGCCAAGTTCCTATAAAAAAGTTCGGCCATTAAAAGTAGTGAGATATAAATTTTGACCAAGTTCTTGTTTGGTACAACACCTATCACTGAAATATGCTATGCATTATATAAATTTGTGATCGTAAGGTTGTCATATAATTTCTAGATAATCTGCTAACTTGACAACATTTTTATCGATATGAAGAAATGAACAAATATACATTATTCTCTCCTTTTCTAGAAAGTTAAAAATATTGTACCTTATAATTTTATGAGCATTACCTTATAATTTTATGAGCATTACCCCTCCCACTATTTTAAACTCGCAATATTTCTGTGAGCAGCGCTTATAATTCATGCTAGTTTTCTTCTAAAATATGCTAGACCGAAGTAGATTAAACACAAGGCCAACATTTTATGGGAGTGATCACGCCTACTTTTTTAGGTGATAGTTTAAAGTATTGTATACGTGTAACGTATATGCAAGTTTTCACTTAAATGGCTTAAGTTAAAAGCTGTATATTAACAGCCTTATTTATAAAACGTTTTAAGGCTTTATAAAGGGATTTTGAGAAAAATTTTCATAAAAAATTTTTCTTAAAAAGCCTTAATAAGATGTATAAATAAGGCTGTAAGTTTTCAGGTTCAAACAATAGTAGCGTAGCCCCGCCCATTCTGGTAATATATTTTGGTTTTTCAGATTTTTCTAGTTGGTTTCTCACCTAGACCTACTTGTGTATCAAATTTCAGCTCATACGCGCAACTTTTAATTTTTAATTTTAATGCACGCAGCCCCGCCCCTCTGACTAAGATTTCTGGGTTTTCAGGTTTTTTTTTTGTTTTTTTCTCACCTATACCTACTCGTGTATCCAATTTCAGCTCCTTAGCGCAACTTTTAATTTTTAATATTTGTGGGCGTAACCATGCTCACTTTTCCAAACTTAAGATGTTGAAATGGTATTTTTTAAAGAAAAATTTTTAGGCTTACCCTATCGCAGTATATATGCCGAATTTCAATAAAATAGCTTCCATTAAGCGCCTTAGATTTGCTTTTTTAATTCTAGCTTTTATGGGCGTAGCCCCGCCCTCCTGGCCAAAATTTTCGGGTTTTATTTTTTTTGGTTTATTGTTCACCTAGACCTAGTTCTGTAGCAAATTTCAGCTCACTAGCATAGATTTTAATTTTTATGGGCGCAGCCCCGCCCCCTTGGTTAAAATTTTTAGGTTTTCAGATTTTTCTGGTTCATTGCTCACCTAGATCTACTCGTGTGCCAAATCTTAGCTCTCTAGCTATAGCGGAAGTGCTTCATCAATTTGATGAAGTGAGTCAGTGAGTCAGTGAGTATGTCTTAAAATATGCACTTTTTGCACCTCCGTATCTCCGGAACCTTTCATTGTAAAACTTTCAAACTTTGCATATGATGTAACATAAATTTATTCTAATTATGATTTAAATTTAATAATTTTACGGTCGCGGGGAACAAAGTTATGAGGGGGGGGGGGGGGTAAAAACAGCTCGAATGGCTTCCTGTAAATATACACACTACACTGAAAAAACAGTTTTACATTTATTCAACGAACTCGCATTCATTGATTTAAATTCATTGAAATTCAACGTATTATACGTTGTTTCAAAAAAATATTCCTTGAAATTCAACCTAAAATTTTATGTAGATATGAATTGAACGTTGAAACCATTCCTTGATATTATTCGTTGAATTTACCAACAAACTAGTTTATTGATTTAAAGAATAATACGTTGAATTTAAGGAACACGTTCTTTCTTACATAAATAAAAGAAAAAAGTTTAGTAAATTTCAAGAAAGTGTACCTTGATTCAAGGAACCAGTTCATTGATTTTAAGCAATGTTCGTTGAATTTGACTTCAAGAACAAGAAGAAAATGTTTTATTCAATGAACGAGTACTTTGATTCAAGGAACCACCATTTGTATTTTTGTTTTACTTGGTTCAATTCAACGTACTAGTTCCTTGTTTTATAACGGGGAAAAACATAATGGAAAGAAAAATTAAACAAAGAGCAATGAGTTGTTGTTCTTCGTTTAACAAATAAGTTTGTGCGCAATTAAAAAAGAAAGTTTAAAATAAAAAAGTGCCAGAAATTAAGTTAATAATAAGAAGTGATTATAATTAATTTTAATTGCAAAAAGAAATATAGTTGTATAATATCCCGTATATCAGGAACTTGCTGAACTACTCTGAAGCTGGAAAATAAGTTCCAAATGCATTTACTCCTGAAATTATTAGTTCAAATTCTCAAGTTTTATATAAGTAATTATTCTGGATGCTATTTAGATAGTATAATTTTGTACATATACTATACATATTTTAATAATGTTAATTAATGTTAATGTTAATTTTAAAGATTCGGAACCAACGCAGAGGTTTGCATTAGAAGCCTCAGATATGACAATTGGAGTGTAGAGGAATTCAATAGCACTTGACAGGTAGAATTAATGAAGTAAACCAAGCTTCCACTTTAGCCGAAGTTTTTAAAAGATGGCCCAAGTATAAGAAACCGAGTAGATTTCGATATGTGAGTATACAAATCTTTACTGTTTTATACTTAAGTATTTATTGCAAAATAAATATTTATAACTATATTTCAGATTGACAAAGACTTTGGCATTGCTTTTTGGGAACGTTTTCTTTAACTGGCCGGAACGATTCGTGAAGAGAATAACATCAAAGATAAAGCTTTGATAGAAATATTGAATAATTTGGATAAGTCGGAGAGCATCTAAAAATTTAAGTTTGTTTTATTTTAAATTAACAACTGCATTTTTAAATTTATACATGAATTATAAATTAATAGTCTAATTTCTGAATATCATGTAAATTATTTCTTATAATATGAATTTTTAAATAAAATACTCAATTTAATATGAACTTGCCTATTATTATATTTATAAAAGTGAAATTTTGAATGTATAGGTGCATTGGGTCAAGGAATAAATTCATAAAAATCAACGAATATGTTCATTGGGTCAAGGAATAGGTTCTTTAAATTCAAGGAACTATTTCATTAAATTCAAAGTATAAATATATAGGTTTAATGAATTTACGTAAGGATTCAACGTATGGATTCTTAACTTTAACGAACTGGTACGTTGAATTCAACAAGCCAATGATTGGCATACGTTGAATTCAATGAATATGTTCCTTAGGTGAAAAATAAGGAATAAATTCATTGAATCAACGAATTTTTTCGTTGAATTTATGTAACTTTTTGGTTCAGTGTACGTGCATTGGCCAGAACGTGGCCTGGCGCACTGCTGTGCGCCTAGATTGTAAATTAGAGCATACATAATGTGCCTTTACCAAAAAATATTTTTTTTTTGTTTAAATAAAAAAAAAAAATAAATATTTAATATGCATTTTTCACATTGATTTTTAGCAACTGGAATTCTCTCACAAAAACCTCCATCACTCAAAAATCGCACAAATGCGCAAATAGGTATTCTGGGATTTATTAGCTAAAATCTTATATTTTAAGAGCATAAAAGCATTTTTCCCTGCACTCATCCGCAACGTTGTTGAAACTCAATGTATATATCAAAAATACCACATTTTTAGAGCAATTTAATTTTTTTTTTAATATTTCTAAAACATTTATCTAAACAAAAAATAATTTTTTAAATGCTCATATACCTGAAGTTGACGGTTCCATTATAAAACTTTTAATTATAGGAGTCTTAACAAAAACTATAATCACTTGAAATATCAAAATTTTCTATTTTAATCAATGCACGCAAAAACAACTAAAATTATTGATATTGCAAATAAAGTAAACTACCAAAAACTTTTATTTTTGCAGTTAGTAATGTAGAATTTTATCTACTTTCATATGGTACCAAATACGGTTGTGAAACTTAAAGTTCATCTTTCGAATTAATCGCCACTTGTGAAGGCTTTCACCCCACAGTGCGCCGATATGGTTTTTGAAGAACATTTTGAACCCTTATATCTCCATTTTGGGTACTTATTTCACTTTTTTTCTTGAAAGGGAAGGGTTTTACAAAAATTTTCCTCGCAATATTCGTTAGAAAAAAGCCAAACATATGCTATACCGAAAAAACAAATGTGATAAGGTATGATATTAACCCTCCAACGCACTTTCAGATTTTAATAAATTTTGACTCAAGTAAAAAAAATAAAAAAATTGCAAGGAAACACCTTATGTTAACTTTAATATTAGCTTATATGTATATGCTTCTATAAAAATTAATTAAGAAAGTCATATGAAATGAATACCCTTAATATTTTAATCTTATTTTCGTTTACATAATTAACAACAAATTTGTCATTTAACTTGGCAAACTAAAGAATGCAAATTATCTCCATACGCACTCGTACACCGCAGTGTTGAGAAGTCTTCTTTCAACAAAATACTAATTTAAAACAGGCAAACAAATTCCTCTTTAGGAGGAACTTTAAACTTTAAAATTATAGGCATAATATTTGCATATTTATATCTCGTTAAAAAAATGCATTTAGAGGACAATACACTGCAGATAATACATACATATGTACATATGTATGCGGGGAAAAAAACAAGAATTAGCTGGCATTGACAGCAAAAGTCAAAGTCACACGCATAAGAAAGTTGTTAAATGCAAACAGGCAGACAGACAGACGGACACACCAGCAGCAAAATACATATATGGAGTTAACAAACAAACTGAAGTGGACAGACAATAAAAAAAAGGTCTTTACGAGTGCATTTAAACTAATGAATAATTGTGGTAAAGAGGTCTTGCAAAGGGCGTGGCCATTTAAATGGTAATAAGGCTAATGAAGAACGAAAAAAAAACAAATAAACCAAATGATAAACTAAACGATATCATTGTCACCAGCCAGGCAGGCAGACAGGCAGACAGGCAGTGGCAAATAAGCCATCCATCCAACCATCCATCCATTCATCCATTCATCCATCTCTCTATTCAAACATAAAACCAAAACTCTTAAAGATATTGTGCATATTGTCAATGCAAAATGCACTTTTCAAACTTTTTGTTTAAAAAACGAAACAACACCAGCAACAATTGTTTGTTCTCGTAATTGCAATTGTGTGAATACGAAAAATAAAAAATAAAAATAAAAAGTGAAAAAGACATAAAACATTACGTAGAAAATATGTGAATTTTTAGAAGACGTATTATTATGTGACTGTGACTATGACGTTGACAACAAACAACTGCACCACGTACATACACGTATGTATGTACGTACGAGTACTATGAGCAACGTACGAGGAGTGACTGCAACAAAAAGTCTGTGACTTTTTGAAAAATTGCACGAGACAACAAATAAAAAATTGAATTGAATTGACTATGACGAGATAGATGGTTGATTTGACCATGAAAAGTTTAAAAACCTCTAAAGAAAAACTATAAACATAAAATTACAACTTTACACTGAGAGAAAATACAAACACTCATACATATTTTATTATGTTACAATATTACGTTTATATACACAGAAAAAATTATTCCCAAAAAATTTTTAAACAAATATTTGTTTGAAATCAAACTTAGTTTCAGTAAATATACAGAATATTCCACTGTTCCACTAAATTAATTTGTACCAAAACACTGTATAGAGAAGAAACAGGCCACGACGTTTGTCGGCTACATTTCGGCATTTACATGTATACAACACGATCAAACAAAATAAACAACAACTAAACAACAACAACCGCACAACAGCACGTTGTTCCTATCAACAAGCAAGATAAACACCAACACACTGAAATAACATTTTCTCTCAGCCGAACTATGATTAATTAAAATTTTTACAAAATTTTTATCAGAATTTACAAAATTATTTGTAGGACCGCATTCAAATAAAATATTTACTGATTCAACGAATTTGGTTACTGAAAATGAAATTTAGTTTTTTCTGTGTAAGAAGGTATAGACTACTATTAGACTATAGTCTGACAAGTTCTCTATAGAGGACAGGTGTTATTTTCAAATTAAAGTTAAGTTTTTGTTAGTTTCAGTATTTTTGTTCGAACTTCATTTGTTTCACTGTTTATGATTCGAGTAGGCTATAAAGTTCGTATCGCTCTATAAGCCAAATAACATAATTTTTAAAGCACAAATTGCACTTAAAACAATAAAAAAATTATTTTGAGAAACTGTAGAAGAACGTAACAACATGCTGCTTTCGAATTCTGCCACACCTTCATCAGCAGCGTTCTTATGTTTGGTCTACTATGCGGGGTGTCATTTATTGTAAACTTTAGCTCTTTATACATATTTTTCAATGCAAATGGAATATGTGAATTGTTTTGATTTATCGTACTCCAATTCGTTAAAAGCTTTTTATATTATGAAAGCTCAAATTTTAACATGACTAATTTATAAACAGTTTTGCCGTTGTTAATTTAATTATTATTTTCGAGTTTTGCCGTTGTGTTTTTTGTTTTTTTTTTTACTAATCAGACACATGTCTATGAACTGTCTTATTTTTGTTCTGCTTAAGAAAAACTTTTTTAAGATTCCGTACACCAAAGGTGAGAGGGAAGCCTATTGTTTTCGCTACGATGTCCGTCCCTCTGTCTGTCACAGACGGACCTAAACTTTCACAGAATATGTAAAATTCTGTTCACAACAAATATATGGGAGTTAAAAATTCAAGGGTGTTCCAAAACGAGCAACGAACTCCTGAAATTTTCAAAAATGCTGAAACTAAAAAATCCCAAAATTAAAAAAATTTCGAAACGAAGAATCGCCAAAATAGAAAAAGCGCTTAAATGAAAAATATCACCAAAAACAAAATAAATCGCTACAATGCAAAAAAAAAATCGCCAAAAGTAAAAATGTTGACAAACACTTAAAAAAATCGCCAAAAATCGACAAATAAAAGCGTCAATGTTAAAGAAAAATCGCTTAAGGTAAATTATAACCGAAAAAGATCATCAAAACGAAAAATATCATCAAAACGAAGAAAAAGCGCCAAAATAAAAAAAACGCTTAAAATAGAAAAAATCGACAAAAAAAAGCGTCAATATTAAAGAAAAATCGCTTAAACTAAAATATAACCGAAAAAATAGGTCAAACACGAAAAAATTATCAAAAAGAAGAAAAGGCGCCAAAACTTATGTAAATAAAATCGCTAAAACTGCAAAAAAGCGCTAAATCAAAAAAACAAGCCAAAGAATTTTTTTAGAAAACTTCTCCACCAGTACCTGGATTCAGTAACTTCTATTGCGACAATCGTATCGCTATAATAAATATAACGAAATTTTATCGACTTCGAAAACCAGTAACATATTTTAACGATATTCGCTGTCGATTAAATTAAAAAAAAATAAAATCACAAGCTCTAATTTATTTCCTTTTTATTCTTCGTGCTTATCGTTTATTTTTTTTTCTATGGAGAGATATCACATGATATTGAGTTAAATGACGATTAAAATATAGACGAAGACTATCGTAAAAAATAAATTACGGCATCACATTATCGTTAACGCAAACGAATAAATATGTCGATAAATATTACGATTTTCGGTTCGCAAAATGTTACAGAATCCAGGTGCAGGTAAGATATTTGATACGTATAATATTACATATGTAGTGTCCGTACGGAACCATTCGTGTTAGAGTCAAAGTTACACTTTACTATTTTTTTTTTGGTTTTCTAGCATTTTTTGTGTAAAAACATCAATTTAATTTTCGGGTCTTAATTGTTCGAAAATACCAAGAGCTGGAGTATACTATTATAATTTTCTAAATCCTAGAAATTTGAGGCATAACTTAGCGATATATGTAAGTTCACCATTGAAATTATTATCAGTGTATTTTTAGTCAAAGCAAGTAGCGAAAGCGCGTTATTACTTTTATATTTGAAAATAAAAACTATTATTATTATTATTTTTTCGTTGACTACCAGTTGCAAATTCTCTATTCATCAATGTCTATACGGTGACTGGTTCCTAACAGACAGACATTGAGACATTAACTTTGTGTGCATATGACTTCTTGCTTTTTTTAAATGAAAGCAAATGCTTATTTTTTGCTTCCAATTTGTATGAGTTTTAAAGCAAATATAAATTTTACAATATAAACGAACCACAAGTATCCACCAAACAAGTACTTATTACTTTAATATTATATTATATGGCAAAATATGGAATTTATTGTCTTTAAATGAATATTACAATATTTGCTTAGATTAAATTCTGCGGGCCTATAAAAACAACAAACCTTAAAGCTCAACAATGTTGCATGAAAACGACCATTCAACCGACCATTATCACATTAATAAATAACAAACAATCTGCCTATTTGTTGAACTCGCATATGGTTGATTGTTGAATGCAGTTTGCCAAGCACTTATTGGTTTAAATTGTACAGCAGTGAGTAGAATAATAGAAGTTTTTTGTTGTGTGTGTTTGAAATAAAGTGTATTAATACTTTCAAATCGTGCCTGATTACTTAATATTCAGTCAAATAATTTTACACTGTAAAACGAATAGAAGATACATATTCATTTCTGCAGCATAATTTATACAATACCAACTTGCATCAGTTTGTGAATTATTCGAGTTCACAGTTCTTCGAATCGAGCGCATAATTCGGAGTTACTAGAATAATTGAATGAAACGAGAATAAATATATTTATTTGAATAAATAACTTAAGCGTAACAACTTTTGTTTAAATAAATATTTTATAAACAAATTCGGTTTCAGTCAAATTTTTATTCGAATAAAATTTTTATCCGAATAATATTTTTTTTAATGAATGACGAACAAATTTTTTTTTCGAAATGAGCCATGAATAAAAAATTTTATTCGAATGAAAAACGTATAAAAATTTATTCAAATGAACTAAAATTTTGAATCGCAAGAAATAAAAAAAATTTATTGCAAATATCAATTAAAAAGAAATTATTCGAATTAAAAGCGAATTAAAAAATTTTATTTGCATAAAAAGCGAGATCCGAGTAAAAAAATTTGTGCTTTTTATCAATTGTTTGATTAAATCTTAATATTTTTGTAGCACTTTTTTCCCAAAATTGAAATTTTACTTCTTTAATAAAAAAACTATATATTTTGGGAAAAATATTATTAGAATCAATAACGAATAAAAATTTCATCCGTATAAGTAACGAATAAGAACTTGCACAAGAATAAATAGAGAATAAAAATTATATTTCTATAAGCAACATTGAAAAAATGTTATTCGGATAATATTCGTTATTTGTTCCAATTAAATTTTTTTATTCCCTCTCCAGTAAAATAAAAATCTAAACTAGACTTGTAACCTTATTAAATTTAGTTTCTTGTTTGGGTTATATTTTTTTTTTAGTTGTTCATTTATATTTGGTCGAATTAATAAACAATTTTAAAGTATTATATAAGTCGACAAATAATAATAATTCGTTCCATAGAAATTATTACATAACATAAAATTTAAATTCTTCTTCAAAATACGAACTTTAGTCTAATTAAAACAAACAAGGAAACAAAAATAAGTTCAATCAAAAATTAACCAAAAACTTTTATTCGAATGGACGTAAAATTAAAAACGGTTTATGCCAATAAAACATATCAAATAATAAAATTTATTCTAATAAAATATTTTATTCGACAAAAAACAACGTATTAAAAATTTTTATTTGCATAAAAAATTGAGTTCCAAGCAGAAAATAAAATGAAATTTATAAATGAATAAATCTTTTAATTAACCAATAAAAATATTCGAATAATTATAAATAAAAAATTTTATGCTAAGTAATAAAAAGTTTATTTCTGCCTCAAAAATTATAATTTATAGTTTGATTTTCTACAAATACGAATTTTAGCCTAATTGAACCAAACAAAGAAACCAAAAAAGTTCAAACGTAAATAACTAAAAAAAATTATTCGAATGGATAGAAAATAAAATTTTTTTCCCATTATATATCAAGTAATAAATTTTATTTTAATAAATATCAAATGAAAAGTATTTTATTAGAATAAAACACAAATAAAAACATTTTATTTGTTTAGTTCCATTACTAACTATTACTTGTTATTCTTATTTGTTATTCGAATAAAGAACGTTTAACAATTGCTATTGAATAAAAACTGGTCAAAAAATGTTATGAGAAAAATACAAAATACAAGTTTTTTGACAAATGAGCAAATTATAAAACATTTTATTCGAATGACTGACGAATTGAAAAGCGTTATTTGAATATATTTAAGGAATAAAAAAATTAATTCGAATAAATAAGGATTTGAATAGATAATAAACGAAATATTTCATTCGAATGGATAACAAATATGAAAATGCATTCGAATGGAAAACGAATAAAAAATTTATTCGAATAAAAAATTTTATTCGATTAAAAAATGTTATTCGAATAAAATTTTTTTTCGAATTATTAACATATAAAATTAATCGTGTTAATCGATTAGCAAATTTGTTTTGTTATAAAAAATATATACAAAATAAATCATCACTCCACAAGAAAAGATAGTTAGATACATACGACTAAATAACATGAAAAAATTTAAAAAGTATATTAAAGGTCTGAAATATTGAAATGTTTCTTTTCTACAATATTTTATTGGGTGTGTACCCATATTTTGTAGTCCAGTGAATTCAATAAACTTTTCATTATCTGTAGCCGAGTCGCTGCACACAGCAACAAATTATATGAATGCACTTTCGATGACAGTTGATAATTTGTAAACTTTTAAAAGCTCGCGCAATAACACTGAAGGTGTTTGTTGTCTTTAGAGTTCTAGTATCGATCGCTTGATGTCTCTATAACAAAGGAAACTAAATAAATTTATAATAAAAAGAAGAAAAAAACAATGAGCATTTTATTTACATAATTTTGTACGAGGTGCGGTACAAATCAATCAATCAATATTTAACAATTGTTAATATTTATTTGCTGTGTAATTAAACAATGATTATGTGCTTGCGTCTCCCATATTACGTACCATGATTACGAATATAAGTCTTATAAAATGATAAGAGCAGGGTAAAAAGTCTTTGCAAATAATTTACACTTAATCACATGTGTCAATGTATGTATAAATCCTTATACTTCTGAAAGGTGCGTTCAGACGGGGCAAATATTTGCAAAACAAATGTAAACAGTAAATGGTAAATAATACTGGCTTTTATTTTTTTTAGCAAATATTCATTAATTGAAGCGATTTAATATTGCTTACACCGACTTTGCCTGATAATAATAATAATATTTTTACTTTTAAAAGTCCGACCATTATCAATCAAATAACTTTATACGAGGGCAGCCTCAAAACTAGTCGAAACGAAGGGTTCCGTACGGACACTACATATTTAATACAGGGTGGGCCAAAAGAAACCAAGGGGTGTAAAAGTTTAATAACTTTTTTGTTTATTAACTTTTTTTTATTTTTTCTTTCAGATTATATAATATACAAAATGGAAATTTTTTTACACTAAGTATGAAAAATGATGTCTCTTAAATGACCACCGTTTTCAGCTTCGCACTGATGGGCTCTTTTTAGAGCATTTTCCATAACATCTTTCAAAACTTGTGGCTGTAGCGTTCAAATTTCTGCAACAATGTTTGCCTTGAGTTCAAGGATTGTCTCTGGCTTGTTCACATACACTCGCTCCTTCAAAAAACCCCAAAGAAAATAGTCGGGTGCTGTCAAATCTGGCGATCGCGCTGGCCAAATAATTTCCGAATTTCGAGAAATTATTCGCTCTCCAAAAATTTGAATTAAAAGTGCCATTGTGTCTCGGGCAGTATGGGCAGTGGCTCCGTCCTGCTGAAACCACATACCAGGTCTGTTTTCAAGAGCAGGACGTAAAAAATTTTCTATCATAAACCGATACCGCTCTCCATTTACGGTTACAGCACTTCCATCTTCATTCTCGAAGAAGTAGGGCCCAATGACATTTTCAGATGTGATCCCACACCATACTGTACACCTGATGGGGTGCAATTGGCGTTGATGAATGGCTCTTGGATTTTGAGAACCCCAGAACCTACAGTTCTGCTTATTAACAAAGCCATTCAAATGAAAATGAGCTTCATCACTCATAATCAAATTTTCAATAAAGTTGATTTCATTTATTCATTTCTTATTTTCTGATTTTCAATTATTATTTTCATTTATTATAAATTCTCCAAGTGTTGTCTATATAATCTGAAAAAAAAAATAAAAAAAAATTAATAAACAAAAAAGTTATTAAACTTTTACACCCCTTGGTTTCTTTTGGCCCACCCTGTACTATACGAACTTTAGTCTATATAATCGAATATCTTACATTTTTTCAATTCTTTTATTTTGCCGTCTTTGCCAAAAATTTTTTTGTTTTAGCGCTTTTTTTGGTTTTGGCGATTTTATTCGGATTTGGGCGATTTTTTTATTTTTAGCGATTTTTTTTATTTTTAGCGATTTTTTATTTTTAGCGCTTTTTTAGATTTCACTCTTTTTTTCGTTTTGGTGATTATTTAAGTTTTGGCCCTTTTTTCGTTTGGCGATTTTTTAGGTGTTAGCGGTCTTATATATATATATTATTTTTGTGTATATGTGACAGCGCATAGAGAAAGGGATCTAAGGGTACTTTTTTTTTTTGATGTGGACAACATCTGAGCATCGAATGAGACCTATCCCATGCCCCAAAAGTGTTCCCTCCCAGAGATATGCGCGTTTTATGATGTGATGGTACACGTATTTATATCTTTAAAATGGCTCTCCTGAACAAAACCGGTTTTTACCCTTAGGTCCCTTTCTATTTTTCTAGTCACATACTATAATTTTTTTTTTGACATCTGCAAAATCTTTATGTTAAAAGTTCACTGTTGTATGAATTACATAAAGATAATTTTGCAATCAATAAGTTTTCTATAAAGAAATCTTTTTATTCAACAACTTTGGTAAAGAAAAATTTTATAATCTACAGAATTTCTAAGGAAAATTCTTCATAGAACTTATTGCAATGGAACACATTTCTGTGACAAATTTTTGCTAAACCCCTCAATCATTAATTTCAATGTATTTTTATAAAAAAAAAAAATATTTTAAGTAAAATAATAATTTTATTATTTCTATTGAGAAGCTTTTAATAGAAAATTTTTGCTATGCACAAATTTTTGCGTAAAAAATGTTTGCTATCGACGAATTTTCTCTAGATAGATAGCCTATATAATAATTAGAACTTTAAGTTGGCATCACTTTTTTAACTGGCAGCCATTTTGTCAGCTGTCAAGTGATTAATATTTACTTTGGTTTGCCATTTCATCATGAACAGGTTGACAAAAGAACAACGCTTGCAAATCGTGCAAATTTATTTCGAAAATAATGGTTCAGTTCGCGAAGTTTACCGCAAGCTCCGTCCATTTTATGGTCGACATAATCGTCCATCAGAGCAATTAATTCGGTTAACCATGGATCGTTTTCGCACTACGTTTACTCTATGTGATAATACGCATCCGCAGAGACGTCGAACAGTGCGCACCGAAGAAACAATTGCCGCTGTAGAGCAAAGTGTTGAAGAGGACCCGAATGAATCGATTCGCCACCGTGCACAGCAATTGGAGCTTTGTCCATCAACTTTATGGAAGATTTTGCCCAAAGATCTTGGCTTGCGACCTTACAAGATCCAGCTTGTGCAAGAATTAAAGCCGCGAGACCATGCAATGCGTCGTGATTTTGGTGTATGGGCCGAAAATGAGATTGATCTCGATGCTGATTTTCATCGCAAAATTTTGTTCAGTGATGAGGCTCATTTTTGGTTGAATGGCTACGTCAACAAGCAAAATTGCCGCATTTGGAGTGAAGAGAATCCACATGAGACCCTTGAGACGCCATTACATCCACAAAAACTGACTGTTTGGTGTGCTCTATGGGCTGGTGGAGTCATTGGGCCATACTTCTTCCGAAATAATGCTGGAGAGTCAGTTACCGTTAATGGAGACCGGTATAGAGCCATGATAACCGACTATTTTGTTCCCGAATTGGATGGCATGAATGTGGATGAGTTGTGGTTCCAACAAGACGGCGCTACATGCCACACAGCGCACGTCACAATCGATTTATTGAAGGAAACATTCGATGAGCGCATAATTTCGCGCAATGGACCTGTCAATTGGCCACCAAGATCGTGTGATTTGACACCATTGGATTATTTTCTTTGGGGATATGTGAAGTCGCTCGTCTACGCCAACAAACCAGAAACGTTAGGGGACTTGGAAGCCAACATTCGTGGCGTTATTGCCAACATACGGCCCCATATGCTCGAAAAAGTGGTTGAAAATTGGACCTGTAGAATTGGCTTTATTCGAGCCAGCCGCGGCGGCCACATGCCCGAAATCATATTTAAACATTAATGGCATAAAATTATCCTTCCAATAAAGCCAAATTGATGGACATTAAAACGAGTTTCTTGTATTTTATTTCAATTCAAAGTTCTATACCTCTAAAAAAAACACCCATTATTATCTTTTGTTTTTGGCGTTTTTTATTAAGTTTTAGAGCTCTTTTTTTTCTGAAAAAATTGGCAATTTTCAGACTTGGGCGATTTTTTATTTAGTTTTGGTGTTTTTTTAGTTTTGATGCTGTTTTCGTTCTGGTGCTTTTATAAGTTTAGGCGTTTTTATTTTTCGTTTGGCGACTTTTCTAGGTTCTTAACGACCTTTTTACATTTGGTGATTTTTTTTCTTCATCTTCGCGATTAATTTTATTTTTGGTGACATCTTTCAATTAAGCGTTTTTTTATTTCGGTGATTTTCGTTTCGGCATTCTTTTAATTATAGGTTTTTCTAGTTTAAGCTCTTTTCAAAAGTTCAAGAGTTTGCTTCTTGCGGTTTCCAAGATACAGACAGTTTCTGACAATTACATTAACTGATAGAATATCCTTTAATTTTGGTTTTTTAAATTTCAGTGTTAGTCTGCATAAAATACACCAACTTTGAAAATTTGAAGTGTCTTTATATAATTTTCTGTTTATTTAGAATATAATTTCAATCGCCCTTAGCAGAAATAAAAGTTCACGTTAAAAGTGTTCCCTTTCCCTTAAACTGTGATTGCCAATGTTTGCATTGTTTTTGTGTTATTATACTATTTTCTAAAGTGTTCGCATTTTAGAACACCTTTTAATTTTTAACTGCCATTAATTTGTTGTTGTAGCGGCTAAGGTTGTACATATTCTAAGAATTTCAGGCTCGTAGCTCTTACAGTTCTCGAGAAAACAACCTGTGAGAGACAGACAGATAGATGGACCGACAGACAGACATCGGACATCGTGGCAAAAACAATAGGGTTTCACCTTTGGTGTACGGAACTCTAAAGAAAACTTACTTTGGGGAAAAAGTGACAATCTTATAAAACAAGGTGATTTAAGTTTCAAGGCGCCATGTTGGACAGTGGGATTTTGGTGTCAAAAATCCCATTTTTCGACCACTCAATTTCGAAAATCGAATAATTCTGTTTTGTAGATAAAGAATTTTAGAAAAAATTGCATATAAGACGACTTAAGTGATTGTTCCATATTGCCACAGATATATGAGCAGTCGCAGAACAAAACGTGCTTTTTTTAATTTTTTTTTTAATATTTTTTTTGATATATTTGCATTAATTTGGTTAAGTTATATTAGAAAAAATCTTTTGCATAATATTTGTTCTCTTCTCATAGAAAAATTTGGTCTTTAAAAAATTTATGGAAAACAAAACGTGTTTTTCTCTCTTTTATTTTAACAAAACGTAGGTTTTTTTATAACAATCTCTCTCCAATTATAACAGTAATTTTCACAGAAGTGTCATTTTATATAAATAATAATAAAAATAATCTATAGTTTGATTATTATCTGGTATTTAAAAGTTATTAGATAAAACATAAGAGCCTTAAAATATATAGTTTAAAGATGGAAGATAAATACTGGAACACGAAAGAAGTATAAATTAAAAAAAGCTCAACAGTGGTAAGTATGTATATCGAGTTATTATTAAATACATATATCTGTGGCAAAAAGGAAAATCGAATAATTCTGTTTTGTAGATAAAGAATTTTAGAAAAAATTGCATATAAGACGACTTAAGTGATTGTTCCATATTGCCACAGATATATGAGCAGTCGCAGAACAAAACGTGCTTTTTTTAATTTTTTTTTTAATATTTTTTTTGATATATTTGCATTAATTTGGTTAAGTTATATTAGAAAAAATCTTTTGCATAATATTTGTTCTCTTCTCATAGAAAAATTTGGTCTTTAAAAAATTTATGGAAAACAAAACGTGTTTTTCTCTCTTTTATTTTAACAAAACGTAGGTTTTTTTATAACAATCTCTCTCCAATTATAACAGTAATTTTCACAGAAGTGTCATTTTATATAAATAATAATAAAAATAATCTATAGTTTGATTATTATCTGGTATTTAAAAGTTATTAGATAAAACATAAGAGCCTTAAAATATATAGTTTAAAGATGGAAGATAAATACTGGAACACGAAAGAAGTATAAATTAAAAAAAGCTCAACAGTGGTAAGTATGTATATCGAGTTATTATTAAATACATATATCTGTGGCAAAAAGGAAAAAAGTGCTTGAGTCGAAATAAGCTGATTTTGAGTTAATGGTACCTCCACAATTTGCATATTCGAAAATACCCCTGGACAAAATTTCAATTAATTTGTGTGATTTTTCAGGAAGTTATAGCACTAGTACTATAAACTTATCTTTTTTAGACTTCTAATCTCATTTGGAAATATAGCTGAATTGAGCTTATACTTTGGTATATTTCAACTTAAATGTATAGGGTGTTTTTTTGAGGGGTATAGAACTTCGAATTGAAATAAAACACAAGAAAATCGTTTTAATGTCCATCAATTTGGCTTTATTGGAAGGATAATTTTATGCCATTAATGTTTAAATATGATTTCGGGAATGTGGCCGCCGCGGCTGGCTCGAATAAAGCTAATTCTACAGGTCCAATTTTCAACCACTTTTTCGAGCACATGGGGCCGTATGTTGGCAATAACGCCACGAATGTTGGCTTCCAAGTCCCCTAACGTTTCTGGTTTGTTGGCGTAGACGAGCGACTTCACATATCCTCAAAGAAAATAATCCAATTGTGTCAAATCACACGATCTTGGTGGCCAATTGACAGGTCCATTCCGCGAAATTATGCGCTCATCGAATGTTTCCTTCAATAAATCGAATGTGACGTGCGCTGTGTGGCATGTAGCGCCGTCTTGTTGGAACCACAACTCATCCACATTCATGCCATCCAATTCGGGAACAAAATAGTCGGTTAGTCGGCTCCAATTGCTGTGCACGGTGGCGAATCGATTCATTCGGGTCCTCTTCAACACTTTGCTCTACAGCGGCAATTGTTTCTTCGGTGCGCACTGTTCGACGTCTCTGCGGATGCGTATTATCACATAGAGTAAACGTAGTGCGAAAACGATCCATGGTTAACCGAATTAATTGCTCTGATGGACGATTATGTCCACCATAAAATGGACGGAGCTTGCGGTAAACTTCGCGAACTGAACCATTATTTTCGAAATAAATTTGCACGATTTGCAAGCGTTGTTCTTTTGTCAACCTGTTCATGATGAAATGGCAAACCAAACTAAATATTAATCACTTGACAGCTGACAAAATGGCCGCCAGTTAAAAAAGTGATGCCAACTTAAAGTTCTATACCTCAATAAAAAACACCCTTTATTACTTATAGTGTGTAGAACGATGTTTGCTTAAAAAAAATAAAGTTAAACAGATAATTTTGCAATTTAACTGTAAAAGAAAAAAATTTCTGAAAATCGACTTGAACGCTTAAAAGTGCTCTCCTGCAAAACAGTAAAATATGACTTAAGCACTTTTTCCTTATTGCCACAGATATTTCGAATTTACGATATTTTCATATCGAAAATACGCATACCAAAACGTTCTTTTTGCATTTTATTTCAAACAAAATGTACTTTATTTTAACAAAACGTGCTATTTGCATATTATAAGTCGATTAATTTCGTATACAGTTAACATTTATTTTTGCGACTTATTGTGGTCTGATGCATTTTATAATAAGGAAGGAACTTGTTATATATTCTCGGTTCATGCTAGAAAATAATCGGGTGAAAAAAATAATCTTTGATTTTCCAACATTTTGAAATAATCGAAAAGGCACGTTTTGTTCTGCGACTCCTCATATATCATTACCTTAATATAGAAAGGCCCTAACTCATTATTTTTTTTTTAATCGAGATTTTTGCATTTTTCTATCGAAATATACAAAAATCTTTCTATATAAAGGTAACGAAATGTACTTTGGCCACAATATTAGCAATAAATTATGCCCCATTTGACTTTACTACTATTTGCAATTAAGGGCGTGTGCTAAACGGTGGAAAAATTTTCATTTTTCTGCTGTGCCAAATGATATCTTTTTTGACAATGTAAAATTTTCACAAATTCTCTTGAGCATAGAAAGAAGCTGATGAAACAATTGCTGCGGCGGCGGTTTTGTTTCGCCTGACTACAAACCGCCGGCTACCAACAAATTTTTAAGAGTACATTTTTATATAAAACAATATTCTTGTAGCAATAAATTATATAACATTATATATATGATGCAACATTTTTCGCAAACTAAAATAAACAATGATTTTTTCACAGTCTAATTAAACTTAAAAGACGTAAAAATCGTTGTATTAGGCGACGGCTCGAAGCGACGGCGGTGGATTTAAATTTTATGATACCATGGTTTTTATTGCAGCTTTTCAAAAATTTATCTGTTGTGTCAAAATTTCTACTAGCCCCTAGGGCTAGTGAAATTTTATTCACCTCAGAAGTGTAAAAAATTTACTTACACTAGTACTTTGCTACCGTTTGGCACAGGCCCTAATTAAAATAATGCAATTTTAGTGGAGTAGATGTAGGGAGTGTTTGTGTAAAGTTTGAATATTTTAATTTAGCACTACACACTACAGAAAAGATTTGCCATCTATTTTTATTTGCTCTGTTTTTTTTTTAACAATTTACTTCTCTGCAGGCTAATTACTCGATATGCAACATAAGAAGTTAAAGTTAAGTCTTTGTTACCGCAATAAAGATTTCAAATGCATACGCACCATGTAACGAAATAGAAGAAGCTGGTTATTCCCATCATGCGGCAAATAAAATTTAAATACAGAAGCTTTTGCATACAGAAGTTTTTTGTTGTAATTTTAAGACTTTTTTTTTAATTTTCAACACATTCTCATCAACATCATTTCTCATCATACTTAATCATCTTACAGAGAAATAATATAACCAGAGACGAGACGATTTTTGCAATGCATCCACAATTTTAGCGTACTCGTACCAATTGTGGAGTGGAGCGACTACGCAGCTCGTTAGTGTAAATGTGTATTTAAGAAGGTGTAGAAATATGCCTGCAAGTGCGTTACAAATTTTCTTCCTAGAATGCAAACTCTTGCCTGCTGTTATCATTTGCTGCTGCAATTTCTGATGACTGCAACTGACTGCTGTGCCTGTGCTGCATCATGCATGCATCTATTAAAAGTATTCTCTGTAAAAGGAGTTCGAATAATCTTCTTTTTTTGTTGCTTGTTTATCTAAATTTTTACATCTTTAAGTCCTCATGAACATTTGCAAACTCTTTTTTGTTGTTGTTATTGTTGTTCTATGAACAATTCGACTCCCTGCATATGGGAACATAATAATGTGCTATGTGCTCTGTGCGCTGGTCTCGTCTGGTCTATGGGGCCTGATGAATGTTTTTGCCGTTGCTGTTGGTTGTTCATTGTTGCATTTGACTTATGTGGCCCCTATTTGTGTGTGTTGTAATTACTTTGTCAGTTTGTTTCGTAAATCAGCATGTCTTTGAGTTACTTGTATTTGTAATTCTTTTTTATATTCATTTTTTTTATCTCATTTGCTGATTTGCTGATTTTTCACCCTTTATTTTATGTGCCTGCACTTGAATTTTCTTATTTTATAGTACGAGTATGTATTTTGCGTCAAGAGTTCTTGACTTTTGTACTTGATGACGCCTTAAATATACATAAATTCCTTTAGGTGATTTCTTAAATATATTTGCAACGCTTTAATTAATAACATGATGTGGTAGAATAATAAATAATTGCAAATTAAGCGAGAATGAGTGAGAATGATGTAAAGGACTGTGTCGAATAATCTCTTTTGCCCACGACTGCTAAGACATGCGCAGCAAATTATTCAAACGCAGCTGATCGAGGACTTTTTGCCACATGATTTTTAAAAAAAAGAAGTTTATTTTTATTTTAAAACAAAATATCTTAACAGTGTTATTACAATACGGGAATTTGTTAAAAAAATTTCAATTTATATTTATACATAAATAAATCCAATGTTATAATGCCGAACGTTATAACGAGACATTAAAGTCCACTTCAGAGAGTAAAAGTTTTTGTATGACTTTTCCAAACGAAAACGATATTGTTTCCATATTATTGAATCATGCAAGAATTATTTAAAAAATCTTTTCATTTCTGTTTTTTATATCTATTTAAAAAAGCTTTTGCAGATAAATTTTGAACATAAAAATACTTCAATGACATTACCGATAAATTTGTGATATCGAAAAAAAAAGTTTATTTGCTATTGAGAAATTTTCAAAGAAAAACTTTTTGCTGTGGAAAATTTTTGCTATTCACAAATTTTCGATAGAAAGTTTTTTGCTATCAAAAAGCTACCACAAAGAGCAAAAACTATTGCTATTTGCAGCGCCTCTGGTGTTAAATGAGGCGTATTAAATTTTTTTGAAGCTGTGGTAATGACTGTTGGATACAGGAATTGAACCCAGTACCTTCTGTTTTGTAGTCAACTTTGCTAACTACTTCATCCAACGCCACCCCTTCTGTAGAAGTTTAACATTTATTAATGCACTATTCCAAATTTCAAATTATTATTTTACTTATTCCGTAAAATATTTTTTTATTAAAAATACATTGAAATTGATTATTGAGGGGCTTATTAAGCTGGAACCTTTGGAAACCTTTTCCCAAAAAATTCTTAGAACAACTACAGTTATTATGTTAACTTTCATTTAGACAAATGAGAAGTTCAACAAGTATCTAAGAAAAATTTTTATCTACTGAAAAATTTTCCATATAACTTTTGGCTATTGTTAAATTTTGTATATTAAACTTCTGTTGGGACTAGTTTGCTACAGGAAAGTTTTTGGTGTTGACAAATTTAATACAACGAATTTTTAAAATCGGCAGAAGATTTTTGCTATTGACACCTCTACCTGATTTACATTGCGCATTTTTTCATGAAATTTCATGAATTTTGTTGCACGCAACTTTTTCTATTTGCTAATTTGCAGCGCAATGGAAGATAATTTTATATAAAAAATTCATTGTGTCATAGAAAATGTTTGATATCCACAAATTTCCTACAAAAGATAATTCTATAGAAAATTTTTATTAAAAACTTTTTTACATTGAGTTTGCTACAGAATTTTTTTTAGAATTAATATGTTTGCTATTAGCAGAAAATGTTCGCTATTGACACATTTACTTTAATAAATAAATTTTTGATAAATTTTCTATTAAAAAATTTCTATAGAATATTTTTGATATCGAAAATATTTTCGTAAAAACTTTTTCCTTTTGAAAATTTTTTCGAAAAAAAACTATTGAAAATTTTTTTATATCAACAATTTTATTTTGCCTATTGACAAATTTTTATTATAAAAATATCTCTATTAATAAATAAAATATTTTACTAAAAAAAAATCTATAAAATATTTTATATATCGAAATTTTTTCGTAAAATGTTCTTGCTATTGACAATTTTTTATAGAAAATTTTTTTATTTCAAAAATTGTTTTTTTGCTATCGACAATTTTTTTTACAAATTTACGACAAAAATATTTTACTAAAAAAATTTTATAGAATATTTTTCCTATCGAAAATTGGTTCGTAAAAAATTTTTGCTATTGAAATTTTTTGATAGAAAATTTTTTTATATCAAACATTTTTTTTGCTACAATTTCTTTTTACCAATTTACGACAAAAATATTTTACTAAAAACATTTTATAGAATATTTTTCCTATCGAAAATTGTTTCGTAAGCAATTTTAGCTATTGAAATTTGTTTATGGAAAATTTTTTTATATCAATTTTTTTTTTGCAATCGACAAATTTTTTACACATGTCCGACAAAAATATTTTACTGAATAAATTTCCATAGAATATATTTGATATCTAAAATTTTTTCCTAAAAAAAATTCCATAGAATATTTTTGCTATTGAAAATTTGTTATAGAAAATTTTTTAGTATTAACAATTTTCTATAGGACATTTTTTATTTAAAAAATATATTTTTTTGCTATCGACAATTTTTTTTTACAAATTTACATCTAAAGTTTTTTACTAAAAAAATTTGTATAAAATATGTTTTCTATCGAAAATTGTTTCGTAAAATATCTTTCCCATTGAAAGTTTTTTATAGAACAATTTTTTATATCAACAACTTTTTTAACAATCAACAATTTTTCTTTTAAATTTCCGACAAAAATATTTTACTAAAAAAATTTCTATAGATTATTTTTGCTATTGAAATTTTTTTATAGAAAATTTTTTGCTATTGACAACATAGAGAACATTTTTTTATATCAACAATTTTTTTTTGCAACGACAATTTTTTTTAAATTTCCGACAAAAATATTTTACTAAAAAAATTTCTATAGAATATTTTTGCTATCGAAAACTTTTCCGAAAAACGTTTTTGCCATTGAAAGTTTTTTATATAAAATTTTATGCCAACAATTTTTTTTTGCTATCGTCAATTTTTTTAAAAATTTCTGTAGAATATTTTTGCTATCGAAAATTTTTTCGAAAAAACTTTTTCCTATTGCCTGTTTTTTATAGAAAATTTTATATTAAATTTTTTCTTGCAATCGTCAATTTTTTACAAATTTCTATAGAATATTTTTTCTATCGAAAATTTTTCCGAAAAAAAATTTTGCTATTGAAAGCTTTTTTTATAGAAAATTTTATGTTAACATTTTTTTTGCTATAGACAATTTTTTTTTTAAATTTCTGTAGAATATTTTTGCTATTGAAAATTTTTCGCAAAAAGCTTTTGTTATTGAGAATTTTTTATAGAAACTATTTTGATTTCAACAATTTTTTTCTGCTATGGAAATTTGTTTTTTAGAAATGTTTTTTTTTAGCAATAAATGAAATATTTTACTATAAAAAATTTTATAGAATATTTGTGCTATCGAAATTTTTTTAGACAAGTTTTCGCTATTGAGAATTTTTGATAGAAAATTTTTTTATATCAACAATTTTTTTTGCAATCGACAAATTTTTTTTCAAAATTTCCGACAAAAATATTTTACCCAAAAAATTTCTATAGAATATTTTTGCTATCGAAAATTTTTTGTAAAAAATTTTTGCTATTGAAAATTTTTTTATATCAAAAATTTGTTTTGCTATCGATAAATTTCCTATAAAATTTTTTTAATCAACTTCAATCAGTGGCAAAAATCACTGATATTACAAATTTACAAAAAAAAAAAAATTTACAGAAAAAATTTTTATACAATATTTTCGCTATCGAAAATTTTTTCGTAAAAAATTTTAGCTATTGAAAATTTTTTCAAAAAATTAATGTCAACATTTTTTTTTGCTATCTAAAATTTTTTTAAATATTTTTATAAGTAAATTTTCTATATAAATTCTTTTTTAAAAAATTCAAACCGAGAGAGAGATATATGGAATGATTTATTGCACATACTGTGAAAGTAGCAGTGAAAATAGTAAACACACAAACACAGTCTTGTGCAATAGAGCCCTGCGCAAGGCTACTTGCAAGAACTTTTAAAACATGATTTTTCAAATGTTCAAAAAAGCGTAACCACTAATTACTGATAACTAATTAAAAGCTGTTTGATTCAGACACGTATTTATTAAGTTTAATATTTTTATAGAATCCAACATGATTGGAAACTGTTTAAATCAATTAATACATGTCTGAATCATTAGTATTTAGTGGTTACGCTTATCTTTTTGGCACATGGCCCACAGATGTAAATCCGGCCATACTCACCACTTAACAATTCTTAGTAGGGAGTATCAATATACCATACCATTTTGCACATGCTACGATGCAAGACCATTTGCACAAGATTGTGAATTGGGCTATTGTTAAATTACGTATTGATATCTCGAAGAGATTTAAGAAAACTTGTTTGAAACTAGCTGCAAGTTTTGATAAAAAACCTTTCAATTTATAATTAAATAACAAACTTGACAAAAATGTAACATCCAGCGGATGCTACGAGTATTAATAACTTGAAATTTAAAAGTGCTATTGATTAAGGTTGTTAATTTTTTCTTGATAAAAATTACAAAATCAGAGAAAAAAGTACTCTGAAATTAAAGTGAATTTTTATTGGGAATTCAGATAAAGGTTTGTTGCTTTATCAATTTACGCAAACGATTTTCAGTTATTATTATTATTTTTTTTAATTTTCATTAATTTCTTTATTTAAACACTTTAAAATCATTGTCAAGTGATAATTTTTTTTTTGTCTGATAAAACTGCAAGGTATAGATAGATACGTAAGTATATCCGCTTTATTTGTATTTATTTTTTGCTATAAATAGGGCATTGGCGAAAAGCAATATCATCATTTAAACAGTTATTACTTAAGAGTTTAGTAACAAATTCTTACCTTAACGCAATTAAATAATATTAAATACAATGAATTTCTACAAATATTTTATGGTGTTGGCGATTTTGGTTTTGTGCCTGACGTTGCCGCAGACAGAAGCCGGCTTTCGCAAAAAGTTTAACAAGGCAGTGGTAAATTACAAAAAAAAAAGAAAAAAAAAATAAAACAAGAAAAGTTTATAGATATTTATATAAAATATCCATTATTTTTATTTTAATTATAATTTTTTAGAAAAAAATCAAGCACACTATAAAAGAGACAGCAAGTGTTTCCAAGGATGTGGCCGTAGTAGCTGGCAGTGGTGCTGCTGTAGGAGCAGCTATGGGCTAAATTTAACATTTTATTGTTGTTTTATGTATTCAGTGGAGAAAAATAAAATCAAATAAAACTAAACCACAAAAAACATTTGCATGCTACATATTGTTACCTTAATAGAGAAAGGCCCTAAGTCATTAATTTTTTGAAATCGAGTTTTTTTGAAACGAAAAATTTAAAAATTTCCATTTCAGAAAAATAAAGAGATAAATAAGGCCTTTCTGTATTAAGCTAACGTTATATATCAACAGAGTAATAAATTACTATATTATTAATAGCATTTAACTAAATTTTTTCTGAACAAAATTAAAAGGATTTTTCTTACTTCTTTTCGAGCACTTTTTTTTAAATAAAATTTGACTTAATCAGTTTTGGGTCAGAAGGTGTTGCAATCAATTTTTGCGTTGTATCAAAAATTCCCATTAAGAATTTTATTTAAAATCTACTCATACGCTCTCTGTTTTATACACTTTTTTAAGCTCAACCCAGCAAAAAAGTTTGCCTACTAGAATGCCAAAAAGTGTATGTAGACGCAAAGAAAAGATATGGTTGTAGAATGGCTGAGAAAACAATATTATGTTCTCTGAAACAAATGTGTATTCGTCGAAAACTAGTTATTGTTATTTTAAACATTTATTTCGTTACGATAAACAGAGTAGTGTTTTGTTAAAAACGTATTACTACAACATAATTTGTATTATTATTTAAAAATAATATGATGTACACAGAAAAAAATAGACAAGAATTATTTTCAATAAAATCATGCTATTGAATAAAATTTTAGTTTCAATAATATTTGTCATTAACTTGAATATTGTATTTATCAATTCCGCACATTTTAAAAAATCATTTAATGTCATTTATTTGTGTTGGTGTTTTCCTTGCTTGTTGATTGACCAAACCTGGTCATGTGCCGATGTTGTTGTTTATTTTGATTGTTGGTGTTGTATTTGTGTGCATTCGGACAAGAAGCCGAAAACCGTCGTGGCTTGTTTTGTTTTACTCAACAAAGTTATTTTTAGATTAGAAGAAACAAAAGAAATCATGTTTTGCGTGTATTCATTATTTGCGTATCCAAAAGCGATTTGCTCTTTAGCTGAGTGGTAAGTACGTTAGTTTATTAGTCAAGAGATTGCCGGTTCGACTCATTCCAAAACACATTTAGTTTTAGTAGCAGCCAAACAAAAGCAGACATTCATCCAGACACACACTTAATAACAATTATCACTGAAAATAAAATTTCAGTCAACAACTTTTTTCTTTGATTCATTAAATTTCTTTGTTGACTGAAAAAAAATATATTCAATAAACGTGCATACAATTTTATTTATAAATAATGCAAAAATCGTCATCACAGAAAATTCGAAAGGTTTTTTTATTGAATCAACGATTTTCGTATTCAAATATCAAAATCATTTTTTTCTGTGTAAATAACAATATGATGCTATCCAAAACCATACTATGTTAAGTTTTTAAAAAAAATATTTTTCAGAAACATCTGTCAGATCAGTATTTATTTTTTAAGCTATCGGTAGCTTGCGGGTGGTGTTAAATAAATGAATAAATAAATAAAGTATAAACAAAAGGGTAGACCAATAAAAATATACATATAAACATTTGTGTATCTCTTTATACAGACATGTCTGTATGTCGTGTAAGTATACATTTCTATATATGTATGTATACATTTTATTTCAACAATATTAATTTACTTTTATTTTGAATTTAACGCACAGCTGTTTCTACAATAAATATATGATTGAAAAATAAAATAGTATTATTATATTAAATAATACTGTGGTCGTATTTAACAATATTAATATAATATAAGAACATGGTATTGTGAGTCTCAATTATATTTTAGTCACATCTAACAATAGTGTTGTCATATTTACAATACTAAGATTAGGTGTAACAAAGTTAATTGTTTTTGTAGATAATATTATTATTAACTCAGATAATAGTATTATTGAAGTTTGTTTTTCTAAATATTAACAATAATATGATTTGACTGCAACCATATAATTCAATCATAGTATGTTACTGCTTGATTATGGTTACCTCAACCATATTTTTTCTTTGCGTGTACTCTCCAGTCGTGAGTACTTACAATTTGACTGAATAAGCCATTATTTTTGTATGAGAAGTTCAAAAAGTATGCGGTACCCTATACTTTTTGCCTACAAATATCCAAAAGTTAATAGATTACTGATTGCCTAAAAGTATTCAAAATATAATGGGTTATTTTATGCTCACAAAAATGCAAAATTTAATAAAATAGCCAAAAATTATAAACAAATAGAATTTTGTAACATAATTATAAAATTTTAACCTTTTTTGGGATTGTTAAAATCATAATTTTGCAAAGCAAATAAATACGTATATTGAAGAATATGCGAAAATACTTTGATTTTGTAATAAATATTGTAGTAAACCAAAGTTATTTTATTGTTTTCGAAGCTCACTTTCACGATCAATAAATATTTTTTAGATAGATTTCAGCATTAACTAGGAAGTACTACAATAAGTACCTTCATGTAATGATATAAATAAGTTGTTATTTTATTCATTACAAGACAGTCATTATTATACACATAAAATAATTAAATAAATAAGTACCACTCATTACTTTTTAAGGCATTAAAAGAGTACTATCCATTACAAAATCTTCAAATTTTTTTACTGGGAAGCATCTAAAATGCAGAGTGTTAAGGAAAAATATTAAATATCATTGATTTTTTTTTGTTGTGGCCTCCGCTGAACTTAACCCTGAACTTTAGGCAATTCTGACAATATAGAACATTTATTTTGTTGTTCTTACCTTTTATTTTAGTTTCTTCCTTTTTTAGAGTTGAAGGAAAATCTGCCGCATCTTTATTGTCTATGGTAGTGATGACAAATAATCGAATAATGGCTGTAAAGAAGAGAAAATATTTACGAGTATTAGTATTTTTCATCAAATTGCTTTTGTTAAACAATTACTTAAATATAATTATATGTATGTATATTTTTTCATTTAAGAAATTTATTATTTGACATATTGTCTTAAGTTTGTTCTAAATGAAATTTATTATCTGGTAGTTAAGCATTGTCTATATACATATGTATATCATTGGTGCTTTGCCAAATCATCAGTGTATATGTTCCTTTAACTCCCCCTGGTCGAAGAGTTAGAAATTAATTTACAAAATTTAGCAATAAAAATTTATTTGTTTTCTTCGATTCGATTAATCGCTGTATTTCATGAAAGTTTTCAACAAGATAACAACTCTATCTGCAACAATCGACTCTAGCTAAAAGGTTAAAAGAACAATGCAACATTAGTTTCAAGTTCAAGAGATCATTGACAACAACAGCAACAACATTTACTCATGCATTCATAAAAAGATCATATACATATAGAGTACATACATATGTACAGTGGTTTCCCGCTTTAACGAATACGAACTGCGTTTTACAAGTTTTGCTTTTAACGTGCAGTCAAATATTGTTATATTAAGTACCTTATATTAATTATGTTGAAACTAAATGATTTTGAAATCGATATAACAAATTAATTCGGCAGCGAAGGCAATATAATAGCGAATTGTAGAACGACATTCAAGTGAAATGTTTAAATAAGCTGTTTAATACACATATATTAAGAAAGATTTGATAAATATAATTATTGCTTCTTATCCATATTACTGCAGACTATAGGCCAATTTACCGGCCTCATCGTAAAATAAACTATTCACCGAACACGCCTCTCAAGTAGACAATTATTTGGCGTGATATGTGGCATGTAGCACCGTCTTTCAGAAACCACATCTCAGTAAAGTCCAGCTATTCCATTTCGGGCCAAAAAAAAAGTAACATAGGCCCAATTGCTGCGAATGGCGCCTAATCGGTAATTCACTGTAATTCACTGCCGGATACCACTGGGATATTTTCCTCTGTCTACACTCTACGTACGCGTGTTGTTGGTTGAATGTTCAATAATGTCACAAGATTCCGAATAGCCGCCTCAGAAGATCGCACAAACTGACCATAAAATGGAAGAAGTGCACGATGCACTTTCTTAACCAAGCATGAATTTTGAATTTAACAATCTGCAAGCGTTGTTCATTTGTACGTTGATTCATGATTAAATTATTGACCAAACTGAACATTTTTAACAGTAAAATGATGCCCGAAAACAGCCGAGTTGCCAATCATAGTGCTGCCAAAAAGAAACTTGCTCAAAAAATCTCCCTTTATTTATAAACTAACTTTTTTTCATAAAAGAGTTTAATACGCATTTTTTTCGGATTTTAGCAATATAACAAATATATATAAGCTTTTGACAGGAAAATACATTTTAAGCGACTTATTTTACTTGTATTAGTGTATATCGATTAAATTAATTTTTTAGGCTAAAGAATCAGTCTGCTACGTACGAAATAACTTTACGAAACAATTAATTTGCGTAAAAATGGCATCGATTTATTAATGCATATTTTTGCATATTTTGCTGAAATGCATATTTTTGTATAATTTGCTCGTAAATGCATATTTTTGTGTCATATTTTGTAAAAATTAAAATTTCAAAAAATAAAAATAAAATATTGTTAACAAATTATCAATGCAAAACTGTTTTTGGCAAATTTATTGTTGTAGAATTGTAGAACGATTGTACAAGCAAACACGCTTACCAAATTTAATGGAAATTGTCATTTTGATGATTTCAAGAGGTAATTGTCTCCTATTAAAGCCGAAAGTAGTAAAATAATTCTGCTGAAGCTTGATATTGTTTTTTTTTTATTCAATTCATTACAATGCTTGACTTAAATATAACATTATATAAAAAGAATTATTTAAATTTGATCCAATTACATACAAACACGTTACAAGGCCTTTTTCAATGCTCAAAAGCTTTCTAAGATCAAATTGATGGATCTTCACATTAGTAAATATAAAAAATATAAAATTTTTAAATGAAAATAAATAAATAACAACACTTTTCTTTTCTTTTTCTATTTCTATTTTCTTTTTCTATTTATTTTCGATTTTACTGATATATAAACATATCTCGAAAATATGCGTGTTTTAAGTTAAAAAATCGTTATATTATAAGGGGTGTCCCAACAAGAACGCAAGATTTAAATTTTAAATAAAACACAGATATTAAAAAAAAAACATCGTGAAACTTTATTATATCGTAAAGTAGACAAAATGAGATTATGTGTGGAACAACAAATCGGGCAGATGGCCGCCGCGGCTTTGCTGACACACACGCGGCCAATTCTGGTCTCCAAAACGCGAAATAACACGACCGGGAAATGACTGATATATCAATTGAATTGTTTCTCTGGCTGTATGACATGTGGCGCCGTCTTGTTGAAACCACATGTCCTCCACATTCATTTCTTCAATTCTAGGCACGAAAAAACTGGATATCATTTCACGATACCGAAAACCATTGACTGTTTGCGCTTGACCTGCGTTTGAGCGACATCATCACGTACAGCTGCGACATTTTCGGTCGATCGACCTGGTCGAAGGCGCGTTGTTATCTTTACATCACTAACAGACCCAGTTTCGGCAAATTTATCCATTAATCTCTTTACAGTTGACTCTTTTGGAGTATTATTGTGACCCCAAATTGATCGCAAATTTGCGAACTGTAGCCGCAAAACTTTCACCATTTTGGTAAAACAACTTCAAAATGAGAATGCGTTGTTCATTCGTGTAGCGCTCCATTTTTACTAACCTGGTACCTTCTACTAGCAAACAATAACAATTGTTCAAATGTCAAACAATGACACTTCGAATGGCACCAAATTTAAATCTTGCGTTCTTGTTGGGACACCCTTTTCATTGTGTAAAAGTTTAATGTAAAAAGCTTGTACACGCACCTCTTGAGAAAAGCAAATATTTTTAAATCTTTATTTAGTTGTATGTAAATTGATAACGTTTCTTTTGAATAAAAAAAATTAAAAATATGAACACATTCTGTTGTTTTTAGTGCATATTTTGCGTTTTTGATGTCATATTTTAGGCGCCTAAAATACTTTTTTTAATGCATGAAGTCCTTGTCCCTTGTTATTATACTGTTCGTTAAAGCGCTAATTTACTGTGTATACAAACATGCATGTCATGCTAAACACTAGACACATTTAAGTAGTCAGTCAGTCTTAAGTCTTTTTTCCTTCACACACACACACACACACACACAAAAAAATAACAGACAATGAATGAATGTATCTTACAAAGCATGCATGAAGTAAATCTTAATGACGACGATGGCTTTTAGTTAGTTTGCAACAAAGCCCTTGAAACTTTATTAAAATAAAGCATAAAAAAGGTAAAGAAGACTTTAAATGTTAACGTACATACATATGTATGTACATTTTTTTTACAGCGAAAACTTAAAAATGTAATCGACAAAAGTACATACATATGTACATACTAGACCCCTGCAAAATACCACTTACAAGAACTTTTACACATTAGGGATTTTTCAGATGCTATACTGCAGGCAAGTCTTCTAAAACAAATGCTAAATAATACTGTTGACAAGACATTTGTTTCAGTTATTGCAGGTATAGGAGTTAGAGACCTGCGTAAAAGGTCTTTATATGTAAATAAGTCATGATTTTTAAATGTATTCACGTAGCATGTATTATACTAAACCAATAATAAATGCTGTCGTACTATAAGCGAAGCACGATGGATGTATTGGTGTACGTGTATATCAGTGTTAACAAGCGATGTCGCAAGATAGCTTGTTTGTAACAAACACTCAAAAGAAGTACTGTTGATTAGTGTATGCTTGTTATTTTTCATATTGTACGTTTGAGCGTGTGTGTAATATGTAGATGGTAAGCTATTATGTGGTTAACCGCATACAACTAATGTTAATGTATGTGCGTGCCTTTGCATGTGCGCAGAAAAATAAAAAATCATACACACATACATGCATGACGTTTCTACACGCGCTCATGCGTAGAAAGAAGCAAGCATCACAAATTCTTCCATCACGAAGAATTTTCTTCTTTACTCCTATACCTACAATACTGAAATAAATTTCTTGCAAACAGTGTTGTTAACGTTTGTTTTTTAAGATTTCGCTGTAGTAAAGCATTTGAAAATCCCTCATGTCTTGAAAGTTCTTATAAGATGTCTTATGCAGGACACTAATAGGAGTAAAGAAGAAAATACTTCTTGACGGAAGAATTTGTGATAATCGCTTCTTCATACGCATGGGCGCGTATACAAACGTCATGCATGTACATACGCACACACGTTGTGTGAATTTCTCTTTTATTTTTCTGAGCACATACAAACGCACTCATGCATTGACATTAGTTGTGTGCGCCTGCTTTAAAAAACCACCTTTAAATACATAATAGCTTACCTTCTACATCTTGCACACACTCAAACGTACAGTATGGAACACCAAGGCATCCATCGTGCTTCACTTATTAAACGACAGCATTTATTATTGGTTAAGTATAATAGTATTTACATTTCAAGACTGTTTACGCAGGCCTCTACTGCATATATACTTGAATACATACATACATACTCATAACCAACATTTTATATTATATTATATATTATATATATAAGAGACACGGCAGACGCCAACACTTAAAATAAATGCACTGATACTTGCAGAGTTGGTACTCGAACTTCTTCTCATATTCCTACAACCTCAAACTGAACATGAATTCATTAGAAATAAGCAAAAAAATTTGTTTCCTATTCTTTTTTTGTTCTTAAAGTTTTTTTCTTCTCTTCTTTTGCTGTACTTAAGGGGCTGTATGCAAAATAGTATTATTTGAAGCCGTGAAAACTGCATTAAACTGCCACAGCAAGAAAGAAATAAGAAATAAAACCAACTTCAAACTAAGAACTGGCAATAATATGAGGAAAAATACAAGAAAAACAATGCCAAAAAATAAACATTTTATTGTAGTATTCTTGGATGGTTGGTTGGCTGTTAATCAAGATAAGCTTTCAAACTCCAACTCACATTCACCTTCATTTAAGAAGGAAATTAAAAAATAAAACGACAAAATAAAACGCCACAAGACAGTAGGAACCAATGTATGCCCACAACAATCGTATTGAGAAGGTGTACGAGTACTTTGCATAAATTCGACTACAGAGCGGACAAAATAATTAAGAAGCAAGACCTCGTAGTTGCTTTTGGGGGCAAAACTACTCTTTAGGAGTGAAACATAATTTTTATGCACAAACAATAATGTCAACGACCTGTCCCACGATGTCCACAGAAAACACTCGATCAACAATTTGTATTGAAAACAACAATGAAATAAGAAAATTTGTCGAACATTTTTTGTGGACATCTGGAGTGCCAGTTTCCCAAATGCTGGTTCTTACTGTGACTGAGCTGTGAGCAGTTAACGTGCCTATCACGAAGCGCAATGCCTTCCTATTCATGTCCATAGCAGTTTCGATCTTCCTGGGTCAAGTTTTGGCCATATACCCCTCTACAATCCTCCCTACTTCCCCATGAACGGTTGGTCTTGCTCGCCACCCAATTATTTAGTTTCCTGTAGTAATGACCTATCGGTAATTTAACGCAACTGTCACACATTCTCTCATCTAACGCCGGCTCTATTTTTTGCCAGCTAATAGGCAATTGTATTTGCCTCAACACTGCTGTGGCCAGGAACCCAACATAGTCTGATAATATATGTGACCATAGGCAAGTTGGAGGCTCTACTACAGTCACTACTTAGTTTCGATTTGACATTGTGGCTTCTGGCCACAAGCTCCGTGGCCCTGAGGATAGCAAAGATCTCAGTAAGATAGTAAGGTTTTCCAATTGTATTACATCTATAGCATCGAAGCAATGGGGGTTACATTTCCTTGTTCTATCGCTACTAAAATGGTGCCAATGAAATCTGGGACGTTGGACGTGCTTCAATAAGAGCATACCCATTTTGGATCGATTGAACAATCAATCGTACTATGCATTACAGAGAAAGTTCGTTTGTTAGCCGTACTATTCGTATGTGTAACAAACTACGTCACTTTCAATATGGAAAAAAATCAAATCGAATAACCACAGACACTACGCTCTCTATCCTCCTCCTCAAAAACCTAACTTTCTAGTTGCAGCACAATACATCTGCTTCACTAGGGTTCATTCCCTGAGCGGTTGTTCTATTAATATAAATATAAAAAAAATTAAATAGTGCGTAAAATCTAGTACTTCCGAGATTTCTAGCAAAATCTGGTCGCTTTCGAATAGATTTCTCACACAAAACAAAATCAACTTCGTCACTAGATTTTACTTAAATCTACTTAAAATCTAGTAGAACTTAGTGATGCAACTATGGGTTTTTTTCTTCAAAAATGTACTAAAAATCCATCTATGCCCTTAAAAAGGTGCGTGAATTAGATATATTGCAGTTGTTTGGTTGTAGTTCAGGAACAATTTCAGGCAAAGGCTTTTGTACTGGATAAGAATTCTTAGTATATGTCAAAAAAAACTTGGTGTAAACGGGTTTTTTAAATTTAAATCTACGAGATTTTAGAAAATATTTAATTAGGATCAATTTTTTCTGAAATACGGATACTATCTTTTAGGTTTAAGAAATTATGGCCTAGACTCACATTTTTTTTTCTTTTATGAATTATGGTACCCCCTTTGATTGACAGTTTGTTCATTCCTGCTTGATTTCACCTTTAAGTTCTTTTCGCATTTACTTTTCTCTTAAGGCAGCATGTATTAAGTCAAAGAAAAATGATTTATGTATAATTCCTGTAAAATTATAAAACAAACTGACATTTTTAGTTGCATTAAACTAAATGATGTGTGGGAGGGCGTTCTCAGTGTTGCTTAGCAAAAGTACAATTTCTTTTTGCGTTGGAATAAATGGTGAAAAAAAACTCTACATAACTACATATATGTAAATGTATTACATACACACATGCATACATACATACAAACATACACACATACATACATGCATACATACATGAATACATACATATGCATGTATGCATGTATATGTTCTTGTGAAAAATAAACAAAGAACTCCTTTTTAATCACAAATACTATTTAGTGTATATGTACGCAATTTCTCTTTTTTATTGAGTCATGATCATCATCTCCATTTGCTTAATCACAAAATAATTGCCTTCTTTTTAGACAAAAGATCATTTGTTTTCCAAACACTTGACCTTAATCCATGTTGACATGCCTTTCAATAGCGAACGACACAACAGAATATATGTACGACTTAAAGTCACGCATCCGAAACATTTTAACGATTTAATACTCGTCGTACGAGTACTTTTTCCTCCAGCACTTTTTATGTACAGCAACCAAACCCATGACGACCCTTGATTTCTCGTTTGATGGCTTGTTTGAAAGGATGTATGGGGTCTTAAAATTTGATGACAAAGATCAAAGAATGAAAAGAAAGATCAAATGAAAGCAGTTTATTGTTCATTAAAAATTACAAAAAGAAAAAAATATTCTTTCTTAATTTGATGAAAACAAAATATTGTCAAAAGTTCTCCCTTGTATTATCTTGTTATTAATAAAAGTGAAGTCAAAGAATGCATTCATTGTCAATTCATTAATAAAAAATAGTTTTGGATATTAAGATGATTAAGTTATTTTAATAAATTGAGCTGAATTCATTCACCCTTTTGTTTTACACAAAATTTTTGTCCGCATAAAATTATTTTTGTATTTAGTATGGGAATTTTACTTTTCTATATAAAAAGAAAATTATAAAAAAAATAAATTTTTAAATTTATAATACAAAAAGTATATTATTATATTCTCATGATGATATATTATTTGAGGCTATCAGCGCAGAAGCGGTGTAACACACATTTTGTTGGTTGTTGTTCTGGTTTTAATACATTCCTACATTACCAACTATCAATGCAAAAGTAAATTAAACCACCTTTTGCTATTCAAAACAAAATGGAACTTGAAAGTTCTTTTTGCACAGAACATAATAAAACAAAGTAATAGAGCAAATTAATATTTAAATAGAGCAATAAAATAATAAAATAGTTTGGAGTTACACTACATTTGCGCTGATAGCCTCAATTAATCTTGATTTAATAATATCATAATCATGATTTCACTCCTTGGAATAACTTTTCTTTCTTTACATTATATTGGACTCCTGCTAGTTTGAGCATTAATAATGAAAAATATAATTTTCATTTTACTGATGTTGGCTTTCATTTGAGATTTTCCAGTTTTATTTGGGCTCTTCAATTGCTGAAATATATGTTACTCTTTCTTATAATCAATCGCTGGAGCAGAATTTAAGCCAATTAAGTGTGGATTCTTTTTTTTATGCGCAAATCTTTTGAGATACAAAATTATGTCATGATTTCGGCAATTTCAAAGAACTGTATAAAAACTAAGCAACCCTTTTTAGCCAGGGTACAAAAATAAATAAAAGAAGTATTTTTAAATTATATTTAATATAGAATCAAATATTTTATTAAATAATTCTATAGTAAGAATTAAAAAGTTACAACCGTGAGCCTGTTTGATTAACAATTCGTCATAGTTAATAAATATAATCTAATAAATATTGATCACGAAAATTTTGATTTCCACTGAACTTTTTCAAACAACTGAAAATAAAATCTGGCAACACTGCCCTTTTTTTATACCAAAATAAATGTTCTGCAATCAGGGATGATAAATGAGAAAACTAATTTCGTACCAATTAGCTTTTAAAACTGTACTTTTTCGACCCCAATAGTACTAAATTCGGTTTTTTGTCTTAACTTTATTTTATTATATATTTAGAACACATCGCTCATTTACACAAATAACGTCATAACAAAAAAAAAAACTAGTACAGTAGTTTTCCGATTTAACGAACCTAATTGTTGTCAGGCTTGTTCGTTAAAGTGAATTGTAAGTTATATCCAGTACTACATTAAAAAAGAAAAAGCGTCGTCTATTTTATTAAAAACTCAAAATATGTACATAAGTACTTCTACAATTTTTTATTCTTTTATTAAAATTTTAATAATTTAAAATACATATTTCATTAAAAGTATCAAATCTGTCGCTTGAAAACTATTTACATATATAGACAATTTTAACTTTCTATCCCTTTCGTTGTTTGTGAAAAAATAACGGTATATTTTTATTTACATTTCTTTTTAGTAATTTTTGTTATAAATTTTTTTCTTATTTAAACATTTTATTATACACTTGTTCGTTAAACCGAGTACAAAATTAAATTTTTGTTCGTTATATAAGGTACTCAATAGAAAAAATTTGGTTGTTCGTTAAATGCGATGTTCATTAAATCGAATGTTCGTTAAATCGGAAAACTACTGTATGCCAGAACACAAGTTTAAGAGTTTTTAATTTACACACAACTTAATGAAATAAGAAAATTTTGTTTTTGTTTAAAAAAATAGAAAGAGCTATATGAGGATTAATCTGACTCAAAAATTAAAATTTATTAGAATTCGAGTTACTAGTCTTCTTTCGCAGGATTTTTCTTTCGACATAGTGGAAGAGGCAGTAAAAACTTGTTGGTCTCAAGAAGAAAGGTCCAAACTCAAAAAATTGTTATTTTGCATAAGGTAAAAACACAGCAGAAACTGTAATATTCTTTCTGGGGGTCTACTCTGTAATTCGAAACGAAAGGAAATGCTTTCGAATTTACATGTTATAAGCATTCAAATTCGAAAACAATTCATTTCGTTTCGAATTACACAGTAGACCCCCTGTAATATTTTTGTAAAAATGATTGCAAAAGTTTTATTTTTTATACCATTGCAATACATTTTTGCGACGAGGTGTACTTTGTTTGTTTGTTTTTCAAAGCTCGAAACTCGTTATTTATAGTATCATAATTTCCATTTTCTTTTGGGAATATTTTTTAATAAGAAAAGTAATACAACAGATAAAATAAATGGAGACGACGCTATAGCGAAAACGAAACACGGGTGAAGTTAGATGTAGTTCTTTATAATAAATCAAACAAGTGTAATGCATATCTAACAAGGTAGTCGCTCTCAACAACAAATCAAATTCGCCACTTTTCTGTCAAACTCGATATACTTTAAATTATCGCTATTTATATTTTGTATAAAAAAAAATATTATGTTCTCGCGAATTTTTCAAATAGTACCAAATGAGTACCGGGGGTACCAACGTACTTTTAAGGTTTAAATTGTACCAAAAAAAGTACAATTGTACCAACTTTATCATCCCTGTCTGCAATACTCTAAAACAAACGCTAAACAACACTGTTGGCAAGACAAACAATCGAAACAAATGTCTTGCCAACAGTGTTGTTTAGCGTTGGTTTTAGAATATTTCGCTGTAGTAAAGCATTTGAAAAATCTCTCGTGTCTTGAAAGGTCTTATAAATGGTCTTGTGCAGGACACTACCCAAAATTATATCATTTGCCCCGCCCACTTTTCTAAACGCGAGATCTTGTCGCTACAAGAGCATACGGTGTGTATGGAATTTCGCTGAATTTGGCTAATTATTTGTAGATATATGTATATTATAAAAAAATATAAATATAATGGGTGTGCTCCCGCCTACTTTTCTACAGTTGAGTGTGTGCTATTGAAAAAGTGTGTACAAAATGTCAAAATTATGGGTTCAGAAATAGTACGTAAAATATTATGTTAAAATTTAAGAAGTAAAAGATCGTGTTACTCGATCGTAAGGTGTATGCAAAGTTTGGTAGAAAATTGGTTGGATAGAAGTGCAGATATATAAAATTAAATATTAATAATAGGCGTGCCCCCAGCCATTTTTTAAAACATGAAAGCGTTTCATTACCATTGTTGAAGTAGTGTGTCAAGTTTCTTAAGAGTCGACCAACTTTTTGCTCATGAGATGAAGACTCAAAAAAATATGAATTTTTAAAATTGTTTCACTGATAATTCCCAATTTTCTAATAATAATAATTCTATTAATTTCTAAAAAAAGATGAGGCCACACTTATTACAATTTGATATTATATTTCATGTACTTCCCTTCAACGAATCCTTATAAAACGTGGCACACATTTTGGCCAGTTGCAATGACACAATCTAATGTCTGAAAGAATAGACGGGGTCACATCCAGTAAAATTTTATAATAAATTTCATATATGTATGAACAAATTTCACTTCGATCAATTCAATCGCATTTTAGATTTAAATTTTATATTTTAAGCGCTTCTACCCAAATAATTCTTACAAAACTTTGAACGCTCTCTTTGGGCTGTTATGACGCCACGATCATGCCCTTGGAAAAGTGGGCGGTGTTAGGCCTATGAAAATTTATTACAATATTTGTCGTACTTCCAGTTTTTTCAGTTTTTTTCATTTACATTGTGATATCAACTTACATGTTAATAAAGTCAACTAAACTGAAATTTGTTGATATGTTACTGTAATAAAATGGAGGCTTCCATGAATTTGGAAGGATCCAGGAATGTATGTTGCAATTTTTGCAATGTAACTTTTATAAACTCATGTCAACTTATATATACATAAGAACTTCGTTTCTTTCTGTGTAATGCAATCACCGTATTTAATTAGTAAAATTAATATGAAGGAATTCTCATTTGGTTCATGCTAAATTTAATATAAGTATATACTATAATATCTCAAGCAATGCAAAATAGTTTAATGCACTGCACATTGAGAGAGCAATAGTTGCGATGCAATTGAATGGATATAAAAATAATTTTTGTTATACTATATACATATATTGTCTTCTAGGATTTCATTAAAATGTCTTCTTATTCAGCTCTACGTGCCCTTATTAAAATAAGTTTGCTACTCTTAAAAGCCGCAGGAAATGTGCTGAACCTATCATTTGCCTTGAATATTATTAATTCTGATATATGGGGCCAAATAACCGCATTGGAGATCGAGTAAGACTATGGTATTAAATATCGAATGATGATTATTGTATTTGATAGCTGTCGTATAGGAATTTAAAAGAATGTATCAAGTTTCTTTTACATCGGTTGTGGAATCCACTGGAAATTTTGTATTAAATTAAAAAAACATTTTTTTAGTGTTTCTTTCAGCTAGTACAACATCCGAAGTCGCTTCGATTACCGTAATAAGGTTTTCATGTTTTGTTTTTGCTGGTGGAAGTTTTCAACCTACCATTGTACACGTATTATTCTTGGTAGTACAATACAATTAAAGTTTTATTTTACTTTTTTAAGCTTTAAATATACATACGAGTACATATCTAATTTTGAAATTTTATGTACATTGTGTATACAATAGGCTCATATCTATCGAATGAAAACTCGATAGGTTAAGATCTTTACTTACTCGATGTCGCATGCTATGATCATAAATTATGATACTTTTGATTCAATATCGAAGACAATGATGAACAATTTAAAAGTTTTCATAAATTTGTCACGATATCGTATGTGGTGGTTAGACCCCGTGTTCTGGATTTCATATATACATATATCCCATACATCCTCTTTCCTCTTTCAGTGAGAGTTTTTAGAGCTAATTATGCTGGTGCCGATGCTCTTATGAGAATGTTTATGGTTGAATATTTTTTTTTATGAAATCCTAATCTAAGACAAAATGCAATTATAGATTTTCCAAACTCATAAAAGATTATTGTTACGTTTTGATTGATACTCTATGTAATTAATTTAATGTTGTTAAAGGCTGATATATACTATCTTTTGAAAATTTTTATACTAGGGCGGGTCGATTTAAGAATCGCTCATATTACAACGAAAATCGTATTCTAGGGATCAAAATAAGAAACTTTGCCGAAGGAACCATACCTCTAAAATGTATTTTGATGTCCCGACTTTTTCTTGAAGGGTCAAATTTTAAAAAAATTTCACTTTGACCCATTTAGAGTTCTTCAATCGAGTCAAAATGTATGACCGACCCCCACTAATTTTACAGGGCCGACCCACTGTATACAATCCTGGTTTAATGAAGTTATTACCATTTGCTACATGAGGGTTGCGACACAATTATGTGGGATAGAAAATACTAGCCTTAAGTACAATAATAATATCAAGATCATTCGAAATGATCCGCATTTGCCGAACTTCCGCATCACATCATTTAGGTATTATTCACTACTTTGGTAGTATTTTATTTGTAATAGTATTAATGCATGTGGAACATCACTTTACACTGTGAAGTTTACAGGCAACCACTAGTGCTGTTCCCTGCAATACATTGCAATACGTTGAAATCCTACAACTATCAATTATGGTAAAACATAATGCTCACATTCAGCTTTAACATCAATTTTTTTAAAGAATTAAAAAATACATATACATATACAAAAGCTTTCTTATCAAAAACTTTTGGAAATACATACATATGTATGTATGTACATATTTTTAGCGTAGTTATACATACCCTGCAGGAGAATAGGCGATAATTGTCTAAAAGCTACTAGTATTTATAATTACTAGAATAGCAAGAACTAGTGCAAAACGGGTTAAAGTTGTTGTGTAAAATTACTAGTGCTGATGAGTACTAGTGTATGAAGTAGTTCCCAGGCACCACATTGCAAAATAAATTTTAACTATCTAACAGACCTCTTGCATTGTATGAAAATTGGTATCATATAATTACTAAAATTTTAGCTTAATCTAAAAATAATTATAATTAAATAATTATAATTGGCCTTTTGTATTTCTGAATTTTGATAAATAATTGCAAATTTTAACTAGCGTTGTCACTGGGTAACAAAGGAATAAAACCACCAATTTTATAGAATTTTTCTTTACAAAAGAACTGGCAATAAACTAAGCCTAAACTAGTACCATTGGTACTAGTAGTTTTCTAAACACACTCAATGCTAATTTGAGCATTAAGATAGTATAGGAAGGGTTACAGTTGGGAACTAGTGGTGGTGATTTCTGTACTACTAAAATACTAGTTAGACACCAGTTCGTTCTCCTGCAGGGTATGTGCATACACACATACATATGTATGTATTTATATGTAAACATATGTAGCATATTTACAACACATAGTAAATATACATATTGTATGTATATTAGTGTCCTGCACAAGAGTATTTATAAGACTTTTCAAGACATGAGAGATTTTTTCCAATGCTTTACTACAGCGAAATATTCTAAAAGAATCTCTAAACAACACTGTTGGCAAGACAAACCACCGAAAAAAATTACTTGCCAACAGTGTTGCTTAGCGATTCTTTTAGAATATTTCGCTGTAGTAAAGGATTTGAAAAAATCTCTGATGTCTTGAAAGGTCTTATAAATAGTCTTGTGCAGGACACTAATGTATATGGATGCAAAATACATTAAAGATTTTCAAGGCCAAAAATTCAGTAATGTTAGTGAATAAATGTGTTTACACACAAATGCCCATATTAAGCTTTACATACATACATATCGTCACCTGAAATCAAAAAGGCCGTAAAAACCAAAAATATTCAAAGTAGACTTTTTTTCCTTAAAATTTTACTCGCATGTGTAAGTTCAAAAATACCGATTTTATTCATTCTTCAATCTGGCACCTAACAAAAAAAAAAATATTATTAAACTTATAAGGTTTTTTGCTTCTCCTGCAAAAAAGTTAAAAGTGCACTCACGGCCTTTTGGATTTTTGGTGACAGTATGTATGTATGTGTATATGTATTTATTCTCGAGTATAGAAACAGGCCATGAAAGATGTGGATACTGGTTTAAAGAATGTGTCGTCTTCTCTTATTTATTATTTTATTTTATTTTTTTTTTAAATAACACTTTATTATCATTAACATTAAACAAGTACCCATGTATCTGTAACCATGTGTTTGATTTCTTGATACACTCGTACCCTACATAATTAAGAAGAAAATTATGTGTTTATTCGAAATGTTTGTTGTAAAGTCAAATTACTAGTAAACAAACTAATTGAGAATGAAACATTTACTTACACAACGATTAAATAGGAGTAAAAAATGTTATGTACATACATATATGTACATATGTACATATATATAGTAACCTGAATATAGAAAGGCCTTAACTCATTTTTTTGAAATCGAGATTTTTGCAGTTTCGATACATTAGATGTTCTTTTATAGAAATATATATGTAGAAAAAAACTCGATTAAAAAAATTCTGAGTTAGGGCCTTCCTATATTAAGGCAACGATATGTAGGTACATATTTGCATATAGCTCCTTTATTGCAACATAGTCATATATAGATATGTATTTAAAAAAATTCATTTTCCGAGTTAATACCCAATTCTGTATTTCACATGAAACTAAAACGTTACAAAATCAGAATCATCGCCGAAGTAAAATAACCAATAAAATGACTACTTAACACAGCTTCAAAGAATTAATTAAATACACCTCATTTAACACCAGAGGCGCTGCAAACCTGGTTTTACCATACAAATTGTTTTTGTTAAAACCAACTTAAAACCATTTTTGAATTGGTTTTAAGTTGGTTTTATGAAATGCAACCTTGTTTTCGCTGTAATAAATTCAGTGCTGCCAAGTTAAAATGACCAGAAGCAGCTGATAACGTTTATGCAAGTGAATAACAATAGATGTCGCCTCAAAGATTTTCAATGATGATTTTCAAGATGTAGCAGCAAAAATAATCACAAAATTATGAAAAACAAGGAAAAGATTTTCATTGACTTCTGGGAAGTGAAAATAGACGATACGACTGACATCGATCCGCCGATAAAAAAGTTTTATTTTGTGATGTATTTGTGCATTTTTAATATACAATAGCTTGATTTCCAAGCACTTCTTCACTTTGTTTTACTAGTTCCATAATTTTAAAATATTTTTCTTTTTACAAAAAATAAAATAATTTACATTTTACAACGCATTGTAAAATTTCCGACTTTTTCATACAAACAAAAACAGTTGTTGTACAGTTTGTCAAATAAGTGTTATAAAAAGCAGAAAAAATTACAACAACAAATACACGCATTTCTGCAGGAGATTTATTTTATTTTTGAGCAAAGTTATTGGACAGTCTGTGAGCACGGCTGCCAGATTTGACGATTTATCGTCATTTTGAAGATTTTTGGTGTCGAAAATAGCGTAATGACTATTTGACGATTTTTCCCTTAAAATTGACGATTTTTTAAAAGTCCAAACATTGCAGTTCTTTTATAAAAAAAGCGACTATTTCAATTCATGTATTACTTATCTTCTCAAAGATTTTAGTGTAACTTTGCCCACTCTTTATTTTATATTGATATCTCTAAAAATTGATATTCTAAAAAAAATAAATGTGAAAAAAGGCTCATACAAAAAATTTCGTGCATCAAGACTACTGACACCAAGACTACTGACACCAAGACTACTGACACCAAGACTCGGACATGGCAGTCAAATAAAAAAAAGGTATGTACTGAAATAAATGGTACTAAATTCGAATCATTCTCCACGTACTTCCTGCTTTTAATTTTTTCGCCAGCTACCTTAGACTTATACATAATATTTGGTTCCCCATTTGCATCTTTAAAGTCAATGTCTTCAAATAAGGCAGGCAGTAGCCAAGCAAGAAGCTCAGGGTTTGATTTTACACCCATGGTTTATTTGCAAAATTTTCTTAGAACTATTTTTTAGAAATCGAGTTTTTTGTATTTTTCGATAGAAGAAATCTAATGTATCGAAAAATATAAAAATTACGATTTCAAAGAAATAATGAGTTAGGGCATTTCTATATTAAGGTAGCGATATGTAGATTTTGTTTTTACTATACGATTTTTAAATTTTTTCTATCCATACTAATCAACCCGGCCTAGTATACACGTTAAGAAATTCATTTTGATTTGTCCGACTTTTTTTACGATTTTTCGAGTATAAAATGACGATTATTTTATAGTTTATCGGGATTTCGACGATTTTTCGATAATTTTATCTGGCAGCCCTGTCTGTGAGTTAAGACCTGAGTTTAACAAACTTGCAGTGTGAATGTAAAATCAGCTGTTTATGGTTTTAACGTTAAAACCAGGTTTTAACTTTCAGTGTGAAAACACTATTAGGAACAAAAACGAAGCTTGCCTCCATCTCTTTCTTCACCACCTGTCTTCTCTATAATAATACCTTTTCTAAAGAAGGTAAAACCTAGTAATATTAGTAATATTAGTGTAACTTTTCTTTAAAAAAAATTGGTTGCTAAGCCCGGCCAAAGCCGGTATTTTTTATCAACCAAATTTTCCGTGGCATGACTTAAAATTGTGTCAAATTAAAGTCAAGAAATATGTATATGTACCTTATTCAACAATGAGTTTTTGCCTTTTAAATAAAGTTATTTAAACCATTCCTTGAAATTGTATGTATCAAAATTTAAATTGAAAAAATAAACGAATAACTATCCGGTCTGTTCTGAAAATCACGGTGATTTCAAATCACTTGATTTCAAAAACAAACTATTACTAAATGACTTCTTATTGAGGTTTCATTTCATTTCATTCATCGTGCAATTTACAAAAGCAACAAAGCTTTTGTTAAGCTATTAAAATCACCCTGATTTGACATGTCGTGATTTGCAGAACAGCCCCGTATAACCAGTTTTGCCTGAAAAGGTCCAAACAAAAATAACCTATAAAACGTAAGTATTTTTACTCTTTATAATCGTACCAAACAATATGGAAATGGTGTAAAATATCACAATATTCGGTTTACACAGCAATATTCGTTTTTTTCCTTTCTTTTGTGTTACTGATGATGATGAAATGACGATGATCCTCTTCATTGAAAGTGTTAGTAAAATATCAAGTTTTTATTTTGCGCATGTTTATTTTAAATGTTGGAATATTTTTCTTCTCTTCTTTCTTTTGTTTTCCATGACGTCTTTGTACAAACTAAAGATAATACAGAACGAAGAAAGACGAAAAAAAAGCTTATCAAACTGTTCGTGCTTGGAGTGTAAATATTGTCCCAATTGAATTGGATTGTAATGAGTAGGGGTCGTCCCCTTATGTATAGCAGGTATGGAAAATTCAATTCTGAAATTGGATAAAAAAAAGACTATTTGGGAGACTAAAAAATTATTTTTCGATGTATATATCTAGAATTTTAAATAAAATAAATATTGATATTGATTGATCCAATTATTATTCAATGTAATTTGCTATTCTGGTCAATATTATCACGAATGAACCGCCAAAAAACCTAACCGATATAACTTAATTTTTTTTGACAAAAAATCGATCATTTGCGATCCTAAAAAAACGATTTCCATCATTCGGTTAAGCTTTTTTGGGCGCTTATGGCTCGATATTATGAATTGATTTCAATTTTCTCTTAAATAGTCGCTTCAACCAAATGTAAAAATTTTATTGAAATTAAAAATGCCATGAGTTGAAAAAATTATCTCTTTTAAATTATTGAGATAACTTTGGTAATAAGTGAAAAATTTAAATATTTTTCATTGATTACAAGATTTTGGTGATGACAACAATTTTATAATTTTTTTCTTTGTATCATTCAAGTAAATTTAGATTTGTCTCTTTTGAAAGGCATTTCCCAAAATTAACCACTTTAGAGATATGAATGTTGCAATTTTATGATCGAATATCCACCCCTATACGATCGATGCGTCCAAGATTAGCGACCTAGTCGTACGGTGCTCCTAAAGCAGGGTGAATTTAAGCGTTCGCGACTTTCTAGCAGAACTTTGGTTCCAATATTTGAACATAGTTATCCCTGACTATGCGCCACCTTACTGGGGTGCTTCGAGCTATCTAAGCTCGCTCTGCGTAAGAAGCTGAAGGGAGACAGTCCTAGAGCAGCAGATAAATCAAAAGGCATCTCTCAATACCGACCCCATTGGAGGCAGCAACTGTTTGAGTAGCAACATCATGTATAATGGCATCTGGCCGGGGGCATCCGGTCACTCAATTGCATTTATTAAACACTAGAAATCCAAGACCAAACGCACTCTCTGTGTATTCTTCTCCATGGTAACAAGGATCCTGTTCGGAAATGCATCTCTGCTCTACATGCAAGTACAGTGATGATCTTTTTTAGTAGTAGCCATCGGACACAGTGTCAGTCCTCTTGCGCTGTTGGAACGATGCCCGCCACTCACATCTTCCAACACTTACTTGCTATGGTAAGCATCATCTTTTAAGCCCCGTGGGGTAAGACTGAAGTCTACCATTGGCTTTTGGCCACGTCATTATTCATTGATTACAGATTCCGATCAGCTGTTGATTAGACTTTGACGTTCCCAGCCGAAAGGATTCTATTTGACCGTCTTTTGATCCCACCGACACCATTATTATCTAAGTTCATGCACCTAGTAACTTCATCGGCAATGAGAGGGCAGGCGATCTAGCCAGGGCTGGATCCGCTATAGACGACTCTAATGCAATGTCAAGTGTGGTATCGTTTGGCACCTATAAAAATAATATCCTCCAACACTATCATCAGAAAGCAGAACATAGATAGAACAGACTGAGTGCGTATAGGGTCGCAAAGAAAATCTAGCCATGCTTCCGCGATTAACTCTCAGAACAAATAGTAAGCACAATTAGCAAGAAAATATCGCATTTTGTCGTAGTATTGAAGGGCCACTGGGCGATCGGCGGACTTGCCAGTAGGCTAGGTCTTCCCTATAATATATTCTGCCGCTGCCGTCAAGAACAGCACAAAAAAAGAGAGTGGCTCACCTGATCTGCTCTCTTGCTAGAAAAAAAAAACACATACAAGATGATCGGAGGTATCACAGAATGGTAAAAGGCATCGCATGATGAGCCTCAACGCAGCGGGGTTGATCTAGTACGGCAGACCAGTCGATCTAGCATTCAATGCAGACCTGACTTGGAGGCACAGTGTTGTAACTATCAAAACAGAATCTCACGGTTCTAAAGAGTGGGAAAATTTAAGGTTAGGAAGTAAATGGGCTTAAAAACAAAGTTTTTTTTTTTGACAAACCAATGTAAAGTACAAGTATGGGAATTAATTATTAAATATGATGTCGGCCAACTGTCCACCTCTCGCGCATCGGTAGACGTCTGCTCTTTTCACAAAGTTTTAAGCCACATTTACACAAAAGCTTATCTCTTCAATTCAGCGCCAAATTTAATCTTTCAGATTAGTTGACGCTGATCCTTTGCCAGGCACGTATCAAAGCTATGTATTTTCTTTAAATAAATTTTTGGGCTCATCCGTTTTTATGCTACTTTTGAGATTGGATATAGACACAAAAGTTTCTATAGGTAATCTGCTAAAGTTAATGCCAGAAAAAGCCCGGACTAGCCATACTAGAGTACGCGGGCTTATCACACCCTTTATAGCAAAGTGATACTCCTGCAGGGGCCCACATACGACAAACTTTCATAATCACGATGAGCTTAGAGCTTGCACCAACTCTCCTATAATATGCCCATCAGACTGTAAACAAAATTATGCTGCAGAAAGTCCAATAGTACTGAATTTACCATCTCCGCTATCAAATATATACTCTCTGAAGTGGAGTTCAAGTTCTATGGTTCTGTTACGTGGAGAGAGGGGGAGCAGGAGATGTTTATTAAGATTTTTTGTATTCTTTTCGCCTTATTTTTTCCTGTTGCTATTTTATTTTAACAATGTTTATTTTTGCAACAATGTTGCTTTTGATCTTCCTCGTTTTTAATTTTCTTTACTTCATGATAATGTTTATGTAAAGAAAGAGTACAAGTAATTACATACATACATATGTATATGTATGTGCGTATGTACATAATTCTTTGTTTCCATTTGATAATTCAAGGTTTTTTGGAGGGCAAGGGGGAATTAACAAAGATTGTGGAGTTCAGTCTATGTTGTTGCAGTTGTCTTCTTTCTCTTTCTGGTGTTGTTTGGCGTTTTTTTTTTGGTCCCATCAACTGAAAATGCAATTCAGAATTTATGGGTTTTTTTTCTTGTTTAAATGTTCTGCAGAAAATCAGGTTCCAGCGGCGCCTGTTTTGGATTTGAGTTTTGCCATAAATTTCGTATTGGACATGTTCGGAATAACGATCAACTTCCTCAACTGTGGAGGCAATAATTTAAGAATTATATATGGATTAAAGTTGTAAAGCATAGGGATTTTAAAAGAATTTCGGTGTAACAATCATATTCTTTTGAGCAGTGTTGCCAGTTTAGGGTATTTGTTCCCAAATTGGGGATTTTTGTTCGCTATTGGGGATGAAAATTTCGTGTTGGGGATATGGGGATTTGTTGGGGATGATAACCAAATTTTTAGGGGATATTTTGAGGATTTTTTTATAATTGATGTTAACAAGAATGAGATTTGAGCTAAGAAATGTTTGTCTGGCAAGTCTAAAAATGTGTGTTACTATTCATAGTGAATGGTTTCTAATAAAGAAGAAGTATCAAGGCAGATTAACCAATAATGAACACTACCAAAACAAAAATACGTAACAAAATGCAATATGACTTGTTAGAAGCACTTCATAGGATAAGCACACACTTTAAAAATAATTCTCAATTTGTTATGACAAATTAATCCTTCTTATGAAATGCTAACTAAAGCTTTTTAATACAAGTACTACGAGTATGTACAACAAAATTTCTGAGGCTGATGAATCAGAGGATTTCGATTCTGAAACTTTGGTTAAAACTTTTTTATACTTGTGTATACAAACTAAATTAATATGAATGTATCGATATAAATGAATTTTATTGAACAAATATGTTATTTTTGTCATTATTGTTCAAATAAAATTAAAAATTTTAAATTTTTTTAAAACTGGCATCACTGGTTTTGAGCTAAACTGGTTTTGTCAAATTATACTTTATTAACTGCAGCAAGACCGCATATAACGTTATAAAAGACAAACTTTGCGAAACCAGGGAACAAATCGCGGCACTCGTTATCGAAGGAAATAACGAAATATTTCCATATAAACTCTATTGAAATAATTCGTAATTTCAATCGATAACGAGTGCCACGATTTACCCCCAGGATTCTAATCATCGTTTTCGATAATGAGCTGATTCGATCACGTTTGTCATTTTGAAATTGTGGCATTCGCTATCGTACAAGATAATAATATGGTTCAATATCGAATGCCATAATCTCAAACTGAAAAAATGTGATCGAATCAAATCATTATCGAAAGCGACGATTAGGCCCCTGTTTTTTTTTACAGATTACCGTGAAAATTATTCTATTACATTGTTCAAACATCAAACCATACAAAATTATGCATCCTATCGCAGCATAGTGGGCCAAATTCTCATTCATATCTCCGCAGCTTCAATATTTTAGTGTCACTAAGTTGTATATACATTCTTAACTCTTAGAGCAAACTGCAAGTCCCAAAAACATCTTGCCTGCATAGGAGAGGACACGGGTACTCCCCGTACAAAGTAATTATTAGCTAAATAAATACGAAGGTTTTTTTATATAATTATATAAGAGGGTCCTATAAGATCTGTTAAACCTTTTTCTTAAGCCAGCCTTTTGGCTTTTCTTGAAAAATTTCTAAACAATGTACATTAGGGTGGCCGTTATTAATTTTTTTTTATTTCTTCTACTCTCAACCCCCAAATCGGTTGGTTCAGTTTGATGTAAAAAAAAAATACAAAAAAAAATTTCATACCGATAAGTTGTGTTTTAGGAGGTGCGTCCGGCCCTCAAGCCCATATATTCAATGCTTTTTTGTTTTGTTTAGTTCAGTTTTATTTTGACTATATGTATATGTATGAATTAATTTAATATATGTTCTCTTATTGTACATGCTTAAAATAAAAAATTCCCATATAAATATAATTTTGTTACAGAAAATTTTTGGTATTTTGTTGGTTATTTTCCTCATTATTTTCTAAAATATTAATTTTAGCAAAAAACTTTCTTCGAGACTAATGTTGTTGACTTGAAGAGCTAAAATATTGCCATATGTCATATTCTTGTAAAATGATTGTTTAAAAAGATAGTCATATGCACAAAATTACATTGAAAAATGGGCTTGAGGCCAACTTTGGGGGCCGGACTTACCCCCCTAAAACGCGGTATGAAATTTTTTTATATATTTTTTTACATGAAACTGAACCGATTTGGGGGTTGAGAGTAGAAGAAATCAAAAAAAAAGTCTCCGTACAATTAACGGCCACTCTAATGTACATACCTAATTCGAGAATAATTATTTATTCTCATATTTCATAAACCAAAGTAAAATTTAATTAGACTTTAATTTACCACAGAAATTTTTTATAAAGGCCTCTAAAAAGGCTCTATGGCTCCAATCTCCATTTTAAGTAAAAGTGGTCATACCAACTAAAAAAAAAAAAAAAAAAAAAAAAAATCGCTGCATTCAATCCCAAACATTTCAAGTCATTCTAAAGCATTAAACACATTCACCACAACAGGCTACACGAACACACGACTTCAAATGCCGCTAGCAGCATTTGCCGCCTCGTAGCCGGCTACTTAATTATTTTGGAGACGGCAGCAGCACCATCTGCAGCTGATATTCAAGTACAAATACATTGTTCAGTATTGCCAGTTTTATATATTTTTCATTTTATAAAAGTTAATTGCTCTTTTAAAATGTACTTATTTCACGTAAAAGTACAAAAATGAATTAATTTCTTTTTTACATAAATTTTTGGATATTGTTTTTGTTAAATAATATGAAATAATTGTACAAAATCATTCATTCAACGTTTTGTATTATACTGGCAATACTGAATTTTCTCATTGTAGCCAAAGAAATAGAAATTAGTTCAATTGAACTACAACAACAAAATCAGCATAGTAATAACCTGCCGCCATGTTGCCTTGCTCTCTTCAAAAGAATTATTCTCATATAAACATGTGTATTCTATCCTTGACATTTCGTAGTCGGTAGCTTGCTGTGGTGTATGTGTTTAATGCTTAAATCAACATCATTATTATCAACATGATCATCATCATTGCCAATCAGCATGATCATCATGTCATGCCGCAAATGTGTTGATAAAATAGAAAAAAAAACGTTGCAGAAACAAAAGAAAATACTTATTTCAGCAATTGTTTTCGGTTTTCAATGTCATTGAAAAACAATGAAAACTTTAAACAAAAAAAAAAAAAAAGAAGACATTTAAAATATTCAACCAGCAGCCATACATACATTCACTCCTCTCATTTATTTGCATCTTCAAACAAAAAAAAAAATTAAATAAAATATAAAATCTGCTGAAGAACTTATTTCATAAGATTTATGAAATATGAATTCTTAGAATTTGAAGATTTTTTTGGCATCAAGTTTTTTTTTGTTTGTTTTCTGTACGAGTTTGTATTTAAAAGATAATGTGAAAATATTTCTGATCCCAAGCTTTGCTTTTTTTCCAGCAATTTTCATAATTAATTTTGTTTAAACCAAGAATTTAAACCAACCAACAACCAACCACCCTTTTTCTGTTGCCCAACAGCACGACTGATTGTAAAGTCTGGTTGTGAAGTCATATTTTCTCCCATAATTTTTTGTTTTGCCATATATTTCTTTTACAAAATTATGCATATTACTTAAAATATATATTTGTAATAAATCATTTTTATTATTAAAGGGTTAAGCGCTTAAATATTTAAATATTAAAGAAAAAAATAAAGAATTCATATTTTAGAATCGTGTTAAACGCAGCAACTGCAGCAAAAATACAGAAAACAAAAAAAAGTGCCATAAGTATACAAAGATTTTTAAATAAGTTATTACTGACTGACTTTGAAGGGAAAAAAACTCTTGCCTGAGACAAAGTGAAAATGTTTTAATTTATTAACGGCTTTGTCCCCTACAGGGCAATTAAATGCTTAAATTTAAGGAAAGTTTCATAAATCACTATAATTAAAGTTCTGTGCTTTTTACTTTAAAAACAGATAAGGGATTTAAAGTAATATTTTATCTTAAACTCATTTAATATTTTTTTTTGTTAAATTTCTAAAGGATTCTAAATACGAGTATGAGATTTGTAAAAAAAAGATCCCATTTGCAGACTTTTATTGATAAAGTGTGATGTCTATTTGTGGCATGGAAGTTATGTAGATGTAAAAATTTATTTTTTCAACAAGTTTTATATGGAGAAAATTGCGAAACGTTAGAGAGTTGGCTCTAGAGATGTATAGGGTGTTTTCTTAGACGTATATAACTTCCGAAAGAGATAAGGACGTTGGTTGAAGTAGTTAGCATGTTGACTACAAAACCGAATGTCCTGGGTTCGAGTCCGCTCTCCGACAGTCATTGAATAAAACACCACGCATTTTCCTGAAGTGCATTAGTGTCCCTTTGTGGCAGTTGTTGTAGAAAAGTTCAAGTGATGAATCCATAGACACTGGTCACAGAACTATACCGACTTCAGCTGATACTAATCCTAATGTAACAACAGAGCGCCCTCCTTCGCCGTTATTCTGTAGCAGAAGCATTGAAAAAATAAAATAACCACTAAACACAGTTTCAAAAATTTAATACGCCTCATTGACACTAGAGGCACTGCAACTCTGCATTATTAAAAAAGAAAACGTACAAAAAGTGGATTGTAAAAGTATGAAGTTTTCCTCTATTTTTTTCTTCACAACCTGTCTTTTCTATTACTATCCTCTTAAAGAAGGTAACAGCTATTAGTAGTAGTAGGCATTGTCTGAGTGTTACTTCTTTTATCAATAAAAAAAATGTATATATATATATAATTCTATCGGATAAGGTGATGGTCTTTCCCTGGAAACTGGAATCAATATACTGCATGATTTTTGTCTTCCCTGTAAGAAGACCTATTTTCGCTTTTTTCTGGGTTAATATTCAGTCCTTTAGCGCAGTGTGGAGATTGCATAAGTATGCTTTGTGGCCGTTATTGTAGTAAAATTCCAGCGACAAAGGCATACTTACTGGTTTCTGAACAGTGCCGGCTTTAGCGGATACTAGTCCCAATGCAACAACAGAACGCCCTGTTTCCTCGATATTCTGTAGCAAAATCAGTTCCATAAGAGACGTTTTAATGGCTGCAAAATAGCAGCTTAGCCTTCTTCTTCTTCTTGGAGAAGCTTCACTCCGAGAACTGTTGTTTAGTCTTTGGTGTGTTGTGGTGGATCTACAGTTACAACACGGTATAAAAACTCCTTTATATTCCAGTTACATAACGACAAGCAAAACAAGCTTTCTCATATCCAAATAATCATACGAGGGCGGATCAATAAGTCTGTGACTTTTTGAATAAAACACATGTTTTTTTTGCAAAACAAAAATTTATTTTTCAACATAATCTTCTTTTAGCTCAATACACTTAGCACAACGTTTCTTCAGTTTTTGTATACCTTCCAAAAAAATAGGATTTTTCGAGGTCCTTGAAATGGCAATAATTTCATCGTTGGAGCTAAATCTCTTTCAACCGAGACATTTCTTTAGGTTTCGAAATAGCAAGTAGTCACTAGGTGCTAAATCCGGAGAATATGGAGGATTTGTAGCCCAGTTCATAGAGTTTTGCCATTGAGACTGCACACGTGTGTACTCGTGCATTATCTTGTTGAAAAAGAATTTTTTTCTTGGCCATATAGGGTCGCTTTCTTATTAAATCCTCATAAGTCGATCTAATAAGTTGGCATAATATTCGCCGTTTGTTGTTTTTCTCTTTTGAAAATAATCGATGTGGATTATCCCACGTGCATCCCAAAAAAACTGTTGCCATCACCTTATTGGCCGACAAACTCACCTTGGCCTTCTTCGGAGCAGGTTTAGACTACTGCTTGGTTTCTAAAGTAAATGGATCCATTTTTCATTCAAAGTTACAAAGCGTCGCAAAAACTCATTCGGATTGCGGTTAAACAACTCCAAACAATCCTTTGAAGTTGTCACACGTTTAGGTTTAGAGTCAAATGAGATCAAACGCGGCACCCATCTTGCAGACGACTTTCTTAAGCCCAGCTGATCATTTAAAATCGAAACCACTCAGCACTTTTACGCTTCAATCTCACGCACTTTTACTCTTCGATCGGCCAGCAGCAAAAAAATAATGTTTAAAGAGCACTCGAAATTCCCTTTTTTCCATTTTCTTATCAAAAGGCGAGCTAGTCTGTTATCAACGGCTGTCCAGCACAAATTAAATGACACAGCTTGTTCAAATTTAGACAGGAATCAACCTCTTGACAGGAGCAGTGTTGCCATTTCAATCAAGAGGCGGGAAATTCAAAAAAACACTGAGCTAATGATCCAAACTCGTATAAAGTCTCTGTCCTCTTTCAATTGTGTTGGGTGAATAGACTTCAACTATGCGTCGGGAACGTTCAATATACCGAAAGTGCTTGCACAGCCTCAGTGAAGCTAAGTAAACCATATTTTTACGGTTGAAATTGAAGATGTGGAGTTCTGAGAGAATTTACTCGTAGCTTTGACGCGGTAAATGACGCAGCTTGTTCACATTTTACTGGGAATCAATAGATAATTGCCTGTTGACAGGAACAGTGTTGCCCTTTCAGTTAAGAGGGGGACAATTTAAAAAGTTCCCGCCTTGTTGAACCGCCCTTATTTTCAAAATGGCGATTCACTTACATACTTAAATTTTTTTGGTCTTCTTTTCCACAAATAGACGTTAGAATATTGTTATTTAAAAAAAAAGTGAAACTTTTTTTACACTGTTTTCATATATCATTGGTTGAATGGATAGCATATTTTTTATAAAAGTAAAAAATTTGCATGTCATAAATGTCCTTTTATGCGAAGAAAACATCGTACTCTTGAATACCAAAAACTTACAACAGTATTTACATATTTAGATTCAAAAAGTGAAACTTCAATAAATAAATAAAGAAGATTTTAATTCAATTAAAACAACAAATCATGAAAATTTAATTAAAAAAAGCAAAATAAAAGCAAATATTGCAGGAATAAAAAAGCAGGTTATATATACCTTCAACAGTTGCAACCCTTAAAATAGAATCAATCATTACAGCACAGAAAGCATTCAGCATATTTATGATAATGACGTCAGCTGTATTTGAGATTTAATTATAAATGTAAAAAATAAAAAAGTGATATATAAACAAACAAATTATTTAACAATAATGTTTTTTTTTATTCTAAGAAGTTTAAAAAAGTTTTGTCTTTCAATAGAAACAATGATCAATTACACCCCAGAGAGTTAAAAAAGAAAACATTCGGTTTTCAAAGAAGTAGAGAAAAGGGTATCAAATGACATAACATAAAAATTTGTTACTATTTAGCTAAAAAAAAAGGAAATAGAAAAATGTTTAAAATAATTCTATACAAATTAGAAAATATGTAAATCAAATTCAGGCAAAAAAATTCCAAAAATAATTGCAATTAAATAGACAAACTTTCTAAAAAAAAAGAAATATTTTTTGTGGTTTCTTCAAGTGGAAAATGTACTGCAACATCAAACCCTTTAGCAACACAGACAGCACAGTGGGAGAACTAAAGCAAAAAAAAAAAATACTCAAGGCAAAAGCCCTAACAACCGTGGCTAAAAAGGATGCTGATTAAGCAAGTTTTTTGTTTTTATTTTATAAAGAACCTTGAGTAGAGTGTCAAACGCATTGTGTACAAAAAGCACCAAATGCATTGACAGCTAGCCCAATGAAGCCCCTTAATTTATGTGACACAACAGCAACGCACTGAAAAACTAAAAGAATAAAAAAATTAATTGATTTCATAATTTTTGGGGTATTTTTTATCCCATTAATGGATGAATTTTTTTTATAAAAATTCTTTTTTGTTTTTCTACTTTTCAATTACCTTTAGAATGAATATTCAATAAAATATGTGTCTTTGTTTCTTTCGTCGTTGTTGCACTTCCTTTAAATTAGCTTCCAAAAGGGTTTCTTCGGCTGTTAACAAAATTCTAACATATTTCAATGAAAGTGGAAACAGAAAATTAAAAAAAAATCAACTAAATTAGCACACGCTTACGCGTATTGTTAGTTTTTTTTCTTTAGAAGTCCACCTTATGTTCGCGCTGTTCCCCTAAAGGGTTGTTCACTGGGCTTCTGAAAAACATTCACACACTCACACACACACAACATTCACATCTATACAACATCAAAGGGTTAAGGAGTAGAAATTAAAAAAAACGCACATTTAGCATAAATAAGAAAAATAAACATTAAGCGGAAATTAGTTTTAAAATTTATTGCGACAAAACGCTAATGAACAACTAAAATAAATTAACTTTTCCAATCTTATGTGAGTGTTTCTAAATTGGCTGAAAAATTTTGTTGAAATAAAACAAAAAAAAATAATTTATAAAGAGCGACCCCAACAAATTTGTAAATGAAAGTAGCTCAAGCGGTTAAATTTAAGATACAAAAAAGGTAAGAAATTTTCTTTTGCTTATTAATACTGCAGCAAAAACTTTGCTTACTAGAATGCAAAAAAGTATATTTAAAGTACTTAAATAAGTACTTTCACATAATTCTTTTATTCATTACCGGGAAGTCATTATTATTCTCGCCAGTTTATTCACCTTTGCTTTTTCGGTGATACCCTAATGCTCTGGAATCCTTATTATCTCCTTACTTGCGCAATACCTGCACAGAAAAAAATATTCCTGCAATAAACAACTTTAATTGAAAATAAAATCAAAACTCAATTCGTACTGAATATAAAATAAGTTTATTTAATAAAAAGTAATAAAAATTAGTTTTCGGTAGTTAATTTTTTATATCCAAAAAAGTGTAAGTTTTCCAACCCTGAAATCATTCTTTTTGATTTATCTGATTTTTTAAACCAATCTCTTTTTTTTTTTAAATATAAGATATGTTCAATTTATGGAGAAAAATGAAAAATTTGTTTTAGTAAGTTACTTTTATATGACAAAAAAAGTTAAAGTTTTCCAACCCTGGAAACATCTTTTTTATTTTTTATTTTTAATTTAAAATACCAATTTTATTCGTAATGAAGTATAAAATAAGTTTATTTAATAAGAAAAAATTGGTTTGCGCTAGTTAATTTTATATATCACAAAAAGGTCAAATTTTCCAACCCTGGAATCATCCTTTTTGAGTTCTCTGATTTCTTACACTAATCTCTTTATTTTAAAAATATAAGATAGGTATGTTTAATTTATAAAGAAAAAGGAATCATTTGTTTTAGTAAATTACTTTTGTATGAAAAAAAAAAAAATTAAAGTGTACCAACCCTGTAAACGTCGTTTTAAATTTTTTTAATTTTTTTGATTAAAAATACCAATTTTATTTATACTGAAACATAAAATAAGTTAATTTAATAAAAAAATAAACAAAAATTAGTTTTTAATAGTTACGTTTATGTGACAAAATTAAGTTTAAGTTTTCCTGGTCTGAACCCGTCTGCTCGATTTTGCTGATTTTCAATATCAATCTATTTTAGACAATTTTTGACTTACCAGTCCAAGAACAAAGTCTCTAGCTTTTCTGGGAGCTTCGGAAAACCGATTTCACGTTCAGACAGACCGACAGACTGACATCGCTTATTCGTCTTCCCTATGCACAAGGAAGGATCCAGAATATATATACTTTATGGGTCGCTTATTAATATTCTAGAAATTACAAACGGAATGACTAACCTATATATACCCTTTTACCATTTTTTTGGTAAAGGGTATAAAAAATAAAATGGCACATGCGTATCAAACTAATTGACTCTCTCACATATTTTCAGTGTGAGTATGTTTTTACACTATGGCTATGGATGTTTAATCAGTCAAAAATAAAAATACAGGGATAATCGTAATATTTATTCATCATTCGCCACTGTATACAACTATTTCCCTGCAAATAATATTGGAGTATGTGGTCCAATCTAGATGAAACAGACTAGTTACATCATGGTCTCATGTAAGAGTCTAAACACAATGTTTGCGGTTCGGTGCGATTTATCGTTGCGGGAGAGAAAAATAAACATAATACAACGGAAGACGGCAACGGCAATACTTGTCATTGTTTGTTTAAATTTTTATTGATTTTTTTTTGCATACATTTTTATGAAAAATTTACTCTTTCTGTTAAATATTTTGTAATGGCAGTAACTAAAAACAAAAAATGATTAAAATTTTATACATTCGCAGATATATTTGATAAATTTTTTAAGCTTTTATATTTTATGACAAACATTTTTGAACTTCAAAATCATGTTTTTTTGTTGTGAACACCGCCAATTATTCAAAAACTATGGCAACATCAGAAAGAGAAATAGAGTCAGAAATTGAGAGAATAAGAAAGTCCGTAATGAAAACAAAATAGATTTTTAATTTATGCCGTTCCGCACTGCGGGTTTTTACTTCAAAATCGTATCAAAAACCGCACCGCAATGAATTCTCGTTATACACAGAAAAAAATAGACAAGAATTATTTTCAATAAAACCATGTTATTGAATAAAATTTTAATTTCAATAATATTTGTCATTAACTTGAATATTGTATTTATCAATTCCGCACATTTTAAAATATCATTTAATGTCATTTATTTGTGTTGGTGTTTTCCTTGCTTGTTGATTGACTAAACCTGGTCATGTGCTGATGTTATTGTTTATTTTGATTGTTGGTGTTGTATACGTGTGAATTCGGACAAGAAGCCGAAAAACAACGTGGCTTGTTTTTTTTTTTACTCAACAAAGTTATTTTTAGGTTATGTCAAGATAATGTGCACATAAGAAATCATGTTTTGCTTCTATTCATTATTTGCTTATTCAATAATGATTTGCTCTTTAGCTGAGTGGTAAGTACGTTAGTTTATTAGTCAAGAGATTGCCGGTTCGACTCATCCCAAACACATTTAGTTTTAAAAGCAGCCAAGCAAAAGCAAGCAAAAAGGGGTTGAAAAATGTGACATTCATCCACACACACACACACACTTAATAACAATTATCACTGAAAATAAAATTTCAGCCAACAACTTTTTTCTTTGATTCATTAAATTTCTTTATTGACTGAAAAAAAATATATTCAATAAACGTGCATACAATTTTATTTATCAATAATGCAAAAATCGTCATCACAGAAAATTCGAAAGATTTTTTTATTGAATCAACGATTTTCGTATTCAAATATCAAAATCATTTTTTTCTGTGTACATTGTGTTCAGACTCTAATGCAGTCATGGATCATGTCGTTTTCATACAATCATTCAATGCTGCACGATAAGTATTCGTGTTTAAACGAATATGATCGTTCTTCTTAGGCACTCACAAATTGTATGCGAGTAGTCTATAACTATTCCATATGGAGTAGTTTTGGGGTTAGTCCGATGTAGAGATGGGCGCGTGTCGAATTTTTCCAACACGACACGCACGAATACGAATACCATAATAATCAACACGTACGAAACACGCACGCCAAAAATTTTCCCAACACGAAACTGCACAACACGCACGAAATCAAATACAATAACAAAAAATCGTTTTTAATTAGTGTTTTTTTATGGGAATGGTTACAATTTAAGTTTAAATTTTTTTTAAACGCACTACTAATCCTAAATTAATATTTTACTTATTAAGTAAAATATTTTTTTTTATTAAAAATACAGTAGTTTTCCGATTTAACGAACCATCGGTTTAACGAATTCGGGATTTAACGAACTCATAAAAATTTTGAATTGAGTACCTTATATTACGAACACCGTAACTTTGTACCGTAATTTTGTACTCGATATATCGAACAAATACAAACAAAAATTAACAATTTTTTCCGTTGAAGCCATTTAAAATAGATTTGTATTAGTAGTAGTTCTCAAAAAAATAAGCTTGAAAAATTATTAGCCCAATTCACAATCTTGTGCAAATGGTCTTGCATCGTTGCATGTGCAAAATGGTATAGTATATTGATATTCACCACTTAACAATTCTTAGTGGTGAATATCAATATACTATACCATTTTGCACATGCAACGATGCAAGACCATTTGCACAAGATTGTGAATTGGGCTATTATTTTTTTGTTAGATTAAAAATGAACTTTTTGTTTAGTTATTCTTTGTTAACACGATTCTGATGCAAGATCTTAATACAAATTCATATGAATTGCATTTATTTTATTTATTACTCTGTTTACAATTAAAATAATAATAAAGGCATACTCCAAAAATTTTAGAGTTGTTATTTCCATAGTTTTTGAGTAAACAAACTTTGTCATAAATAGTACTCGGTTTAACGAATTTTTCAATTTAACGAACAGGGCTGACATTATATAGTTCGTTAAATCGAAAAACAACTGTACATTGAAATTGATTATTGAGGGATTTAGCTGGGTCCTATACGAAACTTTAACCTCAAAAGTGCCATACCATGGCTGGCGCTTGCGTGTTTTACGATACAAAATAGGCATTAAATTTTTTTCCTGGAAACTCATGCACACATACATATTTTGCACGTAAAATCGTTTCGTGTTTTTCGTGTCAATGTTTAGAGTTTCTGACACAAACACTGTGTGTTGAATCGTGCATGTACGTGTCACGAAAATAAACAGTACACGCACCCATCTCTGGTCCGATGTAATGCAAAGTTGGACCATGTGGACATCGCAATGTTAAATCGACCACCTTATTTTCATATATTTGGAGTAGTTTTGTGGTAATCGTACTCCTCTTTGGACTAGTCTTTACATGTACATATGTATGGACTAGTCTCATTATTTGCAGGGTTGTGTACATACAAGGCAATGGAAAATATGTGTGGTCGTGTGTGTGGCTGTTTGACAACATGCTTTGTGTGAGTGTGTAAACAAAATTTTAATTTAACAGTCAGAATCTTTTTATATTCGCAAATGAAAATTAAATTTATTTATATTTATTTTCTCTTTGGGAAGGCAAAAATGTTGACACAGAGTTTGAAAATAAAACGCCATTAGTTTTGCTAATTTATTTCAATACTTCATCAATCAGCTGATGATCTTTTAAATTCAAACTTTTGAATATGTTTTATGCTGAAAAAAAGTTCACACCAGAGAACAGATTGAATACCTTATTTTGTTGTTTTGAATGCAATCACAAAAAACCTGCATATTGTTGTCAATCCACAACATTTAAAAAAAAAACAACGCATGGCACAAACGAAAGAGATGAGTGCGTCGAATCTTATTGCTTGCATTGCTTGTTTTATATAAATGTTCACTGGTCTTACTGGTGCGAATAATTTTTACTGTTATTGAACACAACGTAGTCTTTGTACTTTGTGCTTGTATAAAACTTAAATTAGTATTCATAAAACACGATATTGATTTGAAATATATGAAACGGCTATTTGAAATACATTTCAGATCTATTTTACTTTTTACAAATTTTAATTTTTATATTTTCTTTTTTTCTAACACTGTAAAAATCGGCCTTTATTTCTTTTTTAAATTTCACCCTCACACTGCATTTTTTTAATTATAACATTAAAATAACGTAAAATAAACTTATTATTTAAACGTGATATACAAAAGATCAGCGAATACTGAGTGAATGGTATAAAAGAAATACATTATTCATTCATGCTGCATCATTTCATTTCACTGCTTGTGTTATAACGACATTGTAATAACAGAGTGCGTATGAGCAATCAACAAATCGCAACGAATTGTATCATAGCAATTACATTTGTTATTGTTGTCGAATAGATGCATGGCAAAAGCAACGAATTTATGAATTGTTAGCAAATGCGAATGGTTTCATTCCGTACTCTGGTTCACACATTTATTATTTATTGTGCAATCCATAAATAAATGCATTAAAATTTTTCTCTTTCCCAAATTTTCATTTCACTTCTCACATAAGTGTGCAAGTAAATATAAAGGGTCCGCCATTTAACGTTTTTTTTCAACTAGTGCTTATTTCGTGAATGGTAACACTTAGCTCATGTCTGATTTGACAGATAATTAGTTTTATCCTTCCGCTGAAACGAGCCAATGCTTTTCATGCTTTCAATGCTTTTTGGCTTCGCAAAGTGGGCCTGCGATCGACTTACAGAAGATGCCGATTTTGCCAAGCAAAACATCATCTTTTCAGATGAAGCTCATTTTGATCTTGGCAGGTATGTAAACAAGCAAAATTGTCGCATTTGGGGCACAGAAAACCCGCACGCATACATTGAAAAGCCGACGCACCCAAAACGAGTCACTGTTTGGTGCGGATTTTGGTCCAGAGGCATAATTGGGCCATTGAGCAAGGAGTGGCCGTTACAGTCAATGGTGATCGTTATCGGGCCATGTTGAAAGAATTTTTGTTCACAAAAATTGAAGAGGAGGATATTGGCAACATTTGGTTTCAACAGGACGGCGCTACGTGCCACACAGCCGAATCTTCAGTAGTTTTTTTTAAGCATTTTAAAAAAAAAGTTATCTGGCGGACCCTTTAAATGCAGTGAGTGAGTGGATCACTGACAAAATAAATTTTTTTTGTTTTCACATCTTTTTTTCTTGATGATATCACGAATTTTTTCCATAAATAATCAGTTCAACAGATACTCGTACAACCAACAGGCATAATAAATATAATACTGCCCTGTCGTTCTATATATTGTTACTGCTTTTCTCGGCCAAAAGCAAAAAGCTTCCATACAGTCTGACTTGTTGATTGAGTGCTTCTTAGGAAAAAAAATAAAATAAAAAAACGGCCAACGATATCGTTCAAAACTTGAGAGTTCCTTTCTGCCATATACATACTTACATATATGTATACTTTTCATATAAATGATTGTTGTTGTATTTGTTGTCTGTATTAATTTATTTTGTATACTTTTTGCTCGCTTTTTTTTAAATATTTATAACTTGGAGACCTTGAAATTTATGTATCTTTTTAGCATACAAACATGTGGAGGTATCTCTCGTATCCTTTATGTATACGAAAAAAAACAACGACTCTAATGTTAAAAAAAAATTAATAAAAATTATACACCGGCACACACTTAGTACATTGTTAAGTATGAGTGCACGTTTTATATACTTTTAAATATATTTTAATAAAAATAATAAAAAAACATACATATAGGGTGTTTTTTTGAGGGGTATAGAACTTCGAATTGAAAGAAAACACAAGAAAATCGTTTTAATGTCCATCAATTTGGCTTTATTGGAAGGATAATTTTATGCCATTAATGTTTAAATATGATTTCGGGCATGTGGCCGCCGCGGCTGGCTCGAATAAAGCTAATTCTACAGGTCCAATTTTCAACCACTTTTTCGAGCATATGGGGCCGTATGTTGGCAATAACGCCACGAATGTTGGCTTCCAAGTCCCCTAACGTTTCTGGTTTGTTGGCGTAGACGAGCGACTTCACATATCCCCAAAGAAAATAATCCAATGGTGTCAAATCACACGATCTTGGTGGCCAATTGACAGGTCCATTCCGCGAAATTATGCGCTCATCGAATGTTTCCTTCAATAAATCGATTGTGACGTGCGCTGTGTGGCATGTAGCGCCGTCTTGTTGGAACCACAACTCATCCACATTCATGCCATCCAATTCGGGAACAAAATAGTCGGTTAGTCGGCTCCAATTGCTGTGCACGGTGGCGAATCGATTCATTCGGGTCCTCTTCAACACTTTGCTCTACAGCGGCAATTGTTTCTTCGGTGCGCACTGTTCGACGTCTCTGCGGATGCGTATTATCACATAGAGTAAACGTAGTGCGAAAACGATCCATGGTTAACCGAATTAATTGCTCTGATGGACGATTATGTCGACCATAAAATGGACGGAGCTTGCGGTAAACTTCGCGAACTGAACCATTATTTTCGAAATAAATTTGCACGATTTGCAAACGTTGTTCTTTTGTCTACATGTTCATGATAAAATGCCAAACCAAACTAAATATTAATCACTTGACAGCTGACAAAATGGCCGCCAGTTAAAAAAGTGATGCCAACTTAAAGTTCTATACCTCAATAAAAAACACCCTTTATATATATTAAATATATGTATAATCTTATTTTTTCATGGTCATCTGCTTTATTGAAGTGCATTGTTATTATTATTTTTTTGCTCCTTTTGAATATATGCGAAGTTCTGTAAAAGATTTTGATAAGAATTCCAGTTGTTGTCATATGGACAGTTGCAGTCCGTACATATATCTGATAGCTACAAACATACAATACATACATATTTAACTACCTTAGCTGAATATTAATGAATTTTTTTTCTTCTTCTGCTGTATATAATTTTTGAGGGTTTTGGCATTTTGGCCACATACATTTTATTGTTTATTTTTTTATTTTTATTAATGTATTTTCTCTCAAGTGAAATGTGAAAATCTGAATTTTGTCATTATGTTTATTGTTTTGTTTTCACTCCTTTCTCAACCATAAAATTAAATTTGCACTTTTGCAGCTGCCTCTGTAATGACAAATGTGCAGTTTAAAATTCAAAATGTCCATTAACCACATTGCTGTTCGAAATTAAGTTTATTGTAAATAAAACTTTCGAAATTGTTTACACCTTTGCATGAAAACAGACAAAATAAAAAATTTAACGAATTTCTCCAAAAATCTTAATATTTCATGAAACAACAAAGCAAACAAATTTGCGATATTTTGAATTTTTAAATTTGTTTAAATTTAAATTGTAAGGAATTAATAAGAAGTAACTACAATGATAAATGAATGAAGAATTTAAATTGTTAAAGGAAGCACAGAATACTGTGACCGAATAAATATTGCATACCTTGCTGCCAGCACCTCATCTAGGGCCTGCTCCCCTGAGAAATCTCAAGATTGCGCTTGGTTCTAGTACCTGCACTTCCCAATCTCCCAAGAGACACTTGCTTAATAGACTGTATCTTATGTGGCATAAAGCTTCCCAGCGCTACATAATGTGCTTTGGAGTTTTATCGCAATAATCACATCAACTGCACCGACTATGAAGGGCACTGGAGACTGTCAAATAAACCCATCAATCAGTGCATATTTATAAGTATAGTAAGCTTGTCGTTTAAAATACGTCAATCACCATTTCGTGCCACAACCGCTAAAAAAGCCTAAACGAAAAATTGTTTTAACCTCGTTTTTTTTACGAAATACCATTATTTACGATCGCTAAATTATCGATTTCGGTCAAAAAATTAAGTTCGAAATTATATCGCTTAAGTTTTATTTGGCGGTTATGGCACGATTTATATTTTGACCATGTAGCGCAATATATGCTTTTGTTCCTCCACGCACGACTTCATCCCTAACAAGAATCAAAATGCAAATTATGTTTTTCCCTCAATCAAAGTTTTAGGCAATCAAATAATCAAGCGTCAAATAAAAATTCAAAACTTTTTGCGTCTTATCACCCATTGGCGATAATGCATACTTTTAGCCGAAAGAATACGACTACACGCACGCAGGTAAATGATTAAAGAATTTGTTGGATCGTCTCCAGGGCACTTTACTCTTACCTAGGGTTTACACGTGCAAGTGCAAGTTCGAAAAACTCAATACACTCAAACTCTTTTACTAACACGTCTACACTTTCGGCACTTGCAGCCTACTTCCAACTCAAATGCCAAGGAATTTTACAAGACAGTGACTTGTTGAACTTGTAGCAAGTAAATGGAAAGTTAGCTAACAGTGTTGCCCTATTAATAGTTTAGCACAAATTAACTGGATTTCAGTGTAGTGTTAAGTGAGATTTTACTCATTTTAAATACATTTAAAAGCTAATGTAATAATTTTTTTTTTTTTCTTAAATATTCATAAATCGAGCAGTTTATTAATTTTTTAGACATAAATAACATTGAAACAATACGAATAAAGTTCAACACTATCTGGTTCCCTTAAAATTAAAATTTTTATGTTATGGACAACCCTGCACTAAAAGGCACACATGCAAGTTACAAGACAGTCGGGCATTTGTGAGAAATTTTCGTTGATAATACGTACACAGAGCTTGCATGCAAGGCACTTGCATGTGTAAACGCAGGGTTAATGCCACGTCTTTTGAAGTATTCTCCCAACTTGAGAGCATTCTTAGATTATTTGTGCTTAAGGACATGAGAGCTTTAAAACGATTTGTTGCTATACATGCCAATCATTAGCTTTGCTTCAATCTAGGAAGATTGAACCATAGGTATTCTCTGGTATTCTTGATTTTCATCGATATGTTTTCTCTGATGGTTTTGATCCAACCATGAAGTGAGCCTGTTACATATTTCGAGGGGTGAGCTAAGAATTTAATTGAATCAATTAAAAATTTATTTGGATCAATTAAAACTTTAATTCGATCAATTAAAAATTTATTTGGATCAATTAAAAATTTAATTTTGTCAAATAAACATTTAATTGGATCAATTAATAATTTAGTTGAGTCAATTAAAAATTTAATTGTGTCAAAACATTTAATTAGTTCAATTAAAAGCTCAATTAATTCAATTAAAAATTTATTTCAAAATTCAATTCAAAATTTTATTAAAAAATTATATTAAAAATTCTATTAAATATTTCATTGAGTCAATTAAAAATTTAATTGGGTCAATTAAGAATTTAATTAGATCAATTAAAAATTTAACTGAGTCAATTAAAAATTTAATTGACTCAGTTAAAAAAAATTAAATTGAGTCTATTAAAAATTTAATTGAGTCAAAAATTTTAACAAGTTCAATTAAAAATTTTTTATTTCAAAATTCAATTAAAAATATATTTAAAAATTCAATCAATGAAAAAGTTTAATTAACACAACAACACTTTTAATTGATTTTTGATTTTTTTTTAATTAAAGTGTTGATGGAACAGATAAAGGGTGTTTTTTATTGAGGTATAGAACTTTAACTTGGCATCACTTTTTTAACTGGCGGCCATTTTGTCAGCTGTCATGTGATTAATATTTAGTTTGGTTTGCCATTTCATCATGAACAGGTTGACAAAAGAACAACGCTTGCAAATCGTGCAAATTTATTTCGAAAATAATGGTTCAGTTCGCGAAGTTTACCGCAAGCTCCGTCCATTTTATGGTCGACATAATCGTCCATCAGAGCAATTAATTCGGTTAACCATGGATCGTTTTCGCACTACGTTTACTCTATGTGATAATACGCATCCGCAGAGACGTCGAACAGTGCGCACCGAAGAAACAATTGCCGCTGTAGAGCAAAGTGTTGAAGAGGATCCGAATGAATCGATTCGCCACCGTGCACAGCAATTGGAGCCGACTAACCGACTATTTTGTTCCCGAATTGGATGGCATGAATGTGGATGAGTTGTGGTTCCAACAAGACGGCGCTACATGCCACACAGCGCACGTCACAATCGATTTATTGAAGGAAACATTCGACGAGCGCATAATTTCGCGGAATGGACCTGTCAATTGGCCACCAAGATCGTGTGATTTGACACCATTGGATTATTTTCTTTGGGGATATGTGAAGTCGCTCGTCTACGCCAACAAACCAGAAACGTAAGCAGACTTGGAAGCCAACATTCGTGGCGTTATTGCCAACATACGGCCCCATATGCTCGAAAAAGTGGTTGAAAATTGGACCTGTAGAATTGGCTTTATTCGAGCCAGCCGCGGCGGCCACATGCCCAAAATCATATTTAAACATTAATGGCATAAAATTATCCTTCCAATAAAGCCAAATTGATGGACATTAAAACGATTTTCTTGTGTTTTATTTCAATTCAAAGTTCTATACCTCTTAAAAAAACACCCTATATCTTTTTCTTTGTTTACTCCACCTTTTTGGAAAACTCCAAAAACCCCATACTTAGATGAGTTAAAAGCTTAATATATTCCACAAAAATATTTGCCTTAAGAGTTGATATAAAAGTCTTGAGCAAATGCAATACATCAAGTGCAAAGATTTCATAGTTGCTTATGCCGTTGAAATGAGAGGAGCTTAAAGCAAACTGTAATAATAGGTTGAGTTGTAAGCTTTTAAAATGCCTATAGGCGTCATTTGCGGGAGAGCCTTTTTATTTTGAATCAAGTTTGATTTTTTTGTTCAGTGTGATGTGATTAAAGCGGCCCAAATATCAAACACTATTTGACATCTCTACAGCAAACCGTACAATCGCACAAAACGCCCATACACGACCAAACCGCTGGCACAAACACTTGATTGCGCATGCATGCTGTTGTAGTGTATGGGCCCCTTAACTTTTAAAATGCAGTTGTGTTTATGTATAACTCACAAATTCCTTCCCTTCAATAACAAACAAAATGTGTTATTTTAAAATTTAAAATATTCCCTTGCAACCCATTGGTCTATATACATAAATAAAATCTATTGCTTTGACCTTAACATATTTCGCTTAACAGTCAGCAAACATTTAAGCGATTTAGTCACAAAACAGCAATTTTATTTAGCAAAATATTTTGCAAAAAAAAAAAAATTAAAAAAAACTCTGCAGGCAACATTAACATGCAATAATTTTCTTATTTATTTTATTGCAGCTATTTCAGCTGATCGTATAAAAATAAAATAAAAAAAAGAAAACATGCTGTTGATGATCATCACTATCATGAACGTTATTAATGGGTTCCTGTCAATGAGTTTACCGGCTACTTGCTGTGGCAAACAGCACAGGAACACTTACGAATACAAAATAAAAAAAAAACAAATAAAATAAAAAAAGGGAAAAAGAAATCATACTCGTACACATAAAACAATTGTTGTATGACTAAAAATGGAACATAAAGGCTGCCCCTAAACAGGTCTATTTATTTCCAACAATGATTATAATGATTATTTCGACTGCAAAACTGGTCGGTCGGTCGTATTTATTTTATTTCACATCAGAGTGATCTGTGTTATTTCTCTCGTTTTTTGCTGATTTTTTCTTTCTTCTTAAAATTCAATGCTTCGCTGATTGCACAATTATCAATGTAGAAAGGGCTTGGATAAAAGGCATAATGACAGCAGCAACCACGGCAGCAACAATCGGTGGCAGAAACACTATACGATTTAATTTCATACGTAAGTATGTATGCAACATTTACTGCCTGGTGATTTACATCAATGTTTCCACTCGTCGCATTACAGCGATACTTTTAAATATGTGTTGCATCAGGAGTACTTGATTTTTTTTTTGTTAAAATCAGAGTCGTAAAGATCTCGAGGAGTAGTAGAGGTTTATTTGTTAAACTAAATTTGGGTAATCGGGAGAAAATTTGGAGCGGACTGATTTCGAGGTCAACAAAAATACTGATTAATCTGTGATAGAAAACCGAGCTGTGATAATTTGTGTTTGTGCCGTGATTATATTTTTATTTATACAATTTTATTATATTAATTATATATTATTATTATATATTAATTATTTTTAAAATGTTGTGATGTCCAGTTTTAATTTTATTAAATGACAATTTTTATATTATGTCCGTGATGTCCAGTTTTATTTGCTTATAAGTTTCATACTAATATGTAAAAAATCATAAACCTTATTTAAATAAAGAAAGCTCCTGAGGAAGCTGGGAAAAAGCCAACGAAACGTCGAGCAAACAAAGATGTAAAAAACAACTACACATCAGAAAGAAAATTGTTTTATTAAAAATCTAAAACAAAAACTTGACCAAAGATTAGCCTAGGGAAATCCCCACGAATATTTATACAACAAAAATATTATTTTTAAATTTTAAGCTTTAAGTGTAGTGGAATATATTTTTTATAGAACATTTTAGGCACTGATATGCCCGTTAAAGCCCAGTTCAGACTATTATACAAGTATTAATACTTTCATCACATTTTACGATACAGAAATCTAAATACATTCGTTGCGACTGTCAAAAAATCTAACGTAAAATCACACATTGTGTTCAGACCATCTTCACACACTTCAAACAAAATGTGTAATACAAGCAGAAAACAAAACAGCTTTTCAATGAAAATGTCTGTGCTATTCAGTGACTAGCGGCGGCAAAGCGACTTCGTGTAGGCGGGGACGTGCCGGCACTTGAAAAAATTCAGCAGTTAAAAATATTCTATGTAAATAACAAAAAAATTTTAAGAAAAGATATTACAAAAACGTTAAAAAATTACGTCAAAGAAAAATATACCTCCATACGATACACTAATTCAAAATTTTGAGCCGATATAAATATGACAAGACATTACATCAATGACGACACGCTATCGGCGGCGAAACAGCCGACTTGGAAATTTGGTTTGTATGAAAATGCAACCCTGCTCTAATGAAAAGTATTATCATTTTTTAGTTAATTTTAATTATTATTCGAACTCCATTTGTTTCTATATTTGTGATTTGAACGGGCTAAAGTTCGTATCGCTTTTTAAGCCAAATTACATGTGATAATTATTAATGAACAAATAACACCAAAGTCTGTTGTAAATATTCTGACTAACAACACATAGTTGAACGGAACAGCCAGCCGTTTTCGAAGGCCACTAAACCTTCATCATCAGCGTTCTTTTGTGTTTGGTCCACTGTGTGTGGTGTCAGTTGATGTAGATTTCTGCTTTATATACTTAAGCCCCGTTCAGACTATTATACAAGTATTAATACTTTCATCACATTTTACGATACAGAAATCTAAATACATTCGTTGCGACTATCAAAAAAATTTAACGTAAAATCACATATTGTGTTCAGACTATCACACTTCAAATCAAATGTGTAATACAAGTAGAAAACAAAACAGCTGTTCAATGAAAATGTCTGTGCTATTCATTTACTAGGGGCGGCAAAACGGTTTCATGCAGGCGGGGACGTGCCGACACTTGAAAACATTCAGCAGTTAAAAATATTCTATGTAAATAAAAGAAAAAAATTTAAGAAAAGATATTACAAAAACGTTAAAAAATTACGTCAACGAAATATACTTCCATACGATTCACTTATTCAAAATTTTGAGCTGATATACATATGACAAAACATTACATCAATGACGACACGCTATCGGCGGCGAAACAACCGACTTGGAAGTTAAGTTTGTGTGAAAATGCAACCCTGATCTAATGAAAAGTATTATCGTTTAGAAAATTTTCTAAAAACGAAAAAGTCTTATGGGATGTCAAAAATTTTATCGTATTATTTGCCACTTTGATGACATTTTGCGTTCAGACTATCACACTTGTACGTATTATTTGAATTTTTGACAAGTATAAATACAAAGTATAATAGTCTGAACGCGGCTTAAAGAATACCTTCTTGCCCGCTGTAGCGGAAGGGATAAAAAAATACATACATACATATACAGAGCAATTATGAATAAAATTCCGCGTGAGATTTCTCCCGGGAACAATTTCAATCAATAGCAAGTAATAGGAAAGACAAAACAAATCTAATTGGAAAAGTGGGAAATCTCACGCGGAATTTTATTCATAATTGCCCATCAAATTTTATGCCAAGTTATTTGTATAGGGTATTTTTTATAGAGGTATAGAACTTTGAAATGGAATAAAACGAAGATGAATTTTTTAAATTGATATGAAATTTTCTTTATTCGCAAGATAATCTTCTGGCATTATAATTTAAATATGACTTCTGGCATATGACTGCCACGGCTGGCTCGGACGTGGTTTATTCTGGAGGTTCGATTACCGATGACTTTTTCCATAATCTGTGGCCGTATATTGGCAATAACGCGGCGAATGTTGCCCTCCAAGTGGTCAATTCTTTCGGGCTTATCAGCGTAGACTATAACGACTTCACATACGCCCATACACAGAAAAAAATGATTTTGATATTTGAATACGAAAATCGTTGATTCAATAAAAAAAATATTTTGGATTTTCTGTGATGACGATTTTTGCATTATTGATAAATAAAATTGTATGCACGTTTATTGAATATATTTTTTTCAGTCAATAAAGAAATTTAATGAATCAAAGAAAAAAGTTGTTGACTGAAATTTTATTTTCAGTGATAATTGTTATTGTGTTGTGTGTGTGGATGAATGTCACATTTTTCAACCCCTTTTGTTTGCTTTTGCTTGGCTGCTACTAAAACTAAATGTGTTTTGGAATGAGTCGAACCGGCAATCTCTTGACTAATAAACTAACGTACTTACCACTCAGCTAAAGAGCAAATCGCTTTTGGATACGCAAATAATGAATACACGCAAAACATGATTTCTTTTGTTTCTTCTAATCTAAAAATAACTTTGTTGAGTAAAAAAAAATCAAGCCACGACGTTTTTCGGCTTCTTGTCCGAATGCACACGAATACAACACCAACAATCAAAATAAACAACAACATCAGCACATGACCAGGATTAGTCAATCAACAAGCATGGAAAACACCAAAACAAATAAATCACATTAAATCAATGCTGCCCACAGAGAGAAAACCGAGAGAAATGTATAAGCGTATGTGCATTCATTTGTACAAAAAGCCGATTGATGTTCGGCACTCTGGTGCCTCTCTGGCCAGCAGTGCATTAAATGATATTTTAAAATGCGCGGAATTGATAAATACAATATTCAAGTTAATGACAAATATTATTGAAATTAAAAATGTTATTCAATAACATGGTTTTTTTTATTGAAAATAATTCTTGTCTATTTTTTCTGTGTAGAAAATAGTCTAGCGGCTTTAAGTCGCAAGATCTTGAAGGCCAATGTACGGCTTTCGGGCTTATCAGCGTAGACTAACGACTTCACATATGCCCATAGAAAATAGTCTAGCGGTGTTAAATCGCAAGATCTTGAAGGCCAATGTACGGCTCCGAAACCTGAAACTATTCGATTACCAAACCTTCTTATAAACCGTCTTATTGAAATCACAGCTCCTGCACATCATGGTTGTTCAATAGATCAACGAAAAAGTCGGTAATCATGGCTCTATAGCCTGATTATAGGCTCTATAGACTGATTGTGGCCTGCCTCTACGCCACGCTCTATAACAGAAATGCCTTCTTCTGTACGCACTGTGCGACACCTCTGTGGATGCATACTGTCATTTAGTGTAAATGTGGTGCGAAAACGTTCCATATAAGAAATTTATTATGCGACATATTGTCAGAAGTTTATTTTAATTTGAAATTTATTTGTTAGTGGTTCAGCGTTCTCTATATATTTCATTGTTGCTGTAACAAATCATCAGTAGACTTCAACCACACATTTTGAATAGTCACAAACCTCTTATCTTATGCACATACTTTCAAGAACTATTTGAGAATTCATAAATAAGAGTATTTTTGAAAATCACAAAAGAAAAATAAGCGTAGTAGGCTTAGAAACTAATACAAAAACCCAGCAAATAATTTATATTCGATATGAATCTATTTTATTTTTCTACATAAACCCAACTCAAACATAAACATGACAAAATGGCAGCCAGTTAAAAAAAGTGTTGCCAACTTAAAGTTTTATACCTCTATAAAAAAAATTTAACAAAATTCCTACTTGAAACATTTTTATAAATTTTCTGCCGTATTCAGAAAAAATAATTTTGGTTTACAAATTTTGTATGGAAATTTGTTTGTTAAACGTTTTGCAAACCAAATTATTTTTTTCTAAATAAGGTTTTTATAGCTATTTAAATAACGTTTGTAAATATTGTATTAAAGAACTATTTTTATTAACACTTTCATAGTTAACACTTGACTACTGTACAGTAATTCTAAGCAGTGTACTTCAGTGAAGCTTTCGCAATGGAAAAAAATGTTCTATGAGTCTTTTACAGCAAGTCAAGCAGAGTAGGGTTTGCACAGCGATTATAATCGTAATCGTAATCACGATTAATCGCACCCCTTAATCGTAATCGAACCCGATTACGATTAAAAAATTTTCCCTTTTTTAAGCAAATAATTTATGCCAAATTTGCATAGAGGGCAAATTCAACTCATAAAAAATTAAAATTAAAATTTTTAATACAAAATACATACATTTGGAATAAATATGTCTATATGTTTGCATTTTATTGGCGCTTTAACAAATCATCAGTAGACTTCAACCATACTTTCAAAAATCATTTAAGAATTTACATAAACTTTTTGGAAATTCCAATAGAATAAGCAAATAGACTCGGAAACTTATACAAAACACAAGAAACGATTTATAATCGATGTGCATCTATTTTATTTTCCTACACCTTAATACAATAAACGTATTATAAGGTAAAACGATAATTAAAATCCAAATTAAGCTCTTATTAAATTTACTATTTTATTATATTATATTCTCCCAATTTTATTTAAAAAAACGTCGTAATATCTCAAAAATTTCATTACGATTGATATAAATGTTTTTCATTCGGTTGGCCGACAGGTGCAGTTTGTTTTATCTCGGGACCTCGCATTATTCCAAAAATATAGAAATACTAAAAAAGGGTATAGTTATAAGTGAGTGTCTGAACCAGTGATGCCAATTTTGCCATTTTCTGGCTAAATTTAGCCATTTTTCATCCCATTTAGCCGGAAGAAAAGTGCATTTAGCTATTAGCTATTTTTTTTAGCCATTTTCATTTTTATCTAGCTATTTTTCCAAACATGGAATTTATTTGTGATTTTTCATAAAAAATTTAAACTCGTGTCAAAGGAACACTTATTGACTACCAAAAAACACAACAGAGTATTGTTTCGTATTAATATCAATTAATCCCGGTTCAAATTTACCATTTTTGTTTGCAGCAGTCTAAAAGCGCTTATATGAAAGAGATGGCTAAATTGGTAACAATAAGATTTACTACTCCGTTCTTATAATCGTTGCAATGTTGTTATAAGTTGTCGGTTCTAATTGGTGGTTTCTGATATCAATCAAACAAGTGTCATTTTTGTTTTTCATGATTGAAAATAAAAAATAAACTTCAGTTTAAATGAAAGTTTGAAAAAAAGAAAATGAATCAAAAGTATAAACAAAAATTTCGCAAGGAATGGATTAGTAACCCAAAAATTTAAAGACTGAATCAGAGAAACCAGTCGACCGGCTCGAAGCCGACGGCGCGCCGCCGCCGGTTATTTTTTTTGTATATCAAGCCGCCGCCGTTTATATCGGCTCGCATCGGCTCAAAACCAGCCGAAATTTCGTCTGCTCAAAAAGACAAATTTCCGAAAAAAAATTTTTGAAAATCAATTTTCAGTTTCAATTTTTATTTTCTCTTTAAATTTTTTTTTTCGCGCCGCCGAAAATTCTCTCGGTGCGCCGCCGCCGGTCACAAAACTACTGCGCCGCCGCCGCCGATAATTTTGCCTCGACTTGTTTCTCTGGACTGAATAGCAGAAAACACTAATGAATGAAGGCGTACTGTAAGTATTGCAAGTTTGCCCTATATGCGCAGTTTCTTGACTACCTGAATAAAAATAATTTTATTTATTACTTCAATTTATTGTTTTTATTTACTTTAAAAAAGTTTCCGATTTGCTTTAAAAAAATAATATGTATATGAAATACCTTCTTATTTTTACTAAAGTTCATGATTTTTGCACTCGATGGCGCTTAGCCATTTTTTAGCTAGTTTTTAGCCATTTTTTAGCCATTTTTTAGTCTTCATTTAGCCATTTTTGGTGAAAGAATTCTGGCATCACTGGTCTGAACGTGATGAATTTATATCATGATGAATGAACAACTTCGTATAAAAAAAAACGGTATAAAAAATACTGTTTTTATAAGAACTTGTTTATTCATTATGATATAAATTCATCAGATGTGGATACAAAATGAAATTAAGAAAGTAGAAATATATGTACTTCGTCCTAGAAAGATTGAATTCCCATAATTCGTATTGTTTTTGATACTAATAAGTTCTGATTTACGAACTTCATTTTACATGCTTTACAATTTTCGCAAAATAAAAATTAAATTTAATTGAAAAATTATATTAAAACGCGAAGTCAAGACAAAATAACTAAATTTCTGTGGCTAAACCCATTAAGTTCGACTAAAACTCATGAAGCAGTTTATTTTGGTTTTAGAAGAAATTATAATAGTATATTTTATTGATTAATAGATATTAACCGATAATCGCGATTAATTGCACATTTTTTAATCGTAATCACGATTATTGAAATCTGCGATTATTTGCAAACCCTAAAGCAGTGCGTAGTACTAGAAAACTTTTTAAGCTTTTCCCTTTCCAGCAAAAAAAAAAAAAAAAAAAAGAAAACGACCCTGCTGAACGTAATTGTATTCACGGACCACAAATTTTGTTGCATTTTCTTAATGGTCGCCTATGAACGACCACATTTGCAACTTTTATTATTGCATACATATATGAATGTACAAGCATACATACATACATACGTATGTAAAGGGTGTTTTTTATTGAGGTATAGAACTTTAAGTTGGCATCACTTTTTTAACTGGCGGCCATTTTGTCAGCTGTCAAGTGATTAATATTTAGTTTGGTTTGCCATTTCATCACGAACAGGTTGACAAAAGAACAACGCTTGCAAATCGTGCAAATTTATTTCGAAAATAATGGTTCAGTTCGCGAAGTTTACCGCAAGCTCCGTCCATTTTATGGTCGACATAATCGTCCATCAGAGCAATTAATTCGGTTAACCATGGATCGTTTTCGCACTACTTTTACTCTATGTGATAATACGCATCCGCAGAGACGTCGAACAGTGCGCAGCGAAGAAACAATTGCCGCTGTAGAGCAAAGTGTTGAAGAGGACCCGAATGAATCGATTCGCCACCGTGCACAGCAATTGGAGCCGACTAACCGACTATTTTGTTCCCGAATTGGATGGCATGAATGTGGATGAGTTGTGGTTCCAACAAGACGGCGCTACATGCCACACAGCGCACGTCACAATCGATTTATTGAAGGAAACATTCGATGAGCGCATAATTTCGCGGAATGGACCTGTCAATTGGCCACCAAGATCGTGTGATTTGACACCATTGGATTATTTTCTTTGGGGATATGTGAAGTCGCTCGTCTACGCCAACAAACCAGAAACGTTAGGGGACTTGGAAGCCAACATTCGTGGCGTTATTGCCAACATACGGCCCCATATGCTCGAAAAAGTGGTTGAAAATTGGACCTGTAGAATTAGCTTTATTCGAGCCAGCCGCGGCGGCTACATGCCCGAAATCATATTTAAACATTAATGGCATAAAAATATCCTTCCAATAAAGCCAAATTGATGGACATTAAAACGATTTTCTTGTGTTTTATTTCAATTCGAAGTTCTATACCCCTCAAAAAAACACCCTATAATACTATTTTGTATACAAACATTTACTGGATCATAGTAAATGCCAGTGTGTCAGCACCATAAGATAAAAATATAAATGTAGCAGCATGCATTTAAACCAAAGTCACCGCACCGCACACAAAAAAAAGGAGTTGGAAATTAAAGTAAGGCAGGAGGTTTCTCGGGAATTGTTCACAACTACAACTACTGTTCCGCCATAGTGCAACAATAACATCAGCTAATAGTTCAAAACATGCCACACAAAATCAGCAAAACAAAACTAAACTGTATGCCTACATATGCACGTACATATGTATGTATATATGTATGTATGTTTGAGTGAGTTTACATAAATAGTTCGTTCGAGTGCAACAATATAAAACTTGAATTTTGAAAAAGGAGAAGACAAAATGAAATACCTACTATAAAAAAAAATAAATAACAACAAAACAGACTTAATTATTTTTTTTGTTATCAACGATCTGGCTGAAAATCAGACATGGGCATACTGCAGTAAATATTTACTGCAGTAAAAAAGCAGTAAGCAGTAAAATTTTACTGGTTACTGAAAAAATTTGCAGTATTCAGTAAAATTTTACTGAATACTGAAAAAAGCAGTAACCAGTAAATTTTTACTAAAATGAAATATTGTTGCAGTATTTTACTGGTTACTGAAAAAAATAGCAGTAACCAGTAAATGTTTAAATACTGCAGCGTGACTCTTATAGAGTTATTATAAGTCGAAGGAAGCAACCAACAGCAAAAATACACGCTTTGCTTAAATTGTAACAAATACCAAAAAAAAAAAGCAATGTGAGTCCGATCACAGAGAAGATCTGTAAACATCTAGTAATGAAATTTTTTTTTTCAAGTTGAAAGTACTTATGCTTTTAGTATATTTTTTTTAAATTATTATGAATACATTATAATATTGCTGATAATGCAAATTAAATTTCATTATCAGTAAAAATTTACTGAATTTTTTCAGTAATCAGTAAATTTACTGCAATTTTTAATGCAGTACATACATATATACTGCAGTGTGCCCATTTACCTACTAACCAATAAGTTAAATAAAACAAACAAAAACAAGCAAATTCCTATGTTTTTACAACATTATAAGTTTTGATACTTTTAATTGATTAGTTAATAAAAATATACTAAAAGAAAAAGTACTTCCAACTTAAAACAAATTTTTCATTACTAGATGTTTACACATCTCCCCTGTGATCGGACTCACATTGCTTTTTTTTTTTATTATTTTTACTGAAATTTTAGTGGTACTGCAGTGCTCATCTATGGTAAAATCCTTTACTTTTACTTTTTAATTTTTAATTCGTGTTGTTCATCGTTTAGTTGTTGCTGTTCTTGTTGTTGTGTATGCATTGCAATTAAAATAAATTCAGTAAAGTGCGACTTTGACTCGCGCACATTCGGTTTTGATTTTTTATTTTTTTATTTAGCTTTCTTCCTTTTTTAAGCTTTTTCAGTTTAAACGATTTTTTTTCAGTTTTATCACTTTTTTCTCGTTTTGGCGTTTTTTTTATCTTTCTGCGTTTTTTTAGTTTTCGCAATTTTTTTTCGATTTTTTCATTTTGGCGATTTTTTTATTTAGGCGAGATACAGCAAGTTGTCAAAATTACAAAGTCAAAATTGCATTAACTGATGGAACACCCATTGATTTAAATTTTTTAAATTTAGTGTTAATTGTTGTAGTCTGTATAAAAATACACTAACTTTTAAAAGTTCAAGTGTATATACATATGTACATACAATTGTATGTATATTACATGGGATTTTAACATTTTTCGTTGCTCGTTTTGGAACACCCTTTAGTTTTTAGCTCTCATGTATTTGTTGTTGTAGTGGCCAAATGTCTACATATTGTGTTCAAATTTCAAGTCCGTAGCTCTTACGGTTCATTTTCACCTTTCGCTTTCGGCTTCGAGCCGGTCGACTTGTTTCTCTGCTTGGTATTGCTTCTTTCAAACACTAATACACTCATACATAGCTCACACCGATTTGACAATGCAAAGCAAAAGCAAAGAAATCTCAGCAAAGAAATCTCAGCAAAGAATCAAAGCCAAAAAATTTTTACCCCCCCCCCCCCCCCCCCACTAGCGTATAGATGTTTACACATCAAAAAGAACAATAATAAATATCAAACAAATTCCGTGATCTTCGTTAAAATGTTAGTTATATACTTACATAGATTCATTGAAGATGCATCGATCAAGGAGCATATAGGCCTTAGAGGAAACCCCTCTTTATGAATTTTAGGCAGTCCATATATAAAATTTTACTGAAAACTGCAATTTTTTCAGTAACCAGTAAAATACTGCAACAAAATTTCATTATCAGTAAAATACTGTAAAAAAAATTTCATTTTCAGTAAAATACTGTAGAAAAAATTTAATTTTCAGTAAAAATTTACTGGTTACTGCATTTTTTCAGTAACCAGTAAAAAAGGATTTTTTTTTATTGCAGTATGCCCATGTCTGCTGAAAATAAACATAAAATAAAGGCCAACACAATTACTAAGTGTTGAAACCGAAAACGTAGTGAAAAATATTTTTTTTTCGCACTTGTTAAAAACATGAAAAGAAAAGAGGAAACCATATGATTTCTAGGAATCTCATTCAACTAGTTGAGAAGCCCGCCGCCTGCCACCCCTTTTTTCATAAGTGGCGCATTTCAATATAAAATATGTGCTAAAAAGTAATTTTTTTTTAAATATTAAAACTCCTCTTTTATTTGGATTCCCATACTGTGAAAAGGCCACAAGATGATTTATTTGAAATACGAAATGTATCTATGTATGTACATATGTAAATACATATGCATGTATGTACATACATACATACATACATATGTATAACAAATATTATTTATATTCATCTCATTTAGCGGATTAAGTATGTCAAGGGGAAAGGGAGGTTTGATTTTATGCTGCCTTTTGTTTAATCTTTTGTTTATTCCATTTTTTCCTCTTTATTAAACAATATTGTCACTTTTGGATTTTTTTTTTGCTGTTTGTAACCATTTGTTTGTCTTAATAAGTTGTGAAAACAACGCAATTTCCAAATAAAAAAATTCTTTAATTTTTTTTCAGATTCGTATTTGAATTGTTTGATTGTCCAAACACATGTTGTTGATCACCATTTCTTTAAGTATTTTTTTTTTCATTTTTGTTCATCTTTCAAATACAAACTTTAAGATTGTAAAATGTACATACATATGTATGTATGTATGTATGTACATATCGTTAACTTAATACAGAAAGGCCCTCACTCAGAATTTGTTTTATTATACAATTCAACAAAAATGGTAAAGGGATACATATGTACATATGTATGTATATGCGACCCATAAAGTAGATACCTACATACTTATATTCTGGGTCCTTATACATAAATAGGGAAGACGAATAAGCGATGTCCATCTGTTCGTCCGACCGTCTGATGTACGTGAGATCGGTTTTCCGAAGCTCCCAGAAAAGTTCGGTTTCGGTTTTGAACTGGTCTATCAGAAATTGTTAGAAAAAGATTGGTTTTGAAAACCAGCAAGATCGAAAATAAAGTTTCAGAGCTGGGAAATTTGAAATTTATTTTTCCATTTAAAAGCAACTAACTACCTAAAACTAATTTTTTTAGTAAGAATTAAGTTGGTATTAAAAAAATAAAATAAATAACAAAAATTAAAAATTTTAAAAACCCCCGACTTTTTTCAGAAAAGATGTTATATCTTCTAAACGGCTGGACCGATTTTCTTCAAACATAGCTAAGAACCCTCTCGATCAAGTCATCTTTCAAACAGAAAAATGAAAATAGGTCCAGCCGTTTGGCCTGTACGTGGACACGGACAGACACACAGATGCACAGACACACAGACACACACTACAAACTTATAACACCCCTTTTTTTAGTCGGGGGTTAAAAATTATTCTAGGTTTAGTGTAAAAAACACAAGAATCTAAAACGATGATTCCAGAGTAAGAAAATTTAACCTTTTTTTAAAATAAAAGTAGCTACATCAAATAATTTTTTTTTTATAAATTAAATATATTTTATCTTTTAGAAGGAAATAGTTTGGTATAAAAAATTTCAAAAATATAAAGTAGCACGTTGACTACAAAACTGAAAAAACTCTGTTCAATCCTTGTGTCCAACAATAATTAAAATAACAACATCACGCATTTTTCTAATGTGCATGATAGTGTTTTCACACTGACATGGTTTTAATAAAAGTTGGTTTTAACGTTAAAACCAACTGTTAAAACCTGATTTTACCATACAAATTGTTGTTGTTAAAGCCAACTTAAAACCATTTCAGAATTTGTTTTAAGTTGGTTTTATGAAATGCAATCTTGTTTTCGTTGTGCTAAATTCAGAGCTGCCAAATTAAAATGAATGGAAGCAACTGATAATGTTTATTCCAGTGAATAACAATAGATGTCGCTTGAAAGATTTTCAACTTAAAAACGGATGCAGCAGCAACAATAATCAAAAAATTATGAAAAAAAGTTTTTTTTTTTTTTTTTTTTTTTTTTTTTTTTTGGAAGGAAAACAACGAAAATATTTTCATTGAACTCTGGAAAGTGAAAATAGACGATTTGATTGGCATCGATCCGCCGATAAAAAAAGTTTTATTTTCTGATGTATTTGTGCATTTTTAATATACAATAGCTTGATTTCCAAGCACTTCTTCACTTTGTAATTATTTATAAGTACTTAAATAATATTAAATATACTTACTTCAGTATTTCATGTATTAAAATATTTATTTACAATATATAAAATAACTTTCATTTTACAGTCTATGAGTTAAAACCTGAATTTAACAAACTTGCAGTGTGAATGCAAAATCAGCTGTTTATGGTTTTAACGTTAAAACCAGTTTTTAACTTTCAGTGTGAAAACACTATTAGTGTCGCTTTGTATCAGTTGGTGTAGGAAAGTTCAAGTGATAAAGGCATAAGCTGAGTTTACATTTGGCATTTCTTGTGTGTCATTTGCCCAAAAAAACGCAACCAACTAATTACTAATGAAAAACTGTTTGTTTCAGACACATATTTATTGATTTAAACAGTTTCCAATCATGTTGGATTCTTTAAAATTTTCTATTAGTTATGTATGAAACTGTTTAATTTAATAAATACGTGTCTGAATCAAACTGTTTTTCATTATTAATTAGTTGGTTACGCTTTTTTACGCTTGTGTGGCACATGGCACACAGATGGAAACCCGGCCATAGTCTCATTGGTCGCTGAACTATACCGACTTCAGCAGCAGTGTTGCCAGTTTTTTTTTCTAGAGCTCATCCCCAATTTTTTACTTGTCATCCCCGAAAATCCCCAAATTGAGTTTTTTTTTTAATTCAAAATTTTTTTTGTGGAAATGATAACATTTTTTAATATTATTAAAAAAATAATGACAAAAATAACATTTATATCGATAGCTATATTTACATTCATATTAATTTAATTTGTACTTATAAAACTTGCAAACAAAAAATAACGCATAGTTTAATATACACAAGTATAAAAAATTTTTAACCAAAGTTTACCATTTCAAATATTTCAGAATCCATATCTTCTGATTCATCAGCCTCAGAAATTTTGTTGCACATAGTACTTGTATTAAAAAGCTTTAGCATTTCAGCAGAAGGATTAATTTGTCACAACAAATGGAATTATTTTTAAAGTGTGTTTATTCTAAGAAGTGCTTCCAACTAGAGCTGAGCGCGTGTCGTGACACGAACACGCACGATTCAACACGTAGTGTTCGTGTCAGAAAATCTGATTTCGTACGTGTTGAGCAACATTGACATGAAAAACATGAAATAAAATCGTAGCAACAGAGAAATGCGCATAGGACCCAGCTAAACCCCCCAATAATCAACTTCAATGTATTTTTAATAAAAAAAAAAAAATATTTTACTTGAGTCATTTTTAGATTTTAATTGAACTATAGTGAATTTTTAATCAGAAATAATTTTTAGTCAGGCTTAAGTTCAGTACTTTCAATTATTTTTATTGTATGAAATATTTTTATTAATTAATGTGAGTTTCTAAAGAAGAGAAGAAAAATTAAATTAGACTTTTAAGCTGGGGGAAATACCGATATATTTCTGTGCAGCAACGCACTTCATCAGCACCCTAGTCTATCTACTTTTGTAGAGATTGTTATTAACATCAGCTATTTAACGTAAATTCTAATGAAACGGAATATGAGAAATGATTGTTGTGTACAAATATTTCATTCAATAAAAAGAATTGAAATTACTGAACTTAAGACTGACCAAAAATTATTTCTGATTAAAAATATTTTACTTAATAAGTAAAATATTAATCAGTTAAAAAAACACTGATTAAAAACGATTTTTTGTTATTGGATTTGATTTCGTGCGTGTTGTGCAGTTTCGTGTTGGGAAAATTTTTGGCGTGCGTGTTTCGTACGTGTTGAATATCATGGTATTCGTGTTCGTGCGTGTCGTGTTGGAAAAATTCGACACGCGCCCATCTCTACTTCCAACAAGTCATACTTCATTTCGTTACGTATTCTTGTTTTGGTAGTGTTCATTATATTGGTTAATCTGCCTTGATAACTCTTCTTTATTACATATAGAATTCATTTACTATGAATAGAAACACACATTTTTGGACTTGCCAGACACACATTTCTTACCTCAAAAATCATTCTTGTTACCATCAGTTATAAAAAATCCCAAACAATCCCTTTAATTTTGGTTATCATCCCCAACAAATCCCGAGATCCCCAACACGAAATTGTCATCCGCAATCTCGAAAAAAAATCCCCAAATTGGTGGACAAATCACCTAAACTGACAACACTGTTCAGCAGATACTAATCCCAATGTAATATCATAGAGCTCTCCTTCGTTGTGTAGCAGAATCATCGGCGAAGTAAAATAACCGAAAAAAAGCTACCAACCACAGCTTCAAAAAAAAAAAAAAAAAAAATTCAGTACCCCCCCATTTAACACGAGAGGCGCTGCTAAACTGCATTATTAAAAGAAACAGCTCCAGAGCTGGACAATATTAACCTTTTTTTTTTGGTATACATTAATAAGTAACTAAATAAACTAATTTGTATTTTTTGTTAGGTAAACATATTTGATAACGAAATAAATTAGTATTAAAATCAGAAATAAGGTTAAAAAAATTTTAAAAATTATATCAAAAAATTTTTTGTTGGTAAAAGTTATGCTCTGATCATAATTATGTTTTAAAACGGTGGTAACACAAAATATATCGCTAAAGAACAGCCATCCATAACTACAAAAATAATTAAAGAATATATTCCATTTCCCTGAGACTATTCCTTTCTGCTGCAAAAAACCGAAAAATTCTTTGGTAATAAATAGTTTACCAAATATAGCACTCTTACTTGTTTTAAATTGAGTTTTTTTTATATATTTCGATAGAAGGACATTTAATGTATCGAAAAATGTAAAAATCTCGATATTAAGATAATGACGAGTTAAGGCCTTTCTATATTAAGGTAACGATATGTACATATGTAATTAGGTTTGTATGTACATACATGTGTGCACACATTATTTGTTTCTTTCCCCTAATATTTAATTTTCAATATCTTTGTGTTATAAATATCGACTACATACATACAATCGAAGTGGCATACCAAACCAAATGTGACACGCAACATTTGCGCTTCAGTTGAAATGTTCGCTTTTTATTTATTCTATATTTTTCTCGAAGTCAAGTAAATTTCGTTAGAAACAAAAGAGCAAAATTACAAATTCATAAAAAAGACATTTGGACAAAAAAAAAAGCGTGTTTCAAGGCTTAATTAGAGACATATGATTTTTTTTTAAGTTTTGAAACTAAAATAAAAATTTATTGACAAAATAAATCATTTATAATTTAAACGAGCTTGCATTAAAACTTTATATTTAGCTTATTATGTATGTAAATACATACATATAAGCTAAATATGAAGTTTTAATGGAAGCTCGTTTTAATTATGTAGTTGGCAGCACTCGAAGACATTATTTTGAAAATATAATGAATGCCAGAAGAATATCTTTCGAATGAAGTAAATTTCATGTCAATTTCAAAAATTCATCTTCGTTTTATTCCATTTAGGGCCATTATTACAACTTAAAGTTAGTTAAAAGTAGGATTTTATCGGACGTATAAAAAGCTTTCCATTAGTGAGAATTGGATTTAACTTACCATGTAGGATAAACTTGCCTGTAATTTATTGCTCACTTTAGGTTAAAGTAAAATTTTGCAAATGATAAAGTTTTTATACGTCCGATAAAGTCCTACTTTTAACTAACTTTAAGTTGTAATAATGGCCCTTAAAAGTTTTATACCTCTGGAAAAATCTGGTATCAGAAAAGCACAATTGGCAGATAATAGTGTAATTACAATTAGAACTGTAGCCACAGTCGTCTTCAGTGTTGTCAGTTTAGGGGATTTGTCCCCAAATCGGGGATTTTTTTTCGAGATTGGGGATGACGATTTCGTTTTGGGTATCTGGGGATTTGTTGGGGATGATAACCAAATTTTAGGGGATTTTTTTATATCTGATGGTAAAAAGAATGATCTTTGAGATAAGAAATGTGTGTCTGGCAAGTCTAAAAATGTGTGTATCTATTCATACCCAGTAAATAAAGACACTCCAAAGAAGTCATGAAAATGTAGAGTTTGCAGTCTGGAAGTAGTTCAAATTTCGATCCGATCTAATGATTTTTACATAGGGTTGTCATTGCAAGAAGTTCTCTTTTTCGATGCCTAGTCACCGAATTAGAAGCGATTTTAAGAAAAATTTCCTTTTTTGTGTTCTATGGTAATATTTTCATCTAGGAAAAACTTTAAAAAGTTACATATTTTAACAATTCGTTTCTTTTTATACGAATTTAAACGCGAAACAGTGTTTTCATGTAAATTTAAGCAAATAACTTCTAAATTTTAGACCAAAATTAATTCATAAATTTCTTTCAAAAAATCGATTGTTTGAACATTTTGGTGAGTGTGATTAAAATAAACTTTTACTTGGTTTTCTGCTAACTATCGGCAAATTAAAAATATCGATTTTTTTTTTTCAAGCAATGAAAATGTGGTTCTTTCAGAATGACTTCCATTTTTTTTTACTGGGTAGTGAATGAATTCTATAGGTAATAAAGAAGAAGTATCAAGGCAGATTAACCAATATAATGAACACTACCAAAACAAGAATACGTAACAAAATGAAATATGACTTGTTGGAAGCACATCTTAGAATAAACACACTTTTTAAAAAGAATTTAATTTTTTTGTGAAAAATTAATCCTGCTGCTGAAATGCTAAAGCTTTTTAATACAAGTACTATTTGAAACAAAATTTTTGAGGCTGATGAATCGGAAGATTTCGATTATGAAATATTTGAAATGGTAAACTTTGGTTAAAAATTTTTTGTACTTGTGTATATTAAAAACTATGTGTTATTTTTTCTTTGCAAGTTTTATAAGTACAAATTAATATGAATGTAAATATAGCTATCGATATAAATGTTATTTTTTGTCATTATTTTTTTAATAAAATTAAAAAATTTTATCTTTTTCACAAAACAAAAAATTTTAATAAAAAAACTCAATTTGGGGATTTTCGGGGATGACAAATCGAAAATTGGGGATAAGATCTAGAAAAAAAAACTGGCAACACTGGTCGTCTTTACCATAATCGCTCACAGTGGCGGCAGAATGGGGAACTTCAACTAGCTTCTTATACAAATTAATACACAAGCAAGAGTACGTACATACATACATTTCTTTCGGTGGCCAGCATTTAGCCAGATCAGAAACCTCACCAAACAGTAAAAATTTGAGGAACGAGCCCCAAATGAAGTAAATCTGCTTGTTTATGCAGCTTATGAGATGAAAATGGGGCCTGCCTTTTCGTAGATTAATCACTGTGCTGTAAATGGCAGTTTAAATGTCCGAAAGTGCTTCCCTGCAGTATATAATACACAAATAAATGTCAAATATATGGTACAGTATCGTTTTAAGTACTCCATGAGTATTGGCTGTCAAACAACTATGAATGCGTACAGATAAAAATTAAAAAAACTCGAATTTATTTTAAACCGAATACGTATAACTTCTAACATCAAATAACTGTGTTTATACAATTTCTTTAATTACACAACACAAACGACTACAACTAAAATGTATAGACTGTATAACCTACAATCATACGCATGAATATAAAAATACTCTGACTGTTAGTCGGCTATTTTTTTACACAAGCACACATAAAGCATGTTTTCAAACAGTCACACAGATACCCACACATTTTCCATTCCATTTCATATACACAAGTATATGTATGCGGTGGCGAATGGTGAATAAATGTCCTGAGTATCTTGCGTAAACTTTTTTTGTCCCACTAAATGTCCATAGCCTGAGTATAAGCATACTCCAACTATAAATAGGACAGAGCGACAATACGCTTGATACGCATGTAGTTTCTTATATGCAGTTGTAGCGTATTTTAGTTTTTCACATAAAGTAGAGATGCTCTTGTATGTTATGATCGGCTGTAGTCATAGTTGGTTAAGAGAAAGTATATGAGCACACGAAATGTTTGCGCTACAATTATGATTATATGCAGTTACTAAAGTTGAGACTAATTACTTATTTATATATTTTTTGAGTACTCATTGTCATTCTCTGGTCCACACGTAGTAAATTTCATGGACGTAATCAAATAAGAACATGGCCGCAATAGGTATATCTAAGTAGAGACCCTATAAACAAATAGGTATATTTTTTTTTACAGGAGACAATCAAAAATGTTTTTTAATCTTCTAAGGGCCACTTTCACAACTTGCTTTTAGTTAAAGGCACGATTTTGTCTGCCCGACGAATGGCTTTGCATTATAAAAACTTTATTTATTTTTTTTTATCCATTAAATAATATTGTTATTTAATGGATAATATTGACTGCACCCGGTCAAAAAAATACTTGTGTGGCAACACTCTATTGTTAAATAGCTATTGTTGTTATTTACATTTATTTTCTTTTACATACTCTTACGACAGACGAGGGGGATAGAAACACTTTTTTTCCCCCCGTCTCTCTCTCCTAATAAACTAATCAGCTTAGCAATAAGACTTGCATAGTGTAAATAGGGACTAAAGTAAGAAAATAAAAAACATGTTGATTATTGAGTTCTTGTTTCAACTTTGTTATTTGTTATTGAGCTTCTCATTTGTTTAAATGAAAGTTTATAATATAATAACTCTAGTTGTTCTAAGAAGCTTTGGGTAAAGGTTCCCTGATGATCTGCATTAACAACAGTGAAATGCGCATAGGATCCAGCTAAGCCCCTCAATAATCAATTTCAATGTATTTTTAATAAAAAAAATATTTTACTTAATAAGTAAAATATTAATTTGGGATTATTAGTGCGTTTAAAAAATTTTAAACTTAAATTGTAACAATTCCCATAAAAAATACTAAATAATATTGTTATTGATAATAATAACAATAAAATATTTAAGTTGCAATAGTGCAAAGATTCTTATCGGCAAGTTGTGAAAATGGCTCTAAGTTGCTTTCCAAAAAGTCAAACACTTTTAAAATACGTTCACAGTTGCAGGATTTACTTTCCAACTTGGAAACTATTCAATAAGCCGAGTTGGTAAATTTGCACGACCTCTAGCTTGGCTTGGTTGTAACAACAAGCCCAAAGAAGCCTGTTTCTAAAAGCTTAAGTTCTTTTCTAACTTTTTTGCAAGTACCATTTTGTAATAAGTCCAGTAATTGAAAATACATAATTCTGCCAAATAAAATCGCTTTCAATGCAAACATCTGATAGAACATTTTGAGAAAAAAAAAAAAATTTATGGGATATAAAATTAAATTTTAATGGGCGTTACTCTCCGCTCATTTTTTAAATGCAAGATTTTGTGTTTTTCACAGCTCAGGCAGAGTTTTAAAGGCTTCATTAAGTCCGGGGCACAATGAATCCGTCATACGTTAAACTTCGCCTTGTTTAACTGACAGCTAAGTTGAAATACATGGTTTCTTATGAGGGCTGTTGCATTCAGTACGTGTCCGTCAACGCAAAGTACAAAAACTGGTCAACTTCATGATACAATTATAACAGGTACATGCACAAGCCCAGCCTGTTAATATATACAATACACACAGTTGTCAAACTTTGTTTACAACCCTGCAGTAAGACTGGGGCCAAGTGTCTCTATGTCAACACTAAAACTCTAGTAGTAGTTACATTGTCTACAATTTCTCTTTTATTCGTCAGTATAAAATTAAGAGAGAAAACAGATGTGGTGTATTTCTGGTGAATTTCGAAACAACTTGTCAATATATATACTTAAATTAAGGTATAGAAATGTACCAGTAAATTTCTGGGTGGTATGTCTCCATGTTCCCATAAGAACTATGAATTCACTATGTAGTCAATTGTTTTAGTGTTACTAGTAGATTTTCAATGACAAGCACATGCTAAATGTCTATAGCATAAAGTATTGTATGGGGAATAATTGTAGAGTAGTACTGGTGACAAAGTCAAAAGCGACTCAGTACATTTTCACCATCGACATTTCCTTCAGGGAAGCTACAAAAATGTTAGTGTATGTGTTGTATATAACATGATTACAGTGTTGCCAATGAAATTACACATGGCTGTGTTTCCAATTACATATTGAAGAAAATTACACTACAAATTATTTTTGTAAGTTAAAATGAAAACAAAAATAAATAAAAATAGAACATAAAGTAGAATTACACACAGATTATACATGAATCTAATTACATGGCCTACACATGAGAGTAATTGCACACGCTGTGTAATTACACACCTATTGGCAACACTGAATGACTATAATCATTCATGAATGCTGCGTCTGCAATTGTACTTTAGTTATCCTCCAATTGTTATTTTTATGAACAAAAGGCATCTGTTTCTGACAATTATACGTTTGTTTATACCAACAAAATGAATGTGTTTTTTGGTGTTGTAATTTTATTGTAGCCGTGCATGTAAATACCTAGTATAATTGTACCATGGTCAACTTTTAACTCTTTGCATGTGTTGAGTAGTTTGGCAGATATTGGTTGATTTTTTTTGGTATGTTCTGAATTAGGTTTTTGTGTTTTGTGGCAGTAAAAATAAAATTAAGCAAAAAAATAAACGACGTAAATAAAAAAAATTTGAATTTAATAAATAAAATGGAGAATCAACCTATTGAAGCTGTTCAAATGCTTCCGTCAATAAAGTACTCATTGTGACAACCTTCTCCGTCGTTGCGATAATGTCAGTTGAAAAAGGCGAAGTATAACGCATGACGGATTCATTGTGCCCCGGCCTTTAGTCTTTACTTTCTGTTGCTGTTCTGTGCCGTTCCTTTCTATATAAAATATTTTGCAATTACTTTGTCTGTGAAAACAATCAGCTGGCAACCTATAGAATTGATTACACTTGTACACAAAATATCACAACACACTAATACATACACTCTCTTGGCTGTCACTTAACGTTGAATTCTATTTTCTACAGAACAGAACGAAAAAGTAAAAACTAACCACACATACAGATTTTCAACTCTACAGAAACAAAACAGCTGATTCAGAACAGAACAGCACGTACAAACTAATTCTGCCTTGAGTTTTGTGAAAATAGGTACAGTAGAACCACTTAAAATAAAATATTAACTTCAATGGGCATGACTCTCCGCCCATTTTTTCAAATGGAGGATTGTGTCTATTTTTAAGCTAAGGGTGTGTGGTAAGTTATGTAAAAATCGGTTAAATAGAACCACGTCAAATATAATAACAGATTCTAATGGGCATAGCCCCGCCCATTTTTTCAAGCTTAAAAACAAAAGGTGTTTGCTAGGTTTCTAAGCAATCAAATAAATAGAATATCATAAAATCAAATAAAAAAATTTGCGGGCGTGTCTCCGCCCATTTTTGTTAGAACAAGGCCAATGGCAGGGAAGCTATACCCTCTCAGACAAAAAAAATTACAATAAGTCTAATATGAAGTTATGAGATAACACCTCCAAAAAAATATATAAACGAATTGATAACCTCCTCCTTTTTTTACGCACCGTACTGGACTGGTTGAGTAGACATTGTTTTTTATTAATTAACTATTTGAAATACCTCTTCAAGAAGGTGTATTTCTAATATTATATTCGTTTACTTAAGGACCTTAGATACGATCAAAGTTGTTTATAAGCATTTTTGTAGTATAAGTGAACATTTCTTAGTATGCTTCTCGATATCACGTTTGATGGAAAATAAAAAAATTTGGGTATTTTACATGCTTGCTGTCACATGTTGTTAAGCAATCAAGCCCGAATAAATTTTCAAATATGTTTTTATAAAAAATTAAACTAAAATTTAATGCTTCCTGGTGGGTTCAAAAATTATGATAATTTCAAAACTACAAGCAAATGTACACGAACTTGACAGCAAGCATTTTAATCGTGTCTAAAGTTGTTACACTTAATAACAATTTATTACCAAAAGCAACATAAACGTCTCTGCTTGCGTAAGGTAACAACTAAAGGTACCAACAGACGACATGTTTTTTACATGTGTTTTTTAAGTTTTCGACTCGTATGTTTTTCTTTATGCTTGTCAATATTGGTTAATTTACATAAAGTTTATAATTTTTGGTCACAAACGTACATGTAGTATCACTTCTTCTTTTTCAGTACATAAATATCCACGTAGTTTGTTTTATAAATGGCTTGCAGCCGTCGAAATATTTTTGGTTCCGTCGCTGTAGTACTAGCGACGCAAATTTTCTTTTTTAATTTTTTCTTTTTTAAACAAGACGTTGAGGTTGTATCTAAAAATCTATACATTTTTGGACTTATTTTAATAAAACGACAACGTTAAATTAAAAAAAAATATATAATTTATTTGTCTTGCAAAATACCTCATTCAGACGGCTAATGATAGTGCACATAATCAACCGCCGACGAATTTGTTCGCATGACATAGACATTTGGAGCTGTATGTTTAACATAAGAAAATAGAGCACGCTCTATTTCAAATAATGTCTTATGTTTTTTGTCATGTTTTTTACACAAGCAATGTTTTAAAGGTAACACACGGCATGTTTTCGTTTACATATGTAAATTCTGGCACATACAATGTGAAAAACATGTCGTCTGTTGGTGCCTTAAATAAATAAGAAAAGATTTTAAGCTGATAAAATTTTCAGCTGTTGCTGACGCACTATTAATATATCACATAAACAATTAACACCTTCTTTGGTTTGGTCTACTGAAAATATTTTATAAATTTAAATAAAAAAACAATTAATTTCAATTCGCACCTTCAATTAAAAAAGTCCACATCTTAATCCATTCCAAGTGATTAAAATAATACAATTGCATATATATATTTTTTGAATAAATGAACTAAAGTTAATTTTCTGTCATACCAACAAAAAAAAGTTAACGCATTAATTAATGCACAAACACGATTAACGAACATTTCAGCTGTTAAATTATAAAATAAATTTGAATAGAGTAGTAAAACTTATGGAAAAGTTGTTGAAAAAAAACCACAACAGCACGATGGAAATCAAGTTTTTCCAAGCAAATCAGGAATTACACGCCAGTTAGTAAATGGAATGGCCCATTAAAACCATTAAAATTTTGTGAAAAAGCAAAAGAAAAAACGATGAATTTCTACACGTTTCTTGATTTCGCAACAGAGTGATAAATGTTTAAAGGCCAACACACAGATTTTCAAGTGATAAGTCACGTTGTTTCATAAACGACAGTGGAAAGGTATTGAATTTATTTATATTTATGTTGCTTGTTTCATTTTTGCACTGCGTTTGGCAGTTCTTATCAAATATTTATTTGATTTCCTTATCCCTTAAACTTGAAAATTAAAAATATAAAAAAACTCCTACAGACATAAGGTAGGCACGATTGTCAGGATCGTGAGTAATTGATGGAGAGAAGACTCCTTCTTTATAAAATTAAAAAAAAAATATTTTTTCTTTTGTTGCAGCTACAAGAAAATACATATTTGTTTAATTTAATAAGAATTTGACAGAGAGAGAAAAAAAACAAGTTAAAAGGTGAAATAGAAAGTATAAAATATTCATTTATATGACGGTTGCAAATATTCCTCAATATTCTAGATCTAGGGTTGTATTTTCGTCTCTAAATTTGATAACAATTGTAGCATCATAAAAATATTACTGTTTGAATACAATAAAAAGGAATTTCTTATATTAATTTAACGCATAATATTAGGTGTGTTCATTCACTAAAAGTGGGCACGATTGTCGACATCGTGAGTAATTGATGAAGAGAAGACTCTTTCTTTCTAAATAATGCTTATAAAGGATGTCACAACAAGAACGCAAGATTTAAATTTTAAATAAAACACAGGTATTTAAAAAAAAAATCGTGAAAGTAGACAGAATGAGGTTATGTGTGGAACAACATATCGGGCAGACGGCCGCCGCGGCTTTGCTGGCACACACGCGATCTTTTAATGAAATTTTCAATGACCGTTTTGCATAAATGCTGCGGTATTTCATTAATGCAGCGTCCAATTTCCTCTTTTAAGGCTTGAGTCGTCGTCGGCTTATTCGCGTAAGCCATCGACTTCAAAAAACCCCAAAGAAAAAAGTCTAATGGTGTTAAATCGCACGATCTAGGCGGCCAATTCTCCAAAATACGAAACAACACGACCGGGAAATGACTGAATTGTTTCTCTGGCTGTATGACACGTGGCACCGTCTTGTTGAAACCACAATCCCTTCCACATTCATTTCTTCAATTCTAGGCACGAAAAAAGTGGTTATCATTTCACGATACCGAACACCATTTACTGTTTGCGCTTGACCTGCGTTTGAGCGACATCATCACGTACAGCTGCGACATTTTCGGTCGATCGACTTGGTCGAAGGCGCGTTGTTGTCTTTACATCACTAACAGACCCAGTTTCGGCAAATTTATCCATTAATCTCTTTACACTTGACTCTTTTGGAGCATTATTGTGACCCCAAATTGATCGCAAATTTGCGAACTGTAGCCGCAAAACTTTCACAATTTTGGTAAAACAATTTCACAATGAGAATGCGCTGTTCATTCGAGTAGCGCTTCATTTTTACTAACCTCGTACCTTCTACTAGCAAACAATAACAATTGTTAAAATGTCAAACAATGACACTTCGAATAGCGCCAAATTTAAGTCTTGCGTTCTTGTGGGACACCCTTTAAAATTAAAAAAATAATATTTTTTTTAATTTGCTGCTTGAAGCAACAAGAAAATATCCTTTTAGGGTTCCGTACACCAAAGGTGAAAAGGAACAATATTGTTTTCTGAAATTTGGACAGAGTATGTAGAACTTTGGCCGCTACATGAGAGTTAGAAATTAAAGGGTGTTCCAAAACGTTCAACGAAAAATGTTAGAATCCCATGTAATATACATATAATTATATATAGACACTTGAAATTTGCAAAGTTAGTGTATTTTTATATAAACTACAACAATTAATACTAAAATTTAAAAGTTTAAATTATAGGGTGTTCTATCAGTTAATGTAATTTTGACAACTTGCTGTATCTTGGAAACCGTAAAAGGCAAACTCTTGAAATTCTCAAAAGCGGCGAAACTAAAAAATCCTAAAATTATAAAATCGCCAAACCGAAAAAATCGCCAAAAACCGAAATAATCACCAAACGAAAAAAATCGCCATATTAAAAAATTTTTAAAACTAAAATAAATCGCCAAAAACCAAAGAAATCGCCAAAATTAGAAAAAAAATAGCCAAAAAGAAATAACGCCAATATGATAAAAAATCTACATAAAACACAAAAGCTCGAAAACAAACGTCATATACAAAACATATAACATGAAACCAACGACGTCGTTGTAGTGCTGATTATGTAAAATACAAACTATGAAAAACAATTATAATTTTCAAAATATTATCATATGTTACCAGATTAACAAATAAAAACATCCCGGATGAAGTTGGGATTTTCCAACGAAACGTCGGATGAACTAACTAATAAAATAAATAATCGCTTGTTTTAATTCGCTGACCTTAAAAGCCTATTTAAAAAAAGCACTTAAACTAAATATAGCCAAAGGTCAATAAAAATAAATACTGAATGATAAAAAATCGCCAAAATGAAAAAAGGCAAAAACCGAAAAAATCGCCAGAACGGGAAGAAAAGCGCCAAAACAACAAAAAAAGCTTAAAAAATCGCCAAAAACCGAAAAAGCAAAAAGAACGTCAAAACTAAAAAATGCTCAAAACAGAAAAATCCCAAAAACGGAAAAAACGCCAAAACTATATATTACATAGGCTAAAGTTCAAATAGTATTACATATCTAGTGTCCGTACGGAGCCCTTCGTGCGCGTGTCAAAGTCGCACTTTACTAAATTTATTTTAATTTAACAAAAAATTTTCAGCGAGAAAAATGAAAAAAAAAATAATAATAAAAGAGTGAACTAGAAAGTGTAAAACATTCATCCTCTATCTTAATTTATATGACGGGTTTAAATATTTCTCAATATTTTGGATCAGGTTTGTATTTCCGTCTATAAATTTGATGAAAATTTTAGCATCATAAAAAAACTAAAATTGCACTGTATAAATAATTATTTCTTATTTTAATTTAACACATGTCAAAATGAATAATATTAGGTCTGTTCGTTCACAAAATTTTTTACGAATTTGTAACAATTGCTACTGGAATAAGCTCATTAACCCAAAAAGTTTGCAAGAAGAAAAAGAGCGTCAAAAGACAGTAAAAAGTTGTAATACACAAAAAAAAATCTTGCGAATTCTTACTGATAAAATTTTTACTTGCAAGAATCATCCAAACAGCTGCTCTGTCCGTTTGTTTACAAATGAATTTTTTTTTTAAATTTCTGAGAAGAGAAAACTCGAAAACTTTGCATTTCTTTATTAACAAAGTGTGTAATACAACTGTAATAAGTAGTAATTTAAAAAATAAAAAAAACCGATTGCGGCGAACTTTGAACCGTTAAATATCCGAAATGGTCATTCGAAATGATATAGTTCGCCGACTTTTTATTTTTTTTTGTATTTACAAGATGGCGTCTTTTGGGCGCCACATTGAATTTTAACAACTGACATATCCTTAGTGACACTCCCGGGATTAAGACAAATCGATTGACGTAAGAATCATTAAAATCGGTCCAGGCTTTCGGTTTATATAGTGCAGCAAAGGCACACACATACATACATACATAAACTAATAAATACAATACCCTTCTTTGCGTTGCACAGTCGGGTAAAAAGAAAGCACATTTTCTTTATTTGTTGTTTTTCTTTGATTAAGCCTCATAAATATAATATTATGGTCAATAAAGTACAATGGCTGAAGGCTTTTTCAACACATATGATCAGGGATGGAAAATTGATTATTTTTATATTTTGTGTTAACAAAATTACAAAAATTAAATGAAAAATTCATAAAAATAGTAAATAATAAATGAAACTATCTAAAATTATTTTATATTAAATATCGATTCTTAAAAAAAAAAAAATTAAAAACTAGAATGTCCAAAATGCATCACAAAAAGTACAATTGTATATAATATAAAATTGTATATGATACAAAAAATTTATCTTGCAATATTTTTGCTAGTAAAGCCTTCATTTAATTTTTCGTAACTGGGAGAGTAATTTTTTAAATTTCTGCCTCACACTTTCATTGCTAGTTAATGCTATGAAAGTAACTGAACAGACCTATTATTATTATTATTTTTTTGAATAAGTCTATTGGCCTACTATGTTTGAAGTTTTATAATTTTCAATAATTTATTGAGATTTTGTTTATAAGAATTGGGCTTGTGTAAACTTTTTCTTTTTAATTGTGGTTGAAGTCCAGTGTTGAGCTGCTTGAGCAGCAACGAAATGCATGTAGAAGTGCTTAACCAACAATGAACAAAATTAGTTTTAAACTGAAATAATTTCTTAATAGGGCTTAAGTGCAGTATTTTTAATTCTTGTAGAATGAAATATTTTTATTAATTATAAGAATTGGAAATACAGTACAACTTACATTATCCGAACAGTCGCTAAAGTCACAGAATTATTGCATATCGATGGCTTAATATAAAAAAGGCCTAACTCAAATTTTCAATATTTTACAGGAGTAGCAAAAAACTTAAGAAAGAATAAAGCATATACATGCATAAATAGTTTTTAAAGTTGCCATAAGTCCTTGATTTTGAATTGTAACGTACTAAGATCTTCAAGGAGGATGCAATTATACGTTGTCGCCCAGAAAACATTAAAAACACGATTTCGAAAAAAATTGAGTTAGGCCCCTTTTTATATTAAGCCATCGATATAGACCTTTTGTGTTGTATAGGGTAGTAAAAAAAATACACATTAATAAAATTCATTTCAATGATAAAATAAACACGAGAAAAGAAATACTCGTACATATGTATACAAACCAAACAAACAAAAAAGAAAAAAGTCGTGCGAGTATAATGACGTTCGTTAGTTGGCCGGTTGTATCTTCAAGCCAAAAGAATGCCAGTGCGCGTATGTGTATATTATTCATATTCTGACCACTTCTCCTGTTAAAATAACAAATAAAACAGCAAAAAAAAAAGTCTTGTCAAATTGCCAGGCAATGAAAAAACGTAAAGCTAAGCATGAATAAAACAAAGGGAAAAATTTTTCAAATAAAAATCTTCCATGTGAGAGATAAAAATAAAAGAAGACAATAAGGAACCTGTTAAACGATTTTGTTAAACGAAGGAATATTCTGTTCTTACTAACAAGCTTCAGTGCTGTCACGAATCAATAGCAATAACAGGGAGTCGTAAAAAGAGGTGATGGCACGAGGTCTGTGACTTTTTTTCGAACAATATGCATCATCATCATATGAAAAGAAAAAACAAATTATCAGGAATCGGGCTTATTGAATGAAATATTTTTATCAAATAATCACCCTTATTCCAGTTGTCGGCATCGATGTCACTTTAACACAATCCCAAAAAATTGGGGCTTGTGTACCCGCTATCGAAAACAACTGACTCCTGTTGGCAGGTTAATGCTATTTTCTAGACCTTAGGGAATGGAAATAGATTGTCAGTTGCACAAAATTATTTTCGAGAGCAAATAAATAAGCCCCAATTTTTTGATATTTTGTTAAAGTGACGTCGATGCCGACAACTGGAATGAGGGTGGATGTGAGTTTCTAAAGGAGAGAAGAAAAATTAAACTAGAGTTTTTAGCTGGGAGAAATATTGCCACTGTTCTGTGCAGTCACGCACTTCATCAGCACTCGTGTCTAGCCAACCTGAATAGAAAATGTACAACGGAAGAAGAGAAAATGAATAGTGATAATTACAAATGTTTTCACAAAAGGTGAATCAATAATTGTATACACAATATAATCATTTCTCATATTCCATTTAATTTCATTTAATAACAATATCTACCCAAGTAGATAGACATGCTGATGAAGTGCGTGGCTGCGCAGAAAAATGCTGATATTTCCCCCAGCTAAAAATTTTAGTTTAATCTTTCTTCTCTTCTTTAGAAGCTCACGTTAGTTGATAAAAATATTTCATTAAATAAGAATTGAAAATACTGAACTTAAGATCGACTAAGATACTATTCCTGATTAAAATTCAATCCAGTTCTATTAAATTTAATATGTATCATTTAAATTTTTTTTGAATTACTTACTTTCTGAAAAACTGCTAAATTAGACTCAAGCACTTTTACCTTATAAATAACATTATTTTGCAACGCACCTGTTGCACATGCGCACTGGCATAAAACTTTGTTTGAGAAGAATTAATTTATGCAAAGAAAAAAAAAGAAAGAACAACTCAAGCATTAAGCATTAAACACATTCACCACAGCAAGCTACCGACTACCAAATGTCAAGGATAGAATACACATGTTTATATGAGAATAATTTTTTTGAAGACAGCAAGGCAACATGGCGGCAGGTTGTTGTCTATGCTGATTTTGTTGTTGTAGTCCAATTAAATTAATTTCTATTTTGTTGGCTACAATGAGAACATTCAGTATTGCCAGTATAATACAAAATGTTGAATGAATGATTTTGTACAATTATTTCATATTATTTAACAGAAAGAATTTCCAAAAATTGATGTTAAGAATAAATTGATTCATTTTTGTACTTTTACGTGAAATAAGTACATTTTAAGAGTAATTAATTTTTATAAAATGAAAAATATATAAAAGTGGCACTACTGAACAATGTATTTGTACTTGAATATCAGCTGCAGATGGTGCTGCTGAAGTCTCCAAAATAATTAAGTAGCCGGCTACGAGGCGACAAATGCTGCTAGCGGCATTTGAAGTCGTGTGTTCGTGTAGCCTGCTGTGGTGAATGTGTTTAATGCATTAAAGCAAAAAAATTATGTATATAAAAATAAAATCCTTAGAAAATGTGTGCTGGAGCTTGTCTTTTTTTTTCTTTCTTTCTCATAAAAATGTCTTCCCTTTTATTTAAACGTGCGAGTGAGTTTATTGCAAAAATGTTTTTGTCCGTTTCTTTTACTACTTTTAATTTCTAAAATATTTTTAGTTTCATTTTTTATTTTTCTTTCGTGCAGTGTCTTTTTGTGTTTATCTGATGCAAGTATCTTTTATATACGTATGTATACGAGTGCATAAATACTTTATTGCGAGTATGTTGGGTAATTTTTTTTCCTCTTTTCGATTTCAAGGTTTAAATAGACAGAGACAAAGAATGAGACCTGCTTGTATATTAGTTTAATAGGTCACTATAGCATATAAGAACACGCTCGTTCTTTTGATTTTATACATATAAATAGTACATAATGATCTTGAAATGCAATCGTACATATGTATGTATCTAGTATATGTATTTGCACATAAAATAATTTTTGTTGCAGCCGCACATGCGCCCTTTAACATCCTTCATTTATGGGTTTTTGATGCCTTTTGGCCATCAACGTTTGTAAAATTAGTCTGGGGCATTCATTGATCTTTATAATATGTTTTTATTGGAGTTATTTGAGGTTTATAGGTTTTTCATTTCTTTATATTTCACTCATAAAAAAAACTTGCGGATACTTAGGGCCTGTCCCACGATGTCGACAATGTTCGACTTGTCGCACACTTACATTTTAAAATTCGTTTTTGTATTGAATGCAAGTACGCGACAAATTAAAGTTGCTCGATGTTAATCAATGCATCGTAAACATCGATGTTTTGGTAGTGATACATCGAATAAATGCCGATGTATCGTATCATATGATGTTAATCGATACATCGATGTTTTTATTCGATGTATCGAAAAGATGACTTTTTGTATATATTTATGCTTGCAACTCATTTAATGTAGTGATAAATAAAAACCCCTCCAAGAATGATATTTAAAACGTTTTTTAAATTCTAAAATTAATTTAAAATCGCTTGATGTAGCAACACAATACTAAAGGTATTTTTTTTTGTCAATTTACAGAGCGTCATCGAAGCAACAGCGTTATTTTACAGCATCCAAATATATATTTTTATTGTGAAAAAAATTTTCACAATTTTTCAGCAATGTAAGTTTTTTTTCCATATGTGATGTTAAAATCAATAATATATTTGGCTTAAAATTACTGTTACAGAAGGTTTTAGACACCTAGTGGAAGTTATATCACCGCATTTTAAAGTTCCAAGTAGAGCTACTGTGACTCGTTGGGTTGATAAAAAATATGACGCTTTTTCAGGAACATTGAAAAATAAATTACACACAATGGAAGATAATACTTTGACAACTGACATTTAGTCCGATTTGCAAAGCTGTAGAACTGGCCTTTGAAAAAAGAAGCATATACCGTGCTTTACACACATGCTTTCCTTAATCCTTATGAAATTTTAAAATCGACTTTTATTTATTAAATAAATTTTCTTGGTGCCAATTAATCAATACGATGCATCGTAAGCATCGATGTTTTTTTTTTTAAACGATACATCGAATAACATCGATGTGAATTAATAATGAATCGAATAAGAAAAAAAATCGATGTTTTTTTTACGTGAGCGGCTCTACGACAAGTCGAACGTTGTCGACATCGTGGGACAGGTTTTTAATAGAATTGCAGCATTTTTGTTTTCATTGAAGGTGTAACTAATATGAAATACATATCGTACATCCAGTTCAAAAGTGTCATAACTCAAAAAAAACTAGTTTTGCAGAAAACGCGTTTAAAGTTTTCAATTTACATACAACTCAATGAAGGCATGAACAAATATTCTACTCTCAGGAGGTGATAGTAAAAGCTTTTTATATGAAATTTGTATGCAAGATAAAATACGAAATGCATTATTATTTTGCATTATTAACTCAAAAAACGAATTTTTTGAGTTATGTCACTATTGAACTGAATGTGCGATATGTTGTAAATTTTGTAATTCGCAAAAACTGCATTATTTCCGCTGGTATTAAAACTAATACAGAATGCAAATTTATTTATCCATAAATTTTAAGTTTTTCTAATACATAGTTCAATATGATAAGAGCAACACGTATATTTGTCCGTTTGTCATAACATACGAAGTGCTTGGAGTGCATAACATAACTTTGATGTTAAGACATGATGTTGGGAGCTGTACCTGTAATTCTTTAACGTTTTGAGAAGCGAAAATCGCAATTTTTATCGACATATTTATGCGTTTGCGGTATAAATAATGGAATTCTGTAATTTCTTTTTGTATATATCGCTCATTTACGCAAAGATGCAGAGTTCATCTTCACATAGTTTTTCATATTGTGTAAAAATTTCATACAAATATCTATCTTGTTTACTCAACTCTTGAAAGCGAAATAAAATTAAATTTTTTCCATTAACTTGTGTGTAAATTGAAAACTTGAAACGCGTTTTCTGGCTAAATTATTATTTTTTTTTTGTAGTTATGACGTTCTTTGAGTGAAGGAGCGATATGTGTTTTAATCGCCATTTAAATGTATAATATCATGGGGCATCCCTGCATAAAAATAAAATACAATTAAAACTCAAGACCGACCGCCACTAATATTTCCCCCCTAACATAAAATTTTTTTGTGGGGATCAGGTCTTAAGTTTTACCCCTCTAGGATTAATTTAGCTACAGTTGTTTTTATATTCATAATAAATAAATTTTTAAATTTTAATTTTTAAGTTTAAAAATTTGTATATGGTCACAAACCTAATGATTGATCATGGTGGCTAGATGTTTTCTGAACAAATCTTGGGTAAAAAAAAAAAATATTGGGGGTCGATCTTATATTTGACAACTCTGCGGGCCCTCTAGGGCTATTTAGGGTGTGATTGTATAATAGTAATATTTTGTATGGGAGCCCCCTTAAGCAGAGCTGATAAGGGGTTACGGCCGGGGCACAATGAATACGTCATACGTTAAATTTAACCTTTTTCAACTGACATTAACGCAACGACGGCACAATGAGTACTTTATTGAAAGAAGTACTTGAACAGATTCAATAGGACGATTCTCCATTTTATTTATCAAATTCAACTTTTTGTATTTATTTCGTTTATTTTTTTTTAATTTTATTTTTGCTGCCACAAAACACAAATACCTAAATCAGAACATACCAAAAAACCAACCAATATCTGTCAAAATAATCAACGTGCTCAAAAAGTTAAAAGTTGACCAAATTTTGTACTTTGCGTTGACGCACACGTACTGAATGTAACAGACCTCATAAGAAACCATGTATTTAAACTTAGCTGTCAGTCGAAAAAGGCGAAGTTTAACGTATGACGGATTCATTGTGCCCCGGCCTGTAGTGTGTTCATAAAAGTTTTTTTTGGGGGGGGGGGGGGGGGTAAGGGAAATATTAGTCGAGGTCGGGCTTGAGTTTTGCCCCCTTTGAACAATTCAGAGACAGTTGTGAAGCATTTTGTGGATTTTGCCTTTTTTCCCCTAGTTTTGATCCCAAAGAGGGCCGGCCCATTTACCCCCATCTGATCCCCATAGTCTTTTGGGTCATGTATTTTTTTCGACTACATTGTTAGAAGTGTGCGTGCAGCCGTGTTTTTTTCGCTTCACGTACGCGTTTTCGGCAATAATTGATTAAATTCAAAAAGTTTCAACATTTTTCTAGTCGATCTCTTTCAAATCTGATTGATTCTTTGTGTTTCTTATTAATGATTGAAAAAAATTGTACGCCCCAATGGAGTCCAAATACAAGTGAAAAGCATAAAACACTCAGACTCACTCGTCTACACCCATTTGACCTGAGATCCGAACAAAATTGTTCGATATATTTTCGTGAATCTATAAAAGTTCGAATGTTCGCTGAGCCGAACTTCTCTCGATAGTCTCTCGAATGTGTGGCGATAGCCTAGTGGATATCGGCTAGTCTGTTAGTCTATAGCTCCGCTGGCCAATGTATCACCAGAGTGCCGAACATTAATCGTTTTCTTATAAAAGTGAATACAGATACGCGAATACATTTCGCTCGGTGGCCAGCATTGGTCGAGTTCAAGCCATGACCGGTACCGTAAGTTAAAGAATTAAAAAAACACAGAAAAAAATTTGCCATTATAACCAATTGGATGTGTGCTAGTCTATTAGAATGTAAGTTAAAGAATTTAAAAATAAATAAAATATGTACATTAAAATAAATAAACTAAAACCAAACTTATTTTTCTTACGGTTTCTCTTGCATTTTTGCCATATCGAAATTAGTTTGATATTGGCTCACTTTTGATATTTCTAGCGAACCTTCGAAATCGAAGAACTGAACGAGAGGTAAACTTTTTTCGATTAATTTTCGAGTTAAATTTTCGACAGTCTTATACGATAAATGTTCGAGGTATATTCGAAATCGATATCATTAACGAAAGTCTTGGGTAAGCGGACAGGGCAAATTATTAAATAGATCTCTCTAACTACTTAATTTCCCAAACAAAGCAAATTTTGTGTTTGATATATAAATGCTTAAGCCCTTAACAGTTTTTTCATAAATATGGTTTAAAAGGGCTTCTGTCTCAGCAAATTAGAAAAAAATTATTTTGTGACAAGCTCGGACCACTCACACATACATACTAATGCACTGATTGATGGGTTTATTTGATGGTCTCCAGGGTAATTTAAAGCTTTAACATTCCGCTTTAGCAATAGTATAGGCTGTGCAATAGAGCTAGAAAATGTCTTCTCGTTCTCTCTTGTCTCGTGCTTTTCAATTCCATTATGTTAAAACATCGCTGCTAAAATAATTTTGTTAAGAACGCTGTTAATACATTAACAAAATAATTAAAAAAAGTGATCCATCCAACATAATGTTAGTGTTAATGTTACTCATTTCAAAGCGAAATATTTTCAAAAAATAGATTATCCAGTTGCTTGCTTTTATATTTAAGAAAAAACTTACTTTTTCTTTTCTAAATCAAACAATTTCAAGATGTTCTTCTTTTTTTATTTAAAACACTCAATCTAAATCATTTGTCAACATAAAGGAAACTATATTTAATACCGGCTTCTTAAGGTGTTTCTTTCACTATTGTCCAAAGACAAATAGAAAACAGACAGTTGAGAATACGTGCCATTTTGTTGTTCACGTATGATAATAATTTGTCCAAAGTCGGTGACAATTATTCTTTACAATATTTTTTGTATTGAAAATACCAAAAACCATTAACAAACAGTTCAAAAAAATTTTGGTTCATTATAGTTCAATCGTTTAGCTCATTCAGCTTTATTGTTAAAGAATTTTTACAGTGAGAGTGAAAAGTTTAAGCAAGTTTAGTTAACAAGACATTGCACTAACAATTCAAATTGGTTAAATCGAAAGAAAAAATTAAAATTAATAAGATTAACAAGAAAAAATTGTTGGTGCATAATTAACAATTCTAATTCGTTAGATTACAAGATTTGAAGGGAGAAAATGTCAATGTGAAATGAAATGTGTGACAGATCGGTGAAATTATCGATAGGGACAGTGTTAACATATGTGAAGATTTATCTTATTTTTGAAGTTTTTAGACATGTTTAAACGACAAAAAAGATTTTTTATCTTAAAATAAGATTTTTCAAAATCCTACTTTTGGTACTTTTAATATATTATTGAGGGATTTTTTGACTAAACTACTTTCAAATTTTCTAATTTGCTCCATAATGATCTTACACATATTCTATACAGTAAATATTTTGTGTTATTCGGTTTTACTTTTAATAGTTCACATGAAACACAATAAATTTTAAGTAATTTTCATTCAATAAAATAACAAAAAAGATTTTTGGTAACAAAAAAAGATTTTTTTGCTCGAGTTGAAGATTTTTGAAAACTAAATATGGCAACACTGGATAGGGAATGCAGTAATTGGGTAGAGAGCAGGACCAGCAGTTCATGGCGAAGTAGGGATTGTAGAGTCTTGATTGCCTATGTGGCCAAAACTTGACGCAAGAAGATTCAAACTGCTACTGGATATGAATAGGAAGGCAAAGCTAATCGTGTTAGGCGCGATTACTGGTCACTGCTCTGTTAGAGTAAGAACCAGCATTTGCGAAACTGGCACTCTAGATATCTGTAGGATGTGCAGGGATGAAGAGGTGGCAGAAGCCAGTGAACATATTTATTACCTGCCATTGCCCGAAGCTGCAACGTTATAGTCTTAGATGGCTGAGCAGACGTTTCCATGAGAGCACTAATGATATCGGGAAGTGTAAACTACAGGACGTCTGGGGCTTCATCATGGGAATTTAGTAGCTTAATGAAGGATAATAGGCTCACTTGTGGATAAAATTGGGGGGGGGGGAGGTAAATATTATTATTTTAACGGGCAATAGAAGGGAATCACAATGGAACCCACATAGGTCTCCGAGTGGAGATGCGTTGTAGCACCACCATTCCTAACCTAAACTAACATAGTCCATTAGATTAACTTTCATTACATATTTGGATTTATATTATTCAACTGTGTAAATCTAAAAGATTAATCAAGAAAATAATAAATTTTATGGTATTTTAGTAGCCAACTTACAGTAAATTAACAACTAAAATTGGTTAGATTAACCAGACCAACAGTTTAATCACAGTTGTTATCAAAAAGTTCAAAATTGCACATTCTTTCTAAATATTTTTAATTAATAATTAATAAATAAGCAATTTTTAATTAATAATTAATGAATAAAAAATTTTTTTATTCATGTTCAAGTTTAGGTTTTCTCTAATATCTTTAGAAAACGGAAAACTTTATATCAAAGAAAAAAATGGACAAATTTCAAACAAATCCTGCAGCTTTGAAGATTACAGTCTGAAACTTATTCATTTATTTAGTTGCCAGGAAAGACATATTGAATTATTTGCGCTGCTAATATATTTTATTTATTGCTAACGTTTTTTCTTATTTGAGGTTTATTTTTCATTTTCGCTTTTATCATAAAATTTTCTTTTGCAGTAATTATGTTTTGCCTTCGTTGCTGTTTCTATGTTAGTGGTCAAGGTCTAAGGAGCAGACTTCAATGAAACAACAGAAAATGCAAGTATCAGCCATAATAAAAGTGCAAACATTAAAAGCATAAAACAAAATCAACGACGTACATAACTACATACATAAAGGGTGTCCCAACAAGAACGCAAGATTTAAATTTGGCGCCATTCGAAGTGTCATTGTTTAACATTTGAACAATTGTTATTGTTTGCTAGTAGAAGGTAGGAGGTTAGTAAAAATGAAGCGCTACACGAATGAACAGCGCATTCTCATTGTGAAATTGCTTTACCAAAATGGTGAAAGTTTTGCGGTTACAGTTCGCAAATTTGCGATCAATTTGGGGTCACAATAATGCTCCAAAAGAGTCAACTGTAAAGAGATTAATGGATAAATTTGCCGAAACTGGGTCTGTTAGTGATTTAAAGACAACAACGCGCCTTCGACCAGGTCGATCGACCGAAAATGTCGCAGCTGTACGTGATGATGTCGCTCAAACGCAGGTCAAGCGCAAACAGTCAATGGTGTTCGGTATCGTGAAATGATAACCAGTTTTTTCGTGCCTAGAATTGAAGAAATGAATGTGGAGGGCACGTGGTTTCAACAAGACGGCACCACATGTCACACAGCCAGAGAAACAATTTAATTGCTACATCAGTCATTTCCCGGTCGTGTTATTTCGCGTTTTGGAGACCAGAATTGGCCGTCTAAATCGTGCAATTTAACACCATTAGACTTTTTTCTTTGGGGTTTTTTGAAGTCGATGGTATACGCGAATAAGCCGACGACGACTCAAGCCTTAAAAAGAGGAAATTGGACGCTGCATTAATAAAATACCGCAGCATTTATGCAAAACGGCCATTGAAAATTTCATTAAAAGATCGCGTGTGTGCCAGCAAAGCCGCGGCGGCCATCTGCCCGATTTGTTGTTTCACACATAACCTCATTTTGCTTACTTTACGATATGATAAAGTTTCACGATTTTTTTTTAAATATCTGTGTTTTATTTAAAATTTAAATCTTGCGTTCTTGTTGGGACACCCTTTGTAAACATAACTGCATACATATATACATAAGTATGTACATATTTGCTGCAACATCAAACATTACAACAGGCTGCACATAATGAATGAAAGAAGAACAAAAAGCCTAAAAGGCAAGAGGCACGCAAATGTGAAGAGCAAAAGAAATGAAATGAAATGAAAAGAAAAAAAGTTGTGCATAAAACAAATTGCATAAATTGCAAATGCATCATGCACAGGCAACGTGATTGTGACAAATACATAACAACAGCAAAATAACTAAAAAAAATTCTTACAAAAGAAAGAGCATATGCGATTGGCGTAGATACTACAACAGCTGATCGATATATTTATATGAAAGGTTAGGTTAGGTTAATCTGGGTGGTCAAAGACCTCGCATAGACCGGTATTGATCCTTAGCTATACCAGCAGATGAGAAATGAACCTGTAAATATGACAGCCTAGTTTGTGATGCCTGTGTCGAATGACTGTCACACAGATTTAACAAACTTTAGCAATTTACACAGTTCCACTGTCGATACAAATTCAAGACTACGAAAAGTGTGAGCACTGTCTCACTGTCCGGCTCTAAGTAGATGTTCCATTGTTTCAATTACCACGGGTTCCTTGCATTTCCTGCAGGTCCCATCAAGTATTCATCCTCTGCTGCCATTTTGGCTGCATAGATTTCCGCCTAGAAGATACTACAGTGATTAGGAAGTTTATAAGATTCCTCTATACCGAGCTCCGGACAGTGAACCGCAGCTTCCACCCCTGGATACATCTTTTAACCATCAGTGAAAAAGTTAAAACCAGAACCTCTATGATTAAGACTTTCAAGATAGCCTTCTTCCCTTATAGTGATCTGTGGTTTGTCAAAGAATTTCATCACTGCAACGATGTAGTCCGAGCTACATACACTCCATGTCTTCCACCAATTTACTGTAACCAAATGATCTGTGCGACATCTGTCCTGTTGTCTTGAGTCGGATAGCGGACTCCCGCGTTCACTGAAATTAGTCTTATTGGTCTAAGGTCCAATAAAACTTCTAAAGCAGCGGTAGCTGTGCTTTTTAGAGCTCCAGTGATGTAGAGCTCTGCTAGTCCCTGGATACTTTCTAACTTTTTCAAGTATACCATTCTCTCAGTCGCCCTCCACCATACAAGCATTCCATAGAGTAGAATTGGTCTAGCTAAGGCTGTGTTGGTCCAATACGTAAGATTAGGCGAAAGGCCCCATGTGTGGCCCAGCATATTTTTACATGCATATAGAGCAATGGTGGCCTTTTTAACTCTATCTTCTATATTGCGCCTCCACGTCAGCTTACTATCCAAAATAACCCCCAGGTACTTTGTGTGTGTGTTTTGGGCGAGAGCAATATACCATCTAATTTTGGTGTTCTCCATTCCTTGACTTTCCTATTAGTAAAAAGCACTAGGTCAGTTTTTTCAGGGTTTAAGTTCAAACCTACCCGCGTTGCCCATCCGTGAATATCCCTTAACGGGGACTCCATGAAGGAACTTATTGTGTCTAGGAAATGAAAACCAAAAATCAATTAAAAACGTATGTAAGTCAATTAAACTTTTGCTTAAAAAATAATTATTTTTGCATCAAACAACTGTAATTGAAAATAAAACCAAAAATCAATAAAAGAATGTATTGGAGTCAATTAAACATTGTAATTAATAAAATTGTCAAGCAAATGTTTAATTGACTTAAATACATTTTTAATTGATTTTTTACTTTATTTTCAATTACACTTGTTTATTGCAAAAATAATTAATTTTTAAGCAACATTTCAATTGACTTAAGTACGATTTTAATTGATTTTTGGTTTTAATTTCAATTAAAATTGTTTATTGCAGGAATATTTTTGTCTGTGTACGATAATAGCTACGTTATCTGCATATGCTGAAATTCTAGCTGCTTTACCCTCGAACTTAATGAGAATTTCATTAACAACCGGCGTCCAAAGAAGTGGTGATAGAACTCCTCCTTGGGAAGTTCCTCTATTAGCTTCCTTGTTTACAGTGGCATTGCCTAATTCCGCAGATACTATTCTACACTTTAAGAGGTTGCCAACCCAGTTCTAGACTTGCAAGTGAGCACTGGAACGACTTAAGCTTTCCATAATTGTGTCCGTGAAAACATTATTGAAAGCGCCTTCGATGTCCAAGAAGACCCCTATAGCATACACAGAGAAAACAGTGCCTACTAAATACCGCATAAAATAGAACAAAATTAATAAGAAATCCCTATGGTTTTTTTCAATAAGGAAATTTTATTAATTTCATAGGGAAAACTTTTTTGAAAAAATCAAGAAGAAATCTTCTAGTTTCTATTAGGTTATTTTATTGATTTTTTCAATAAGGTTTTCTTTTTGTTTTTATTAGGCGACCTAATAAAAAAAATTGTGTCTTTATTCTCTGTACATATGTATGTATTTTCATTCAAATTCTATACCATATACATATGTATGTATGTAGTAGTATATCGTAGATGTTATTTATTTATACATACATACATACACATTATGTTCTATTCTTAACTAACTTACTCGCCAAGTATTGAACCAGCAAACTTCTGACTGACAGACAAGCACTCTAACCAATATGCTAACAAGCAGGCTGAATAACCATTGAAATTATTGTGCAAACATTCTTATACAAAAATGAAAAAGATCATGTAAAAAATTACCTCTATGACTATTTATAGATATGAAATAACAAGACACCTCATAAAATCAAGAAGATTTCCTTATTAAAAAAATCAATAAGATGCTTGACACATAATCATATAGGAACCTAATAAAATCAAGAAGAAAACCTTTTTAAAAAAATTAATAAGGTGACCTAATAAAATCAATAAGAAATCCCTATAGTTTACAATTTATAAGAAAACCTAATAGAATCAAGAAGTTTTTCTCTATGGATTGTTTTTTTTTGGTGCCAAAAATAACGGAAATTGAGTAAAAAAAAGTTGTGAATAATAAGATTTCTTCTTGATTTTATGTGGTTTTCTTCTTGATAAAATTAATAAGATTTACCACATAAAAACTATAAGGAATCTCTATGAAAAAATTTTCGCTTCTTTCTTCTGGGATACCCCCTAGCCTAAAAACGTTTCATAGAGAAAATCTTATTGATTCGATGACGCAGTTTTTTCTCTGTGTAGTCTTTATAGTGTAACGATTTTTCGATCAGTTCGACAACATTACGAAGTGCTGTTTCTACCGATTTGCATGTTGTTTATATGAAAAGTAGGTTACATTACATTACATCTCTATTACCATTTTCATTACTTTTCACATAACCATAACGATCAGCTGCTTCCTACTGTTGCAGTTATATTACATTACAATCGGCTAAATGAGCCTTTAGTAAGCTCTAGAATTTGCCGTAAGCTAAGTTCCCCCATCTCATGATTTTAAGAATGCATGATCCTTTGTGCTCTTGGGAAAATTCATCAACGGTTTTTATTTTGTTTTTGTTTTGCCCCTCTGAATTCTCAATAAATTTCATTGTAATAATTTTAAATTTCGTTTGGTATCAAATGCCATGCCTTGAACTTGGGACTTATTATTTGAATTAGTGTGAATTAATAATTAATATTTTATTCTTTTATTTTAAAATACAATTCGGACGTTCTTTAAAAAAATCACCTTTATTGATATTTGTCCAGAATAGTTGTTACACTTATGCCTTCTTAAGTGATTTCTCAATGATTGATTGCAAAATAGATTTATCAAATTTTTTATTTGCGTCTAAACACAAAACATATCTGATTATTAAAAAAAAGTACTCAAAAAATAAAAAATCACATTTTAAAGCCTTTAATTAAAAGTTTGTTTTTTGTTAATCAAACTCATCAGAATTGATTGATTTCACATAAACAAAAAATTCATAAATTGTCACTATATAAACTAGTCTGGAACGCTGAAAAGTTATCAGTTGAATTTTTGCAAACTTAAACAAAATGAACTTCAATAAATATTTTGCTTTCTTGGCCATTTTGGTCTTGTGCATTTTGGGCCAACAAGCTGTCGAAGCACATCATCATCATCACCACCATTTTGGAAAACTCGGACATGAAATCGTAAGTTTGAAGTTAGTGATTTATTTAAAAAAAAAATATGTTAATTTTTTTATCATTTAGCACAAGGCTGCCAAGAGAATAGAAAAAGGAGCTGAAAATGTTAAAAGAATTAAAAAAGTGGTTGAAGCTGGTGCCATTGTAGCCGGAGCTGCTTCTGCAATGGGTTAATTTAAAAAAAATTGTATTTTTGATTCTACTTTTAAGGCCGCTAGCGAAATAAACATAATAAATAAAGATCTATTTAATAAGTCAATCCTATATATTTTTCAATGGATTTTCATTTTAAGTTCTGCTTAAATATTTAGAATTTTAATGGTCAAAATTTACATATGTTGCTTTTACATACCGTACTATTTGTTAGACGGATATTGAGGTTCAATTAAATGTGCCATAACCAGGGAAACCGCAAATATGCAATTGCATGTTTTTTCATGTGTGACGTATTAATGCGCGGACAAGATATTTATCCGTTTCAGACATTTTTATGAATCGATCGCATCGATTTGTTAGTGCATATTTTTGCATATTTTACCATTTAAAGCATTTTTTTTTTTGCATATATCAGTCTTAAACGCATATTTTTAGCACATTTTCTAATTTTTAGAGCATAGTTTACGCTTTTAGGGCATATTTTGGTACTTTATTTAATTTTTTAATATGCTTACAAGCTTATCTATTGGTAAACATTTTTATTTTTAGTTTTCGCCATTTAAATCTCATATCCAATCTTCCATGTAGTATATGGACGTTAGTTTAAATAAAAATTTGGGTTTGCTAGTTATAACAGACTCTGCCCCGATTACACCAGTAAACGTTGAAGGAACATTGTCAATGTATAAAAATTTACTTAAATGTAACAGGCAACGATTTTTATTTGAAAATCTAGGTCAATATTTTGTTGCTTATTGCAATGAAAGTTTTAATTCTAATATCGTGATCTCTTTTGAAATTGAAGTTGAATTGTTGCAAGAGTATAAAAAAAATTAATTTGTATTATTTGCTTTAGTCAAAATTTATATGGCAATTTTGTTTTAACGTGCACTTCAAGCCTAAATTATTTTTTTAATATGGCAGTTATTATTATTATTAATATTATTATTTTTTTAATGCATGTATTTATTTATTGTATCTTCAAATATGAACTAACAATAAGTATTCAAATCTTAATCTAAAATATAATTAGTAGTCCCGACCACTGTCGGACATAAACTTAGGGATAGTTATAAATAATACATAAGTAGTGATAATCAAAAAGAAAAAAAATTATCGCTTTTTAAGCCATATTACATGTGATAATTATTAATGAACAAATAACACCAAAGTCTGTTGTAAATATTCTGACTAACAACACATAGTTGAACGGAACAGCCAGCCGTTTTCGAAGGCCACTAAACCTTCATCATCAGCGTTCTTTTGTAATTGGTCCACTGTGTGTGGTGTCACTTGATGTAGATTTCTGCTTTATATACTTAGCATTTTATTGCAAATGGAATATGTGAATTGGTTTGATTCATCGTATTTCAATTTGCTGAAAGCTTTTTTGTATTGTAAGCTCAATTTTACCATCACTATATTTACAATTGTCGTTTTTTGTTCTTTTAACTAATTATACACATGTTACTTAATTTGCTTGTTTTTTGTTCTACTTAAGACAAACTTTTTTGGTTTGTTACTATTAAGTATATTTTTATTTAATTTTTGCCACAATCTACATCAACTGACACTACACACAGTGGACCAAACACAAAAGAACGCTGATGATGAAGGTTTGGTGGCCTTCGAAAACGGCTGGCTGTTCCGTTCAACTATGTGTTGTTAGTCAGAATATTTACAACAGACTTTGGTGTTATTTGTTCATTAATAATTATCACATGTAATTTGGCTTAAAAAGCGATACGAACTTTAGCCCGTTCAAATCACAAATATAGAAACAAATGGAGTTCGAATAATAATTAAAATTAACTAAAAAAAAAGTATTTTCAAGTAGTCCCATCTGGAGTGTTGAGTATAAGAGCGCTTGTGTCCCTCTTTTTTAGGCGGATGTGTCCAGTAAAGTTCAAAATATTACGAGCAAGCGGATTAGGATGTGATTCGAGTCTTGTTAAATATTTGCCTGCGCATTTTGCAATTTTTTTGTTAACTTTATTTCTGTCTTATTTAATATGCAAATGGTGTCGAATTTTTAAATGAAAAATGTATTTTCGTTGACAAATAAACCAATTTATTTTATTTTTAAGAGCATATTTTTGAGTTTTTAGTGCATATTGAATGCGCATAAAACACTTTTTTTAGAGCATATTTCTGGTTTCCCTGGTCATAGCCATACAAAACAGCGGTTCGCAACAAACTTATGGGCAACACTGTACTGGATTATAGATGACACGCCATAGCGCCATAGTCGTAACCATAAGTGCGTTCGAGAACTCAAAAATTTTTACAAATTTTTACTATTTTTTACTGGATTGCGTTCGAGTATACAAAATCCAATAAATGAGAGGGCGAACTGAGAGCGAAAAATTACAGTAAATTTACTGAGTAAATGCAAATTTTTACTAGACAAATTTTTGCCAGTAATATCCAGTAAAATGAAACCATATGTTTTTAAATATAAACAAACAGTAGCAAAGGAAAACAAAAGTTTTTGGTTTTTGATGAAATTTAAAAAAAAAAACAAAAAACAAATGTATTAAGTTATGAGCAATATTGCATTTATTTAAGTTTGATGCCAGAAAAATATAAGAGTATGTTTTATGTATTCCACGGGAAATTAAAATGTGTGGAATTTTCATAGAATTGTTGGAAATATGTATTTATAACAAAAATTTCCCAACGATGTTATTTCACGTGAAATGCAGAACATAACCGATTGTTTTTAAACGTGAATAAAGTTAATAGATTTTTATAGTTAAATTTTTGTTTATACATATAGTCGGACGGTTACTGGTTCCCCGCATGGAACATTCAAAAAATTTAGTTATTGATCGATTAAATATTATTAATGTGTACATTTCTTAAATTTGTTTTCAGTTTTTCGATATCTTGAATATATTAGGATAAATAAAGTTCTTTTCTTAATAAATGCACTCATTGGAACTTGCACTTCCTTGAAAGGAAGTGAACAATATTGTTGTGATGATTGGTATAAGCGGCAACAAACATTTTTGCCTTTTTCTGTACATCCTAATTATTCACGCCGAGGGTAAAAAGTTTAGAAACTTTAACGGCCTGACGCGCGATGTCGGCAAGTAAGCTATAGAAAGTTTCTTGTCGACATCGTGGGCCAGGCCCGTAAGTTCAAATAAAAACATATGTATCTATTACTTCCCCCAGGGGAGTCTATTTATAGACTACGGGTGTGGCAATCCCGGGGCCCCAGCTAGGGTGATGTAGCTTTTTCCACTGACGGACCTTTGGCTCATTACCCGTAAAACTTATGTGTTACTACCCGATCTCTGAACACAAACAGAGCAAGGTATGTGCACATATTTATAAAAGGAAAACAAATATTGTACGCCCGTTGTTGTCAGTTAGGTGCAGCGTTACCTAGAACTGCCCCTGAGTTCAAAAGACGATAGAGGTGAAGCCCTTGTGCTGGAACTTCGAGGTCTAACCAGAGTCTACTTCTGGTACCACGGATGCCGGTTGCCCGACAGCTGGGCTGCTTAAGAGATAAATGCATTGCGGTTGTCAAGATTCTGTGCTAAAATAGTTGTGCGTCCTACCTCCTGGGTTCAAGAAGCGTTTATCAAGCATGATCGATTGTAGTAGGCACAGGATCTTAGCGGCGAGCTTGCGTTCTTCTCGCGTAAGTGGTCCTCGCTGCTCTGAAGTTTTGAGTGCAGGTAGCGGTCGTCAGTTTCCTTTGCTAAAATGCCGAGTTCGTCCTACCCCACGAGCTTTACCCCACGGGTTTAAAGGGATGATTTTGGTATGTGTTGAGTAGGCACTGGTTGAGTGGTTAGCTGTGCCGGCAATGGCTGAGGAAGTTTCTTGGGGACCTCGCTAAGGTGTATACACAACACCATAGCGTGGAAGCCGGAGAATTATCGTGGTGGTTGTGGTTGTTACCAAAATCGCTGGGAGAATAGTCTTGGCTTCCCAGTGTGAAATCAATGCTAGTGGTTGGTCTGACGCGGTCAGCCAGACACTATTCTAGGTGCTGTTGCCATTCAACAGAGCTGCTATGGGCACGGACATAGCAGCAGAGTTTAGATAGCTCAAAGTACCTCAGCAGGGTACTTGAATATAGAACAGGGATAACTATATCAAAGATTGCAACCTATGTGCCTTGAGGAGTGGGCCTTAGGTTCATTCTGAAAGGGTGCATGGGGGCGTTGGTCTGGCGTCTAACCCACACCCAGTGCTTTGGCACACGTGAGATTAGGCCGTAATGGCAGGTGCTCACGTAAAGCAATTGCACATCTGTATCTATTACTTTTATTATTAAAGAAAATATACTATAAAACAAATGAAAAAAAAACATTTTTCATCGATTTTCTCAAAACCATATAATTTTTCCATGCGGCTAGCCAGTAACTACCCCGCAAAAAAATCTGATTTGGAAGCACTAACAAGTGAGGGAAGCAATGTACTGGTTACTTGATCACAAAAGCTTCGAAAACTGCTTCTGAAAAGCACTAACATAAGGCAGGCTCTCTAACAAAATAGAGGAAGAAGTAAAAAAAAAATTGCAAGCTAGTAACTTTTGCATCTGAGTACATATGTAAAAACTATAGCCCAATTCACAATCTTGTGCAAATGGTCTTGCATCGTTGCATGTGCAAAATGATATTGATATTGATATTGCTACTCACCACTTAACAATTCTTAGAAGTTAATGTTAAAGTTAGCTATTTTATGTCATGCGCATGAATAAGGAGATTTTTTTTTGTGCGAGATTAGCCAGTTAGAAGCAATTTATTCAGCTTCCAAAAAGCCATAATTTTTGCTTCACAGAAGCAATAATATATACTTATGTATGTATAGTTTTGTATATTGTCTGTAGATAATGCGACTATTCCATACATGTATGTAAATACTCCAAAGAGGAGTAGGAATACGCCAAAACTACTCCAAATGTGTGAAAAAAGGAGGTTTATGTCCTAGGGTTGGACTAAATGGTCCAAATTTGCATTACATCGGCCTAACCCCAAAACTACTCCATATTGCATTGAATGCTTGTGTGAAAACGACATGATCCATGACTGCATTACATGGACCATGATATAACTAGTCTGTTTCATCTACATTGGACCACGTAGTACAATATTATATTCAGTTTTTTTTGCATATACATATGTACATACTTATGTATAATTTTTTTAGTGCCAAATTGTCTATCAGCTGTTGTGTATATTTTACTGGATTTTACAATTTTTCCGTTCGCGTACTTTTAGCTGCAAACTTTTTTATTGAGAGTAATTTCTTTAAATTACTCAGTATTTATTCAGTTACTGGATTTTACTGGAAAAGTACTCAAACGCACCTCATAACCATAAAAACCAATTGAATTTTGGTTTTTTCGCCGTAACTATAGACATTTGTTTGCTGGTTAGACATAATTTTTGTTGCACTTTTGAAATGAATAAACAAATGAAAACATAAACAGCTTTTTATGGTTATGGCCTCAATGGTAATGGTTATGGCTATGGAATTACGGTATGTAGCACGTCTTATTGAACCTTAAATGATGAAACAGAATAAGGCTGCAACTTCAGGCAAAATCCCTGTTATATTAATAAAGCCCATAATAAAATCTACGGCAGTAACTTAAAAATTTCTGTTCTACCAAAACAGCTGGTGCTAGAGATGCCACGACAAATAGTGGGATTTTGATGTGAAAAATTCTAATGATGCAGTCTTGTAGAGAAATGTTTAAATATGAAACGTGGATGAATGTTTTTTTTAGAAAAATGTAATTTTATTTTTAAAAAATGTAGGGAAAATCCTTAAAACCCTTGCACGGGTGTTAAACAAAAACTGACTCACATTTTCAATTCAGTGGTTTATACCATATGATTTTAATTCATTTCAAAAATTATGAAGTCATTTCTGCAAATTGATTTTTTAATAAAATGAAAGATGGGAATGGTTTGTCTTTCTAGGATTTTTAATGTTATTTATAGGTTAATATTTTCTAGGAAATGGAACAAAGCTTCGAAAAACAGTGTCACTAGTTTCATCAGACACTTTTATAACCAGCTTATGAGATGAACCAAGCAAAAAGGATTTGAGTTGTGACGATGTAGTCACAAGACATGATAGATGATGAATAAATAAAGTTTTATTTTGGTCAAATGATAAACAAAACAAATCTTAACTTTATTTTCTATGGATTTAGTGGGCGCATTCAGTATGCGTCTTTTTTTTATTCTGCTTGCATGGAAAAAATGTTATTCTTAAAAAACGATTTGACTAACATGAGCGGTGGTCGAGGCCGATTTTGATTAAATTCCATGTTTTATTTCTTAATCGTAATATTTATCGGCATACATATTTATTCGTTTGCGGTAACGATAATGTGATTCCGTAATTTCTATATTACGATAATCTCCATCTGTATTTAATCACGATTTAATTCAATATCATGTGGTATAAGCGAAAAGTACAAAGAATAATAAAGAAAAACTAAATTAATTTGAGCTTTTGATTTTATTAGAATATGTTTCTGAATAGCAAAATCGATAAGTTTTCGTTATTGTATTTACTATAGCGATATGATTATCGCAATAAAAGTTACTTAATTCAGGTATTGTAGTGCAATTCACTAACTTTTTTTTAACGATAATCGCATCGTTAAAATAATTATAACGAAAATTTATAGAATTTGCTATTCAGTAATATTTTTAACGATATTCGCTGTAGATTAATGTTAGCTGTGTCGTTATTTAAAGGACAATAATTTATTTTATCGGCAAAAATCAACAGAAAATATCAGCTGCGTACTATCGTTAAAAATAAGTTACGGAATCACACAATCGTTATTACAAGCGACAAAATGTATAGACAAAAATTACAATTGACGGATCGTTAAAAGTTACTGAATCGCACTACTGGTATGATGGAGGTTGTGAAAATTTTCATTAGATCAGGGTTGTATTTTTTTTATAAAGACGCACGATTTTGTAGGATAGTGAGCCTTATAAATACTATCAGCCCAATCATGAATATTCCCTTGGAATTTATTTCTCACGGAAAATGTTTTTTCGAGAAAACATTTCTCCAAACATAAATACTCTGGGAACAAAAAATAGTAATACGTGGCATCACCGCAATACGAATCTCTTTGTTTGCTTGTTTGTTGACATTTTGTTTCTCTTTTTTTTTAAGGTTGAGAGTAAACAAAATTATTACAATTCACCAACTTGAAAAAATATACAAAAAAAGTTTATAAATGATTTATTTGGGCATTATTTAAGTTTTTCCAAACACAAGAACTATGAAATAAAGTTAATGGGCCATAACCATAGTTAACAAAAAAGTCTACTTTTTTAGTTTTAGAATGCACTTTTTTAAAACATGTACTTTTGACCTACCATAGACGAGAAAAACTGCACTTTAAAGGAAAAAGTCGGTTCTAAAGTTAAAACATGCTGAAGTTGTTTTTAACTAGATTAGCATCGACTCTGGCTATTTACATAGTTCAACACAAAACACATTTAAAATAAAAGAGAACACATATGTATGTATGAATGTATGTATGTATGTCTGTATGACTTTCTATATCTTGGCTTCTTTTTTTCCCATAAAAAATTTATAATCCAATCATTGAACAGTTTATTGTATTAAAATAATATAAAATACAAACACCTTTTTAATTTTCTCTATATTAATTATTTAACTTATTTTTATGTTCCTTTGTTTTATTTTATCTTTTTCTTAAAGTCAACCCCAGCGTGACCGTTTGTCCGACTAAAGTGGCAATTTGCCACTTTTTCAACTGCGTTTCCCCTTTTTCGACTGCCTTGCCACTTTTTGACCCCCTTTATTTAGGGTGAATTATATGGAAATACATTAAAAATAAAACGTTTAGTGCAGTTTTCTCGTTTTTTTTTTTAATTTTGCCCCTTTTTTTTTTGATAAATCCCCTATTTAGTGCCACTTTTTGAAAAATGTCATCGGTCGCCCTGCTCAAACCTTTTTCATAACACAATGTCCGATGAGAGAGAGATGAGAGAGTTGAGCGACAGAGATGCCTCTTCCTTATATTTTGTTTTCTATCATATGAAAAATTTCCAATATTTACTGTGGCACCCAGTTAAAGTCGGTTCAACATAACACACACTTTGTTTTTGACTATAGTAGAAAAATATTTAAGAACAGGTTTTCAATTTTAAGTTGTTTCTAAAACGAACCGACTTTATTCTAAGACTATGGTTATGGCCCTATGTACAGGGTGACCGATGACATTTTTCAAAAAGTGGCACTAAATAGGGGATTTATCAAAAAAAGGGAGCAAAATTTTAAAAAAGCGAGAAAACTGCACTAAACTTTTTATTTTTAATGTATTTTCATATAACTCACCCTAAATAAAGGGAGTCAAAAAGTGGCAAGACAGTTGAAAAAGGGGAAACGCAGTCGAAAAAGTGGCAAATTGCCACTTTAGTCGGTCAAACGGTCACGCTGCCTATGTATATAAATTTTGTTTTAATGGAGTATTAACAATGTTTTTATGTAAACTCCCTTCTGTTTTGCGAGGGAAAGATTTTTAGTGAAGAAAAAGCATATTCAACTGCGTTCATAATACGTACTTTTTTCCCCGGGGAGTTTTTTTTTATTCCCGCATTTGGTAAAAAGAGGGAAATAACAAATTCATAATAGGAGAAAAAAGAAAAGTGAGAAGACTCGTGCAGAATTTTTGTTTACGACTGGGCTGTATGTTTCCACCGGCATGATTTACACAAATCGAGGTGATTTGAGCAAATCATGTTAATTTATACATAATTTACCGCGTTCCATTCCTGGACCATCCATCAATAGTGATTCACAATTTCGAAAAAATATGACATTAACGAATATTTAATAAATTTTAAATGTCAACTTCATGTAAATAAAATTCATATTACAGCTGCTGCGCAAATCTAATTCGTGCACAACTTTAATACTAAAATTCGAACAACAAATCACTCACAAGCTCGGTGGAAACACTTCGTAGTGATTTACCTAAACCTACTTGATTTAAAGCCTTAATTTGGTTTAGAGTTGATTTTAATAGTACATTTTGCCGCCCATTTTTTTGGCTTGGCAATGCCATTAAAAGTTGCACAACTTTGTCAACTTTACTCTGAAAATCTTGAGCTTACTTCGACCGTAATAATTTTGCATAATCTGTGCAAAAAATCTTTATATGTAGCAGTTGTTAGACTTTTTTTAAAACTTCGCTATTTAACTTTTAACATCAGTACCTTTTATATTTGCTAAAAATATTAATAAAACTAAAAATTTCATTTGTAACGTCAAATATTTCCTCCATGTGACTTGACCATACAATGAGTATGAAGCAGTATAGTGAGTGGCACTTGAGTGTTTAGCTGATAAATAGATCTATCAAAATTTTTATTTACAAACAAATAATACATTTAGCTGATATGATGATACCCAAAGTTAAAAAAATACCAAAAAATTCACCTTTTTTATCAAATTAAATTTTTGACTGATTGACTTTCACAGAAATATCGTATCTCGTCACTATAAAAACTACTTCGAAATGCCGAAAAACTATCAGTTGAATTTTGAATTTCTGCAAAGTAAAACACAATGAATTTCAATAAGTATTTTGCTTTCTTGGCCATTTTCGTTTTGTGCATTTTGGGCCAACAGGCTGTCGAAGGCCATCACCATCATCATTTTGGAAAACTTGGGCATGCAGTGGTAATTTATTACATACATATGATTATTGACTTTGGAAATAAATATATTACTTATAATTTTTTTTGATCATTTAGCACAAGGCCGTCAAAAAGGTAGAAAAAGGAGCAGAAGCTGTTAAAAAGATTAAAAATGTGGCTGAGGCTGGTGCCATTGTGGCTGGCGCTGCCGCTGCTATACCATAGTTTTACAAATATGCATATTTTACTGCCTGTAGTTGTAAAGAAATAGTTAAATACATATTTATATATACCTTAATAAAGAAAATCCCTAACTCATTCACCCTTATCGGGAATAAGATGCGAACAATTTTCTTCATGTGAAATAGTTCCCGTGAACAAAATATGGTGAACACTGACACAGCAACAATGCAAAAGTTGGCGATTGCAATTTTAGGGAAAGGTGAAACATTTCACGTGAACTTTTATTCCCGATAAGGATGTTTTTTTTTTAATCGAAACACCGAAACCATGACCGAAGCTTTTTCCAATTCCAATAGTCTTTAGAGTTTTCATTGATTTTATTTTGCAAGGGAAAATCTAACCAAACACTAACTCCTTTACAACACACTTTGCTCATGGTGTAGGGTACAGGAAAGAAGACTAGCAAAAAAAAAACTCGAAAATAAACAAGAAGATAAATTAAACACGCGTATGAGCTTTTAAAACTCAACATGCAACCAGCATATGTTTTGCACATTGATGATGTTTGCCAAAGATAATGATCATTGCCAATGATGAGGATGATGATGATCGCAATCATCATTAACACTTAAATCATTATTGCAAAAGTACTCTAAACAAAGTTTGTAACAAAAAAAAAAAGAATACAACAACTACAACAAGCGATAACATAACAGCCACACAAAAAAGTATGCATAATGCAGTTTTACCTTATTGCTGTTGTTGTATGTAGTACGTAATATGTACATGCATCATGCATGGTGTATGCAGCATTAAAGCACTGCACAAGCTGCACATTTTATACGTACATACATATGTGTGTATGTACTCTTGTATGTGCACATGCATGTGCAGCAAGTAGAGAGTGTATGTATGTATGTATGCACTTTGTTTGTTTTGTTTTTGCTTTAGTATTGAATTTCGTGGAAAATGTTTGTTAGCGTAGTGATGCAGTTTGTTGGATAATAAACAACAAAATCAAAAATACAGGAAAAGGGTTGGTTGTCATGCAATAAAGTGTTATTGCAATTCATATTTGCATGCGTGTATGTATGCATGTGTAAGCGTGTCAATGAGGAGTGAGATCGATAAAATAATGAACTTAAGGCTCAATCAGACGTGACATAACCATAGCCATAGAGAACAGCCGCTCGAACCAATCTAATGGGCAACACTGTATTTGGTTACATGTAGGTGACTCGCCATAACGCCATAACTCTCACCATAGAAACCAATTGAATTATGGCTATGGCGTTATGGCTATGTCACGTCTAATTTAAGCCTAAGTGGGTACGAGGTGTTTTTTTTTCAAAGAGAAGTTAAGAGTTACATTCTTTAGGAAAGGGATAGTGATAGGGAAGACAGGTGGTGAAGGAAGAGATAGAGGAACGCTTCATTCTTTTACAACTCTGCGTTTTGCACGTTAAGTTATAAATAAATTCAGTGAAGTGCGACTTTGACCAGCGCACGAAGGGTTCCGTACGGAAACTAGACATGTAATTCAATACGAACTTTAGCCTATATAATAAATAGTTTTGGCTTTTTTACGTTTTTGGGTTTTTTCGGTTTTGAGCGTTTTTTGGTTTTGGCGTTTTTTCGATTTTTTGCGATTTTTTTTCGATTTTTTGCGATTTTCTTAAATTTTGGCACTTTTTTAGTTTTTGAAGTTTTTTTTCTCGTTTTGTCGATTTTTTAATTTTTTGGCGTTTTTTTTTTATTTTGGCGATTTTTTCATTTTGGCGATTTTTTTCGTTTTGTCGACTTTTTTACATTTTGGCTATTTTTTTCATTTAGGCGATTTTTTTTTACTTTTGGCGCCTTTTTCGCGTTTTGGCAATTTTTTTCGGTTTTTGGCGTTTTTTTTTCATTTCGGCAATTTTTTCATTTTTTCGATTATCTTCGGTTTTGCCGATTTATTTTAGTGTTTTGGTTTTTTTTATGTAGTGCTTTTTTCGTTACGGCGAATTTTTTTGGTTTTTGGCGATTTTTTTTTTTTTTTTGTTTGGCGATTTTATAATTTCATTTATTTTTTTTTTTAATTTTACCGTTTTTGATAGTTTTAAGAGTTTGCCTCTTACGATTTCCAAGATACAGCAAGTTGTCAAAATGACATAGTCAAAATTGCATTAACTGATAGAACACCCTTTAATTTAAGTTTTTTTTTTGAATTTTAGTGTTTATTGTTGTAGTCTGTATAAAAATACACTAATTTTACAAATTTCAAGTGTCAATATACATATGTACATACAATTACATGTATATTATATGGGATTTTATAATTTTTCGTTGCTCGTTTTCGAACACCCTTTAATTTTAACTCTCATGTATTTGTGTATATGTTGTAGCGGCCAAGGTTCTACATACTCTGTCTAAATTTCAGGTCCGTACCTCGTACGGTTCCTGAGAAAATAGCGTGTGACGGACAGACGGACAGCGTAGCGAAAACAATAACCTTTGGTGTACGGATATATGTATGTATGTATGTATAAGTCTTTTATAATATAACAAAGTGCAACACGAAAAAATATAACAATATACGGACACCACTACGTGATAAAAAACCAAAAAAAAAAAATACCCATGTCTCTCAGTTTTGCCCCAAGTCTTTTTTGCATTTTCTCAGGCTCATATCTTGCAAACCGTTCGGAATTTTGCTTTATCCTCTGAGGCAAAGTTATAGCTCTTGTCATAAAGAATAAAAACTGTGAGCATATAAAATCAGAAAAACTTCATCTTCGAGATCAAAGTCGCAAAAAAAATTTTAAATTCGGTTTTTTACATTTTCCACCCTGTTCAGGTCCATAGGTAGCAAACCGTTCCAAATTCAAGGAAACAATCAACTACAAAAATGTACCTAAGATTTCAATAAACAACTTTCTAGAACAGAAATTTTTAGGAATTATCCTGACCACCGTTTAGGTAGCGCTTAGGTAACCGTAAAAGTGAAAAATTTCCAAACAGCTGAAATAAAAAAATTTTCGGGAATTTTTTCACTTTTGCGGCTACCTAAGCGCTACCTAAACGGTGTTAAGAATCATTCCTAGGAAGTTCATATGTTCTAGAAAGTTGTTTATTGAGATCTTAGATCTTAATTCAGTGAATTTTTGAACAAACACAGGTTTTCTTATACATAAAAAGTTATTTAATTTTTCAACATACGCGCACAGTGGGTTGAATGGTAGAGAAAGAGGAGATTAATTCATAGAAGTCGTAATTTTAAATTGTTGTTATTTTTTATTGATGAATATTAATAAATACATAAAAAGCCAGCATTTAAAAAAAAATTAAAAAAAAATTTTAACCTTTTATGGTTTTTTTTTGCATTTTGGAGAAAATGTTATTATTTGACTATTTTTGCTGTAACTTTGGAATGCAAAAAGATAAATTAGTAAATTAAATTATAAATTAGAGCATACATAATGTGCCTTTACAAAAAAATATTTTTTTTTTGTTTAAATAAAAAAAAATAAACATTTAATATGTATTTTTCACATTGATTTTTAGCAACTGGAATTCTCTCACAAAAACCTCCATCACTCAAAAATCGCACAAATGCGCAAATAGGTATTCTGGGATTTATTAGCTAAAATCTTATATTTTAAGAGTATAAAATTATTTTTCCATGCATTCATCCGCAAAGTTATTGAAACTCAATGTATATATCAAAAATACCACATTTTTAGAGCAATTTAATTTCTTTTTTGTAATATTTCCAAAACATTTATCTAAACAAAAAATAATTTTTTAAATGCTCATATAACTGAAGCTGACGACGGTTCCATTATAAAACTTTTATTTATAGAAGTCTTAACAAAAACTATAATCACTTGAAATATAAAAATTTTCTCTTTTAATCAATGCGCGCAAAAATAACTAAAATTATTGAACTTTGAACACACACTGCAAATAAAGTAAAATACCAAGAACTTTTATTTTTGCAGTTAGCGATGCAGAATTTTATCTACTTTCATATGATACCAAATACGGTTGTGAAAGTTAGAGCTCATCTTTTGAATTAATCGCCACTTGTGAAGGCTTTCACCCCACAGTGATACGTTTCCTTTAAGTTCCATACAATTAGTCCAACGTCTCTCCAATTTTTTTTTTATTTTTTTTCGTTGGAGTCAAATTTCTTGCCGTCGAGCCATTTCTTCAAGTTTGGGAACAAAAAATAGTAACACGAAGCCAAATCTGAAGAAAAGGGCGGATTTTTCACGGATTTTTGCCATAGAACCTGCACTTGCGTTTGTGGTCGATGGTGAGAAAACACTACACTTTCTTGCGAAAAGCTTTCTCAAAGCAGTGAGCCATATAAGATGACTATGGCTTCCACAGTCTATCTCACATTCAATCTCCGAACGGCTAAAACCATATCGTAAATATCTGCAACTGCTTCGGATGTAGAGACCTCAACTGGGCGTCCAGAACGTTCGGCTTGTACGGCCAGAACGAAATTCAGTAAATCACTATTTTTTATGGTGAATACTCCCCTAGTATTTATCAAGCTTAGCTTTAATATGAGCGATGTTTTTTTTTTTCTTTAAAAAAAATATGTTTAATGAGCACACGAAATTCCCTTTTTCTATATTCTTTTCAAAACGCGCGGTAGTTTGCTATCAACGGCTGCCAAACACAAACTAATTGACGCAGCTTGTTCAAATATAGACAGGAGTCAGATGTGCAATTGCTTTACGTGAGCACCTGCCATTACGGCCTTATCTCACGGGTGCCAAAGCACCGGGTGCAGGTAAGACGCCAGACCATCGTCACCATGCACCCTTTCAGAATGAACCTAAGGCCCACTCCATAAGGCACATAGGTTGCAATCTTTGAATATAGTTATCCCTGTTCTATATTCAAGTACCTTGCTGAGGTACTTTGAGCTATCTAAACTCTGCTGCTATGTCCGTGCCCATAGCAGCTCTATTGAATGGCAACAGCACCTAGAATAGTGTCTGGCTGACCGCGTCAGACCAACCACTAGCATTGATTTCACACTGGGAAGCCAAGACTATTCTCCCAGCGATTTTGGTAGCAACCACAACCACCACGATAATTCTCCGGCTTCCACGCTAAGGTGTTGTGTATACACCCATAGTGAGGTCCCCAAGAGAATTCCTCAACCATTGCCGGCACAGCTAACTACTCATTCATAATGAACGCATGCCTGTGTCGCCAAATAACCAGTGCCTACTGCACACATACCAAAATCATCCCTTTAACCCCGTGGGTTAAACCCCGTGGGGTAGGACGAACTCGGCATTTTAGCAAAGGAAACTGACGACCGCTACATGCACTCAAAACTTCAGAGCAGCGAGGACCACTTACGCGAGAAGAATGCAAGCTCGCCGCCAAGATCCTGTGCCTACTACAATCGATCATGCTTGATAAACGCCCCTTGAACCCAGCAGATAGGACGCACAACTATTTTAGCACAGAGTCTTGACAACCGCCATGCATTTATCTCTAAGCAGCCCAGCTGTCGGGCAACCGGTACCCGTGGTACCAGAAGTAGCCTCTGGTTAGACCTCGAAGTTCCACCAGAAGGGCTTCACCTCTATCGTTTTTTGAACTCAGGGGCAGTTCTAGGTGACGGTGCACCTAACTGGCAACAACGGGCGTACAATATTTGTTTTCCTTTTATAAATATGTGCACATACCTTGCTCTGTTTGTGTTCAGAGATCGGGTAGTAACACATAAGTTTTACGGCCAAAGGTCCGTCAGTGGAAAAAGCTACATTACCCTAGCTAGGGCCCCGGGATTGCCACACCCGTAGTCTATAAATAGACTCCCCTGGGGGTATAGACAGACTATTGCCTGTTGACATTTTAATTAAGAGGCGGAAAATTCAAAAAGATGCTGAGTTAATGACCCACCCTCGTATTACAAGCCGTATTGAAATCAATTTAACAATGAGTGACAGATTCGACAACTATTAAGTCTCCAGAAAAAATTTAAAGTTTTCTTGAACGATATAAAACGTATTCAAAATCTATTACCTCCTTCACATTTAATATCTTAATATGCTACTAAAACGATATTAAAATATTTTTTAAACATTTTTTTTTTCGATCTCACTCCTTATGTTTCCTTACACACACGTTTTAGTAATAAAAGCGAAAATGTTTTAAGAAACATACACATTTAAGAAATAAAAATCGATTTTTTTATTTTTTTTCCTCTTCAGATAATAAACACCGTCGTCATCATCATGCACAAAATATCTACCAAGAAAAAAATGCATAAAAATGCATAAAACTGGTTTGGGAATTTATTTAATTGTGTATTTTTGAAAGAAAGGAGTGTGTTTGTAGTTACAAAAAAAAAAAAAAAAAAAAAATTATGACAATTTTTTTGGCAAAAAATGTGCATATTGTGTTTGGCATACAACTGAAAATAATGTTGTCAATACTACAACACTTTTCAAGAAATTAGAGTTTACAATATTAACAACCCATTTTATCCCTGTATAAGTGCAGTAAAGCTTTTAAATGCAGCAGACTGTGCCCGCCACAACGGGTGGCTGCATATTTTTTTAAATTAGTTTTTTTTAATGCAGTTTCAGTAATGATTTAACAAATAATTTTTATAGCCCTTCAACCACAGCTGGAAAGCTTATATATGTATGTATATATATGAAAATAAGTTTGACAATTTATTGGCAATTTGGAAAATATTTTGTTGCAACGCCATTATTTATAATCCGTTTCGAAGGACCATTAAAAAATTTATAGTCACTAATTAACCAGACCTTTTTTGTTTGACGATAATAGAAGGAATTATAATTAGATAGTATAAAATTTGTATGTCTTGCTCCACTACATAGTTCATTAGCATTATTGCCCTTAACTAGTTCTTGTACCAGCTGGATTTTAAAAGGCTATTTGCATTAAACGAATAAGCGCAGCTTCAATTGCGCGCGATTATGGCGATTCAAATCCTGGAACCTCCTCAGTTCTACTCTTTTAAGCAAAAATTGCGTTTTCAGTGCACACATTTTGTCATTTCGAGTATACGAAGAGCACAATCAATCGATGAATAGCAGCGTTGTCAACTTTTAAATTTCAGAAAGCACATAAACCAAGAAAAAAGCGCGTAATTTAAGTAAAAAAGCACTAAATTTAAAATTTTATTATATTATTTAAAAAATTTTTACACATCGTTTGGTTATTGATTTGCTGTAGACATAATGTATTTTGAATATACTGTGCCGCAAACCAATAACCAACCGACAACATGTACATAAATTGTAAAAATTTGAGGCATCCGAAAAACATTTTATTTTTATATATAAGACGAAGCATTTTCAAATTATTATAAAAAATTTTTAATTTTTCCCGTCAATGAACAAACAAATCTCTCGAGTTTAGTCAAATTGGCAGTAATCCACAAGTCTTTCTGAGGTAAGAGCCGATTACTCGTACATTTTGAGCTCGATGGGCTTAGCAGTTGAAAATATTTTAAAATCAAGGCTTACAAAATTTGGTTTTTATTAAATTATGTGGAAATATTCTCTCGGCTGATATGTGACAAAGATAATAAATTTTTATCGAAATAAAAATGGTGACTTCTGCGTTTCAATATGGAAGTAACAGAAGTTTGATGGGAATTCAAGTTTTGATAATGATTCAAACGAGTTCATATCATCTGAATCTCTCAATAGTGGACTCAATATTTTTCCCATTACATTAAGTGAATCAATCTTTCTCCACCCACTGTCTATACTACACAAAATTTCGCTATTAGACTATATTTGAGTAAATACTTGAATTATGTCTTCTTTGTTGTATGGCAAAACACTGCTTACATTAATTATGCTTAAAATGTTAAGGTTTGATGGTAATATGACACGTATTCATTAAACCAAGCCTTTTAAAATTTTAGTAGTTTTTTTTTTGAGATGCTCCATTTAACTTCAGAGCTTATGTTTTTGAATGAAAGACTTCCTCGCAAAAAAAATAGGTAAGGAAATTTTCCTTTGAGTTTTTAGCTTAGTGCCACCGCCTCGAAACAAAAAGCACCGAAAATTAATTTAAAAAAGCACTGAGCACTAACTTCAAAATTTGTCGCGTCGAACATTTCAAAAAGCACTAAAAACGGTGCGAAAAGCACCGAGTTGACAACGCTGATGAATAGCTCAGATGGTCAATTGCGTCTGGGGTATAATATGGATAATAATATGAAGGCATTCCCCAAATGGATCACAAATTCCAAGGTAAATTTGCACAACTTTCAATAGATGCTCTGGTAATAATTTATCTATTGATGAAACCCCAAATGACAAAATAAGTATGAAGTAAAAATTTCCAGATAGGTGTAAAAACAGTGTGTAATTCACATACATTATTCCTATGCGATATAACTAGCTGACCCGGCAAACGTTGTTTTGCCATGTGTGTGAAGATAAATTCAAATTTAATTAACAGAAACTTAATTTTAAAAAATTTCCTATTTTGGAACGAAAATTGGTCCCACTATATAGAAATGGTGCTCCTGATGGCTCGTTAAAGTGCACATTAAGTGGCATATCTGCAACCATTTTGGCAGATAAGGCATATTTCATATATGTACTCATCTCCTATTTCTCACAATGACCAATAATCTTCTCCAGAAATATTTAGATTACCGGGCGTGTCTAAATTATACCACTTGACACGTATGTACGCGTGTGTACAAAACAAAATAGAAAGTTGTTTTCTAAGTTAATTTAAATCGCTTTTTACCACTTTTATGCTAAGAATCTGGAAAAATCATTTATATTGTGCAAATATATACAAAAATACCTTTTAAACCATATATGTTTAACCAATATTGGAGGACGATAAGATAGTTAAAAGTGTACGACAAAAAAAAAAAGCAATGTGAGTCCGATCACAGAGGAGATGTGTAAACATCTAGTAATGAAAATTTTTTTTTTTAAGTTGGAAGTACTTATGCTTTTAGTATCTTTTTTTAAATTAATTAATTAAAAGTATCAAAACTTTCAATATTGTAAATACATATGAATTTGTTGGTTTTTGTTTGTTTTATTAAACTTATTTGGTTAGTAAATGGGCACACTGCAGTATATGTACATATATGTACTGCATTCAAAAGGTAATGAAATTTAATTTGCATTACCAGTAAAATCGTAGGGCCGTAATCATAATAAAATTGTAGCAAGTGGCAAAGTTTTTTCATTCAAATTTTGAAACTTTTGTATGAAAAATATTCAGCCACTTGGTAGAATTTCATTATGAATACGGGCATTACTGATTACTGAAAATTCAATGCACCTCATCATATAACAAATCATTTAGGCAATTTATAAAAATTGTAGAAAAAAATTTTAGTAATCAGTAAAAATTTACTTGTTAAACATTTTTTATTGTTTTTACTGAAACTTTAGTGGTACTACAGTGCTCATCTATGGTAAATGCTTTAACTTTTTCATTCCTGTTGTTCATCGTTTAGTTGTTGCTGTTCTTGTTGTTGTGTACGCATTGCAATTAAAATAAATTCAGTAAAGTGCGACTTTGACTCGCGCACATTCGGTTTTGATAATTTTTTTTTGATTTAGCTTTCTTCCTTTTTTAAGTTTTTTCAGCTTAAACGATTTTTTTCTTCAGTTTTATCGCTTTTTTCTCGTTTTGGCGTTTTTTCTTCTCTTTTTTAGGTTTTTTTAATTTTCGCAATTTTTTTCATTTTGGCGATTTTTTTCTGTTTTTTTTTGGGGGTTTTTCTAATTTTGGGGATTTTTTCTGTTTTTAGGGTTTTTTTATTTAGGCGATTTTTTCATATTGGCGATTTTTTTGTTTAAGTGTTTTTTAATTTTTGGCGATTTTTTTTAATTTGGTGCTTTTTTCGTTTTGGCGTTTTTTTTGCGATTTTTTTAGATTTGGTGATTTTATATTTTTTTGATTTTTTAGTTTTACCGTTTTTGAAAATTTCAAGAGTTTTGCTCTTACGGTTTTCAAGATACAGCAAGTTGTCAAAATTACAAAGTCAAAATTGAATTAACTGATTGATTAAAATTTTTTAAATTTAGTGTTAATTGTTGTAGTCTGTATAAAAATACACTAACTTTTAAAATTTCAAGTGTATATATACATATGTACATACAATTGTATGTATATTACATGGGATTTTAACATTTTTCGTTGCTCGTTTTGGAACACCCTTTAGTTTTTAACTCTCATGTATTTGTTGTTGTAGTGGCCAAATGTCTACACATTGTGTCCAAATTTCAAGTCCGTAGCTCTTACGGTTCATTTTCACCTTTGGTGTACGGAAATATACAGAAAAATAACCGGCGGTGGCGCAACGTCGGCTTCGAGCCGGTCGGCTTGTTTCTCTGCTTTGTATTGCTTCTTTCAAACACTAATACACTCATACATAGCTCACACCGATTTGACAATGCAAAGAAATCTCAGCAAAGAAATCTCAGCAAAGAAATCAAAGTCAAAAGATTTTTACCCCCTAGCGTATAGATGTTTACACATCAAAATGTGTTCCGTATTTATATATAAGAAGACTTATATATACTTTTACTAGCTACACCCAGTGTGCTCCGCTTCCTCTATTTTGTTAATACATATATGTATTGGGCGTACTTTTTTCCCCGTCCTATCGATATTATAGTGTAAAGTGTATTTTGGTTTAGGAGTAACATACACGAAATTTTAAGATAATTATTGATTAATTGCGCAAATATGTGAATATTATTAATAGCTGACCCGAAAAACGGATCACTGCTCAATGTTGTCGCTGGTGAGTTTTAAGCACGTTGAGCAGCATTTGTGTGCAGTGAAATAAACTTGTTGACCGTTCTACAGATATACTGCCAAATGTGTAACTATCGGATAGTGTTCGTGAATGGGAAATGAGAGTACACGCCAAATCGCCTCATTGCAGGAACTTGAAGACCAAAAGCCGCTATGTCACACTGCCTTTCGTGACATACTTGCAAATGTACATGATGGACTTCACTGACTTGCAATAGTCTACGTTACAATGCGTCTTATATATTTTGGAAAGAAGTGGCTACTACGCAACGAAATCATTTCCTTTCACTTTAACTGTGATTGTTCTACCAGCATCATCAGGTGATCGACGCCGATACAGTGGATAACCATCGCTGCGCATAAACTGTCTGTATTGTATACCAAGTTTACCGAGAAAAAAAACAAAAAGTACCAAGAATAAGAAGAGACAACTTTTCCTTATTTAACTCCGGCTCAGATACTCCGTTCACGCTTTATGTAAATAATAGCATAAATTAAGCAAAAAAAGTACTAACAACAAAAAGTACCACAAAAATGAAAAATATAAAAAAGCTAAAAGTTCCGATTTCCCTAGTTTTCGCCACTTAAAAAGTACCCTATGTTTTAATCTGGGTCATACTCTATCCGTATACCAAATTTCATCCAAATATATTCAGCAGGTTTTGCATGATAGTGAAACAAACATCCAAACATATAAACTTTCACATTCATATTATTATATGTGCAGTAGGAAAAGTAATAAACACAAGAAGTACAAACAGTTACTGCTTATTTTTATTTTATCCTCCAGAAACTATTTTTATTGGTTAATGTAAAAAAATAAATATATATATATAAATAGTATATATATATATATATACCAATTTTCATCGAAATCCGTTCAGCGGCTTTAAAAGTACCAACTTGTCCCTTTGGATATTTCGGATATTTTCTTCGGTGTTCTTCTTGTTTGGCGGGAGACCAGTGGGAATTGTTGCGAATCATAGAAATCGGTCCAGACGTTCTTGAGTTATAAACGTTATAGCTAACACACTGTTCTTTTATCTATCGATATCTAAAATGCAAAAAGGCGTAATCAAAAAATTTAAAATCGAGTTTTTGATTGATTATTGAGAATGCCATTATACTCTACATGACAACATTTTACATTTCTGCGACCAAAAATTACGCTTTTATCAACAAAGAACAAGGAGACCTGTAAAATTAGACATTTGTTAGTTACGCATTTTTGCATTTTGACTAACGATACATTGATTAATTATTTTTAAATTAAATCATACCAAATTTGCAGATTCTTATTAAATATTTATTATTTTGTGTGGGGATACTCCTTCAACCGGTCCTATTCTACCAATATTTTGAACTACCTCACACATGGCTCGCAAAAGAACCCATACCAAATTTAAAGACCCAAGCTATTAAAATTTATTTGTATTAATTACTTTGTATGGGGGAGCCCCTTCGCCGGTCCTATTCTACTAATATTTTGAAATACTTCGCACTTTGCTCTCATAAGAGTCCATACACAATTTGAATACTCTGACTCCTATTACTTTCAAGATATAAGTCGTTTCGTTGGTATGGGCATGGCACAGCCAATTTAGGATTGTGAAAAATAGATTACGACCTGCGGAATATACACACAAAATTTCATAAAAATCTGTCAAGCCGTTTCGGAGGAGTTCAATTACAAACACCGTGCCACGAGAATTTTATGTATATATGTATGTACATCTGTATGTTTGTACATATTTACATTGTACATACATACATATATGTGTATATATAATCATATCAGTCATGTTTTTTTGCATAATTTTGCAGCAACATGATTCAATACCAGTAGTTTCAAATATTATTTTTTTTTTGTTTTGTTGTTGAAATCTTAAACCTCCAAACAACACCAGTTTCGGCTTACAAATTCAGAAGTTTTTATGAACAAAAACCAACTTAAAAAGTAATAAAATATACATACATATGTACACACCAAGTTTATTTTTCAAATTTAATCACCACACTACAGAAAAAAGGGCAGTAAATCAAAATCGAAAACACGTGATTATGTTTATTATTAGAGGATCAAATTTCAATTCCGAAACCAAGGAAAAAAAAATACTCACAAATTGCTAATGCAACATGCTTGTGTATGTAGATGAAGAAGAACTCTTTACGAAGAAAAAAAAAAATAAAAAAAAAATAAACTTGGAATATGAGTAAAACTTGAAATAACAGAGGCATTAATATAAAAAATTACCTTGATATAAATTAGGTCATAATATTTGTTTTATACACCTTTTCCTTGATCAATATACAAATTGTTATACATATGTGGAACTCTCACACATGTTGCGCATGTTTGTATGAATGTGTGTGTGTGTGTGTGTGTGTATTGCAGTATTAACCCTTTAATAAACCAAAAGCGGAAACCACTTACAACAAATGCAGATGTGTTAAGCGAAGAACTGATAATAAATTTACACATGCATGTGTATAATTATTGAATTAAATATTATGATCGTCATTAATGTGGCTATAATTATTTTTATTTATAAATACATATTTAAAAAAATATATATTTATGAATGTATAAGCAAATAAAGTAAATTATGCTGCGGTAAGATGATTAAATATAATTTTTCTTGTTCAGCAGTCTCTGAACAATTAAATGTATTAAGTCAGTTGTAAACGTGCATAAGACTTGGTTGTAACAATGCAGAATGAATAACAATGGGAATAAATGTTTTCTTAATATTTTGTCCAGAAAAAAAAAACAAGAGACTAGTAGACAATTTAAGGCAAACAATGAAAACCTGTACGAGGGCGGGTCAATAAATCCCATGACCGCCTCTTAACTGAACGGACAACACTGTTAAATATCAACAGGCAAGTGTCAGCCAGCGTTGACATATTTTTTAATCAAAAACCTTCAAATAGAACACAAAAAAATCTCTTTTTCTCATTAAAAATCTTTTTTTTTTAGTGATTTTACTCGAAATATATTAATATGCATTGATTTTACTGAGTTCAGGAAAAATTATTATTTTTTTTTTCAAATGAACTAACCCTACAAGAATAGTATCAGTCAGTTGACCGGTCATTTGATCGGAAGTCATGCAGTATATATACATCATTGCGTAGAACTAAGTTTCTATGACATTATTAAGGGCAAGATGAAAAATGTGCACGTGTGATGTTGCATCTCTCTCTAAGTAATAAATATAACATATAGTTGAACTGCTTACTCCAGTGTTTTTTACTAATCAATGATATCATAAATATTAAACAAGTTTAACTAATCATAATTGACTAATATATCCCCCACAATTGAGCAATCATACATGCTTGATATACTGACAATAAATATAATTTTTTGTTGTTTTCTTTTTTTATTTTAAAAAGTCAATTCAAAATATACAAGTAAATAAAATAAAAACAATTAAATTTATTTACATAAAACTATTTAATAAGGAAACAAAACAGTTGCCATGTACAATGAAGATTACAAGCTAAAAATTAAAAATATAATATCTGATATATGCACGTATAAACGCCTTAAACAAGACCCAACATCTACGTTACAAACTAAAAATAATATGTTAGTAAATAAATTATGCAATTTAAAAATCATTGACATAAAAAAGAAAACAAATTTAAGCACTACTACTTCAATAGCACCCAGAATTTATGGGTTACCTAAAATACATGAAGCAGGGACACCACTTAGACCAATTTGCTTATCCATAAACTCTCCCGCGCATGGTTTATGTAGATTTATAGCAGATATTTAAAAAAACATGACAAAAGAGTCGAAATATAATGTCAAAGATGCGGTTGATTTTAAATCTAAAATCAATAATACAAAGATTGGGAATAACGAAGTACTCGTATCTTTTGATGTAGTATCATTATTTCCAAGCATCCCGGTTAACTTAGCCCTTGGAATAATAGAAAAGAAATGGAATATTTTACAGAACTATACTACCATACCACATGATCTGTTCAAGGAGATTTTAATCTTCTGTATAAAGGAAACGAGATATTTTAAATTTGATGAAAAGTTTTATGAACAAAGGAAAGGAATGCCCATGGGATCACCAATATCTCCAGTCGTAGCAGACATCGTAATGGAAGAACTTTTAGACGACACTTTCAAAGCAATAGAAATTAAACCAAAAGTTATAACTAAGTACATAGATGATATATTCGCCATAGTACAGAAAGATATGTTAGATGTTATTATAACAAAATTAAACATGTTCAATAAGCAAATTAAATTCACAAGTGAATTGGAGAAAGATGGCAAGTTACCATATTTAGACTGCATAATAATGAGGGATAAAGAAACATTACATGTCGATTGGTACCAAAAACCTATTTCTTCCAACAGATTAATAAATTTTTACTCTAAACATCCTAGGCGTATGATAATTAAAACCGCAACAAATTTCATAAGAAGAGTGCTGGATATAAGTGATGAAAAATTCCACGAAGTAAATAAACAACAACAATGATAACACTGACAAAATATATAAATCAATGTCTTATATACCGGGTTTATCTGAAAGGATAAAGAATTCTGACATTTATGACAATAACAAATATAAATTAGCTATGAAAACCAACAATTCACTTAATAAATTATTTAGTACAACTAAAGATGTAATAAAAACAGAAGAAAAAGCTAACGTAATATATGAAATTAATTGAATTGGAGATGGTAGAAATAATTGTAATAAAAATTATATTCCCTGCAGGAGAATAGGCGATAATTGTCTAAAAGCTACTAGTATAATTACTAGAATAGCAAGAACTAGTGCAAAATGGGGTAAAGTTGTTGTGTAAAATTACTAGTGCTGATGAGTACTAGTATATGAAATAGTTCCAAGTAGTTTCGACTGTCTAGCAGAGCCCTTGCACTGTATCAAAATTGGTATCATATAATTAGTAAAATTTTAGCTTGATCTAAAAATAATTATAATTAAATAATTATAATTACCCTTGTGTATTTCTGAATTTTTGATAAATAATTGCGAATTTTAAGTAGAAGTTGTCACTGGGTAACAAAGGAATAAACCACAAATTTTATAGAATTTTTCTTTACAAAAGAACTGGTAATAAACTAGTCCTAAACTAGTACCAATGGTACTAGTAGTTTTCTAAACACACTCAATGCTAATTTGAGCATTAGGATAGTATAGGAAGGTTTACAGTTGGGAACTAGTGGTGGTGATTTCTGTACTACAAAAATACTAGTTGGACACCAGTTCGTTCTCCTGCAGGGTTGGTACTACTAAAACAAAACTAAAAACCAGAATTTCCTCACATAAATCAGATTTGAAACAAAAGAATAAACCCCTAGAACAAAAAACTGCCCTCGCTGCCCACTGTGCAGTAAGCGGTCACAAACCTGACTTTGATAGTGTTAGAGTATTACAAGAAGAGAACAACTACAAGCAGAGATTTATATTGGAAATGCTACACATAATCAATGTACCCACTTAAGCTTAAATTAGACGTGACATAGCCTTAACGCCATAGCCATAACCAAACCAAAATTCAATTGATTTCTATGGTGAGAGTTATGGCGTTATGGCGAATCACGTATAATCGAATACGGCTGCTCTCTATGGCTATGGTTATGTCACGTCTGATTGAGCCTTAATAAACGTCTCAACTACAAAACTGACACAGACAGACAAGTGCGCGCAATTATATCGGCACATAATAAACAAACACAAACCAAATAAATAATAATTAGTTTCTCAATAACTTGCATAAAGGACGGACGGTTGTACAAGTTAAAATTTTAGATATTTTTAAATAACTTTTTTATGTATGGGTGTTTGCCAAACGGTAGAAAAGTACAGGGTGGGCCAAAAGAAGCCAAGGGGTGTAAAAGTTTAATAACTTTTTTGTTTATTAACTTTTTTTTATTTTTTCTTTCAGATTATATAATATACAAAATGGAAATTTTTTTACACTAAGTATGAAAAATTATGTCTCTTAAATGACCACCGTTTTCAGCTTCGCACTGATGGGCTCTTTTTAGAGCATTTTCCATAACATCTTTCAAAACTTGTGGCTGTAGCGTTCGAATTTCTGCAACAATGTTTGCCTTGAGTTCAAGGATTGTCTCTGGCTTGTTCACATACACTCGCTCCTTCAAAAAACCCCAAAGAAAATAGTCGGGTGTTGTCAAATCTGGCGATCGCGCTGGCCAAATAATTTCCGAATTTCGAGAAATTATTCGCTTTCCAAAAATTTGACTTAAAAGTGCCATTGTGTCTCGGGCAGTATGGGCAGTGGCTCCGTCCTGCTGAAACCACATACCAGGTCTGTTTTCAAGAGCAGGACGTAAAAAATTTTCTATCATAAACCGATACCGCTCTCCATTTACGGTTACAGCACTTCAATCTTCATTCTCGAAGAAGTAGGGCCCAATGACATTTTCAGATGTGATCCCACACCATACTGTACACCTGATGGGGTGCAATTGGCGTTGATGAATGGCTCTTGGATTTTGAGAACTCCAGAACCTACAGTTCTGCTTATTAACAGAGCCATTCAAATGAAAATGAGCTTCATCACTCATAATCAAATATTAAATAAAGTTGATTTCTGGTTTAAATAATAAAATTCTATTGTTCTGGTTCTCTGTTCAGTTGTGAACCTCTTCATTATAAATTCTCCAAGTGTTGTCTATATAATCTGAAAGAAAAAATAAAAAAAATTAATAAACAAAAAAGTTATTAAACTTTTACACCCTTTGGTTTCTTTTGGCCCACCCTGTATTATGGTAAAAAAATATTTGCCTGTGGGGAAAAATTTTAATTTTTCTGCTGTGCCAAATGATATCTTTTTTGACAATGTCAAATTTTGACAAATTCGCTTTAGCATAGAAAAAAGCTGATGAAAAAATTGCTGCGGTTGCGAAACAAAAAATTTGACTACAAGCCGCCGACTACCATCAATTTTTTTAAAAGAAAATTTTTTTATAAAACAATATTCTCGTAGCAAAAAATTATATAATATTATATAAATGATGCAAAATTTTTCAGAAATGAAAATAAACAATGCATTTTTCCCAGTCTAACTACATTTAAGAGACGTTAGAATGTATGTAAAAGGCGACGGCTCGAAGCGACGGCGATGGTTTGTATATAAAAATATATATAATAATAATTGATTATTGAGTTCTTGTTTCAACTTTGTTATTTATTATTGAGCTTCTCATTTGTTTAAATGAAAGTTTATAATATAATAACTCTAGTTGTTCTAAGAAGCTTTGGGTAAAGGTTCCCTGATGATCTGCATTAGCAACAGTGAAATGCGCATAGGATCCAGCTAAGCCCCTCAATAATCAATTTCAATGTATTTTTAATAAAAAAATATTTTACTTAATAAGTAAAATATTAATTTGGGATTATTAAATTTTAACAATTCCCATAAAAAACAATAATGATATATTTAATTTAAAATATATCAAAGCATTAGCTAAATCAAGCTATGAAGACTATAGGGATGTCATTAACTCACAATCAGCTTATCTCGACTTAAGCACTTTTTCCTTTTTGCCAAAGAATTAGTAATCAAACGCAATCCAAAAATTTTAAAAAATTTAATGAGGCCATATTTCATATTAAAGTTAATATCTTTCTATTTATATTTCCTATTGGGTCTTTCACTACTTATTATACTCGTATGAATAATGTAAATGGAGATGAGACTGAACTATGAGTATCTGTTGTATTTTAATGCGCATTCTAACAACTAAATAAGAGCAACCTAATAATTATGAACAATTAATAAACAAAAGAATTATATTTTTAATTAATTTATTATTTTATTTTTTAGCTTTTCGGCTAAAATAATAAAACCATAATCCATAAAGTCTATATTTTATATAAATTGTTTTTTGTTGTGTTAAAAATTTCAGCACGTTTTTATTGTTTCTAACTTTTCGTGTCCAATAAACATTTTCAAATATTACAAAATTTTCAAATATGTATTTTATGTTCAAATAAAACAAATAATAAATAAATAAATAAATAAGTAAAATGAACAATTTATATTAACCCCTTTAGTTAAACATGATTTCTTGTCAAAATATTTTTATTATATTTTTTGGGTTTGAGTTGGGAGTTTATTGGTTTTTATTTTAATTTAATTTCTTTTTTTTTTGGATTGGAACTCGAACCACACAGCAAAGATTTGTTTGCTGGTGTCGGCGGTGATGGCGGTAGTAAGCGTGACAAAATGCTATTAATTGTGTTGACAGTTTAAGTGAATGAAAATCGTATGAACAAATTTTTAAATTTTAGTTTTTAGTACTTTTTTGTTGGTTTAGAAACGATTGTTGACTTTTTAAACAAAAGCCTTTGGAAAAATATAATAAATGATTATTTGAATGGTGTTAAATATTCCATTTTATATTTGTAATTATTCCTTTTTTTTTTGGTACTTGTTTTTATTTTCTGCTTATACTCGTATATTTCGTACTCTACTTTTAAATGAATTAATTTGCCATGACCATTTTAATTTGGCTCTTTTTTTACACATTTTCATACTCAGATTACAAACATTTTACTAGCAACACATAAATTAAAGATAAAGAATTTTTCTTATATTTTGGTGAGATTTTAAATTGACTTTGATTCCCAAAAAAAAATAAAATAAAAAAAAATTCTTTGCATTAAGAGTATTAATTAGTAACAGGAAATGTAAATGTAGTAAAAAACTTTACACAAAAAATTTAAGCGGGGCTGATTGTTAACACTAAAACTTGGTTAAAGTCTTTTGAATTATTAAATTGTGCCAAAATCTAAAAATTTAAAAAAAAAACTGAGAAAAGCATTTTAAAACGAATAAAAGGCAAGCAAAATTTATTTGTTTCTAATATTTATGATTTTAACAGGCTAAAGTTCGTATCGCTTTTTAAGCCAAATTATTTGTTATTTGTTCATTAATAATTATCACATGTAATTTCGCTTAAAAAGCGATACGAACTTTAGCCTGTTAAAATCATAAATATTAGAAACAAATGGAGTTCGAATAATAATTAAAATTAACAAAATTTATTTGTTTCAGTTTTTCAAATCCTTGTTAGCTGCATTATAAGGTAATAATTATACCCTTCACCAAAAAATGGTTAGGCTTGTCATTCCGTGTGCAATTTCCACAATATTCAGCAAAATCAAAACGACGATTCCAGGGCTGGAAAATATAAACTTTCTTTTCTGGTAAATAAAAATAATTAACTTAAATAATGTTTTTCCTTATTAGTTGAAAATATTTTATATTTTAGAATATCAGAGAAATCTAGAAAACCAGGGCTGGAAAATTAGTTTTTTTTTGGCAAATAAAAATAATTAACTATAAAAATTTTTTTTCTTCATTCATTAAAACTATTTTGGAAAATTTTAAAAAGACGGTACCAGGGTTGGGCAATTAAACTTTTTGTGTGTACACAAAATTAACTAAAACTATTTCCTTTTTCTTTATTAATTAAACATAATTTATATTTTGTAAAAAAATATATTGGTATTGAAAATCAGCGAAATCGAAAAGAACCAGGGCTGGAAAACTTAAGCTTTCTTTTTAGGTAAATAAATACTAGTAAGAGTGCTATATTCGGCCGAATCTTATATACCCTTCACCGACGTACAGACACATACATACATATTTGTTTTGTGACAAAAATTTGTAATTTTTTGCTCTAGTGCAATTTTTAGTAAGTAACCTCTCAGTATTTTTCGATTAAAGAATTTGATTCAAATATTTTATTTTCTAATTAATACTAGTTGAATATTTTATTCTGAACTCTGTATTTAAGAAATATTTTACATTTACCCTTATTCCAGTCAAAATCAACGTCACATCAATACAATAACAAAAAATTGGGGATTTTTTCGTCGTTAATTGTTTAGTCGCCAAGATATTCAAAGACCGTGCTTTTTATTTAATAACCCTAAAATAGTCTTAGTATTTTACATCCATACCAAGTAAACTAACTTGTTTTACATTTTCCCGCATTTAATAATATTTGATGTTGCAAAAATGTTTAGTATCTCAATTTAAACATCCCATTGCAAATGGTATATATCGCGGTATTATGTAAACGGTTTGTTCCTACAATTTTTTTTTTTTTTTGAATTTTGTTCAGCAAAAAGGAAAGCTTTCAGGGAAATAAAATGGAACATTTCCTTTAATTTATTTTATAGTTATGACTGATCTTTAGTGATAAATTTTATTTTTATCTCCATGTAGTAAAAATTAATAAGAAGTCGTTACAAGGTCTCAAGGAAAGACCATCGGTTTGAAACATAACTATGCTGAAAGCATAATAAGCAACATGGCACAAACCTTGGCTTATACTTTAACATGTACAAAAATTTTTCGTAATAATCTTCCTAAATCATGAAATATGTTTAACTTAAAAAAATTTTTTTTGTTTATTATTTTACCCTATTTCAAACCCTGGAAACATAATTTTGGTTTTTCTGTTTTTTAATACTAATTTATTACTTTCTAAAATATAGAATATATATGTACATGTAATTAAGAAAGAAATAATTATCTTAATGTACCAGAAAAAGTTCAAGTTATCCAGGTCTATAGCTATATCTTTTATTCTTCTAATTTTTATGCCAAACTACTTCTTTCTAAAACAAAAAGTATACATATATAATTTGTAAACAAAAAAAAAAAAAAAATTTATATGCATAAAAATTAAAATTTCCAACTCTGGAATCATCAATCAATCAATATATGTAGTTCTTTAAAAAATATATAAAATATGTTAAGTGAACAAAGCCAAAAGGAAATAAAAAAAAAATAGTTTTATTTAGTTACTTTAATAGCAAAAAAAGTTCAAAGTTTCCAGCTCTGAAGCTGTGGTTTTAATTTTTCGAATTTTCTACACCGGAAAAAATATATTTGATTTATAAAGAAAAATAAAAAAATTAATTAGACCTATTTACTTTTATATAACACAAAAAATGTAAGTTTACCAACCCTGGAATCATAATTTCCGATTTTTCTGATTTCTTACACCAATCTGTTTTTTAAGAATATAAAAATATGTGTAATTTATAGAGAAAAAGGAAAAATTAGTTTTAGTAGGTTACTTTTGTTCATTAAAAAAAAAGTTAAAGTTTTCCAACTCTGGAAACGTCTTTTTGATTTTTTATTATTTTTAGTACCAATTCTATTCGTACTGAAATATAAAATAAGTGTATTTTTTGCTAGTTACTTTTATATGGCAAAATAAAGTTTAAGTTTTCCAGCTCTGAAATCGCCTGTTCGATTTTGCTGATTTTTAATATCAATCTATTTCAGACCAATTCTGACACACCAGTTCAGACCGAAGTCTTAGCTTTTCTGGGTGCTTCGGAAAACCGATTTCACGTACAGACAGACGGGCATCGCTTATACATACGTCTTCCCTATGGATAAGGATCCAAAATATATATACTTGATGGCTCGCTTATTAATATTATAAAAATTACACACGGAATGACAAACCTATATATACCCAATAAGCAATTTTGCTTGAAATCAAGTGTAAAACAAGTGTTATTCAAGCCACACAATCAATTGTCAAGGGTTGAATTGTGCTTGATTCACATTTTAATTCAATAGCATTCTCCAGTGAAATGGGAACTTGAATTCAATTCGAACATTTCAATTGTATTACAGTTCAATTCAAGCCTTGGATTATACTGTAATTCAACCTTGTATTACAATTGAATTCAAGTCTATTTCAAGCTGCAAAAACAAGGCTTTTAAAATGGAAAGAAAAATGCAATTCCTTTGTTTTCTAATAATTATTTTCTGCACATCTGCCTTCGCTATTGTTTTCGCGTTTTACTCACCTTTGTTTTCTAAATTCACTTTTATTTGTTTGTTTTTGTTATTATCACCACATTTTCAGTTTTAATAATAAATAAATTACATATTTGACAAGGTTTGAGCATATAGGTATGTTGTTTGATTTTTAATTTAAAAATATTTCCAAACTTGAAAATTACTTGAAAAAATGCTTGAATTCAACTTTGTTTCCAGTTCAATTTCAAGTGCTTGAATTTTAGTTTTTTGAGTGCTTATTGGGATACCCTTTACCATTTTTGGTGAAGGGTATATATATAATAATTTGTGTTTGAAGTGTACGTTAAAACAAAATTGCAATAAACTTTTATACATTGACAGTGCTCCTTCAACGTCTGCTGATGTAATTTGGGCAGACAGAGTCCGTCACAAATAGCAAAACCAAATTTTTATTGAAACTAACGTCCGTAATAACTGCGTAATATACAAGAAAAATTTATACACTACACGGAACATTGGAAATAAGTAGGGAAAGGATTTTCATGCATTTAAAATCACGTTTTATGTAAGTACATAAAATATGCAGTTAAAATATAAAAATATGTATTTAAAACTAATAAAATATGCATTTATCAACTTTTTTTTTAACATTTAATAACATTAAAAATTAAAAATAAAATCATCACCATCATGGCTTTCTTAACTAACATTTTGTCATTAAAAACTTAAAAAACATAAAAAGCTCAGCCTCAATGCATTTTTAATAAATATTTTGTCAAATCATATGGAATACAAAATAAAGTTCAGTCGAACTTTTACTTACGTACATGAATGAATAAATGTTTTTTTTTTGTTTTAATTGCTAAAGGTAAATCTTTGACGATTTTTTCTGAAAAATTTTATGTAATAAAAGTGAAAGATCCACGTCAGCAGAATTTATTGGTGCGTATTTAAATGCTGCTATTTCGTTTGTGGAATAATCAGTTCCTCAGTTTTCATTATTAGAACTATAAACTATTGATCCAATTTTTTGGATATATTTTTGTGTATAACTATTTCTAATTTATTTTTTATCTCTTCACTTGTGCTGCCTTTCAGATCAGAATTGGTTTTTTAATTAATTCAGCGAAAGCCTCTAGTTGGCCTATAGTGAGAACAAGAAAGCAATACTCTGTGTGCCCAAATATCAATTAGGCAGAAGGCTGTCGGGTACTATATTTCTATTAATAAAATTAAAGAAATTTTATAGTCAAAAACTTGCACCCATATGCAAAAAAAATAACGTGTGCTTCAAGTGTACGTTAAAACCAGTTTTTGTATGGAAATTTTGTTTTAACGCACACGCATATGGAGGAAAGTTTTTGACTTTAAAATTTCTTTAATTTTATTAATAGAAATTTAGTACAGCCTTCTGCCACGTTCCCCATCTAGTTACTATTGGATGTATCCGTATCATATCACTTGATATTTTTTATTTAAGGCTGAAACCGCAAAGGTGCTTTCAAAAGGCACTTTATATCCACATAAAATTACTGCGGAACCAGTAGAGAGCGCTGAAAAAATACACAAACGTTTTTGGGTTTAAAACATGGGTGACCAAGATAAATTTAAGGTTGTGTAAGTGAGCGAAAAAGATAAACACACAGGCAGAAACAATTAATAAAAGTAATTCTTATATGATTTTTTTTATGAAAGAATTTTTTTCTAGAAAACCGTTTCAACAAAAAGTAATAAATAAACATTATTATTCACTTTAATTCTGACTAAAAACCAACTTGTAAGAGAAAATAATTTTTAATTTTCAAGTAAGCAAAAGCATTTTTTAACATAAACAGCATACATAATAAATTTCTCGCAGTGCGTTTGAGAAAAATGAGTAAAAAGATAAGCAAAAATTTATTTCAGATAAGACTAAGTGAAAGAGAATAAGGATACGTGTGAATTCGATTTGCAAAAATTTGCTACATGATGTTCACCCATGTTTTAAAATGGATATTACCCCATGCTATTTTTTTAATTTTCAATGGTATTGGTATTCTTAACTTAAGCCAAGGTACTGAATTCTTCAAATGAGTTGAAGGAGTCCTACAGTATTTTTTAATATCGAATAATATCACAAAAATGCAAACGTAAATTTTTCTCGGTTTCCTCTTTTTTTGTTCTTACACAATCATAAAAACTGCAGCTTTTAAATACTTTACAACTAATAAAAAAAAACCAAAATTAGATTTATAGCATGAGAAAACTAAAAAATGTTTTAAAAATATACATTTATGTAGTGTACCTCACTTACTATAATACACTGTATCATAGTTTAATTGCATTGCAACACAGTTCATTGTAATAATTAACAGAACGCTTACTTTATAATATTTAAATGACACACTTTTATTTTTATTAATAAATTATGTTGTTGTAGCAAAACTAAAGACATAAAGAAACACAAAAATTGAAGAATGTAAAATAGTATATAAGCAGTCAAAATGTTAAATAAAATCAGACTTTAATTTCTAAACGTAAACTGGCAATAACTTGCCTTGTTTTTTTTATTAAATTCTCGAAATCTTTTGGCACCTCTTTTGAGCGCCTAATGATAAGCTGGACTCCCTAACAGCTGTATAAAATAACCAAGGGACTATAGGGTCACTTACAGTCTACAAATACACTGACTACTACACGTTAGGGCCAACATTTAAAGCCTGCACCTTCAAACCATTACATGGCGATCCTCCACCTTCACGCATTACATGGCGATCCTTCCTTTGCAACATTACATTTACAATGAAATATGCAAAAATATGTATTTATTATAAAATATGCAAAAATATGCACTAACAAATCGATGCCATTTTATTGTAAATTTGTTGATTCGCAAAGATATTTTATTTACGTTGATCTATGATCAACGACAGATAACATGTATTTACATGAAAATCCTTTCCTTAGAAATAAGATTTAGAGGGCGAAAATAAAAAATTCTATAAAATATCAAAATTGTGCTCTAAAAATTCGAAAATATGCTAAAAATATTCATGTAAGGCGAAATATGCAAACACGTGCTTTAAAGGGCAAAATATGCAAAAATATGCACTAACAAATCGATGCCAAAATTCATAAAGAGTTCTGAAACGGATAAATATTTTATCACACAAGAAAAAACCTGCAATTGCATAATTGCGGTTTCCCTGATAATAAATTATACATAGATACCTATTAGTGTCCTGCACAAGAGTATTTATAAGACTTTTCAACACATGAGAGATTTTTTCCAATGCTTTACTACAGCGAAATATTCTAAAAGAATCGCTAAACAACACTGTTGGCAAGACAAACCACCGAAAAAAATTACTTGCCAACAGTGTTGCTTAGCGATTCTTTTAGAATATTTCGCTGTAGTAAAGCATTTGAAAAAATCTCTCATGTCTTGAAAGGTCTTATAAATAGTCTTGTGAAGGACACTGATACCTATTTCATTCAGTTTTTGGTGTCGGTATTATTATGTTGACAAATTTATAACTTTAGATGTTTATAAATTGTTTTCATTCATTTAAAAAATATAAATTGTTTATGGTAGAAAAAATTTCAGCATAAAATATTCAATAAATAATTCTTTTAGTTTTTAATTATATTAATATTATAATAATCCCTTTTATGTTTTAAGCTGAAGGTCACTTTTGTTATATAAAAGAATTATTTTTATAGGGCATTTACATTACCTCGAAATCTAGTACTTACGACATTTCGAGCTAAATCTTGCTGCTTTTTACTAGATTTCCCATACAAAACAAAATCTATTTTGTCAGTAGATTTGTATGCAATCCACTCAAAATTTAATATTTTTATTTTATTTTTACTACCCTGTACAACATATTTATATAAAAGATTATTGAATTAGCTGCGGTCTGCTTAAAAAGGTGTGTGAATTGGGTTCATTGCAGTTGTTTGGTTGTAATTTTGGGAATTTTATTAGTTAATGGGTTTTGTTTTGGATAAAAAATCGTGATAAATGTCAAAAAAGTTGGTCTAAACGGTATAGATTTTTACAAAGATTTGAATTAAAATCTACTAGATTATGTGCTGGTGTAAATGGCCTATTATTTCCATATTTCGCCACTCCTGTGTGTGTGAATTTTTCGGTGAAATGCGTATAAGATTCGGTACAGCCGATACTTGTTTTTTTTTATTACAAATCGTTGAAATGTTTAAAATTCATTGTTTATTGATATTGTTTTCTTATTATGTATCGTAAATCTTATAAATTTATTAGAATTCTTAGTATTGAATTAGGCCTATCAGCCGTCAACTAAACGTAACTTTCTCATACCACTGATTGTTGTGTACGAATCACATTATTTGTTCTCAATAAATTTTTTCAAGTATTATTTTTATCACTTAATCAATTAAATACTAATTGGATGATAAGAAAAATTTAGGGACTTTTTATTCGATAGCTTTATCTAAAAAAAAACAATTAGCTTGAGTTGTTTGTTGTTTTCTTTAAAAAAATAATAAATAAATAAACGGAAATAATAAAATCACATTTTAAAATTTACAATGCTTGAAATAATCAGTTCATGAATTATATTTTTCCATATTTTTATAAAATTTTTTCACAACAGGAAAAAATTGTTTTGTGGACGCTTGAATGACATTTATGTGACAATTTTGAGAGGTTTTACTGAAATAATCGTTTTAATGGTTGGACAAAATAAAAAAATCTTATGCTTTCGGCACATGCAAATGCCTTGGTTTCTTTCAATTATTGCGAAAATTAAAAGAATTAATTTACAGCTATAAGTTACTCTTATTGGGTCAATAAAATTCAGTTTTATTTAAACTTTTTTCACTTTAAAGTGTACGACGGTCACGTTCGACACCATAGAAACACGTATGTATGTATCTTCGGCTGGTTATGGGTTTGCCGCATTAATAGTGTATTTCAGGGAAGGAAAATGACTTCTTGGATTTTGTACCAACTATTAAAATAAAATGTACTTTTTAGACCATGACGGTACCAATTTTTAATATTTATTAATAAAAACATAAACGTAAAAAAACTAGTATAAAAATACAGAAGTTTACAATAAAAACAGAAACTTAACACAAAAAAATATTAAATATTACATTCATAAAGGTACATTCGTAGATTCGACTATTATATTAGAGATTAAAATAAAATACACACAAATAATTAAAGAGAACATAGGCAAAATTAATGTTTCCATATAGTGAAACATTGATATTTTTAAATTGTACCAAGTAACTCGCGGTAGTACCACGGTACCAAGAAGGTCAAAAATGTACCATAAAAAGTACAATTGTACCATGATTTCCATCCGTGGTGTATTTTAAATCAATGATGTCAGTTTCATGGCACAATTGTGCAAACTAAAATCACACACATTATTATTCTCTTCCATTTAGTCGTCAATGAAACAGCGACGATAACACATGCGCAGCGGGTGTATTGAATTCTTTATAGATACAGTGAAAGAAAAAAAGTGGTATGCGAAAAATAGTCTATGATTAGTAATGTTTTTTGAGACATTCAATGTATTTTATGTTACAAAACTTTTAAGGAAAGAAATGAATATATATTAAAAAGACATTTTAATTTTTTTTTGAGCAGCTTCAATAAACTGTATCTAAAATCAAAACTTAAAAGACCAATAACTCAGAAAATATTGGTCGCAGCCAATTTTTTTTTAAATTTTTTCTTCTTATTTTTCAAGTTTCTATCAGATAAGCTATTTAAAAATTTATTTTTGGAATTTCTTTACAGTTTACAGCGCCGTAACTCGGAAAATATGGGTCGCCCGCAACTTTTTTATTTAATTTTTTTTTCCTTATTTTTTAATTATCTACCATATAGACACCTTTTTATATATTTTGAGCTGCTTGACTAAACTGCATTTGTTGCAGATATTTATTTTTTTCGATGTACTTCAGAGACGAATGAGACAGCTTTTCTCACACATACAACTATAGTTTTATTTTTGACACCACTGTTTTAAATCAATGTTAATCAAAAGGCCGCTCGTGGGCAGGGTGACCGATGACATTTTTCAAAAAGTGGCACCAAATAGGGGATTTATAAAAAAAAGGGGAAAAATAAAAAAATAACGAGAAAACTGCACTAAAATTTTTATTTTTAATGTATTTTTATATAACTCACCCTAAAAAAGGGGGATAAAAAGTGGCAAGGTAGTCGAAAAAGTGGAAACGCAGTCGAAAAAGTGGCAATTTGCCACTTTAGTCGGTCAAACGGTCACGCTGCTCGTGGGGACTTCGTTATGTTCTTATTTTCACGTACATTCGTACAAGCATGCATTTTACTCTCTTTCATATTATATATGTATGTATGTGTTTGCTTATCATTGTTTTAAAATTTCAATATACTGTGCGGCAAACCAATAACCACCTGACGATATGTGTATATACTGAATGACTTTTTTATATGAAATCCTTCCAGTCAATACTAAATAATTTTAGAAAATTTTGTTTTTTTTTTTTGAAGAGGAAAAGTCAAAAAGTGTAGACGAGTTTATTTTTTTGTCTAAATATATTTATTAGCTTTCTAAATATTGGAAAAATTTATTTTTAAATTTCTTCCTAAATTTCCTAGAACCTGAAAAATTATGGCTATGCAAATAGTTTAGTTCGTAACTTCATAGAGCAAAAATTTCACCGTGCAAACATTTGCTTGACAAACTGTATTATAATTACAAGAACATCGGAAATGTTTTGTTCGCAAATGTTTTAGCCCTACAGAGAGAGAGAGAGAGAGGGGAGGTCTTTTGCACAATAAAATAAAAATTTCGACGCAAACATGTTTAATTCCATTTCCTGGGAGTTAAAGAGTCAGAAAAATAAGTTTATTTTTGATTATATGTCCTTAGAAATTTATCGCAAGCCATAAATCTAAAGATTTAGTTTTCCTTTCATAGAATATGTTTTTTTATGAAGATTTTTATGATATTTGCAATAACATTGATGGAAATTTTGCATAAAATATTTCCCACAAATCTTAAGTTAAGGGCACAGCGAGAGAATAATGTGACCAACTGAAAAAATTTCTAATAACGATTTGTTTGAATGTACAATTTCATTAATACATTATCCGTCTACCCGTCTGAGCGGCGAAAGAAATTGATATTCTGTTTATAACCCACTGCATCTATATGTGTTCCTTTCCGCCACTTGGTCTCTAAAAAAGGATGGGCCGATTTAGGCGATTCGTTCTTCAACCGATTTGTCTTAATCTTGCGAGTATCATTGAAGATATGCAAATAGTCAAAATTCAATATGACACCAACCAAACAGACTCAATTTTGTAAAATAAAATTTCAGCGAATTAAGCAGAAAATTTTTTCTCCAATTAAAATATTCAAATGAAGAGAAAAACAATAAAAAATTAATTGGAAATTTTATTGAATGAATTAAACTTTTGCTGAAGTATTTAATTGATTATCAATTTAATTAAACATTTAATTGAGTAAATTAAAATATCGTTTGAAAAGTTAATTAATGAAAAAGTTTTATTGGGGCAATTACATTTTTAATTGATTTTGTTCAATTAAAAAATCCAATTGCGTAAAAAGTGAAATTTATACATAAATTCTGAAACGAAACTATGTGGAAATACTAAAAAAAACAAAAACAAAATAAATTTTAGGAAATCCGAAACTTCGACTTCGTAAAAAACTAAAAATCAAAACAAGTCCAGTAGTGCGGAATGAAGCGACTTTTACAGTCAGCAAATATAAAAATAATATTAGTGAATCTGAGCCTGTGATTTTACATTTTTACTTCAACCGATACTGGATAGCAAAGTTGATACGTTTTCGTTATATACGAAACATTACGATTATCGTAATAAAAGTTACAGCATTCAGTTTTTATTTTATTTTTAATTTATATAAATATTTTTTTTTCGTTTATTTGTTTTAAATTTTACAAAAACAATTTATTATTGTTGAAATTTTTTTGATTTTCTTATTTCTAATTTTATTTTTATTTATTGAACTGGACATCTTGTAAAAAAAAATACTTTTTAATTGGCAATTATTATAATTATATATGTGCCCGTAATTATCAAAGTGGTCTAAGTCATATATTCCCTTGATCGAGTTATTTAGTAAATTACATTTGAACAAATCAAAATATATTTTTATATTATGCAACATTTTAATTTAGAGTTGTTCTAGTCTCAATTAATATAAATTTATTTAACATTTATTAAATATTTATTGAATTTTTTTCAAGATTAATTTAATATTTTCAAGCAAAAATGCATGTGACTCACTCAGCAGCCACACGTTCAATAAATGGCTTTCAATTTCATTACACATATTGTGTCAAAATTGCTTGAAATTGATAGCTGTGACACAAATTGATAATCAATTTCATTTTTTAAATGCCACCGACGAAGAAACAACTCAAATTTGTAGCTTCAATCAATGTGTGCTGTGACCAGCCGTTCAAATTGAAAACTAAATAGCCATTTAAATGGATAGGTGAATTTGAAATCAATCTAGTTTTCAATTTACAAAGTTTGATTGTGTTAGTGAAAAAAGTGTGAGTGTATTGAAAATTGAATGGAATTGAAAGTAAAAAATTGAACGTGTGGCCCCCAAGTTAGACCACCTTCACAATTAAGGGCACATACATACATATATTCCCTGAAGAAGTTACCCATTGTGACAAGAAAATATTGATAATAAAATGCAAATTTTGAGAGCTCAGGGTGCGTGTTAAGTCTTGTAAAAATCGGTAAAAGAATCACTTAAAATAACATATTACATTTTAATAGACGTGACTCCGCCCATTTTTTTAAATTGAGGATTGTGTCTATTTTAGAACCCAAGGTGTGTGGTAAGTTTTGTAAAAATCAGTTAAGTAGAACCGCGTGAAATATTATAACAAATTTTAATTGGCGTAAACCCGCCCATTTTTTCAACTTTAAAATTTGGTAATTACAAGAACCAAAGCTGTTTTATAGGTTTCGCAGCAATCAAATAAGTAGAATATCATAAAATTAAATATAAAAAATTGTGGGCGTGTGTCCGCCCAATTTTTTACATCGGGACCAATGGGAAACTATACCCTCTCAGGCAATAAAATAATTTTTACACTCGGTCTAAAATGTACCGAGTTATGAAGTAATACCAAAAAAAAAAAAAGAATAGAGACCAATTGTTAACCTCCTCCTTTTTTTTGCAGTCGGTTAAAAACAGAATGTTAAGCTCAATAAATAAAAATGAAATTCCAAACAATTTATTAAAAATTTTAATATCTTTTAATTTTTTTATCATGGAAAAAGAACAAATACTAACTATAGTTATATAGATATTATATATTATATAGATTATAATATAAGTTAATTTAAGTTTTTTCCGACGATGATTTTGTGCCTGTTTCACATAATCAATCAATCTAGAGATTTTGTTTGGTATTGCTACCCCCTCCTACAACTTATTCCATCAAATAACTCCCCCACAAAAAATAGTTGGTCACATTACTCTTCCTTCCATTGCCCTAGTAGCAATAATAGTTGGCAGCGCATTTACACTCATAATGATGCGAAATCAACATTTTATATACTTCAAATCTAACTTCTAACACTTTGAGAACAGAAAGCGAACAAGAAAAATAAAAGAGTCATAAAAATACACAGTAGTAAAAATAAAGGTTGTACTCGTAAAAAATAAATCTAGTAGAAAAAATAAAAAAAACTATGTAACACAAAAAAATAAAGAAAACATTTAGTTTAAATGAAAGTGTCAAACGGAGTCTCGAACCTTTTTGTCACATGACCCAAAGTGTAACGCTGTGTCAACAACAACAATGAGATCTCACAGCTAAAAAAATAATAAAAAAGTCATAAAATATTAAGATTTGCTCTTTGTTAAAGTAAATATATTTAAATGCTTCTTCCACTGATGGATGTTTTACGGTATAGATTTATAATAAATGATACGAGGTATCTAAACCCACCAACCAACAACCCCCCACCAACTAAATGATGATGACGTTTTATGTTGTGATGCTGCCGATAAAGGCATCAAATTGTAATAAAAAAAATATTTGCTTAATGAAAATCGCTTCCATTTTTAACATTTCGGAATTACCATAAATAATCGTTTATTTTTTATATTGAAATGATTATTAGATGTATTTTTTATTAAAACATCATAAAATGACAATATTTTATATCTAAATATAATTTTATTACTTTCTTATTTCAGAAATTGTTTCTGAAAAATAGAATATAGTCATTTCCACAGGAATGTCAAATTTGTGTAGCGTGCGACACCAAGCAAGTATGCTTGTTTAAAAAAACAACTTTTTTTACTTCTTTTTATATTTGTGTAGGCCGTCAACAGCTCTACATTAGGAAAAAATTAAAAAAAAAATCGAATCACGTTGTTCGGAAATACAAAGTTAGATGCTTTTGGAATTTCTCGGAGAAATGCCCATATGTAATTATGTAGATTGTGGAGAATTGACATGGTAGATTCATATATTATTTGAATTGTCAAAATACTGTATGAAACGGTGTTACAAAATGGCACTCATTTTAAATATTTAAGGAATCTCATTATTAGAAATTCGATTACACCCTCAAAATTGAAAGTTATCGATAAAATGCGTTTTTGGGAGTAATTTTTTCCCAAAGTTTCAGGCAGTTAGCTCTTTTACGTACGTTTGAGAAAATTAAAATCGATCAACTGAAAATAATGTAAGCAGGGTGGTTACTGGTTTGCTGCATAGGATATTAAGAAAACATTATTATTGCGGCAAATCAATAACCACCCGACAATTTGGCAACTAAAGTTAAAAGCAAGATTTGTAAATGAAATTTTCACGCAACATGAATAACCATATGGCAATTAATTATACATTATTTTTGAGTTATGATGTTCTTCAAGTAAATGTGAGTTATATATTTAAATAAAAAAATAAACTACTTTTTTTTGGTAAAATAAGTACGTTTTTTGAAAAGTACATGGCAACACTGAATTGCGTATACGGAAGCTTTCAAACGTTTTAAGTTAATTCAGTATTAACTCCATGTCGATTAAAAATGGCCCGGAAAACGTGATGTTAATCTATTTCTAAAAACAAACTCTTCAAAAAAGGTTACTTATTGTTCCAACACCCAAGATTGTGAAATTAATACGATGCCATTTTCGATTTTGAAAATCTTCCGATTTCCAGAACACCCCTCATAAATTATAAAGACTTAGTTCAAATAATACAAATCACTTTTGATCAAAGTTCATATGCTGAGTATACATCCGTCATTTCTTGTCTTGTCATTTTCAAAATGTGTGCAACGCCGTTCACAATAAGTTTTTTGTATGGAAAGCAATACCACACAACGAAAAATATTGGAAATGACAAACGTTGCCACTAGTACACACCTATTGTAACTTCACAAAAAGCCATAGTGTATACTGGGCAATACAATAAGTCCTAGTTTACACTATGCAAGTCTTATAGCTAAGCTGATTAGTTTGTTAGCAGAGAGAAACGATGGGAAAAGAAACGTTTCTGTTCCCCTCGTCTCGCTCTCCCTCAAACTTAGCAATAAGACTTGCATAGTGTAAACTAGGACTAATTATTTTTATCTTGATGTATATTTTTCACTATTAAACTGAACCACATGCATAGGTATGCTTACCTACACATACTCGTATATTTGAGACGCATAAGAAAAAAAGTTTAATTCTTTTTCCCTGCTACATGCGCACTTTCTCTATTTACCATCATTCATACAACACAAAAAATTAATTCAGCAGAATGATAAGAACTAAAAAATTAAAATCAAAATATGAATAAAATTCATTAACATGAATACTTTGAAAATATTTATTATTTTTTTATGTAAAAAGAAAATATTTTACGTCTTCACTTTGCTTAACTTTTGATTACATTTCCCAACAATTTTTATTTTATACTCCCCAAAAGTATGCAGTAGTGTTTTTTCATTCGTTATAATATTTGTCTGTAAAAAGCTTCCGCTACGAAGGTAGCAAAGCAAATGAAAAGCTTTTAACAGTATTTCTGTTCTGTTAACTTTTAAATGAAAAGAGAGATTCACAGTGCTCTTTACAAATTAGAAATTATATATAGAAACACAGTTGCCAGATGAAATTGGATTACAAACGGCGCAATTTGTGTTTGAGGGGAAGTAAACTATGTATGTATGTATGTATGTATATATGTATGTATGTATACTGCATTTTTAATGCACAAAATTAACAAACTTAACTTATTTTTTTTTAGCAATAGTACCAAATTTATTTTATGGCAGTTTATATAAAAGTTTAATATATGTACATATGTACGCATGTATGTATATGGTCAAGCACAATGAAAAGTTGTGTTTGACATTATTGCATTATTATAACATATGACGTTTATAGGCTTGTTGGAAAATTCGATATGAAGGGCTGGCTACTGATACATACATATTATGTGTATGTATGTATATTCAAAACATTTAAATAAGCTAGAAATTTATTTTATTTATAATTTATATAAGTGATTTTTTTTACAACTTTTAAAATTGACTTTTACTTACAGATGTTATTATTTTTTAAATACTCTTGCATTTTAAGAAATCGTTATGAGAAATCGTCTGTCTGGCAACATTGCAAGCAATTTGTGTATTCTTGTATTTTTATATGTATGTGGGCGTTTCATGTTATTGAACGAACATGTGCTTGCAGTGATGCCAACTTTTTTTTGACTCTGAAAGCACATTAAAATTTAAAAAAAGCACAAAAAGCGTAATTTTGAGAACTAAAAAGCGTAAAAAGCACTAACGTGAAAAAGGAGTGAAGATCCAAACGAGTGAAGTTTAATTATGTTTAATATTTTCGATATACAACAAGTGTTTATTAAAGTAATTTTATGAAATACACAAATTTCTTAAAAGCACTACTTAGTGTTTTTTCTTAGTTTGGCACAAACGCTCAAAATTTGGCGTTTTGAGTCTTCAAAAAGCACTAAAAATAGTGCCAAAAGCACCAAGTTGGCATCGCTGTGTGCTTGTTGTCATGTCAATTGAAATTATCTATTGTATTTTCTATTGTATTAATTTTCTTTGGTTATTTGGAACTTGTAACTTCTAATATTTTTGTGTTGAGTGTCATGTCAAAACTAACATTTGGCTTCAACTGCATAACAGGCAGCGTGGCCGAGCGGTCTAAGGCGCTGGTTTTAGGCACCAGTCCGAAAGGGCGTGGGTTCGAATCCCACCGCTGTCAAGTGAGTTTTTTTTTCCAATTTTATTTCTATTTTATTTTCCAAATTATTTTTTAGGGAATAATAAATAGGTGACTTTTGAGTCGAAGCAATCAATAATAAAATTAAAATGTTGGTAGAAATCGTGATAATAATAAATATTTAATGAATTTCTTTTTATTTCAATAGGCATATATCGCTACCTGAAAAAGCGTTTGTTGTGTGAACAAAACCTAACTTTTCAGGGGAATATTTTGTTTAACATCAATGAATGGTCCGTCTTGTAGATGCTTTCAAATTTTGGATTAAAATCAAATTGAATTATTTATTTTTGTTTATCAGCCGATACACATTATGACATTTTGAGACATCGCAATAATGTGCCCTAGTGTCAACGTTTGTCATTTAAAATATTTTTTTCGTTGTGTGGACACATTTTAAAAATGACACACAACGAAAAAATCAAAAATGACGCACGTTGTCACTATTACACACTACTGCGATGTCACAAAATACCATTTAGAATAAGTATCGTAATAAATACGTTGTTGGCCCTTTTGCTTCAGAAAGCACTTGTCGTTTGTTACAGTTTGTCACAAAAATTTATTTTCTTTGATTATGTTTACGACAGAAATCATACTAAAAATTTTTAATTTGTTAAATGAGTTTTACTCTGGATTATAATTTTGATAATTTAATTTCTATTTTTTACTTCAGATGGCTTTTACACGCGCAAAGTTCACTTCGAAAAAGTCTTGAGTTTGTGGCAAAATTCTTCCACAAATTCAAGACTTTGCAAAGTAAACGTGTGTAAAAGTCGTCTTAGCCTTGTACAATAATTGCATTTTTTAATTACAAAAACTATTACGAGTATTTGCACATATGACAAAATCCATTCTCAGGAAGATAAAACTTTGTGACTAGAGATGCTAAACGGGAAATCCCGAGCTCGGAAATCCTGGGATTTTCGGGAATATGCGAATCCCGGAGCCTGGATTTTTTAATTTTAAAGCCCGGGATTTTCGGGATTTTCTGGATTTTCTGAATACCGTTTTTGCATAAATAATAATAATTTTGACTGTCATCTTCTATATTAAAAATTATTACAAACTCCCTGTTATAAAAAGCTAAAATAAAAAATTTGCTTTGAATAAATATTTTAGTAGATAATATTATATTGTGTATATGAATACATAATATATATCTGTGGCAAAAAGGAAAAAGTGATTAAGTCATATTTTACTGTTTTGTAGCAGAGCACTTGTTAACTTTCACGTCGATTTTCAGAAATTTGTTTCTTTTACAGTTAAATCGGGAAATTCTCTGTTAATCGTTAGTTTTTAAGCAAACATCGTTCTACACACTATAATTAATACATTTAAGTTCAAATATTCCAAAGTATAACCTCAATTAAGCTATGAGATTAGAAGTCTAAAAAAGATAAGTCGCAAGTAATAGTGCTATAACTTCCTGAAAAATTACGTAACCGTTTTTCGTTCTCTTCCACAAATTCAAGACTTTGCAAAGTAAACGTGTGTAAAAGTCGTCTTAGCCTTGTACAATAATTGCATTTTTTAATTACAAAAACTATTACGAGTATTTGCACATATGACAAAATCCATTCTCAGGAAGATAAAACTTTGTGACATAATATTTCGGAAGTTATGAAGCTTAGAAAGAATCTGATAATAGTAATGGAAAGAAAGTAAAAAAAGTTATACATACTACATATATATTTTGAAGTAGCGATATGTATAAATAAGTTAATTTAAATATGTACCTGTTTTTAGAAAATTTCTATGAAAAATCGTGACCATGAGTATGTATAAATACATATACATATGTATGTATGTATATATATGTATGTATATATGTATATATATATATATAAAATGATATTTACGTTAACTAGGGATGTAACGAATACCATTTTAGCGAATGTGAAAGCGAATAACACATTTTAATTTTTGCGAAAGTGAATGCAAATATCACAATATGTTCAAAAATCACACGAAAATGAATTCTTATAAGAAATATGTATGAAATTAAACTATTTTCTTGAGCTTTCGGCCAGTTTATATTTTGAGTTTATTATTTTCAATATTTCGTTAACCTTCGGTTAACTTCTTCAGGATATATATTTTTTGGTTTTTTATGATATCTAATTTTTTCTTTGAAAGGAAAAAGAAAAAATTAGATATCATAAAAAACCGGCCAGTTTATATTTTGGGTTTATTATTTTCAATATTTCGTTAACCTTTGGTTAACTTCTTCAGGATATATATTTTTTGGTTTTTTATGATATTTAATTTTTTCTTTTTCCTTTCAAAGAAAAAATTACATATCATAAAAAACCAAAAAATACATATCCTAAAGAAGTTAACCGAAGGTTAAAGAAATATCGAAAATAATAAACTCAAAATATAAACTGATCGAAAGCTCAAGAAAATAGTTTAATTTAAAACATAAAAAAAGGTCGAAAAATTAGATAAAAATATTAGAAATATGTATGTTAAATAAAAGTCTTCATAGACATTATATGTTAGACCCCTGCACAAAACCACTTAAAAAACTTTTAAGACATGAGGGAAATCTTCTAAAACAAACACAAAACAACACTGTTTGCAAAAAAATTGTTTCAGTTATTGCAGGTATAGGAGTAAGGAAGAAAGTACTTTGGGACGGAAGAATTTGTAATGTTAGCTTCTTCATACTCATGGGCGCGTATACAAACGTCATGCATGTACATACGCACACACGTTGTGTTTGCGATCTTTAATTTTTCTGCGCACATACAAACGCACACATGCATTGACTTTACTTGTGAGCGCCTGCTTTAACAAACCATCCTTAAACACATAACAGCTTACCATCTACATCTTACACATATACACTCAAACGTCAATATGCAAAATAACAAGCATACACGCATCAACACTACTTCTTTTGAGTGTTTGTTACGAACAAGAAGTCTTCGCGACATCGCTTAAAACACTCATATACACATACATCGATACATCTCGTGCTTTGCTTATTAAACGACATCATTTATTATTGGTTTAGTATAGTACATGATACGGCAATACATTTAAGTAGCAAGACGTATTTACGTTTCAAGACTGTTTACGCATCCCTCTATTACATATTGTGTGCCATGTGCCACAGAAGCGTTAAAAAGTGTACGAAGCGTTTGATTCAGACACGTATTTATTAAGTTAAACAGTTTCATATATAACTAATAGACAATTTTATAGAATCTAACATGATTGGAAACAGTTTAAATCAATAAATACATGTTTGAATCAAACAGTTTTTCATTAGAAATTAGTCGTTAGGTTTTTTTGGGCACATGGCACACAAGAAATGCCAGATGTAAACAACGTTTGTCATTTCTGATATTTTTCGTTGTGTGGTATAACCAAACAAACTGTTTACGTATCTGATGTAAACAGTTGTGAGCATAAGTTGGCTGCATTGCAAACACAAAATGAAAATTTCAGCGTCAATGTGACTATTTGACATTGAGAAAATAATGAAAGAATTTTTAATGTGTGAGGGTATAAAAATTTAAAAGTATGAAAAACGAAAAATAAGGTGGAAAAGCATAGGAGAGTGTGAGAGAATATCAAGCGCCCTGGACGCATGTCATGACGACACAGCTAATTCAGCTTGTGGAGGTTCGTGAGGCTGTATGGAAATATACATATATATGTACATAGGGCAGACATTTCGGTGGAGTTAGGTCTTCATGCACATGAAATTTTTAAACCAACTGGCATCCTGCTTCCGTAAACTTGGATGCAGAGTACACTAGAATCCTTTGGTGGCACGCATGTTAACCCCTTGGGGTCTACTCTGTAATTCGAAACGAAAAAAAGTGCTTTCGAATTTGTATGCTTATAACAAGTAAATTCGAAAGCGTTTTCTTTCGTTTCGAATTATAGAGTAGACACCCTGGTCTTTTCCACCACTTTCTTTGCCGTTTTTTAGATTTTCTTATTTATTTTTCTTATTTTCTTATTATTGACAAACAGACGGTGGCACTAGCCAATTGATTAATTTTGCGATTATCCATTTGTATAAATATTAATTAACAAAAAATAGGAAAATCAAAGTCTCACAATGATAAATCAAACGACATCAAATGTAATTATGCCAAAATTAGTTCTTGATGTAGACAACGATACCGTATTGCCATTATTTATTATTTATTTATTTTTCTGTCACAAAGACGCAACAAAATTGCTTCGAAATGTCAAATAAATCTTAAAAAATTTCAATAAATATTTAAGAAATATTAAATAAATTTATATAAATTTAAAATGTTGCATAATATAAAAAATGTTGCATAATATAAAAATACTTTTTAATTTGTTCAAATAAATATATGACTTAGACCACTTTCATAACACATATCGTGTCATAACCGCTAAAATAGCTTAAGCCCCATACTTTTCGAACATCATTTTTTGACCAAAATCGATTATTTGCGATCGTAAATAGTAGATTTTCGTCAAAATAACGATGTTCGAAAAATGTGTCGCTTAAGCTATTTTAGCGGTTATGGCTCAATATGTGTAATTTAAATCGTATTTATAATTACAGGCAAATCTCGGTATAACGAATCTCGCTTTAAGGAAAATCCGATGTAACGAACGTTCAAATTTTTTACATTAACAACCTTATATAGCGAATAATATCCCAATTTTGTACTCGATATAATGAATGATAAAGAAAAAAAGACAAAATAAAAAGCAAAAACTTGCTGAGAACATATTTCTAGCATTTTGTTCTACATTATATAGCGTATGTTTTGATAAATTTGTGTTCTGTATAACGAACCGCAAAAAATAATATTAAACAAAATCTACAGCTGCAATGGAAACGCAAAAAAATGTGATACCGTTAGTTTGTATTTTGTAGCTTACTTGAAAAAAATTGCCCTCATTATTTTAATTGTATTGTATCTTGTCTACAATAATAATAGTTAAAATAACACCTGAAAAAAACTTTGGGCTATGTGACAGCGCATAGAGAAAGGAACCTAAGGGTAAAAACCTGTTTTGTTCAGGAGAGCCATTTTAAAGATTTAAATACGTGTATCTTTGGTGTACCATCACTGAATAAAACGCGCATATCTCTGGGAGGGAACACTTTTGGGGCATGGGATCGATCTCATTCGATGCTCAGATGTTGTCCACATCAAAAAAAAAAAAAAAAAAAAAAAAAAGTGAAAATTGATTTTTTACCCTTAGGTCCCTTTCTCTATGCGCTGTCACATATAACGAATTTTTCGGTATAACGAATGGGCCTCACATTATATCGTTCGTTATACCGGGATCCGCTTGTATTTCAAATACAGCCACTGTTTCTATTATCTAAAATAAATACATACATGCATATACATATTTGTATATACATATTTATGAACATACCAACTGGTGAACAAAAATATCTATATATATACATACAATATGTATGATTGTAATCATTTATACATGTATACCTGTGCACACATCTAAATATACATACATACATGACAAACAAACAAAAACGAGTACGTGATCTCAGCGAATAAGATCGTGTAACTTAAAATAAATTATGATTAATATAAGCGGTTGTGCTGCAAATAGGTACAGGCAGCGTGGCCGAGTGGTCTAAGGCGCTGGTTTTAGGCACCAGTCCGAAAGGGCGTGGGTTCGAATCCCACCGCTGTCAAATTTTTTTCATTTTTTTTCTAAAGTGTATTTTACATTATTGTTTTTATCTATTATTTAAATGAAAGTAAAAGTAAATGCAACCCCCTTTTTACATTTTTTCTAACAATTATTTTCAACAGCAGCAGAGATAAAACAAGTTGCTGTATTTTCTTGTAGTAAGAAGTATTCTTTCTACTCGTATTTACCGGATACTCAACATTGCATGATTAGTGAAACCTGATACTTTTTCTTTCTTGTTTGTTTGTTTTTTTTTTTTCTTCTTCTTACAAACTAAATGGTATTGAATGATGGATGATTCTATTTGAAACCTTTTTTCATTTCTCTCTATGAAACATTTGCAACTAGAGTTAGACTTATTTTTCTTCAAATGTCCAAGGGACACTTAACAAAATATGTTTGTGTTACATTTGTATAGAAATGAAATTGAAAAGAAAATCGTTCTTAGAAATAATTTTAATGATTTCTAAGCAAATTATTATTTTATTCCGTAAAATTTTTTTTTGCAACCATTTACAAACAAAACAAATTTTAAAGTTTTTTGAAAAGAAACCAGTCATTTGATACTTTAAAGTGAAAAGTGAAGCATAAGGCTTTATTAGCGCCTCAGGAAAGGGCTGGCGCACTCACTCACTCATTCAACATCTTTGTTTCCAAGGGCTGGCTAGTTTTTGTTTAAGGAAAACCACGAAAACGCGGTTAATTATTATTACATTTGTGTAATGTTATACATTTCTGACATTTTTGCTAAGAAGTTAAAATGTTGAATTCATTTCCTTTTTCTTAGCTGCTGCTTCCTATTATTTTGCCTTTCTGGTCTTTTTAATCTTGTTATCAAATCAACAATTATCACCATGGGGTGTTTGAGCCAAAAAAAAGAAGATCAACATGTTTCCGTTTTGGTGGTCTGTTACTCATAGATTTTATTTATTCCTACAACTTAATTATTATTAAAGGTTTTTCGTATTACTTTTTGTAATAAAATACTTAAAAGACAAATACATAATATGATGAAAAGGGTTAAACTGTAAAGTAGACATGTCAACAGCAGATAGTGAAAGATATAAAATGTCTGTATGTAGGTAAGTATCCTTATCAAGAAGGAAATTTTATGGCGGTTTTTGGAAATACACTTAAGTATATTTTTTAGGAATTGTTGTTTGCTTGTTGGCTAAGCAACGTTTATATGCATTTCGTTTCTGCTTAAAAAACTCTTCAGTAGTTTTTAAGTAAAATATTTTTTTTTTGGGTTCCGTACACCAATGGTGAAAAGAATAACCGTAACCAGATCGGAAATTTTCACAGAATGTGTAAAACAGTGGCCGCTACAACAACAAATACATGCCTATATGACATTTAAAAATTAAAGGGTGTTCTAAAGAGAGCAACAAAACATGTTGAAATCCTAATGTTATAGGACAATTAATAAACAATAGACTAATAGGCAATTATAAATGTGACGCGCAAAATAGAAAGGGATCTAAGGGTAAAAACCAGTTTTGTTCAGGAGAGCCATTTTAAAGATTTACCCCCTTATGCAAAAAAATATTTTACTTTAGCTTTAAAGTTCATAGTAGTTGATAAGCACTTTAAGGCTAACATAGCTTTATTAAAAAATCATATGCAAAAGACAACTTTAAATATTTTGTGATTTAATAATAAATACTGGTAACACCACCGTTTTCAACAACCACTTCACAGCTTATGATGTACAAAATTGAATACAATTTCATTCGGGTATTCAAATATTTTTTTTATTTTATTAAATAAATTTTTATTATCTTGAAGTAAAGCAACCTAATTTAAAAAATATGAGCTTCTGACTTAATAGGAAAACAGATAAACACAACCATGAAGTAAAAGTAAAAAAATGTGAAAAATTATCACAATTTGTTTTATTCGAATGAAACGATTATTTGAATATCCAGCTTTTTTCGATTTGTTTTGATTGTATGTACGTCACTAAAACATTTTTGTATAATTTTATTTATTTTAATATTTTTTTATGGATTTTGTTATGTATTTCGAAGCAGTTGGATAATTTGGTGATGTTTCCCATTACATGACAGAAATAATAAATTTAAGATAAGAGCAGGCACTTCTAGCTTCATTTTCAGATGTAACATGAATCAGTATATGCTATATTAGTAAAAATATTTGAGGTACAAAATACACATTTTGGAAATATCAACTTAAAATAGTCTTAGCAAACGTTGGTGCCTACTTTAGAATTTTTATACAATAATTTTTTTAGAATACAACTTTACTTAACATTGCTTGGCAAAGATTTATTAAGTTTTTTGCATAAGACCCTTAAATACGTGTAGCTTTGGTGTACCATCACATCATAAAACACGCATATCTCTGGGAGGGAACACTTTTAGGGCATGGGATCGGTCTCATTCGATGCTCAGATGTTGTCCACATAAGAAAAAAGTGAAAATTGATTTTTTTACCCTTAGGTCCCTTTCTCTATGACTGTCACATATGTATATACACTTGAAATTTTCAAAGTTAGCGTACTTTAAAGCAGGCTACACACACCAATTAACACTGAAATTAAAAAAATAAATAAAATTAAAGGGTATTCTACCAGTTAATATAATTCTGAAGCCGTAAGAGGCAAACTCCAAGTTCTCAAAAACGCTGAAACTAATGGATTTCTAAATTAAAAAATCGACAAAACAAAAAATCGCCAAAAACCGAAAGAAATCACCAAAACGAAAAAAAAGCGTCAAAGCAAAAAAAATCGCTAAAACTAAAATAAATCGCCAAAAATAAAAAAAAAAAAAATAAAAAATCGCCAAGAACGCCAAAACTAAAAAAACTGCAGAAAACGAAAAAAATCGCTAAAATTAAAAAAATTTCAAACAAAAAAATCACTAAAACTAAAATAAATCGTCAAAATCCAAAAAATCACCAAAAACCAAAAAAAGAAAAAAACAAAATTACCGGGTACTAAGAAGTAAAAACGTGGCCACTTCGACCAAGGTACTACTTATATAGACTAAAGTTCGTATATTATTACTTACATATAGACTTGGGTCGAACTCGTTCACTAGTTCATTTTTGCCACAAACCAATGATCAAACTCATGTAATTTAAATGGGTTTGATCATTGGTTTGTGGCAAAAATGAACTAGTGAACGAGTTCGACCCAAGGCTACTTACATACATATGTATATACATATGTAGTGTCCGTACGTAGCCATTCGCGTGCGAGTTAAAGTCGCACTTTACTGAATTTATTCTAACCGACTTAAAAAAAGGAGGAAGTTGTCAATTCGTCTATAAATATTTTTATGTGTGCTATTTGATAACTCCGTTATTTTTAGAACGATCTTTTAAATTATTATTTTTTGTCAGAAAGGGCATAGCTTCCATTTGGTCTAATGGCAATAATGGCAAGAAAAGTGGTCGTAGAGATGCCTATTAAATTCTTTCCTTTGATTTTAAGTACCTTTACTTATCTGATTTGTACCTTGGAAACAATCTCAACATAACAAAAATGACCGCAGCCATGCATATTTCACATGCTTTTACTTAACCGATTCATCTGAAATCTGAAAAAGACTCCCACTTTAATAAAGTGGGATGGGCTACGCCCATTAAAATTTACTATTAAGTTATTTATACTTCTATGTATCGATCCCCACGAAACTTGGCAAGCAGCTTGTGCTCTTGAAATGACATAATCTGGTGCTTACAAAAGTGGATGAGGCCACGCCCATTAAAAGTAAATATTATATTTCGTGTGCTTCTACTTGAACGATTCTTTCAAAACTTGACATACACCTTGAGATCTAGGAAATTTGCGATATATTAAATAGAGATGTGCAAATGTCGTGATTTTATCGTGTTACGCGTGAGTCACGCGTGATTCGTGATCAAATATTATAAGTAATCACGCGTGAGTGCGTGAGCGTGACTGAAAAAAATTTACTCGTGCGCGAGCTTTTTTTAATAATCACGCAAGAATTCTCACGCTCTCAGGAGATAACATTCCTGCATAGGTACATATGTAACTGTATTCAATAATTTCAAATAAATTATTTTATAATAATAAATGCATATACATATGTATAGTAATATGTATGGTAGTATGAGCTTACAAACATAATGAATACCCCCAAACAAAATTTTTCGACTTTTCTGAAGTCAGACTTGTCCTACCGAATTCGTTAAGACATTTCGGTAGTTTCTCTGAACAATTTTTTTTAAACATTAAATCTTTGATTTTTGAGTACATAAGTAAAACTCTGTGAAATTTTTTTTTTAAATAAATATGTATATGTTGATAAAAAAAAAGTATTGTCACAAATATTAAAAAACGTGAGTATGTGTAATTTATTTCGACAATAGCAACAACATAACAGTGAAGCAGTACTCTTCTATAAAAGTAAAAAGAAATCGTACCTACATGTCGTTACGAATTCGTACCGACTTATCGTAACGAATTCGTACCGACATATCGTTATGAAGTCGTGTCAAGCATTGCATACAAAAATTGTTACGAGATCGGTCATATTTCGGTGCGGAAATCGGAAGATTTTGTCGACCAATCGTTACGAATTCTTTACGAATTCGGAGCATTTTGTGCGATGGGTACATACACCTTTGTAAGTATGTATGTATGTTCCTTAGATATCCTGTAGGAAGTATCAATTGAGAAACACTACTGATTCAACAGTGCCTTTGTCAACAATACTACTGATGAATTGTACCGAAGAAAATGTTGTTTGCTTTAGGGGCCGTCCATATATTGCGTAACGCTGTAGGAGGGATGGGTGGGGTTCAAGTTTTGTTATGATTTGTTATTGTGGGGGTGGGGTGGGGGAGTCTTTGAAAATGTTACGTAACAGAAACATTTTAGTAATTTGTATGTTTTCTCATTTAATATGCTTTTCTCATTTATTTAATTGATCATACGTCTTACCTTCACATTTATATTATGTATTATACACACATACATGTGCGGAATGTCAATTTTTGATATACGAGAATTCGAAGATTTAAAATGATATCCGCGAATACGAATATTTCAAACAATATTAAATTAAGTTAATTTAATTATTATTTTTTGAACTTCATTTGTTTCTATATTTATGATTTGAACAGGCTAAAGTTCGTATCGCTTTTTAAGCCAAATTACATGTGATAATTATTAATGAACAAACAACACCAAAGTTAGTTGTAAATATTCTGACTAACAACACATAGTTGAACGGAACAGCCAGCCGTTTTCGAAGGACACTAAACCTTTATCATCAGCGTTCTTCTGTGTTTGGTCCACTGTGTGTGGTGTCAGTTGATGTAGATTTCTGCTTTATATACGAAAGATTTCTGCTTTATGGACGCTGATGATGAAGGTTTAGTGGCCTTCGAAAACGGCTAGCTGTTCCGTTCAACTATGTGTTGTCAGAATATTTACAACTAACTTTGGTGTTGTTTGTTCATTAATAATTATCACATGTAATTTGGCTTAAAAAGCGATACGAACTTTAGCCTGTTCAAATCATAAATATAGATATTAAATTAACTTACATATACTTTTTTTTTCGTGAGCGTGCGTGATCGTGATAAGTTGTAAAACACTCGTGCGTGATTAAAAATATTTTATTCGTGAGCGTGCGTGATCGTGAAAATTTTCAAAATCATTCGTGCGTGAAAGCGCGTGAGTAAAATATTTTTCTGCGTGAGCGTGCGTGTCGTGAGTCAGATAACACTCACGTGCACATCTCTAATATTAAACTTATAAAATTTAGTGGAATTATTAATATATGCAAAAGTGGACTTGATCACGCCCTTGAAAACAAAACATTGGCAATAAAAAGTAACAAAAAAATTTAAAAAAAAATTAAAAAAATAAGCACTAAAAAAAATCAAAATAATATAGAATCACTTAAATAAGAACTAAACTAAATATAAATAAAAAAAACCCCGGCCTTATTTTATAAAACTCAACTACACAGAAAAAATTATTCCCAAAAAATTTTCAAACAAACGTGTGTTTTCAAATATAATTTAGTTTCAGTAAATATTTTTTACCGTTCCAGTAAATTATTTGTTCCAATTTTATTTTATGTAGAAAAAAACTATATACATAGAATGAAAATTATCTATATAAAGTAAAATTTGTGAAAAAATTTAGATTTATTTATTTTTTTATATTTAAATTTGTTATTTTCAGTAAAATTTATTTTTATATACTGTAAAAACACTTGTCTGATTTTTTTTAATTTTTTCTACAAATTATTTTATAGATGTAAAAAACATTTTATTTTTTTTTTAAAGATTTTTGTTTGCGGTTTTCAAACTTATTATGTTTGTATATTGTGATTCTCAATATAGTATTAAGAGTCTTACTATAAACATACGGAGTTTGTTAGCTACATTCAAAAATTTTTTTTTGTTGAAGTCTACAGCAAAGAAAAAAAATGGTTGTAGAATGGTTGAGAAAATAATATTATGTTTTCTGAAACAAATGTGTGGTCGTTGAAAACTAGTTATTGTTATTTTAAACATTTATTTCGTTACGATAAACAGAGTAATGTTTGAATTTAATAATTACATTGTCACATCCATAAAAAAGTGTGATATGGTTAGAGTTTAACAATACAGTCTTGTTAAAAATTTATGACTACAATATAATTTGTATTATTATTTAAAAATAATATGATGTAAATAACAATATAATGTTATCCAAAACCATACTATTTTAAGTTAAAAAAAAAAGTATTTTTCAGAAACATCAATCTGTCAGTTCGGTATTTCATTTGTAAGCTATCGGTAGTAGTGCACGGGTGGTGTTAAATAAATTAAAAGATAAATAAAGTATAAACAAAAGGGTTGGCCAATAAAAATATATAAGCATTTGTGTATCTCTTTATACAGACAAGTCTGTATGTTGTGTAAGTATACATTTCTATATATAAATTTTATGTCAATAATATTAATTTATTTTTATTTCGAATTAAACGCACAGCTGTTTCTACAATAAAAATATGATTAAAAAACAAAATAGTATTATTACATTAAATAATACTGTGGTCGTATTTAACAATATTAATATAATATTAGATCATGGTATGGTGAGTCTCAATTATATGTTAGTCACATCTTTTATATTTTAGTCACATCTTACAATAGTGTTGTCATATTAAAAATAATAAGATCAGGTACAACAAAGTCAATTGTTCTTGTAGATAATATTATTATTAACCCAGATAATAATATAATTAAAGTTTGCTTTTCTATTAACAATAATATGATTTGACTGCAACGATATAATTCAATCATAGTATGTTGCTGTTTGATTATGGTTGCCTCAACCATATTTTTTCTTTGCGTGTACTGACGAGCGGGAACGAAATGCTTAACCATAAAAACAAGCCAATTTTTGAAAGTAAAAAAAGTTGAACCTTTTATTTGATTCAGTTATTTTTTTCAAATAAAACTTTTACTAATATAAAAAAAAAAAATTGGTAAAAATTGTTACTGATTCAGTTAATTTATTTTCTGATAATACGAAAAATTTTAGTGAATGTGTTTGTAAATTATAAAAAAAATTTGCTGAATAATACAAAAAAAACTGTAAAAATGTTTTTCTGTTCCTACCCAGCAAAAAATTTCAAAAAAGGTAATCCAGTTTGGAATTAAGCATTTTTGGTGGAAGCTGTTCCTTACTGGATTACAAACTTAATGATTTTAACAAGGCGTGAGACTAAAATAATCGATTCTTGAGAAGTACTTACCTTTTTTATTTGGAAACTTGTTCGCGTAATCGATTTAATGTAAAAAAAATCATTTAGCAACTTGTACATAATTATTTTACATTTTAGGTAATGAGATTTGTAAGCGAGTAATGAAATTTGGCAATCAGAAAAGTAAGTCATTATATGGCAAGTAGTTCTGATGGTAATGTGTAATTTTTTGCTGGGTATTAAAACATTTGACTGAAAATATTTTGAGTTTCAGTTAACTTTTTTCTCTAATGCCATAATAAGTTAACTAAAAATAAATTTTTTTTCCAGTTAATTTTTTTACAAAATTGTTATCAGAATCTACAAATTTCTTTGTAGGTCCGCATTCATACAAAATATTTACTGATTCAATGAATTTGGTTACTGAAAACGAAATTTAGTTTTTTCTGTGTATAAGCGTTGGCAAATTTCATATGTATGTATTTTGTTTTTGTAATTTATATTTATTCCATATAAAATTTGGCAAAATTTTAGCGTTGCGTTTTACACAACAAGGCCCTAAGACATTCTATAATTTTTGTTTATGCAATTCCAAAACAGTAAAAGATGTTTAAAAAAAAAATAATAAAAAGACCTCAAGCTATAATAAATATTTAATAAATAAAATTTGTTGTTCAAGTTAGTAATAACATTTCGTTTTACAACATTCAACGATAATGAATAATCAATGAAATCATGTTAATTAAAAAAAAAAATCTTAACAAATTCTTGATTATTGATTGGTGACGACGTGTTTAGCGTTGGGAAACTTTAAAATGTCAGAAATTAGCAATTTAAAATCAATATTGCCATTACTCTAGTAATTAAAGAAAGTAAACAATATAATTTTCATAATTTTTTGGATTTTCAGTGTTGAAAGTTTGATTATTTTTAGTCTGCCATTATGAGATTTAAGATTAACCCCAGACTGTCATGTCAGTAAAACAGACATTAATTCTGAGCCGAATATTATAAATGCTATTATACAAAACTATTAAATTAAAATGAAAGAACTATATATATGTACGAGTAATAATTAAAATAGACTCATGGCTCATTCTTTGAAAATGTGAAATTAATTACTAATTTCAAAAAAAAAAAAAAAAAATACAGAAAGAGAATTTAAATTACTATGTATGACAATTTCATTTGAAAAATTTCATTTAATATATAGAAAGAGAAATGACGTAAATAAAATAGTATATATGTAATTTAGTATTGATGCGAGAAATATTTTTCTCGCAAAAATATTAAATGTGTTAGCACGATGGAAAAAGTGTCCTACCTTTTAAAGCGCTGAGTAAAAAATTTACTTTAAAAAACGGTTTAATTTATTTTTAAAGAAGATAAGTAAAATTAAAAAATACATCTATTTACCTCGTAAGATATTGTTTATAAACATAAGATATGAAACATGCACTTGTAATGAAATAGAATACGAGAAATGTTGGATTTTTAAATTTATTTTGTTTGCCCATACTTTTCATTAAGGCATTCTGCTTCATCATCATTTATCATTTAAGGTTCACTCTAGCATGAAATTATTTCAATACCTTTAGTTATTAAATGTGTTGTTTGCATAAAATTTCGATTTTTTTTCATACTCATCAGGCTTTATGAATTTTGAGATTTTGTAAACTATAAACAACATTTCAAAGGAAAGTTGTAAATTATAAATATTTTTTGTATTGTTAATTCTTATTCAAACTGCATTGTATTTTTATTTAAGTAATAATTTCCTAGTAAGGCTGATGTTCAGTATTTCCTTCAATAAATAGAGGAAGTTACCGATCTTAACCCAATTTGTTAAAATTGATTATTCATCATTTCGAAGTTTTTAGGTCCTGGGATTCGATTCCGACTATTTACGTGATAATCGGGCCTGTTCACGTTTAAGTATGGTTTTAAAACGACACAAACAAACGACAATTTTACCTTGAAAAGATACCGTATTACCCTAGCACCGTATTATCATTTTAATGTAAAATTGACGTTTTTATGTGTCGTTTTAAAACAATACTTAAACGAGGATAGGCCCGAATGTCCGGAATGCTCTTAAACTAAAAAAACACGTCGAATGCTGTCCATTTGATTTAAACCGGGCCATTTGATCGAAAAATATCGTTGAAGAAAATTTAAAAAAAAAAATTTAATTGTTTCTTCTTTTCAAATCGATTTTAAATATTCACTGATTATAATTATTGTAGAATTAAAGAAAAGTTTATCGGATGCCACAAATTTGAGCAAAATCTGTAGTTTTTCAGAAAGTTTCAAGATTAACCGATTGATTCCTTTTTGCATTACAATTTGTTATCGAAATATTTAAATTTTTAAAAGTTTAAAGGTGTCTGAAAATCTCTCTCCCTCTATCTCAATTTTTAAGTGAAGTTTTAATTATTTTAAAATTTTTGTTTTGGTCTTGAAAAATATTGGATTTTTGAGAAAATGTCTTTCTTTCTCGTATAATATTTATTTTTGCAAATTTAATTTTCTAAAGAATTTAGAAATCTTGAAGATACCGCGACATATTATATATTATTACATAAAATGATTTTTAAAAAATTTAAAATTTCTTTAAAGGAGAATGATGTGTTTGTCCTTCATAACGTACCATTGCTAAGCTAGGCGCAGAATTAAAGAAGTAAAATAATGAAAATAGTGATGTATATTTGCCTAAAACTTACTCTTATATTTATTCCATCAATATCTTATATAAAATCTCTGCGGTCTGAGCTTTATATACAATAAATTTCGTATTAGAATATCGATTTATTACAATAAAATATTCAGTTTTTTTTTCGCTGACGCATAACATTTACTACGAAGTTTATGTTTATTACAAGTGCTTGAACTAGAGATGGGCACCGTGCCAGCGAGTTGGCCAGTGAGTTGGTGAACATGGGTATGAGATTACAAGAGCTTACAGTGTAAAATTTTTGCGGTTTTTCTAAGTATTTATTATTAAATTATTTTATATATTTTTAACGGACTATAAAAAAAAGGAGGAGGTTCAATTCGTCTGTATTTGTTTTTTTTTTATTATGTTAATGTATAACTTGGTGCATTTTAGGCCCATTTTAGTCTTTTAGGTTCCATTTGGTCACATTAGATTTTATGACATTTTGCATATTGCCCTACAAGAAATGAATGACTGAAACTAACACAAACAAAATTTTTTTACTAACAGATTTGCAACAATTTTAAATTCAATTCAACAGCGATTATAGTTGCTCTACTCTAACATACATATATGCTAGAGCGAATCATCTAATGTACATATGTCAAAAATTCTAAAATATTAAATTTTACTGAAAATAATTTATAGTTCGTTCGGTTTGTAAAATTAAAATGTATAAAAGTGATATTAAAATTGTGATGTTTGTGAAAAAGTAAGATAAGAACAATAATTTACAAAAGAAATTTTATAAAGTTTAATTTAAAATATGCATACATACATTTGTACATATGTATGTATGTATTCGTTTCTTCAGATCTAACGATTTTTACATCAGTACTGATTAGTAAAATACTGTGGAGTGAGCAGTTCAGATATATGTTTTACTAGTTCATGAAATTCACAAGTATGAGAGAGAAACAAAATCACACGTACACGAATGTTTGCATCAGTTTTTTCATATTGCCCTTAACAAAATGATAGAAACTCCTGATGTATATACCCATCAGAAATGACCATCAGATGATGCATCAAATGACCGTCATTGTTCTTGTAGGGTGGACTGCTACGACACTTACCCAACACATAGGGTTATCGAAACGACACAAACTCGAATTTGAAAAAAAAAATGGGCGCAGCCACGCCCAATAAAACTAAATATTATATTTCAAGTGCTTCTAGTTGATCGATTTTTACGAAACTTGGACCCTAAACTCAAAAAAGACACAATCTTGCGTGGGACTACGTCCATTAAAATTTAATACTACTTGATCGGTTTTTACGAAACCTGGCACACACTTTGAAAAACACTTCCCCATATGCAAAAAAAAAACAACGTGTGCTTGAAGTGTATGTTACAACAAAATTTCCATACAAAAACCGGTTTTAACGTACACTTGAAGCACACTTGATTTTTTTGCATATGGGGGTTAATCTTGTGTTCAAAAATGTGGGGTAGGCTACGCCCATAAATAGTAGTACATATTAAATTATGAGTACACACTTATACTTATTCCGATTTCCAAGAAACTTCGCAAAGAGTTTCGGCAGACACTCTGAGCCTAAAAAGGACACAGTCTCGCATTTAAAAAAGAGGGAGGGGCCACGCCTATTAAATTTTAGTATTATATTTCATGTGCTTCTATTTTTACAGATTTTTACGAAACTTGGCACACACCTTTATCTCTGAAAAAGACACAATTTTGCATTTAAAAAAGTGGGCAGGGCCACGCCTATTAAATTTCAATATTATGTTTCATGTGCTGCTACTTCATCGATTTTTACGAAACTTTGGCACACACCTTGAGCTAAGAAAATTACCTAATCTTGTTTAAAAAAATGGGCGAGGCTACGCCCATGAAAGGTAAGTATTAAGTCTTAGAATGATATAGTCTTGTGCTTAAAGAAATGGGCGGGGACATGCCTATTAAATATTGATATTATATGTCTACCTGACCGATTTTTAAGCAACTTGGCACACACCTTGAGCTCTGAAAGTTACTCAGTGTGGAATTTAGAAAAGTGGGCGGACACTAAAATTTTTCAAATTGATCGTGAAAACGTTCCTAAAACTATAAACTTGGCACTAAAAATTTAAAACAAAACTTGCAAAAATTAAACAGACTTAAAAAATAGGCAGCAAAAAGTTAAAAAAAAATTTGGATTCATCACGTTTTTATTCAAAGTCGGTTTATTTTTTGAAGTGTTATTCCAGTCAAAAATGACACTCCAAAGAAATCATGAGAATGTAGAGTTTGCATTCCGGAAGTAGTGTGAATTTGGATAATTTCTAATGATTTTTGTATAGGGTTGGTTGTTAATGCAAGAAAGTCTCTGTTTCGATGCTTAGCACCAAATAGGAAGCGACATTAAGAACAATTATAAGAAGTCACCCACACATTTTTAGATCTTATCTAGGCGCACGGCAGTGCGCCAGGCCAAGTTCTGGCGAATGCACGCAGTGTGTATATTTACACGAAGCCATTCGAGCTGTTTTTAACCCCCTCATAACTTTGTTCCCATCAATCGTAGAATTATGACATTTAAACCATAATTAGAATAAATTCATATAACCTCATATGCGAAGTTTGAAAGTTTTACAATGAAAGCTTCCGGAGATATAGAGGTGCAAAAAGTGCATATTTTAAGACATACTCACTGACCACTGACCACTGACACACTCATCAAATTGATGAAGCACTTCCGCTATAGCTAGAGAGCTAAAATTTGGTACGCGAGAAGATCTATTTGAGCAATGAACCAGAAAAATCTGAAAACACGAAAATTTTAACCAGGAGGGCGGGGCTACGCCCATTAAAATTAAAATGTATGCTATTGAGCTGAAATTCGACACAGAGCCAGGTCTAGGTGAGAAATAAAATAAAAAAAATCTGAAAACGTGGAAATTTTAGTCAGGGGGCGGGGCTACGCCCATAAAGGTCAGAATTAAAAATGCTCATCTAAGGCGCTTCATGGAAGCTATTTTATTGAAATTCGGCATATATACTGCGGTAATGCAAGGCTTTAAATTTTTCATTAAAAAAGTGGGCGTTGACACGCCCATGCAATTTAAACCTCATTTTTATGCCCTGCGGCTCAGCATATTTAGATATACTATTTATCTAGCTATTATTATCCGTGTGTAACGAAACTAGACACGAATAATAATCACTGACCCAAAAAAATTTTGACTTTGGAAAAGTGGGCGGGGTTACGCCCATAAAAATTAAAAGTTGCGCTAAGGAGCTGAAATTTGATATACAAGTAGGTCTAAGTGAGAAACAAACTAGAAAAATTTGAAAACCCAAAAAAATTTACCAGAATGGGCGGGGCCACGCTAATATTGCTTTGAACTTAATACTTAATATACAGCTTTTAATTCAAGCCAATTTAGTGAAATCTTGCATCACCTTAAAAATTGGGCATGATCACTCCCATAAAATGTTAGCCTTGTGTTTAATCTACATCGGTCTAGCATATTTTAGAAGAAAATTAGCATGAATTATAAGCGCTGCTCACAACAAAATTTTGAGTTAGGAATAGTGGGGAGAGGTAATGCTGATAAAATCTAAAGATATAATTCGCGCTAGAGAGCTGACATTTTATACACTAGTAAGTGTAGTAGTAAGTAAGCCAATGGGAAAATCTTAAAACAAAAAGTTTTACCCGGTATGCGGGTCCACGACGTTAAAACTCCAATTCGCACTAGCTAGGTTAAATTTGATACACAAATAAATCTAGATAAGAGATCACTAATAAAAATCTGAAAACCCAGAAGTTGCTATCAGAGGGCGGAAGCAAGCACTTCAAATTCAAAATTAACATACATTTTATTAAAACTTTTCATATACCTTGCACTTATCCAAAAAAAAAAAAAATTCCCTATTTTGAGAAGTAGCCATGGCTTCACCCATAAATCTTAGCTTTTTCGTTCAGCTAGCTCGGCTTAGCAGTTTTTAATTTAATACTCTGGTATTTGTTATTAACTTTTTAATACCAAACTTTGCATGAACCATAAGCACTAGCAGATATAAAATTCAGCGGGGCCAGGCTCATAAAAATTTTACTTAATATTATACTATGGAGAGCTGACATTTTGTACACAAGTAGTAATTGATTTACTCAATTGGAAAATCCAAAAATTAAAAGCACCAGCTACCCTATTGAAACTTTGCATGCACATTGGCAATATCCTTTTGATTTATGTACTTCGGCTAAGCAGACTTTAATATGTAAATATATTGAGAAAATATACGGGGTCACGTCCACTAATATTTACGCTGCATTTTACCAATTTGCACAGGCGAAACGTTGTAATGACACAATAGTGCATTTTTAAGGTCAACAATTGAACACTTTTCACACTCTTATGCATTATTTTATGTAACTCTGCCATTTTTTACTGGCACAGTGATCATGGATAGAAATAAAATACACTAGAAATTTTAAGTTTAAAAAGTGTTATTATCGAAATCTTTTCAAAAAGTAATCAGATCCTCACAAAAACATAAATGTGAAAAACGGCCAAGTTCCTACCCAAAATTTCGGCCATTAAAAATTGTGAGATATAAATTTTGACCAAGTTCTTCTTTGCCACAATACCTAACACAGAAATATATTATGTATGATATAAATTTGTAATCGTAAGGGTGTCATATAATTTCTAGGTAATCTGCAAACTTGGCAATATTTTTACCTTTCCAAAAAAGGAGAGAATAATGTATAAATGTTCATTTCTTTATATTGATAAAAATGTTGTTAAGTTAGCAGATTATCTAAAAATTATATGACACCCTTACAATTAAAAATGTATATCATACATAATATATTTCTGAGTTAGGTATTTTGGCAAAGAAGAACTTGGTTAAAATTTATAACTCACAACTTTTAATGGCTGAAATTTTGGATAAGAACTTGGCCGTTTTTCACCTTTATGTTTTTGTGAGGATTTCTTTTTATACGAATTTAAACGTGAAACAGTGTTTTTTTTTTAGTAAATTAAGAGCCTAATTGTGTAAAACGCAACGCCAAGCGTTGTCAAATTTTATATGGAAAAAAATTTATATTACAAAAACAAAATACATACAAAATTTATCAACGACAAACGTTGCGTTTTCCAAAATTAGGCCCTAATGTAAATCACTTTTAAATTTTAGACCAAATTTAATTCATTAAAAACAATATCGATATTTTAAAAATTATGGTGAGTGTTTGCTAAAACTACGAGGAAATTACAAGGTTTTGCATCACTAAAATAAACTTCTACTTTCTTTTTTGCTTTTTATCTGCGAATTAAAAATATGGAATTTTTGGAAGAAATGAAAATGTAATTCCTTCAGAAGAACTTAAAATTTTTTTAATGGGATTTATTAAATTGCATTGAAATTGATTATATCCACAATAGTTTAATATAATTAATAATAATTTTGGACAAAAGATGCATTTAACTTAATTGTAACAAGTTCCAAAAAAAAATAAAAATTACGTGAAAATTCTTCATGAATTTCTATAAATGTTGCAAATGAATATGAATATAAAAAAATACTTTAAGTATAGCGAAGCGGTAGATCTAAAGTTTAGTTTTGTAACCTATAAATTTGTTTTAAATTTTGGAAAAAAAACAATTCGAGAGTTCTAGTGATGAACAATTTTTGCTGAAACTCAATAAATCTGTTATTTTTCTCAATTAATTAAAATAAAGTAACCCACAAATATCATCTCTAATTAGAATGAGCAAGATTTAAGTACTAGTTTTTCTAAGCCGTATGCGATATATTTAATTTGTTCATCATAAGAACACTTTAAAATGCATAAGGTTTTTGTTGTTGTATATTAGAGGAAATCAAAAGAGAAGCATCAAAATATTTGAAGAGTATTTGATAAAACTAAAAGCTTGAATATAATCTTATCTTAGTAAAACTTTAAGCGTGTTACTGGCAACATCTTATAATAAATAGAAAAAAAAAACATTTTACTACCGATCGTTAGTTAACAGCAGCTAGAAAAAAATATCAATACAATATCTGGCCAATTAAAAATAATAATTTAGCATATACATATAAACAATAAATAATGTTAAAATACAAATTAATTTTACTACAATTCATACTGATTCTTAATAATTTTGTTGTTAAAACTAAAGCTTTTGCTTATGAAGGTGTGTCTAATTATGGGTGGTGGGGGTTGGGGGTATAGATGGAAGCAGATTTAAATAATTTAACATAATATAAACAATATACGTATAATTTTTTTTTTTTAAATAAACATGACATGACTTGTTGTATTTCTATATACAATACAAATGTTTACAACGTCTTCAAATTATTTTCTAATTATAGCACCGTCGACTTGTAATAATCCCAACGGTCGCAAAGGTTTGTGTGTATCCATCTATGAGTGTCAATCGCTTTTAAATGTTTTAAAAACTCGCCAGACGTGTGTTTATGAATTCGTACGCAAATCAGCGTGTGCACCTGCTGGTCAAGGTCGCCGACCATATGTTTGTTGTACGTCTGATACCGGTTTTGCATCACCGCGCAACAAAAGTCGTATTATATTTCCCGACGATGACGACAATAATGATCAAGAGCAAAATAATATATCGACCACGGCAGGAACGACTACGGATTCAATGACTATGAAAAAAATTACCATGGAAATAAAGCCTTCGGATAACACGACTACTAAAAAGAAAAATGAAAACTATGATACCTCGGACTTAACACTGTTACCCAAGCCTCCTAAATGTGGTCCGGTGAGCATCAGCTTTAAAATCTATGGTGGTGAGGAGGCAGATTTGGGAGAATTCCCATGGCTAGCCAATTTGGAATATAAAAAACGTGAGTAAAAAAATTCCAAGAATTGCAAAGCTAATTATATGTAGATGTATGTACATTAGGGCGTTTCACAAAAAAAATTTTGCAACTCTTGAAGCGGAATATTAAAGGTTGTGGTGTAAAAGAATTTGGAAAAATTTTTGGGATTTTTTGAAGATGGGTATGGGGTCGCTGAAATAGATTTTATCAAAAAAATGAGGTTATGGAGAAAAAAAAATTATATTATTTTTTTCAGGTGCTTTTTGTTCATACAACTAAACAATTCTCTTCTTTAGGATCCGATCCCATGACAAAAAAAAATGATTGGTGTGAAAAATTATTATATTAAGGACCACTTTGATAGTCTTAAAAGTGAAAAATTATTTTTCATAGATTTCAAACCTCGAGAACTTGAAAAGTTTTCAACATTTTTTCAAACAAACGTTTTTGCATAACGGGGTATAGAGTTTATGTGACGGATGCGACATTAGGGTATAAGTGAAATAAAACTTAAGAACTTAGAACTCCGTTCTACTTCTTTTGTGCTAATGCGTATGGTTATTGTTAGGAGAAAATTTCAATATTACAAAAAAAAACTATTTTTTAAAAAAAGGCTAGCAAAAAATTGATTTTTTTTGCAGTGGCATATTTCGGTCAAAAATTACAAATGCTTTTACATTTATAAAGTATAGAACTTTCAGTTTTATTATTAAAAACAAAACAAAAATTTTTGAGCAAAACAAAATTTTTTTGGTTGACCTTTTTCTGGAATTACACATATGTATGTAGATGTTAGTGATGGAAAAGTGTGTCAAATATTAATAATATTTCACAGAAATGCGAAACGCTTATGATGATTCTTACGTCAATCGGTTTGGCTTAATCCCGTGAGTGTCTCTCAATATAAAGGGTCCGCCATCTAACGTTTTTTTTTCAACTAGTGCTTATTTCAGCTCATGTCTGATTTGACAGATAATTAGTTTTATCCTTCCGCTGAACGGGCCAACTGATCATCCAATGCGGTTTCGTTTCGCTAAGTGGGCCTGCAATCGACTTACAGAAGATGCCGATTTTGCCAAAAAAAAAAATCATCTTTTCAGATGAAGCTCATTTTGATTTTGGCGGGTATGTAAACAAGCAAAATTTTCGCATTTGGGGCACAGAAAACCCGCACGCATACATTGAAAAGCCGACGCACCCAAAACGAGTCACTGTTTGGTGCGGATTTTGGTCCAGAGGCATTGGGCATTTGGGCCATTGAGCAAGGAGTGGCCGTTACACTCAATGGCGATCGTTATCGGGCCATGTTGAACGAATTTTTGTTCACAAAAATTGAAGAGGAGGATATTGGCAACGTTTGGTTTCAAGAGGACGGTGCTACGTGCCACACAGCCGAAGCTTCAGTTGTTTTTTTTATAGCATTTTCAAAAAAAAAAAAAGTTATCTGGCGGACCCTTTATATGTCAGTTGTCAAAGTTCAAGTATTTTAGAATCATCTCTAGGTTTTATTTATGATTTTTCATTTCGAATGACCATTTGGGATATTAAACGGTTCAAAGTTGGTCGCAGTCGGGTTTTTTGATATTTTGTATTAATACTTCTTAAATGTATTTTCGTGGCATGTATTATTCTAAATCAATAATAAATTCTGTCGTATAATAACCCTGCAGACAGTGGGATTAGTGAAATTGTGGTGATTTACTTGTGACGATGACAGTAGTACTACTGACCAGATGTATCATCTATTGACATTTAACATTAGCTTGTCATTGAAAATCCACCACTAGACTGTAGCACTGGGACCATATGGAAACATTGACATTAAAGATTCCGTATTAAATTTCAAGGGGCTCTAGTATACAATATCGATATTTCCTCGCTCGTTGTCAATAGTAAAATTATAGTGATTTTCTAGTGACATAGTCAATAGTGCTACTGATTAGGTGTACCCCAGCCAATGTAATAGCCTATTGACATATAACATAGGGTTGTCATTGAAAATCTACCAGTAGACTTTAGAACTATTGAAAAGGCAGTTCTTTTATGACCATATGGAGATATTTAAACCAGAAATTCACTAGTAGATTTTAGTGACGCTCGTACCGAGCAACGAGTATTTGCAAAAAAAAATTTTATACAAATAAGTACACGCAAAGAAAAGATATGGTTGTAGAATGGTTGAGAAAACAATATTATGGTCTCTGAAACAAATGTGTATTCGTCGAAAACTAATTATTGTTATTTTAAACATTTATTTCGTTACGATAAACAGAGTAATGTTTGAATTTAATAATTACATTATCACATCTATAAAAAAGTGTGGTATGGTTAGAGTTTAACAATATAGTTTTGTTAAAAACGTATTATTACAATAAAAATAATATGATGTAAATAACAATATGATGTTATCCAAAACCATACTATGTTAAGTTTTTAAAAAAAATATTCTTCAGAAACATCTGTCAGTTCAGTATTTCGTTTTTAAGCTATCGGTAGTGCACGTTAGTGGTGTTAAATAAATGAATAAATAAATAAAGTATAAACAAAAGGGTAGACCAATAAAAATATATAAAGATTTGTGTATCTCTTTAAACAGACATGTCTGTATGTCGTGTAAGTATACATTTCTATATATGTATACATTTTATTTCAATAACATTAATCTATTTTTATTTCGAATTTAACGCACAGCTGTTTCTACAATAAATATATGATTAAAAAATAAAATAGTATTATTATATTAAATAATACTGTGGTCATATTTAACAATATTAATATAATATAAGAACATGGTATGGTGAGTCTCAATTATATTTTAGTCACATCTAACAATAGTGTTGTCATATTTACAATACTAAGATTAGGTGTAACAAAGTTAATTGTTTTTGTAGATAATATTATTATTAACTCAGATAATAGTATTATTAAAGTTTGTTTTTCTATTAACAATAATGTGATTTGACTGCAACCCTATAATTCAATCATAGTATGTTGCGGCTTGATTATGGTTACCTCAACCATATTTTTTCTTTGCGTGTAGTTACATGATATTTTCAGAACTGTGTAGAAAGAAGATTTAAAGTATGAAATACAAAATTACTGAAAAGTATAATATTATCGAAAAAAGTATGCGTACGTCTAAATATTAGCCCCACTGTGTGCTAATAAAAGCAATTTTTTTTTATGAAAAAGTTACAGACCCCTAACAAAGCAATTTTCTATCTTAAATAAAATATTTGCTGTAACATAATTCAAATAAAACTTAATATATAACATCTTTAAATTTTTACAAAAAAATTTCCATTTTGTTTAAAAAACTGACCCCCATATTCGTAAAAAAATAAAATGAATTTGAAATCCATATTAAGAAAATTTTTTATGAAAATATTAAAATAAAATACATTTCAAATTCATTTTAAATTTTATGAATATGGGGGTGAAAGTTTAAGAAATATCGTTAAATGGAAAATATTGAGTAGTATTGAGCAATGCGAAGTAGCTGAATTTGACAGCACTAATGTAACTATCTGTTATATATGTACATACATACTAGTGTCCTGCACAAGATATCTTATACGAACATTTGAGACATGAGGGATTTTTCAAATGCTTTACTACAGCGAAATCTTCTAAAACAAACGTTAACAGCACTGTTTGCAAGAAATTTATTTCAGTATTGTAGGTATAGGAGTAAAGAAGAAAATTCTTCGTGATGGAAGAATTTGTGATGCTTGCTTCTTTCTACGCATGAGCGCGTGTACAAACGTCATGCATGTATGTGTGTATGATCTTTTATTTTTCTGCGCACATGCAAAGGCACACACATGCATTAACATTAGTTGTATGTGGTTAATCACATAATAGCTCACTATCTACATCTTACACACACACTCAAACGTACAGTATGCAAAATAACAAGCATACACAAATCAACACTACTTCTTTTGAGTGTTTGTTACAAACAAGCAGTCTTGGCGACATCGCTTGTTAACACTGATATACACGTACACCAATACATCCATCGTGCTTCGCTTATATTTAGTACGACAGCATTTATTATTGGTTTAGTATAATACATGCGACGTGAATACATTTAAAAAACATGACGTATTTACATTTCAAGACTGTTTACGCAGGTCTCTAATACATACATACATATCGCTCATTAATTACAACAACGACATAACTAAAAAATAATAATCAGAGAGAAAATGTGTTTAAGGCTTGTAATTTAGCCACAACTCAATTGAAATAGAAATTTGTAAAAGGAATTTTGAATAGAAATTGTTTTGCCAACAATTTTCAGATGCTAATTACTCGTAAAAAAACTAGATTAAATTTTTTGCAAATAAATAATTAAATATAAAAAAATTAATAACACTGTTCTGCAAAAACATTAGTTTTTAACAAAAATATACTCTTATATGAACATTCGTGTCCTTAGTTCAAATCCGTTTTCAGTTTTTATATATCACGTACAGATTTCTTTTTAATGGGCGTGGCTAATATTAATCCATAAACAGTCCTAGTTTACACTATGCAAGTCTTATTGCTAAGCTGATTAATTTTTTAGGAGAATGAGACGAGGGGAACAGAAACGTTGTTTCCCCCTCGTCTCTCTTACCAAACAAACCAATGAGCTTAGCAATAAGACTTGCATAGTGTAAACTAGGACACAAGGCGGTCACTTTAACTTACCTTAATATAACTCGATAACGATTTGTTCGATTTTAATAAATTAAACACTGAAAGGTAAGCAATAAAATTACCTTTAAGTCAAACCCATATATTTTTTTTCGATTTTCAACGGTTTTGAAGTTATTCAGAAATTAGTGGCGAAAAAAATATTTTTAATGCAAAATTGTAAGCAAAAATTAAAACTTCAAATATTTTAAATTTTTGTTGGTTTGCTTAAAGCTAGTTATGCTCGGAATAAAATAAGCTAGAATTAAAGAAAATCTGTGCAAAAATTTTAATTTTATTCACATTTAAAGCAGGTACGCCACTATAAATTTGTAAGAAATGGTTACACAATGTGAACAATGATATGAGGAGGATTAACAAAAAAAAAATTTAATTGTTTGTCTTATGATGTTATTGCAGTAAATGAGCGATAAATATGTTTGTATTATACAGTAGTGGAAACTTACAATAGTTTTAGTTCGAACAAAAATTTTCCTATAATTTACATAAATGCATGAAAACTTTTTAATCATCAAAACACTACACCATTTCCAGTTGTATTTCAGAAGTTTCCAATTGTTTTTCAGAAATTTCTAAATATGTTTGAGAAGTTTCTAATTATAGTTCAGAAGTTTCTAATTATATTTCAGAAATTTCTAAATATGTTTCAGAAGTTTCTAATTATCGTTCAGAAGTTTCTAATTATAGTTCAGAAGTTTCTAATTACACTTCAGAATTCTGATTTCTGACAGAAAAAAATGATTTTGATATTTGAATACGAAAATCGTTGATTCAATAAAAAAATCTTTCGAATTTTCTGTGATGACGATTTTCGCATTATTGATAAATAAAATTGTATGCACGTTTATTGAATATATTTTTTTCAGTCAATAAAGAAATTTAATGAATCAAAGAAAAAAGTTGTTGACTGAAATTTTATTTTCAGTGATAATTGTTATTGTGTGGTGTGGTGTGGTGTGTGTGTGGATGAATGTCACATTTTTCAACCCCTTTTGTTTGCTTTTGCTTTGCTGCTATTAAAACATGATTTACATTAAGCATTTTTTCATGAAATTTCATGAATTTTGTTGCACGCAACTTTTTCTATTTGATAATTGCAGTGCTATAAAAGAGAATTTTATATAAAAAAGGGCATAGAAAGAGTCTCTGATACATTTTTGACAACTTTTTCAATATAAGTTTCTCCTACAGGCCTCCAATTGACAAATAAAAAATGTTCATGCAACTAATTTCATGAAAAAAATGCTTAATGTAAATACCTAATTTATAAATGTGTTTGGGATGAGTCGAACCGGCAATCTCTTGACTAATAAACTAACGTACTTACCACTCAGCTAAAGAGCAAATCATTATTGAATAAGCAAATAATGAATAGAAGCAAAACATGATTTCTTATGTTTCTTCTAATCTAAAAATAACTTTGTTGAGTAAAAAAAATCAAGCCACGACGTTTTTCGGCTTCTTGTCCGAATGCATACGAATACAACACCAACAATCAAAATAAACAACAACATCGGCACATGACCAGGTTTAGTCAATCAACAAGCAAGGAAAACACCAACACAAATACAGTCAAATCCCGATACTTCGTAATCGCAAGGCGCCGGCCAGTCTTACGAATTATAGGGGTTTCAGATTTAGCGGGGTTTCGATTTAACGGGGTTAAAATAAAATAAATACGAATTAACGGGGTTTTTCAATTTATTTACTAAAACGATAAAAAAGCATAAAAAAATTGTTAAAAATAAAATACAAAATAAAAATTTGTTGTTTTTGTAACACCGACAGTGTCTTATGCGTGCTCACACACAAACAAGCAGAAGCAAAAACCCACGCAAAAAAATAGCGATAAACAAAAAATCATTCTTTCCATGTTTTTGTTGTTTTTATTACGAATTATAAGTGGTAGTTAGCAAACAATTACGATTTATAAGAGGTAGAGAAGATTTTATTTGAAGAAAATATTGCGAATTAGCGAGGGGACCAAAATGTATGGAAATTTTACGAATTAACGAGATTTTATCAAGGGACCGACAGTTTATTACGAATTATCGGGAATTACGATTTATCGGGGTACGAATTATCGGGATTTGACTGTAAATGACATTAAATGATATTTTAAAATGTGCGGAATTGATAAATACAATATTCAAGTTAATGACAAATATTATTGAAACTAAAATTTTATTCAATAACATGGTTTTATTGAAAATAATTCTTGTCTATTTTTTTCTGTGAAGTTTCCAATTATGTTTTAGAATTTTCTAATTGCATTTCAGTAAATTCTAATTGCTTTTCAGAAATTTCTAATTGCTTTTCAGAAATTTCTAATTGTTTTTTAGAAATTTCTAATTGCATTTCCGAATTTTCAAATTACATTTCAGAAACTTCCAACTGTACATATTTCAGAATTTTCCATTTTTATTTCAGATATTTATATATATTATTCTGTATAAAATTTTGGGGTTTTTTTAAATAAATAATATGTGTAGGAATTATAGCACTTTATTGTGAACTATGTACATATATACATTCATATGAATGTTTGGGCCTCTGCAAGCTGGTAGGAGTTGTAACGCTCTCGAAACAATACGTGATCTTCCACGTGTTTTTCGTGTAAAAAGATTGAAATTCGTCTCGTCGATATAGACTATTTGCTTTCCCTGCCTTATAAATTCATTTAAACGATGAACAAAATCTGCTCGTTTTTGCTTATTCTCTGTTGAGACGGTTGGTTGGTTGACGGTGAAGTGACTTTACAGTGAATAACTTCATGTCTAAAAAATTTGCATGGCATCAATTTTATAAGCTGCTTTCTCAGCATTGATTGTAGACATATTCCGCACATGGTTCCATCTTAATATATGTAAAATTTTTTACTATGTATATTATTCATACAGCACTTGCAACACCATATACATACATACATATATTATTTAATTATAAATAGAAAATGATTATTGATATGTTTTTAAAAAAAGTATAGGTTACTTGGTTTTCGCACAATATACGTATACGTATATATTATTGAAAATATGTTAACATACAATACTTAGAAATGATTAGATTTTATAAAATGTAGGTGCACAAAAATAATATATCCACATAACAGTCTGAAATACATTTAGAAATTTCTGAAATACAAATGGAAAATTCTAAAATACAATTGGAAGTTTCTGAAATGTAATTTGAAAATTCGGAAATGCAATTAGAAATTTCTAAAAAAACAATTAGAAATTTCTGAAAAGCAATTAGAATTTTCTGAAATGCAATTAGAAAATTCTAAAACATAATTGGAAACTTCTGAAGTGTAATTAGAAACTTCTGAACGATAATTAGAAACATCTGGAGCATATTTAGAAATTTCTGAAATATGTATGTCTTATTAGAAACTTCTGAAACATATTTAGAAATTTCTGAAATATAATTAGAAACTTCTGACATACAACTGGAAATGGTGTAGTGTTGTTATTTTTTCTCGATCAGTGTTCACAATTCCCACGATTGAATGAGCCAAATTTACTTTATGCCCAGTATGGGACAATTTCTATTTATATATAGGTATGTACGTTGCATAATTTTTTTTAATAAAATTTTGCTTGGTTTTTGTTTAAGCAATGTCTATATTCATTTCATTACTGCTTTACGGAATTTTTTTAGCTAATATCGTCCCCAGGCATTTTTAGATGATTAACAGCTGTGCTGCTCCCCAGTAACAAGTATCAGCAGGACAAGTCGAACGAAAACGAAAGCATTTCAAAACAAAATAGAACTTTTGTTGCCTATGTGAAGACCAACATCAAAAGTAGTCACGTTACTTGCCATTTACATATAAATTGTATTTTTTTAAGCCTGATAGACTTTTTGAAAGAGAGAACTGCCGCTTTTTGACATTTATGATCAGTATACTCTGGCAAATCATAATTAATAGATTGATGATTGAACAAGTCTATCAAATTATGAAGATTTACTTTTAAAATTAGTCATCCTTGAACTGACTTATTTCCTTGTTGTGTTTTATTTTATTTTGTAGAATATTTAAAAATTAAAAATAAATAAAAATTATGTTAATTTCTCTATTCTATTTAATTTTTTATTTTTTCTAATAAGCACAATTTTATCTTATTATTTATTTGTTGATATTGTTTTTTTATGGTTTTGTTTTTGTGTATTTGTTTCTACTTCGATTTGGTGGAATTCATACGATGCTTTAAAGATTTCGTTTTAAAGGGTGTCCCAACAAGAACTAAAGATTTAAATTTGGCACCATTCGAAGTGTCATTGTTGGACATTTGAACAATTGTTATTGTTTGCTAGTAGAAGGTACGAGGTTAGTAAAAATGAAGCGCTTCACGAATGAACAACGCATTCTCATTGTGAAATTGTTTTACCAAAATGGTGAAAGTTTTGCGGCTACAGTTCGCAAATTTGCGATCAATTTGGGGTCACAATAATGCTCCAAAAGAGTCAACTGTAAAGAGATTAATGGATAAATTTGCCGAAACTGGGTCTGTTAGTGATGTAAAGACAACAACGCGCCTTCGACCAGGTCGATCGACCGAAAATGTCGCAGCTGTACCTGATGATGTCGCTCAAACGCAGGTCAAGCGCAAACAGTCAATGGTGTTCGGTATCGTGAAATGATAACCAGTTTTTTCGTGCCTAGAATTGAAGAAATGAATGTGGAGGGCATGTGGTTTCAACAAGACGGCGCCACATGTCATACAGCCAGAGAAACAATTTAATTGCTACATCAGTCATTTCCCGGTCGTGTTGTTTCGCGTTTTGGAGACCAGAATTGGCCGCCTAGATCGTGCGATTTAACACCATTAGACTTTTTTCTTTGGGGTTTTTTGAAGTCGATGGTTTACGCGAATAAACCGACGACGACTCAAGCCTTAAAAGATGAAATTGGACGCTGCATTAATAAAATAACGCAGCATTTATGCAAAACGGCCATTGAAAATTTCATTAAAAGATCGCATGTGTGCCAGCAAAGCCGCAGCGGCCATCTGCCCGATTTGTTGTTCCACACATAACCTCATTTTGTCTACTTTACGATATAATAAGTTTCACGATTTTTTTTTTGTCTACTTTACGATATAATAAGGTTTCACGATTTTTTTTTTTTATATCTGTGTTTTATTTAAAATTTAAATCTTGCGTTCTTGTTGGGACACCCTTTAGTTCGATTTGGTGGAATTCATACGATGCTTTAAAGATTTCGTTTTATTTTCAATTGTCTTTCAACAACAATTCTAGGGTTGATTCTTTTATTTTATGTAAAAAAATTTATGTTTTAAATTTTTGTAATTTCTGCTTTACTTTCTATCAAAACGAAGCTGTCGCACCCAGAGACAAACAAAGCAAGAAAATCAAGCACGAAGGGTTGCGTATGGATATGTAATACTATACGAACTATAGTTTTGGCATTTTTTCCGGTTCTTGGGTTTTTTTATTTTTGGCGTTTTTTTTTTTGGTTTTGACGTTTTTTCGTGTTTGGCGATTTATTTTAGTTGTAGCGATTTTTTTATTAGTTTTGGTGCTTTTTCACTTTTGGGATTTTTTTCGGTTTTTAGCGTTTCTTTACTTTTGGCGTTTTTTAGTTTCTGCGTTTTTTTTATTTTGTCGATTTTAACTTTTTTTGGCGATTTAGTTTAGTTTTAGAAATTTTTTAGTTTGGCGCTTGTTTTCGTTTTGGCGATTTTTTCGGTTTTTGGCGATTTTTCCATTTGGCGATTTTCAACCCTCAAAGTCAAAGTTCTACATATTCTGTTAAAATTTCAGGTTCGTAGCTCTTACGGTTCTCAAGAAAACAGCCTGTGATGGACAGAGGGACAGTACTCGTATAGCGAAAACAATGAGGTTTCTTTTCACCTTTGATGTACGGAAGCTTGAAAACGTGTATTTTAGCATTTTAGAATTTATATTTGTTTATATATGTATTTTCGTTTTCACATCGAAAAGGATGTACTCACCCGATATATGTATGCATATCATCTGCTATGAATTCGCTTTGAAAATATCTGATTTTTTTCCTCTACATTGCTTTCTTCTCTAGATCGCTTGCCATCCAGCACCAAAAATCGTGTTTCAAGAAAACAAAAAACATGAGAAAAAATTATCATGTGAATTATGTGTTTATATTTGCTTTCAGTTGTGAACGCAGAATAAATTCTTTAATATGGCTTCATTCTTGATTTTTCTCTTTTCAGCTAACGTTGACGGCCTGCATTCCGTCTGTGCAGGCAACATAATCAACCCCAAATATATTCTCACTGCCGCTCACTGTATAAAGGGTGATATTGAAATCAAATCAGGACAATTGTAAGTGAAAGCCTGGGGGGGTTCTACTCTGAAATTCAAATCGAAAGGAAATGATTTCGAATTTACATGTTATAAGCATACAAATTCAAAAGCATTTTCCTACGTTTCGAATTACAGAGTAAACCCCTGTTTGTAGAACGCATTGACGATGGTAATCTTGTGAAAGTTCACTCTAATCTATTACCAAAACGCCAAGATTTCTATAGTCAATGCCTTACAGCAACAGGCTATAAATCAGTCTCCGTGAAGGAGCTAATTATTCCGTGAAGTATCTTTTATTTCACTAAACATCAATATACTTTAATTAACATGAAAAAAATTTATTTCTAGAGTATCAGTACGAGTGGGTGATCACAATACAGAAACTCCAATCGACTGCAACGATGCAGGTTGCTTGGATAGATTCCAACGTGTGGAAGTAGAAAATGCCATCGTTCACTCTGCTTTTGGTGCTTCTACAGATTATAGAAATCACAATGACATAGGACTGGTAAGAACCAAACAGGATATGCTGTATTCTTTTTCAGTGGCGCCAATTTGTCTGCCAGACACTTTGCCGGGAGCGCCCAAACTAAGAAATGGCATGGAAATGACCGTAGCCGGTTGGGGTCATACAGGAATGGGTGAGTTTATTTGTCAGCCGCGCAAAAAATTTCACATTTAATAAAACAAAAAATACATAAATTTTTTTTAGCCAAGCATTCAGCTGCTAAACAAAAAGTAAAAGTGCCTTATGTGGATAATGAGTCCTGTCCGATTAAAGTGGCTGCTGAACAATTGTGCGCCGGTGGGGAGTTCAAAAAAGATAGTTGTTCTGGTGACTCAGGTGGCGGTTTAGTACGTTTAGTTGGTTCTTCATGGATTATTGAGGGTATTGTGTCATATGGACGCGGTTGTGGTTTAGAAAAACCCGGTGTTTATACCCGCGTAAGCAGTTATATTCCCTGGATTCGTGCCAATGTCCAGCCATAAAACTACAGCCAATTAACTTTAAATAATTAACTTGTATTTTTTTATGTAAGCATGTACATATGTAAACTTGTAATTGTGTTATAACCCAGTTAAATACTGTGATATTTGTTGTTGATTTTTTTTTCGTACAAATGTATAGTCGTGCTCTTACTTATATTTCAGTTAATGAAGTATTAAAATTCCATTTGGAATACAAATATTTTTGCAAATTGAATTATGACATGAATGTGCAATTATTTAAACAAATAAAATGCATTAATTTTATTTAAAATCTCTTTTTGTTGGATGTTATCTTCGAAAGCGAATTTATTTGAGTTCTCTGTGAGAATTAATGTTGAAGGCAACAATAAAATATAAAAATTTCTTTTTGTCTTCATTACAAACTCTCATATGGAAAATTGATTTCATTTCAAATTTCAGTTAAAATAAAAAGGGCAGACAAGTGAAACATAACAAAAAATAAAAATGTTAAAAAGCTCCGATATACATATCTAGAAAGGATGTGATATCTTCAAAGTGCCTGGACCGATTTTTTTCTAAGAACACTTTCGATGAAGTCACCTTTCAAAACTAAATCAAAATCGGTCCAGCCGTTTGGTCTGCACGTGGACTCGTACAGACACACAGACAAACTAAAAATTTTTAATACCTCTTTTTTGGTCGGGGGTTAAAAAGGAAGTATTATAATAAAAAAAATATTTAACTTCTCAGTAGTAAAAAATTTACATTACGTGATATAGGGAATATTTAATTGCTACTCAGACCATTATTGACGTATAAAGACTTTCATCACATTTTACGTGAAAGAAATCCAAGAAATCTCACGATTTTTTTCGACTATAAAAAGTAGATAATTATAGGCAATTTTTAATAATTCTAGGGCCACAAAAACAATTCAAATAGCCTTTCTTTATTTTATCTTTTGCCGTCTATCATATATCAAATAATTCTTTCTGCCAAAAAAAAACCGACTTTGCTGCAAATATCTAATAGAAGAATATAAGAACTACATGAAATATAAAATTAAATTTTAATGGGCGTGACTCCGTCCATTTTTTAAATGCAAGATTGTGTGTTTTTCAGAGCTCAGCAGAGTGCATGTTAAGTCTTGTAAAAAATCGGTAAAGACGGTAAAACTAAAATAATCCCAAAATTATATAACCGCCAAACCGAAAAGAAATCGTCGAGAAAGAAAAAATCGGCAAAACGAAAAAAATTACAAATTAAAAAAACTGCTAAAGCTAAAATAAATCGCCAAAACCGAAGAAATCGCCAAAATGAAAAAAAAAATCGCCAAAATGACAAAAACCGCCAATATTAAAAAAACGTCAAAAACCGAAAAAATCGCCAAAACACAAAAACCGTGTAGCAAAAAAATCTTTTTTGTGGATTTTATATATTGTGGGTCTATTAATATTATTAATAAATCAAATAATCAAAAAGATAATGCAGCCATTAAACAAAATTCATATAACTGCCAAAAATTATATTGAAAACTAGTGTTAGTATAAAAACGGTTTATTTTTTCTTTTATAATTGCATTACTTTTTAATCTGATTTCTTAAATTATATGTTGTGTACGATTGTGTGTTTTATTTTTTTGAATAATCGATTCACATTTTCTCTTAAAATGTCGAATGAAATGTCTTTTAGTTCGTTTTGAATTATTTTGTTCGAACAAATGTTTCATTTAACACAACCTTTCTCCACAAAATCTTACAAAAAAAAAAAAAAAAAAATTATTTTAATAATTTAATTTATTGCACAGCAGTGCGCTTTTTGAATCAATATGAACTTTGCATTCTATATAGGAAATACACATTCATGTATGAAAATGTATGAATATATATAAGTTAACACGAGCGCTTAGCCCAGCAATTTCGTTACACGCGTGACACAGATTGTTTGCCTTTTTGCATTCTCATAAAATTATGTTCCCATAAAAACCGAAACATGAGACCTGCCTTCCGTTGGTTTCATATTAAAACCATTTATTTGTTTCTTGACAGAATTTGTTTATTGTAAGAATTGCATGGTAAGCAATTATGCTTACCTATGCAAGGTATAAAATTAAGAATAAATGTTTTAATAAAGTTAGTTCTAAAAAGAAACTCAAAATGTTTATTACACAAAATAACTGACGCCCAACGTGAAGGCTCTATTGAAGCAAAGCATAAAACAATTTTAAGTGAAAACAAATATACTAACATTAACAGTTTGTGTTTGTAGAAAAAGAAGTAAAAGTATAAATAAAACTGTTGAAAAAACATTAAAATAAAATACAAAGAAATAAGAAACATTAAAATTTTTTACAAAAAATAAAAAGTTAATTCTCAAATTTTATCAAAAAAATATAAACGAAACTGTTGAAGAACATAATAAAAATAATAGAAATATTAAAAATTTACTTAAAAGTAAAAAAAAAAAAAAAAAAAAAAAACAACTATATGAACAAAAGCTAAAAATATAGAAACCCTGGATAGAAAACAGAAAAAACTCAAAACTAAAATATTGGAAAGGAAGCTTGGTCAAACAACGATTACCAACACAGGAAAAGTCAACCAACGAAATCAACACTGAAGAAATCAACTAACGACACCAGCCCGAAGGAAGACAACAACAAAGTAGTTATGGCCATTAAATTTAAGATGATTTTTTTGTAAGTAGAGCGCAAATTTTTTAAATTAAATTAAAATTTTTTTTTTTTTTTTTTTAAAAAACTTTAAAATTTTTTTTGTAAAATTCTGCTATTGAAATTTTTTGTAAATCTTTGCACGGGTTATTATAAGGAAATAATTTTTATTGTGCTAAATTTTTAAAAAAACGCCGTATGAGGGATTCAGAATCAGACGAAGATTTGAGTCAGGTCGTGGAACGAATGAATAAAATAGAAATTAGCAAAAAAGAAGACAATACAATGGCTTTGACAACTGACTATATGAAAGCGATGATTGAGGTTGCTATTAATACCGCCCTCAGGTCACAAAAACAGGCTTTGGAAAGACAAATCGAAGACATAAACAAACGGTTCGACGAGTGTGTAGTTAGGACCCCCGAAGTAGAAACATATCAAGAAATCAGAATAACAGAGGGGGTACAGTGTGAGGAGTCCTTGGATATTGTAAAATCCCTACCGGATTTTGAGGGAAAACAGGAAACATATGTTTCCTGGCGACAGGCAGCCCAGACTGCTTATAAAATATTTGAGAGGTTTGACGGTTCTTCAAGACACTTTCAAGCAGTAGCCATAATTCGAAACAAGATAAAGGGACCAGCAGATATGGTACTTTCGTCTTTTAATACAGTACTAAATTTCAGGGCAATTATTGCACGCCTTGATTTTACCTACTCAGATAAACGACCGATCTATCTAATCGAGCAGGAACTTTCAATTCTCCGTCAGGGAAATTTGACAATTTTGCAATTTTATGAAGAAGTTGAGAAAAAATTGACATTGCTTACGAATAAAACCATTATGACATACGATAGGGACACTGCGGCGTCCATTAACGAAAAATATAGAATGGACGCGCTTCGTGTTTTTATCTCAGGAACCAGAAAGAGTTTGAGTGATGTACTTTTTTCAGCTCGTCCAAACGATTTACCCTCAGCACTGGCATTGGCCCAAGAGGTCGAGGCTAACCACGAACGGTACTCGTTCGCAAGCAACTATGCTAGGTGCCTTGAGGATAGGGAAAAAGTCAAAGGCGAATCTAGACAACGTAATGAAATAAGTGGTATAGGAAATCAGTTGGTTAAGAACCCCTATTTTTTTAAGCGCCAAAACTTCGGCAACAGGGCCCCCCAGAGAGAGGAACCAGCGCAACCAATGGAAGTTGATAATTCAATGCGTTCTAGACAGCCAACAAGGTTCCAACCTGGAAGAAATGGTCCTTCCCGACCACAGTACCATGAGAATAGGACACCTCTGCGGTACGATGTAACGACGCAGAGTAATTATTACAACAGTCAGGCCCCAGCACAGGCAGTAAAACGCCAAAACGAGGGCTCTGCTAGATTTACGGGAACTAAACAGCAGAGGATTAACCACATTTCCCAACAAATTGCGGCAGAGCATGAGTGCTATGAACAACAGGCACATTCAGTAGTATCGGAAATTGACGATGAAGCAGACTCTGACCAGATTAATTTTTTAGGCAGAACTCCCTGCTGCCATTCATAGAAAGGACACTGGCGGGGAGAACCATTAAACTACTAATAGATACAGGGGCTTCAAAGAACTATATTAAGCCCTTAGGAGAGCTAAAAGGGGTATCCCCAGTAGATAAACCTTTCTTGGTTAAGTCAATCCATGGTTTTAACACCATAAATAAAAAATGCATCCTTAATATATTCAATACGAATAGTACTTTTTTTATTTTGCCATCGCTTTCAACATTCGATGGTATAATCGGCCTTGATCTGCTAACGCAATTAAGCGTAAAATTAGATTTTAAGAATAAGGAAATACAAACTCAAAACTGTTCGGAAGAAATAAAATTTTTAAAGTGTACAAATGTGAATTTCACACAAATAAAAGACATAGTAGTACCTAACGTGGTTACTGAGGAATTTCGGAAAATGATGAAAAAACGATTAGAAGTTTTTGCAAACCCTAATGAAACATTACCCTTCAATACGAACATCGTCGCCACAATCCGTACGGATAACGATGATCCTATATACTCAAAACTATACCCTTACCCTGCGGGTGTAGCCGATTTCGTGAATAAGGAAATAAAAGATTTATTGGGAAATGGTATAATCAGGCCTTCTAGGTCTCCTTATAACAACCCCATTTGGGTCGTTGACAAGAAGGGTAAAGATGAGCAAGGGAATGCTAAAAAACGACTCGTTATAGATTTTAGAAAGTTAAACCAGCGCACAATTGATGACAAATACCCTATCCCGAATGTAACAACGATTCTATCAAATTTGGGTAAGGGCAGGTTTTTTACAACACTTGACCTTAAGTCAGGGTTTCATCAAATATCACTCGCAGAACGCGATAGGGAGAAAACTGCTTTTTCTGTTGGAAATGGAAAGTACGAGTTTTGCAGGCTTCCTTTTGGTTTAAAAAATGCACCAAGCATTTTCCAGAGGGCCATTGACGATGTTTTAAGAGATCAGATAGGAAAATTTTGCTATGTTTACGTTGACGACGTGATAATTTTTTCAGAAAATGAAAGGGACCATGTTTCACACATTGCATGTGTCTTAGATAGATTATATGAAGCTAACATGAGGGTCTCTCGGGAAAAATCACGTTTTTTTAAGGAAAACGTTGAATACCTCGGCTTCATTGTAACTAGGGGTGGGATTAAAATAAGCCCCGACAAGGTAGAGACTATTCGCAATTACGAACAACCAACTACGTTGTTCAATGTGAGGTCCTTTTTGGGACTAGCTAGCTACTATCGGTGTTTTATCAAGGATTTTGCCTCGATAGCAAAACCTTTGACCGATATCCTAAAAGGCGAAAACGGTAAGATTAGCGCCACTCAGTCGAAAAAAATTAAGATAGATTTCAACGAAAATCAGGCCCAAGCTTTCAACAAGCTCAAAGAAGTTTTAGCTTCCGAGGAGGTTATGCTACTTTATCCTGATTTTAAAAAGCAATTCGATCTAACGACGGATGCTTCATCATTGGGTTTGGGAGCCGTCCTGTCACAAGGAGGGCGACCAATTACTATGATCTCCAGAACTCTGAAGGATAGGGAACTCAACTACGCAACTAACGAGCGTGAGTTGTTGGCCATTGTGTGGGCGCTACAGAAACTCAGAAACTACCTCTATGGAGTTAAAAATTTGAACATTTACACGGACCATCAACCGCTTACATTTGCGGTTTCGGACAAAAATCCAAACGCAAAGATCAAGCGCTGGAAAGCTTTTGTGGACGAACATAATGCGAAAATCTTTTATAAGCCGGGTAAGGAGAATTACGTTGCGGACGCTTTATCCCGCCAGAATATCCACGTTTTGGAAGAGGAAATGAATTCCGATATTGCTACAATTCATAGCGAGATCTCACTCACTTACACGATCGAGACAACGGATAAACCACTGGACTGCTTCAGAAATCAAATTGTATTGGAAGAAGGTCGCTTCGCTCTAAAGCAAAACTTCGTTATTTTTTCAAAAAAAACTCGTCACTTCATTAGATTTACTGATAGGAACAACCTTATTGAGGAGATGAAGTTAGCGGTGAATCCAGAAGTGGTAAACGCAATTAACTGTGACCTACCAACATTGGCCCTTATCCAACACGAATTGGTCAGATGCTTTCCAGCAACAAAGTTCTGGCACTGCAGGAATATGGTGCTTGATGTTATTGATAAAAACGAGCATAGGGAAATAGTAGTTACCGAACACAACCGCGCGCATAGGGCAGCTCAAGAAAATGTCAAGCAAATACTTTGTGACTATTACTTCCCGAACATGACCAAATTGGCAAATGAAGTTGTAGCAAATTGTAAAATCTGCGCAAAGGCCAAATATGATAGACATCCGCGAAAACAACAACTAGGTGCGACACCGGTACCATCTTATGTGGGTGAAGTGCTGCATATCGATATCTTCTCCACAGACCGAAAGCACTTTCTCACATGCGTTGATAAGTTTTCAAAATTTGCTGTGGTACAGCCTGTGCCATCGCGCACAATTATAGACTTGAAGTTCGCGATTATACAACTAATGAATCTTTTTCCCAATACGAAATCCATCTATTGCGACAATGAACCATCATTGAAATCAGAAACAATTGTGTCTCTGTTGAGAAACGAATTTGGTGCGGAGGTCTCTAATGCTCCACCACTACACAGTACCTCAAACGGCCAGGTTGAGCGCTTTCACAGCACTCTTACCGAAATCGCGAGGTGCCTAAAAATTGATAGTAGAATCAATGACACGGTTGAACTTATACTGTTGTCAACGATCAAATATAACCGGTCAATACATTCTGTGACCAATAGAAAACCTATAGAGGTGATCCATGCTACACCACCTGAGCTCGGAAACGAAATAACAGAGAGGATCGCGAAAGCCCAACAAGCCCAATTGGAAAGGAATAACCCTTCCAGACAAAATAGGATATTTGAGGTGGGGGAACGTGTCCTGGTGAGGAATAACAAAAGACTTGGAAATAAACTGACCCCCTTATATGAAGAAAAGAAGGTTGAGGCAGACTTGGGAACAACAGTTCTCATTGATGGGAGGGTGGTCCATAAGGACAATCTTAGATAAAATCGACCTCCCTAACCTTTTTACTCTTTCTTATGTCTTCCCTTGTAGGATTCCGATTGCTATGCTTCTTTTACGGACAAATGCACCAAAACTAATCAACTACTCTAACTCAGACTACATACCCCTCATGGACGGAAGTGTTATAATTTGGCGGGACTTTGATTACTTGCGACACACCACGAATCTGACGACGTACTATGAAATGGTTGAAGAAACGAAAAGACTTAAGAAACATTTCCCTTTTTCTCACATGGTAAAATTATTGGACTCTGATCTGGCTCATATAATGACACTTTTGACATCATTCGGTACTCACCATAGACACGCCAGAAGCATTAATTTGTTAGGTACGGCCTTAAAGGTGATCGCTGGTACGCCGGATTTCGATGACTTTGAAGAATTGAAATTAAAACAACAACAACTAATTGACTCAGAGAACAAACAAATATTAATTAATACGAAAGCACAGGAACAAATAAACAAACTAACCGAAACTGTAAACACTATTATTAAAAATTCAAATGACAAACAAATTGATACAGGACATTTATACGAGACTCTACTCGCAAGAAATAGACTGGTAATTTCTGAAATTGAATCCTTAATGATGGCAGTTACCCTTGCAAAGATAGGTATCGTTAATCCCACAATTTTGAACTCTGATGATTTAAATGTAATAATGGAAAAGCGCTCTACAAATGCAACTATAACTGACATTATTGAAGTATCGTATATTAAAGTTTTATTGGATAATGAATTCTTACATTTTATAATTAAATATCCTAAGCCTAGATTAGAATGCAAAAGGGTAGCTCTATTCCCTGTTCAGCGTAATGGAACGATCTTGCACTTTGCTGAAGAAAGCAGCGTCGCCGATTGTGGGAACAAAATACTTGCAATTGGAAATTGTAGTGCAGCACTTACATCAACATTCTGTAGAGAATCATCAATACCCACATGCGCTCAGCAGCTCCACTCTGGTGTCATGGCCCACTGCAATACTCGACCTAGCCATCTTGAACCAGTGATGAATGTTGACGATGGTATCATCATTATTAATGATAGCACAGTAGAAATAAAGACCTCTGCGGGTATTACAGAACGTATTACTGGAACCGATTTACTTACCTTTGAAGATGAAGTCCAAATTAACGGTTCACTCTATAAAAACCAAAGAGGCATGATAAGGAAAACTCCAAGCCTGTCTGCTGCCCCAATTCTTAACATTACTAGCCACCAAGAAATTCTGAGCCTACCATACCTTCAAAAACTAAGTACAGAGAATCTGCGCTATATTGGCGGGGTAAAAAACAATCTCAGTATAGGCCCAACAGTTTCCAGCCTGGTTACAGTCATCATATTGGTCATCTGCTATGCTGTCTTCAAATTATGTCAGAAACGAAGCGCTGAACGTCAACGTCTCGAAATCAAAGCAGTCATTGACAGTTATTGGAGACCCGAGGACGGCCCTCATTTAAGTGAGGGAGGAGTTAACACGAGCGCTTAGCCCAGCAATTTCGTTACACGCGAGTTAAGTCAACCACCCATTCTAATAGTCCAACATATTCCTTACCCATTAATTGGCAACAATAATAATTTCACTAGTTCAATAAACTCAATTTTCATTAATCAGCAACAACAATAATTTCAGTATTTCAACACACTTACTTTTTATAAATCAGCAACAATAATAAAACGTTCTATTTACCAATTCAATAAACTGCCGACCTTTTTATTTCGCAAATAATTTTATACAAATTTGCTAAATGAACATTTTCCCCAAACGTCAGCTAAATAAGAAAAATTAAATTATTTATATTGTAAGTAAACTTAAGAAAACAGTCAGTTTTTGAATTGTATTGCATTTAGTTAATGATTGTTAAAGCAAAATAAAATAAAATAAAAATCTTTTTTTTTTATATACAAAAGAACCCTCGGACTCATAATTGGCGCAGTCGATGTAAAGGAACCTAATAACGGAAAATAGTGAATATCCTGAAGGACAACATTAAAACCGTTAATTATAAAATATATATCCTTGTGAAAAAGTGAAAAGTAAAGTCTAAAGACTACCAAAAACTGTGCGAAAATTTTTCCAAAGTCCAAAGACAATATAGCATTAAAGAGCTATAGTGAAATTAAATCGCAAAATAAAATAAAAATAAATTACAATCTAAAATTGTGTTTAAAAACAATATACTACTAAAAGTGTTATAGTAAACCACGAGTTATATCTGATAATAAGAAATGTCCACAGAAGATAACAATCATAACATCCAACCTGCCGTACTATCCGGGTCGGATCTTGTAAAAGAAGCATCCCGTATCAAGGAGTTTCACGGTACAAGAGATTATGACCTATCATCTTTCATCAGGGAAGTGGAAATAATTTTGCCGCTGTTCCAGGAGAATTCCATCTTACAGCGGTTTGTTTTCGAAAGGTATGTGAAGAATAAAATTCAAGGACCAGCTCTACAGGTAGTGAGAGCTTTAGGACCAGAAGCAACATGGACCCGAATTAAGGAAGAACTAGTCAAGAATTTCGGCATTAAAGAAGGGTACCACTATCTCTATCACCAGGCGATAAACATGAAGAATAATAATGTAAGCGACTATTTTAAGAACCTTAGAAATATACTAGATAAATTAAACACTAAATATGAATTTGATATTAATAAACCCCTAGAGTTTTCTCCTCTTACTAACGAATCAATTATACTTAAAACATTTTTGAATGGTATCCACCCAAATTTATCTAGCATAGTTTATAGTAGAAATATATCCACACTTAGAGAAGCTTATTACGTCTTGGAAGAGACTGGAATACTGAGACAATATGACAATAGATTTCAACAATATTCATATACACGTCAACAATACCAACAACATAGAAACTACAACCAAAACGGACAGAACATGACATACCACTCTTTCTCATAACAATTTTTTTAACACAAATAACACTCAACAATCTAGGCGTAGCCAATATTTAAATCGAACCCTAGGCAATAACAGACCTACTCCAATGGAAGTAGACCATATTGAAAGCAATAATACAGGAGAAACAAATTTTCAGTATCAAGCCCAAAAATTCGTTTACCGATAGTTGAACTAAGGATAGGTAACACAACCCTCAAATGTTTACTCGATACAGGATCCACAACTTCATTGCTTAACAAGACATTATTACCTGAATTTAAAAGAACAAAATTAGATAAACCAGTATCTCTTTATACAATAAATGGAAACTTTTGTATTGACGAAGAAATTATCACACCTCTTCCCAAAGAATTTAAAGAAGACAATCTTATGTGTTGGAAACTAACCAACTTCAATGGTAAAAATTTCGATGGTTTAATAGGGCAAAATATATTAAAAGCCTTTTCAGCAATTATAAATCTCGAAGAAGACTCTTTACAGATAAACGGTAATAAAATCAAGTTTATAGGCTCTTGCCCATACAGTTCAGAAGAAATACAAACTTTAGAGGCGCAATCAGACAACATTTTGAATAAATTAATACATGAGGACATGAATAAAGAAGAAGAGAATTTCTTAACAGAACTTATTTCTAAGAATTCTGACCTATTTTTTCAAGAGGGTAATTCACTTACTCACACTCATGAAGTACAACATGAGATAGCAACAACTAGCAATAAACCTGTATATTCAAAAATATACAGATATCCCCAAATTCATGAAGCAGAAATCAATAAGCAAATGCGAGAAATGTTAGAACAAGGAATAATAAGAGAAAGCGTATCTCCATATAACTCTCCCTTATGGATTGTACCCAAGAAGTCGGACAATTCAGATAAAAAAAAGTGGAGAATTGTGATAGATTACAGAGCCTTGAATGAAATTACTATTAGCGACAAATTCCCAATTCCACATATTGACACCATACTAGAAAAATTAGGTCGAGCACAGTACTTCACTACACTCGATCTAGCCAAAGGCTTCCACCAGATCCTCATTAAAGAGGAAGATAGAAAGAAAACGGCATTTTCTACTCCACTTGGCCACTACGAATTCCTTCGTATGCCTTTTGGACTAAAAAATGCTCCTGCTACTTTTCAAAGGTTAATCAATTCGGTGCTAAGAGAATACATCAACAAAATATGTGTAGTATATCTCGATGATATTTTGATTTTTAGCAGTACAATACAAGAACATAAGGATAGCATACAGAAGATTTTCAATGCTCTTAGAAAACATAATCTTAAGATTCAAGTTGATAAGTGCAGGTTTTTTGCGAAATCTACCGAATACCTAGGACATATCCTTACTACTGAAGGAATCAAACCTAACCCAAACAAAATCAAAACTATTCAAAGCCTGAAACTTCCCGTAACTCAGAAACAAATCAAATCATTCTTAGGCGTAACCGGATATTACAGGAAGTTTATAAAAGATTATGCAAAAATTGCACATGGTTTAACAAAATATTTAAAAAAGGACACTAAAATAAATACAAATGATCCTCAATACACGGATGCATTTTATAAACTCAAGAGATTGCTAATCGACACACCCATTCTAAAATACCCGGATTTTAAAAGAAAGTTTAAACTAGCAACAGATGCCAGCGAATTCGCAATAGGAGCAGTACTAACACAGGATAACCACCCCATCAGTTACGCAAGTAGAACTCTAAACGAACACGAAAGAAAATACTCCACAACAGAAAAGGAGCTGTTGGCTATTGTTTGGGGCGTGAACTACTTTAGACCATACGTATATGGAAGGAACTTTGACCTTATGACAGATCACCAGCCATTGAAATGGTTGCAAACCAAACATAAAGGAAAAGACATAAACCCAAGACTTCAACGTTGGTTACTTAAACTTGGCGAATACGATATCAACATTGGGTATATTAAAGGTAAAGAAAATACTCTGGCTGATTTCCTCAGCAGAATCAATGCAGATACAGGCGAAATTTGTGCAATAAATGAGCAATCTGGAGACATTAACATAGACAACTTGAGTACAGCCGCTACCGTTCATTCCCAGGAAAACGAATTAAATGATCACTTTCCTATATTAAATTCCGTTGTTAACCGTTTCTACACCCAAATAATTTTAACAGAAAGTAAAACAGAAGAAATTAAAATAATAGAGAACAAACGAAAAATTTTTGTAAGCTTAGATGATATTAGAAGCGGATTCATGTCAGACATCTTTAGGAGATTTATAAAAACAGGCAAAGTAGGAATATACTCAGGCATTTCGGATTCTGATTACAATTTAGTACAACAAAAACTAATAGAGTTATTTAACACAAGTGTAAAGTTCTATAGATGCTCATATCATACCAAAGACATGAGAAATGAAGAAGAAGCCCTCAGATATATTCAAAAATACCATAAACAAGAAACTGGTCATGCTGGAATAAACGAAAATTATCAAGGATTAAAAAACACCATATATTTCAAAAACCTTAAATCTCTTATTCAAAAATATATAAACAACTGCGATATCTGTTGTAGAAGTAAATATGACAGAAAACCATACAAACCAAAATACTTCATAACAGAAACTCCCACAGACACGAATGAAATTATTCACATGGACACTTATGTAATTAAGAAACATAGTTTTCTAACTATCATAGACAAATTTTCGAAACAAGCCACCACTATTTATCTAGAAGACAGAAACAGTATAACACTTATAGAAAAGCTTCGTTTGTATTTCTCTCTCAACCCAAAACCAAAACGTATAGTTGCTGACAATGAGTTCAACTCAACAAATGTAAAAGACTTTCTTAGGCAAGAAGAAATAGAAATCCACTTTACAAAACCAAATTCCCATACGGGAAATGCAGATATCGAAAGATTTCACAATACCCTAGGAGAAAGATTTAGAACGTTAGAAATCGAAAATTCAGGATTATCAGTTCAAGAAAAGGTATATAAATGTACTGAATGGTACAACAAATCTGTTCATTCTGTAACAAAAGAAAGACCAATAGACATAGGAAATGGGAAAGTTAAAAAAAATAATATTTATAACTTACTGCGAAACACCAAAGAAAGACATATCACAAAGTTAAACATAAACAGAGAAGAATACGAAAATACAAATCAGGAAGGGTACGCAAAAAATTATAAAGCTCTTAGACATAAACACGAACCTAGATACAAAAATATGAAACTAGAAAATATTCACCCAACAAACATAAAAAGAATTACTAAATTTTTAGGTACATACAATGCTCCTAATGACAATAATGATGACGCTTTTTACTGTGAGCAATGCCACCTTGATTGTCGAAAACATCAATAGCACCAACGGTTTCGCTGAAATCGCATTAGAAGACGTAGACATAACGTACAGCTACAGCACTATCTTACACATAATTGACCCTAAAGAAATACAGCATGTTATAGAAGGACTCGAAGAAAACATAAAACTAATACCAAATCTCAACGACAAACACTTTTTGAAAGTAGAACTAGAAAAGACAAAATCAAAACTCCAAACCATCACCCCCACTAGACATCCGAGAGGACTAATTAACTTTGTAGGAACAGGTATGAAATGGCTATATGGCACAATGGATGACTTTGACAGGACAGAAATTGAACGACATTTACAGACTATTGACGACAACAATCATGCAATAATAGACGACATAAACAAAAGCATTGAAATAAATCACGTATTTAACAGCACAATTTCGAAGCTAAAAGATGCAATAGAAAACGATAGGACACAGATTACTTCAAAATTAAACCAAATATCTAAGAACGATGAAATATTAGAAAATAAGCTCTTATATCTGGATATATTATTGAAAATTAAAATTCTGCTAGATAATGTTGAACATATACAAAATAATCTTCTAGCTGCAAAAACAAACACTATGAACAATAATGTATTAACAAGTGAAGAAATAATTCGTTACAATATTGATCTTTATAAGATACAAAATACCAAAGTAAGTGCAGCCCACTATAAAGAAAATAAAATAATATTTGCAATTCAAATACCCAAAGATTTAAGAAGAGTAAAACGATCATTTTTTGTATCCATACCTAATGAAAACCAAGAAGAACTTATCTTCGAAAATAGAGAAATTTTAAAGATAAACAATACAGTGTACGATTTTAATAACGAAGCAAAAAGAAGCAATTTAAAAAAATCTAAACTATGTATTTTTACAAACAGTTGTTTAAGAAGAAAAAACACTCAAATGGAAACTATAGAAATAAAACCAGGCTTAATAATTATAAAAAACCACGTAAATTCCATTGTTAATAGTACTTGTAATAATAGACAGTTTTATTTAAAAGGAAATCAAATGATAACATTTAATGATTGTAAATTAGAAATAAATGGAGACCTTTATTGTAATTATGATGATAAGTTTGAACAACATTTTTTGATTAACAATAACCTTATTCTAAATAATATTACAACTCAGCTGACGTTTGACGAAATAGTTTCAAATCAAATCGAGAATATTAAGAAAATTGAAGAAATTAGATTTCATAAAAATATTAACTACGCTTTTAATGGCCTAACTTTGACATTCAGTTTATTGTCCTTGAGTGCAATAGCTATATTCTACATATATAAAAAATTAAAAAATCACAAAACTACACTAATTATAAAAACTCAGGAGAGTTTTCAGTCAAACGAGGGAGGAGTTAAGTCAACCACCCATTCTAATAGTCCAACATATTCCTTACCCATTAATTGGCAACAATAATAATTTCACTAGTTCAATAAACTCAATTTTCATTAATCAGCAACAACAATAATTTCAGTATTTCAACACACTTACTTTTTATAAATCAGCAACAATAATAAAACGTTCTATTTACCAATTCAATAAACTGCCGACCTTTTTATTTCGCAAATAATTTTATACAAAATTGCTAAATGAACATTTTCCCCAAACGTCAGCTAAATAAGAAAAATTAAATTATTTATATTGTAAGTAAACTTAAGAAAACAGTCAGTTTTTGAATTGTATTGCATTTAGTTAATGATTGTTAAAGCAAAATAAAATAAAATAAAAATCTTTTTTTTTTATATACAAAAGAACCCTCGGACTCATAATTCGCGTGACACAGATTGTTTGCCTTTTTGCTTTCTCATAAAATTATGTTCCCATAAAAACCGAAACATGAGACCTGCCTTCCGTTGGTTTCATATTAAAACCATTTATTTGTTTCTTGACAGAATTTGTTTATTGTAAGAATTGCATGGTAAGCAATTATGCTTACCTATGCAAGGTATAAAATTAAGAATAAACGTTTTAATAAAGTTAGTTCTAAAAAGAAACTCAAAATGTTTATTACACAAAATAACTTATATATTATCATATATGTCCATATACCCTCATTTTTCGGATCCGAACCATATATGGGATATCATACATGCTCCATACATATTTTTTTAACCTGGGTAGGCTAAAGTTCGTATCGTATTACATATCTAGTGTCCATACGGAACCCTTCGTGTGCGAATCAAAGTCACACTTCACTGGATTTATTATGAAACATAGATTATTATAATTGATATACGCATATCCACTAAAGGATTATCGTGAAGTTTTAATAAAGCTGATTATTTAAATTTACCATTTAATAAATGTAAAATTAAAAGCTTTTAGCTTTTATCTGGCAGTTCCCCCGATTGCATACAATTTTTACGAAAGCTTGTTAAATTTTTGCGACATAATTCTTTTGTGAAAGCTTAAACAATTAAGGGCCATTATTATAACTTGTCGTTAGCTAAAGGTAGGATTTTATTGGATGGATAAACTCTTTTTCATTCTTACAACTTCATTTTAACCAAAAGTGAACGATAAGTTAAAGACAAGTTCATTCTACCTGTAACTTTTATCGTAAGGTATAGTCATTTGAAGTTGCCATATTTTCATCCCTTGCCACACTTTCTACTTTATAAATTACTGCCAAATTTATGTGGTTAAAATATGTTATAAAACAAAAACAATACAACACAAAACACATAATAATAAAACAAAAAACAAAACAATTGACAAAACCGTTTTCATTAGATTGTAATTTGACAAATAAACAAAAGCAAGTTGCCACTAAGCATTTTTGACAATCAATATCCACAAAATCCACAGATATGTTGCCACCAAACAAAAACTGTATTATTTATTTTATCGGACAGTTGTAATAATGGACAAATTTTAAAGGTCACTTTACAGTTCAGTTTTGCTAAAGTTAAGTTTAACTATCCGGAACTTTATCGTCAAGTCATAATAATGGCCCTATCCGCCTATCGCTTTTAAAATTCTAAGATAAAAACATTGACCTTTTGGCCTGCTTCTATAATGGATATGCAAGTCGGTATGTTATTTTACTTACTACCTTTAAAAGTAGTCCATTGATTTTCTTGTTTTTGAAATAATTAATCATAATTTTGTATAGGAATTTGTCTAAACAATTTAATCCGTTACTAATAAAAAACAATAAAATGTAGAAAAACTGAATAAAATTTATTCCTTAACAAAAAATTGCAAAAAATCAATCAATGATAAAAACAATGATACAATTAATTTTTATTTTATGATTAAACATCCGTGAAAACAGAACAATCATAACATTTTGGCGCATAGGTGTGTTAGCGGCTACAACTGACTAACATACACCCATGCCTACATACGTATTAGAGACCTGCGTAAACAGTCTTTAAATGTAAATACGTCATGATTTTTAAATGTATTCACGACGCATCTATTATACTAAACCAATAATAAATGCTGTCGTACTATAAGCGAAGCACGATGAATGTATTGGTGTACGTATATATCAGTATTAACAAGCGATGTCGCCAAGACAGCTTGTTTGTAACAAACACTCAAAAGAAGTAGTGTTGATTAGTGTATGCTTGTTATTTTTCATATTGTACGTTTGAGTGTGTGTGTAATATGTAGATGGTAAGCTATTATGTGATTAACCGCATACAACTAATGTTAATGCATGTGTGTGCCTTTGCATGTGCGCAGAAAAATAAAAGATCATACACACATACATGCATGACGTTTGTTCACGCGCTCATGAGTAGAAAGAAGCAAGTATCACAAATTCTTCCGTCACGTAGTCTTTTCTTCTTTACTCCTATACCTACAATACTCAAAAAAATTTCTTGCAAACAGTGTTGTTAACGTTTGTTTTATAAGATTTCGCTGTAGTAGATAGAACATTTGAAAAATCCCTAATGTCTTGAAAGTTTTTATAAGATGTCTTATGCAGGAGACTAATATGTACATAGTATGTACTCGTGTGCACCTATAATATAATCTGACAATAAACTGTCAGAATAACAATGTTTTCAATTCAAACAAATTTGATGTGTAAACAATAAAAATTAAAAGCTAAGCTTTGAAATAAAATTAGAATTAACTAAAGCGCTTACAAACTGTTAAGGAAACTTAAGACTTAAATAAATGAAAGACATTTATAAGCTGCAAAAAACACATTCATAATTCATTTAACATCGAATTCAATTCTTATGAAATTCTCACAAAGCCCGGTTTATTTGAAAATACTTGTACTTGCGAATGTGACTAAGCGTTCTTGTTGCCAGCAGCATCAAATGTGTAACAAAGCACTTTAAGCGCCTAGGTATTCCCCAGTTTGATTGGTTATGTATGACTTGTGAATGTATAACTCGAGCAAAATTCCAAACTAGCTAAAAATAAAAATATATCTCTTGCAACAACAAAGCTTATAGTTTTGTTCTAAAAAAAATAAATTATTTATGACTGCTTGTTGTTAACAAATTATAAATAACATTTAGACAATCGGCTTGGTTTGCATCTTATGCTTTTGCTCTAATACGAATATTATAATTATTAATTAAGAAACAAAAGATATCATCAAACGTTATTGATATGTGGGATTGACTTATAGTTCGCTGAACCTGTCGCAAACCGCATACACGGAACAGAAATTTACTTATTGTAGCCTAGAAAATCATTTGAGATTGCTTGTGCTGCTAGCAGCGTGAGTGAGCCTGCTTTAGAATGACATACAAAAACACATTCCTCCGAATGAGTATATACCCAGTTGGCCATATTGCCTTGCACGACATTTAACGTCATCTATGTTTCTTGTACGCCTTATCTATCCTCTGTTATTTAGTTTTTTAGTCTATAATTTAAAGCAAATGGTCGTCCACTACAATCTGAGTGACAGACAATAATGTCTTGCATTTTTGATGAGAAGTAGTAAAGTGCCCAGGAGACGACCAAATAAAATCATCTATCGGTGAATATATATTAGAGCCGTTTAATTGACGCTTTTTCGGTGACGTTCGAATAAAATCGTCAATCAGCATTTTAATTTTGGGTTCCTTGTATGCGGATTAGTGTCCTGCACAAGACGATTTATAAGACCTTTCAAGACATGAGAGATTTTTCAAATGCCTTAATACTGCGAAATATTATAAAACAAACGCTAAACAGCACTGTTGGTAAGACAAGAAACTGAAACAAATGTCTTGCCAACAGTGTCGTTTAGCGTTTGTTTTAGAAAAATCTCTCATGTCTTGTAAATGGTCTTGTGCAGGACTTTAATGTGGATGCAAGTATGTGTGTGTCGGATGTACAAAAAACAAGGTTGGCAAACGATATCGTAAAAATACCGATACCGATTCAAATACCGTTAAAATTAGGTACCGGTATCAATACCGATACCGAAACTCATTTCGGTTAGAAAATACTGGTATCGACAATACCGTTTTGTCTATACCGGTACGTACCGGTATACCGATTTCCGTAAAGAAAAAATTACAAAACTTAATTTCAATTAACTTTTTTTGAAATTAATTACAGAAACAACATTTTCCCCTTTAGACGTTCTTATTCAGCTCTATTCTTACTACTTTTTATCGACAACAACCGGACTTTTTCATTTCCCGGGAAAGCGGGAACGACTTTTCGGCTTCCCGGGAAATTCCCGCCCAGTGCAAAACAATACAAAATATTTTTAATTTAATTATTTCAACAAAAAAAATTATAATTCATGAGATCGATTAAATAAAACGTTTTATAAGCACATTAGTAAAAAAATAATATTATTTGAGTTCTTTAAATAATAGTAATGCATATATACCAATATTATATGTAAATGCCAAAAAAAAATTATTTATTTATTGATACATATTATATAGGGTGTTTTTTTAAGAGGTATAGAACTTCGAATTGAAGTAAAACACAAGAAAATCGTTTTAATGTCCATCAATTTGGCTTTATTGGAAGAATAATTTTATGCCATTAATGTTTAAATATGATTTCGGGCATGCGGCCGCCGCGGCTGGCTCGAATAAAGCCAATTCTACAGGTCCAATTTTCAACCACTTTTTCGAGCATATGGGGCCGTATGTTGGCAATAACGCTACGAATGTTGGCTTCCAAGTCCCCTAACGTTTCTGGTTTGTTGGCGTAGACGAGCGACTTCACATATCCCCAAAGAAAATAATCCAATGGTGTCAAATCACACGATCTTGGTGGCCAATTGACAGGTCCATTCCGCGAAATTATGCGCTCATCGAATGTTTCCTTCAATAAATCGATTGTGACGTGCGCTGTGTGGCATGTAGCGCCGTCTTGTTGGAACCACAAGTCATCCACATTCATGCCATCCAATTCGGGAACAAAATAGTCGGTTAGTCGGCTCCAATTGCTGTGCACGGTGGCGAATCGATTCATTCGGGTCCTCTTCAACACTTTGCTCTACAACGGCAATTGTTTCTTCGGTGCGCACTGTTCGACGTCTCTACGGATGCGTATTATCACATAGAGTAAACGTAGTGCGAAAACGATCCATGGTTAACCGAATTAATTGCTCTGATGGACGATTATGTCGACCATAAAATGGACGGAGCTTGCGGTAAACTTCGCGAACTGAACCATTATTTTCGAAATAAATTTGCACGATTTGCAAGCGTTGTTCTTTTGTCAACCTGTTTATGATGAAATGGCAAACCAAACTAAATATTAATCACTTGGCAGCTGACAAAATGGACGCCAGTTAAAAAAGTGATGCCAACTTAAAGTTCTATACCTCAATAATAAACACCCTTTACAAAGTAAATTTGCATAATATGGTGTTGAACAAGCATGGGTGGAGTAACTAGACCATATGCCCAGGATGTTATTAACAGTATTTTAAAAAAGTTTTTTCACTGACTGTACACGTCGTATGCCTTCACATAGGAAGCAGCAACGTGGTTGTTAAAGAAATTCCTCAAAAAACCACAAGATTATACGGACGAAAAACTCTCGAAGGCCAAACAATACATACAAGCCTGACCGCACTTAAAAAAATATATTATTAAATAAATATTACAAAATATTTCTTTGAAAATAGGACTTTAGTACAGAACAGTAATGTAACGAATGTCAATTTATAGACATTAAATTAGGGCTCTGTTTACGCCTGCAATATGAAATATTAAAAAATTGTTATGAAAAAGAACTTCATACTCCTCTTGGCGCACTTTAAAGTTAATAAAACTACCCAAAAATTTCAATGATCGTCAGTAAATAATATTTCAAAATGAGCAAAAATTTCTATAAAAAATTAAATGGATTCGTACAAACTAATATTTTTATCCATTTATTTAAATTTGGTTTAGGATTTATGCATTTCTTTATTTAATTTTTTGGAAAAATATTCGTATTCGCCTGAATTTTACGAATACGAATGGGAATACGAATATATAAAAATGGCCGAATATTCGGCAATTCTAATACAAATAGAATCGTTCTTTTTACCAAGGAGAATCTGAAATTATTTGTAGAATTAAATTTTGAACGTCGCGTCCTGATTATTGCAAATAAAGGCCTCTTAGTCTCAGAGCACATGTGTGCCAGATGTAAACTCGGCATTAATTGTTGTAAAGTTTTAGCTATTGTGCTAGTGTCATGACCTTATTATTGCGCCATCGCATTCATAAAATGAATAACGACACTCATCAAGTTGCCTTAATATCAAAAAATCCCGGGAATTTCCGCACATTTTCCGGGAAATCCCGTTTGAAAAATAATAGTATAAACGTTTATAACCAGGCAGCCCAGAGAAGCGTAGAGTGCCGAAAATCAAACGGCTTTTTATAGAAATTAATACACATATGCTTATACATTACTCTCGGTTTTCTCTCTGTGGGCAGCTTTGATCTAAACATACTTATGCATGTATGTATGTTTATACAAACGTACAAGTTTACACTACACTTATGTAAATAATCTGCGCAAGATATAAAACTTGGTTTTTTTATGTTACTGTTTACTAAAGACTTTATGTAAAATTACTTACTTTTAACTTAATAAAAAGAGGTTTTTGCTATATACAGTGTATGAATTAATAAACTTCACAGTAATGGCGGCATACCGGTATTTTAAACTCGATAACGGTATGTACCGGTAATGCCGATACCGAAATAAAAAAAATACCGTTACCGTTACCGATACCGAAAATTTTAAAATAATTGTACCGGTATCAATACCGATACCGTTATTTGTTTCGGTTTCCAACCTTGACAAAAAACTTCATGAAATCTTGCTAAAAAAGAGTTAAATAATAATTTTTCTATCTTTCACTCTATTTTTTTAATTATTATTTATAATAATAATTTTTCGAATTTTTCAAATAATTATAAAAAAATAAAAAAAAATTTCCTAAAAAAATATCGAAATCGAAACTATTTTTAATGGAATAATTCTTTCTGCCAAAAAAAATACGACTTCAATGCATAGATCTGACAGAAGAAGATAAGAAGAAGTATGTGAAAAATAAAATTAAATAATATTAACTACACAGGTCAACTAAACAAACTAACTTACATAAAATTAAATTTTAATGGGCGTACCTCCACCAATTTTTTAAATGCAAGTTTGTATGTTTTTCAGAGCTCAGCAGAGTGCATGTTAAGTCTTGTAAAAATCGGTAAAGCAGAACCAATTAAAAAAAAGATATTAAATTTTAATGGGCGTGACTCCGCCCATTTTCTTATATGGAGGATTGTGTCTATTTTAGAGCAAAAGGTGTGTGGCAAGTTTCGTAAAAATCGGTTAAGTAGAACCGCGTAAAATATTATAGTAAATATTAATGGGCGTAACCCCGCCCATTTTTTCAACTTTCAAATTGTATAATTACAAAAACCAAAGTTGTTTTATAGGTTTCTCAGCAATCAAATAAATAGAATATCATAAAACTATATAAAAAAATTGTGGGCGTGTCCCCGCCCATTTTTTACAATGGGATCTATACCCTCTCAGACAATAAAAATAAATTTACAATCGGTCCAAAATGTACTAAGTTATGAAGTTACACACCTAAAAAAACGAATTGTTAACATCTTCCTTTTTTGAAGTCGGTTAAAAACAAGAGACCTTAAGCTTAAAAAAATTAGAGAATATTATATTTAATATAATAAAAATTAGAGAGTATTATATTTAATATAATAATAAAATTGCTTGTAGACTTTTGATTGTTTGGTTTTTTTTTTAGAAAGAAAAAATTGGTAAATTTGTATGTAATGCAAAATAATTTTTTTCCCATCCGCTCACTTCTCCATTTCGTCACACAACAACTAACACAAGGCAAATGACGTTTTTCGTCAATCAAATTTGGAGATGATCAAATACTCAGTCGTCAAATAAAAATATCAACATTTTTTGATTCTTATCCATCAGTGCCGACAACGTGTACGTGTAGCCAAAAAAAAAAAAAAAAAAAATACGACTGCACGAGCACAGCTATCTGATTGATGGTTTTATTTGATCGTCTCCTGGACACTTAATGTGTTTTGTCTTCAATCAAACACATGAATATTTTGGCTTCTTGTTGAAAAAGTTTTAGGTGGTGCCTACCTACAGGTGGTAAGCGCAAAAATTTATAAACAAGCAGCCTCAGTTCGAATCCCAGCTACGTCAGTTAATAACTTAAATGAAACGAAGAAAACAAGCAAGACAATATTAAATTTGTGTGTTAAAAATATTAGGGTTTGCCAAAAACCGTGGAAATTAAAAAACCGCGGTTTCCGGTTTTTAACTATTAAAACCGGTCGGTTTCGGTTCGGTTTGGGTTTAAAAAATATGCACGTATAGAAGTAGCTATGTATGCTGGAAAGATAAATGATGAAATGAAAAAACAAGTGGAATTTTTCTTTACGTGAAATTTTCATTCCCCTCGCAGGGAAAAAAGCTAAGCTTAAGAATAAAAAATTTATATTTAATTATTCAAGTAATAAAATTTCCGAAACGTTAAAGCGTTCAATGTAGAGTCGTTTAAACGAAATCTTATTTTTGTGCAGGAGTTACCAGCGACAGAAAACACTCTTTCGCTTTCAGTTGAAGAGGGATTTATTGTGTTATTGCCTTGTGAAGCAATAATATCGAGCCATAACCGCTAACATAGCTTAAGCGACACATTTTTAGGACTTCGTTTTTTTTATGAAAATCGACTATTTACGATCGAAAATTATCGATTTTGGTAAAAAATGGAAGTTTGAAAATTATGTCGCTTAAGCTATTTTCGTGCTTATGGCACGATATGTTGGTGGTCTTGTTGTTCGTTTTTTTTAAGTACAAATTCTTGTCGAAAAACGTTAAACTTATCGTATTTTTGCTTTATATCTGCTAGAGCTCATTTGATAACAGATTACAATTCTTCTTGCAAAGAATTGTTACAATTTTCTTAACATTGTACAATTTTCTTGCCTTGCTTAGTAATCCAGCAAAAAAAGTGATGAAAAAAGGTAGAAAAAGCACCACAACTACTAATACGAAGCACTTCCAACTCCTAGCAAAGAGTAGTGAATTTTACATTAGCGTGTCACTACAGCGAAGTGGTTTGTTTTTGCCAACCCGTGAGCGAAAAGATTTACTTTGTGTTTGCTATAAAAACTTTTAATTAAGGTGTGATTTTTTATTGATAAAGTAAATCCAATATATTCCAAATATTATACTCATTAAAATAATTGTGTCACAAGAAATAAGAAGGGAACCCTGTTCTATTTTCTCTTCGTTTTTGCAGTTGAAGAATTTGTACTTTCAAGCATTTAAATCAACCGGTAATTTTTCTTAGCTTACGGGCTGGCTCGGAGTTTGAAGTGGTTCGTATCAGTACTTGTAGTGCTTTTTTTACTTTTTTCATCACTTTTTCACTGGGTTTTTCTTTTAGAGGGTAATAATAATGAAATAGGTGATTTAGCATTACTTTAGATATGTGATTAAAGATAACTTCGTTAAACCAGAATAAAATGTATAACTTATTTTGGAAGTAATTAAGAAGTGCTTTCTAAAGAAGTACTCATTTAATATTTTGCTGGGAATGTATACAAGTTTTCAATGTAAAGTATATTTGTTGTATTTTTAAACAAGATAATAATGTTAAAGTAAAACTTAAAAACCGACGCTTTTTTTGTCGGTTTCGGTTTCGGTTTTTATGGGCTAAAAACCGCGGTTTCGGTTTCGGTTAAAACCGAACGGCAATCACTAAAAAATATTAATTAAAGTCCGTTCGGTTCTTTTGATTAACATTGTCACTCAAGAACTCACACCATCATTTTGTGAACAACAATCGATATGGTGCTGGAAATTGCCGCCTATGTTGTCTTGCATGATTTCGATTTATTCTGGATTTGTTCGTCAACGATTTATTTGAGCTGTGGTCAATATGTCTTCCAAGATTTTTTATGTTGTACTCATCGTTTAAGATGTTCGAAAGGCATGGCCAGCTGGGTAGTTTGTATTCATCCACACCGACACGTTTTGTTTCGCAAATTAAAACATATTGAAAGGGAATTTGATAGATTTAAAAAAAAGAGCGTTTCTAATTTGTCATTTTATTTATGTCATCATAGTGTTTTCACCCTGACATGGTTTTAATAAAAGTTGATTTAACGTTAAAACCAACTGTTAAAACCTGGTTTTACGCATAGTTTTTGTTAAAACCAAATTAAAACCATTTTTGAATTGATTTTAAGTTGGTTTTATGAAATGCAACCTTGTTTTCGCTGTGATAAATTCAGTGCTGCCAAGCTAAAATGACCGACAGCAACTGATAATGTTATACCCGTGAATAACAATAGATGGCGCTTGAAAAGTTTTCAACTTAAAAATGGATGCAGCAGCAACAATAATCAAAAAAATTAAGGGAAAAAAGAGTTTTTTGGAAGGAAAACAACGAAAATATTTTAGATTCAACTGTGGAAAGTGAAAATAGACAATATGATTGACATTCATCTGCCTATAAAAAAGGTTTATCTTATAATGTATTTGTGCATTTTTATATTATTAACAATATTTCCAAGCACTTCTTCATTCTGTATAAGAAGTTCCATAATTAAAAAAATTTTTATTTACAAAATATAAAATAATTTCCATTTTAGAGCGCATTGCGAAATAGCTCAAAACAAAAACAGTTGAACAGTATGTCCAACAAGTGTTATTAAAAAGCAGAAAAAATGCAACAACAAATACACATATTTCGGCAGGAAATTTATTTTATTTTGAGCACAGTTATTAGACAGCCTGTGAGTTAAAACCTGAATTTAACAAACTTGCAGTGTGAAAGCAAAATCAGCTGCTTATGGTTTTAACGTTAAAACCAGGTTTTAACTTTCAGTGTGAAAACACTATCACTCATTTTTAACTCACTCTACAAGCATTAGTAGAGAAATACTTAAAAATATCTCGCTGAAATACATTTAGCTAATTATAAAATCATTTTATTATTATGTAAATAACTAATTTTATGGTAAGATTTTAATTACCAACAATACAACATGTATAAACACAGTGGTGTACCGGTATTCAAGTTTCGACACAACCGAATGTAACAGATAAACTAAACTAACGGACCTGCGCAATCTTGTTTATTTTAATTATCATTCGAATAAAATTATTTATTTTCACAGGTTCGAATAATCGAATAAATTGTTTTCAAATTTTAATGGTAAACTTTTGTACTCGACTAATATTCATATCCATGATACACTCAACTAAGCTGAAACTGATGACATTATTATTTTTTAATTACAACATTAAGGCCCAATAATCGACTTCTCAATTAAGTGTCATTTAGCTAATAGCCACTTAATTTTAAGTTGCACTTAATTGCAATTTAATTTTTTCAGTCGTAAAATTAAATGACCACTTAAATATTATGAAAGTGTGGTAGCACTGTGAAATGTTCATAGTTCTAAAAGAAAACAGATGATTAATGTAAATTAGAAAGTTAGGTTATCAACATGTAGAAAATTAAAATTGCATAAAAACACATTTTATGAAACTAAAAGAGCATTAGAACGCATTTTTCTATTTATTTATTCCATGATATGATACTATGCATTGTAATATATTGTATATATTTATGAAAATAAAACGAAATTCTTTTTGATACGACCACATGATATTTATGTACATGTTTTCAATAAACACACAAAAGCACAATAACATATGGTATGCTCGTAAGACTTAAGTGTGATTTAAATAGACAAGGTTGGGCATTTAAATGGCTCTCAACTTTATACTGAAAAAATGAATTCGGTACTTAAGAGGCACTTAAATATAAATGACACATAATTGAGAAGTCAATTATTGGGCCTAAGATTTTTTTAAATTTTACTCGCTATATTGTCATGTAATTTGAGAGATAATAATTAAAAATTGAGATAAATTAATTTATAAGAAAAGACAGTTTACTCGTATTTTTCATTAACACAGTTGGAGTTCAGTAACCTAATTCCATTCATTAACACAATTCATATTAATATTAAATGCATTTAAAAAAGGCTTATATAAATTATCATTTCCCTAAACAGGGTGATTTAATATGAGATAATATTTTTGTCAGATGCAATTTATTGAGCGAGTAAATATATATCGAAAAAAAAATCGATTTGAGTAGGAAAATTTACGAATTCTTATAAATTAAATTATGTATACAGAAAAAAATAGAGCATTCGCTATCGAACAATGTAATAATATGGTTCGATATCGAATGACATAATCTCAAACTGATAAAACGTAATCGAATCAGCTGGCTATCGAAAGTAACGATTACAGCCCTGGGGGCAAATCACGGCTTCCGATACGACTCGTAATTTAGAAATATTTCAATAGAGTTTATATTGAAATATTTTTAAATTAGGAGTCGTATCGAATGCCGTCATTTGCCCCCTGGTTTCCCTATTTATTAAATACTAACTCAAATTAGTGTCAACTAATTGAAAAATATTATTTATTTAAGCTTAAATAACATGCGTTATGTGAGCTGGAAATTAATGCTGCAACTAATATAAAATAAAAGCATTGTAATAATTGTGTTACATTTTAATTTTGTGTTATTATTTAATAATTATTATGCATTACAACTTTTTGTATTTGTTAATTCCTCTTAATGCTCATCAAATTCCAGTTGATGAATCTGTGGTGGCATTTGCGAATGCGTTCTTAAGAAAGTTGCGGTTAAGGATTTTATTTCTTGTAATGGGCAATTTTGGTTCATTAAACTGTGTAAAAATTTCAATAAATTTAAAAGTAAACTGTTAATTCTCACATAAAGTAAAATATTACTTTATGTTAATGTTATTAAGTACGAGTAGTTTGAATTTGAATATTTGTAGATAAACAGTGAAACAAGATATTCTCATATGAAACGAGCTTATAAATATATATCATTGGTTTTAAGACTAAAAACCTATTTCACCAAGTTATTTAAATATCAATTCATATTTAAAAGTAATTTTTCCATACAAAAATTAATGAAAATAAACATTCAAATCTATATAATTGATAGGCGATCATGTTTTTTGTAATCCCTTTTACGCTGGTACCACTACACCGATTTTAAAAGGATTTACATGGTTTTAAAGGATTTTCTGTACAGATGTGCAGAATCTATATTTTATTCAAATCGGTTTAGTATTTTGGGAGCTATAAGCGTTTAAAGTTGCTACTACTACATGCACACATATGACACACGCATTCATTCCCTGCAATCAGACTGGGGCCAAGTGTCTCTATGTCAACACTAAAACTCTAGTAGTAGTTACATTGTCTACAATTTCTCTTTTATTCGTCAGTATAAAATAAAGAGAGAAAACAGATGTGGTGTATTTCTGGTGGATTTTGCCACAACTTGTCAATAACATAAATTAAGGTATAGAAATGTACCAGTAAATTTCTGGTTGGTATGTCTCCATGTTCCCACAAGAACTATGAATTCACTATCTAGTCATTTGTTTTAGTGTTACTAGTAGATTTTCAATGACAAGCACATGCTAAATGTCTATAGCACAAAGTATTATATGGGGAATAATTGTAGAGTAGTACTGGTGACAAAGTCAAAAGAGACTCAGTACATTTTCACCATCGACATTTCCTTCACGGTTAGCTTACAAGTAAAAAAGAAATAAAATACGAGTGTGCGTGTGTTTGTAGTATTTCTCTTGATCTAACAATTTTTCTCTCTCTTATTTGTTGTTGTATGCCATAATCAGCGTGACCGTTTGACCGACTAAAGTAGCAAATTGTCACTTTTTCGACTGCCTTGCCACTTTTTGTCTTCCTTTTTTTTTAGAGTGAATTATATAAAAATGCATTAAAAATAAAAAGTTTAGTGTAGTTTTCTCGTTTGTTTTAATTTTGCCCCTTTTTAGGGTTCCGTACACCAAAGGTGAAAAGGACCCTATTGTTTTCGCTACGCTGCCGCCTGTCCGTCACACGGTATTTTCTCAGGAACCGTAAGAGCTACGGACCTGAAATTTGGACACAGTATGTAGAACCTTGGCCGCTACAACAACAAATACATGAGAATTAAAAATTAAAGGGTGTTCCAAAACGAGCAACGAAAAATGTTAAAATCCCATGTAATATACATACAATTGTATGAACTTATGTATATTGAAACTTGAAATTTGTAAAATTAGTGTATTTTTATACAGACTACAACAATTAACACTAAAATTTAAAAAAAATTCAAATTAAAGGGTGGTCCATCAGTTAATGCAATTTTGACTATGTAATTTTGACAAATTGCTATATTTTGGAAACCGTAAGAGGCAAACACTTGAAATTTTCAAAAACGGTAAAACTAAAAAAACCGAAACTTATAAAATCGCCAAACCAAAAAAAACAAAAACATCTCCAAAAATTAAAAAAAAATCGCCAAAACTAAAAAAATAGCCAAAATTAAAAAAAAAAATTTTTAACACTAAAATAAATCGCCAAATTCGAAAAAATCGCCAAAATGAAAAAATCGCCAATATGAAAAAAAAAACGCCAAAAATCGAAAAAAATCGCCAAAACGCGAAAATGTTGCCAAAACCAAAAAAAAAAAAAATTTATAAAAAAAAATCGCAAAAATGAAAAAAATCGCCAAAAATAAAAAAAAAATCGCCAAAATGAAAAAACGCCAAAAACCGAAAAAAACGCCAAAACGAGAAAATAAAGTGTCAAATTTTTTAATCAGAAATAATTTTTAGTCAGGCTTAAGTTCAGTAATTTCAATTCTTTTTATTGAATGAAATATTTTATTAATTAATGTGAGTTTCTAAAGAAGAGAAGAAAAATTAAATTAGACCTTTAAGCTGGGGGAAATACCGATATTTTTCTATGCAGCAACGCACTTCATCAGCACCCTAGTCTATATACTTGGGTAGAGATTGTTATTAACATCAGCTATTTAACGTAAATTCTAATGAAACGGAATGTGAGAAATGATTGTTGTGTATAATTATTGATTTACCTTTGGTAAATACATATGTAAGTATCACTATTTATTTCCCCTGTTTTTCCATTTTTTCATTTTTGTATTTAGGTTAGCACGAAGTTATATTACTCTACCTACGTATGTTTAACTATTCTTGCTTATCTTTTACGATCATCACATTAATTATTTTTACTTATTCGATGTACCGTCGTTACATACATATAAGTATTATAGTAGTGGATATTATGTTACTTTGTTGTTGCATTCTCCCGTTTATTTGGTTTTCGAACATTAGTGATTGCCAAGTGAACAGTGATTGCCAAGTAAAAAAGTAAAGTGTCAAAACTAAAAAAATAGCCAAAACTTAAAAAATCGTCAAAACCGAAAAAAAAAACGCCAAAACAAGAAAACCGAAAAGACCCCAAAAACGAAAAAAATGCCAAAACTATATATTATATAGGATGAAGTTTGTATTAAATTACATATCTAGTGTTCGTACGGAACACTTCGTGCGCGAGTCAGAGTCGCACTTTACTGAATTTATTTTTGATAAATCCCCTTTTGGTGACACTTTTTAAAAAATGTCATCGGTCACCCTGGCCATAATACTTAAAGGAAGAGAATTGAATAGAGTGAATTAGCTTGGTTGAAGGGATTTTGTTTATGTTTTTTTAATTTCATGTATTATTTAATTATGCTTGCATATGTATGTAAGTTTGTGTGTGGCTGTGTTTTAATGAATTTTTTATGACGTTTAGATAGGTACATTTTCTTTGAATCTTAAATTATTTACATTTTGATTCTAGAATACGGACGAGTGTGTCGTCCGTTTGGTAATATATCTAGTATGAATTGATATTTGAATAGAGTTGGTGAAATTGGCCCCAAATGTTAACATTTCGTATTGAATTTCTTTTAAGGTAATTAATGTGTTGCAGAACACGCAAAAATATATTACTTGTCATTTCAGCTATCTGTATTTTTAAAGCGCCATCTAGAAGGAGTTATTCTTAATTTTTTATTTAATTACACTAAAACTCGTACTTTGAGGAATACAATTGTTATTACACTAGCAGAATGGAACAACATCCTGTAGCAAAATAAAAATATGCATACTTAAAGTAGCAAACCAAAAAAACTTGTTTTAAATAAAGAAAAATATAATGAAATAAACAGGCATGCACATAATTAATACAGAAGTAATAACAGTGGCAAGACTGCGGTGTAAATTTTACCTTTCATTACCAAAAATATTTCAACAAATTGTCATACGATGAATCAAAACAATTCACGTATTCTATTTGCACTGAAAACTTCTTATGTAAAGCTGAAGTTTGCATTAATTGATATCACACACTGTGGAACAAACATGTGAACGCTGAAGTCTTTGCATATACGATTTCCACGCTCTAAAACAGTGTCCCGCAAAATAAAATATTGTATTGGTGAGAAAAATGAGACTAAAATTAACGTGCACTTGAAGAAAAGTTTTTTTAATTTCAAATACATGATGTGGTTATTAATTGTTTTTATTTCTTTTGTAAATAAGCAATTTAGTAAAAACTTAGGTAAAAAGTAAAAATCTAATAATCCATTCAATAATGTAGTGTATATATTCCAAATTTAATTTATTCATTAATTTATTCACAGCTCTCAGGATACTACGAAAATGCCTTTTTAAACAATCTTCCCTATTATTTTTAAATGTTCATAACATAAAATGCATTGCATATTGCCAAAACCATTTTTTATCACGAAATTGTTCTTAGATTCCATAATTATTTAATTTTTTTTTTTTTGCTGTACAAATTTATTGAATTTTAACTTTAATTTCGTTCGGTGTGCTCAAAGGAATTAAGGAAAAATTCGAACATGTGTGCACAACTTCATTCGTCACTTTCTCATTTACGACTAAATGAAAGAGCATAAGCATGTATGTGATTTTCATCCCCACAACTGTGGTATGGCTTGTAGAGCTGCAAAACCATCGATAGTACTATCGATAAAAAAAAACAAGTAATTAAAAGAGTAAAAATAATCGAAGTCAGTAAACAGTAGCCGGCAGCTTTGAAGCAAATTATCCGTAGTTGATTTAAGCTTTTTTACAGCGATGGAAAAGTTGGTACAATTGTATAATTTTAGCGCTATTTGAATGCCAAAAGTACCGTAGCACCGCAATGGCCCATTTAGCACTACTGGAATTTCTTTATATTATATTACATGCCAAAATTGCATTAAAATATATTAACCCCCTTATGCAAAAAATAATGCGTGCTTGAAGTGTACATTAAAAAAAATTTCCATAGAAAAACCGGATTTAACGTTCACTTATTTTTTTGCACAAGGGGGTTAATCTTTAGCTCGAATGTATTAGAAAATTAAGTATTTAAATCAAACGATGTTTTCCGGTAGTTAAAAAATTGCTGGAGGAATGTTATTTATTCCAAATTCATCTGCAAATGTGGAAATTTTATTTTCATACCAAGGAGAGAAGACGACTATTTGCATCGACTGTGAACAATCGAATAAAAAAAGGTTATAAACGTAGTATATCGTAAATGTTACTTTTATATTCAGATCCCAGCAACTAATATTCTTTGTGCATCTTCTGGCGTTTTGTTAATTGATTTTTAGTTAATTAAAAAGTACAAGTATTAAAAAAATATAAATAAAGAATTAGGTACAATCGTACTGAAAAAAAAAAAAATTTTTTTTTGAAAGTTAGTACAATTTGTAAATATGACATCGCATCCCTGCTTCTGTATATGTATATGAATTTATTTATAAATCCAAGTGTTATTCGACAAATAGTAGTCACAAGTATCTTAATAAATTCAATATCGTCGACACAAAGATAAATTTTGGTGGTACTGATATCGCGACGGCCGCCAATCGTCTCTTACGATAAAACTTTACAGTTAGTGTCTTAAAAGTTATCAACAATTATCGCATTTTGATAATTCTAAACCATGGGTAGGCCCATAAAATTTTAAGTTCAATAAAAAAGTATATTTTCGATAATATGCCCCGCTTACGATAAAATCGAAAAAAAGGCTTGATATATTTTTATATACTAATGAAAATGTTGAGGATTCTGGATTTTTTTCGAGTCAAATGTAGTTTATGTGGCAACTTTCATAAAGCTATTCGATACTATCGATAGTATCGATAGTTTTACATAAGACTATCGAAACTATCGAGTGGAGCGACTATCGATAGTTTTGCAGCTCTAATGGCTTGCGGGTTACTGCTCTAAAAGAAATATCGGCGGTACCGATATCGATACCGATACACACTAGTGTCCTGCACAAGAGTATTTATAAGACTTTTCAAGACATGAGAGATTTTTTCCAATGCTTTACTACAGTGAAATATTCTAAAAGAATCGCTAAAGAACACTGTTGGCAAGACAAACTACCGAAAAAAATTACTTGCCAACAGTGTTGCTTAGCGATTCTTTTAGAATATTTCGCTGTAGTAAATCATTTGAAAAAATCTCTCATGTCTTGAAAGGTCTTATAAATAGTCTTGTGCAGGACACTAATACACACCTTTAATTTGAATTTAAAATTAACAAAACTCATGCAGAGTAATTTAGTTTTACAAAACTACAGTGCAAAATATTTGCTCAATTCACAACCTATTGTGGGAGTCGTAGTTCGTATATGAGTTGTTGGTAATTTCCATAAAAACATTGTTTATAAACAAGTGTTTACATAGAAATTACCAACAACATTTGTGCGAACTACGGCTTCTAAAATATTATTATAAATTGTGATATTTAAAATTAATATTTTAATATAATAACAACGAATTGAATTAAAAAAAAAAAAATATTTTTATACAAAAAAAAAAAAGTGAGAGATTATTAATATGACAGACGATTTTGCAAATCCGTTTAACCAGACCTGGGGGAAAATTAACTACGGCATTCGACACAATTCGAAATTTTAAAACATTTCCAATGACGTGTAGATTTTCAGCAAAAAACGATTTAAGGGGCCCATACACTACAACAGCATGCATGCGCAATCAAGTGTTTGTGCCAGCGGTTTGGTCGTGTATGGGCATTTTGTGCGATTGTACGGTTTGCTGTAGCGACGTCAAGTAGAGTTTGATATTTTGCTGATGGTACCAGCTCGCTGGTGTGGTATATGGTGAAATTAGCTCAGTTGAGCAAAGTTGTCATGGAGCAAACATGGATTTAAGTAATATAATTTGTTGAAATATAATTTGTTTCAATTGTAAACAGAATTTAAGAACTTTAGTTATACATAGCGCTGCTAATTTTAACAACATACCAATAATAATTGCAACAAAAACTGAGTCACTATTCATAACCACCCTTCCCGAAATTTTGTAAGAAATGAATATTGTACCAGCTTGCTGGTATGTTGTGTGGTTCGAGCGTGAATGCTCAATCGCTTGATTGTGCGTGCATGCTGTTGTAGTGACTGGGCCGCTTTAGTTACATACATTGGTTCAAATTAATTAAAATTTTTATAAAATTTTTTGTGACTTACCATCTTTTGTAATGTGAATAGTAATCCTAAGTTTTGTTGAAAAGTCCATTCATCTTCAGAAATCTGACAGAATTTAAAAATGCTGCAACGAAAAAACAAAAACACTAGCTTTAGAATTTATTAGCAACCAATTTAAACAATTTTTAATTTTTTTTTTTCATCTTATTTTGGTTCGTGAGAAGGTGAACGAATTATTTACAGTTCGCTTATTTTAGAAAACGGTTAAAATTGTCTGAGAAAGTTTTTGTTTTCAAATCTAAAATTTTTTAAATTTTTCTTTCATTCCTAATGTCAAAATGACAGAAATCAAAATCTGGAAACACTGATGGTATTTGCCAAGATCATGCTGTTGGTAATTTTTCTTAACACAAGCTGTGTGGAAAAATTTGTAGGAATGGGTTGGGAAGATAAGCGTAAAAATAGCGTTAAATGTTAATGGCGTTACCCCGCCCACAAGAACAAGATTATATTTTTAGTGTTAAGGATTTCAGGAAATGTAATGTTAAATTTATTGCGGGAGTGGCACCGCCCACTTTTTAAATAGGGACATTGCATTATTTAAAAAAAAACCGCAGTAAATACTAGTGTTGTTAATTATTCGTCTTTTATGTTTGTTCGAATGAAATTTCATAATTTTTTTCTTGTTCGAACAGACGAATAATATTGAACTTTTGTTCGAATAATCGAACGAACAAAGAATAAAAAAATATATTCGAATAATCTTAAAAAAGTTTGCAAAAAACGACACGTATGTGTATTAGATTAATTTTTTTTTATTAACAAACGAAAAATATTTCATTACACAAGAAAAACAAATAATTTCAATAAAAAATTTAGGAATATTAATAACAAACCTTTAAAATTTTAAGAACCTTTGCCGCAGTTGACGCTGTGGCATAGATAAGAACTCTATGTTCCACTTATACTATTGAAGTAACAGAATCGCAAAAAATAAAAGATTAAATAAAAAAATTATGATAAATTCCAATCGACTAGACCGGTTTTCTTCAAGTATAAATTAGAAAACATACTATCATGTCACCATTCAAACGAAAACAAAGCAAAATTAAAATCGGTCAAGACGCTGGGGAGCTACGGCGTCAAAGACAGGCAGATCAACAGAATATATCTAAAAGATGTGATATATTCTAAACGGCTGGACAGATTTTCTTTAAACATAACTAAGAACACTGTCGAACAAGTCATTTTTATTTTATTTTTAAAGAGAAGTAACAATCAGGCAATGATTGCCTACTACAGAAAAGATAGGTGGTGAAGGAATAGATAGAGGAATGCTACTTTTTTATAGCTCTGCTTTTTGCACGTTTTTTTTTAATAATGTAGTGCTGCAGCGCCTCTGGAGTTAGTGAGTGGTATTAATTTGTTTGAAGCTGTGTTTAGTAGCAGTTTAGTAGTTATTTTACTTCGCCGATGATTCTGCTGCACAACGAAGGGTGGTGCTCTGGTGTTACATTAGGATTAGTATCTCTTGAAGTCGGTATAGTTCAGTGACAAGTGACTATGCCTTCATCACTTGAACTTTTCTACAACAAATGATAGAAAGGGACAGTAATGCACATCAGAAAAATTCGTGGTGTTGTTATTTAATGACTGTCAGATAGCGGGCTCGATCCTAAATCCTTTGTTTTTGTAGTCAACGTGCTAACTTCTTCAGCCCATGCCACCCTCAAACAGGAAAACTAAATCAAAATTGGTCCAACCGTTTGGTCTGTACGTCGACTCGTACATACAAATAGAAACACAGACACAAACTACATACAAACTTATAACACCCTTTTTTTGTCGGGAGTTAAAAACTGAAACGAAATTAGTTAAAAAGTATAGGTATATACACACATTTACAAACATTTTTAATATGTTATTAATTTTTTGGAAAAAATCATTTAAAAACCGCAGATAACCCAAAAAATCTATTTATACATGTAGTTAAGGAAATTGTTCGAATATTCGACAAAAATGATTCGAATAATTTTTTATTCTAAATTGAAAATTTTTGTTCGTTCGAACAAATATGATAAAAAGTTGTTCGAATATTCGAATAATTTTTGTTCGAATGACAACACTAGTAAATACCCGTTTTAGAAAGTCTTTATTCAGCTGTGAGAAAGACAGAAAGAGATAGTATTCCTTCCTCTGTCTTTGACACAGCTGAATTAAGACTTTACAAAGTAAACTTTGCGTATTTAAAAGGGGTAAAACTTATCTGACATTAAGTCTGTAAGGCATTAATACGAAGAATTTTTGTCCTACAATTAAAAAAAAAATCGTCCAAACGAAAAAATCGTCAAAACCCCGAAAAAAATCGCTAAAACGAAAAATATATATAATTTATGTCTATTGATAGATAAATTTTACCAGTAGAAAGCAAAATAGCAAGTCAGTTGTTTTAACATATAAGTTCGTATTGTTTATAGTTTTGTCGACGTAGCTGAACTGTATTTGATATGAAAACACGTGTTCTTTCGAGTTACCGTTCGTATAAATGTCAGTTGTTCATTCGTTTAGCACGCGAAAGAACCCCTACTTTCGATATCGTTGAACAGGCTGTTAACTTTTATTTTTATTTTCAGATTTATGTTTCATATTTGCAAAATACGATCTTATATGCTCGAACAAAATTGGGAAATATTAAAAACTTACTTCCAAAGTCTTTTACGCAAACTGTAAGACATTTACGTGCACAGAAAAAATTATTCCCAAACAATTTTCAAACAAACGTGTTTTTTGAAATATAATTTAGTTTCAGTAAATATTTTCTACTGTTCCAGTAAATTATTTGTTCCAATTTTATTTTATGTAAAACAAAAACTGTATAGAATGAAAATGATCTATATAAAGTAAAATTTGTAACAAAATTTTTTAGATTTATTTATTTTTAACCCCCGACTAAAAAAAGGGGTGTGATAAGTTTGTAGTGTGTGTCTGTGTATCTGTGAGTCTGTCCGTGTCCACGTACAAGCCAAACGGCTGCACCGATTTTCATTTAGTTTTTTTCTGTTTGAAAGATGACTTGATCGAGAGGGTTCTTAGCTATTTTTGAAGAAAATCGGTCCAGCCGTTTAGAAGATATAACATCTTTTCTGAAAAAAGTCTGGGGTTTTTAAAATTTTTAATTTTTGTTATTTTATATTTAAATTTGTTATTTTCAGTTAAATTTATTTTTATATACTGTAAAAAAATTTGCCTGATTTTTTTTAAATTTTTTCTACAAACTATTTTATAGATATAAAAAACATTTTATTTTTTTTTTTAAATTTTTGTTTGCGGCTTTCAAACTTATTATGTTTGTATATTGTGATTCTCAATATAGTATTAAGAGTCTTACTATAAACATACGGAGTTTATTAGCTAAATTCAAAAATTTTTTGGGTTGAAGTCTACTGACGAGTTCCAAAAGCGGGAACGTTATGCTAAACCATAAAAACAAGCCAATTTTTGAGAGTAAAAAAAGTAGTTGAACCTTTTATTTGATTCAGTTATTTTATTGAAATAAAAATTTTACTAATTTTTTTTAGAAAAAAAGGTAAGAATTGTTATTGATGCAGTTAATTTATTTTCTGATAATACGAAAAATTTTATTTTTTATAAAAAAAAATTTGCTGAATAATACAAAAAAAAACCTGCGAAAATGTTTTCCTGTTCCTATTAATACATTTGACTGAAAATATTTTGAGTTTCAGTTAACTTTTTTCTCTAATGCCATAATAAGTTAACTAAAAATAAATTTTTTTTCCAGTTAAATTTTTTACAAAATTGTTATCAGAATCTACAAATTTCTTTGTAGGTCTGCATTCATACAAAATATTTACTGATTCAATGAATTTGGTTACTGAAAACGAACTTTAGTTTTTTCTGTGTATATAACACACTTTATTTTCGTAAAAATGTTTGCAATTAAAAAAATCTGTTTATTTTAAGGTTTTTGTTAATTATTTTTGGTACTAAATATTAATACCGGTATTCATGAACATTTGTTAAAGTTAAAGTATTCTTTAAAAACGGTTTCTCATTCAAATAAGTTACATCATACATAATCGTTTATGAATAATAGTGTAAATGCTAAATTAAGCCATTTCATGAATTTCAAAATTGTATTCTCTTGATGATTTAAGTGGGAATTTTTTTTAAATTTAATTGAACTGGAATGAATTTTAAGTAGCTGGACATTAGTGCTGATAAAGTGCGTGGCTGCACAGAAAAATGCCGGTATTTTCCCCCAGCTAAAAAGTCTAGTTTATTTGTTCTTCTCTTCTTCTAAGAAAATCACATTAATCAATAAAAAAAAATATTTCATTCAATGAGAATTGAAAATATGTACTGAACTTATTACCCGATTAAGAAATTATTACTGATTAAAATTTTATTCTCTTTAAAAATCTAAGAAAAAATTTCATTATTAATCCAACATTCTGTGCTGAAAGTACTTTACTTTTCTGTTTACATTCATGTATTTTTTTTTAAATTAATTGAATAAAAATCTGCATGCAGTCTTTGGGTCAGTGCAGCTTTCGCAATTCTGCAATCTCGATGTAATATTGTACTTCACCTTTAGAAATAGTTCATGTCATAATGAATCAAATCCATAATGATGACGCTTATGTGGTTCTTAGGAGTGGAGTTTTTCTTTTTCTTTATCAATTCCGCTTTATATTGAATGAATGCGTTTGCATATGCTGCGGTTTTGAAGAACCAAAAGCAAAAGGCATGCCCAGTCAACTCAAAAAGAATTGAGTAGTCAGTCAGTCGCACAGATATGTACGAGTATATAAAAGCCTTATTGTGTTTTATATTTAATTTCAGTTAAATCTTAAGCATCAAAGCGTTAACGTAAACTTGTGAACGGACTGAATTAAATTCCTTTTAAATGCAAATACATATTTCATATAACAAGAAATTTTATACGAAACTTAAAGCAAACAAATAAAATACGCAACAAGGCCGTCAGTCAGTCAGACAATTCATTGTTTCGTGAAAGAAAAAAAAATAATATAAAACTAATTATTACCCACAAACTTATGAATTAACAATAGCAAAAAAAAAAAAAAAAAAAAAAAACAATAATAACAACAATTTTGCAAGAAAATTGTAACTAAAACAATTATTTGAAATAGAAAAAAATCACAAAGGGAATTAAAAGAAACTAAAACATTATTGTGAAGTGACTAAATGTTATTTAAGGTGTTTGTGGCATATTGTTCTATAATTTAAGCTTTAAAATGAAAGTATTTGTTGCATTTGGATTTATAATTTTAAGCGCCATAGCAGCCGTGCAAGCTCAATCTGTCTATACAAATTCAAATTGTAAGTTGAAAATTTAAATTTTAACTGAAATACGAACTCACACAGAACGGAAGTGACATAAAATCGAAGCATTAGATAAATTTGTTGTTGCAAATTATAACTAATTGTTAATTGATTGTTGGCTTTGTATAGTGTTGCCTAAAAATTAAATAAAGATCTTTTTTCATCAGCTTGAAACGAGCATAGACTTCGGAAACGGGTTTATTATTCTTATTTTTTTTTAAATCAATAGTATTTTAAATGTTTAAAAAAGTTTGCCAAAAAAAAGTCGTGCATAAAAGATTAATAATGAACACTTATAAAAAAAGAGATTAATCAAGTGATGAAGTTTTTTTTTTAATTGATAAACAAAATGTTTGAAAATCATGTCTTTTTGTTGAAAAAAAAAACGATTATTCCAATGTACCAGTTGACCTTGAACTCAGGTCATAATTATTGAAATATTTACAATCAATAATTTTTTATGTAAATCTAACCAATTTCGATGGTTAAAGTTGTACCAACCAAAGAAACTGCTTAAACCAATCCATATAAAGCAGTTAAATGCACTTTAATAAAAAAAAATTTTATAGTAAAATTTCTGCAGTCAAGTTACACTTAAAAAAACTTTAGGTAAATTTAACCAAGTTTGTTTGGTTAAAATTGCACCAATCAATACAAATCATTAAAAGCACCATTTTAGTCGAGATAAGCAAATTTTAAGTTAATTTTTCCTGCGTAATCTACATATTTTAAAGTACCCCTGTTCAAAATCTCAATTAATTTGTGTGACTTTTCAGGAAGTTATAGCACTATGATTTTGCACTTATCTTTTTTAGACTTTCTATTTCATTTGGAATAATACCTTAATTTACGTTATACTTTGGTCTATTTCAACTTAAATGTATTACTTATAGTATGTAAAACGATGTTTGCTTAAAAAAATTAAGCTTACTAGAGAATTTTCCAATTTAACCGTAAAATAAATTAATTTCTAAAAATCGACTTTAAAGCTTAAAAGTGCTCTCCTGCAAAACTGTAAAATATGACTTAAGCACTTTTTCCTTATTGCCATATTTTTCTTATTGATATACAGTCATATCCCGCTTTAACGAACAATTTATCTGGCTGATGCGTTACAGCAAAAAGCTCGTTAATACCGGTATAATTATTTTCTTTATTTTCATTTAAAACAAGGATGAAAAATACCCAAAAAAAATGCCACAGGAAATAAATAGAAATTTTTTTTTACTTAATTTTGTTTTCATTCAAGTGGTCGGTCGATATGGAAAAAAATATACGCATTTGCATTAAAAAAAATTATTATATCGAGTATACAATTCGTTGATTTGTTCTTTAAATAAGGTATTCAAACCCAGTAAAAAAATGGGAATCATTCTGAAGGCACCACATTTTCATTGCTTCCAAAAAATCGATATTTTTAATTTGCCGATAGTTAGCAGAAAACCAAGTAGAAGTTTATTTTAATCACAAAAAACCTTGTAGTTTTTCCATAGTTTTAGTAAATACTCACCAAAATGTTAAAAAATCGATTTTTTGAAAGAAATTTTTGAACTAATTTTGGCCTAAAATTTAGAAGTTATTTGCTTAAATTTACATGAAAACACGGTTTCGCGTTTAAATTCGTATAAAAAGAAACGAATTGTTAAAATAAGTAACTTTTTAAAGTTTTTCCTAGATGAAAATATTACCATAGAACACAAAAAAGGAAATTTTTCTTAAAATCGCTTCTAATTCGGTGACTAGGCATCGAAAAAGAGAACTTCTTGCAATGACAACCCGATGTAAAAATCATTAGATCGGATCAAAATTTGAACTACTTCCAGACTGCAAACTCTACATTTTCATGACTTCTTTGGAGTGTCTTTTTTTACTGGGAAGTAAAACGTTTAGTGAGCGAATGTGTTGAATTGAGTATTCATTAAACCGGGACATTACTATATGAGATTAAACTTTTCCATATTAATTAAATTCGTAATAAAAAAAAATATATAAAAAAGTTTGTCTTAAGTAAAACAAAAATAAGCAAATTAAATAACATGTGCATAATTAGTGAAGAACAAACGACAATGGCAAGACTGTTGTAAGTTTACAGTTAATAAAGTTGAGCTTTCATTACAAAAAAAAAAAGAAGCTTTTAGCAAATTGTAACACGATGAATAAAAACAATTCACATATTCCATTTGCACTGAAAAGCTGAGTATATAAAACAGAATTTTGCAACCTTCGAAAACAGCTAGTTGTTCCGTTCTACTACGTGTTTGTCAGAATATTTACAATTAACTTTGGTGTTAATTATTTGTTCCTTAATAATTATCACATGTAATTTGGCTTACAAAGCGATACGAACTTTAGCCTAATCAAATAATAGCAATAAATTCGTAATAATTTTGTACTTGATCTAATGCAGGAAGTGAACACAGACTGGCAAATTGGTTTCATGTTTATAAACAATTGTCATAATCATAGAAATCATTTGCTCGAACCAAACTTATGGGCAACACTGTACTTGAGTAAGGTGATGCGGCATAACGCCATAGCCATTACCATAGAAAATTGAATTTTGCTTTAATGATTGCTATAGCATTATGGCTATGGCACGTCTAATTTTAAGCTTTACTAACTCAGCCATACAGAGACTCAAAGTTTTAACAGCATAAATTGATTGTAAAAAAGACAGAAACTTGGGCTCTGAAGACATTATGTTAACAATTTAAGTAGACTATTTCAATAATCAAAACCAAATGTATTCTAACTAAATTGCAACAAAAACTTTTATTAAGAGTAAAATCAACAAATCAGATTGGTTAGATTAACCTTTATTTCGTTACTTCTTTGGTTCCAGTTTGGGAAACATTCGATTAACCAAAAATTTGACGGCTTTTATTATATTTCTAGTTATCAAGCGAATCACAACAATAAATTGCATTTATAGTAAATTAACAATCAAAATTGGTTAGATTAACCATAATAATGGTTTTCCCATCTAAATGACAAAACTAAGTTTTAGTTTAAGCCATCAGCCTATATCGCTGGAGTTTTGCAGCAAAAGATTTAGATATTATAATTTAAATTTTTTAACATCTCAGTTAAATAAATACAAAAGTTGCACTTAAAATGCCTGTAACAATTTAACTTAGTTATTTTAACAGAACAAATTTGTTCTTATTAAAAAAAAAATAACTTACATTATCAATTTGCAGGGTTAGACGATTGATTGAACCACCCTAATGTTTTGTGTAAAATAATTTTTTACTGATTCAAATTACATAATCTGTGGAAAAATTCAAACTTTCATAGTTTATTCATTTTGAGTCGATGTGGCCATCTTTTGGGTTTACTATGGCTTTCAATGCGCGAATGAGATCTTGCAGAATTCTGCAATAGCTTTCTACAGCGCATATTTTTTAATGCTCACCTCGCTTTCCATCTGGAGAATTCGAATTTCATTATGTAGACGAAATGAAGGGCAGCGCATGGTTTTTTAAACATTCTTGCTTCACACGAGCTTTACGATTAACGTAGTAGCTATTTCATATTAGAAAATCAGAAAAGTAAATTGTTTATTTAAATCACAACAACAATTTGCACGAAAAATAATATAACAAGTTAAAATTGATTTGATTCAGCAGACAATAAATATATTGTTAATTGACATTTCAACAACAATTGACATTAACTATAAGATTCACAATTAAAATAGGATAGATTAATCTACAATTTATTTTAGGTAATACTCGTATAAACACATTTTGTCCTAATCTTGTTAAAATATTCAAAAGTCCCAGAAATCCGAATACAGTAGTTTTGATTTAGCTGCCTTTTGTTTAAGTGCACTAAACTGATAAATTTCTGTCACTATTCTTTAAAATCCCATACAAATTCGTTTTTTCAGTGCACTTTCTATACCTGCACATTTAAGATAAGTGCCCTAAAATTTTGGTAATTTTAAAAGATTTTCATACAAAAAATCAACGTCAGCTGCACATTGACTTAGGGGATGGTCACACTTGGGCAAATATTTGTTCAAAAAACCTGACCACAAAATATTAATGAAAAAGCTTTCAATTCAGATAGGTGTTTGTTAAGTTAAATAGTTTCCAATAATGTTGGAATCAATGACGATGTCTATTAGTTGTTTATGAAACTGTTTAACTTAAGAAACACTTGTCTGAATCAAATGGTTTTTCACAAACATTGAGTGGTTAAGCTTTTTTGGGCAAATGTTTGGCAAGTGTGATCGTGCCTTTAACTGCACAAAATATATTTTTTCTGTAATTATTGTACAAAATCCTTTTTAAGTGCACTTTGTATACCTGCGCATTTAACATATTTTTTGTCGGTTATAAATTATGCTCATATAAAAAATTTAAGTTAGCTGCACAAATTAAAAAAATGTTGCTACATACACTCTAAAACATTAGCCCAAATTTAGGATCATATTTTGTCTAAATTGTTGTTGAAATATTCTTATTGTCTAAATTTATATCGATTGTGTAGTTATTTGTATCAAAAAAACAATATTTGTCTCATTTTACACAAAAATATAAATCTGCTTTTAGATGTGTTTATTTTTAAACAAAGTGTGCTACATATAACAGCTACATATGCCTAAATAACGTCAAAAAGTTGAAAAATAAACATATGTGCGTAAAGCAGCAGAAATGTGTTTAACAAGAAGAAAGAAGAAAGAAGAAGCTCAAAAGTACACATTTTCTAACAGAAGCACGCCATATTAATATAAAATGAATTAAAATTAAAATAAAGCTATTTTTAAATAATAATTGTATGTGTTTTATATAAATAGTGATAAGTTAATATTGTAAATAATGAGTAAAAAAATTATTAAATTAAAGCTTTGAGTTAAGACAGTATTGTTAAACAAGTGCGATATATATACATACTTATGTTAGAAACAAAATTACTCAAATTTTAGAAATTTATTTTTCATTTTTATTCAAATTCTAAAAATTACATGTAAAATTTAAAGCAAAACGTGAATTTTTTATGTTAATTCAGTAAACCTTTTTATCAATAAATTTAATTAAACACATGTATTAAATGCATTTTTATTAAAAAAAAAAAACATATTTTAAAATTAAACACAAGGGGGAAACTAAACACAAATTGCGTAAAATTGTTAAACATATTTTGTTCAAAATTAAACATATAGTGCTCAAAAATCAACAAAACGTTGAAAAAATATAGTTGTGTAATTTTAGGTCGAAAGTAGTATGTAAAGTGTTGACGTAATTTTCAACAAAAGTGTTTTAGAGTGTAAGTATGCAACCATGTATGTGTATAAAACTGAAGTCAAAAATTGTATACCTGCACATTTAGTATCAAATCACACTATGCAAGTCTTATTGCTAAGCTGATTCGTTTCAGGGAGAGAGTGACGAGGGGAACAGCAACCTTTCTTTTCCCCCGTCTCTCTCCCCTAACAAACTAATCAGCTTAGCAATAAGACTTGCATAGTGTAAATTGGGACTTAGGCACGTAAGTGCATTTAGGATAACAGCATTTTCGACTTATCTGCACAAAAAGACGTGCAAAGTTGACTGTGCAGCTAAGTCAAAATTACTGTACATATATACAAATTCTTGTATTTAAAGAAATTACCCAGCAAAAAATTTCAAAACAGATAATCGAGTTTGGAATTAAGCATTTTTGGCGGAAGCTCTTCCCTACTGCATTACCAACTTAATGATTTTAACAAGGCGTGAGACTAAGATAATCGATTCTTGAGAAGCACTTACTTTTTTTTATTTGGCAACTTCTTCACGTAATCTATTTAATCTAAAAAAATCATTCTCCTCATTTAGCGATTGGCAACTTGTACATAATTTTTTTTTAAATTTAGGTAATGTGAAATGTAAGCGAGTAATGAAATTTGGCAATCAGAAAAGTAAGTCATTATATGGCAAGTAGTGCTGATGGTAATGTGTAATTTTTTGCTGGATAATGCGATTTTATTTATTAGTTTATTACTGCTTAATTAAAGTAAATATTCTAATTTATATTTATGTAGATGCATACATACAATAAATTATTGCAGCTTATGTTTAAAAAAAGAACCGCAAAAATTATTCTAGAGTTGTGCTTATCAGCTCTTTTGAGTGACCGCTCTTTTCAGCTCAGCTCACTTTACTGAAGTATTTCATTCAGTTGGCTCAGTAGCTCAGTTCATTTGTAGTGAAACATTTTATCAAGCATGAAGAGCGAAAACAGAAACATAAAAAGTGACCGATTTATACAGTGAGTGTGTGTGTGTGTGTGGTCATACATTACAAAACAAGGCAGATGAAGTATGTATAAAAAATAAATAAAAATAAAATACAAGTACATAGTTTAATGAGTGGAATTTGTTATGTTATGTTATGTACATATGTATGCACAATCAAAATTAAAATTATTTAAGGTTTCAGGTATTTTAATATTATCACAATACATATAAAAATTCTTTTTATGTACTTGTGCGACAAAAGAAAATTGCTAAAAAAAAACACAAGACTTGTATCGAACTCTTTCATCAGGTCGTTTTAGACACAAACCTATTATCAAACACACCTAAAATACGTAGGTTTGTGTCTAAAACGAGCTGCTGAAAGAGTTTGATAGAAGTCTACATGTAATTTAAATGGGTTTGATTATAGGTTTGTGTCTAAAACCAGCTACTGAAAGAGTTCGATACAAATCAAGAAACCACTCAGTACTAAACTTGGGTCGAACTCGTTCACTAGTTAATTTTTGCCACAAACCAATGATCAAACTTATGTAATTTAAATGGGTTTGATCATTGGTTTGTGGCAAAAATGAACTAGTGAACGAGTTCGACCCAAGTCTACTCAGTACTGAGCTGAAAGCCCTCAGTGGATTGACTGGCTCACAGCGCTCAGTGAGGTGAATCGTTCAATTGAACTAGTTCATTCATGAGCTGCACAACTCTAAATTATTCAAAATATATTAAAAATAATTTTAGCGACATCTCCAAAATAACAGAAATGTTCTATTAAGTCCCTATTTACACTATGAAAGTCTTATTGCTAAGCTGATTAGTTTATTAGGAGAGAGAGACGGGGGGAAAAGAAACGTTGCTGTTCCCCTCGTCTCTCTCTCCCTGAAACTAATCAGCTTAGCAATAAGACTTGCTCAGTGTGATTTGGGACCAACCGCAAGATAAGAAAGTTGAAGAAGCAAGCGCAGAAGAAGTGTCCAATTAAAATGGTTTAAAGAAGAAAAATACAAAAAATAAGCATACAGTGTTACCGTTGTGGAGACTAATAATGTCAAATAAATTAAAAAATTATTTTTAACTTTTTCCCAGAAATCGTGTTTTTAACTTTAATCACACTGTACAGAAAAATAAAATTTTTTAAAAATAAGCAACTGCGTTATCGTTGTGGAGACTATAACATCAAATAAGATAAAAAAAAATTGTGTAGCCTTTTCAGAAAAATCGTGATTTTAACTTTAATAATTTTATAATATATATTTTTTTTATTAAGAATCTTCTGCCAGGGGCCTAAAATAAATTTAGTAAAGTGCGACTCTGACTAGCGCACGAAGGGTTCCGTACGAACACTAGATATGTAATTTAATACACAGAGAAAAAACTGCCTCATAGAATTAATAAGATTTTCTCTATTAAACGTTTTTAGGCTAAGGGGTATCCCAGCAGAAAGAAGCGAAGATTTTTTCATAGAGATTCCTTATTGTTTTTACGTGGTAAATCTTATTAATTTTATCAAGAAGAAAATCACATAAAATCAAGAAGAAATCTTATTATTCCCAACTTTTTTTACTCAATTGCCGTTATTTTTGGCACCAAAAAAACAATCCATAGAGAAAAACTTCTTGATTCTATTAGGTTTTATTATAAATTGTAAACTATAGGGATTTCTTATTTATTTTATTAGGTTGCCTTATTGTTTTTTTTAAAAAAGGTTTTCTTCTTGATTTTATTAGGCTATCTTATTGATTTTTTCAATAAGGGTTTCTTCTTGATTTTATTAGGTTCCTATATGATTATGTGTAAAGCATCTTATTGATTTTTTCAATAAGGAAATCTTCTTGATTTTATGAGGTGTCTTGTTATTTCATATCTATAAATAGACACAGACAATTTTTTTTTTCATGATCTTTTTCGTTTTTGTACAAGCATGTTTGCAAAATTAATGGTTATTCAGACTGCTTGTTAGCATATTGGTTAGAGTGTTTGTCTATCAGTCAGAAGTTTGGTTCAATACTTGTCTCCTTTCAAAGTATATGGTATAGGATTTAAATGAAAATATATAAGTAAAGCACAAAGAATAAAGAAAGACATAATTTTTTTTTTTATTTTATGAGGCCGCCTCATAAAATCAAGAAGAAAACCTTATTAAAAAAAATCAATAAGATAACCTTATAAAAACTACAAGATTTCTTCTTGATTTTTTCAAATGAAATTAATAAGATTTCCTTATGGGAAAAAAACCATAGAGATTTATTATTAATTTTGTTCTGTTTTATGAGGTAATTAGTAGGCACTGTTTTCTCTGTGTACAAACTTCATCCTATATAATATATAGTTTTGGCATTTTTTCGTTTTTGGGATCTTTTCGGTTTTTTTGTTTTGGCGGTTTTTGCGTTTTTTCGGTTTTGGCGATTTTTTTTTAAGTTTTGACTCTTTTTTTAGTTTTAACACTTTATTTTCTTGTTTTGGCGATTTTTTTCGGTTTTTGGCGTTTTTTCATTTTGGCGATTTTTTTTATTTTTGGAGATTTTTTTAATTTTTGCGTTTTTTTTTTTAATTTTTTTTTTAGTTTTGGCGACATTTTCGCGTTTTGGCGATTTTTTTCGATTTTTGGCGTTTTTTATCATTTTGGCGTTTTTTTAATTTTGGCGATTTTTTTGAATTTGGCGATTTATTTTAGTGTTAGAAATTTATATTTTAATTTTGGCGATTTTTTTCGTTTTGGCGATTTTTTTTAATTTTTGGCGATTTTTTTTGGTTTGGCGATTTTATAATTTTCGAATTTTTTAGTTTTACCGTTTTTGAAAATTTCAAGTTTTTGGCGATTTTTTTAAGTTTTGGCTCCTTTTTTAGTTTTGACACTTTCTTTTTTTTCTTGTTTTGGCGATTTTTTTCGGTTTTTGGCGTTTTTTAATTTTGGCGATTTTTTTTGCCGATATTTTTAATTTTTGCGATTTTTTTAATTTAATTTTTTTTTCGTTTTGGCGACATTTTCGCGTTTAGGAGATTTTTTTTCGATTTTTGGCGTTTTTTTTAATTTTGGCGTTTTTTTTCATTTTGGTGATGTTTTCAAATTTGGCGATTTATTTTAGTGTTAGAAATTTTTTTTTAATTTTGGCGATTTTTTTCGTTTTTGGCGATTTTTTTTTAATTTTTAGCGATTTTTTTTTTGGTTTGGCGATTTTTTAATTTTCAGTTTTTTTAGTTTTACCGTTTTGGAAAATTTCAAGTGTTTTACCTGATTTACATTAAGCATTTTTTTTTATAAAATTTCATGAATTTTGTTGCACGCAACTTTTTCTATTTGGCAATTGCAGCGCTATAAGAAAGAATTACATAAAAAAAAGCGTAGAATGAATTTCTGATGCATTTTTGACAACTTTTTCGATATAAGTTCCTACTCTAGGCTTCATATTGACAAATAAAAATTTTCATGCAACTAATTTCATGAAAAAAAATGCTTAATGTAAATTAGGTATTTGCCTCTTACGGTTTACAAGATATAGCAAATTGTCAAAATTACGTAGTCAAAATTGCATTATTTCCTTTAATTTTAATTTTTTTTAAATTTTAGTGTTAATTGTTGTAGTCTGTATAAAAATACACCAATTTTACAAATTTCAAGTTTCAATATACAATTTTCACCTTTGGTGTACGGAACCCTAAAAATACATACGTGTATCGGCGTTTTAAAGGTATACATCTGAAACTCATTTTACGGCCTATTTAAAGTTGCACCCTTGTGTAGTAAGCAAATGTAGAAAATCGTGTGATACTTAGATTTTTGGTATATAGTGTATTAAGAGCATTTATTTATTCAGAATATTACAAGCGAAATTTTATTGGCATACATTAAATCTCTAACTCTTCTAGAAATGGGTAATTTTTGCAATTAAAAAAAAATACATAAACGCCTTCAAAACAGGGATATATGTAGCTGAAATAATCTGCGAAAATATTTGTCATGCAATTCTACTATAGATCTCAGAACACACTTGAGTCGAACATTCATTTTTAATACCAGAAATAACCAACCCAACATTACCGCTTCTCTCCGCTTAAAATATTTTGGCTAAAGTTAACCCTTCTTTTACTTCCGGATATCTCAAACAATTTCAGCACTAAGTAATTGAAATTCCTACAAATTGGACAATGAAGGTTAAAACTTTGTCAAATTTTTTATGATATTAAACATGGTCCTTCGAGCCCCTAGATGTGTAATTTTTCTTCTGATTTAAAAAATAATAATACAAATTGTATATTCAAATAAATTTATTATTTTTAGCAATCTTATAAAGATAAAGGGCCTTATTCCAAAAAAAATTTTTGATATTATGAAAGGTTTATTAATAAAATATCCTTAGAAAATTTGTTTCATAAACCTCTTATTAAACTGAAATGTTTTTTATGAATAAGGCAGAAAGTATGCAACGGTTTTATTTTGAAAAAAAAAAATATATATTTCACGTAAGTGCATGGCTGCACAGAAAAATGCTAAAAGGTCTAGTTTAATTTTTTCTTCTCTTCCTTAGAAAATTACATTAATTAATAAAAATATTTCATGCCATAAGAATTGAAAATACTGATTAAAAAATTATTTCTAATTTTAAAATATTTTATGATATAAGAAGTTTATAAAACTAATTTTATATAAAATTTTGTTTTATAACATAAGTTTTATACATCACAAATATTTTTCTTTTTATGAATAAGGCCTTAATAAATTTTAAATAAATATCCTAGAACACTAAAACTGGGCACAAACAAAAGACAATAAACTGAAAGAGGTGATAAATGAAAGTAAAAATAAAAATGCTTCTTTGTTAAAGAAATAAAAGATAATGAAACCGCAAAGATTAAAAAATAAAACTTAAACAAGTATTTTAGAGTACAACAACTAAACAACAACATCAACTAGATGTTGTTGTGTGTACGAACATCCTCCCAAAGGGATTCCCCCAGATCACAAGACATTAATTTAGTATTAAAAAAAAATCACAAACAGTTTATTAAAATAGTTATTTTCTTCTCTCTCTCTATCTCTCTCTCTCATTAAAGATTTTATAAACCACAGACGCTGTGAAAACCCCAACCAAAAACCAGGCGCCTGCGTTGCCATTCACGATTGTCAGGTATTATTGCAGAGCGAGCGCTCATTTGTGGAAGCATCACGATGTGGCGGTGGTTTTGGCTCAACACCGTATGTTTGTTGTTCCAGCGATACGGGATTCACCCGTGAGCCAAGAAATCAAGCAATAAGCGTAACCACAACCACAGAACCCGACTATAGTTTTGATGAAGAATCAATATTAAGACAATTCTTTAGGAGGAATTTTGTCCCTACAACAATATGGCCGACGCAGGCAAGATTGCAGCCCCCAGGCAAATCATTATATTTACCAGAACCTCCCACCTGTGGTGGAGAATTCATAGACAATCGTATTTATGGAGGAAGAGATGCCGACTTATATGAGTTTCCTTGGATGGCATTTTTAGAATATACAAAGGCGGGCAAGTTAATTAAGCAATAGTTTAAAAAAAAATTTAACAATTATAATTATCTTTACTACAGATCCCACCGAGGAAGCCGTATGCGCGGGCTCTTTAATTAATTCTCGTTATATTTTGACTGCCGCTCACTGTGTAGAAGGTCCGATTTTAAAACAAAAAGGAGAATTGTAAGTAAAACTTTTTATGGAAAATGTTGCTTTAGAATAATATAAAAAAAACTTCTTTTAATTACCAGAGTTGCTGTTCGACTCGGCCTAAGAGATTACACAAAAAACTCTTTTTTCCCGAACGACGATCAGCGTTTTCGTATTGTTGAGAAAATTGTGCACGAAGACTACAAGCCTCAAAAGACACCTTTACACGATATTGCTCTACTACGACTAGAGGATAATGTGCGTTATTCGAAGGCTGTACGACCCGTTTGTCTACCCTCGGCAATGTCACCTTTTCATCTCAAAGCGGATACCAAACTCACCGTAGCTGGTTGGGGTTCAACGGAATACGACTCGAGCAGTCCGATTAAACAAAAGGTAAATGTTGCTGTGGTGGATCAAAAGTTTTGCAAACAGCAATACGGCAAATTAGGCTTAACAATTGAAGCGACTCACGTGTGTGCCGGTGGCACGGCGAAGAAGGACAGTTGTCGCGGTGACTCTGGTGCCCCACTTATGCATTATCGCGACGGTGTTTGGGTGCTGGAGGGCATTGTGTCGTTTGGTCGCCGCTGTGGCTACAAGGACTGGCCTGGTGTATACGCTCGTGTCAGCAGTTATACTGCATGGATTAGCCAGAATGTGCGTAGTTGAGTTTGTTCCAAAAAATTATAAATTATTAATTAATCAACTAAGTGATTTTTGGTTAACTTAATTATTATTTTTCGAACTTCATTTGTTTCTATATTTATGATTTGAATAGCCTAAAGTTCGTATCGCTTTTAAAGCCAAATTACATGTGATAATTATTAATTAACAAATAGCACCAAAGTTAGTTGTAAATATTCTGACAACACATAGTTGAACGGAACAGCTAGCCGTTTTCGAAGGCCACTAAACCTTCATCATCAGCGTTCTTCTGTGTCTGGTCCACTGTGTGTAGTGTCAGTAGATGTAGATTTCTGCTTTATATACGAAACTTTTTTGCAAATGGAATACGTGAATTGTTTTGATTCATACGTATTTCAATTTGCTGAAAGATGTTTTGTAATGAAAAGCTCACCTTACCATCTCTAAATTTAGAACAGCCTTACCATTGTCGTTTGTTCTTTACTAATTATACACATGTTAGTTAATTTGCTTATTTTTGTTCTACTTAAGACGAACTTTTTTGGTTTGTTACTATTAAGTATATTTATTTAATTTTTGCCGCAAGCCAATGACTATTAATTTAGTTAATTTAATTATTATTTTTCGAACTTCATTTGTTTCTATATTTATGATTTGAATAGCCTAAGGCTATCGTATCGCTTTTTAAGCCAAATTACATGTGATAATTGTTAATTAACAAATAACACCAAAGTTAGTTGTAAATATTCTGACAACACATAGTTGAACGGAACAGCTAGCGATACGAACTTTGGCCTATTCAAATCATACATAAATATATAAGTGATTTTTAGTTTTTAAAAACATATAGTACTTTAGGCATTACACAGCATATATTGTTTTTTTATACTAACGACTTGAGACTTTTTTTTTGGTACTCAAACAACTCATTTAGATTTTAAGTAAATAAATGCTGAAATATATTGGAATAATTTTTCTTCTTCAGGATTTTTATTAAGTGTTTTAAATTTTTTTTCTTTATAAGTGAAATTAATTTTATTAATGAATAAGATTTTCTTTAAGAAGACCAGAAAAGGTAATTTAGACTAGCTGAGGAAATGCACTTCATCAGCAATATTTAAATAAGATTTTATGCAAAATGCATACAGCAATATATACATATACAAACCAATATAATAATATACCAATACAGACCAACAAAAAGTTACAATTAATTAAACAATTTTTACATAATAAAAACTAATTATTAACATTTAAGAACAAAATAATGTTACGTTTTATAATATTAACGTTTATAGAATAATCAATGAAAACATAATAATCATTAAAGTTTCTGCATAATCTCCTCAAAGTGTTAGCGTTCTCATACCTCGTCTGATGACATTTGAGATACAGGGGTGTAAAGTTCCTTGTTGTTCTAGCCGGAATATTGAAATTGATTTTAGTTAACAGAAATTCTGAACAGACAGATCCATTTAACAGATTTACTACGAATATCACATTAAGCATTAATCTTCTACTTTCTGCTAGAGAGTCTTGCAGAATAAGGTAGAATATTGCAATTTGGGTTCCAAGTTGTGTTTCCCAGGCTAAATAAAAGAAACTGTTTCTGAACTGATTCAATGCGATTCTTCTGATAATCAGTGTAAGGGTCCCAGATAATGGATCCGTTTTCAAGGATAGGCCTTACTAATGATGTGAATAATTGTTTAGTAATCATGCGATCAGTAAATTCTTTAGCCCAATGCTTAATATATGCTAGTACACCACGAGCTTTGTTAGTCGTCATGATGATATGATTATTGAAATTTAATTTTGAATCAAGGAGAACACCTAAATCCAAAAATTCAGTAACGGTTTCGAGCTGATATCCTCCAAGCGAAAAACGGCACTCAGAAATAAAGTATCGTGAAATCCTCATATGCTTGCACTTTTTCAGGTTGAGAGACATCATGTTGACTTTGCACCAATCGAAAAAACTATCTAAGTCACGTTGTAAGTAAATGCTATCGGAGATATTGTTATAACTTAGAAAAATTTTAACATCATCGGCATACATTAAAACATTACTATATGTCGTCATTCAAAAAAATGGAAAATAAAATTGGTCCCAAGTGACTCCCTTGGGGGATACCAGATTTAACAACGAAGTTCTTAGAGGTGACGTTATTGAAAATAACACACTGCTCCCGGCCTATTAGATACGATTTTATCCAATTCAATGCATTAGTTGACCATCCAATATGGTGAAGTTTCAATAATAATAAAGAATAATTTACTTTATCAAAAGCCTTGCTGAAATCAGTGTAAATGACATCAGTTTGTTGCTTATTGTTAAAACCTTCATGAATTAGGGTTGTAAGTTGTAAAAGATTTGTTGTTGTTGCGCAGCCTTTTCTGACACCATGTTGATGAGCAGATAAATACGATGATATTTGACGACTAATGTTGTCCGTAATACACTTTTCGAAAAGTTTAGGAATTACACTAAGCTTAGCAATACCTCTGTAGTTTGCAATGTTTGATTTATTACCAGATTTAAAAAGTGGATATATGAATCTTTCAAAGCTTTAGGAAAATAACCTTGTTCAATCGATAAATTAAATAATATTTCCAATGGAGTAGAAAGTGCATTTGCACAATGCTTTAAAACACAGCTCGGTATACCATCAGGTCCACTATAATATGATGATTTTATGTTTTTTATGGCAGATAAGATTTGTGATGTAGTTATTGATGAAATATGTATTGGTTGACTTTCAACAAGTGAGTACGGATTGTATACTCGGTGTCCGAATATGTACTTGAGAAAAAGTATGCAAATAAGTTACTTATGTTTAAACTATCGCTGGATTCGCAATTTTCGTATTTTAATAAATTGGGGCATATTTTGGTGTTCTAACATTCTAACATTCTTTCGACTGCACCAAGCAATGTGAAAGTAAATAGAATCGCCTTTTTTCACATTAAAATTAATGTAATTTAAACGAAATCTTTTTTAAAATTAGGCTTGTATCTCATCTAACTAATTCGGAAATTTAAACCAATATATATTTGGTTTTAATACATAGAAAAGGGGATATGAAAAACATGCCCACATTAGCAACCAATTTTGCAAAAATATTCGGAAGTATGCAGACACCAAATCTTTTTTTTTGCGATTCGGAAATTTTCATTATAATTGAAAACGTTCGAAAGTCGTGACAGACACGTATATCCTAATTTACACTATGCAAGTCTTATTGCTAATCTGATTAGTTTGTTAGGGCACAGAGACGAGTGGAAAATAAATGTTACTGTTGCTCTCGTCACTATCTCCCTCAAACTAATCAGCTTAGCAATAAGACTTGCATAGTGTAAACTAGGACTATAAAAGCATACTCCCATTGCCGCTACACAGAAAAAAATGATTTGTAAATACAATTAATTTTTTTTTTGTTATATCAATTAAATAATTAATTGATTTTGAACTTACAACGATTTTTGTAAATACAATTAACGAAATTGTAGGTTAAAGGAAAATCTGAAAAATATTTTCAATTAAATACATCAACAAATAATTTGTTGAAATTTATTAATTTTTCCAACATTAATTTTTGTTACATTTCAAAGTTATTTCAATTAAAGTTATTGTTATATTAACAATGCGAATTGTTGAGTTTTTGTACAAATTTTGATTATCATAATTGTTATATTAACAATGTTTCTTATACACTATCACAATACTCGAAACAATTTTTTGCTAGTCTGCGAGAAAAACACTAAATGTCTTTTGGCGGAGTTGAACCGGCAACCTCAAAACTCATAAACCAACTTACTTACCTCTCAGCTAGAGAGCAACACTTTATTAGATACACAAATAATGAATACACACAAAACATGATTTCTTTTTTCTGCTACATGTGCGCACTCCGTTATGATATAATTTAACAAATAATTTTGTTGAGTAATTTAATTGACTATAAAAATTTTAATTTGTTATATCAACAATGATGATTGTTAATATTTAAATCAAATATTAACAATTTGTTTTGTTGGTTGCATTTCGACGATATTTTTTTCTGTGTACACACCTTGTGGTCAGTGTGTGTGTGTGTATCGTTCACTTGCCATACACTGATAATCTTTACAACCTACGAGAAGTCGAATTACGTAATTGAAACCATACTAGTGATTATATATGTAGTATCACAGAGTTTTGCACTCATTTGTTCAATGCATCATGTGTTTTATTTTGTTGTGTTTAATGAATAAGAGTACTATTTTATTATTAGGTAAAAATGCTTTTAGCTGTTTTCAAATTATGAAACCTTTTACCAATCAAATGGTTATCATTAAAATGAATCCTATCAAATTAATTCCTTAACTTACTACAGCAAATGAACGAAACACGTTTAATTATTTCTAATCCTGGTGGTCTACTGTGTAATTCTAAACGGAAGAAAACGCTTTCGAATTTGTGTGTTTATAACATATAGGCTATTCCACATAATGTCACCTACGATGTCACGTACGTTGGTAGGCCAATCAATTAAGCTTGTATTTCAGAGAAAATTTCAAATATTTCTTTATTTCTTTATGTACTTTTGAGGAGCGTAAGTAGTTCTATCGTTGGTAAAATACAAGGAAAAATCTAACAGCATTGACCTGAAATACAAGCTTAATTGATGGGTCAACGTATGTGACATCGTATGTGACCTTCTGTGGAATTGCACACATATATTTTTTTAATTCAGCGATAAAAGAAAAAAATGTTAATAAAACAATTTGCTTGCAATAAAAACTTATGTGAAAATTCGGTCGAAAGCAGCATAAGGGCCTCAAGGACTTGAAGTTACTGTCAAGACATATTATATAATACCAAGATGCCTGATGCTACTAAAATTGTCAAAGACAATGATAGATTTAGCTTGGTGTGTGGGAAATAGACTAGCTTGAAAAATAAACGATACTTGAAACATATCTTTTTTTTTTTGGGACCGAATCCCAAGTTGTTTAACCTTGGCGTGATGAATATAAAATAAAAGTGTGCTGCTTCTGAATTGAAAGAAATTATAGAATCAAAACTCCATGAATCAAACACAAAATTTAAACGACACATTGTTGCAACAATTTCGGAAGGACCAAAAATATTGAAAATATTTGTATAATTTGTAATATCAATTGTGCTAAGCAATACCATACAAATCATTAGAAATATAAAGATACGTATTGAAAAATTATACTCCACTTTATCATGTAAAAGTTTTATTTAATAATATTTTCCCGAATACCTGGCAAATGCCGGTAATGGTTATAAATTCCTATTCCCGAGAGTTAGAAAAAGCCAGGAAATTAAAAACTCTATCTAGCACTAAAAATCGTAATCGAAGTCGAAATATGCCAACCACGAAAATATCCCCATTATGTTAAAGTCTAGCGGGAGCGCCCTCCGCTTAATTTTTATGTATACGCCCAAGGAGTTAGAAAAGTTTCGTAGGAATCGCTTGGGCAAAAAATTTGATGTAGGCATACAATTTTATATTTTACTGGCCGTTGGGACCACAACTTTGTTTTACTATTTGCAAAGGAAGCAGCCTTTTGGTAAGATCCTGAAGAGGCTGACGCCTAGCTCAGTTAAAAGAAACTGCGTTGCAAATAATTCAATTTTATTGATTTGTTTCCAAATTTGTTATTTGCCTGGAATCAGTGAAATTCACAAGAAAAATATATTATTAATAAAACGATATACTAAATTATAAATTTGCTACATTTTACCTCCATATCGCTCATTTACTTCAATAGTATCATAACTCGCATGTAAACTTTTCAATTAACATACAACTCAATGGAGATATGAAAACATATTCTTATCTCAGAAGGTGGTAGAAGCTTTTTAGCAATGCCGAATTATTCTGCATTATTAACTCAAAAAACGAATTTTTTAAGTTACGACACTATTGAAGTAAATCAGTATATGTGACAGCGCATAGATATAGGGACCTAAGGGTAAAAACCCGTTTTGTTCAGGAGAGCCATTTTAAAGATTTAAATGCGTATATCTTTGGTGTACCATCACATCATAAAACGCGCATATCTCTGGGAGGGAACACTTTTGGGGCATGGGATCGGTCTCATTCGATGCCCAGATGTTGTCCACTTAAAAAAAAAAAAAAGTGAAAATTGATTTTTTTTTTACCCTTAGGTCCCTTTCTCTATGCGCTGTCACATATACATTTTTGCAATTTTTTCAGATGCATATTAACAATTTTCCTTTCCACTGCAATCAAAACTGCCTTATCAATCTTTATAATCAATAAATAAAATTCCAAATTTAAATAAATGAACTCCTTAGCGTATGCTTTAATTATTCAACGAACAATCAGATTTGTTTCAACTGAAAGTGAAACTGAAACTGTAATTTCTCTTGCATGAATCACCAACAAAAACAAAAACAAACACATGAATTACACTATTGAGAGCCAACACAACAAAAACACACACACACACACACACACGCATATTCGTATTGCATAATTTACCAGTTCGCATGGCACGAAGTGTAAATGACCGGCAAGTATGGACTGACAAACATTATTGAACACCAGTCAGTGATGCCAACTTTTTTGGCTCTAAAAGCACATAAAAATTTATAAAAAGCACAAAAAGCGTAATTTTGAGATCTGAAAAGCCTAAAAAGCACTAACGTGAAAAACGAGCTTAATGTTTAATATTTTCTAGGCTATTCTCTATTTCGGCAATAATATCAGTATCTTTAGTAAAATATATCAGACGAAAAAGGTATGCTTTACACTGAAAAAATAAATACACCAAGTTTTTATTAAAGTAATTTTAAGAAATAAACAAATTTCTTAAAAGCACTACTTAGTGCTATTTCTCAGTTTGGCACTAACGCTCAAAATTTGGCGTTTTGAGTCTTAAAAAAGCGCTAAAAATAGTGCCAAAAGCACCAAGTTGGCATCGCTGTTGAACACCCAGTAGATATTCAATCTCGTTTCAAGTTATGGTTCCTGTCTTTCCGCAATTGCACTTTACAACAGCTGGAAGGCATGTGGGGAAAAGAAACCAACATAACAAACAAAAAAAAGGTGTCAGCAAAATAATTGTTGTTTTAATTTAGATTTTGTTTTTTGTTTTGCTCAATCATTCGTTGCTGGTTGTAACCATTTGGTGATCTTGAATGTTAATTTTGGTTAATGTCTGCAAAATTTTTTTGTTGTTTTTTTTTTTGAATTTTGCTTTTGAAATTGAGAGTATTGCTTTTTATTTGGACTATTCACGTATTTAACTTGTTTTGGTTCAATAATTAATAAATATTATTTTTTTTTTGCCAAATGGGGCCAATGTGGGATTTAACAGCTGTTAACTGATATATTCGTTAAAACTGCTGAGCTTCATAGTTAAGCGGTACGTTGATGGGACATGTTGTTTCCACGGTATATTGTGAATCTCTCAGTCTGTATTAATTTAATTATTATTTTGATTTGCTGAGTTATTAATTGGAACGCAAACAATTGATTCAAAACAAATGTGAACAAGTGTTTTTCGTTGTCTATTCATTGAATTAATTTTGTTGACTCGCATTCAGTTTAAGCTAACACAAAAAAAAAAGTTTATTAAAGAAAAACAAACGAAAAAATATACATACATACATACACACATACATTGCAAACGTACATATATTTAAGGTCGTTATAGCGTCATGTTTCTTCGCCGCTATTTAGCAATAACGTTTGTTATAATAAATTTAATGATCAAATGTCGTTGCATGAAAAAAGTTGCCGCCTACGCGAAGTATGAAGAGTCGCCCGCTGCCGTTTCCGCCGACTCAAATATTAATAATAAAACTAATACAGCGCTTATACCTTGTGAAATACCAAATGAAGATACGTTAGGCGTTTGCCTGGAAGTTGGCCAATGCCCGGCTTATTTGCAAGTACGCAATGCAACAAACTTGTCCGGGGAAAAAGTGAATTTTTTGAAAAAAGTTCAGTGTATTTCAAATAAGGCGTATGACAAGCGAGCCCTTAGCTTGGAGCCATTAGTCTGCTGCACTCCCAATGGCCAAGACTATCGTTTTCCAAGTATAAAATTTAGTAAAATCGAATACAGACGTTTACAGGATGCCACGTCGAGTTTGAAGAAGAAAAAATTAAAAAGACGCATACAAACAGTTGAGCCCATGGAGGGTTTTAATTTGTCGAACGAGTGTGGAAAGCAGGTAACGCAAAGGATTTATGGCGGTGAAATTGCAGAACTGGATGAATTTCCTTGGCTGGCACTGCTGGTATACAATAATAGTAAGCTCTAATAAAATTAAGTGGTTTTTGTGTAAATTGAATTTTGATGTTTTGGAAGTTGCTTTGCAGGTCAAAAAATTAATAAATAGCTGGATCATATACATTAGTAACATGACTTGTTGCAACCCAGTAAAAAAAAAATGGAAGTCATTCTGAAGGAACCACATTTTCATTGCTTCCAAAAAATCTATATTTTTAATTTGCCGATAGTTAGCAGAAATTCAAGTAAAAGTTTATTTTAATCACACAAAACCTTGTAATTTTTCCATAGTTTTAGTAAATACTCACCAAAATGTTCAAAAAATCGATTTTTTTAAAGAAATTTCTGAACTAATTTTGGCCTAAAATTTAGAAGTTATTTTCTTAAATTTACATGAAAACACTGTTTCGCGTTTAAATTCGTATAAAAAGAAACGAATTGTTAAAATATGTAACTTTGTAAAGTTTTTCCTATATGAAAATATTACCATAGAACACGAAAAAGGAAATTTTTCTTAAAATCGCTTCTAATTCGGTGACTAGGCATCGAAAAAGAGAACTTCTTGCAATGACAACCCTATGTAAAAATCATTAAATCGGATCGAAATTTGAACTACTTCTAGACTGCAAACTCTTTGGAGTGTCGTTTTTTACTGGGAAGTTTTACACTATCAACTTTTTCAAACCGGTCAAAGTTTTATATATTTTTAAATAAATTTTCTTCTTTGCTATTTTACTTGCAGAATGAATTATTAAGATTTTGTGCACTTAAATAATAAGAAAATATTATTGTTGTGCAGGTAAATGGTAGCATTCTGTGAATGATTATCCCATTTCCTGTTTGGTTTTCAAATTCCTGCACCAAATCGTAGCAATGTGTTTATTATATTATTCGGTTTTTGATACATTTAGGCTCAATTTTACAGTCTTTAGTTAACTAACGAAGATGGTTTAACGTACGAAATTTAGAAGAAAAATCGGTAGTTAATTACAGACTGTCAATTCAGACCTTATATAGAACGCCAAATTAATATTCCGATCTGGAAGCACTGTGACTTATTTTGTGCGATAAAATTTCTATTTTGCTTTACTTAATTTATGTTAACACCCGACCAAACAAGTAATAATTAAAAAAATCAAATAACCCCATTGCCACCAATTTTGTCATCTGAATTGAAAAAAAATTATAAGAGATCATTTTAAAATACCTATCGAATGATACCCAGTTTGATATAGTTCGCCGACTTTTTTTCGGATTTGCGAAAAGGCGTCTGTTGGCCGCCATATTGAGTTTTAACTATTCGTTGGTTGGTTATTGGTTTGCTGCAGACATAATGCAGTTTGAATATACTGTGCCGCAAACCAATAACCAACCGACTTACTGTCATATATATCTTTAGTGATACTCCCATGATTAGGACAAATCGATTGATGTAAGAATCATCAAAATCGGTCCACGCGTAAAGGAATACACATACATACATAGACTGGTAAACACAATTCCTTTATTTGCGTCGCGCAGTCCGGTAAAAGGGGCTGTTATAAGTTTTTTAGAGTGTGTCTGTGCATCTGTGTATCCGGGTGTATATGCACGTCCACGTACAGACCAAACTGCTTGATTTAGTTCGAGAGTGTTCGTAGCTGTGTTTGAACAAAAAAAAAAAATGTTCAGCCGTTTAGAAGATATCACATCTTTTCTGGATATAGCAGGGGTTTCTTAAATGTTTAATTTTTGTTATCCTACATTAGCAAAGAAAATAAAACAAAATCTATTTTTTTAAACAACAGGAATCCAATTTTGGCAGAGGAGAGAAAAAACTAAATTCTGTAAAGTGCTACTTTGACTCGCAAACGGAGGGTTTATACTAGACCCCTGCACAAGACCACTTACAAGAAGTTTTAAGACATGAGGGATTTTTCAGATGATTTACTACAGCAAGATCTTCTAAAACAAACGCTAAACAAAACCGTTTGCAAGAAACAGGTATATGAGTAAAGAAGAAAATACTTCGTGACAGAAGAATTTGTGATGCTTGCTTCTTCATACGCATGGGCGCGTATACAAACGTCATTAATGAACATACGCATACACGTTGTGTGTATGCTCTTTTATTTTTCTGCGCACACAAAAACGCACACATGCATTGGCATTAGTTGTATGCAGCGTGACAGTTTCAGCGACTAAAGTGGCAAATTGCCACTTTTTCGACTGCCTTTCCACTTTTTCAACTGCCTTGTCACTTTTTGTCCGTCTTTTTTAGGTTGAGTTAATAAATCAAATACATTAAAAATTAACAGCCGTATTCATAAAAAGAAGTTGATTGAGGTTTAAAATTCATATTAGTTAAAAAACGTTTTAAGGCTAAATAACGTTTTTTAAATATTGGTATTCATAATCAGTTTTTTAACTACAAATCAATTAACTAGATTTTTTTAAAATATTGTGGCAACACTGTATTCTTTATTTGTCACTTGCATATTAGTTCTGCAAAACAACGATTGTTAACTCACAAAGTACTCGTGTATATATTTGTTTATTTGTCGCTTTTCAGAAAAATATTATTTCTATAAAATAAAAGATGTGTTCCAACTTTTATTTAATAAAAAACGTTCACAACAAATCTTTGTTAGAAGTGCTTTTTATATGATTTATTTTATTGCAGATAAAGAAGCAGTAAAATAACGAGCTTTATTTTGTTTGTTTTGTGTTTATACATCACTAGTTAATTTTCTACAATTATACTATTTTTGTTAACACATAAAATGAGAAAACAATGACTGGGAATGGAGACTGAATCGCTCCTTTTCTTTTAAATATTCTATTGGAGTATATTTGATATTTCGGCAATATTTTCTATAAAAAAAAAATTACATTGTTTTCTTTTAATAACACTGGCATATGCATACATACATACATACATAAGTACATGCATACGCACACACATATGTAGATACATACAGGTAAAGTTCAAAATGTAAACAAAAACGAAGCAAAATTACAACAACGTCATCTTAAAATTGGTTTAAACATGGGGCAGTCAATTTTAAAATTTGCTGATTTACGCAAGGTTTAAAAACCGTTTTTTAAGCTAAAATTCTATTATGAATACAATTTTAGCGAAATTTGCTTAAACAATATTTGAAACGCGGTTTAAAATTTTTATGAATACGGCTGTAAAAGTTTAATGTAGTTTTCTCGTTTTGTCCCTTTTTTTTTTTTTTTTTTGATAAATCCCCTATTTGGCGCCACTTTTTGAAAAATGTCATCGGTCACACTGGTTGTATGCCCTTGCTACGAAAAACCACCCTAAAACACATAATAGCTTACCATCTACATCCCTGCAGTCAGACTGGGGCCAAGTGTCTCTATGTCAACACTAAAACTCTAGTAGTCGTTACATTGTCTACAATTTCTCTTTTATTCGTCAGTATAAAATAGAGAGAGTAAACAGAAGTGGGGTATTTCTGGTGAATTTTACAACAGCTTGTCAATATACATAAATTAGGTTAAAGAAATGTACCAGTAAAAAATGTACATGTGCGAGTAAAGATATGTTAGAGACAATAGTTCTAGTGTATTTCTGGTGATATTGTCAATGAACGCGTCAATAGATTGTTTTTCTTTTTTATTACTCTGTGCAATAATATTAAATAAATATATGTAGACGAGGGTTACTTAAATCTACTAGTGAAACTTTTGTTCAAATATCAGTAGCACTATTGACAATGTCACTAGAAAATCACTATAAATTTACTATTGACAACGAGCGAGGAAATATCGATATTGTAGACTAGACCCCCTAAAATTTGTTAGTGATTCTTTGGTGTCAATGTCTCCATGTGGTCCCAAAAGAACTACTTAATCGGTAGTGCTACAGTCTAGTGGTGGATTTTCAATGACAAGCTAATGTTAAATGTCAATAGATGATTACATTGGCTGGGGTACACCTGGTCAGTACTGCTACTGACAATGTCACTAGTAAAACACTACAATTTCACTATTCGCACTTTCTGCAGGGAAGCATTCACGCATCAACACTACTTCTTTTGAGTGTTTGTTACGAACAAGAAGTCTTCGCTACGAGAATATATTTAAAAAACCGGACATATTTACATTTCAAGACTGTTTATGTATCCCCCTATTTGCTACGGACAGTAACAGCCTGTTTGTAGAACACGACTCGTCAATAAAAAGCGCTAACATGTTAGCATTATCTATTTTTTGGGGTTTTAGAACACGAGCGTTGACGATTTTTATTAAGAAACGTAGCAGATGTCAGTTTATTTGGGTTTGTGCAACACGATTTGACTCACAATAAACGTCAAAGTGGGCGATTAAAAAATTCTAGTCGTGTTCAAAAAAGTGCACCAAAATAAACAAAACAATGAGAATACATATGCAGTCACATAAATTTTACATACCTTTTTTCAGAAAAATCATACGTTTTGTTCTTGAAATAACAGCAAAAATTATAAAGCAAAATATATTTTTTTTATTATAACGGGTGTTTTTTTAGAGGTATAGAACTTCGAATTGAAATAAAACACAAAAAAATCGTTTTAATGTCCATCAATTTGGCTTTATTGGAAGGATAATTTTATGCCATTAATGTTTAAATATGATTTCGGGCATGTGGCCGCCGCGGCTGGCTCGAATAAAGCCAATTCTACAGGTCCAATTTTCAACCAGTTTTTCGAGCATATGGGGCCGTATGTTGGCAATAACGCCACGCTTCCAAGTCCCCTAACGTTTCTGGTTTGTTGGCGTAGACGAGCGACTTCACATATCTCCAAAGAAAATAATCCAATGGTGTCAAATCACACGATCTTGGTGGCCAATTGACAGGTCCATTCCGCGAAATTATGCGCTCATCGAATGTTTCCTTCAATAAATCGATTGTGACGTGCGCTGTGTGGCATGTAGCGCCGTCTTGTTGGATCCACAACTCATCCACATTCATGCCATCCAATTCGAGAACAAAATAGTCGGTTATCATGGCTCTATACTGGTCTCCATTAACGGTAACTGACTCTCCAGCATTATTTCGGAAGAAGTATGGCTCAATGACTCCACCAGCCCATAGAGCACACCAAACAGTCAGTTTTTGTGGATGTAATGGCGTCTCAAGGGTCTCATGTGGATTCTCTTCACTCCAAATGCGGCAATTTTGCTTGTTGACGTAGCCATTCAACCAAAAATGAGCCTCATCACTGAACAAAATTTTGCGATGAAAATTAGCATCGAGATCAATCTCATTTTCGGCCCATACACCAAAATCACGACGCATTGCATGGTCTCGCGGCTTTAATTCTTGCACAAGCTGGATCTTGTAAGGTCGCAAGCCAAGATCTTTGCGCAAAATCTTCCATAAAGTTGATGGACAAAGCTCCAATTGCTGTGCACGGTGGTGAATCGATTCATTCGGGTCCTCTTCAACACTTTCCTCTACAGCGGCAATTGTTTCTTCGGTGCGCACTGTTCGACGTCTCTGCGGATGCGTATTATCATATAGAGTAAACGTAGTGCGAAAACGATCCATGGTTAACCGAATTAATTGCTCTGATGGACGATTATGTCGACCATAAAATGGACGGAGCTTGCGGTAAACTTCGCGAACTGAACCATTATTTTCGAAATAAATTTGCACGATTTGCAAGCGTTGTTCTTTTGTCAACCTGTTCATGATGAAATGGCAAACCAAACTAAATATTAATCACTTGACAGCTGACAAAATGGCCGCCAGTTAAAAAAGTGATGCCAACTTAAAGTTCTATACCTCAATAAAAAACACCCATTACTTGTATTTTATTACAGCAAAACAAATTGAAAGGCCTAATCACAAAGAATAAATATAAATTTTTACAATGAATATACAAATAAAATTATTGGAAGTCCTCGTTAACAGTGACTGCTTTCTTTTAGCTTTTTTTTACCAGTGTTTAAACATCGGGTACCAAGATTCCAGCTTTGCCAAACGCAGGATCCTTTGTAGAAATAATTTCCACGCGTATTAATACTGAGGTCACTTTTGAGCGGTTTGATTAAAATTATCATTAATGGCTTGCTTGCCCAAGATAACCAGATCAGACTTTTCAACAGTAAATTGCCAGTATCCTTGCCACAAATCTTGACATGAATGCTGCAATCAGGGCCCATGGCCAATGTAGCACCAATCCTGAGACTGAGTTTGTCTAATGAAAACACCAACAGCTTCATTTGCCAACTCTTTTTCTATCATTTTCACAGTTTCTTCCACAGAGTGTTTAACACCTTACCTTAATGGCATAATCCACTACACGTTTAACACCGACCAAAACGCGAGTATATTTTTTGTATTTTCGAAAGAATAGAATTAAATTTAATTAAAAAAAAACAAAGCTACAGAAGAGCCAAAAACAAAATAATTTTTAATTCATTTGTCAATTGTGTTTTCATTAATGCACATGAATAGGGTTGCCGTTTTTTTAAGCTAAAATAACAATTTCATATGAAAAAATTTAGACAAAAGCTTTTTTTAACATGTTGGCAACAGTAAGATTTAGTACATACCTGACATATGGGCGAATTAACGTAAGCTGCACGACAAAGTCGAGTCGCGTTATATAAACGCTTTTCATTACGTAATCGTTCATGAACTGGCTCGTCGTGAGTCGCCTTTGTCGCGTTCTACAAACAGGCTGTAATACTACATGAATTTCTTAAATTTGGAGCTAGTTTCTTTTTAGCGATTTTTTCGGTTTTTTTAAATTTTTTTTGGTATTGACGTTTTTTTGTTTTAGTTGTTTTTTTAGTTATAGCGATTTTTTAGTTTTGGCGTTTTTTTAGTTTTGGTGTTTTTTTTTTGTTTTGTTTTGGTGATTTTTTTGGTTTTCAACGATTTGTTTGCTTTTTTAGAATAAATGTTTTTAGTTTTAGCGATTATTTTAGTTTTGGCGTTTTTTTTTTGTTTAGCTTATTTTTTCGGCATTTTAGTGATTTATTTTATTTTATGAGATATTTTCACACACAAAATTTTTGTTTGCTTTCTGTAAACAGGAAAAAACAATCTTAAACGTTTTAACTGTTAGGGGTAAAATTTTTCTAATCGAGGGCCGGTTTGCCAATCTCCACAACCTTCGACTTGTCGCACAACTTGTCGTACATTTACGTTCAGAAACAAAAATAAATTTTAAAATTTAATTTTTGTCAAACATTTTTGATATTTATAGACCAGAGTAAATAATACTTCAATAAAATTTAACAATTTCATTTAAAAACCTTTTTCAGATGATTATGGTTGTAGCGGCGCCCTAATCGATGATCGGCATATTTTGACGGCGGCGCATTGCGTTCATGGCGATGGCTATCGTGAGAAAAAGGGATTGTAAGCGGTATAGTATGTTAAAGGATTTCAAAAATTCTCTCTAAATTTACAATTACTTAATAGAAAACATATACGTTTGGGAGAATTTAATGTAAAAACTGAACCGGATTGTATAGAAGAACCGAACTATTTGAGTTGTGCGGATGCTGCCATTAACATAGGAGTGCAGAAGATATTTGTGCATCCCAACTATAAAGACTATTCTTTCAATAAATTCGATGATATAGCGATTGTACGTTTAAAACATGCAGTTTCCTTTTCACACTTTGTTATGCCAATTTGTTTGCCCAATAGAACGAATAACGATTCTTTAAAGGAAGGGCAAATATTTTCAGTTTCCGGCTGGGGAAAGACAGATTTGTGTGAGTATGCTTAAAAGAACGAAAGTTAAGGAAAATAATGCATATAATTAAATTTCAGTTAATAAATATTTTATCGAAATTCCCAGTCCCATTAAACTTAAGCTACGTGTTCCTTTGGTGGCCAGGGAAAATTGCAGCAGAGTACTGAAATTGTTTGGTGTGCAATTGGATACTAAACAATTGTGTGCGGGTGGGGAATATGCCAAAGATACTTGTGCCGGCGATAGTGGTGGACCTTTAATGTATTTCGATCGTAAGCAATCAAGATGGGTTACCTACGGCGTTGTAAGTTACGGTTTTACTCAGTGTGGCATGGCTGGACATCCGGCTGTTTATACAAATGTAGCAGAATATACCGATTGGATACAAAAAGTGATCGAATATGTTGCTTAAAAAGGGAGAGGGAATATTATTGATGATTTTTTTGTTTGTTGAAATGAAAGTTTGTTATTGTTAAAAATATGTTCAAATAAAAAAATTGTAGTTAATTTTTTATTTTAATATTTATTTGTAACAATGATATGCATATAGACAACGCTGAACCCCCAGCAAATAAATTTCAAATTAAAATAAACTTCTGACAATATGTCGAATAATAAATTTCTTAAATTTTTAGTTAATTTTAATTATTATTGTTCGAACTTCATTTGTTTCTATATATGTATATGATTTGATCAGGCTAAAGTTCGTATCGTTTTGTAAGCCAAAGTACATGCGATAATTATTAATGAACATATTACACCAAAGTTAATTGTAAATATTCGGACAAACACGTAGTAGAACGGAACAACTAGGTGTTTTGGAAGGCCACTACACTTTCATCATTAGCGTTCTTTGCGTTGGGTCCACTGTGTTGTGTGGTGTTAGTTGATGTAGATTTCTGCTTTATATACACAACTTTTTTTTTTTTTGCAAATGGAATATGTGAATTGTTTTGATTCATCGTATTTCAATTTGCTGAAAGCTTTCTTTTTTTTGCAATGAAAGCTTAATTTTACAATTGTCGTAGATTATTTTTTATGATGCATTATAAACTAAACATGGATGTGTAAGTACAGTTTTACTCAAGATGGACCCACTGGTCCATCATCTGGTTCACCTGGTTCTGGGACTACACTCGTATTAAATGATATTTTCTGTAATTCCTTTTACAGATCAAAAATCTTCTATATACATACATATATATAAATTCATTTTTGCGTGTATGTCCTTTATGAGCGACTAAACCGCTTATCCGATCGCGATGAAATTTGCTGCACTTAGTCAAAAAGGTTATAGTGCATTACTTTTTTTTTAGACTAGGATCAGGAGGGCAATAGGGGGAAATTTCTGCCCCTCCAAAACGTTCAAAACGATTTTAATGAATTTTAGAACAAGGATGGAACTTATAAAAATTTAAATGGGCTCTGTACATTTTCAAAACTAGGACCAGGAGGGCGATCAAAATGATTTTAATGAAATTTTGAACACAGATAGATCTGAATCCAAAAAGTCACAAAGGCTATATATATTTTAAAACTAGGACCATGAAAGTGATATGGGGAAATTTCTGCCCCTCCGAAGCCTTCAAACTTATTTTAATAAAATTTATCGCACAGATATATCTGCATCTAAAAAGTTACATAAGCTATGTATATTTTCAAAACTAGGACCAGGAGGGCGATAGGGGGGAAATTTGTGCCCCTCCGTATCGTTCAAAAGGATTTTAATGAAATTTTGAACACAGATAGATCTGAAACCAAAAAGTCACAAGGGCCATGTATATTTTAAAACTAGGACCATGAAAGTGATATGGGGAAATTTCTGCCCCTCCGAAGCCTTCAAACTTATTTTAATAAAATTTATAACACAGATATATCTGCATCTAAAAAGTTACATAAGCTAGGTATATTTTTGAAACTAGGACCAGGAGGGCGATAGGGGGAAATTTCTGCCCCTCCGATATGTTTGAACCGATTTTAATGAAACTTAGAACATAGATAGATCTGCGTCTAAAATTCACATAGGCTATTTACATTTTCAAAACCAGGACCAGCGGGGCGATAGGGGTGAATTCTCTGCCTCTCCGAAACGTTCAAGCCAATTTTAATGAAATTCAGAAAATTTGTATATAGATCTGCATCTAAAAAGTGACAAAATTACCATAGCCATTTACTAAATTAGGACCAGTAGGAAATAAGGGGACAATTTCTGAGTATCAACTCAATTTTGGTGAAATTTAGCATATAGATCAATGATGCATTTTGAGTTTTTTGGCTTAGGGCTAAATTAACGATTTAAAAGGGCCAGAATACCTTTGATAGGGCCGAAAAAGTTTTTTAATGTACTTGACTATAGTTTCTAATTTCAATAAAAAAAAGTATGTATTAATAATATAATACATTTGATTTAGTTTTTTTACTTCTACTCAAATCCTGGTGCTTTTTAAAATCTGGAACTTGCAAAACTTCTCTATGTTCAGTATTTACTTGTTTTGTTTCCTTTTGAAAAAGTTTAATAGCAAATGGTACAATACTATTGGCCTCCCCACTCAAAACATGATCTGAAGTAGATTTCGGAAACCAGTTTAAATAAAAATCTACAAAAATTAAAGTAGTTTTTAAAACGGAGAAAACAAAATAAAATTAAAAACTTTTACTCCCAGGTTTGAAGTAGTTGAATTTTGAGCTAAAAGTGCCACAAATGGCCCAATTGTGCCACAATTTGCATCACTGATATAGATACCCCTTCGTCTAAGAGACATACTTTATCAGAAGTAAGAACTACCTGCTTCTCCGAAACTTTGGAATCGATTTTAATGAAATTTAAAGGACAGCTAGCCAGTAGTTTATAAAATAAAATTTTGTTAAGCACATTTCATGACAAATTTCATTTCACTTCTCTCTCATTCTCATCTTTATTTCAAATACCATTAGCTAAAAGTATGAATAAACGTTAGTATCTACATATACAAATTTGTCAATCTTTATGTGGGTCAAGGCCAACTAAAAACAAACAAAAACAAATCATGTTGTCAATATGTTATGTATTGTGTTTTTGAATTACAGTGAATCCTCTCGTAACCGGACACTCACCGTCCAAGTATTAGAGGTGTCGGCTTAAGAGGGAGAGGCACACATTCGTTTATTTCAATTTTGGATCTACAAAACTTGCTCGGTTATTAGAGGTGTATGGTTGTCGGAGGTGTCTGTTATGAGCGGTTTCACTGTATACGCAAAGAGTTTAAAAATTGAGCAGTTTGTTCTTAAGACTTTTTCCACTCTCTTTACAAAATGAATCAAAAGCTTTTAAAAATTAATGACAGCTATTGTTATTGAGCGACAAAATTGAAGGCGCCTTTGAGTCTTGATGACAAGAAAATTTAACGTTTAAACAAATCATGCTTTTTTTTTTTTGTTTTATTTTTTTTGTTTAAAGTTATTTATTTAGGGCCAACATTTTACGGACAACAGTCACTTTTTATCGAGAAACATTTATGTAAGTCAAGTTCAATATTAATTTGTCACTTTCACTTTTGTCTCTTTTGTTGTGTTTATTATTATTTTTTTTTTTTAATTAGTTACTCTACTTGGCATGAAATAGTTGTTGGTAAATAATTTATTTGGTACTTAAAAACAAAATTGGTCAATAATTTTTCTTTGTCTGCACAAAAGCCTGGGGCCTAATTCCCGCATTCGATTGCGAGCGAGTTATTACTCGAATGTGCGAGTTTTTAAACTTTTGGGATTTTCGCATTCGGTTTGGAGTAACACATATTGAAATTTCTAATGACAGCATTCGATAACGTGCATGCATTCGAATGCAACCGTTCGTCTTTTTACTCGCAAGCAAAAAGGCATTCGAAATCATTTTTAACATAGAAAAAACGAAGAACTTTAACAAAACACACTGGTTTGGCAAATACATAATGTTTCGCCCAAGAGTTGTCGGGGAAAATAAAAAAAAATCAACCAACTCTGGGAGCACCTAAATAACAAATTAAATGCTTCTGGTCAAGCAATAAAAGAATCGAACATGTGGTTAGTGCTCTATTCTCTAACTTTACACTAATTTATTATTATTAAGTTATTAATAAAATTAAAACGAAAATAACATTTATGTATTCGTTTCTTTTTTCTGCATATAATGGGTGTTTTTTGCTGAGGTATAGAACTTTAAGTTGGCATCACTTTTTTAACTGGCGGCCATTTTGTCAGCTGTCAAGTGATTAATATTTAGTTTGGTTTGCCATTTCATCATGAACAGGTTGACAAAAGAACAACGCTTGCAAATCGTGCAAATTTATTTCGAAAATAATGGTTCAGTTCGCGAAGTTTACCGCAAGCTCCGTCCATTTTATGGTCGACATAATCGTCCATCAGAGCAATTAATTCGGTTAACCATGGATCGTTTTCGCACTACGTTTACTCTATGTGATAATACGCATCCGCAGAGACGTCGAACAGTGCGCACCGAAGAAACAATTGCCGCTGTAGAGGAAAGTGTTGAAGAGGACCCGAATGAATCGATTCACCACCGTGCACAGCAATTGGAGCTTTGTCCATCAACTTTATGGAAGATTTTGCGCAAAGATCTTGGCTTGCGACCTTACAAGATCTAGCTTGTGCAAGAATTAAAGCCGCGAGACCATGCAATGCGTCGTGATTTTGGTGTATGGGCCGAAAATGAGATTGATCTCGATGCTGATTTTCATCGCAAAATTTTGTTCAGTGATGAGGCTCATTTTTGGTTGAATGGCTACGTCAACAAGCAAAATTGCCGCATTTGGAGTGAAGAGAATCCACATGAGACCCTTGAGACGCCATTACATCCACAAAAACTGACTGTTTGGTGTGCTCTATGGGCTGGTGGAGTCATTGGGCCATACTTCTTCCGAAATAATGCTGGAGAGTCAGTTACCGTTAATGGAGACCGGTATAGAGCCATGATAACCGACTATTTTGTTCCCGAATTGGATGGCATGAATGTGGATGAGTTGTGGTTCCAACAAGACGGCGCTACATGCCACACAGCGCACGTCACAATCGATTTATTGAAGGAAACATTCGATGAGCGCATAATTTCGCGGAATGGACCTGTCAATTGGCCACCAAGATCGTGTGATTTGACACCATTGGATTATTTTCTTTGGGGATATGTGAAGTCGCTCGTCTACGCCAACAAACCAGAAACGTTAGGGGACTTGGAAGCCAACATTCGTGGCGTTATTGCCAACATAAGGCCCCAAATGCTCGAAAAAGTGGTTGAAAATTGGACCTGTAGAATTGGCTTTATTCGAGCCAGCCGCGGCGGCCACATGCCCGAAATCATATTTAAACATTAATCGCATAAAATTATCCTTCCAATAAAGCCAAATTGATGGACATTAAAACGATTTTCTTGTGTTTTATTTCAATTCGAAGTTCTATACCTCTAAAAAAACACCCGTTACGTGTGTATGTACGTACATACATATGTTTTTGCATACATACATATATACAAACATATGCTTTTGCTTACAATTTATTCAGTGTTGTGAAATGAATTTATATATAAATATATTTGCCTTTTTCCAACACTAAAACCAAAACTCGATTCGCTTGGTAGCGAGTGACATCATCAGAAAATTTCTTGCCATCGGAATTAATTTCTATTCGAATGCAATTCCGATCACGAGTGCAGGAATTAGGCCCCTGGTCTGATTGTTTGTTGTTGTAGCGGAACAAGTTTTGAGATAATTTTTTTTTTGTATATATATACATACATATATTTTTTTAAATTCAATTTGAAATATTTAAATTTCTTACACGTTGTCTTTGGTTTTGATTATTCACCATGATTGGCATAAAATGGCAATTGTAATAAGTAGCTTTGTTCAAACATGTCGGTGTTGCTAATATTTTTTCATTCATTAAATATTTTTCATAAAAATTAACTCCATGATAGTTATCATTCTATTTATTGCTTTTTGGTTAATTGTTTCACTCAATAGAATTATCTAATATTAACAAGTTTGTAACTTTTACTTTCTGAATTAAATTCTCACACAATCCTCGTGTCTTAGTGAGTATTTTGTTTAGTTTGTAGGTTGTTTTTATAGAGAGTGGGATTGCATCACATGGTCACTTGTTTCCATGTTATATTTTTTTTAATTGATTCTTGTCGTAGATATTATGCAGTGTTTTTCTTTTGCTTATTTGTCATGTACATCGGTCCCCCATAACAATGTGTAGGATCAATTAATTGGTAGCATTGCAACTTCACCAGACGATTCATTGTTAATCCTTTTTTTGTTCGTAACAATTTCGTTAAGTGAAAGTAAATTAATCGCAGTGCAAAAAAGATAAAAATATTTGGAACACCTGGTCGGAAACAGTGTTATCAGATAGAGAAAATATCTAAAGCTCAAAACCCACAAAGAGGTCACCAGCGAATCAAAAGTAAACGGTTAAGCTGGGGTAGATGTTGTTCTGACCGTACATTGGCTTTTCTACTATTAGCTCAACTTTTTTAAATTCTTTTTCAAAGTTGCTACTTCAGATTACAATAAAAAATAAATTATCATCCAACTTGCGACATCCGTCATTTTGGATATTAAATGAAGTTGACGAAGTTTTCATATTATTTTCAAAAAAGTCTGCCACTTCATTCCTACATGAGTCTGTTATATAAAAAATAATTGATCTACCTTCTTGGGGCATCCGCCATATTGAATCTAATATTAAATAAATTTCTTTTTTAGGGTCCCGTACAACAACGGTGACCAGGAACCCTATTGTTTTTGCAACGATATCCGTCCGTTCGTCCAGCTCTCACAGTCTGTTTTCTCGTGAACCGTAAGAGCTACCTACGGACCTGAAATTTTCACAGAGTATTGTAAACAACAAATACATGACTGTTAAAAATTACAGGATGTTCTAAAGCGAGCAACAAAAAATATTGAAACCCTAATGTAATATACAAACAATTATATGTAGACACCTGAAATTTTCAAAGTTATTGTATTTTTATGCAGACTAGATCATTTAATACTAAAATTTAAAGAACCAACACTTAAGGGTATTCTATCAGTTAATGTAATTTTAACCACTTGCTGTATTTTGGAAACCGTACGAAATTAAAAATAAATTCAGTAAAGTGCGACTCTGACTCGCGCACGAAGGGTTCCGTGCGAACACTAGATATGTAATTTAATACAAACTTCATCCTATATAATATATAGTTTTGGCATTTTTTCGTTTTTGGGGTCTTTTCGGTTTTTTGTTTTGGCATTTTTTGCGTTTTTTCGGTTTTGGCGATTTTTTTAAGTTTTGGCTCTTTTTTTAGTTTTGACACTTTATTTTCTTGTTTCGGCAATTTTTTCGGTTTTTGGCGTTTTTTCATTTTGGCGATTTTTTTTTTTATTTTTGGCGATTTTTTTTCATTTTTGCGATTTTTTTTATATAAAATTTTTTTCCGTTTTGGCGACATTTTCGCGTTTTGGCGATTTTTTTCGATTTTTGGCCCTTTTTTTCATTTTGGCGTTTTTTTTTTCATTTTGGCGATTTTTTCAAATTTGGCGATTTATTTAAGTGTTAGAATTTTTTTTTTAATTTTGGCGATTTTTTTCGTTTTGGCGATTTATTTTTAAATTTTTGGCGATTTTTTTTTGGTTTGGCGATTTTATAATTTTGGTTTTTTTTTTAGTTTTACCGGTTTTGAAAATTTCAATTGTTTGCCTCTTACGGTCTCCAAGATATAGCAAATTGTCAAAATTACATAGTCAAAATTGCATTAGCTGATGGACCACCCTTTAATATAATTTGTTTTTTTAAATTTTAGTGTTAATTGTTGTAGTCTGTATACAAATACACTAATTTTACAAATTTCAAGTTTCAATATACATATGTTCATACAATTGTATGTATATTACATGGGATTTTAACATTTTTCGTTGCTCGTTTTGGAACACCCTTTAGTTTTTTAATTCTCATGTATTTTTTGTAGCGGCCAAGGTTCTACATACTCTGTCCAAATTTCAGGTCCGTAGCTCTTACGGTTCCTGAGAAAATGCCGTGTGACGGACAGACGGACAGCGTAGCGAAAACAATAGGGTTCCTTTTTACCTTTGGTGTACGGAACCCTAAAAAGGAAGGTTTGGTCGCCAAATAATGTTTAAAAGGATTTTTTATGGTAGTGTGCTTGTGAGGTCCTATAGCCCAATTATTGTTTTTATCCAGCTGTACAGGGGATCCAGCTTATAAGTAGGCGTTCAAAGGAACTGCCAGAAAAAGTGAGAAGTCAATTTATAAACTAGGCAAGGTGTTGCCGGATTGCGTTTTCAAATTAAAGTCTGATTTTATTTAACATTTTACATTTTACATCCTTCAATTTTTGTGTTTCTTTATGTCTTTAGTTTTGCTATAACAACATAATTTATTAATAGAAATAAAAATGTGTCATTTAAATATTATAAAGTAAGTATTCTGTTAATTATTACAATGACCTGTGTTGCAATGCAATTAAACTATAGTACAGTGTATTATAGTGAGGTACGCTACATAACTCATTATATTTTGAAATCGATTTTTTTTTTGCATTTTTCGATACATTAGATGTTCTTCTATCGAAATGTGGAAAAAGTCGATTTCAAAAGAGTTATGAGTTACGGTAACGATATGTACCCTGTAGGACTTTTATTAGCTAGCTCAAAATATAAGTGACATTTTGCTAACTCATTTGCAACTAGCCTCACAGTATGTAGAACCTTGGCCGCTTCAACAACAAATACATGAGAGTTAAAAATTAAAGGGTGTTCCAAAACGAGCAACGAAAAATGTTAAAATCCCATGTAATATACATACAATTGTATGAACATATGTATATTGAAACTTGAAATTTGTAAAATTAGTGTATTTTTATACAGACTATAACAATTAGCACTAAAATTTAAAAAAATTAAAATTAAAGGGTGGTCCATCAGTTAATACAATTTTGACTATGTAATTTTGACTATTTGCTATATCTTGGAAACCGTTAGAGGCAAACACTTGAAATTTTCAAAAACGGTAAAACTAAAAAAACGGAAAATTATAAAATCGCCAAACCAAAAAAAAAAAATCGCCAAAAATTAAAAAAAATCGCCAAAACGAAAAAAATCGCCAAAACTAAAAAAAAATTTCTATCACTAAAATAAATCGCTAAATTCGAAAAAATCGCCAAAATGAAGAAAACGCCAAAAAATCGAAAAAATCGCCAAAACGCGAAAATGTCGCCAAAACTAAAAAAATTTATATTAAAAAAAATCTCAAAAATGAAAAAAAAAACGCCAAAAATAAAAAAAATCGACAAAATGAAAAAACGCCATAAACCGAAAAAAATCGCCAAAACAAGAAAATAAAGTGTCAAAACTAAAAAAAGAGCCAAAACTTAAAAAAATCGCCAAAACCGAAATAACACAAAAACCGCCAAAACAAAAAAACCGAAAAGACCCCAAAAACAAACAAAAAAATGCCAAAACTATATATTATTTAGGATGAAGTTTAAATTAAATTACATGTCTAGTGTTCGTACGGAACCCTTCGTGCGCGAGTCAGAGTCGCACTTTACTGAATTTATTAACATTACATGCCGATCCTTTCTGTGTAACTTTACAGTTAGGGCCTTTCTATATTAAGATAAGTGTCCTTACGGAATCCTTCGTGTGCGACTCAAAGTCGCACCTTACTGAATAAATTTTAAATTCTATTCGTCTTACCCTAGCAATTGCATCTCAATTTAATTATTCCCCAGCTTAAAAGTGTAATTTAATTTTTATTCTCTTCTTTAGTAACTCACATTAATTAATAAAAATATTTCATTCAATAAGAAATGAAATTACTGAACTTAAGCCCGAATAAGAAATTATTTCTGAATAAAATTCACTACAGTTCAACTAAATCTAAAAATGTCTCATTTAAAATCATCATGGGCACGTGACGGAAATATGATTAATTGGCAATACAGTTAATAATGCTGGCAATCAAAATCAACTGTTAAAAGCGGAGTTCGATGTTTGATGCAAATTGTCTTGCGTAAGTGCAAATGCAAAATATCGTAGCTTTTCTTTCAAATCCAACAACAAAATACACACACAATCCAAAGAAAAGCTACGATATTTCGCATTTGCACTTACGCAAGACAATTTGCATCAAACATCGAACTCCACTAATGTAACATAATATCCACTACTATAATACTTACATGTATGTACCGACGGTATATGGTAAAAGATAAGCAAAAATAGTTAAACATACGTGGGTAGAGTAATATAACTTCTTGCTAACATAAATAGAAAAAATGAAAAAATGGAAAAACAGGGGAAATGAATAGTGATACTTACATATGTATTTACCAAAGGTAAATCAATAATTGTACACAACAATTGTTTCTCACATTCCTTTTCATTAGAATTTACCCTAAATAGCTGATGTTAATAACAATCTCTACCCAAGTAGATAGACTAGGGTGCTGATGAAGTGCGTTGCTGCACAGAAAAATATCGGTATTTCCCCCAGCTTAAAAGTCCTATTTAATTTTTCTTCTCTTCCTTAGAAACTCACATTAATTAATAAATATATTTCATTCAATAAGAAATGAAATTACTGAACTTAAGCCCGAATAAGAAATTATTTCTGATAAATAATTTTTTGTAATTATTTCCAACAAATACCTTCATTTGATGCCCATATCGTGAGGTTGAATAGAAAATAATTGGTCAGCCATGTTTGGACATCCGCCATATTGGACTTAAAATCTAACCAATTAAATTTTCAAGTTATACTAGACAATTTGTTTTCATCTGCTACTAATGTTTGTTTACCGTCAGGTATTTATCCCTAGAAGTTATTGTTTGAAAATTAGATATAAAACCCGAAGTCTCTTCGAAATTTGGAATGCAAACCATACTGGAGACAGTTATGGCCAATTCTTATAGAAACCAAGTTTTAGGAAATGATTGCGAATCATTTTTATTTATAAATTTAAGATTTGATTAGGCTAAATTTCGTAACGCTTTGTAAGCCAAATTACATGTGATAATTTTTAAGGTACAAATAACATCAAAGTTAATTGTAAATATTCTGAAAAACACTAGCAGAACGGAACAACTAGCTGTTTTCGATTGTATCCTCAGCTTCATTATCAGCGTTCGTTGCGTTTAGTCCACTGTGCGTGGTGTCAGTTGATCTAGATTTCTGCTTTATATTGTTACGTTTTTCTCTCTATAAAAACGCTTTTCCGTAGATCCGAAGATTTGCAAATGAATACAAGAGCCGAGTGTAGTAATAAATTACTCAAGAGCTTATATAAACTAATACAACTTAAACTAATAAATTACACACAAATATTCACAACTGGTTACCACACGCCTTCCTCGCTGTCGTTTATTCGTTTATGCACGTGCCTTAGCTGGCTGCGCAAGTATTCACGTGACACTTCTTTGTCTGCTGCTCGTCACTTACTAGACTCACTCTGCCGTCGCTCACAGTTGATATGCAACTCGTCACACACGGCACTCACTCTGCCGACACTCACAGTTGACACACCAATAAAGACTCACTGGATTTACTTACACCCTTATACACGTCTATTCTCTGCGCTGTTCCCTTTACTCCAGTCGACACGATAGACTCCACAACAATCTCAATTCCACGACAGACTTTGCTGTCACTATAGACTGTCCTATAGTTTCTCCTTTACTCCAACTCACGTGTAAAGCACAGACTGTTCTTAACTATCAATTTACCACTGTATCGCAGACTATTATTAATTCACAACTTAATTATCAACTGACTTGTTTACTTGCAAATGACTGACTTTTTCGTAACTGACTCACAACTGCCACCTCTTTTTATATTTCACACAAATTCCACCAGAAGTTTCAAGCAATGTCTAGACGATCATTATCATCTTATATGCTGCCTAACTAAGTTCATGTGGTAACTATTTACATACATGTGTATATGCATTGGTGTGTACACGGTGGTTGTTTATCTTTTACTTTTCGTTTGAATTGGCATGTATGTATGTGTGTAAATATGTGAATGTTCTTAATAAGCAGACGCTTTTTGTTGTTGCTTTTGCTTGTTTACGTTTAATCAAGCTAGGCATGCTTATTTAGTTGTTGGCTACTATTCTAGACTATTCTTTGCTTTGACCCTGTAGGAATATTTTCGCGTAGCACTTACATTAACCCTGTTGGAATATTTTTGTGTAATGCTGTTTAAACCTGTCGACGGCTATTTTCGTAACAATATACATAGTTTTCAGTGCAAATGGAATATGTGAATTGTTTTGATTCATCGTTTTAGGATTATCTGAAAGCTTTTTTGTATTGAAAGCTCAATTTTACCATCTCTAAAATTTACAACAGTCTTGCCATTGTCGTTTGTTCTTTACTAATTATGCACATGTCAGTTAATTTCCTTATTTTTGTTCTACTTAAGACAAACTTTATTGCTTTGTTATTTTTAAGTATATTTATTTTATAATGTTTAGCTATTAATTTGAATAATAATTTAATTAATTTTTATAATTACTAATTAGTTTTTTAGTATTTCATATTCGAAAAAAGTACCACCAAATGAATCTCCCTTTATTATCTATCGTCTTTAGAACAAGTAATTCTATTTTAATAATAAATAAATATTCTCAAATTAAAAGTAAATATTGAACCAACGTACAATCCAATACTGTACAAACAATAAAATCCGAAGTTGGAGGAGGGATTACAGAGATAGATAAGCACATAATTTGCACACGTTCTTAAATATTGTTTGTTGCAACATGGTTGTTAACAAACAGCTTGTTGCCAAAAATCTGTATGTATGTTTGTGTAAGTCCGCAAGTACACATTCACTCCAGCTTCTTATGCTGTTCTTCTTATATTTTAATTTAAAAATAAAAATATTAATTCATACTTAGCGAAGCCAAATGTATGGAAAATTCGCAAGCACATGCAAATTTGATGTTTAATCAAAATAATTTCCATAATTTCAATAACAACCTCATAAGAGCTGAGGAGAAGAAGCCATTGCATTAAGAGGCGCAGGAGAGACGTTAGTGATGAATGATAATAATCGTAAACTGTTACAGATGAAGGTGGAATAATGTCAGCGATTATAATGATTATTACAATATTCAAACGTTGTTTTGTTTTGTTTTGCTCACACCATTTGTTTCAAAGATTATGAAAAATGAAAATATGAATGTTAAGAAATTAATGTTGCATCATTCCTTCCTCCTTCAAAAGTGTATCGTGATTATTTGCAACAAAAAAAAAAAAAAACAATTGTGATTTGCATGTGTTGGCTAAAATATGCTGATTTCGCTGATTTTGCTGTGAATGGAAGTGCTGCGCTATGTGTGTTTGTGTTTGTTTGGGTGTGCGGCACGTGTTTCTCCATGAGAAAACAGCATTTCCTACAAAAATTTTTGATTTTTCTATTTAGACATAAGTGTGGCCATATTTGATGATTTTATTTTTAATTAAAACAGAGGGCAACTCGATATCGAATAAGACTTCATACAATTTTGATTGTGTTTTTGTACAGAGATTTCAAATATGTATACAATAGTCCAGACCGAAAACAGAACTGTTCCAGGATTCCGGTAAACTGTTTTCTCGAGAACCGTAACAGCTACGGACCTGAAATTTTCACACAATATGAAAAAAATAAATAAATTGAGACATTTTTAGATTTTAATTAAACCATAGTGAATTTTTAATCAGAAATAATTTTTAGTCAGGCTTAAGTTCAGTAATTTCAATTCTTTTATTGAATGAAATATTTTTTGTTAATTAATGTGAGTTCCTAAAGAAGAGAAGAAAAATTAAATTAGACTTTTAAGCTGGGGGAAATACCAATATTTTTCTGTGCAGCAACGCACTTCATCAGCACCCTAGTCTATCTACTTGGATAGAGATTGTTATTTTTGAAAGCTGTTGTCATGCTTTTCAAAACGAGATATCAAACTATTAAATCGGTTATGTAGTTCCGAAGATATTTACAAAAAAACTATGTTAATAATGATCCAATATCAAAATTTTAAAACTTTCGAAATGTTACATTAAAAAATCCGAGTTTTCGGTTTATTTACAAAATATTTACATCATTCGATAACACGATGGGGGTAGCGAAGCACACCGGGTGTAGCTAATTCCTCATAAAATAGAACAAAATTAATAAGATCTCGCTATGGCTTTTTTCAATACGGAAATCTTATTAAAAGAAAAAAAAAAGAGAAAACCTTTTTGAAAAAATCATGAAGAAATCTTGTAGTTTTTATGAGGTTATCTTATTGATTTTTTAATAAGTTTTTCGTCTTGATTTTATGAAGCAACCTCACAAAAAGAAAAAAATATTATGTCTTTATTCTTTGTGCATTGCTTATGTATTTTCATTTAAATTCTATACCATATGCTTATGTATGTATGTAGTATATGTAGATGTTATTTATTTATACATACTTACATACATACATACATATTTTATTGTATTTTTAATTAACTAACTCACCATACATACATATTATTACTTGAAAGGAGACAAGTTTTGAACCAGCAAACTTCTGACTGATAGACAAATACTCTAACCAATATGATAACAAGCAGTCTAAATAACCATTGAAATAATTTTGCAAATATGCTTATACAAAATCGGAAAAGATCATGAAAAAAATTGTCTGTATGTCTATTTATAGATAGGAAATAACAAGACACCTCATAAAATCAAGAAGATTTCCTTATTAAAAAAATCAATAAGATGCTTTACACATAATCATATTGGAACCAACTAAAATCAAGAAGAAACCCTTTAAAAAAAAATCAATAAGGCAACATCATAAAATCAATAAGAAATCCCTATAGTTTATAATTTATAAGAAAACCTAATAGAATCAAGAAGTTTTTCTCTATGGAATGTTTTTTTGGTGCCAAAAATAACGGAAATTAAGTAAAAAAAGTTGTGAATAATAAGATTTCTTCTTGATTTTATGTGGTTTTCTTCTTGATAAAATTAATAAGATTTACCACATAAAAACAATAAGGAATCTCTATGAAAAATCTTCGCTTCTTTCTGCTGGGATACCCCTTAGCCTACAAACGTTTTATAGAGAAAATCTTCCTGATTCTATGAGGCAGTTTTTTCTCTGTGTATGTGAATATATTTTATTATAAAGTTTTTCTTTAAAATCAAGCGTGTGCAGTGTTGCCCATAGAAAGAATTCTTTTACAATGACGCCATTGTCAGATGCATAAACTTCGCACATCTGACAATATTAAAATGTCTGACAAATATCTGGCAATAATTTTACAATGTGTTCACACGATTGTAAGATGTCTGACAATTTGTTGTCAGCTGCTAGTCTTGCAATGGACTGACAATGCTTTTTCTGGTAACGACGTCTGACAAAAATTGTCAGTTTACACGGTTGTAAGAAATTTTGAGCACATTTTACTGGCAATATTGTAAGATCTGACAACCGTCTGTACATAGCTTTAGTTATAACATTGTGAACTATTATATCTAAAACGCGCTATTTTCCTACGCACTAAATTAAATTTCAGTAAAAGTCGATGTATATACATATGTATTAATAAATACAAATTTTTTTTAATAAATCTTCTTCTTCTTCCTAAATATATAAAATGATTTAATACAGAAACACAATCATCTTCCAAATAAATAAATACTTAGTTTTTATTTTAATTTTATTTGCCACACTTTGCAACAACTTATATAAATTGTCGAATAGTTTTGCGATTCAAATGCTTTTGGACTTCAGCTAGAATATATGCTTAATAAGTTATATAAATTTTTCGTGAAATTTCTAATTATTTGTCATTTACATTATAAAAATGGGATAAGGAAATTTTATTTGCGACAGCTGATTCTTTAACCAATTTAAAAATTTTTATGAGAGTTTTGGATACTAGAAAATTGTTATATTTATGGCCAAAAGGTATAATAAAATATTGAACTGAAATGATGTTATTTTATTTCACGCACTAAGGCGAAAAAAGCGCGTTTGGCATAGTTAAAACGCACCAAATCTAGCGCGAAACGCGCTAAATTGGAATTGCAGGCAGTGTTGCCATATTTATTTTTCAAAAATCTTCAAGTCGAGCAAAAAAAATCTTTTGTTGTTACCAAAAATCTTTTTTGTTATTTGATTGAATAAAAATGAGTTAAAATTTATCTAATTTCTTGTGAAATATTAAAAGTAAAACAAAATAACACAAAATATTTACTGTGTAGAATATGTGTAAGATCATTATGAAGCAAATCAGAAAATTTGTAGGTAGTGTAGTCAAAAAATCCCCCAATAATATATTAAAAGTGCCAAAAGTAAAATTTTTAAAAATCTTATTTTATTATTTTTAGATAAGAAATCCTTTTTTGTCGTTTTCACATGTCTAAAAACTTCAAGAAGAAGATAAATCTTCACATATGGTAACACTGATTGCAGGTAACAGGTGTCGAAATATCGTTCATCTCTAGTGTGTATATCTCAAATTTTACTCTTTTTTTCAGCGAAGATAACGCCATAAATTTAGCAGCAAAAATACTAAGATGGTCACACTGTTCGACTATGTGTGTGAAATTTGTGCTCAAGTAGTATTTTGTTACTTTTGATTTTATTGTTGTTGTCTAGTTGTTGTTGGGTAATTTGGTATTAATATTAAAGCATGATTTTAGGGTGGTGATATTTAATGTTATAAAGAAAAGTGGTGAGTTTAGTTCAGCATTTGTCACCATGGTAGTAAAGTACAGTTATGATGGGCGGTATTTTTTTAGAGTTAAATGCAAAAATTCAGGTTTAAGATAATAGCGTTCTTTAACTGTACGATCCCAAATTAAAATATTTTTTTAAAATTATATACAAGCATGATAATGATATTGATCGTGACTAGATCAGCTCTTTTATTATGTAATTGGCTAAAGCTAAAGCTAAATTCAATCGCTTAAATGCGGAACAAAAAATACAAAATTAAATTTTTTATCAATGACATAAAAACTGAAACGGCGGCTGATTAAATTTTAAGCTATTGCCTGATTTAGCAACAATAATTTAGCGATAATCGTACGTGAGCTGGGCCGCGTTAAAAATGTCGTTTTTCACCTTTTTCACATTTTTTTTCGTATTTTTTCCTAAGACAACTATTTGAAATATCCTTCCAAGTCGCGTTAATTGTTGTACTACACTTGAGCATTCGTAGGTGCAATCATATTTTACTTAAACTATGTTACTGCAAGTTATAAATGCTTTAAAAATTAATGTTGATATGTATAATGGTAAAAAAAAAATAAACCGCGAAGTATTAGAACGCAATAACTTTTGTCTCGTTTAGCATATTTAATAAATACTTTGAAACTTTTCTGGTAACCATTCTGCTGGTAAATAAAAGCTGATATTTGTTTTGAAAGTCAGTATCAGAAATTTATATTTCTAATTTAAACAATTATTATTTTTACAATAACTTCCATTCAAAATGTCAACAATTGGCTTTTCAAAACGTTTTATTTATTTTTTTTTTTTTTTGCTTCAGAAATTTTACAAATTAACCTTGTGAGTTTTGTGTGCACATATTTGCTATTAACTTTATTAATTGGAAAATTGTACAGAAGAAAAGGAAATAAACTTCATTATGCTAAAAAAAACTGTGGGTTGTGAAATTGAAAAAAAAAAATTCACTTTAAATAAATGAGGGGAGGTTTTGAAAGTACTACAGCATTTTTTTCGTTTGTTTGATTTTTTAACTAATTTAATTTTTTTTATGGATCTTTTGTGGTCAATACTATTATTAATATTTGATTGACGTTTGAGTGGATTTTAAGCTAAATAGCACAAAATAGAATGACAGATGTTTGAAATGTAATTAGAAATTAAATCAATTAAACTAGGTGGTGTACAACTGAATATGTATAATGAACAAATAACAAATATTTATAAGGTTCTAAGAAATTTATCTAAACAACATACATATTTGCAAAGTGAAAGGTATTCCATTCATTCATTTTTATTCATTTTTATGTTGACCTTACATCAGTATAAAAAAAAAGTAACAAAGTTTATTTCTAAATAAATATAAAATAAAAAACATATAATACTCCATTAACTAATTGCAATGATGGGGAAAATTTCTATTACGAAATAACTACGTAGAGTTTTCTATGAATTTTTTTTTTAATATTTTGTGTTTTTTTTACTACTGCGGAGCGTAGTAAAATTTGTTGCATGTGAGTGTAAGTAAACATTATATTATCACATTGTAATTTCATTAAATTCACTCTACAATTTCACCCAAAATAAAATTGAAAAAACATGTCAAATTGTTTTGACAACCCCATTTAATCGAAGGACGAAGGACCAAAAAACGCAACAATTTTCAACCCAACATAACAAACATTTTCACTAAATTTTTGTTGCTTTTATTTTATTTTATATTACTTATTTTATATTGTTGTTGTAAACATAAGCATACATTTGTATTTATACACTCGAAAGAAAATGCAAACTGTTTGATTTTATATGTTTTGTATGTGAACAAACTGGATGTGGACAATTTAATAAGGACACTTATTTTATAAAATTTCTAATAATCATAATTCCAATAATTTCCTTCTCTGCATAATTTTTATAACTATTTTCCAATATGTTTTAACAACATCTAGCTTCTGAGAGGATTTAATATAAAATAAATTATTTAGTTGGCCACACCTTATATAATTTCATATTAGTTCGTATTTGATGAATATAACTGTTCTTTATTGTATCAAATCCACAAATACAAACGTAAATATTTATGCACACATGATGTTCTTTATTATATCCTTCATAGTGTGTGCATACTTCTATTACATATTGTATTTGTTGTTATTTTTATTATGTCAAAATCTATTGACATCCTTAACAGACACATTTATTGATATTGACATTAAATATTGGCAAAAAAAAAATTCAACAAATTGCTTATATTCTGTATACTTAGTACACCATAACATTTTTATATTCAAAGTCAATAAAAAAGGAAACGAACTGAAGAAGTGATAAAAATACAATGAAAAAAAATGTTATAAGTTCAAAGGAAATTTACATGACATAGTAAAAAATTACATAAATTTCTTAATAAGCATTAAGTAATAACTTGATAAGTAAAAAGAAAGCATCAACAGAATGAGAATTTTTATGTGATTTCTAGCTGCTGATTGATTTAAGGCAACTTCTTGAAATTGAATTTTCATCGGTTGTAAGGGAAACTGCTTTCAAATATTGAAGATAAAAGACTCAAGGATAAATCAGCTTTTACAAAACTCCAGAAGAAGTCCAAAATAGGTCAATATGTGCTAGCTTTAAAAAAAAATTTTGCAAGTTGTTTGCCATTCGTGACTTTTCTATTTGATATTGAATATTATTAAGGCAGAGGATATCAGAGTTGAAGAAATTGACTTATGACAAAACTAAAATCTGTTTTTATTTTCGTACTATTAAAAAAGGGACAAATGTAGTGTATTTGTTTTTAAAATTTAAAATAAAAATAAAGCAAAAAAAAAGAGAAAACCCTGTTATCGGTCCGGCAAAATCCTAGCTTTAGCTAATTTAATTTTTTAACATGAGACACAAACATGAACCACAAAATTCTTAAAAAAAAGTTCAAAGAAAGAAAAATTTTTATATGTTTATAGAAAAACTCCCAAAATGTTATTGAGAATTACAAATATAAGCATAGCAAGTTTAAATTTACATTCGCAACACATGTTGCCATGAAGCTACAATTATATAGCTTTACCGGATTACGTTTAACTATGCTTGGTTTTTTTGAAGATCGTAATTATTTTATGTATTTGATTCTACTATTTTCGAACCCATTAAAGTTAAATTAAAGGGTGGTTGGCCTAAATCTCGTCGTTTTGGTTATAAAACACAAATGTTACCAATTAAATTAAATTTAAATAAAAACATAAAACTACAATTTAGAATTTGAACCATTTAAGATCTTTCAATAGATTTTGCATATAAAAACTATCGCACAAACCTTCTAAAGTATAAAGTTACATATAATTATTATAATTAGAAGGAAAAATAAAACTATAACAACACAATTAAATTGAAATTGTAGCAAATCCCCGTGTAACCAACATGAAAAAAACAAAATTGTTTGTTATTTTAGTGCAGGAAGCAATACGACAACAACAGGCTGCATGCAACACATGCCAAAGACCCAGGAGAAAGTTTTCATTTCATTAATAAAAGGGAAAAGAAATTGTTTAGTAAATAGTTTTTTTTTATTTTAAAGAAAAACAATTAATTTTTATTTATATTACGAGCCAACGCTGTTGCTCATTGTATTTTTTTCCAGTGCTCAACCTTTTTTAAACCATCGTATGCAAATGTTACATTTTCCTTTTGTTTTCCAGTATTTATAAAAAAAAAATTAATTCGAATATGTGCATGCGAGTGAGTATGTGAAAACGTGTATGTGGTCCACTAAATTGTTATTGTAATAAGTTTCAAGCAACCAATAAGCAAAAAAAAAAAAGAAGAGGAAACAATTTATTTGCTTTTTTATACTTTCAGTTTAACAATCAAATTATAGCCAGAAGCTATGAAAAGAACTAAAAGTAGGAAAATCATTTAAAGTCAAATAGAAAAATTGGGAAAACAAGCACCACCAGTGCATACATAAATGTACGAGTACAACATACACACATGCTGTGAAAACCCCATTTAGTTTGAAAATACATTACGCAAAATTATAGATACAAATTACATTACAATTACCGAAAGTTTTGGCAAACAAATCGTTTAAATAAATTCATGATCTCAGCGTACACCGAGAGAAAAAAATATATAATGGTGTTTTCTTTTCTAAAAGATAAGTGTAACATACATATATGTATGTTACATGTGATTTGGTAACATTTTTAAATGCTCACCTGATTTTTAAGAAGTGTTGCATATTTTACGTTTACAAAAGAACAATTTTCCAACAAGTTTGGGCATAAAACAATCGCGAACTAGAAAATTATTTATTTTTTTTCACAGACAATAACAAAAACAGCTGTTAATATAATGCTGCACTCATGCCCCTTTAATGAAAATGAGTGTTGAACATGTAGCATTTTTCTTCTTTTTAAGGGTAACATCGTGGGAAAAGAACGCGTTCAATTTTTAAAATAATACATACTTTTCAGAAAAGAACACAAAGAAATGTAAAAGGCAACATAAATGCAGCATATTGCTTAGAAAAGAAAACGCCATAAGATAGAGGTGACCATGTTTATGTAAAATAAATGTATGGATGTAAATATGATCGATTTATTTCAGAGCAGCGAACTTGTATTGTTAGAAATTTCAACAAGGTATGTGACACAAAAATCTCAACGAAAATCTCGCAACGAATCTGAGAAGTATCAATGGAAAGCGTAGGTAGTAGGCATAGGCGTAGCTAGGCCTTTCTGGGGGGGGGCAATGCCCCCCAGACTTGATTTTGCCCCCCCCCCAGGATTTATTACAAATTCTTTTTAAAACATATTCTTTTGCCTGTAATATTAAAAAATTCTATTTTTTATTTATTTTAAAATTACTCATGAAAATCACCAGAAATTTTTAAACAAACTTTTCGAATAATCGCTAAATATGCATACTATTATTAGATAACAAATACCCAAAAAACTATAAGTTTACAGCACTTCAAAACATCACAAATAGTAAACTCCATGTGAATTTATAATGCATTTGTGTAGATATGTATGTGTGTATGTAGCTTCCCTGCAGTCAGACTGGGGCCAAGTGTCTCTATGTCAACACTAAAACTCTAGTAGTAGTTACATTGTCTACAATTTCTCTTTTATTCGTCAGTATAAAATAAAGAGAGAAAACAGATGTGGTGTGTTTCTGGTGGATTTTGCAACAACTTGTCAATATACATAAATTAAGTTATAGAAATGTACCAGTAAATTTCTGGTTGGTATGTCTCCATGTTCCCATAAGAACTATGAATTCACTATCTAGTCAATTGTTTAAGTGTTACTAGTAGAATTTCAATGACAAGCACATGTTAAATGTCTATAGCACAAAGTATTATATGGGGAATAATTGTAGAGTAGTACTGGTGACAAAGTCAAAAGCGACTCAGTACATTTTCACCATCGACATTTCCTTCAGGGTTTCAACAAATTCTTAATAAAATTGTATTAGTGTACGTAGTTAGTAGCAAGACAAGTTATTTTAAGGTGTTCTTAAGATTTTCTACTGTCAAATTGTTTGTAACAATAGCCACCAATTTTTATTTAGAGTAAAATTAAAAAAATAGCGAAAAATTATGATCTGCAAATACCTTGTATATATTCATATACTATATATACTCCTACACACACATGTACGTATGTAGTTATGTATGTATGCATATTTATGGTTCAATCGAGGGCTGCCAGATAAAATGATGGAAAAATCACCGAAATCCCGATAAAATATAAAATAATTGTCATTTCATGTCCGAAAAATCGTCAGAAAATCGAACAAATCAAAATTTCCTCTTTAAACATGTATACATATGTTTTATTTTTATTAGAAAACAAAACAAAACAATTCATGTTCATATACAACTTTGTTAGACTATTGGAAAACTTGTGAAAAATATTCCTAGGTCCAAATTTTGGTATCAGTACTTTTGATGACCGAAATTTTTGATAGGATATCAACTTACACAGACAGGTCAATATATCGTTGGTCTCAAATGGAAATGCCCTAACGCAAATAATTGTAACTTTACAGGAGAAGGTAAAACATAATAGAAAGTGTAATATTCAAAATGTAACTTTTTTGTACAACTGCTTGTAAAAGCGCTATTTTTTACACTATTGCAATAAATTTTTGTAGTGAGGTGTATTAGTGTGAAATTTATTGAAATCACTGAAAAACTCAACTATCGATATCTATGCACATAAAATTTTTTTCAATTGAACACGTATACATCCATACTTGCATACATATGTTTGTACTTATTTATTTTTCATTCATCGCAACAATATAGTATTGATTCAGAACTTCAATATTGAAAGGGTAACTAAATAATAAATGGCAATTTTCTATTTTTATTTATGCACCAACAGATAAATTTTTTTTTAAATTAAATAATAAATTATTAAGAAATGAAATCATGAATGATGAATGAAATAATTTCTTGCTTGTATCTTTTCAAAATATTGTATTCAAGTATATACATAAATAATTTTTCCATATGAACATTTAAACTTGTTGGAAACGAATATTAATTTTATTATTATTTACTTTATTATTATTAGATTATTATTATTATTATTTAGTTTTTTTCTAATACATACTTTACTTTTTGTCTATATATTGTTTTTGTTTTGAATGTTTTGTTTTTTTAGTTTTAATTATAACTTAATTTTTGTTATTGAAACTGGACGGTTAATTTATGTTTTAACTTAAATAAAAAAATGTTAAATAAAAAAAATCTGTATCAAATTTTTTAAACGCACTAATAATCCCAAACCAATATTTTACTTATTAATATTTTACTTATTAAGTAAAATATATTTTTTTAATTTCCAATTTCAATGTGTTTTTAATAAAAAATACATATTTAACTTAATAACTAAAATATTAATTTGGGATTATTAGTGCGTTTAAAAAATTTTAAGCTAAAATTTTAACAATTCCCATAAAAACCACTAATTAAAAAAAAATTGTGTTTGCCCCCCCCCCAGAAAAAATGTCTAGCTACGGCAATGGTAGTAGGTAGCCTCTTGGAACTAAGTCGTTTGGAAACATATCTCGGCACCGAAGTTCGTATTTACAAAAATGACAATTCGAAGATTGTAGCACAAAATACGTATTATAATTATATAGTATCATATAATCTTAAATGTTTATTAAGGAATATTTACATACATATATGTAAGTTTGAAAGTCGGGGGGTGTCACCTGATCAACATACAGATAATCAAATTGACCACATTCCAGTATGAAGTAAGTGGTGAGGATATCTCTTAGTTCACCACTTGCTTGCCGCTATAAAAATCAGCAACAACAAGACACACGGGCTAGGACGTGATTTTCGTAACAAAAATAATCGACACTATTACAATTATAAATTTATTATACCCTTTACCAAAAAATGGTAAAAGGGTATATATAGGTTTGTCATTCCGTTTGTAATTTCCACAAATTTATTAAGCGAGCTATAAAGTATATATATTATGGATCCTTATGACGAATAAGCGATGTTCGTCTGCCCGTATGTCTGCAATTGAAATTGGTTTTCCGAAGCTCCCAAAAAAGCTAGAGACTTCGGTCTTGGACTGGTGTGTCAAAAATGGTCTGAAAAAGATTGATATTAAAAATCAGTAAAATCGAGCAGACGATTTCAGAGCTGGAAAACTCAAAATTTATTTTGCCATACTAACTATTTTGCCATTGTAACTACCGAAAACTAATTTTTATTACTTTTTTTATTAAATAAACTTATTTTATACTTCAGTATGAATAAAATTGGTATTTCAAATGAAAAAAAAATTAAAAAAATTAAAGAGACGTTTCCAGGGTTGGAAAACTTGAAATTTTTTTATAAAAAATTATACAAAATTAACTTACTAAAACAAATTTTTCCTTTTTTTCTATAAATTAAGCATATCTTGTATTCTTAAAAGAAAGATATTGGTGTTAGAAATCAGAAAAATCAAAAAGGATGATTCCAGGGTTGGGAAACTTAAAATGTTTGTGGTATTTTATATACCATATAACTAGGTCTAATTAATTTTTTTCTTTTTCTTTATAAATTATATATATATTTTACGTTTTGGAAAGAAAAGTTTGGTGTAGAAAATTATAAAAATTAAAACCACAGCTGCAGAGCTGGAAACTTTGAACTTTTTTCTGGACATTAAAGTTACTAAATACAACTAATTACATATTTTTCTAATTTCATTTTTTGATATTTTATGGCGTGACGTTGTTTTTGACAACTGGAATAAGGGTGAATGTAAAATATTTCTTAAATACAGAGTGTAAAATAAAATATTCATCTTATTGCTAATATCGAAAAAAAAAATATTTAATCGAAAAATACCGAGAGGTCACTTACTAAAAATTGCACTAGAGCAAAAAATTATAAATTTTTCCACAAAACATATGCATATGTAGGGATGTGCTTATGAATGTATCTCTATTAGGGTGGCCCTTATTTTTATTTTTTTTGATTTCTTCTACTCTACTCTACATTAATTTAATCGTTTGCAGCTAGAAATTAAAATAATCGGAAATAAATGAAAACGTTTAGAAATATTTAATATAATTTTATTCCATTGCTATTTAACACATGAAATTCGTTTTATAAAGCTAAGCAGCATAGCTCTAACCGGGTGTCCTAAGAGACATCTCTTTTAACAATTTGTCTCTATTTTTTTCTTTAGGTGTGTTACTTCATTCTTTTTTTTTTTTTTTTTTTTTTTGTCTGAGGTAGAATAGCTTCCCATTGGTCACATTTCAAAGCAAGTGGGCGGGGACAAGCCCACAATTTTTTTGTTTTATTTTATGATTTTGATATTTGATTGCTGCGAATACTAGGAAACACGTTTGGTTCTTGCAATTACACAATTTTAAAGTTGAAAAATTGGGCGGGGTTACGCCCATTAAAATGTATTATTATATTTTGCGCCTTTCTACCTAACCAATTTTGACGAAATTTACCAAACACACCTTGAGCTTTAAAATAGACACAATCCTTCTTTTTAAAAAATGGGCGGAGTCACACCCACTAAAATTTAATGTGTTATTTTACATGCATCTTCTATCAGATTTTCGCTTAGAAGTCGGCAGAAAGAACTATTTAAATATGATCTCTTATACATTTGACTTTAGTCACTTTTGGCTACAATTTAGTGTTAAATATAAAAATATTTCCTAAATCTAACACATAATACCTAAATTTCTAAACAAAAACATATGCTAAAAAAAATTAATAACTATTTACTTTTGAGCCTCAAGCTTCTTTATCTAAACTTTACCTTAAGCATTTGTTTAATATTTGAAAATTGTAAAAGCACAACTTTTGGTCTTTTGATTAAAAGAACATTCATTTTTACTTGCTTACATAGAAATAAAGTTAAATAAAATTTACATAAAGTACTTCTTTGCTAATTACAAGCAAATCTAAAAATTATAATTACTGCCAGAGCTAAAAGCTGGCAACAGCGGGAAGGTGGATTGGGCTGGGCTGGGCTGGGCTATGCTTAGCAAATAAAAAGGGGGTGGAAGTACTTAATTATGTTTGCATAGCAGCATATGTCAAAATTTAAAATAATATTATTTTTGTAATACTTTTTGAAAGTAATTTGCATTTGAGTTCACTTATACATATGTAGGTATGTAATTGTTTAGGTACAGTTGATAAGTGGGGCTTTTTAATGGGTTAATTTTTTTTTAAATATTGCTTACAATACAATTTGAATTGTATAAAATACATTAAAGTAAAATAGTTTAATATCATACTAGATTTGTATCTTTTTAAGGCAAAATATGACACTTGTATTGCTACGGAAATTTTCCCAAGCTCAAGTGTTTCTTTCGCACTTAAGCTCTTACACAAGGAAATGTTGCAAAATTTTTTAACTCATTTTTTGTATTGTTAGCGAAATTCCTTGCAATATAAAATATACTACATTCTTTAGTTTTATTTTTTTTGCAATGGGAGGGAGGGTGCGTGAGTTTGTTACGGAAAGTGTAAAATCATGTTTGTATTTGTTTTGATTGGAAGAGCTTGAATTAAACAAATAAAAATATAACACGCTTTGTACGTGTTTCCTAACTTACTTTATGTTTTTACAACAAAATCGTACTTGAAATCCTTGTAACAAGTTTAAATATTTATGTACATCGAAGGCTTAATATAAATAAATTCAGTAAAGTGCGACTTTGACTATCGCACACGAAGGGTTCCGTAAGGACACTATATATGGAATATTATACGAACTTAAGCTTATATACGAGTACCTGATGTAGACATTTTTTAAAAAATATATCTGGTAAACTTTTTTTTTTGTTTTTGGATTTTTCCCGTTTTTTAAATTTTTGGCGATTTTTTAAATTTTTTTTATTTATTTTATTTTTTGGTATTTTTTTTAGTTCTGGCGTTTTTTTCTTCGTTCCCACTTGACCTGAGATTCGATAAAAACGAATGCTCACTAAAGCGAAGAAATTTCGAAACAAAATTGTTCGATATTTGTCAGCAAATTTAAAAAAAAAATCGAATGTTCGCTAAAGCTTCCAACCTCGAACGTCTCGCCATAGTTTTTCGAATGTGTGACGGTAGATGCATGGAAGTGTGCCAGCCTGTTAGACTAAAGATACCAAGTTCAAAGCATGACAGCACTGTAAGTGAAAAAAAGATAATAATACACACTTACATACATATGTGCAATAATTGAACGAAAAAAAAAAAAAATTCCCACGATAGCATAGTGGATGTGTGTTAGTCTGTTGGAATGGAAGTACCATGTTCAAAGCCTGCAGCGTAAGTTACGGAATTTAAAAACAATTAAATAAAATAAGTAATTTAAAATAAATAAATAAATAAAAATTACTTTTTACTTCTGCTGGTTTTTTGCGATATCGAAATTAATTAGATAATCTCTCACTTTTGATATTGCTAGCGAAACTTCGAAATCGAATGTTTTTTGGGACAAAACTGAGCGACAGGTGAACATTTTTCGATTCATTTTTGAGTGTCACTCTCGATAGTTTTACACGATAAATGTTCGAGATATATTCGAAATTGATATCATTAACGAAAGCCGTGTTCAACTGGGTTGGGACGAATTTTTCGGTTTTTATGCGATTTATTTTAGTTTAAGCGATTTTTTCGATTTTTTTTTGCGTTTTTCTGTAGCGATTTTTTTTATTTTTGGAGGTTTTTATAATTTTGCGTATTTTTCGGTTTTCTTTTCTTCCTCGTTTTGGCGATCTCTTTTCGGTTTTTGGTGATTTTTAGTTTTGGTGATTTTTTTCGGTTTTTGACATTTTATTATAGTTTTTTTTTTAGTTTTAGCCTTTATTATAGTTTTGGCGATTTTTTCGGTTGTTTTATAGTTTTAGCGATTTTTTTTTTAATTTTGTCAACTTTTTTTTGGTTTTTTTATTATTATTAGGAAGAGAAGTAACACTCAGCAAATAATGCCTACTGCTATTAATAGGTGTTAGCTTCTTTAGGTAAGTGATAGTGATAGAGAAGACAGGAGGTGAAGGTAAGATAGAGGAAAGCTTCATTCTTTTACAACTCTGCTTTGTGGAAGGTTTTTTTTAATAATGCAGTGTAGCAGCGCCTCTGGTGTTAATGTGGAGTATTAAATTTTTTGAAGCTGTTTTTAGTAGCCATTTTATTGCTTATTTTACTTCGCCGATGATTCTGCTACACAACGAAGGAGGGCGCTCTAATGTTACATTAGGATTAGCATGCGCTGAAGTAGTTATAGTTCAGTGACCAGTGACTATGCCTTCATGACTTGAAATTTCCTACAACAACTTATACAATGGGACACTAATGCACATTAAAAAAATGCGTGGTGTTGTTATATAAGGTCTGTTGGATACCGGACTCGAAGTCAGGACCTTAGGTTTTGTAGTCAACGTGCTAACTACTAGAATCAACGCCACCCTCATTTTTTTACAATAACTGATAGAATACCCTTTAATTATATTAATATATAATTATATTTCAGTGCTGAATACTATAGTTTGCGTACAAGTCCACTAACTTTGAAAATTTCAAGTTTCTATATATAATTCCCTGTATATTACACGAGGATTTCAACATATTTCGTTGCTCGCTTAAGAACACCCTATAATTTTTTACTGTCATACACACATTTTTTGTTGTAGCGGACTGTAAAAATTTGAGGTGCGTAGGTAGTTCTTACGGTTCTCGAGAAAACAGCCTGTGACAGACAGACGGACATAGTAGCGAAAACAATAGAGTTCCTTTTCAACTTTGGTGCATGGAACCCTTAAAAGGCATATCTCGATTTATTTCTAAATAGCGTTTTTAATTTTTTTTTTGGTAGCCAACGCATAATTACGTCCTTCTTTAAGAACTAAGTAAGTAACACTTAGAAATAAAAGAATTATAGCCATTCAAAAAATTATTTTTGCATGTAAATAATGCTTTGCTTTTTATTCAGATTATTATATTTTTTTATAATCAGGAATAATTTCTTAATCGGGCTTAAGTTCAGGGGGTCTACTCTGTAATTAGAAACGAAAGCACTTTCTTCCGTTTCGAATTACAGAGTAGTGTCCCAGTATTTTCAATTCTTATTGAATGAAATATTTTTCATTAATTAATATGATTTTCTAGAGAAGAGAGAAAAATTAAACTAGACCTTTTAGCTGGGGGGTAATACCAGCAATTTTCTGTGCAGGCACGCACTTCATCAGCACCTATGTACTTATGTCTATCTACTTGGTTAGATATTGCAGTTAACTTCAGCTATTTAACGTGAGTTGTTAATTAAATGGAATATGAGAAACAATTAAATTGATTTTTTTTATTATTTTAATAAGCAAAATGATTGCAATAAATTTAAAAAAAATTAAACAAATTTATAAAATGCAACTAGAAAAATGTCGACGTCTCGTATACCCAAAATAATTCCAAAGTTAAATCACACATTTTGGAACATTTCAATGAGCTGTTTTTTTGTCCACAAAGACTAGTCCTTCTTCCTTTCGATCGAAATTAATGAGTCGCAAGTAAATAATGATGTTTAATTTATACAATTTTATAACAAAAATTCTCCAAGGGATTTGTATATAAATACGTAGTGTAATTCAATACAATTCAATTTGCTTATACGAGTATTCTCAATAACAACATGTCAATTCTTGTGCACATTAACAATTCGAGAAATAAAGTCATAAATACAGGACATAAAAAGTAAAAACAGACGACATCGAAAATGAGGTGGACGAACGAACCAACGATTCACAACATTAATGTGCATAGATTTTTATGCAAAGAAAGAAAAACATAAAATGAAAGAGAAATCATGTAAAAAGAAAAAAGGAAATAAAATAAGAGGGACATAAAATATTTTATGGCAATTCGCGGGTTATTAAGCACTGTACTGTAAACACACATTTGTAACTGAGTATTACAAAACAATTGCAGATATGCATAAATGCGTGTGTGTGTGTATTTATGCTTTTTCTATTTTATAAATCATGCATTGAAAACCCAATAAAGTATTTATATGAGTACATGGAAAAAAGGATATAAAAAATTATAAAACCATTGTTAGGGAGGTTTGCCTTCGTTTCGTTTGGTTAACTGGGAGAGTGAGTAACCCTATTGAGAAGAAAGTTATATGAGTTTCTTTAAGAAATTTAATACAATAAAATTAAAGAAAAACATTTTCCAATTACCATGTTTATAAAACCTTAACTAACAAGCAGCGAGGAGTCAAGAAAAAACTTAAAATGAAAAGTATAATTTCATTATTGTTAAGAATTTGTATAGACTCGAAATTCGCTTTTGTTTTCTTTTTAGCTTAAAAAGGAATTAAAATTTAACTATGGATGTATGTATGCGTGTGTGTGCATATGTATATATTTTACAGTCAAGGTAAAATATGTGTGCACAATGTTAAGGTAAATAGCTTTAAGCAAAAAGTTCCTTGTAATGAATTATTGTAATTTATTATTAGAAATACATATTCAAATGAACATCAGGTTATAAGAGTTCAACGAATTAGAAGAATAGTACATTGGTGCTTAAATGTTATTCAAACATTTGCTGTGTTATTGTCTTGAAATTCATTAAATACCCACTGTAGCACATGTGAAAATTTTAAACTATTAAGAGGAGACGAGTACCAAATGCCAAAACAAGCTATTGTTACATTTCTTAAATTCAACACTCTTACATGACAATGAAAGTTTTATCAAGTATCACAACTGTACATATGTACATATTAGAGACCTGCATAAACAGTTTTGAAATGTAAATGCCTTTTGTTTTTTAAATGTATTCTCGTGGCATGTATTATACTAAATCACCCTCTATTCAGCCTAGAACCATATGTCTATATGTCAATACTCTTTCTCCAGCGACAATTCCACTAGTTAAAATGTCGACAACTTTCCTTTTATGCGCGAGTAAAGATACGTTAGAGACAGCAGTTCTAGTGTATTTCTGGTGATATTGTCAATGAATGCGTCAATAGATTGTTTTTCTCTTTTATTATGCTGTGCAATAATATTAAATAAATACATATATGTAGACGAGGGTTACTAAAATCTACTAGTGAATCTTTGGTTCAAATATCTCTATATGGTGGTAAAAGAACTACCTTCTCAATAGTGCTAAAGTCTACTGGTAGATTTTCAATGTTATATGTCAATAAGCAATTACTTTGGCTGGGGTGCACCTAGTCATTAGCAATGTTGACAATGTCACTAGAAAATCACTATAATTTTACTATTGACAACGAGCGAGGAAATATCGATATTGTAGACTAGAGCCCCTAAGATTTACCAGTGAATCTTTGGTGTCAATGTCTCCATGTGGTCCCAAAAGAACTACTTAGTCAGTAGTGCTATAGTTTAGTGGTGGATGTTCAATGACAAGCTAATGTTAAATGTCAATAATAGATGATTACATTGGCTTGGGTACACCTGGTCAGTAGTACTACTGACAATGTCACCAGTAAATCACTACAATTTCACTATTCGCACTTTCTGCAGGGTAGTAAGCTATTATGTGTTTAAGCGCAAACAACTAATGTCAATGCATGTGGGTGCGTTTGATTTTGCGTAGAAAGAAACAAGCATCTCAAATTATTCCGTCACGAAGTATTTTCTTCTTTACTCCCGTACATGCAATAACTGAAAAAAATGTCTTGACAACAGTGTTGTTTAGCGTTTCTTTTAGACGATTTCGCTGTACTAAAGCATCTTAAAAGTTCTTAAAAGTGATCTTGTGCAGCACTTTAGTACATATCGTTACCTTAATATAGAAAGGTATTAACTAATTTTTTTAAATCGAGATTTTTGATTTTTTCGATACATCATACGTTCATCTGTCGAAATATACAGATAAACTCGCTTTCAAAAAAGTAATGAGTTAGGGCCTTGTACATACAAGTGGACTTTTGTACATACTGCCTACTTTTTTATTTTATGGATTTAATTTCTTTTATTCTAACAATAGAAAAACATTAAAAATGTATGTACATGCACACACACTTACCGAAATAAGAAAAAAAAAGGAACCGAACATTGTAAAGTTTAATACCAGCTAGAAGAAAAGCATGATTTCAGGGTTTAAAAGAGATTAAAATTTACAAAATTAACATATGAAAGCATGAATGTTACTCAATGATTGTAAGAATGAACGTAATACATAATCAACTATTATTGGGCTACACGGGGTATTATTTCACTTACATTCATACTCGTACATCTGACAAAAGGTGAAATGTTGCTTTCATTATTCATAGAATGAATTCTTTTTCTTAACTTTAGCCTTTGAGAGAAATAAACTGGTGGTAATAATCAAGAGTCTATTCAATATTTACTACTCAGTCAGTTCTTGCACAAGACGCATTTCGATTAAAAATTCCTACAGTTCAAATTAATTGTGTATGGATTTGCCTTTTTTTGTTTGTCTTCTTTTATATTATTGAAGTTGTGGAAATAATGAGTAAAATGTTTAAAATTTCAAAATGTTAAATCACATTTGCCTAGTCTATATGAACATACTCGTACATACATAACTATTACTTTATAATTTTCCTGTTACTAGAGATTTCACTCGCATAAAATTAATTCGGTTACTAAAGGATTTTTCCTTTTTTTTCCAAAGAATCATTTTGAATAAAAAATATATGAGAAATTTTTGCTTAATATTCAAATAATTTTTGATTAAAATTAAATTAAATAAAATTTTTGCGGAATATGGTAATAATATACAGTTAGGCCTCGATTGCCACCCGTAATGGTCTGGATAATTGACTTTTAACTTTTTTTTTTATACGAATGATAGAAAAAAATTTATGCAAATAATTAAATGATTTGTTTTTATCCCAATGAAACAATTTACTTTTTAATTCAAAAAAGCAATTTTTTCGAGCAATCGCATAAAATTTTTTTATTCGAATAATCGAAAACACTTTTTACTCTTATGATTAATTTAAATTTTTGATTTCCCTCACTAAGAAATTTTTATTCGAGTAATCGGATAAAAAATTTGTATTCGAATAATCGAAAGAAATTTTTTATTCGAATAACCGAATAATATACCAAATTTATCAAACTTATCTAAAGAAAAATTTTCTAGTATATGAATTAAATTTTTATTGCAATTATAAAATAAAAATTTTTATTCGAATAAAAATTTCTTAGCCCCAATGACCGAAGATAGGTTTCGATTCGAATAACACACTTTTTTTCGAATAAGCAATTAAAATTTTTTTTATTCGCATAATTGAAGGAATCATTTTATGCGAATGACTGAATATGACTTCAAATTTATTCGATCTTTCTAAAGAACAGATCTCTTTCATTAATGTAAAAATTTTATTCGAACAATAAAACAACTCGAATAATCAAATTTTTTAAACCCAATGATCGAATTAAGTTTTTTTTTCGAATAAAAAATTTCTTCAATATTATATGTAAAAGGAAAAAATTTTTATTAAATATGTATATACTTTTACTCGAATAATAATTTGATCAAATTTAGATTTTTATTCGAAGAAACGCTATAACCTTTTTCGAATAATCGAATAAACAAACTTTTTTAATATAACACTTTTTCCTTGTAAGGGCGAAATTGTTATTCGAATAATGGAACAAAAATTTTTATTCGAATAATCAAAAACCAGAGAAAGTTTTTTTTTCGAATACATTTTTTTTTAAATCTGTTAATATTTTTTTATATTCATATACTCGAAGAACTTTGAAGAATTTTTTTTTCGTGGAGACTTAAATTTTTTATTTGCATAATCGAAGAAAACTTAATTCGACTGACGGAAAAATACTTCAAATTTATTCGATTTTTCTAAACAACAGTTTTCCTTTTATAGGAGTAACATTTTCGTTCGAATAATGGAACAATAATTTTAATTCGAATAAACAAATAATTTTCTTCGAGCCAATGCCACATTTAAGTTTTTTATTCAAACAAAAGATTTTTTTTCTAATACATAATCGACAAAATTTTTTTTTATATTAATAATTTTTTATTCGAACAAGCGAATAAAACTTTAAAATTTATTAAATTTTTTAGAGAGCAGATTTCCATTATAAGAGTAAAAATTTTATTTGAATAAAAAAATATTTTATTCGAATATTATTTTATTTATTTTATTTATGACCAAATTAAATTTTTTATTCGAATAAAGCAAGCAAAAATTTGCGAAAAATTTAAGCATTTTTTTCAAGCAGCACATATATTAAAATTTTTAAAGTTTTTTTTTCGAATAAGCTTATTTGGTTTAAAAATTTATTAATTTAAAAAAAAAAAAAAAATTACTCAAATAATATAGCAAATATGTATGATGTTTACTCGAATTTTTAAATAATTTTCTTTACCACAACGATCGAATTAAGTTTTTTATTCGAATAAACTTGATTTTTTCGGATATGCTAATGAATACAATTTTTTATTAGAATAATCTAGTAAAACTTTTTATTGGATTAATGCCAATAGTAACTCCAACCTTTTAAAGTTTTCTAAATTATAATTTTCTATTTATTAATTATAACTGAAAAATTTTTATTCGAGCAATAGAACAATAATTTTTAATCGAATAATCAAATAATATTTTTGCACCAATGACCCAATAACATTTTTTATATGAATAAACGAGAGAAAAAGTTTTTTTTTAATAATCGAATAACATTTTATATTCGCTTAATTGAAGAAAATATTTTATTCATAGAATCGAATGCGTGTTAAAATTTATAAAATTTATAAAATTTTTCTCGATAACAGTTTTCCATTATGACAGTAAAATAAATAATACATATTATTAAAAAATTATAAAATTTTTATTCGAATAATGATATCATTGTTTTTATCCCAATGATTGAATTAAGTTTCTTATTCCAATAAATTAAAGATTTTGTTTTATCGATTAATCGAATAATTTTTTTTATTCGAATAAAAGACAAAGATTTAAAATGTATTCGATGTGTCTAAAAAAAAAAACAAATTTCCATATATTGAAAAAAAATTTATTCTTTACTCATGCGATTATTCGAATAAAACTTAAAACTGTTCAATTGGTTGATTCTTAAACTTTTTAAGTATAATTTTGGCACCACAAATCCGAACTCTTGTGCGTACTTTGTTTTTTAAAATAGCCATTCGCAAGATTTGTTCAATTGTGAGGAAATTGTAATTACGGGCAATTTGAAGCGAATAATTTTTATTTGTCTAGTTAAAAAAAATTTCAAGATTACGTATTGGAACAAATTTATTACCTTGTATTGTATTAGCACAATAAAACACGTATATCCATACATTTTTACAAAATATACATACCTACATGGATTCTATTGCTTGAATTATTAAAACTTAACACGGGGTACGAGTATCTAAGCTTCAATAATAAAATCAAACATGAAATCAACACGCAATACATAATTAAAACGTAAAAAGTAATGTGTTAGGTATTCTGCTAAATAAAAATATGTATGTGCAAGAAATCTTCAATTTATCTGACAATAGAAATCATAATAATACGAGTGAGTACACATTGGAAAAGCCAAAAAGATGTTTCTTTTATTTAATTTAAGGCAAAACTGGTAACTATAAAAAAAGGAATAAAAAAAAGATGAAGCGTGAAGTATACTTAGGGTACAAAGTAAAAACGCAATTAGTGTTAAACGAACAAAACAATGTACAAAAAATTATACATAGTACATATGTATGTATAAACGACTCGTATGAAGTGATTGATATGAAAGGACTTGATATGAAAAGGTGTTCACAGGATTGGCAACTTTTTGCTTTTAATAACTTGATTAGAGATTAACTGCGCAACTATAATTTCATTATAATATTGAAATGAAAATTTCAAGGGCTTCATCAGTATGAGGTCGTCCTACAGCCACGAAAACACAAAATATTTTTACGCAAAAAAAAAAAACGCCACATACAAAAGTTAAACGTTTGCTGGTTGCTGTAAGGAATTAATGCATTCAGGCATATTCTTGAGCGGGACCATTTGAAAATGAAGGGAAAAAAGGATAATATTACGCACATAATCATGTTCGCTCAAAGCGTATAATTTTTGTTTGTTATAATGCGACTATCCATTACACTCCACTAAAGATGACCAAACTAACTGACTGACGTTGTGACGACCGTTTGCAACCACCAACATGAATGACTTGATTTAATTTTTGGGCAGTCCATGTCCGCCGTCAAATGTTCTTCAATATCCCATCAATAGAGTAAAACATCATCAACAACAAGTTTATCATCATAAAACTACTATAACAATAACAATTGTAAAAACATTTAATCAATGGATAAAAAAAAGGGAACCAAAATATAAAGAGATTTTAATTTTTTGATTATTTGTTGCTACTTTCACCACATTCAATCGTTTGCTCCTCCCCAGCCCTTGTCCTTAGGTTAAGGCCGAAAGCGTACATATTAATTCTTTACTTATTTTCTTAAAGGGTAGGGGGGAAACTAAGCGGGTCAATGTTACTGGTCGGTGTGCAGTGCTTATAATAGAGCTTTAATGCGTTTGCATATTAAGGTGGTACATATCTTGTTAGAAAATATTTTCATACATTTACTTAATGACTACTTAAACGAAGCAAGGCACAACACCAGTGATATAATTAAAATAAAAAGTGTTCATTGAATCCTTCCTTTCTCATCAAATTTTACAACTCCCAAAAATGTCACGAACATTTAATGATTCGTACTCCCAAGTAAGACTTCGAATGATTTTTACGTTACCCACTTCCAGGAAATTCTTTCAGATTGAAAACTGTGTAAGCAATTTTGAGAAAATACATACGTATTGCTTTAACAGGCCCATTAAAATTGAAAATTTTATTCGCTGTGTTTCCACGACAACGATTCCTTCCAGACTTCAAACACACATTTTATATTCAGCCCTATTATGAATATTCCCGGGAAGTTTTTTCTCTTCCCTATCACTTGTTCCCGGCGAATAATCATCCTATTCAAAATAACCGGGGAATAAGCAAATACGGGAGAGAGTAAAATCTGAATCAGCTGTTTAATGTTTACATATTTTTCTGCACTAACGCAAGAGTTCAGCAATAGAAATTTATTAAAAATTTTATGTTTTCATTTTTTTGTGTGTTTATTTATTCAGAATTTATTAAATTTTTATACTATAAATAAACAACTAGTAAGGAATATATTTTATAAATACACTGTCCCCTAGGGGGCTCTCAAGTATTCTACCTATCATGAATATGTTTACAATAATCATATTTTTCAACATTTTATAACATTTTTTATACAAGGAATGTATATTAATTATATTTTTAACGTAATGAAAAAATTTTTAAAACATTACTTTTTAAATGGCAAGGATGTGATCAAAGGTACGGTCAGGGGGATAAAATAGGTTTGAATGATGTATTAATCGGCAAGCCACCAATGCTTGTATATATACAAGTATTGAGATATATATATCTCTTGTTATATTTCTATTATTTAGAAATATACTTGTGTCAAATCTGCTACTTTCTACTGTGAGTTCTCTACTAAGTATAGCTTTATTATTAGCTCTTCTATATATATGTTAAAAAATGGGGATACCATTTTCATTTTGTAAATATCCGTTTCTATCGAGGTACAAAAATGCTTCGGGTGGTACGTAACCACTTTGTAATGCATTTTGTATATATGTATCATTAGCAGGGACAGGGGTTTCATGCAAATGCATGTTTTTTCCCTTAACTCTGATAATAGCTAGAATAAAGTATCTTTACGACAATTCAAACCTTAGGCAATGCATATGCGTTTAAAAAGGAGTTATATAAACATTTTTCTTAATTTATCTTCAGATTATCAATTTTTTTGAATCAGTACTTATTGAAAATTTATGCATGTACTTTTTTCTTTTTTTTTTTCTTTTTTTGCTTTATTTATTTTATCCTATTTTTCTACATGTTCACTATGTTATATTTTTCTGCAAAATTATTCCATATGTTTTTAATATGTACGTTTTATTTTTATTAATTTTTAATCATTATCTTGATTATTGTTTGTTATTATTTTGATTGATTCACCAGCACTTTCATTTATAAGATATATATATCTTATTGTGCTAGGTTACAACTATACAAATAAATAAATAAAATAAATAAATGTAAATAAATAAATAAATAAAATGAATTTGCTTAAAAATGGCATCAATTTGTTAATGCATATTTTTGCATATTTTGCTGAAAATGCATATTTTTGCATAATTGAGTTATTAATGCATATTTTCGTCTCATATTTTGATATAAATACTGATTTTCTCAAAAATCTAAATTTCAAAAAATATTGCAAAACTGTTTTTGGCAACTGTATTCGCTTGCATTGTTGTAGAATTGTGGAACGATTGTACAAGCACTCACACCTACGGAATTTAATGGAAATTGTACTTTTGATAATTTCAAATTGTCTGCTATTAAATCCGGAAGTAGTGAAACAATTATGCTGAAACTTGATATTGTTTTTAAAAATTATAACGGATTCAATGAAACTATTTTTTAAGCTTTAGGTCAGTAAATTTTATATATATTTATATAAAATATTTTTTTCTGATTAAAAGGAAAAAAAGACAAAAACTAATTACCAAAAAATAAAATAAATATAATCCTGAAGAAGTTAACCAAAGGTTAACGAAATATCGATATAAAACTAAAAATATATAAAATTTACTGACCTAAAGCTTAAAAAATAGTTTCATTGAACATATAAAAAAGGTCGAAAAATTAGATAAACAATTATAACGGATTCAAAAACCAAATCTAATAGCTAGTATTCAATTCATTGTAATGGTTGAGTTAAATAAATATACAACATTATATAAAGAGAATCATTTAAATTTGCCCGATTACATCCACAGACGTTACAAGAACATATTGATTGGACTTCACATTCGATAATACATATGTATGAATAATAAAAAAAATAACGGCCTGGCCCACGATGTGGACAAGAAATTATCTCTCGCTTAGTTATATTGACAACAAAAACAAAATCAGAAAATTTGTTACTAAGCGACAGATGATTTCTTGTCGACATCGTGGGCCAGGCCGTAAATAAATAACAACACTTTTCTTTTTCTATTTACGTATCGCTCCTTTACTGTAATATAAACATACATACCTCGAAAATGCGAATTTGGAGTTAATAATACCATATTTAATCTTGTGTAAAGATTTAATATAAAAGTCTTGTACACGCACCTCTTGAGAAAAGAAAATATTTTTACATCTTTATTTAGTGATATGTAGATTGAAAACTTTACTTTTGAATAATTTTTTTTAAAGATATGTGCATATTTTATTGTTTTTAGTGCATATTTTGCGTTTTTGATGTCATATCTTAGGCGCCTAAAATACCTTTTTTAAATGCATGAAGTCCTTGTCCCTATTTTCTATGCAGTTAATACTTTTCAAGATATGGTTTCTAATGAGATGGAAAATGAAGTTGTCTATTCTACTTATTTTAGAAACAAAATAAACTTGTTTATTTGATACAGTGATGGGAAATAAAATTTGCATTTCCGTATCAAAAAAATTTTTTTAGAGTACTTTTTTGGTCCCGAGAGTACCAAAAATTATTATTTTTTATTTAAATTTTATTAACAAAAAATTATATAAAATTCATTTACAAAGAAATAAAAAAGGAACACAAAGCGTGTAAATTAGGAGGCGGTAAATTTTTTTTAAATTGTACAACAAAAACGTAATCTACACGAAATTTTGAGAAAATTCTTCGAAGAAACCATGGGTCTAAAATCAAACCCTATACCGCACCTCTCGACATGAAAATTTATTTCCTCTTAAAAAAAAAATTGTTTTTAATTAAAACTCTTCCAATCCATTTTCGAATGATTAGTATTTCTCCCAAGCAAGTACTCCCTGCTTTTAATTTTTTCATGAGGTAGCTTAGATTTATCTATAATGATTAGTTCCCTATTTTACTCTTTAAAGTCAATGTCCTTAAATAAGGCAGTAACCAAACAAGAAGCAGTTCTATCGCAAATGCCAAAAAAAAATATCGCACACTATGGCAAAGTTTAAGATGTCGTACGTATTAGTACTAGTATATGGTATTTTTTGTCTTGTATGTGATCTTGCAAATTCCAATCCAGATCCAACGTTCATACTCGAGGCAGGTCTATATGAAGTATGTAGGCTTAGTACTGGCTCCTTAGATTGGTGATCAACGATCACCGGAATCGTGTGTTTTCTGGTGGTATGTTGGTCAATCACGAACTCTTTTAGGTTATAACGAATCAACCCGCATCAGAATTGCGTTGAATTGCAAATTTCAATAACTTTTTAGCAATTTTCGGAAAAACTCCCACACAATTGTTTTTTTTTCAACTTTAATTAATTTCAATCACTATGCAAACTAAAACCACTAAAGTTCTGAATAGGCAGAAAAATCTATACGGAAAAATTTTACGAATAAGAAGAGTGGATAGTTCCATTATTATGTGTTATATATTTAAAAAATTAGTCAGGAAACATGGTTTTTAATGCGAACTGTAAAATGCATAAATCAATCAAAACGAAAAAAAATTGTTAAAAATATTATTCTTTGTTTTTATGTCAAAAAAATGGTAAACGCAAATCGGGACTTGACTGGATTTTTAATAATTGAATATTTTGTTTACTTTTAATAGATACTGTATATTATATATAGTATTGAATAAAAAAAACTACTGTTATAGCTTAGGAAGAGAAATTTAATTCTCATGTCGAGAGGCGAGGTATAGGGTTTGATTTTAGACCCATGTTTCTTCGCAAAATTTTCTTAGAATTTTATGTAGATTTCGTTTTAGCTATACGATTTTTAAATTTTTTTTCATCCATCAAAATCGACCCAGCCCAATATACATACATATGTGTGTACATAGGTAAAAATTTTGGAGTTACAATAAGATGAATTTTTAGACTTTAATAAATCTTTGGCCTGGATAAGACTGGATACTGTAAGTAAAGTAAAGTCTGTAACTTTGTTTTGTTTTCATGAGATTTTGGTAAGAGAAATTCATATTCATCTGAGGCGTTTATAGTTTTAGCCACTGTAAGACCAGAAACTACATATATTTTTTGTTGTTAATGGTATCAGTTCGTCCACAACAGCCAATGCTCTATATTGGTTGCTAATATTTTCAAAATTTTGCTTTTTGCTGGAAAACATTTTAATTAAAAGTGGTATAATGCTGTTGGTTTTACCACATAAAACATTTTCAGGGGGAAACTTACTAAAACAATTTAACATTTCATTGTAAAAATCCACTTTTGCCCTCAGAACTTGACAGAATTTAATACAAAATTTTTACAATTCCCTGTAAACTGATTTAAAACGGTTGTTTCAACATGATTTGTGACTACATATGTATGTATAGATCAACTTCTGAGCCACAAAAATCTCATTGAGTCAAATATGCTTTTCGTTTATATTTAATAGTGAAGGTTACACTTTTCTAAAATATCTTTGAGAATTTTAATTCTTTGCAAAAATATATGCATACGAGCATTTTTTTTTTGGCTGCATTTCTAAGTTGGCCGTTAGAGTATCAAATGTGTTGCGGGAGTACTACGGTACTTTTTCATGTCAAATAGTATCAAAAAAAGTACGATCGTACCAACTTTCCCATCACTGATTTTATATATATTTCTTATAATTACTGTTAGATGATTTGTAAAGAGACGTATAGCACCTTAAACATTTCCTTTCAAAGATACGTATTTTCTCCACATACGAAGGGAAACCGTTAAGCCAAATCTGGCAACCATATGTAAGTATGGGTCTTATTACGCAGAAAAAACTAAATTTCATTTTCAGTAACCAAATTCGTTGAATCAGTAAATATTTTATTTGAATGCGGTCCTACAAATAATTTTGTAAATTCTAATAAATAAATAATAAATGAGATAATAAATAAAAAAAGAGAGAATATGTTATTTCAGTGTGTTGGTGTTTATCTTGCTTGTTGTGCGGTTGTTGTTGTTTATTTTGATTGATCGTGTTATATACATGTAAATGCCGAAAAGTAGACGACAAACGTCGTGGACTGTTTCTTCTCTACACAGTTTTTTGGTACAAATTAATTTAATGGAACAGTACAGAATATTTACTGAAACTAAGTTTGATTTCAAACAAATATTTGTTTAAAAATTTTTTGGGTATAATTTTTTCTGTGTAACATTAGTTTAATTTTTGGTTTAATATATTTTGAGTAAAATAGCGATTTGTACATAAAGAAAGCTTTTCTCGCTTTTATTAATTGCAAATTGATATGATCGTGAAAATATAAAAATTTATCAAGATGTATTCTAAGGTACTTAACACACTGTTTATTATGGATATATGTATACTCCGTCCTGTGAACTTATACTGAAATCCTTCCAGTGCTTTCCAACATTATAGTTGCACTTCCCCACAGGAGGTCGGAAGAGAATGGTTACACATTTATTTATGTTTATTTTTATTTTCCAATCATAAGCATATTTTTCTATTATATTAAAGTAATTTTGGAGCTTTTCATTAATTTTTCCGATTTTGTTATCGGAATGATATATAATTATATCATCCTCGAAACCTATAATATTATCGATTTTGTTTAAGAGATCATATATAAAAATATTAAATAGAACGGGTGAGTTCACTGTTCCCTGTTGCAGACCATTTATAATAGTAAATTTTCAAGTTTATACATTAAACCAGTACCTGGATTCAGTAACTTTTATTGCGATAATCGTATCGTTACAATAAATGTAGCGAAAATTTATCGACTTTGCTATTCAGTAACATATTTTAACGATATTCGCTGTCGATTGGAGAAAAAAAATTATGTCACAAAATCAAATTTGTTTAGTTTTTCTTTATTATTCTTTGTGCTTCTCGCTTATTTTCACATTTTCTATACACCACATAATATTGAATTAAATTGTGAATGAGATAAAGCGGGAGACTATCGTAAAAATATTACAGAATCACATTATCGTTACCGCAAGCGAATAAATATGTCGATAAATATTACGATTTTCGGTTCGCAAAAAGTTACTGAATCCAGGTACAGGTATCCAGATATTGTCAAAAGCTTTCTCAAAGTCTACAAGGCATGCACCAGTACATAAAGATTTATTAAGGTTCCTTTTATGTTTTCATTGTCAATAAGATTGCGTGTTAGTATAATATTTGTTTTTGTTTAAATAAAAATTAAATAAATAGTGTAAGCATTCACAGACATGCGGAATAACTTTGTGTTGAGAAAGTGGAGTGAAAACTGAGCCAGGTGCAGATGCAAATTGAATAAATGTGCAAAGGAAATTTTAAATTTTATAAAGTTTTTCTTATCGGTCTTAATCATATTAGAAGGAAACAAATCTACAATTTACCTGTTATGTGAAATTAAAGGAGTCCTGCAAAATTGAGTGTTTAAGGGCCAATTTCACCAACTCTATTTAAATATCAATTCATATTTAAATGTCGATTTTCATTGATTTTTGTATGGAAAAATGATTTTTAAATATGAATTGATATTTAAATAAGTTGGTGAAATTGGCTCTTAGTATTTGTTCTGAGCACAGAAGTAGTTTATGTTTTTGAAGTGCATGTGAGCAGGGTTTAGATGAACGTGCAAAAATACCAAATACAAAAGGGAAATATAATAATTCGGCCTTTAATTAAAATTTTTGTTCTAAATAAATGCTTATACTATTGTTTTGCAACATTTATTAATATGATTTTTAAATTTTTGCATTAGTTCCCTTCAAAATGTTTGGGGAGAAAACTCTCACCAAATTCTCCCTCTCCCTCATATTTAGAATACCTAATTTTTTTCCCGGGGAGTTTTTTCTCCCTCTCCCTCATGTTCAGAATACCAACTTTTTTCACGGGAAGTTTTTTCCCGGGGAAATTTTAATACATAATAGGAGGAATGGGAAAAGGGAAAAAACTCCCGGGGAATGCTGATTATAAAAGTTGATAAAGCCTCATTGAATCCATCCTACTTTAAATATGTACCGCCCTAATACACATATTATTTAAATGCATGTGTGTGTGTGTGTGTGTGCTCGCTTGGCAAATCAAAATCCCCTTGAGATCTTGTCTTGTACTGCTGGTAAATCGGTAATCAATGAACTCGTTCTATTGTTGAGCAACAAGAAATGGCCAGAGTTAAATATAAAAGGAAAGCCCTTGGTCACTTGCTTAGCATAATGCTGCGATTCTTTTTTTTTTTTTTTTTGTCCTACATAAGGGATTTGAATCGTAAAAAAATGCTACGAGTTGATTAAATAATGATGAACTTGCCGATGAGATGAACTAACGAATTAATGCCAAATATTTTTTTTTTGGTATCTTTGTGTGCGCTTTTCCGTATTGATTTCTATTAAATTGTCGTAATTTTGATAGATTTCCGTTTTAGTTTTCCTTTTTTTCTTCTTATTATGCATGTAATGCAAAACACGTTCGTTGGACAGATTTAAACGATAATTAAAGTTAATCATGTGAAAATTGATTTTTTTTTTGTATTTTTCGCAAAGATTTCAGTTGCAGGATTTCGTGTGTTTTTTACGAATTTGATTTTTTTGCGGAAATCTTAATAAGTATTTGACAGTTCGTTCGCTTAACACCATACAATAAGGGAAAATTAAATATGTTAATCGGATCGCAGTTGATTTTTTTTAACATAAAAAAAGAGAAATTGTGAAAGTCATTCATAATAAAAGTTTTATTTTGCCACTTTTAGAAAACAAAGTTGCAAAGGAAAATAAATATGACCCAGCAAAAATTTTTGCTTCACTACAAGCAAGAGTATTTTATTTTTTGTCATTGGAGCGATATTTATTGAAAAACAGTTTTTTTTTTAATTTATAAATAAGAAATACCGAAGTATATTTATTTAACATTCAGTGTTTAAACTTTTAAACCAGTGATGCCATTATACGATACGAAAGATACATTTTTCGTATCTTTTGATGACTTCAGGTACCATGTATAACCCTGACAGTTTTCGTATCTTTTGAATCTGTACTCAAAATTTACACAAATAATATATTAAACTTTCCGTCTCTGACAAAGTTTGTTACAGTTATCAATTTCGTTAACAGTAACAACTAAATACAAAAATAACATGTATTTTGTTGTTAAGTTCATAAAGTTTATAATACATAGGGACCTACATACATATATACATGCTAAGTGGTCTAATTTGTACCACCGGGCTATCCTAGTATTAATAAATCTGAAACGTTAAAATTGGATTTTCAAATTCTTTCAAAATGTATCTTTTTGGGAAAAAATATATATTTCTGGAAACTAAAACGTATTTTTTTTTTCGAAATTTCACAGGCAGCACTGTTTTAAACATTTAAGGAATTATTCCTTGATTTGATGGCTAAGCACTGTCTCTATGCAATTCGTTCCTGCTTAAGGAACTCATCAGGAGACGTCAACTTTGAGTTTTTAAAATAAGTTGTAAAACTTCATATGTTTATATTAAAGCTCTTAATATACAATTGAGAATTACAATATACAAACAGAATATGTTTAAAAGACTTAAACAAAATTATTTTTAAATACTTTTAAACACTCTTATTGTTACCCAATAGGCATCTAGTTGTAACAATTTGTGGAATATTAAAATTATATGCAAAATCTCGTAAAGATAGAGAGATATTTTTGTAGAGATTTTTGTTTTGGTTATTCACCAATATCGTGAATAAAATGTGAAATTTTTGTTCCCATGAAATTTTCATTCCCCGTGAAGGGAAATTTACAATCGTGAATTTTATGGGAACGTTTGTTCCCGCTATCAATGCATAGTGAATGTAAAAAACGGGAAGAAGACTTGTAAAGCTTAAAATTAAAATTAAATTGAAAAAAAAATAAGTTTAATAATAAGAAATAAACATATTTTGGGTTTCAAATTAAATGTTATGGAGTATAAAGTTGTGTTTTTAAATATTTTAGGTGCCGTGCAAAAAATTCTTTAATATGTCATAGCCATATAATTTACTGCATGTGAACGAAAGAGTTCATGTTCAATAAAAAAGGTGTTGCAAGGAATTATTATTATTTATCGTGGACATTATTTATTGATCTTGTCCTAAAAATAATTATTTATAACTTTTAATATATAATTGGAAGTATAATATTGAAATTACTCAGTGTATAAATAAGTGCAAAAATAAAGTGAACAAAACCAAGGGAAAATTTATAAAATTCATGCGAAAAATATTATTCACGATAAGGGTAATCAAGAAAGAGAACACATTTCAGGAGAAAAACTATTAATGATTGCGATGTGGGGAAAAGGGAAAATATTTAGAGGGAAAAACTGTTCGCGATAGGGGTGATTATGTTTTAAGATTATGATTCTCAATAGCATATTAAGAATTTCACTATAACAGCTTATTTCAAAAAAATCGAGATGAAGTCCATTGATGAGTTCCTTAAGTAGGAACAAAATGCATATATACTCTTAATCACAAAAACAAGAAAAAATTCGTCAAAAGATTTTTTAATAGCTAATTAAAATTTGTCCAGCGGTTCAAGACATCAATATGATAATGGCTTGATTGTGGTTGGCAACCGAACTTTGGTTGCGTTGCCAGTGACAAAATGTTATCACGGATAGCAACTGGCAGCTGTTACTTTATGTTGCCAAATTGTAAAAATATTATTAAATGCATAGTTTTTAAAGAAAAAATAAAATAAAATTAAGAAAATCAAAAAATAAAAATTAAACTAAATCAACTACTTCTCATTTAGGAAGGCGTAAATGTGCTTTAAAGCTAAACAAAGACATTTTTAGCTAATTATAATTTTAAGCAATAACATTTTTTTAAAGAGAAATATAACTCATACTATTAGTAGGTGTTACCTTCTTTACGAAAAGGATTGTGATAGAGAAGACAGGTGGCGAAGGAAGATAACTTTACTTTGACTTTACTTTTACTTTTTTTTTTACTACTCTGTTTTTTGCACGTTTTTAATAATGCAGTGTTGCAGCGCCTCTGGTATCAATGAGGTATATTAAATTTTCAAAGCTGTGTTTAGTAGCCATTTTATTGGTTATTTTACTTTGCCGACGATTCTGCTACACAATATGGACGAGGGAGGACGTCCTGATGTTATATTAGGATTAGTATCCGCTGAAGCAGGCGTAGTTCAGTGACCAGTGTCTATGCCTTCATCGCTTGAACTTTCCTGCAACAACTGATGGAAAAATACATGGTCAACGTCGGTCAGAACCGGGCTCGGACCCAGGACCTTCGGTTTTGTAGTCAAATTGCTAAGTACTCGTACACCAGAAGTTAAATTACGGCATTCTATACGGTTCGAAATTTTAAAATGTTTCCATATAAACTCTATTGAAATATTTCGCAATTTCGTTCGATAACGAGTGCTGTAATTTGCCCCCAGAAAACGCCACCATTGCACGGAAACATGCAGTAATTGATACTTTAAAGATTTATTTCGACATTGGAAAATCACAAAATATTAATTGGATTACTGAAATAATATTTTTTAAACTGTTATTAGAAGAGCCTTTTTGGCATGACACATTTTTAAATTAAGTGAATGACATTTAAAATAAAGTGAGTATTTTAAAAATTTATACTACCTCTCCCATATTGATTGATATGAATTTTAATTAATTTTAATTGCAACAATATCCTAACCAAAAACAATTTCTAATTCAAATCATTGTAACTGTTTCATTTAATTATCAAATTATATGAACACTATGCTCTTCATAACTTTAATTTCACATTCCTTTTAACAACTTGCACTTACGTTTATTAAAATTAATAAATTTCCCTAATGAATTATCAACAGTCTAGTGTAATTTCACTCAACCCCCCGTCTCGTATGGACGTTCCTCCAGTGCAATCAAATCAAACTTTAAATGACACTGTCATTACCTTATCAAAGTAATCATCATCGTCAATGCCAACAATATTGAAAGCAAATATAAAAATGTCTCATAAATTTTAACCAGTACGGGGTATAAATAAGTTGGTCGCAGCAAAAAAAAAATTTAATAACATTTTCCGCTAACAAAAACACTTAAGTACTAGACAAACATTTGAGTAAAAGTAGAAGAATTTTTTTCTTGCATTAGAAAAGCAACATATTGCCAAAATAGTTATTTCTACTTTAACTTTACATCACACATCCATCCATCCTCCCATACGACAACTGTAAAGATAAGATGACTAAGCAAAGCATCATCATGGCTTTAGGTTAAAATTAAAATCTACTAAAATGCCATGAAAACATTCAAGAGCAAATATTTTGGCCCAAAAGCAAAAAAAAAATACTGATGACACACTAAAATTTTCTATATCCAACAAATGTTGGCTCTTACAACTAACAAAGTCTGGAGGGAAGAAGTATATGAGTACTTGGTATTTATTTAGCACTAGGTGTTCCAAGAAATAAATAAAGGAATGAATTCATTTTTAACGTCTTTAAAAAATTTTTAGATTTGAGACATTTTTAGATTTTAATTGAACCATAGTGAATTTTTTAAACAGAAATAATTTTTAGTCACACAGAGAAAACAGATTCGTTGTGACAACCGAATTTGTTGCCAATTGAATTTTGGCGGTTGCAGCAACTATCATAGAATTCTGCTATAGCGACTGAAATTTTCTTGTGGTACCACTATATTTTAATTATATACCTCCACCCAATAGTTGCAGCAACAGAAAAATTGGTTGACAGTATGGAATTTGAAATAAGTGTTATTCTTGCTACCGAAAATTTGGTTAATATAATTAAAACAATATCATAATTGGTACCTGTAAAAGAAAAATTGGTCTTCCTTGCTGAAATAAAAATAAACAATAAAAGCAAATAAAAATACACAATTTAAGAAATTTATTATTTGACATATTGTCATAAGTTTATTTTAATTGAAATTTATATCCTAATGGTGAAGCATGTCTATATACATTTCTTCAACAACACATTTTGAAAAGCCACAAACCTGTTATCTTATGCACATACTTTCAAAAACCATTTGAGAAGTCACAAAAGTTAATTTTTTAATTTGCTGCTATAAACTATGATAGTAAACTCAACATCTAGTTAGTTGCAGCAACTGATTGAAAGTTTTTATTTTAATTTTAATAAAGAACGACAATTTTTTTAGTTGCTAATACCAAAAGTTGGTAGTAAAATCCAATTCGTAATATTTTATTCGGTTGGGTTAACCAATCAGTTAATTATTCATGACAAAAGCATACGTTCGGTTGATGTAATCAATTTAAGTATTGTCACAATCATATCTTTGTTACAATTATGCCCTTATGGCAATGAACATGGATTGTTTTTTGGATTAACAGAAAATTGATAGCGTGAACTGAAATATAGTTAATGCAAATGATATTTTATTGGACTAACCGATTTCCAACCAATGTTTTTTCTGGGTGCAGGCTTAAGTTCAGTAATTTCAATTCTTTTATTGAATGAAATATTTTTATTAATTAATGTGAGTTTCTAAAGAAGAGAAGAAAAACATTAAATTAGACTTTTAAGCTGGGGGAAATACCGATAATTTTCTGTGCAGCAACGCACTTCATCAGCACCCTAGTCTATCTACTTGGGTAGAAATTGTTATTAACACCAGCTATTTACGTAAATTCTAATGAAACGGAATGTGAGAAATGATTGTTGTGTACAATTATTGATTTACCTTTGGTAAATACACAAAAAAAAAAAAATGTTATATTATTACAATGTTCGATAGCAAATGCCACAATCTCAAACTGACGATGAAAGCGACGATTAGACCCCAGATTTAGTAAAATTTTTGCATGTTTGGAAATTTCAAAATATTTATTTGAAAATGTAAATTTTAGCAAAACTTCTTGCAAAGATTAATGGTTATGGTGAAAAGCTATGCCATAACATGATAATGGTATGACATATTTAACGGTTTTTGCATTTTTCCAACAAACTAAGTAATAGGAAATACGGATATACTACACTTTGTAGCAATAATCCAATCTTACAATAAAAAAATTATAATCCTGTCATAATATTTATAAAATAGCACATACGACATAAGATATGTATGTTTAATGTGATGATATATTTTTGTTGACATAGATATATTTGGCATAATTATGTCAAGACGTAAATATGAACATATGCATAAATTATGACCAGGGAAACCGCAAATATGCAATTGCATGTTTTTTCTTGTGTGAGGTATTAATGCAGGGACACGATATTTATCCGTTTCAGAACTTTTTAAGAATTTTATCATCGATTTGTTAGTGCATATTTTTGCATATTTTACCCTTTAAACCATGTTTTTGCATATGTCAGTCTTACAGGTATATTTTTAGCATATTTCCCAATTTTTAGAGCATAATTTATACTTTTACGGCATATTTTGATACTTTGTAGAATTTTTTTATTTTAATGTGTTTACAAGCTTATGGTTGGTTTGCTTTTATTTTTCGCTATCTAACTGCCTGTGCTACTATGTCACCCGCAAACGTTCGATCGACAACTTGTATTGCAACCAACAATAACATTAGAAAATTTGTTGTTGTTTTCAATATAAGTTGTCGATCGAGCGAATTCTGTTGACATCGTGGGACAGGCCCTAAATCTTAATTCCAATGTTCCATTTTGTATATAAATTTTTTCTTATGTATTACGCAGTTATTACGGACGTTAGTTTCAATAAGAATTCGGTTTTGTTATTTGAGAAGGACATTGTCCCAAAAATACGTTGAAGGAACATTATTAATGTAGAAAAGGTTATTTAGATGTGACTGCAACAACTTTTATTTGAAAATCTGGGCCAATATTTTATTATTTATTGCAATAAAAAATATAAATAAAAATCTTGTCTTATATATCAAAAATATAGCTCCAAAGTTTTCATTCTGATGTCGTGCTTTTACGAGCGTATCAAAAAAAAAAAATTATTCAATTCACAAAAATTATTTGTGTTATTTGCTTTAGTCAAAATTTGTATCCTAATTTTATTTTAAAGTGCACTTCAAACCCAAATTATTGTTTTCAATACTGCAGTTATTCTTGTTAGTTTTTTTGTTTATTTTATTTTTGTCTTATTTTATATGCAAATGTTGAATTTTTGAATTAAAAATATATTTTCATTCACATATAAGCAAACTTATTTTATTTTTAAGAGCATATTTTTTTAATTTTTAGTGCATATTTTCAAGTTTTTAGTGCACATTGAATGCGCATGAAACACTTTTTTTAGCGCATATTTCTGGTTTCCCTGATTATGACATAATTATGCCATCACACAAATATGATTAAAACGCCTTTACGTACAAATATTACGAAAAAATAATGTTATGACCAGGGACACGGGGTTTCATGCAAATGCATGTTTTTTCCATTAAACCTGATAATGGCAAGAACGAAATATCTCTACGAAAGAATTAATTTCCATAAAATTGGCATCAATTTGTTAGTTCATATTTTTGCATATTTTGCTGAAAATGCATATTTTTGCATAATTTGGTCATAAATGCACATTTTTGTCTCATATCTTGGTATATTTGCATGGTTTTGTGTCATATTTTAGTCAAAAATTCAAATTTCAAAAAATATTATTGACAAATTATTTATGACAAACGGTTTTTTTTTTCAAACTTGCTTGAATTGTTGTAGAATTGTAGAACGATTGCAGAAGCACAAAGTCCTGCCAAATGTAATGAAAATTGTCATTTTGGTGATTTTAAGAGGAAATTTACTGCTGTTAAAGAAGAAAGTAGTGAAACAATGCTGCGGAAACTTGATATTTTTTTTTAAATGACAACAGGTTATATAAAAAAAAAATTATTTAAATCTGAGCTGATTACATCGACAGACTTAAGACGCCTTTTTCAGTGCACAAAAGCTTTCTAGGATTAAATTGATAGAACTATATAGTACAACTCTTAAATGAAAATAAATATATAACAAAACTTTTCTTTTTCTAGTTACGCATCGTTCCTTTAGTGCAATCAAAACATATCTCGTAAAATTCGTGAAATCGTTATATCATATATGTATAATCTTGTGAACAAAATTAATGTAAAAGTCTTGGAACACGCACCTCTTAGGAAAAGTTTATTTAGTTGTATGTAAACTGAAAACTTTTCTTTTGAATAAAAAGTTTTTTAAATATGTGCATGTTTTATTGTTTTTAGTGCTTAATTTTCCTTTTTAGGTGCTAAAATATAATTTTTAAATGCCAGGAGTCCTTGTCCCTGGTTATGACATAATTAAGACGTCACATAAATATGTAAATAATGATTATGAAAATTAGTGTTCAGACATTTTTATGCCATGACATTATCTATTTATATCACAACAAAAATTTGTCGTGACATATAAAAGTTCTTAATGGACCTTATTATGAGCAACTTTCGATCTTCGACTGTAGTCAAAAGAACTGATCGAACGAATTTTCATTTGATATTATGATTTTTAAAATTTTCAACAACTATACGAAGATCGAAAATCGAATGCAACTCATAATAAGTGCAAATAAATATTTAATGTCATAAACATTGTATGAAATGTCCCGACATGAACATGTCATGTAGAGTTGAGCGATATTTCGAAACCTGTTACTTTTTCACAGCGATTGAAAAATCACATATCACAACTGTGATTGAATTTATCAAGTAACAGGTTTTGGAAATATAGTTCTTTCATACAAACTGTGAATATTCTTGTATGCTTACTTTACAGTAAATAAAGCTACATTCAGCTTTTGTCAAGAAAAAATCGTCAAATCGTGTCAAATCGTCTTTTCTGGCAACTATGTACAGCTCACATTTTTATATTTGCAATTTTATTGTCTCTCTGCCTGTTATACGACAATTCTCAATGTATGGATGGGGTTGATTGCTAATTGTTTATTCTTGTCGCTCTTCTTATTATTAGTATTTATCAAGACACCAATACTAATAAATACTTTTAAAGCAGAAGAGCTGAAATGTGTTAAACCGTGATCACAGTCACTGTTTAATTTCACTGCTGCTCATCTTATAAGATTTTCTCAAAATAACAGAACTGCTACAAACAAAATATTGCTAAACTGTGATCACAGTCACAGTTTAAAAGAACAGCGATTTAGAAATCACGTTCACAAGGAGCAACATTATTAAAAAATCACGTTATCACTCATCACTAATGTCATGACATAAACATGCTATGAAATGTGTTGACATATCTTCATACACGTGGAAGAGGAACCAGAAAAAATTTAACATATTATCTTTCGTTGCCCGAAGCTGCAACGTCATAGCAGACGTTCCCACGAAATCATTACTGATGTCGGGAAGTGTAAACTAGAGGACGTCAGGGGCTTTACAATGGGAATTCGGTGGCTTGGTGATGGATAATAGGGTCACTTCTGGCTGCAAATGGGAGGGTAAAAATTACTTTTTGGGCAACAGAAGGGAACCACAATGGACCCAGTTGGGTCTCCGAGTGGAGGTGCGGTAAAGCACCACCCTTCCTAACCTAACCTAAACTACACAATCTTGCGTTTAGTAAAATAATTCAAACGAAACTTTGCACACATCTTGATCTTCTACAATAAGACGGTGTCGCGTTAGTAAAATTGGGCACGACCACAATCATTTAAAGTATAACATGCAAGTATTGTAGAGCTGTGTCGTTCATGAACGAACGGATACAATTGAACGAATCAGTAAAATGAACGAAGTGAGTCGGTCACTTTACTGAGCTGTTATGGCTCAGCAATACTGAAAAAAGTACTATTGAACGAAATGAACGAACGAACACACTTGTGTGGTTTTGTTTTATTTTTTTGCTTTTTCTTTATTCATGTGAGATTTTTAGTCACATTTTGGTTTTCATTTGCCTTTTTGTCTGCTTTTAGTAACAGTATGACCATTATGAACTTAATAAAATTGCCATTAATATATCTTAAGTTTTTAGAACATATTAAGAGCTTTTCTTTAACAAATTTAATATATGTACATACGTAGATATTATAAACAGTTTATTTTTATCCTTTATATGTGGCTCTTTTAGCAATATGAATCTTTTGATTTCTTATATCAAAGAATATAAAACACTTTAATATTTTAAAAGTTTTTACTTCCTAATTTTTTTTTGTTTCTTATATTTTCTATTGTTTGTTTTGCTTATTTTGCTAAACAATTCATAACAAACTCACTGCATTTGTCCCTTTTTATTTGACGAATCAACTGTTTGTTTGTTTTTATTTCGTTCTATTTCTTGAAAAGAGCGTATGAACGAAATGAACGAACTCGTTCTTTTTTAGAAAACGAACGAAAATGAGCGGTCACTTCAATGAACGATTTGGCACAGCTCTAAAGTGTTGTATTCAACATTTTAAGCTCTTGCTATGATACAAATTTGAGATAAGAAAAAAGGGCAGCACGTGATCTCACAAATATTATAGGTGTTGCCAAATTTTGTTTTCAGCAATTTTAAAAAGTCTAGTAACTTACCCCCTTATGCAAAAAAATATTTTACTTTAGCTTTAAAGTTCATAGTAGTTGATAAGCACTTTAAGGCTAACATAGCTTTATTAAAAAATCATATGCAAAAGACAACTTTAAATATTTTGTGATTTAATAATAAATACTGGTAACACCACCGTATTCAACAACCACTTCACAGCTTATGATGTACAAAATTGAATACAATTTCATTCGGGTATTCAAATATTTTTTTTATTTTATTAAATAAATTTTTATTATCTTGAAGTAAAGCAACCTAATTTAAAAAATATGAGCTTCTGACTTAATGGGAAAACAGATAAACACAACCATGAAGTAAAAGTAAAAAAATGTGAAAAATTATCACAATTTGTTTTATTCGAATGAAACGATTATTTGAATATCCAGCTTTTTTCGATTTGTTTTGATTGTATGTACATCACTAAAACATTTTTGTATAATTGTATTTATTTTAATATTTTTTTATGGATTTTGCTATGTATTTCGAAGCAGTTGGATAATTTGGTGATGTTTCCCATTACATGACAGAAATAATAAATTTAAGATAAGAGCAGGCACTTCTAGCTTCATTTTCAGATGTAACATGAATCAGTATGTGCTATATTAGTAAAAATATTTGAGGTAGAAAATACACATTCTGGAAATATCAACTTAAAGTAGTCTTAACAAACGTGGGTGCCTACTTTAGAATTTTTATACTAATTTTTTTAGAATACAACTTTACTTAACATTGCTTGGCAAAGCTTTATTAAGTTTTTTTGCATAAGACCCTTAATCTTCCTAAAGCGTTTCGCCTCATTAAATGAGAAACAAGATACAATACAAGATTATATTGGACATTGGGCACATTAGGGACCCAGAGCATTTGTGCAACGTCAATTAATCGGTGGTAAATTCATTAATAAGGGGATATGATATTTTGACAGCAAGGAAGATTCAAGTAGTCTAAAGATTTACAAAAACTTCTCTTGCTTAGTGGTGTCAAAGATTTCAGCAAAAACTACCTGCCTACTGGGACACTGCCGACTTCAAATATCCTTTCTAGAGATGTATTCATAATCATCAACTTTACGTCGCTTGAAAGAGTATGAGATGACGGACTTTTCAGTCTGAACATCTGCAGGGCTTATCATCCCGCTATTTTGACTTTTATCAATATATGTACAGAGATCTATAAACATAAATAGTATATTAGGCGTCGCTGGCCCGGTCTTTGGACCACATCTTAACTTATATATTTATATGACATTTTCCAAAACAAATTGGCGCGAAATAAATGAATTTTAAACAAATGAAATCATTATTTTACATTGTGCAAAAAGAAAACTTTCTTAAATCAAACTGAACATAAACAGAATTTAGCATCTACTTGCAGTTTGGGAAATTAAAAGAAAGAAAAAAGTACCCAAAAATATAAATAAACATACAACTTATGTACATATGTATACTTGTAATAATGAGAGGGAGGAATTTGCACAAGAGTCGGGGGATGTCGTAATTGTCTGCCCAGTCATTCAACAAACGGTTTAGTTCAGTACTCAACTGCCTAAAATCGCAATGAATTTAATGTAATAAAACAATGAAAGAAGCAACAAAACGTTCGGTTGCTCATTGCTCAGAAAAGGAGGTATCAAAGTCAATAATAATGAATATGATGAAAACAATGATGATGATGATGCTGATGACGATGACGATGGTGATAATAAACACATAGTTTGTTGAACAGATTGTGTAGGCGTTTTTATCAAGCACAGCAACAACAACAACAACAAGATGAGCTTCGGAAAAAAGGGAAAAATTAACAGCAAACGACTGGGAAAAATATCAAATAGAAATTATGATAGACCATCATACATACATACATACATACATACATACATAATGTGTACATATTTCCCATGATGCCAATGACGCTGCTAGTATTTTCGAGTGTTTTTTTTCTGACTAGCGCTCTACTCTCCATCATACATTAATTGCCAAAAATGAAATTTATTTCATTCATTAATGTTACGGATATGCCATGCAAAATGTCAAGTAATCAACTACATCCTGCACAAGGTCCTTTTTGCTTCACCAACTGACATTTAATTTCAATTCGCTGCTACTCGTAGTTGTAGTTGTTCTTATCATCGTTGTTAAGCTCTCAGGCTCGGCTCATGTTGTTTTTATTAAAACACATACATAAATAAGTTAAAATATAGTTTTTGTTTTATTTTGCTACGCTCTCCCGTCAATGTCAATGCTGTATCATGTCCATCATTTAACGCAGTGATGACTGAGTCTGACTCTGCTTTCTTTGTTTTTGTATCTAAATATTAAGTGGCACGAAGTGGGAAACCGTAAATGACAGCAGGAATTTCCGCTGTGGCGGATGAAAATATGAAACAATAACAACATTAAACAATAAAGTTTAATAAATTGTATTAAAGTATGGGATAGTGTGTTAGTTTGCGTTAAGCAACTATAGAAGGATTTTTGAAATTTGAAAAAAAAAAATGTATATTTGAGAAATATGTGGAAACTATTTTTGTTTGTGATAAAAAAAAACTTGCATGAATTAAGTCCTCGTCCAGACATGCAATTTTTGTTGCTGCAATTTCTTAAAATTCTGCTCTCAAATTGCATAAGTGTCCACATTACGAAATTATAATATTGCAATTATGTATTAAAAAAAATTAAAACACCAGAAATTTCCTTGAAAAATTAACAATTACATACATATGTATATTTACTTTTTGTTATATATTTTTATTTTTCATACAACTGAAGAAATAAAATTATAAAAAACGTCAAATAGAAACTAACAACTTGAAATTAATAATTACGAATTTCAATTCAAAAGAGAATTGCCGAGCACATGAAACTTTGTACCCCTCTCCAATCTTCTCACCTATCTCACCAATAAACTCAAGAATTGCTGCAACAACAAAGTGCTAGTTTGGATAGTTTTCATAAACTTTAAGGTACGTTTTAAATATTCGAATTCGAATTCTCGAATATCAAAAGTTGACATTCGGCAAATGTATGTAGTATACATACTCGTATATAATATATGCAGGCAACACGTATGATCAATTAAATAAATACATGAGAAAAACATACGTATTTTTGTACAAAATTAATAATTTTTTCTGTTACGTAACATTTTCAAAGACCCCCTCCCCCCACCATAACAGATCATAACAAAACTCGAACCCCCCCCCCCCTCCTCCATAGAGCGTTACGTAATATATGGACAGCCCCTAAATAGATTAAAAATCTCTAAAACTGTAAGGAATGCAAAAAACTGGCGAAAATGACGAACATTTGCAAAAAGTTACTAACCGCGGGATGATAACGAAGTTTAATATTGTTTAAAAATCGGCGAAACTGTCAGGAAGCTGAAAACATGCAAAAGTCACTAATATCGCGAACTTTGCAAAAATTAGCGAGAATTTGCAAAATCGAAAGCAAGCCCTACAATTGATTAGATATCGCCAATGCCGTTAAAAATAAAAAAGTTCGGAAAAAATGCGAAAAAAAAACGCAAGTTAGCAAAAAATTGCTAAATGTATTAAAGAAATTACCAATAATAATTGACTACATAACATTTTACTCAAAAGCATGGTAATCCTTGTTGACATATACAAACATTTATTTTTTTGTCGCACAACAAAGTTCAAAATTTCGAATTAATGGCTTCAACTTCCACTGCAACGACTACCACAACTACGCATTCTGTTTACTTCCCTTTAAAACAACAGTTTTTAACTTTTGACAGCTTGCAGCGCTACTCGTTACGTTGTACTACAGCTACTATTCTGCTCCAGCCTTAAGTTGTAATAATAGCCCTAAATAGATAATACATTTAAGTTAAAATATACCAATTAAGCTATTATTCCAAATGAGATCAGAAGTCTAAATAAATTCAGTAAAGCGCGACTCTGACTCGCGCATGAAGGGTTCCGTACGAACACTAGATATGTAATTTAATGCAAACTTCATCCTATATAATATATAGTTTTGGCATTTTTTTCGTTTTTGGGGTCTTTTCGGTTTTTGCGTTTTTTCGGTTTTGGCGATTTTTTTATTTTTCTTATTATTATTTTTATTTATTCTTGTTTTGGCTATTTTTTCGGTTTTTGGCGTTTTTTCATTTCGGCGATTTTTTTTTATTTTTGGCGATTTTTTTAATTTTTTGCGATTTTTTTTTATTTAAAATTTTGTTTATAGTTTTGGCGACATTTTCGCGTTTTGGCGATTTTTTCGATTTTTGGCGTTTTTTTCATTTTGGCGTTTTTTTTCATTTTGGCGATTTTTTCGAATTTGGCGATTTATTTTACTGTTAGAAATTTTTTTTTTAATTTTCCGATTTTTTTCGTTTTGGCGATTTTTGTTTTTAATTTTTGGCGATTTTTTTTGGTTTGACGATTTTATAATTTTCGGTTTTTTTAGTTTTACCGTTTTTGAAAATTTCAAGTGTTTGCCTCTTACGGTTTCCAAGATATAGCAAATTGTCAAAATTACATAGGCAAAATTGCATTAACTGATGGACCACCCTTTAATTTTAATTTTTTTAAATTTTAGTGTTAATTGTTGTAGTCTGTATAAAAATACACTAATTTTACAAATTTCAAGTTTCAATATACATAAGTTCATACAATTGTATGTATATTACATGGGATTTTAACATTTTTCGTTGCTCGTTTTGGAACACCCTTTAATTTTTAATTCTCATGTATTTGTTGTTGTAGCGGCCAAGGTTCTACATACTGTGTCCAAATTTCAGGTCCGTAGCTCTTACGGTTCCTGAGAAAATACTGTGTGACGGACAGACGGACAGCGTAGCGAAAACAATAGGGTTCCTTTTCACCTTTGGTGTACGGAACCCTAAAAAGATAAGTCGCAAGTCATAGTGCTATAACTTCCTGAAAAATTGCACAGATTAATTGAGATTTTGACTAGGGGCACTTTCAAATATGTAGATTACAGAGATACTATTAACTCAAAATCAGCTTATCTCGACTTAAGCACTTTTTTCCTTTTTGCCAATGAATTAACAACTTAAATTGGTTAGATTAACATCTGCATTTTTTTTTTTTTTTTTTGGTTTAGTTTTATCAATTGTATATATTTATTAGCTTAACCAAGAAAATGGTAAACTTTACTATACTTTACTTGTCAACCGAATCTAATTAGCAGTTAACATTGGTTAGATGAACCAAACAATGGAATTTCAGAAAAAATTTTGTTTACAGTACAATAAACAATTGAATATGGTTATACATATTAACTTTTCTTATAAATGTAGGTTTATTTTTTTACTGTATATATTTCTTAGCTCAATTAAGAAAAAAGTCGATTTAATTTGTAATGGTAAGAAATAATCGGGCCTATTTTCGTTTGAGTACTGATTAAACATTAAAGTAGTACCGTATTACCTTAGCACCGTATTATCATTTTTATGCGAAATTGTCATTTTTATGTGGCGTTTTAAAACGATATTCAAACGACTATAGGTCCGAATAATTTATAGTTACAGCAATAGGTTTACCGAGCAAATAAGTTTGAAATGCAGCATAAACCCACATAGTAACCCATAATAACTAACCTTGATTGTTTTAACTAAAAAAATTGTGATTTTACTACAACAAGAAAATTAACAGCACTAATTTAGTAACTTTTTTAATTTCGTTCATTTAAATTAGAACGAAAATTCGTACTGAAACCAAAATAACAAACTCAGATTAACGAGAAAATTTTTTCAATTAAATTTTCAACAGCAGTGTTCATTAACCGTAAACTTGACAGTTGCAATTGGTTAAATTAACCTACGAAATTTGATTTCTGTGTAGTAAAATTTTATAGTGAATATTTTTGAGGAACTTGTTAATAATTTATACCTCCATTTAAATATTATTATTTTTGTAGACTTCTTCGTACTAAATTTATTTCATTATTCTATGAGAATAACTTTAAACATGAAAAATTTATAAAATTAAGATAAGCAATAAATTTTCATTGCAATAATGTTACAAATGACCAATTCCAAACGTTTTGATTTCACCTGGAATACTATATGATAATTTCTCAAAGCTTTACGTATTAAGGACACTTTACAATACAAAATAAAGGGAAACTGTAAAGATTTTTTCCAATTTTTATTGAATTAAATAGTTTTATTAATTAATGTGATTTTCTATAGAAGATTTAGAGGTAATTCATGTAGATTTTAATTATCATTCGGTTAATGGATGTCGGTAAAACATATCGCACTTGTTGCTCTAAGGCAATGCTGGCCACCGAAAGAAATTTATGTGTATTCATTTGTATAAGAAGCCGATTGATCTTCGGCACTCTGGTGCCAGTTTGGACAGCCGTGCTCTAAATCACTTACGTCCAAACACATATACTCTGACAATTGCATTTGAGGTAAACAGCTTTGAAAGGCCTTGAATTTGTAAAAGTTTTCACATAGTGTATATGGCTTGGTCATAGCTGCTCTAAAGGCGCTAGCAGACGTGCCATAACCATAGAAATCAGTTGTTCGAACAAAGCTTATGAGCAACAATGTATTTGATTATAGGTGACTCGCCATTGTCATTACCAAAGAAACAAATTGAATTTTGGTTTGGTGATGGTATTATGGCTATGGCACGTCTAATTGCACCTTAAAGGGTTTTAATTCAAAACTTATAAATTCTCAGTAGAGGCAAAAACTGTTTTTTTTTTTCACATACATACTTTTATATCATAAAGGGGGAACTGAAAAAAGTAGATGATATGATGTAAAATGTATCCTTTTCTTGCAAAAAGTTAAAATTTAAAAATTTAAATTTAATTAGTGCGTTTAAAAAATTTTAAACTTAAATTGTAACAATTCCCATAAAATAACACTAATTATTAACTTGACTGCACCCGGTCAGAAAAATACTTGTGTGGCAACACTCTATTCTTAAATAGCTGTTGTTGTTATTTACATTTATTTTCTTTTACATAGATACTCTTACGACTGAGTGTTGTAAAAGTATTGAGTATTTGAGTACTAAGTACTCAATACCGGGAATTTTTCCCGGCACTCAATACACAAAAGTAACTACTCAATACTTTCAGGTTTGCATTTTGTAGTATTCAAGCGAAAGTCTTCCTTTAAAATACATCAGAATTATACAACTCGGTGAGTTTGATACAAACAAATATGACTCTGAACCTCATGGAGTTAGTGTAACAATTCTGTTAGGAATTATTTTGATACGAAAACAGCCACTAAAGAAATACTACAAAATGCATTATTGAACTGCTTCAGTCATTAACAAATACTATTGGACAGAAAAAGTGACCCTTTAGAATAGCGGAAGAAAAGCACTTGAGCAAGTCAGCTCCTCACAAACATGAAAAATATTTTAAACTCTTTCAATGTCGGTAAAATTTTATTTCTACATTTCAACAATGACTAAGTAATAATATCAATTTTGAGAAAAAAATGTTTATTAAAAAATATTTAGAAGATAATTTAAGAGATTAATGCACTAGAAGTGTTAAGAGTATGTTAAAAAATTTTTATGTAAAAAACCTAATCTTCAAACTTATTTATTATCATTTGTTATAAATTAATTTAAATATAATTGTATTTAATCTTTGTTTTCCATATTGCATTATCAATAAAATAATATAAATAATAATTTGTAACTTCCCATGTACATACATATATAAAGTATTGAGTAGTATCGAGTACCCAATTGAAAAAGTATCAAGTAGTACTGAGTATTCAAAAGTAGCCGCTTTTTACAACACTATTACGACTACAATTTGAAGCTGAAAAAAGTCGGCCAATGTAGCAATGGTAAAGTAAGAAAATAAAAAACATGTTGATTATTGAGTTCTTGTTTCAACTTTGTTATTTGTTATGAGCTTCTCATTTGTTTAAATGAAAGTTTATAATATAATAACTCTAGTTGTTCTAAGAAGCTTTGGGTACAGCGTGACCGTTTGACCGACTAAAGTGGCAATTTGCCACTTTTCCGACTGCTTTTCCCCTTTTTCGACTGCCTTGCCACTTTTTGACCCGCTTTATTTAGGGTGAGTTATAAGAAAATACATTAAAAATAAAAAGTTTAGTGCAGTTTTCTCGTACTTTTTTTAATGTTGCCCCTATTTGGTGCTACTTTTTGAAAAATGTCATCGGTCACCCTGTTTGGGTAAAGGTTCCCTGATGATCTGCATTAGCAACAGTGAAATGCGCATAGGATCCAGCTAAGCCCCTCAATAATCAATTTCAATGTATTTTTAATAAAAAAATATTTTACTTAATAAGTAAAATATTAATTTGGGATTATTAGTGCGTTTAAAAAATTTTAAACTTAAAAATTTTGAGTTGACCCCTTTAGAAGAGCAAGTGCGATATGCGTTAAAAGTTGACACTGCCTTGGCTCATTTTCTTGCCGGTCTATTTCAATTAATTGTTCATTGTATAGCAATTTTTCTAGTGCATATGGAAGTTGATGTCTCTTAAATGCCAATTATAATACAAAAAAGGATATAATTTAACATGAACTTTAAGACTTCACTTTAGAATTTTCAAATCTACAATATACAAACTGCAAAATATCCCTTAAACATATAATTTTTCTATTAAAGTGGAACTAACAAAATATTATTTAAAAACATAATGACAACAACAGTAACAAGCAGAACAATAGACGTGAGCAAAGGACCACAAGCACACAAGCTGCAAAACTACTCGTATGACCAGCAATGCGAAATGTTAACCATCATGTTACATGTTTTGTGCATGTTTGATTCAATAATAAATAAATGGTTGGTCACATGACCAATTTAATACGGACAATGGATGAATGAATGAATGAATGAGAGCAACAGCAAATAAAAAGAAAACCAGGCCACACCACATTACAAACAAAACTAGTTTACCGCAAACGATGATCAAACCCTGTTTAATGGAAACCAAAAAAAAAAAAAAAAGGACTCACAAAATTATACAACAATAGTTCTTGTGATAACAGCAGTCAGCATTGAAGGGTTTCCTTTCACTATTAATAAAATAAAAATAGACAACCGAGAAATATTGTTGATTTTTGATTGAACTTGGTTCGTTTTTGACCAAAAGTTGCTGAATGAAACCTTTGCAATTATTTAAACAATGATTTCACTTGTCCCAGGCACAGCGGTTAGAGTTTCCTACTCTCAATATTAAATCAATTAATTTAATGCTTGTGCGTCCTTTTCATGCAACGCCTGGATACTTGAACACAACTTTTGCTTTATATCTATGTCCTGCGCCTTTTTTTTAAGTTTTCATTTCCATTAAATGTTACCGCTTTTTGTATGAGAAATATTATTGACCACTTCAATATGTCAACAAGGAACTCAAATTAAATTCAACAACCAACAATTGTAACAGGACATGTTGCTTACGGTTTTGGCCGTTTTGTTTCTTTGTTTGTTTGCTTATTTGCTCAATCCTTACAAATGATTGTTTTTTCTTTTACTTTTTTTCTATTTCATTTCGAGTAGAAAATATTCTTTCTTGTAGCTGTTTTTGTTGTACTCGTATTTATTTAAGTATTTAAGATTTATTGTTGAAATTTGGGTAATTTATGGTTACAAATATTTGCGATTTATTTTCTTTCCTTTTTTTGTGTAAGTCTTGATTTGAAAGAGCAGATCCTTTCAATAACTCATGTCGTCCGGTATTTTGTATGGTTTTAAAAGTAAAGTTTGCTTTAATATTATAAGTAAATTGGTTCGGTTGGCATGGTTTTGATAGATGATAGTTTGAAATTTGTTTAAATGTAGTTTGAAATTGGTTAATTGAAACAGACAGAAAGAAGTTTTCTCTAGTAGGCTGTTAAACAACTAAGGATTTTTTGTTTGTTTGCTAAACAATATTCGAAATTGCTGCCAAAATGTGAATGGATATCTTGATTTTGGCATTTGATTTGATTCAAAGAGAGAAGAAAGTCAATGTATGTGCCCGAATGTGTAGCGGTACAGCAAATAATTATTTAAACTTCTATAAATAACCAAAAAGATTGCGAAGCTTAATTACTCAACTTTCATCTTAGAGCTTTTGTCAATAACTAAAACAACGCACAAATAGAGTTTAATCAACTTTTGGCAATAAATAAGTAAAATTTTGATAAATAACCAAGAAAAATTCTAAAAGCAAAGACATCTACTTAAATACTCTCTCCCTCCTTCTTCGAATGAATTTGGTCTAGCAAGCTAAATATAGGGTGGTTCAATTTTAAGGGCCGATGTTGATTTTGAACAGAGCACAAATTAAAGGGTGGTCCAATTTTAAGGGCCGATGTTGAACAAAACACAAATTATTTAGGAAATTATTGTCATTTCTTTTTATTATGATATGGTTCAACTATGTGTGGAACAAAATATCGGCCAAATGGCCGTCGCGACCTCGGCGGCACACCTGCATCCGATAATTGAGGTTCTATGCCGTTAATGTGCCGAATTATCTCATCCTTTAGTTCTTGAATTGTTGCTGGCTTATCGACCGACGTACACCGTTTTTTTTTTCAAATAACCCCAAAGAAAGAAGTCGAATGGTGTCAAATCACATGATCTTGGCGGCTAATTGACATAGCAGCCACCTCGTGAGATAACACGGCAATTGAATTTGACGCGCAAAAGACCCATTGTTTCGTTAGCTGTGTGACAAGTGGCACCGGCCTGTTGAAAAGTTCGTTAGCATCTGACGATAGCAAACACCATCCACAGTAACTGCCTGACCGGCCTCATTTTGGAAAAAAATACGGCCCGATGATGCCGCCATCTCATAAACCTTACCAAACAGTCACTCTTTGTGGGTGCATTTGTTGTTCGACAATTACTCTTGGATTATCATTCGCCCAAATGCGGCAATTCTGCTTATTGACGAATCTACTGAGGTGAAAATGTGCCTCATAACTGAAGCTGATTTTCTTTGAAAATTTATCATTCACTGTTGCCATTTCCTGTCACCATTCTGACCATTGACGACGTTTGGAATGGTCAAGAGGCTTTAGTTCTTAAGTCAATTGGATCTTGTAAGCGTGTAAATGCAAGTCTTTATGCATAATGTTCATCAACGACGAGCGTGAGTGGTGCAATTGTTGGGCACGACGACGCACAGTGGGGTTAATAGCTTTTTGTATTTTGGAGAAAATGGTATTATTTGACTATTTTTGCTGTAACTTTGGAATGAAAAAAGATATATTAGTAAATTAAATTGTAAATTAGAGCATACTTTATGTGCCCTTAGAAAAAATATTTATTTTTGTTTAAATAAAAAATATAAATATTTAATATGTATTTTTCACATTGATTTTTAGCAAAACTGGAATTCTCTCACAAAAACCTTCATCACTCAAAAATCGCACAAATGCGCAAATAGATATTCTGAAATTTATTAACTAAAAACTTATATTTTAAGAGAATAAAATCATTTTTCCCTGCACTCATCGGCAAGGTTGTTGAAAATCAATGTATATATCAAAAATACCACATATTTGGAGCAATTTATGTATATTTTTTTTTTAATATTTCAAAAACATTTATCTAAACAAAAAATAATTTTTTAAATGCTCATATAACTGAAGTTGACGGTTCCATTATAAAACTTTTACCTATAGAAGTCTTAACATAAACTAAAATCACTTGAAATATCAAAATTTTCTATTTTAATCAATGCGCTCAAAAATAACTAAAATTATTGATTATTTGGACACACCCCAGCTAAAAAAAATATGTATGGAGCATATATGATATCCCATATATGGTTCGGATCCGAAAAATGAGGGTATATGGACATATATGATAATATATATTCATACATTTTCATACATGAATGTGTATTTCCTATATAGTATGCAAAGTTCATATTGATTCAAAAAGCGCACTGCTGTGCAATAAATTAAATTATTAAAATAATTTTTTTTGTAAGATTTGGTACAGAAAGGTTGTGTTTAATGAAACATTTGTTCGAACAAAATAATTCAAAACGAACTAAAAGACATTTCATTCGACATTTTAAGAGAAAATGTGAATCGATTATTAAAAAACACAAAACACACATTTGTACACGACATATAATTTAAGAAATCAAATTAAAAATTAATGCAATTATAAAAGAAAAATTAATCCGTTTTGATACTAATACTAGTTTTTAATATTATTTTTTGGCAGTTATATGAATTATGTTTCTTAAATATATCTGAGAATTCCGTTAATTTTTATAAAATTAATGACTGAATTATCTTTTTGATTATTTGATTTATTAAATAGGCCCACAATATATAAAATCCTGCAAGAATGATTTTTTTTGTTGCACGAGTTTTTATTTTTTAAACCTTGAGGGTCTACGCATATAAAATTTGCATACCGCGTGTATTTTCTAACAAACTTCCAATACACGAGTGATTAAAAAGAGAGAAAAAGATCGAATTAATAAAATGAAGCTTTTTGATTGCAAAAATGATTTTATGTGAGATATCATATATGCATACATTTTTATATGGCTCCGTATATTACACCTTATTTCTATGTATGGATCCACATGCGAAGAGCCTCATAATTAAATTTCCATATATGGCTCATGTATTATAATACGTTTCATATATTAGTCCATATATCAATTCATATATAATATTTTTGCCATGTATAATCCCATACATTTCCATACATGAATTCATACATATTCATATATAGTTATATACATTCATATATTAAAAATATATGGACCATATATAATTTTTTTAGCTGGGACACTGAAAACAACGTAAACTAACAAGAACTTTTATTCTTGCAGTTAGTGATGTAGAATTTTATCTACTTTCATATGGTACCAAATACGGTTGTGAAAGTTAAAGTTCATCTTTTGAAATAATCGCCACTTGTGAAGGATTTCACCCCACAGTGCGACGAGTTGCGGTGAACGGCTTTTCAGCCACACTATCGCAAACAGCAGCAACATTTTCTGCAGTAAGAGCATGCACTGGTGTTTTACATCTCCTACAGACCTGGTTTGCTGAAAGTTTTGCACGATTTTTCCGATTGTACGCATATTTGGTCGATTGTGCTGAAAGAAAAAATCACGAAGTGCACGATATTAACTTTGGTTTGAACGCCCATTTTCATAATAAGCCTGAATAACTATAACGCGTTGCTCGATTGTGTATCTTTCTACGGTTCAAATTGAGTTAGTCTGAAATTGAGAAATGTCAAATGAAATGCAGAAAAAAAACTTGACGTTTAGCTGTGGTTCACATTCAACATTGGCCCTTAAAATTTAACCACCCTTTGCTTTTGCTGCTTTCCACTTCATTAGAGAGCAAAATGCCCTGCAAAGAATGCCACCACTCACTCAGCCAGTCCATCCACTGCAAGCATTCCAGCTAGAGATGTGATTATATTGATTAATGAAAGCAATTATCGAATGTGAACAGTTTTGTGATTTCATGCAGGCATTCAGCAAATACAATAATTATGAGCAAACTTTGCTTAACAAGAAATAAACTTAATTAAAAGCAAAAAAAGAAAAAGTACAAAATTTCTAACTAAAATAGTTTGTCGTCCTTTTTTGAGTATCATTATTTTCTTATTGCACAAGTTAGTGTCAGAAACTGATTTAAATTTGTGGTTACTTTATGACTTGATGCTGTCGTGCTCTTAAAGACAAATGCCTTGGGAGGCGTATGATACAACACATGTAGACATAAAACATGCCTGGTTTGTTTTCCAAATCTGCTTGACCAAACCCACTCACTCATTTAGTCATTTTCTAATGTGTTTTGTGAGGGGTTGCAGAAGGGTTGTTAAGTGCTGTGGAGACCGTAGCAAGACGCGACGTGTCTGTGCGTGTGTGTGTGTGGCAAGAGTAGCGTGGTACAGTTGTGACAATCAGCTTAAAGGCATTCGACAAGTGTCACTCTGTGCTCAGTTACTATATATAGTATATATAAAAATAATCATTTTACTGCTTATTCGATGTTGATGCAATCAATCCTCATGTTATATCAAACACTTATAAGTTCTAAGGGTTATCTGTTTTATGTAGCTCTTGTATTATTTATGCCATGTTCACAAGAACATTTAATTCTTCAAGCATGAAGTGTTTGCCATATTAAATGTTTTAATTTGCCTACTCAAAGGCTTTTTTGGCTTAAGCATTAACTGGCCAACTTACTTACTTTGCAGATTTTGCTTTTCTGTTGGGTTTGCTTAACCAAATTAATAACCATGACAGCAGTCACTTGAAAAAAGCTGTTGATTTTGTTAATGTAAAATAATTGATATCTTTCATTTGAAGTTTCACTAATTTTACTAATAATTCAATTTAATTGGACTGATTGCAAACATTTGGTGGCCCTTATTTTTAGCCTTTAAATTAAATATTTATAAAAATTAATTAATTATATAATAATTTAAATTAAGTTGTGTTAGATTCAATGATTTTCTTTCCACCCTTTTTGGTGAAAGCAAAATTACAGTGATGTACGACGCTTAATTGAGTTTTCAGAAATAAATACACTTTTTTGGAATTACATAAAAGGGTAAATAGTTTATGACATAGCCTATTAATCAGAAATAATTTTTAGTCAGGCTTAAGTTCAGTAATTTCAATTCTTTTTATTGAATGAAATATTTTATTAATTAATGTGAGTTTCTAAAGAAGAGAACAAAAATTAAATTAGACTTTTAAGCTGGGGGAAAATACCGATATTTTTCTGTACAGCAACGCACTTCATCAGCACCCTAGTCTATCTACTTGGGTAGAGATTGTTATTAACGTCAGCTATTTAACGTAAATTCTAATGAAACGGAATGTGAGAAATGATTGTTGTGTACAAATATTTCATTCAATAAAAAGAATTGAAATTACTGAACTTAAGCCTGACTAAAAATTATTTCTGATTAAAAATTCACTATAGTTCAATTAAAATCTAAAAATGACTCATTTAATTCATCATGGGCACGTGACAAAAATATGTTCACTTGGCAATCACAAATAAACGCTAGAAAGCAAAAACAAAGTAACATAATATCCGCTACTATAATACTTATATGTATGTAACGACGGTACATCGAATAAGTAAAAATAATTAATGTGATGATCGTAAAAGATAAGCAAGAATAGGTAAACATACGTGGGTAGAGTAATGTAACTTCGTGCTAACCTAAATAGAAAAATAAAAATATGGAAAAACAGGGGAAATAAATAGTGATACTTACATATGTATTTACCAAAAGTTAATCAATAATTGTACACAACAATCATTTCTCATATTCCGTTTCATTAGAATTTACGTTAAATAGCTGATGTTAATAACAATCTCTACCCAAGTAGATAGACCAGGGTGCTGATGAAGTGCGTTGCTGCACAGAAAAATATCGGTATTTTCCCCCAGCTTAAAAGTCTAATTTAATTTTTCTTTTCTTCTTTAGAAACTCACATTAATTAATAAAATATTTCATTCAATAAAAAGAATTGAAATTACTGAACTTAGTCCTGACTAAAAATTATATCTGATTAAAAATTCACTATAGTTCAATTAAAAATCTAAAAATGTCTCAATAGCCTATTAATTTATTTGCTAAAGCAATTACATGCTTCTTGTACTAACCAAGCAGCTAAATCAGTTAAGCGGAAACTACTGTAATGTGAGTAAAATGTAAAAAAGTTAACCATGGTAACCGCTAAAAAAATTGTTCACTTTTACTGATTTAGCATTGCACTATGGTTCAGACTACATCATTTCCAGTTGTATTTCAGAAGTTTCCAATTGTTTTTCAGAAATTTCTAAATATGTTTCAGAAGTTTCTAATTATATTTCAGAAATTTCTATTTATATTTCAGAAATTTCTAAATATGTTTCAGAAGTTTCTAATTATAGTTCGGAAGTTTCTAATTACACTTGAGAAGTTTCCAATTATTAATTTTATTATTAATTTTCTAATTGCTTTTCAGAAAATTCTAATTGCATTTCAGAAATTTCTAATTGCTTTTCCGAAATTTCTATTTTTTTTTTAGAAACTTCTAATTGCATTTCCGAATTTTCAAATTACATTTCAGAAACTTCCAACTGTACATATTTCAGAATTTTCCATTTTTATTTCAGATATTTATATATATTATTCTGTATAAAATTTTGGGGTTTTTTTAAATAAATAATATGTGTAGGAATTATAGCACTTTATTGTGAACTATGTACATATATACATTCATATGAATGTTTGGGCCTCTGCAAGCTGATAGGAGTTGTAACGCTCTCGAAACAATACGTGATCTTCCATGTGTTTTTCGTGTAAAAAGATTGAAATTCGTCTCGTCGATATAGACTATTTGCTTTCCCTGCCTTATAAATTCATTTAAACGATGAACAAAATCTGCTCGTTTTTGCTTATTCTCTGTTGAGACGGTTGGTTGGTTGACGGTGAAGTGACTTTACAGTGAATAACTTCATGTCTAAAAAATTTGCTACGCTGCATGTAGCAAATGATTACATGGCATCAATTTTATAAGCTACTTTCTCAGCATTGATTGTAGACATATTCCGCACATGGTTCCATCTTAATATATGTAAAATTTTTTACTATGTATATTATTCATACAGCACTTGCAACACCATATACATACATACATATATTATTTAATTATAAAAAAAAAGTATATGTTACTTGGTTTTCGCACAATATACATACGTATATATATAAAGGGTGTTTTTTATTGAGGTATAGAACTTTAAGTTGGCATCACTTTTTTAACTGGCGGCCATTTTGTCAGCTGTCAAGTGATTAATATTTAGTTTGGTTTGCCATTTCATCATGAACAGGTTGACAAAAGAACAACGCTTGCAAATCGTGCAAATTTATTTCGAAAATAATGGTTCAGTTCGCGAAGTTTACCGCAAGCTCCGTCCATTTTATGGTCGACATAATCGTCCATCGCATAATTTCGCGGAATGGACCTGTCAATTGGCCACCAAGATCGTGTGATTTGACACCATTGGATTATTTTCTTTGGGGATATGTGAAGTCGCTCGTCTACGCCAACAAACCAGAAACGTTAGGGCACTTGGAAGCCAACATTCGTGGCGTTATTGCCAACATACGGCCCCATATGCTCGAAAAAGTGGTTGAAAATTGGACCTGTAGAATTGGCTTTATTCGAGCCAGCCGCGGCGGCCACATGCCCGAAATCATATTTAAACATTAATGGCATAAAATTATCCTTCCAATAAAGCCAAATTGATGGACATTAAAACGATTTTCTTGTGTTTTATTTCAATTCGAAGTTCTATACCTCTAAAAAAACACCCTATATTATTGAAAATATGTTAACATACAATACTTAGAAATGATTAGATTGTATAAAATGTAGGTGCACAAAAATAATATATCCACATAACAGTCTGAAATACAATTAGAAATTTCTGAAATACAAATGGAAAATTCTAAAATACAATTGGAAGTTTCTGAAATGTAATTTGAAAATTCGGAAATGCAATTAGAAATTTCTAAAAAACAATTAGAAATTTCTGAAAAGCAATTAGAATTTTCTGAAATGCAATTAGAAAATTCTAAAACATAATTGGAAACTTCTGAAGTGTAATTAGAAACTTCTGAACTATAATTACAAACTTCTGAAACATATTTAGAAATTTCTGAAATATAAATAGAAACTTCTGAAATATAATTAGAAACTTCTGTACGGTAATTAGAAACTTCTGAAACATATTTAGAAATTTCTGAAATATAATTAGAAACTTCTGAACTATAATTAGAAACTTCCGAAACATATTTAGAAATTTCTGAAAAACAATTGGAAACTTCTGAAATACAACTGGAAATGGTGTAGAGATGGGTGCATGTCAAAGTTTTCAAACATGACATGAGCCGAATATGAATACCAACACGTACGAATTATGCACGCAAAAAAAATTTCCCAACACAATACAAAACGCACAAAATCAAATTTTATAGCAAAATATTAATTTTTTATATTCAAATACACAGAAAAAAATTTTCCTGCAATAAACAACTTTAACTGAAAATAAAACCTGAAATCAATTAAAAATGTATTTGAGTCAATCAAATTAATTTTTAAGCAAACGTTCTTGACTTAAATACATTTTTAATTGATTTTAGGTTTTATTTTCAATTAACTATTGACAACATTGCTGGTGTTGCGCGTTTGACGATACAAAATCTACTTCATCGTGTTTAGCGTATTTCGACTTCGACTACGACAATTTGGTCCTAGATTAAAGAAAAACTGTTTAAGTTTTTTTTATTTTATTACAAAACTGTCGTAGTAGCAATCGAAATACGCCAACCATGACAAGGTGGAATATATTTTTTATTGGAAATTCATACACACATATTTTACACCTAAGATCGTTTCGTGTTTTTTCGTGGAAATTTGTTCAACCCGACCACTCACGAAATCAGATTTTCTGTCACAAACACTTTGTGGTTAGTCGTGTGTTAGTCGTGCGTGTTTTTGTCACAAATAAAAGACACGACACTCGCCCATCTCTAGTTCAGTTGACCAGTACAGTAGATTCACGAAAAAGTTAACTCGCATAAAAATTAATAACACGCCTAAGATAACAGAATTCCAATGCTCATGTACCGCTCTACAAGGTTTTTAACTTTCTGGTTAACTTTTCTGAACGTACGAATTTTTTAAATTAACGCTCAGCTCTTATTTTGCATATTGCGATGCCCCGAATTTCTTTCATGACAACTTAATGCCAATGATGGATGGCTGGCATATTTTAAGAAAAGACATGGTATTCATCATCTTAAAATTTTTATGCAAAATCCTTTGAAGCGAAACGTCCAATGTAACACCTTGCATTAATAATTTACAAGCAACAATTTATAAATAGACATCTCGGAGGCGCAACTATATAACGCAGTTTAATGAATCTGGGCTATTTTATTGCCTTTTATCGGAAAGTTAATAGTTTGAAGAAGATTACCCTTGGAACATTTCGGTTAACTTTTTCGAGATTCTACAATGGTATAAAGCTTAAATCTGTGACAATATATTATGATCTTTAGTTATGTATATTAAATTATTATATTTTTGTGCTAGATACCAATAAATAAAAAACACCCCTGAATAAGTTTGTGAAAAGGAAACGAAACGTTGGGTAAAACAAAATTAAAATTATGTTAGTTTTATTTACATTTGAAGACAAATGTAATAGCCCGTATATAAGAAATATAGCCCCAATATAAGAAAAACCTATAAAATTCCTCAATTTGAATTTCATTATAGGCAGAGTAAAATTTGTTATACAATTAAATTATTTTTACCAGTTCTTTTTAGCGAGAGTCTACTGTATTTAAAAACCCCATTAATTTTAATAAAATAACAAATATAAACAGAGTTCTTTTTTAGCAGTAAAATAGAATAATTAAATTCTACCCTAAAAATATATTTGAAACAAAAGAAAAGCTATTAATACGAATAAAAACATAAAACGATGTCGACAGCGTTCGACTTGTCGCACACAAATTTTAATATTTTGTTGTTGTTCAAATGTAAGTGTGCGACAAGTCGAACGTTGTCGATACCGTGGGTCAGGGGGAAGCAGTTCCTAATTTTGAGTTTCACTATAGAAGGAGAAAAAATTCAAATTCAAATTAATACCCTTTTTTGGTATTAATTCATATTAGCGAGAGTATACTGTATCTAAAAACCCGTTCATTTTAATAAAACCAGAGTAACTATAATAAATATAACGAAATTTTATCGACTTTGCTATTCAGTAACATATTTTAACGATATTCGTTGTCGGTTGGATAAAAATTAAATTAAATCACAAGATCAAATTCATTGAGGTTTTCTTTATTATTCGTTGTGCTTTTCCCTTATTTTCACATTTTCTATACAGGGATACCATATAATATTCAATTAAATGGTGAGTAAGATAAAGCTGGAGACTATCGTAAAAAAGAAATTACAGAATCACATTATCGTTACCGCAAGCGAATAAATATGTCGATAAATATTACGATTTTCGGTGCGCAAAAAGTTACAGAATCCAGGTACAGATACTTTCTTAAAATATGAAAAAAAAAATTAATGGAAACCCTTTTTATCAGCAAAATCGAAAAAATTAAATTCTACCCTAGAAACATTTTTGAAACAAAAGAAAAGCGATTGAAACGAATAAAAACTTACAAAATTTTAAAAATTTTAATTTAACTATAAAGAGTAAAAAGAGTACACTCAGAGAAAAAACAGTTTAAAATCAATAAAAACCGTATTAAATTAATAAGAAACATTGACGAAAGTCTATTCATATTGAAATTTCTTATTTCAATATAGAAAAATATTAATTGACAGTATTAATTTATTAATCTTATTTATTTTTAAGTATCTCAATATACATTTTCTATTATATTGAAAATTATTGAATTAATGTGATGCGTTCTTATTTTTAAGTTGCAGCATTTCCCTAAGTTTAAAATTTATAAAACTAATACCCTTTATTTTTATTAATTCATATTAGAGAGAGTCTACTGTATGTAAAAAAAGAGTTAATTTTAATATATAATATATAATAAAAATGAAATTATTTTTTATTAGCAAAATATATAAATTATAATTATAAAATTCCTCATTTTTAAATTCATTATAGAAAGAGTGAAAAATTCTACAAAATGAATTTCTTTTATTTATTAATTCATATAAGCGAGAGTCTACTGTAGCTTAGAAAATCATTTTGAATTTCAATACAGACAGAAAGAAAAATTCTATAAATTTTTTTATTTACATATTTATTTATTTTTTTTTTTTGTTAATTCATATTAGCGAGAGTCTACAGTATCTAAAAAAACCCCCGTTAATTTCAATAAAATCACATCACTTCTTAAAATAACATATATAAATAAAAATAGAGTTCTTTTTTATCAGCAAAATACGAAAATTCTAAATTCTACCCCAAAAAAAATATTAGAAGCAAAAGAAAAGCGATTAAAACGAATTTAACAAATTGTAATTTAACTACAGAAAGAGTAAAAAAATTTTATAAAACTAATACCCTTTATTTTTATTAATTCATATTAGCGAGAGTCTACTGTGCGTTAAAAATCATTTAAAATTTCACTACAGACAGAATGAAAAAATCTGTAAATTTTTTTATTTATTTATTTTTATTATTAATTCATATTAGCGAGAGTCTACTGTATCTAAAAAAACCCCGTTAATTTCAATATAAAATCACATCACTTCTTAAAATAACAAATAAAAATAGAAATAGAGTTCTTTTTTATCAGCAAAATAGAAAAATTCTAAATTCTACCCAAAAAAAAATATTAGAAGCAAAAAAGAAAAGCGTATGAAACGAAATCCATTTGCGTTATGAGGTGATAAAATTTTATGTTTGCAATTTGTAGTTTCTATTTTATAACAAGTTTTTTCCCTTTTCCTATATATCGCTATACGAGTAACCGGCTGGTGTTTTGTTTGTCTGGTTAAAAAAAAAAGATGCAAAACATTTAAAATGTATTAGAAATGTCATTTCATCACATGTGTTCCTTTTAAGATTTCTGGGTGAAAATTGTTATTGTCGCATTAGAGAAAAATATTTCTATGCATTTTGTTGATTATTGAGGACTTTCTTCATTCGAAAAGAAAAGGAAAGTAATAAATATTTATGTATGTACTTTATATACATATGAAATTTATTTATTTTTTTAAGTAGATTAAATGGAAATTAAATAGAATGAAAAACTAAATTTTTAAAAGGGCGTTAATGTGAATATAAATTAGTTTCAAATGGCGTTTATTAAAAGGACAGTGAGTTGCCAAAAGCATTATTGGAGGTTATAACATCAAATGCAATTTAAATATCCTTGGAAATCTGAAATTTCTAATTAAATTCGTACTTGAAAAAAATGAGTTTAAGCACGCTTGATGTTTTGGGCTTAATTCAATTTTTAATTTTTTTCCATCACTTAATCAAACCAAAATCTGTTTGTTATAAAAATATAAAAGTTCTTCAGGCATGACAATCAAATTAATATCCTTTAAGCAACAACAACAAACAGTATTTTATAATTTTCCATGACAAACAAAAAAATATTGAAATCAATCAAAATTAAAAACTCTGTCAAACCAGCGATCAAAAATTGATTTCTGCAGAAATGATGCAACACTAGATGAGCAAATCAAAATAATGAGCGATAAATAACAATTTTTTCATCAACGCATTAAAATCAAAATTCTTAAATGAGCCGCGAAATGGAATATAAAATATAAACTACAGACGATAGGATTTAAGGACACCAAAAAACATAAATTGAAATAAAACAATTTCTCATCAAGTCAAGCGAGTTGGGAAAATATCATTTTTGTATTTTTTTTTATTTAATTTATCGTATAGAACAATTGATGAATCAATTTTGTCAAAAAAGATTTTTAACGCAGGAAAAATTGAAAAATCTGTGGCATTAAGGACGAAATGTGAAACAAAAAGATCCGGGGATTTGCAATGTTTGCAAACAAACAAACTGACACACGACGCAAATTTTTTTTTAACATTTTTCTTTTGTTTTGCAAAACCAGTAAAAGGTTTTTTATTTTAAATTAGCAACGCACGGGTATTGCAAAAAAATAAGAAAAGCGGAATGTATCACGGCAGGCAAAATATAAAACAGGAACACAGCAGCCACTCATATCGGCCAACGTATATGTTTGATAAAGCGTGCTTTGTTTAACAATTTTCGAATGAGATTTATTAGGACAAACAATAATAACAACATGATAATAAATTGCCACAAACGCACCAACCAGAATAGTGTCAACAAAAGGAGAATTTTTTAAAGGTTGACGGAAAAAGTTGTTTGAAAAATCAAGAGTAAGCAGATGCGTAGTAAGTTTTTAAAATAGAGGGCAAATGGAAAAGGTCTTCAATAAATACAGACTAGAGAGTCAAATTATGAAATAACCCAACAAAGAATAAATTATAATTTATACTACGAGAAAAGCTGTCATAGTGCTGATGTAGTTTGACATGAATTGTAAGACAAGTGCCTTCGTTCTTAACCACATGATACATTTCATAATTAATTTTTCATCAGTCAGTTTTAAAAATAAAGATAGCGTCCTCAACGATATGTCACACCCACATCTTAGAAATCATTAATCGGTATAAATTTGATGACAAAAAGACATTAAATGACATGACAGACTTTGCCAATATGATGACAATTTTTCATCATTATAATAACTATCTGATTACAGTTTGATGATAGATTTGCTTCAATATAAAAAAAAGCAATGGTGAGTCCGATAACAGAGGAGATGTGTAAACATCTAGTAATGAAATTTTTTTAAGTTGGAAGTACTTAGCTTTTAGTATATTTTTTTAATTAATTAATTAAAAGCATCAAAACTTTCAATATTGTAAATACATTTGTTGGTTTTTGTTTGTTTTATTAAACTTATTTGGTTAGTAAATGGGCACTCTGCAGTTTAATGTATATGTACTGCATTCAAAATTGCAGTAAGCAGTGAATTTACTGATTACTGAAAAAATTCAGTAAATTTGTACTGTTAATGAAATTTAATTTGCATTACCAGTAAAATCGTAGGACCGTATTCATAATAAAATTGTAGCAAGTGGCAAAGTTTTTTTTCATTTAAAATTTTGAAGCTTTTGTATGAAAAACATTTAGCCACTTGGCAGAATTTCATTATGAATACGGGCATTACTGATTACTGAAAATTCAATGCACCTCATCATATAATAAATCATTCAGGCACTTTATAAAAATTGTAGAAAACAATTTTATTAATCAGTAAAAATTTACTGGTACTGAAATTTTAGTGGCACTGCTCATCTATGGTAAATGCCTTTACTTTTTAATTTTTAATGCATGTTGTTGTGTACGCATTGCAATTAAAATAAATTCAGTAAAGTGCGACTTTGACTTCCCGCTTTGAGTTTTTTTTTATGTGGCTTTTTTCATTTTTTTAAGTTTTTTCAGTTTAAACGATTTTTTCAGTTTTGTCGATTTTTTCTCGTTTTGACGTTTTTTTCTCTTATGGGTTTTTTTCATTTTGCGATTTATTTCTGTTTTTGGGTTTTTATTCATTTCGGCGAATTTTTTAATTTTGGCGATTTTTTTCATTTTGGCGATTTTTTTGCTAAAGGGTTTTTTAATTTTGCGATTTATTTCTGTTTTTGGGGTTTTTTTCAGTTCGGCAATTTTTTTAATTTGGGCGAATTTTTTCTGTTTTTGGGGTTTTTTTTATTGTGGCGATTTTTTTGTTAAAGGTTTTTTTCCATTTTGGCGATTTGAACGGTTTTTTGCATTTTATTTTAGTCCCAGAAATTTGTTTTAATTTGGTGCTTTTTTTCGTTTTGGCGATTTTTTTTTTGTTTTTGGCGATTTTTTTAGATTTAGCGATTCTAGAATTGTTTGATTTTTTAGTTTTACTGCTTTTGAAAATTTCAAGAGTTTTGTTCTTACTGTTTCCAAGATACAGCAAATTGTCAAAATTACAACGTCAAAATTGCATTAAGTGATGAAACACCCTTTAATTTAATTTTTTTTTTAATTTAGTGTTAAGTGTTTATACATACACATGTGCATACAATTGTATGTATATTACATGGGATTTTAACATTTTTCGTTGCTCGTTTTGCAACACCTTTTAATTTTTAACTCTCATGTATTTGTTGTTGTAGCGGCCAAGGTTCTACATACTGTGTTTAAATTTCAGGTCCGTAGCTCTTACGGTTCCTGAGAAAATACCGTGTGACGGACAGACGGACAGCGTAGCGAAAACAATAGGGTTTATTTTCACCTTTGGTGTACGGAACCCTAATAAAGCAATTATCAAGTTAAATAAAACAAACAAAAACCAGCAAATTCCTATGTATTTACAATATTTTAAATAAGTTCCCTGTCGCAGAAAGTGTGGTTGACTACAAAAATAATTAACTTATAGTTAACTTTTTTTAGACTGACTAAAAGCTAGCTGCAAAGTCATCCAGAACAAACCCAAAATTAGTTCTAAAGTTGAGTACCTAATCGAATTTGGTGAGAGCCAACAAATTTATTCTCAGCTACTTTAAAACTCATTTCAGTTTTATATTAACATTTTGCTGTTGTTATTTTAGATGGCAGCTTAGCCGAGTGGTAGCGCGTTGAGTACACAACGTGTGATGTTACATGTTCGAGCCACAGAAAATTTTTTTTTTTTAATTTACTGACTACCAGGTGATTTAAAAAAGTCAACTTTAAGTTAGCTTAAAGTAGTGCCTAGTGAGACAATTGACAATCGCAATGTTAAAATAGTCAGTTGATTAAATTGCAACGTAATCCAAGTGAAGTCAGTACTAGTTGCGAAATAGTTATCTTAAAGTTAGTTTAAAGTTAGCCAAATTTCCGATAGGGTTTGTATTGGTTCTTTCAAACACTAATACACTCATATATAGCTCACACCGATTTGACAACGCGGTGTGCATATCACTCAAAATTTGTGATTGTATTGTGAAAAAGATTTTTACCCCCTAGCGTAAGATGTTTACACATCAAAAAATGGCACAAAAAGGGGATTTCTAACAAAAAAAAAGGGGCATCTTCAAAATCAAGAAAATTAAAAAAAAAACAGCAATATTTGTTAAGAATTTTTTATTAACAACAAACAAAACAGTCAGTTAAAAATTCCTACAAGACTCGGGAGTTATCGCTGCCGAATAAACTAAGTTTTCGTAAAGTGATATTAGTTAGTTATCAAAATAATTAAGGAATTCTAGCCTCAGTCTGGATCTTTAGTTTCCCATGCAGGCGTTATACTGCGCTTCTGTAAGTTGTTGTCACAAAATTACATTGAGGTTTAATTTAGCCCCATATGTATATGTCATGATTAACTCTACACATTTCATGTTGCTAAACACTTCATTTTAAATTTTTGCAATTGACATATTTTTCATTTTTATTCCTTTTAAATTAAAAAAAAAAACAATAATTCCGTGACTCTCCCTTTAAAATAAAAATTCTTTCCAATTGCCATTATTAAATATAACCTCATATTTCCTTTTAACTAGGTAGATAACTCTTCCTAAGGTACTGAATACCAAAAAAAGAAAAACATAAACATATTTATGAAAAATTGAAAACGTACATATGAAACTGATACTCAATGAATTTAGCTATTTTGGCTCGCAAGTCTTTGTTTTTTTTCAACTACATAATCTAAAGGAATTATGTTTGAAAATTGGTTTACAAGACCTTTTCGAAAAAATAAAAGTGCAAATAACATGTTACCCTCAACAATAGCAGGGTTGTATGCATACAGACTGACTACATGCGAAAGGAAACATAATCGCACCAATTTAAAATGCAAAATCAAAGTAAATCAATTGGCTTTTTCCAATAAACATTTACATGTAGAGTTCTTGCTAAATTACAAGCAGGAGGAGGGTTCAAGTATAGAGAACACAAATGACAAATTTTGAAATTTTCATAAAAGAAAAATTTTTACTAGAGAAAATCCAGCACGTTTTTCAACTTGAAATTATGCTAATAAATCACATTATAGTCTGACGTATAAACATTTGTAATAATGTATGTAAAATAAACATTCAGCGACAGATACTCACACTTGCAGATTTATTATTTATTTTCAAATTTATAATACGCTACAAAATATTTTAGTAAAATTTTAATAATTTTTCCATTTAATTTCTAAGCTTTTGCAAAAGTTATAAATCTGTGAATATTTGAAATTTACACATTTACACTTGCAAAAGTTGTTTATTTATGTATATTCCGCGCTGCTTTTGCTAAGAGGCTCCTTTTGTGTCCTTGTGCATTTTATTACTCAATTTATTGTAAACTTTAAACTTATTTTCACCCTGCAACAGCAGTTTTATTTCTTTTTCATGTTAATTTTTGGCAATTTTAAAACTATAAAAAATGTCATCATACATCATATGGAATATTTATGGAGTGCAGGTCGAAATTATGGATGGGAAAGAGAGTTTTCATGTCTCAGTTTGTCTAGTGGTTTCAAGGAGTGGAAATGTATTTTAATATTTGAAGTAGTAGTTCACTTCAGCTAAATGAACTTGACTTTAAAAATAAAAATTAAACAAAAAAAAAAAAATTAACTGGCTCCAAAAATACACATTAAAGAGTTAAAAATAATTTTGTTTCTATTAAATAAAACATTATATTAAGTATTGCATACGGAGCTTCTCGAAGCCGTCGTTTTCAATACTTCGAAATGAAACTTATTTATTACTAATCTTTAATTTAATTTAATTTTAATTTGATATATTAATTGCCCTAATTTTTATGCAGCATGTCGCAATAAATGGCAACTGCACTACACCGCTTTACCAAAGTTGACCAACGAGGTAAATCATATCGCGTGACGTAGTTGCCGTTTAGTTCGTAAAACTTTTATGCAACAATAAAGATTTGTAAGTCCTAATTTAATCAGTGCAAGTCTTATTGCCAAGCTGATTAGCAAGGCGAATTGATACAAGGTGGTCTTAATTTGCAACTCTGCGTATTCGCCTTGTATATTTGTTAGTGTAAAATTTCCTGCTGTCAAAAGATTTCTTAACGTTTTGGTTCATTTGACAGCAGGGAATTTATGTCAGCTGGCGAATTAAGATCACCTTATGTGAATTCGCCTTGCTGATTAGTTTGTTAGGAGAGAGAGAGAGAGACGAGAGGAAAAGAAACGTTTCTGTTCCCTTCATCTCTCCCTCCTAGCAAACTAATGAGCTTAGCAATAAGACTTGAATTGTTTAAATAAGGACTAAAGGCTCAGTTAGCCGACTGTAATGTAAAGTAACTGTAACGTAGAAAACAGCTGATCGATATTTTTATATGAAAAGTAGTACTTTTCACATAACAAAATCGATCAGTTGTTTCTTACTGTTGCAGTTACATTACATTACAGTCGGCTAACTGAGCCTTAAGGGAAGTGGTAGCCAATCCTTGTACAAGCAAAACTACATTTTCCGCTGATCTATTTAATTTATTGGTTATTACTGCATTCAGATTATAAATGCATTAAAATTTAGCTATTTAAAAAAAGGATATATGGGAGGCAGGCATAGCCTTGCACCGAATGAAACGAAATTTACAGCAGGGCTATGACGCGTATTTTTAGGATTATTTAATAGTTTTTAGCGCATTATATTCATAAGCCTGGCTAAAATTTAGTATTGGTGAAAAAGGATGTATGGGAAGCAGTCCTTGAACCGAATGAAATAAAATTTATTTCAGCGTTAAAAGGTGTGATTTAAAAAATATTTACTAATTTTTAGTGCATTGTTATCATAAATTTAGTTAAAATATAATTTTCGAGAGAAAGGATATATGACACGAAGTCATGTCCTTGTACCAAATGAAACAAAATTTATAACAAAGCCAGAACGCATAATGTTGAAAATAGTTACTAATTTTTAACGCATTCTAATCATAAATGCAGCTAAAATTTAGTTTTTTAGAAAAAGGATATATGGGAGGCAGGCATGTCCTTGCACTAAATGAAACAAAATTAAAAGCAGAGCTTAAACACGTTATTTCAGAAATATTTGGTAATTTTTAACGCATTCTAATCATAAAACTTTTTTTTTCCTAGAAAAGGATCTATGAGAGGTAGGGATGTTCATGCACCGAAAAAAAACAAAATTTATAACAGAGCTAAAACGCATAATTTCAGCCAAAATTTGCTAATTTTTAGGGCATTCAAATCATAAACGCGGTTAAAATAAGTTTTTGAGAAAAAGAATATATAGGAGGCCAGCATGTCCTTGCACCGAATAGAACAAAATTAGCAAAAGAGATAAAAAGTGTAATTTTTTTATTACTTTAAATCATAAATTCCGCTAAGATTTATTTTTTGTGAAACAGGATATCTCCCATATATCCTGGGACCTGGCTGGACCTTACACCATATGATAAAAAATTTAAAGCAGGGCTAAACCGCGTAATTTCAGAAATAGTTACTAGCTTTTATTGCATTCTAATCATAAATGCAGCTAAAATTTATTTTTCGAGAAAAAGGATATATGGAAGGCTTGGATGTCCTTGAACCAAACGGAACAAAATTTATAACAGAGATAGAATACATAATTTCAGAAGTTTTTACTAGTTCTTAGGGTATTCTAATCATAAATCCAGCTAAAATTAAGTTTTTGAGAAAAAGGATATATGGGAAGCTTGCACCAAATGAAGCAAAATTAACACCAGAACTAAGAAGCGTTATTTAAAAACTAGTTGCAAATGTTTAAGACATTCTAGTCATATATATAGCTAAAATTTGTTTTATATTAAAAATAATATATGTATGGCAGGCACTGAAAGAAAAAAAATTACATCAGAGCTACAAAGCATAATTTAAGAAATGTTTGAGAAGTTGTATTTGATACTTTTTAGTGCAATCTAATCATAAATTCGTAATCCATAAGAAAAAGGATATATAGGAGGCAGGCATGTCCTTGCAACAAATGAAACAAAATTTATAGCAGACCTAAAAAGCGTAATTTAAGAAATAGTTACAAGTGTTTGGTCACAAAATAATTTTTTTTTGAAAAAGGATATATGGGAGGTAGGCATGTCCTTACACCAAATGGAACAAAATGCGTAAGTTCATAAGCATTTATTTATTTTTAAGGCATTATAATCATGAATGAAGCTAAAATCTAGTTTTTGTGAAAAAGGATCTATGGAAGGCAGGCATGTCCTTTCTTAGACATAATTGCTAATGTTTAGCGTATTTTAAGCTATTTTTGTGAAACATAATTTTTTTCTTAAGCATTAACTACTAGTGACTGAAATTTCATCTTTCGACGATAAATATTCAAGTTTTCCCGTTTCAATCTATGGGGAAAAACTCTGTACGTCGTTTCGCGTCGAGTATATCAGTTGTTAATGCAAATAACTCGTCTTTGGTACAAAAATTTCACAAAGAATTGTGGTTTACAAATTCTGGTGCTAAAATTTGAGCGTAAAAAGAAAGCAACAACATTAATATTTCATTATCATACAATAAATATTCTGAAGTCCCATTTATCCAGTATAGAACATTTTGAATTTTATTTAGAAGCTTGCATTTACGTAAATCATATTACTCGTATATTAAATGCAGTAAATATATCAAACTTTGATAAGCCTTAACCACAAAACAGTCGCTAAATGTAGACATTTGAAAATTATTAAGGAGGCTCACTAAGGGAAATTTTAGTTAAGCAACTTTTTAGTTTATGTGCGAGAGAGAAATATATGATGGCTTCCTTCTTCATTTTCTTCTACTCTCTCTCCCATTAACTCAAGAGTTCTTTAACTAAAATTTCCGTGTGTGAACCCAGTCTTACTTAAGAAATCGAATGAATGATTAGTTTTATGATTTAAAAATTCTAAAGCATAATCTTAAAAAATTAATATCATCCTAATATTGTTTGCTTTATATAAAAAGAATTGCAAGGGTGGTTATGACTTTATTAGTGCCCGCGTTAAATCATGTGTAGACTAAAAATTAAAATCTTAAGCATTTTTAAAGTAATTTTACTTGTTTTATTATGCAAACAAGTCTGCTCTATAACTCCAGAAAAACTATTGACGGCAGAAAGTAAAAAAGTTTACTATATAGAAAATGAATATAAAGTAAGTAAATTATTAATATCATATATAGCATTAAATATATTAAAAAAAATATGCTCCCAAAATGCAGTATGACTGGTTTGAATCTTTAGCCAAATGTGCCCGCATGAACATGTCCTTACTGACAATTGATTCGAAGAGTAAATCCGATGATATCAACAAACTGGTGACGAAAACTTTTGGTAAGTTTTTGCATTCTTAAATTTTTTAATTATTTTTAAATACTAGTAATTTTATCTCGACTAGGAAAAAATATCATTCTTTGGGCTGGCGGTTATGCTGTAGGTACAAGTCGCCAATTTACTTGGATTGCCACAGGCGAGGAGTTCACCTACACATTTTGGTACGGTGCAAATCCGGATTTCTACAATAGTGAAGAGTTTTGTATGCAAATTGGTTGGCACAGCAGCATGCAGTGGAACGATAATAAATGTACGAAAAAATTCGGTTTCATTTGCGAGTTTAAATCACAAGAATGTGAATTTGATAAGAATTTTAAAAATCAAAATATCATAATAAATAATTATCAAAAAGTTTAAAGAGAGTCATGCAAATGTTGCGCAAAATTAATAAATTGAAAGAATATAAATAAATATGTGTTGGGAAGTTATAGTACATATGAGAAGAGTTTTGTATGAAAAAAAATATTTATTCGATTGAATACTCTTCCAAAGTTAAACTATTTGTGCTGAATGTAGGTAGAGTTAAGGTAGAATTAGTAAAATCGTATCGTGATGTTGCGTGTCAGCTGACAAAAACCGTACCATATACAATGCATGTTACTAGTTATAAAATATGTGGTGGTAGCACTGCTGACGTAGGAATCTGCAGAAAACAGATTTTTCTGTAGCGAATGTCAAAAACGCCGCATTTAATGCCAGACAAAAAAAAATGTGCTGTGCAAACTGTTACATTTTCTATAACTTGTGCACAAATTTGAACGATACGGCAAGCTGTAAAGTAGAATGATACGATTTTACTAATTCTACCTTTACTATTAGTGCTTTTTATAATCTTAAAAGCTCTTTTGATATGCACATTTGAGTACTTGTCATTTACATAAATAAGTAAATGTATGGAATTCGTTTGTACTTATAGAATCTTAAAACGATAAACAGCTACAACAATAACAACATGCTATTTTTATTCGACAGGGCTGTTGTGAAGGTCAATAGAAATAAATATTTTTTTAAAAAAATTGAACCGATTTGAAAAATAAAAAGTAAAAAGTAGTATTATTTAAAGTACCCATAGACTATGCAATATTATTGAATACTTTATTGCTTTTATTATTGTCGTTTTGCTCCACACTATTCAAGAAATTACACAATATTAAAACAATATATATTGCGCAACTTTTCTTACAGTATATGTATGTAAAATATACAAAAGCTAAACACACACGTGCGTTTAAGAAATCTAAAAACTGCAACACACTACAAAATATATCTTGTTGTTTTTTGCCCAATATATTTTGCCATATATCTACATTATATATGTTATTGTCCAATTTTATTGTAAAATATTAATTATTGCACAATAAAATATTGCAATAACATTTACATATGGGAAGTAGGTGCCAATCATATCTATGCGTTTACTTGTCATTATTTTTGTCATCGACCTCGAGCTGGATAAAAAGTATAAAACTGATTTGTTTTATTGAATCTAAATTATTATAAATTTTTAGTGCTTATTTTTGAAGTCGCTTCAATATTTTTAAAGTTTTGTGGTCCCACCCACTTTTCTAAATGCAAGATATCACCACTTTCATAGCTCAAAATGTGGCAAACTTGGTAAGAATCGATTGAGTAGAAGCACGTTAAATATAATAATAAGTTTTATTTTATTTATTTTTTAAGCGCAAGATTATGCTATTCCAACTTCTATGATTTCGGATATGTAGAAGTTTATATAATTAAATGCTTAAGTTTAATGAGCGTGGCCTCACCCTCTTCTTTGAATGCAAAAGAACAATATTTATATCAAATATAAATTTCTAAAATTTATTTTTTGTAAAACAGGATATATGAAAGGCTCGCATGTGCTTGTGCCCAATGAAACAAAAACTTCAACAGAGATAAAACGCATAATTTCAGAAGTATTTGGCATTCTAATTACAAATACAGCTAAAATTAAGTTTTTCAGAAAATTGAGGAATCAAGCATATCCTTGCACGGAATAAAACAAAATTTATAGCATAGCTAAAAAGCGTAATTTTGTTTGTATTAAAAAGGATATATATAGTAGGCAGACATGTCCTTGCTCTGAATGAAAAAAATTTTACATTAGAGCTTCAAAACATAGTAAGTACTTGAGAAATATTTGATACTTTTTAGTGTATTCTAATCATAAATTCATCTAAAATTGGTTTTGTGAGAAAAAGGTTATATAAAAGGCAGTCATGTCCTTGAACGAAATAAAACAAAATTTATAGCACAGCTAAAAAGCATAATTTAAGAAATAGTTAAAAACATTATAATCATAAATGCAGCTAAAATTTAGTTTGTGTTAAAAATGTTTTATGGAAGGCAGACATGTCTTCGCTCTGAATGAAAAATGGCAGGCATGTCCCTCTCCTAATGAAACAAACTGCATAATTTCACAAAAAGTTACTAATTTCTAGTACATTGTGATCATAAATACAGCTAAAATGTCGTTATTTTGTGAAAAAGGATGTATGGGCGCCAGGCATGTCCTTGCACCAAATCGAAAAAAAAATTTACGATAGACATAAAACACTTAATTTTAGAAATATTTACTAATGCTTAACACATTATTATCATAAGTGCAGATAAAATTTATTTTTTGTGAAAAAGGATATATGGGAGGTAGACATGTCCTTGCGCCAATTTTTCTGAAACCAAAAATATTTGTTGGCCTAGATATTAAGTACCAGTGTATGCAATTTCATCATTCCAGTTTTGGCGATTCATTATATGGGGAAAAGGCACTGTGCGTCGTGCCGCTTCGAGTATTTCAGTTGTGAATGCAAATAATTTGTCTATGATGTAGACATAATTTCGCTGCGAATTAGCGTACCGCTGCAGTGTCAAGCCTTTTATAAATGCAAAATATTATCACTTTCAGAGCTCAAGGCGTGTCAAGTTTCATAAGAATCGGTCAAGTATAATTTTACTTATAAAGTAAAATATTTATTAAAAATACATTGAAATTGATTATTGAGGGGTTCAGCTGGATCCTATGCGCATTTCACTGTTTCTAATACAGATCATAGATAAGGGAACCTTTACCAAACATTTTCTTAGAATAACTAGAGATTTTATGGTTAACTTTCATTTAAATAAATGAGAAGCTCAACGAATATCATTAATTGAAACAAGAACTCAATAATCAAAATGTTTTTTTATTATTTTCTTACCAAAATTTCTTAGAATAACTAGAGATACACTGTGTATAATTTTTAAGACATGGAAATGCAATCATATGCGGATGCCACTACATGACAAAAGACCAAAAAAAACCCCGTGCCTCCCAGTTTTGCCCCAAGTCAACCACTCTTTTATGGGCCCCCAAAGATTTGGGGCCTCTGTGTAATTTTTGCATTTTCTCAGGCTCATGTCTTGTAAACCGTTCGGAATTTTGATTTACTCTCTGAGGCAAAGTTGTAGCTGTTGTCATAAAGAAAAAAAATTGCGAACATATAAAGTCAAAAAAAAGTTCATCTTCAAGACCAAAATCGCAAAAAAAAATTAAGAAATTCGATTTGATTTACCTTTTTTCCCCTGTTTAGGTCCAAAGGTAGGAAACCGTTAAAACTTCAAAGATACAATCAACTACAAAAATGTACCCAAGATCTCAATAAACAACTTCTTAGAACATATGAACTTCCTAGGACTGATTCTTAACACCGTTTACGTAGCCGCAAAAGTGAAAAATTTCCAAACAAATGAAATTAAAAAATTTTCGGTAGTTAGGGCCTTTTTATATTAAGGTAACGATATACAGTCGTCAGTTGAAAATTTAGTTTTTCAAAATAATAAAAATGTGCTTATATATGTATGTGATTCTGTAATCAATCAAATGAAGTAATTACACACATCTTTAATATTAGCTGCTTATATTTATGGCACTACAAACCTATGATACGAGGAGTTATGCCACGTCTAATTGAAACTTTAGCTTAATCGAACGAAACAATGAAACAAAAATAATTCGAACATAAATTAAATAATCTTGAGTTTGATTTAAAATAACAAATACAATCAATGTAGAGGCATATATTTGTGTGTTGATTACTTTTCTTAACATTCCACTAAGTATAATTATTTATATAAAAATTAACATCACGATATTTATTCTCTTTAGTACTAGCATTCCAGAAATCTTGCAAAATATCTTGCAATATTCCCTTGAATTCAACTTGATGTTGCTTTTTAGTTTCCTCTTGCAATTTAATTTGCATTTCGTTTTGTAATTTGTGCCGACATTCATTTAGTGGACTGCTTTCGCATACAAAACCTGATTTATAAGTACACACTTGATCGTTCCATTTCATGGTATCACTATATCCAATTTGCAAGCAAAATTCATTATTGTTCTTAAAATCCGGTTGGTAAATCGCCCAATTTGTGTAATTAAATCTTTCGGGTTTTGAAATCCAAAAAAATTCTCTAGGTCTATCGCCAATATAACAGCCACCAGCCCAGAGAGGTATTCTCCTGCCAAATATATCAATTAGTAAGAATGTTAAATCATTAGATTTTTCCTCGGTTTGGATCTCCACCAGAGTCATGTTCATGCTGATACATTTCACCAAGCCATCGTACCAAGTGTACTGGGACATTGTAAGTTGTAAGTTGTGGTAAGTTTTAAGTAGTTAAAATATTTTAAGATGAAAATTTACCTTTTGTGTTCCATCAATGTAATAGACGTTTTTATGTTCCGATGTATATAAATTCGTATTGCAGTTTACATAGAGAAGAAGTCTTGTCAGCAGAGTTAAAATAGTTACAGTAAGCTGCAGCAATTTTTCCATTTCGTGATTTCGTTCAATTTCAAAGCCTAACTAATTTTAAATTAACTTTGCTTGCATTCAGTTTGTTTCAAATAAATCATTTAGCTATGTATAATTTTACGACTATACGCTATTAAAATTAATTTTTTGTATTAATTTAAAACATACATTTGCCATATACATTCAGTTTGCAAGTACTCGTATTACAAAAAAAATCATAACTTTTTGCTTTTTAATTTAATTTTATAATGTGCTTCTTAAAATGCAGGGGCACGCCAAGTCACTGTTGCCAGATTTGCCGATTATTGAATGAAGATTTTTGTTCGTAAAATGACGATTTTCTTAATGGCCGATGCTTACATCACTTTTTGTATGCTTCAACTCATATAAATAAACTCGAATCGCATCCTAATCCCCTAGGATGCGATTATCTTAAACTTAAGAGATCACACTCGGCTGAGAAGGGGAGACACTCTTGCTCTCAGCCAATCACGAGACACGTAATACACCTGAAGATAAATTTACTGAACCTATTATTTTGTCTAGCAATGGCTGAACTAATTATTTATTACAATTTAGTTTTAAGATTTGTAAACTTATTGTTACTTCAATTTATAATTGAAGATTCAATAAATAAATCTAAAGCTCAAAAAAAAAACATCATCAATTTCTTTGACTTAGGAAATTAACGAAACGGATTATATCTCCACAAGCGAAATGAGTACATACTGTGCACGTATCTAAATCAAAAGGTTTTTCATTAGTAATTAGTGGTTACGCTTTTTTGCTCAAATGTTTTCCCACGTGTGCACGAATGCACTTTTACTTTAAAAATTTAAACTTAAAAGTTAAAATCATAGAGCGAAGCCTGATGTGAGCCGGTTAACAGCCGCCGTTGGCAATTTTTGTTGAGTCGCGGCCGTCGCCGAATAGCGCTACCTACTAATTTTCGGCTTCGGCTCAGCCGCTTTAAAAAAAATCCTCCTTTTTTAAACCAACGGAAAAGTATGTACCCGATTCTGACATAAATGGTAGCTAAGAGATTTTGTTGACATTAGCTGACATACACTGGCCGCAGATAGATTTATTTGTCGGCAGCAGCCACCGAGGTTTCTCCAGCGCAATTCAACTTTTAGCCGCCGCCGTAGATATCTTTGGTCAGCCGCCGCCGTTGACAAATCAGTACAAGTTCTGTTCTCTGGTTAAAATAACTTTTTCGTTAATAAGCACTGCCACTATAAATCCCCAAATTGACTTAGTGATTAAGTATTTTAAAGCTTTATATATATATTTATTGGTGCCATGATATAGAAAATGGTCTCCAAAATCGAATGTATGCTGCAAAGCTTACATGATAAAACCATAAGACGTCGACCTATCGAACCCAAGAAACGAACAACTGCAAGACTTTATAACAGACCCAGTTATCGTGAGTAGAAGCCTAACTGATTAAAAATCTTTAAATCAAAAGAAGTTTTGCGAACAAAAAAAAAAAAAAAAAAAAAACAAATAAATAGGGTGCCCCTGTGGATGAGTGGTAGCAATGCTAGCCTCTCCGTCCAGAGGTCGTGGGTTCGATTTCCACCATAGACCCTGGGTGTTTTTCACAAACAAGACAATCACTTTGCGAGTTGTGTTTGTGTTAAAAAAAATAAGAACTGATATATTCCGCATTGCCGAATCTTATATACCATTCACCGACGTTTTCATTGAGTATTTGTCCATACATATATATTAGTTTTGTGAAAAAGAGGATCATGTATATTTGGCTCTAGTGCAATTTATAGTGAGTGACCTAAGTTATTTTTTGACATAGATTGCATTTCCTAAAAGAATCCTAGTATTTTATCTTCATACATACCAACTAAGCTAACTTATTTCAAATTTTCCGGAATTTAATAAAACTTAATACTACAAAACTGTTAAGTGTTTCAATGCAATTTCTACTGCCAATAATGCACATTCGGTTTTTTTTAGCAGAAAGGAACACTTGCAGGGAAATGGAATATGTTCTTTAATTAATTCTGGTGTTATGACTGTTCTTTAGCGATAAATTTCATGTCATCTCAATTCACTAAAAATTAATAAGAAATGTTTGCAAGCTGTCCCGGTATGACAATGGATTTGAAAGATAATTTTACTCGGAAAAAATTTTACCAAAATTAAATTTTCGAACCCTGGAATCTTATTTTTGATTTTACTGACTTTAAAACTAATTTATTTCGTTATAAAATATAAAATATTATATTTAATTATTAAAGAAAAAAGAAATACTTTTATGTAGTTACTTATGTATACAAGAAAAAAGTTAAAATTTTCCAGCTCTGGGGCTGTTTAATATTTTTGAAACTTTTTATTCCAAACTCTTTCCCTCTAAAAGATGAAATATATTTTATTTATAAAGAAAAAGAAAAATTAATTTGACTTAGTTACATTTATATGAAAAAACTTTAAATTTTCCAACCCTGGAATCATCTTTTTAGATTCTTGTGTTTTATTATACCAATCTATTTATTTTAAAAATATAAAATATGTTTAATTCATAGAGAAAATGAAAAAATTATTTTATTTATTTTAAAAATATAAAATATGTTTAATTCATAGAGAAAATGAAAAAATTATTTTATTAGGTTGCTTTCATATACAAAAAAAAAGTCTTTTTTCCAACCCTGGATTCGTTTTTTTTTCTTCTTTATTTTCAATACCAATTTACTTCTTGCTAAAATATAAAATGTGCTTATTTAACAAAAAAAAAATAATTTAGTTTTAGCTCTGAAACCGCCCTTTCAATTTTGCTGATTGATGTTGAACACCCTATTTTAGACCATTTTTGACACACCAGTCCAAATCCGAAATCTAGCTTTTCTGGTGGATTCCAAAAACCGATTTCACGTACAGACAAACGGACAGATGGGCATCGCTTATTCGTTTTCCCTATTCACAAGGACACATAATATTTATATAGCTCATTTACTCAAAGAGCGTCATATCGTGCTTCATATTGTGTAAAAATTTCATACAAATATCTTATTTACTCAACTCTTGAGAGAGAAATAAAATTTTCTTTTTCTATTAAGTTGTGTGTAAATTGAAAACTTCAAACTAGTTTTCTGCCAAACTAATTTTTTTGAGTTATGACGTTCTTTGAGTAAATGAGCGATATGTATACTTTATCGGTTGCATATGAATATTGTGGCAATTACACATGGATTAACAAACCTATATAACATTTACCATTTTTGGTGAAGTGTATAAAAATGCAAGGAGGAGTCAACTCTTTAAGGAAAAAGAGTCAAGCTCGTATTAAAAAATTTCCGCCCTTAAAATTGTCGAGATAAAAATGTGGATCAACTTCTTGTTTGATATACATATGTACATAAATATAACTATTTTTTTTTTTTTTTTTTTTTGTGGTGACCTGATAACTTGGCAATATTAGGAAGATTCGGAACAACTAAAAATATTATGGGAGATGAAATATCCGCATTAGTGTATATTCCCAAACTGAGGTAAGAACTTAGTCTCAAAACGAATAAAAGCGCACAAAAGTACTGCCAACAATTGATAACAGCAGGTTAAACAAAAAAAAAAAAAAAAAACAAAAAAAAAAAAAAAAATGCCTGAAATAACAATAAAAATAAAATACAAATAAAAGTAATATTTCAATGATTATGATTGAAAACCATAAACATGACTGACTGCAACAACAACAACAACAACAACAACAACAACAGAAAAAGTCAATTCCCAAACAAATGAAAATGTACCAGAAACCAGAGTTCTTTATGCAAAACACAATGGGGTGTTTTAAATATAAAATAAACACCGCGAATCGCTCGTATCACTTAAAGATTAATGAAAATTGGAAAATATATAAAAAGAAGTATGAACGATACAATCATAAATAGGTTTTCTTCTTATTAAACAATAAAAATTTAAATAACAACAGCGTAAAGAGAACACCAAAGTGGGAGAGGGCAATCAATACATTCCTGCATCTACTTGAAAAAAGAAAAAAAAACTAAACTTCCGTACAACTAACTGTACCGTTTGTATGGAGAGAAGTGGAAATTTTAGTGGTCTGTCGAAGCGTAAAATATTTCATGTCATTATCACAAGCAAATCATACACACTCACACACAAAGCGACAGGACAATAATAAAAGTGATTGATATACGAGCAAGCAAATGAATGGTCCTGGTTACTTCAAATGCCTGCCAACGCAACAAACAATAAATGTAAATGTAATAAAAGACGACTCATTATGCCTAAAACAACGTCCATCACATCGCCAACATGAACTCCAACTCTCCACTAAAGGAAAATATTCAAATTTAAGTTTTAAACTTCAAAATCGTATGTACTCGTACCTTGTTCTGCAGGCATTTGTGTAATGTCTGTCTGTCTGCCTGTCATAAGATATTCAAATGATTCCTTTATACATTTTTATTTTACAATTAGCTTTCCTGTTGCTTGTTTTATTATTATTATTATTTTTTCTTTCCTCTTGTTGGAATATGACGTTAATATTTTTTTTTTATATATGGATTTCATTTCCTGTGGTGTTACCAAGGTATTGAAAATTGATAAAGTGTCGTTGGACAACTAAGAGTGTGAGTTTTTTTTTTAATTTTATTCTAACTTTCAAAAAAGAAAAGGTGATTTAAGCTTCGCTGAATCTTTTGTTAAAAATTTTAATCCGTAAATAAGTGAAAGACCACCGCTGGAGTTTTAAACTTCTACGTCTTAAATAAGAAACACTCGTAGTATGTAGTATATCGAATATACTGCACTTAGTGAATGGAAATAAATAAATAAAACTGTTGAAGCTATTTTGAATTATGAGAAGAATCCAAGGAAACGGAAACTGTTAATGACATCCGCTAAATACTTGAGATTCAAGATATAATTATAATTTAAGTAATAAAAATATCTAGAAATATGTTGACAACAACATTCATAACAATAATTATAATAACAACAATAAAATTATTAAATAAATAGAGCCTAGAGTTTTTTAATATTTTCATATTTAAATATTGAATCAAATTATATATTTTAAATAAATTCTAAAACATCTTTATAGTGTTTTCACACTGAAAGTTAAAACCTGGTTTTAACGTTAAAACCATAAACAGTTGATTTTGATTTCACACTGCAAGTTTGTTTAATTCAGTTTTTAACATACAGGCTGTCTAATAACTTTGCTCAAAATAAAATAAATCTCCTGCCAAAATACGTGTATTTGTTGTTGCATTTTTTCTGCTTTTTAATAACACTTGTTGGACATACTGTTCAACTGTTTTTGTTTGTATAAAAAACTGAGATATTTCACAATGCGCTCTAAAATCGAAATTATTTTATATTTTGTAAATAAAATTTTTTTAAATTATGGAACTTCTTATACAGAATGAAGAAGTGCTGGGAAATATTGTTAATAATATAAAAATGCACAAATACATTATGAGATAAACCTTTTTTATAGGCATATGAATGTCAGTCATATTACCTATTTTCACTTTCCGCAGTTCAATTTAAAAGATTTTCGTTGTTTTCCTTCCAAAAAACTCTTTTTTTTCATAAGTTTTTGATTATTGTTGCTGCTGCATTAATTTTTAAGTTGAAAATTTTTCAGGCGCCATCTATTGTTATTCACTGGCATAACATTACCAGCTGCTGTCGGTCATTTCAACTTGGCAGCACTGAATTTATCACAGCGAAAACAAGGTTGCATTTCATAAAACCAACTTAAGACCAATTCAAAAATGGTTTTAATTTGGTTTTAACAAAAACAATTTGTATGGTAAAACCAGGTTTTAACAGTTGGTTTTAACGTTAAAATCAACTTTTATTAAAACCATGCCAGTGTGAAAACACTATTAGAAATCTCCACAAGAAAGCTTTGCACCCTGTGATTGGCAATGAATCATCTTTTCGCTATTCATACTGACTCATATAATTTTAAATATAAGTGAGTAGACATCATTTAAAATCAACTACTCTGATTTAAGCACACTCACAATAATATTGATTTATAAGTATAGGTTGTAGACTTCGGTCGAACTCGTTCACTAGTTCATTTTTGCCACAAACCACTGATCAAACCCATTAGACTTGGGTCGAACTCGTTCACTAGTTCATTTTTGCCACAAACCAATTATCAAACCCATTTAAATTACATGGGTTTGATCATTGGTTTGTGGCAAAAATGAACAAGTGAACGAGTTCGAAACAAGTCTAATAGGTTGCAATAAATATGAATGCGACGTCGACATCATACTCATACCTCACTCACACTCAGTTTGATTTATAATTTCAGAATAGACTTGGGTCGAACTCGTTCACTAGTTCATTTCATGATCAAACCCATGTAATTTAAATGGGTTTGATCAGTGGTTTGTGGCAAAAATGAACTAGTGAACGAGTTCGACCCAAGTCTATTTCAGAAAAATACTTATACTACTTATATTGATTCAGCTCATTCAACTCATCCATATATCCATATAGTACAAATACAACAGTATAAAGTGTATAAACATCACATTTGTAACCTCATAATGAGCAAACACATAATCTGATAATGGGTATTTTAATGTTCGTATACGAAGTCAATACTTATTTTGCATCGTCCATAAATATTGAGTTCAGGAGAGTCGAAATCAACAACGTCATAAATCTTGATAAGTATGAGTGCGATGAGAACTTCAAAATTTCGAGTGAATATGATTCATAGACAACATTGCAATAAGTATGAGTGCGCATAAGTACAAGAAATTATAAATCATGATTCACTTTTTCACTACTCATTGCGCTTCTCTGGTAGGGTTCTCATTACCAGTGATATCAATTTAGCGCTTTTGCACACTATTTTTAGTGCTTTTTTAATGCCTCAAAGCACCACATTTTCTGTAATGGGAAAATTTACAAACACAAAATTAATTATGCTCTAATAGATTAAACAGTTCCTAACAAAAAATAAAGAGATCATGTTTATTATCAAAGAGATATTTTTATTTAAATTATTTAATATTTATGTAGATTTTAGTGTGATAATAAACCACTTCCCCCAACATACTTTTACTTTAACCAAACTTAAACTACTTGAACTCTTGCCATTATTGGTCGAATCATATTGGTATATATATAAATATAAATTATGTTTATGAACTATAAAATAATAAAAGTATATTCATACGAGTATGAAAAATATTTTTATGACTATTTATACAAACATAATCACAATGTGAACATAAACCCTGTGAAAAGGCATAAAAACTTACGGAAATTTTACTCATAAATAATATTTTTCATATAAATAATTGTTTCCCTTGTTTTTCTTACACACACTCACATATACTGTGAGTATTAAAGAAATAAAGTGGCAAAATTGTTTTGCCAAAAATCGAAGGACAAGGAAATAAAAAAGAATATGTTAAACTAATCACCGTAGGAAAGGATTTTTATGGCTTTTCATTTCCTTTTATAATTGCCTTCCTCACATAGTTGGCGAAAAAGGGACATTTCTTTCCATTTCGAAAGTAATACATAGTTGAAATTATAACACAAGCCATTCAACAGGAAAAACCAAAAACGGATATAAGGAACGTTAACGTTAATGCAGGAGCCCTCAAAAAAAAAATAATAAACGAGGGATAAAAATTTAAAAGTCATTGGTGATTAAGATTTAAGGTGATTGATGCCACTAGATAGACTTAATACACATTTAGTAAGAGAAAAGTATGAAGATATTGTTATTTTGCAAAAAATAAGCAAAATGTATTTCCTTTTTGCAGGCAATAAAGGAAATACAGACAATAATGTTATGAGTGAATTTGGCGCCATTCAAAGTTGCTGGAAAAACTTTAGAATTATGTAAGTATATGTATGTATATAAGTAAGGGCTAAAGATTGACAATGCAGTACTTAAGAGCGAAACTAGTGAAAGTGAGAAAGTATTTGCCAGAGTACTAAAAAGAGCTTCAACAAAAAATGTTAAAGAAATTTGTAATACTAAGAAAATGCTTGAAAACAAAATTAGTAGAAATGAGAATCCAAAGAAGTTGTTAAGATTAAAATATTACGATGTTGATATTGTGCAAAAACAGATTCTTTCCAGTGATTCCAACGTGTCTTTCATGTAACGGGTGTTTTTTTTAGAGGTATAGAACTTCGAATTGAAATAAAACACAAGAAAATCGTTTTAATGTCCATCAATTTGGCTTTATTGGAAGGATAATTCTATGCCATTAATGTTTAAATATGATTTCGGGCATGTGGCCGCCGCGGCTGGCTCGAATAAAGCCAATTCTACAGGTCCAATTTTCAACCACTTTTTCGAGCATATGGGGCCGTATGTTGGCAATAACGCCACGAATGTTGGCTTCCAAGTCCCCTAACGTTTCTGGTTTGTTGGCGTAGACGAGCGACTTCACATATCCCCAAAGAAAATAATCCAATGGTGTCAAATCACACGATCTTGGTGGCCAATTGACAGGTCCATTCCGCGAAATTATGCGCTCATCGAATGTTTCCTTCAATAAATCGATTGTGACGTGCGCTGTGTGGCATGTAGCGCCGTCTTGTTGGAACCACAACTCATCCACATTCATGCCATCCAATTCGGGAACAAAATAGTCGGTTATCATGGCTCTATACCGGTCTCCATTAACGGTAACTGACTCTCCAGCATTATTTCGGAAGAAGTATGGCCCAATGACTCCACCAGCCCATAGAGCACACCAAACAGTCAGTTTTTGTGGATGTAATGGCGTCTCAAGGGTCTCATGTGGATTCTCTTCACTCCAAATGCGGCAATTTTGCTTGTTGACGTAGCCATTCAACCAAAAATGAGCCTCATCACTGAACAAAATTTTGCGATGAAAATCAGCATCGAGATCAATCTCATTTTCGGCCCATACACCAAAATCACGACGCATTGCATGGTCTCGCGGCTTTAATTCTTGCACAAGCTGGATCTTGTAAGGTCGCAAGCCAAGATCTTTGCGCAAAATCTTCCATAAAGTTGATGGACAATGCTCCAATTGCTGTGCACGGTGGCGAATCGATTCATTCGGGTCCTCTTCAACACTTTGCTCTACAGCGGCAATTGTTTCTTCGGTGCGCACTGTTCGACGTCTCTGCGGATGCGTATTATCACATAGAGTAAACGTAGTGCGAAAACGATCCATGGTTAACCGAATTAATTGCTCTGATGGACGATTATATCGACCATAAAATGGACGGAGCTTGCGGTAAACTTCGCGAACTGAACCATTATTTTCGAAATAAATTTGCACGATTTGCAAGCGTTGTTCTTTTGTCAACCTGTTCATGATGAAATGGCAAACCAAACTAAATATTAATCACTTGACAGCTGACAAAATGGCCGCCAGTTAAAAAAGTGATGCCAACTTAAAGTTCTATACCTCAATAAAAAACACCCATTATTTATTTATTGACTACGATTACAAATTACATAGTAACTAATTTTCATGAGCTTTAAAGCAGACCAGTCTTTGCTGGAAATCGCACCCACGACCTCCAGACTGATATATTAGCAAACTCATTATCCACTAGTCTACTGTTGCACAATTTCATACTCTTCCAAAAACTCTTTACATTTTAGTCAAAATCTTATATTAAAAGAAAAATCCCTGGAGCAGTGGAATTAAAGTTTGTACAGGGTCTTTCATTAAGCGTTTCCTATCTATAAATTAAAAAAAAAACAAGTGCGTTTGAGATATAATCGAAATTTTTTATTCGTTTGAAAGGCCTATCCGTGAATATCCAATGATGCATGATGAGCTGTGTGACACGTTGCGCGTTGTTATAGAAACCACATGTACTTGTATGGGTATGAAGTTAAATTCGAATTTAACTAGCAGAGTCTTAAACCAGAATTGCTAACATAAAATATTTTGCAGATAACATAGCACTGTTAGTTATTTAACAGTAGTTGTTAAGCCAAAGGAATTCGAAACCTTAGAATTGGGACAAGATTAATTAAAATAAATTCAGTAAAGTGCGACATTCTCTCGCACACAAAGGGTTCCGTACGGACCCTACATATATAATTGGGGTATTCAAATGGTACTCATAAATTAACACGTTTTAAAGTTATAAAACGAAAATATATGACTGCTGTGAGCAAGTAAATATTGTTCTTATTTGTATTTTGGTTTTAACACCTTGTACATTTCTTACTCTCTCTCTGAATTCCTTTGGTAAACTCTCACGCATTTCTACATGTAGTTATGACAAACAATAAACATAGCTGAGAAAGTCTTATTACTTTATGACCTTTTTGTTTGAGCCACAAGAACAATTTTTTTAAACTATGTTAAAATGTTAAGACATTATGACACTTAGGACACTTAAGACACCCTTGTGAATACCCCAAATATTAAACAAAATTTAGCTTATATAATCGAATATCTTACCTGATGTAGACGTTTTTTAAATTTTTTTGTTTTCATGTTTCTGTAGTTTCAGCATTTTTTGTCGTTTTGGCGAGTTTTGTGGGTTTTTGGGTATTTTGTTTAATAGTTTTAGCAATTTTTTTAATTTTGACGTTTTTTTCGTTTTGGCTATTTTTTGGTTAATATCGACTTTTTTCTGTCGCGTTTTTGCGATTTTTTTGCGATCTTTTTAGTTTTGGAAATTTTTTTTAATTTTTTGCATTTTTTTTTTTTTTTTTTTTGTTTGCTTAGTTTTAGCGTTTTTTTTTTCTTTTTGGCGATTTTTTCGTTTTGGCGATTTTTTCGTTTTGACAATTTTTTTAGTTTTAGCGGTTTATTATTTTTTGCTGTTTTTTTTTCTTTTGAATATTTTGTAGATTTTTGACGATTTTTTCAGTTGTTTTTTTTTTGTTTTAGCGATATTTTAGTCGACGATTTTTGTTTTGGCGATTTAACAGTTTTGACGCTTTTTTGGTTTTTGCCGATTTTTTTATTTTTTTTCCGATTGTTTTTGGTTATTTTTTGCAATTTGGCAATTTATTTTATTTTTGGTGGTATTTTTCATTTAAACATTTTTTATTTTGGAGATTTTTCGTTTTGAAAATGTCAAGAGTTAACCTCGCCCAGATTTGCAATTTTTGTTGCTGCAATTTCTTAAAATTCTGCTTTCAAATTGCATAAGTGTCCACATTATGAAATTCTTTGATGATATGAATAAATTAAATTCAATTAATATTGCAATTATGCATTAAAAAAATTATTGCACCACAAATTTCCTTGCAAAATTAACAATTCTATTTACTTTTTGTTATATATTTTTTTTTTTTTTTGTTTTTCATACAACTGAAGAAATAAAATTATAAAAAACGTCAAATATAACTAACAACTTGAAATTAACAATTATGAACTTCAATTCAAAAGAGAATTGTCGAGCACTTGAAACTGTGTACCCCTCCCCAATCTTCTCACCTCTGTCACCAATAAACTAAAGAATTGCTGCAACGAAAATTGCAAGTCTGGACAGGGACTTACAATTTTAAATATAAAGAATACCCTTTAATTTTATTCTTTTAAATTTCAGTGTCAATTGATATTGCCTGTATAAAAATACATTAACTTTGCAAACTTCAAGTGTCTATATATAATTGTCAACATGTTTCGTTGCTCGCTTTAGAACACCCTTTAATTTTTAAAGGTCTCATATACAATTTTACATATTCTGTGAAAAGTTTAGGTAAGTACGGTTCTCGTGAAAACAGACAGACGGTTATCGCAGCGAAAACAATGGGGTTCATTTCCACGTTTGGTGTACGGAACCTTAAAATTTATAGAAAAATCGTTTTAAGAGGTATTTAAGATGTTGGAAGTATTTAAGAATTGTCTGGCTCGCAAATAATTTTGAAAATTTAAATGATCGATTTTGAAAAATATAATTTTTAAAAGAAGTTTCTTGAGAAGATTGGTGGACATTTTAGGTCTAATATGGAGTTGCATACGTACTACACTATATAATTGGATTAGTATTAAGGGTCCTTAGGTGATATCCTCTTGATCACTTTTCTGAAATAATTGATTTTTTGAAATAGGATATTTTTAGTTAAATTTTTTGGAAGATTGGTGGTAATTTTGGTAAAATATGGAGTTAAACACATACTTTACTACATAGATGGGGTAGTCTTAAGGGTGCGAAATGTGACCAAATGGAAAAATTTTCTAAAGAAATGGAAATAATTGATTTTAAAAAACAAGATTTTTAATGAAATTTCTTGAGAAGTGTAGTAATGAATTTTGGGCATATATTGCATAATGAAAAATTAGCAAGAAGTTAGCACAAGTGGAAAAATTTAACATGGTCTTAAAGAGTTTTGCCATACAATTGTACATTAAAAATCACGCCAGGACTAAATATAGTTGGTTAAAACTTCATTATGCCGTCAAATAGCAAAAGCAGGTGAAAATGATGCCCAAACAGAACACAAACTTTTATCAAACAATTTTCGAATCTGCACATGTTGTTCAACGCTATATTTGGTATTGGTGATTTGACAAAAATAGTTCAAAGTTTGGAGGTTCCTATTGAAAAATCCATTATAAATATACTTAAATATTTTTCATGCACCAATTCGTAATAATATTTAAAATACGCAAATAAAGTTTGCAAAAACTTTTTGTTTGAAAATCTTTTATCAAATAAAATGAACATTTTCAGCATAAAAAAGCCATAAACCTCTTGAAATCCTTTTCAAAAAAAAAATTGCAAACGCTTATTTGAAAATTCAAAACATGTTTGCATGTGGCATTTGATGAAAAACTACTTAATTTTTTTTGCATTTTTATTTACCTAGCGCGGGTACTTGAAATCCTTTTTTTTTGCTCTTCGTTTAGCAACTTCAATTTCCTAATGATCAAAGGCAAAAATTCGCAAAACAAATAATAGATAACAACGCCGCTGTAGCATACGTTAACCGAAATGAAAACTCTTTACATGGGAAGGAAACTCAATGAATTTAACCAAACACAAAAGAAAATGTGACCTTAATTTGTTTAAATAAATAACAAATGTAGGAAAAAAAATTCAGGAAATGGAACCAGAGCAGCAACATACGCAAAAAAATTTAAATCTAATTTAAAATGTAAAAAAAAAACCGCCGAATTTTGTTTATCATTTGAAGTCCTCGTCCTCCCCCCACACACTCATGATTTTTCATACACAATTATATATCAGTATATGCATGTTTGACTCTTAAGAAAAATTTGCATACGAGTATATTTAAAGCCAAACATCTTCACATATGTACATATGTATGTAAACTGTTTGCCTACACATGTCGTTTATCCTGTTTATTTCTTTGACTTGTTTTTTGCTTTCCTTGGCTTGTTGTTTATTGATGACGATATTGCTGCTTTTTTGTTGTTGTTGTTGTTGTTGTTGTTGTTGTTGTTGTTGTTGTTGTCGTCGTCGTCTATATGGTTAGAATATTATTTGCAAATTAGCCACTATAAGAACACCAACCAACCACTACCATCAAAATCATCATCATTTATTTGATCCTTTGTTGGCTTTTTTTTATCCTTTTTAATGTTTGCCCATACATGTATGTACATATGTTTGTGCATGTATGGCACTCCCTCACCTCCAGGGTGAAAAACAATGAAAAACCAATAAAGCGTTAAGCCTACCAAACTACAATAACTCAATTCTTATTCCATGTCCTCTTTCTTTTCAAATACCAAAGTCACACATCACTGCCCCTTAAAGGATGAAGAAATAAATATGAGAAGAGTTGTTTTCGCAATCAGTAGATGAAAATCTCTTACCGGTCCTTTAAAGTTTGTTTTACATTTGACAGTTTTTTGTCAAATACATTTTAAAATTGGCCAAAGGGTGCAATATTGTAGTCATGATAAAGCTATTTTGTTTTCTTGTTGGTTTTCCAAGCATGTTCTTTTCTAAGCAAACAAATTGTTGATTTTCTTTTTACTGGTTCCCCTCCCCCTAACCCATCCTTTATTAAATTGAGAAAAATAATGATAAATTGCAAATACTGCTAATAAAATGTTTTCAGATCTTGACAAAACAAAAACGTACTTGAGTAATTTGCAATATATTAACTTTTTTGCTGATCAAATACTTAATTTTTTTCTATTAAAACCATTGTTTGATGCAGTTTATGAATTCAATTAAATATTTTTTTTTTTCAAATAAAAACTTATATTTAAATCTTAATTTTGAGGGTTTCGTGCACCAAAAGTGAAAATTTTCCAAACAAATGAAATTAAAAAAGTTTCGGGAAATTTTTCATTTTTGCGGCTAACTCAGCGCTACCTAAACGGTATTAAAAATTATCTAGGAAGTTCATATGTTCTAGAAAGTTGTTTATTGAAATCTTAGGTACATTTTTGTAGTTAATTATTTGCTTGATTTTGAACGGTTTGCTTCCTATGGACCTGAACAGGGGAAAAAAGGTTAAAAAAATCGAGTTTTCTTAAACTTTTTCGATTTTGATGTAAATCAAAATACCTAACAATTTGCAAGATATGAGCCTGAGAAAAAAAGTAGATGACTTGGGGTGGCGTTGGCTGAAGTAGTTAGCACGTCGACTACAAAACTGAAGATCCTAGGTTCAATCCCTGTATCCGACAGTCATTCAAATAACAACACCACGCTTTTTTTCTGATGTGCATTAGAGTTCCTTTGCATCAGCTGTTGTTGGAAAGTTCAAGTGATGAAGGCATAGTCACTGGTCACTGAACTATACCGACTTCAGCAGATGCTAATCCTAATGTTACATCAGAGCGCCCTCCTTCGTCGGTATTGTGTAGCAAAATCATCGGCGAAGTGAAATAACCAATAAAATGGCTACTAAAAACACAGCTTCAAAATTTAATACGCCTCGCCTCATTTAACACCAGAAGGCGCTGCAACACTGCATTATTAAAAAGCGTGCAAAAAGCAGTTGTAAAAAGAATGAAGCTTTCTTCTATCTCTTCCTTCACCACCTGTCTTCTATCACTATCCCTTTCCTAAAGAAGGTAACACCTAGTAATAGCAGTAGGCATTAATTGCCTGAGTGTTACTTCTCTTTAAAAATAAAAAATATAAAAAAAAACTGGGTGACACGAGTCTTCTTTTTTTGTCTTTTATCACGTAGTGGTGTCCGTTTATGGTTATATCTTTTGTGTTGCACTGTGCAATTTTGACAACTTGCTGTGTCTTGGAAACCGTAAAAGGAAAACTCTAAAAAATCCCAAAATTTAACAAAAAGCACCAAAACAAATTTATCGCTAAAATAAAAAAGCGCTGAGACAAAAAACATCACCAAAAATAAAAAAATCGCCCAAATGCCAAAAAATCATCTTAGTGTAAAAATCGCCAAAAACCGAAAATAATCGGGAAAACAAAAAAAAATCTTCAAAATGAAAAAGTGCGAAAACGAAAAAAACCCCTAAACCAAAAGAAGAATGCCAAAAACAGAAAAAAAATCGCCACAACTAAAAAAACACCAAAAATAAAGAAAATCGCCCAAAATCATCGTCAAAAAGAAAATAAGTGACAAAAGCCGAAAAAACTGCACCATCAAGAAAATCGTTAAAACGGAAAAATATCGCTTAAACAAAAAAAAAAGAAAAAAAGGCCAAGAACAGAAAAAAATCGCCGAAACGAAAAAAAGCACCAAAACTAAAAAGAAACGCTACACAAAAAATAGACCAAAACCATCGTCGAAACGAAAATAGAGTAAAACCGAACACATTACATAACGAAAAAAAATCGCCTAAACGAAGAAATAGTCAAAATGAAAAAGCGCCTGTTCGTTATGGCGAATAGTGCGAAAACGAAAAAAAATCCCTAAGCCAAAAAAAAAACCCCAAAACCGAGAAAACGCTAAAACTAAATAAATCGCTACACTAAAAAAATCGCCCAAAAGCATCGTCAAAACGAAAAAAAAGTGCCAAGAACCGAAAAGCGGCACAACGAAAAAAATCAACAAAAACGAAAAAAAAACGCTTAAATTAAAAAATCGGAGAAAACCGAAAAAATCGCCGGAACGAAAAAAAGCACCAAAATTAAAAAATCGCTACACTAAAAAAATCGCCCAAACAAAAAAAGGGTGAAAACCGAAAAAATTGGACACAATGAAAAAAATCACCAAAATAAAATAAATCGATCAAACTAATAAGCAATCGAAAAAATCTTTAAAAACCGAAAAATGCTGTAAAATTAAAAAAAAACCTAGAAATAAAAAATTTTTTAGAAAATGTCTACATCAGTTAATATATGGGTATTTCTACTAGAATCTCTACTTTTTGTTCCGTGCGACAGCAAACAATTAAACTTGTATTTCCGAACAATGTGACTCGATTTTTCTTAAAATTTTAACTATTGTAGAGCTGCTGGCGGCCTACACAAAGCTATAAAGAAATAAAAAAAAAGTTTATTTTTCTTCAAAAAAAACAAGAATATTTTTTGGTGTCGCACGCTACAAAAAGTTGGCATACCTTTAGGAATATCTATATTTAATTATAAATGCTAGATATAGTGCGTATAGTATTACATATGTAACGTCCGTACGGGACAAGTCAAAGTCGTACTTTATTAAATTTATTAATTAAAATATTAATTAATTCAATCATTGGAGGCATATAATAAAATGAAGTACAGTTTAATTTGTATAGAATCTATTTGCGCCTCCACACATTTTCAAACTATTTGCCACGCCTTTTTACAAATATGAATTTTAAACTGACCATCTGCCGTAAAATTGTGTATTAAAATGTAATAAATTGTTTTTTTTTTTACTGAAAATGAAAAATATTTTAAACAAACTCGTACATACTTGCTGCGTTCGATTTTGCTGCTGGTCAAGCTAAAAATTATTTCACATGACTTGACACAAACGGAAGAAAGAATCTGCATATCCAGAGGGGGCCACTTACTTAGAGCAAAAGGGTTAAATGTTGAGGTGAAAAGTTTAAGAGATGTGTGGCCTGGTGTGATGTAAGTTTCAATGCAAATTTTATTTTTAAACACGATCATGATTTCTGCACAACAAAAGGGGTAATTAAAAATTTTTGTATTACAAGCAGGTAATTTTTTCTTTATCTAAACAACCTAATAGCTTGTTTCACGATATCGAAAGAAACCTTTCGATTTAAAATTTATATTAAAAACAATAGATCCTACTAATATTTACTAAAGACAAGCGATTCAGTGATTATTCAATTGGTTATTCAACCTTGACTGGAGGCAAACGCAGTGTTGAAAAAATATTGCGCTAAACAAAGTTTTTGAAAGTTTTTAATATTATGAAACCACTCTATTTTTGAAAAAAACTTTTACGACTCAATGTATTAAGATATTTCAATGTTTTTTTCTGTACATTGTTTCGGAGCAAAATTTTTGTCCGGAGAAATTTTTTTACATGTAAATAGTTTGAAGTTTCTCTTTTTGTGAGACAAAGAGAAAGAAGAAGAGAACTAATTTTGTTCGGAACATTTTCAGCTTGAGTTGGTTTAATTTTAATTTTTGTACGGACAAAATTAAACTGTGCTACCACAAAAGAAAAAGTTAGAATCAAAAAACGCAATTTGGGGATTTTCGGGGATGACCAATCAAAAATTGGGGATAAGCTTAAAGGACAAGGACAAAAATTTTGTTCGGACAAAATTTATATTTTTAACGAACAACTCTCAGCTTGAATTGCTTTAACTTTATATTTTGTCCAACTGAGCTGGTCATTGGTTAATTTTTTTTACACAACATTGTATTGCCCCATCGTATAAAAAAGTTTGCATAGTCATTTTGTATTCCTAAAATTATATTGTGAGTGGCATTTGTTTTGATGAATATTTAATAAAAATAAGAAATAATATTAATATTAAAATATAAGAATTTCCACAGGAATGTCAACTTTTTGTAGAGTGCGGCACCAAACGAATATGATTGTTATTTTTTAAGAGAACGGAAGAATTTTTACTTTTTTATATACTTGAATAGGCCGTCAGCAGATCTACATTGGGTAAAATTTTAAGAAAAATCGATTCACATTGTTCTGAAATACAAGCTTATTTGCTTGCTGTCGCACGCGAAAAAAAAGTGAAATTTCCCATGGAAATGCCAATATGCAAAATACGCCAATAAAATAAAGCAAAATATAAACAATCGCTACAGTGCTGCCACCTTGTAAAACTTACGAATTTTGTTTACATATGGCAGCTTTGGTTTTCCGCACACATTTTTCTTAATGAGTGAATCGCGCTGCACGAAACTTTCAGTAAAAAAAATTTGTCCGGAAAATATGGAAAAAAATGGGTGAATCCACCCTAATTACGTGAATTTTTAAAAAGCAAGAGTTTGTCGTGTGAGTTGTGAGTAGAATCTCTGAAATCTCTAAATCAAAATTTCTGAAAGAGGTATTTCAAATTGTCACTAAGTTTTCTTAATTTATTTTATAAATTAGCAACATTCTCAATTAATTTACGTACTCAACATTGCATTTCATTCAAGATTTGTAAAATGCCACCAAAAAGAGGATATAATATGCTTAACACCTTCAAATTTTCAATTCATTCCTTTTGTTATACATATTTTATTTTTATCCATAAATAAATGATTCCACATTTTTCAACCAAACATATACATATGTACATATATGCTTGTATGTCTGTATGTGAAATTGAAAATGATTGTGTAAGTATTGTAATATGCAACATGTTACAAGAAAACTTAAAGCATATGTAAGATAACCCCCCTCCCCATCCCTTTCCCTTAGACCATTTCTCTTATCATGTGTGTAACTAGAAAAAAAAAAGAGGTTAATGGTTGAAGAAGTTAAACCACATGATATGACACCAAAATCTACAATAATGCCATCGTTAACAAAACAAAAAAAAAAACTTAAGCGTAGCTGGAGAGTATAAAAAAATTTTAAAGGAAATTTGACAAAAAAAAAACAGTGTTAAAAAGAAATTTTTAAATTTAAAACCCCCAAAATACATCATTAAATCTTCTTAATAATAATCGTATGCATATGAGTGTCACGCGAGCTAAAAAGGGAGTTTGGAACACACGGGTTAAATATGAGATCTGTCAAAAATTGCGTTTGTCACACTTCATCACAACATCAATCAAAAAGAAAATGAAGAAGAAAAGAAATTTTTTGTAGCTGATGTGTGATTATAAGACCTTGAGTAGCCTTAAAACGACAACAGTGCGTAAATCTAATTCGTATTTGATTTTTTTTTTGGGATTACTATATTTTCTTTTTCAACGAGGGTTGATGAAAAAGTTGAGGATTAGTTATTATGCTTCAAGCGAAAGTGTGCACTTGATAGTTGGTATCTTCATATTTTGAAAGAAACTTTAGCTCAACATAGATTTGTGCCCTTAATTAAGAGAGTGGTCTAAGTCACATATTTCCTTAGTGGAGATATTTAGTAGTTTACATTTGAACAAATCAAAAAATATTTTTATATTACGCAACATTTTAAAGGGTGTCCCAACAAGAACGCAAGATTTAAATTTCAAATAAAATACAGATATTTAAAAAAAAATCGTGAAACTTTATGATATCGTAAAGTAGACAAAATGAGGTGATGTGTGGAACAACAAATCGGGCAGATGGCCGCCGCGGCTTTGCTGGCGCACACGCGATCTTTTAATGAAATTTTGAATGGCCGTTTTGCATAAATGCTGCGGTATTTTATTAAGGCAGCGTCCAATTTCCTCTTTTAAGGCTTGAGTCGTCGTCGGTTTATTCGCGTAAACCATCGACTTCAAAAAACCCCAAAGATAAAAGTCTAATGGTGTTAAATCGCACGATCTAGGCGGCCAATTCTGGCCTCCAAAACGCGAAATAACACGACCGGGAAATGACTGATGTAGCAATTGAATTGTTTCTCTGGCTGTATGACATGTGGCGCCGTCTTAATGAAACCACATGCCCTCCACATTCATTTCTTCAATTCTAGGCACGAAAAAACTGGTTATCATTTCACGATACCGAACACCATTGACAGTTTGCGCTTGACCTGCGTTTGAGCGACATCATCAGGTACAGCTGCGACATTTTCGGTCGATCGACCTGGTCGAAGGCGCGTTGTTGTTTTTACATCACTAACAGACGCAGTTTCGGAAAAATTTATCCATTAATGTCTTTACAGTTGACTCTTTTGGAGCATTATTGTGACCCCAAATTGATCGCAAATTTGCGAACTGTAGCCGCAAAACTTTCACTATTTTGGTAAAACAATTTCACTATGAGAATGCGTTGTTCATTCGTGTAGAGCTCCATTTGTACTAACCTCGTACCTTCTACTAGCAAACAATAACAATTGTTCAAATGTCAAACAATGACAGTTCGAATGGCGCAAAATTTAAATCTTGCGTTGTTGTTGGGACACCCTTTATGTAGTTTAGAGTCTATTACCTCGTTTATACGCAAATCTTATTTGCAAATAAAACTATTTGCAAATACTGAACTCACCGTTTATACGTAGATAGAATGCATTGCTATCTGTGAATGATATTGCCACACATTGTTAAATTTGTATTACATTTTCTACAAAATAAAAATAATTGGCAACATTTTACACCTTATTTGCAAATAGTGCGTTATTTGCAAATAGTTTTCGTGAGTTATTAACTTACAATAAAAAAGTTATACGGCAACGCTTTCCAGTTTTATTTGCAAATAAGAAGTGCGTATAAACGGGGTATATTTCACCAACTTATTGAAATATCAATTCATATTAAAAGTCATTTTTCCATAGCAAAATTAATAAAAGTCGACATTTAAATATGAATTGAAAATTTATATTTTTGATGTAAAAAAAAAGAACTGAAAAATGTGTGTTGCCATCCAACGGATATTAAAATTACAAGCGGCGAATTTAGTTATCTGAGCAGTTGCAACCACCTAATATGAATTCGTCTTGGAGTGTTGGTCCAGAGAAACAAGTCGTGGCAAAATTATCGGCGGCGGCGGCGCGCCGAGTGAATTTTCGCTGGCGCAAATAACTATATGAAAATTTAAAGAGAAAATAAAAACTGAAACTGGAAATTGATTTTCAAAACTTTTTTTCGGAAATTTGTCTTTTTGAGCAGACAAAATTTCGGCTGGTTTTGAGCCGATGCTAGCCGATACAATCGGCGGCGGCTTGATACATAGAAAAATAACCGGCGGCGGCGCGCCGTCGGCTTCGAGCCGGTCGACTTGTTTGTCTGTGTTGGTCTTAAAATTTATATTACAATAACAGCTTTTCACTTCCCTTTGAAAAATACATACTTGGCATGTCAAAAATAGATATGAAAACCTTTAGTGGACATCGGAGGGCTATTTAAATTACAAGCGACGAAAATAGTCATCTGTTCCGTCGAGGCCACCTAAAATGAATTCGCCTTAGTAGCAAATTTTGTAAGAATTGCAGTAACCAAGGCATATTCGTAAAAGATAGACTCGCCTAAATTCGCTTTGAAAAATTCATTGCCGGTATGGTATGTCGAGACCACCTGTTACGTCATCGCCTTTGTAACAATTATAATAAAGAAGATGCAGTCATATAGCGTAGATTCGTCACAAACGAATTCGCCTTGATAGAAAATTTTTTAGTAAAATCAAGGAGTGCTCGTTTTAAAATATACATATATGTATTGCAATATCAGCAATAAATAAGAAAATCTTTTTTTGTTTTCAATTCAAATTATAGAATGAATATATATACTACGTTTATACGCAGGGCTTATTTGCAAATAAAACTGTAAATTGTTGCCATATTATTGTTTTTATTGCGACTTACTAAAGGCTTCATTAGTCTTTACTTTCTGTAGCTGTTCTGCGCCGTTCCTTTCTGTATAAAATATTTTGCAATTACTTTGTCTGTGAAAAAAATCAGCTGGCAACCTGTATAATTGATTACACTTGTACACAAAATATCACAACACACAAATACATACACACTTTTGGCTGTCACTTAACGTTGAATTCTATTTTCTACAGATTCGTCCGCAACAGAACAGAACGAAACCCTAAAAACTAACCACACATACAGATTTTCAACTCAACAGAAACAAAACAGCTGATTCAGAACAGAACAGCACGTACAAACTAATTATGCCCTAATTCAGAAAACTATTCACGATTAACGCACTATTTGCAAATAAAATGCTTGATGTTGCCACGCTTATAAATGTTTGATAACAAAAAACAATAAATGGATTAATATTGCACAAAAAACATTAATAGAAGCAAATAATTACAATTAAAACAAAATAATTATTTGATATTTTGTACATTTACACTATTTTTTTTTTTTTTGTCAAAAAAGTAACTTTTGTATAGAAGTGATACAAAGTTTGTGTACTTTTGCTATGCCGTATAAACAGTGAGTTAATTTATTTGCGAAAATTATTATTTGCAAATAGTTCGTGTATAAACGTAGTAGTACTTTCGATATCGGTGAACGGGTCGTCAAGTCAAGTGTTGCCAGTTAGGCATGCTACGCAGTAGCTGGCATCGATTGATTGCTGTTTCCGCAACTACTCTCGTACACATGCAGATTTATTTCAAAGCAAAAATTGTCTTTTATAAATTTTTATACTGTGAAAATAGTTACATTTTCAAAACGTTTTTTTTTTCATTTTGCAGTAGATAAAACCCTTTGGGAGTTTTGCGTATTCAAAATACTAAGCAGGGGTTTTCTCTAAAATAATGATTTTTTGACAATGATAATGCGTATCATTTGCAAAATACGCTCAGTTTTTTTTTTCCTCAATTCATTTTTCAAAAATGATTATTTAAGATTTGCATACGTTTCGCGAGAAAATTGCATGTAATTTACGCCTTTTGCTGGCATAACACAGTATCAATAAACAACAACAACTCAGTTTTAAATCAAATTTTAAATCATTTAAACTTGATATTTGGGAAAGAAAAAAGCACTGAAAGAATAAGAAGAAAGGTGCTTGTTAAAATTGTTCAGGGATGTTTGTCGAGAGTTTCGAGTGCATGTGAATTTCAAATTAAATTCGTTTTTTGTTTTGCTGTTTTGTAACAATGTGTGAAAATATCTAAGAAAAAAATTTTTTAGCGGGGAAAACATTTTCCGCACACATGCGTTCACATGCACATATACGAGTAAATATGGATATTCATTTATTTCTAAGTATGAATAATAAAAAATGAATGAAAATCTATTCTCTCGTTCACGGCATGTGTCAATGGCAGTCGTGTGTGGTTTCATTATCCTAACAATCCTGTTGAATCAATATGACAAACATGTAGAGTGTGTGTATACATATGCACGTACTTCATGATGAGTGTGTGGGTTCATCATTTAAAGTCCCTAAGGTGTCTGTCTGTCTGACTACTTTTATCGTTAACACGATATAAACAGAATATCAAAAAAAAAAAAAAAAAAAAAAAAAAAAAAAATAATAATAATAATGAAAAACGGAAGGGAATCTCATGTTGTTTTTAAGTTGTAAATAAAAATTAATTTCTTAACAAAAGGTAACATTTTTTTGATTAATGATTTGTTATTGAAAAATATTACCAAATTTATTACATTTTCTCCTTAATGACACACGCCAATGTAATTATCTAAGCAATGATTGTTTTCTCTATATGAGTCCTTACGAAAAAAAAAAAATAAAAAATAAATACAAACGTTTCAGAAAAAAAAGGTCTTAATAGTTTTTAAATTGTTATAAGTAAGAACGAATGGCAGTAGTTAAAAATAAAATGTTTTGTATATTGATATTTATTAAAATAAAGTGCAACATACCCAACTAAACGGTTAGCAGAAAATCAAGGACTTACCTGAAAAAGATGAAAAAAATTTAATTAAATATTTTCGATCGCATAATTCTTGCAATAAAGAAAAATAATATGAAAGTTCTATATTTATAATTCGATTATGCTAAAGTTTGTATCAATATGTAAAACAAATTACATGAGATAATTTTTAAGGCTTAAATAAGACCAAAGTTAATTATAAATATTCTGAAAAAACATTAGCAGAACGGAACAACATGCTGTTTCAACATCAGCGGTCTTATGTTTGATACACTGTGTGTGGTGTCAGTTGATGCAAATATTAGGTTTACACACAAAATTTTTACTTCAAATAGAATATGTGAATTGTTTTGATTTGTTGTATTAAATTTTGCTGCAACCTTTTTTGTAATGAAAGCTCAATTTGATTTATTTTTTAACTATGAAATTTTGTTTACAAAATTTTTGAATGTCAATTATAAAATTAATTAAATTTGCAACAATCAAATTTGCTATAAATATTTTTTTTTTCAATAAAACAATTAATTGAAGCAATTGCTATATACAGTCAAAGCTCGATATGGCAAATACTCACTTTAAGGAATTCGCTTTGTGAGGAATGGTTAATATTTTATAATAATTACCTTATATAACGAATATTTTAATTGTTGGCGTTGAAATTTTTTATGCATTAAAAATATACAGAACTATCACTTCCAAATAAAATTAAATAATCAATCTAAAAAAAAATTTAATTGAGTTAAAACTGCTTCAAAATATAATTGATTAAGAATTTAATTCAAACTTTAATTGAGCGAATCAAAGTTTTTAATAAATATGCAATATCGAAATCTTCCATATGTATATATAGAACTACTTTTTTATGTAATTATATGTAATTTAATTAAAAAAGATAATAAAAGAATTTAAAATGGAGTTTAAGAGAAAACATCAAATAATTCATTTACAGGCTTTTGTTTTCTCAGATATTCAAGTTACGAGTAGCGAAAATATTTTTGAAAATTCTTCATTTGACGGCATGTGTCTTAAGTTCTTCCAATTAGCTACACAACAAAATCTATAAGGAAATTCGAAAGATTTAAGAAAGCAACACACAATTAATGGATTTTTGGAATTTTCGAGTTTTTTGCAATTATCTCGAAAATGAGTGCCCGAAAATGGCAGCTTGACTCCACCTGCTCAATCCGAAAATCATCATTAAATGTCGAGTTTTCATATTTTTCGAGTTTGTGTCTTGAGCTTTTTCTACTTTTTCTTCCCATACAGCTGCAACATGAATATCGAAAGACTTAAGACACATACATGAAAATAAGGGATTTCAGCCTCAATTTGATGAATCTTTTTGGTTAATTTCACGTTCAACATCGATATGCAATTTGTAAATTGGTTTAAAATTTTTTAAATTTATACATATCGCTCATTAATTTAAAAATAACATCATTATTCAAAAACTGAGATTTTTGAATTAGTAATGCAAAATTAATTCTTATATCTTTCTCCATATTGTGCAAAAATTTCATTAAAAATATCTTGTTTACTCAACTATTGAGAGAAAAAATAAAATTTTCTTTTTGCATTATGCTATGTGTAAGTTCAAACCTTAAAACTCCTTTTCTGGCAAACTGATTTTTTTGAGTTATGACGTTCTTTGAGTAAGCGAGTGATATATTTTTCATGTTAATTCAGTGTTATCTTAAAAAAAAATTTGTTTTTTTTTTGCTTGTTTAATTTAAATAAGTGTAAGTAAGCAAATAAAAACAAAAAATAGTTTAAAAAAATTAAATAAACAATAATTACTCCCTTATTCATCAAAAAAAAAAAATGATTTTGACATCAATTTTAGGAAAATTTTGTATATGAAAAATTTTAAATAAAATACATTTCAAATTCATTTTAAATTTCAGGGGTTAAACTAAAAAGTTTAATATTTTTATTTTTTTCAAGTTTAAGTTTGGTGTTAAACCTAAATTAATATGAATTATGTATAAAGGAAAAGCTGTATGATCGATTCTTTAAATAGCTAAAAAGATTGAATCAGGTAAATGGAGTAGGATTGAAACCAAAAAAAGGTTCTTAAACCACACGACAATGTGTACACCCCCCCCCCCCCCTAATTAAAAGAATTGATGTATGGTCAGAGGCAGATTTAAGAAACGGTATGGAATACGATTTCTACAAGAGTTTGGTGAAAAAGTGATACCAAGAGATGAACAAGTGGATCCATTTCAAGGAAAGCTGCAGAATTGTTAATACGGACGTAACGGGTTTGTGCTGGAAGATGCTTCCAGACAAAACATTATTTGTTCACGCTAACTTCTAGAGAGGAGACAAAATCAAAAGAGAGAACAACTACTCTTTTCGACGCAAAATGCATCGGGTAAAAAGAAGCTGACCCGATGCATTTGCTCTCTGCGTTTTAAATGAATTGTTTTTATTAAAAATCAACTAAAATTAATCAAATTATGCATACGAATAGTTCTGGCTTTATATATCATTCGTTGTATCGAACTTTAACTGTATGTGTACATTAGAGTTGCATTGAAAATTCAACTTTTGATTTTCACAAAGGTTGGCGTTGGCTGAAGTAGTTAGCACGTTGAAGGTCCTGGGTTCGAGACCGGTCTCCGACAGTTCTTAAAATAACAACATCACGCATTTTTCTATTGCGCATTAGTGTCACTTTGTATCAGTTGTTGTAGGAAAAGTTCTATTGATGCAGACACAGACACTGATCACTGAACTAAAAAATATATTGCGTTAATATTTGATTGAGGTCGTTCGAATATCGTATATTGTATTGATATTCTTGAAATGAAAATCCCATGTGATGTTGGACTGAACACATTTTTTCAAATCTCAAAAGAAGCACACGAAATTATAGTACAACAGAATACGATGAAATTACGAAGTACATTATGTAGTACTATGAAGCTTTAAGGGGCCCATACACTACAACAGCATGCATGCGCAATCAAGTGTTTGTGCCAGCGGTTTGGTCGTGTATGGGCATTTTGTGCGATTGTACGGTTTGCTGTAGCGATGTCAAGTAGAGTTTGATATGTTGCTGATGGTACCAGCTCGCTGGTGTGCTATATGGTGAAATTAGCTCAGTTGAGCAAAGTTGTCATAGAGCAAACATGCATTTAAGTAATATAATTTGTTGAAATATAATTTGTTTCAATGGTAAACAGAATTTTAGAACTTTAGTTATACACAGCTGCTAATTTTAACGACATACCAATAATAATTGCAACAAAATATGTGTCACTATTCATAACCACCCTTCCCGAAATTTTGTAAATTTTGTGGTTCGAGCATGAATGCTCAATCGCTTGTGCGTGCATGCTGTTGTAGTGTACACTCAAAAAAGTTTTACATTAACTGTATGTAGGTTATTTTAGAAGTTTTCCGTGAAGTTAAATTTAAGGAAAAATTTAGTTATTTTACCAAACTATTTATATTTTAACTTTTTGTGTATGTTGTTTAATAAACAAACCACAACATAATAATGTTTTTCTGTGCAGTTAATATAATCAGTTATTTACAATACACATGTATTCAGTAAAACTTAAATAATGAATTCGTTCTGAAAGTATTTTCATTTAATTTTTATTGAGGTTTTTGTCATAATAAACTTCAAAAATATTAAAAAAATCAAACCAAAAAGTCGAAAAATTATGTATGCGAATAATTTAAGTAATTTCGCTAATATGCTTACATACATACATACATACATACGTATTTATTAAACATATGCGTAAAAGGTTCAATATTGCCAAATATCACAAAAATGAAATTGGTAAGTAGTAAATTTGTTACATAGTATTTATGTACATACATACATATGTATGTATACATATATGTAGGTGCATACATACATACATATCACACACTAAATTATAAACAGTGAAAACTTAAAAAATTCCAGATGCTCAGGAGTGGCAAATGACGCAAGTATGTAACATAAAAAAGGGCAGAACGGTATTTTTTATTGTTCAAGAAGACTGGCTTTCTGATCCTTCTGGTATGTGTTCCGGGATTTTTACAGGTATTGTTTTTTTTTATTATTTATATACGGCCAGGTTCTGAAAACAATTTCGTTTTGCAATCGACAAATTCCAGAAAAAAACCAACAAGAAAGCGCACTTATTTATTGCATTTTTTTATTTGGTTTTAAGATTTCATATGCTTGAGATAACTTATCTCAACTTAATTTCGAATACATACAATAAATTATCCGATAAAGAGAACACCGTTTTCCTTTTTAGAAATTTTGCGATTTCAGAACGAAATGTTTTTCAGCTCATGGCCGATACTTTATATCCAAATAGTCTCCCAGTTGCAATATAAAATCTCTGGGTTTAATTTTGCTGTTATTTATGTCGCTCATTTACTCAAATAACGTCATAACTCAAAAAAAAACTAATATGCCAAAAAATAGGTTTAAAGTTTCAAATTACACACAACTTAATGGAAAAAGAAAGTTTTATTTTGCTTTTAAGATTTTAGTAAACAGGACATTTGTATGAAATTACACAACATGAAGAACGATTATTAACTTAAAAGTTTAATTTTTTGAGTTTTGAAGTTGTTTCAATAAACGAGCGGTATGTTTATATAATACTCATGAGTTTATAGCTGCTAAATATACATACATATTCATATGTTTGTATAAGGAACTAAAAGTGTGTGTACTCGCCAACGTATAGATCACGGCTGGTCAGAGTAGCACCAGAGTGCCGAACATCAATCGGCTTCTTATACAAATGAATCCACACACGGAAATACATTTCTCTCTGTGGCCAGCATTGAAAAAGATCCCAGATTCTAGACCAGCTACGTCCAAACATATGCTCTGATATTTGCATTTGAGGTAAACACCTTTGAAAGCTCTTAAAATTTTTTACCATATTTGTGTGATTTTGAGCACACAAGATCGTTATATATGGGGTGAGTACTTAACACACTCGTAGTGAACTCACACTAAACTTTGGAGATCATGGCAAACTTATCTCCACTCAATCCTTAGTAGCAGTAGCAGTTTGATATAAGTTGAATTTTTGTCATTAAATCTGCGTATAACAAACTGTAATACAATTGTAAATTAACAAAGAGGTGCAAGTGTCAAAACTGAAAAAAAAATTATGTATGACCGAAAATTTTACTTCTAGCAAGAATTTAACAGGAAAAAATAATTTCAAGCCCTTTTGTTTTTAATGCCATATTATGAAAAATTAAAAAATAGTCTAAAGTTTATCGGACTTAAAAAAATATGAGGTTATGGACTATCATAGTTACATGCGAACTTTCGGCGGTCCTAGTGCTGAAAACAATTTTAAATAATATTTATATTGCCGTCTTCCAATATAAATATCAATTTCTGATATCATATGTATCTATGTAGTGCAAGTTTTTAACATTTCAATGCATCTTACAGAAAAACATTACATTTAACCAGCAAAAATATCCATCAGTAAGCATATACGAGATCTTGGAAGAAGAATTCAATTCATTGAGAAGACTATTGTGTGACGGAGTTCGAGCAATAACATCAGGTTTAATTGTAAAATTTAAAATTTGCACATATAATTACGTATACATAAAGGGTGTTTTTTATTGAGGTATAGAACTTTAAGTTGGCATCACTTTTTTAACTGGCGGCCATTTTGTCAGCTGTCAAGTGATTAATATTTAGTTTGGTTTGCCATTTCATCATGAACAGGTTGACAAAAGAACAACGCTTGCAAATCGTGCAAATTTATTTCGAAAATAATGGTTCAGTTCGCGAAGTTTACCGCAAGCTCCGTCCATTTTATGGTCGACATAATCGTCCATCAGAGCAATTAATTCGGTTAACCATGGATCGTTTTCGCACTACGTTTACTCTATGTGATAATACGCAACCGCAGAGACGTCGAACAGTGCGCACCGAAGAAACCATTGCCGCTGTAGAGAAAAGTGTTGAAGAGGACCCGAATGAATCGATTCGCCACCGTGCACAGCAATTGGAGCTTTGTCCATCAACTTTATGGAAGATTTTGCGCAAAGATCTTGGCTTGCGACCTTACAAGATCCAGCTTGTGCAAGAATTAAAGCCGCGAGACCATGCAATGCGTCGTGATTTTGGTGTATGGGCCGAAAATGAGATTGATCTCGATGCTGATTTTCATCGCAAAATTTTGTTCAGTGATGAGACTCATTTTTGGTTGAATGGCTACGTCAACAAGCAAAATTGCCGCATTTGGAGTGAAGAGAATCCACATGAGACCCTTGAGACGCCATTACATCCACAAAAACTGACTGTTTGGTGTGCTCTATGGGCTGGTGGAGTCATTGGGCCATACTTCTTCCGAAATAATGCTGGAGAGTCAGTTACCGTTAATGGAGACCGGTATAGAGCCATGATAACCGACTATTTTGTTCCCGAATTGGATGGCATGAATGTGGATGAGTTGTGGTTCCAACAAGACGGCGCTACATGCCACACAGCGCACGTCACAATCTATTTATTGAAGGAAACATTCGATGAGCGCATAATTTCGCGGAATGGACCTGTCAATTGGCCACCAAGATCGTGTGATTTGACACCATTGGATTATTTTCTTTGGGGATATGTGAAGTCGCTCGTCTACGCCAACAAACCAGAAACGTTAGGGGACTTGGAAGCCAACATTCGTGGCGTTATTGCCAACATACGGCCCCATATGCTCGAAAAAGTGGTTGAAAATTGGACCTGTAGAATTGGCTTTATTCGAGCCAGCCGCGGCGGCCACATGCCCGAAATCATATTTAAACATTAATGGCATAAAATTATCCTTCCAATAAAGCCAAATTGATGGACATTAAAACGATTTTCTTGTGTTTTATTTCAATTCGAAGTTCTATACCTCCAAAAAAACACCCGTTATATTGTAACTAGTATAAAATAATGTAGGACACAGTAGTCTGAATTGATTCTGTAGGTTACTTTTTGTCTGTCAAAATAAGTGAAAAAACAACAGTTTTTACAGTTTTGGCCAGTAAATTTATGAAGCTAAAGCAATTGAAAAACACAGTAATTTTTACTGTTTTTGTGAGTTGTTTTTAGGCTGTTAAAAAATTAAAAAAACAGTTGTTTGAAATGATATGTAAGTTGCTTTTTGTAGTTTAAAATAAATGAAAAAACATTTGGTTTTACTACAGTTTTATGTTAAAAAATTAACATTCAAAAATAACTGAAAAAATCGTTTGTTTCAAATGAAATGTAAGCGAAAGGGTTTTTAAGTGGGATTTTATTTATTCCAAACGATTTTTCATTTCAATTTACCTACATAATTTTTTGAGTGTATGGGCCGCTTTACGCCACAGAAGATGCAGCCAATTGTGCAAGCAACCGATGAAAGATTGCGAGCTGGCAATACTAGACCTCATGGCAATTTGGAAATTCCTCTATATGAGGTGCCCTAGCACCTGGCAAGACATACCATAGATATTTTCAATAGCAATGTCTTAAAAAAAAAAGAAATCAAGTCTTTAATCAAAGCACATATTGTGTACTATGCGAAAAACTTGTAACAGCTTAATAAGCATTTCATATAATAAGTGTAACTAAATAGATTTAAATTACAAAGCAAAAAAAAATGCCTAAGATACTCTTTTCAGCCGTAGAGGAAATGTCAATTTGCTTACAAAAGTCAATTTGCAAAAAAAATAACTTTCATATCATTTATAATGCTAAAAATTAAAGTAAAACTGCACACGGATGTAAAGTCACACATGTGCTGAATTTCCCAAAATAATCGTGCCGTCAACTTGATTTTACAGCCAAAGCAAAAACATCATTAATTTCAAAATTGAAATTTTAAATGATGAAATGAAGAGCGTGGTAGCGCGGCTTTTGTCATAAATGTTGCATGAATACAATTTTCTTTTGGGATAATGATGTTGATGACATATCAGCACTTAAGCTTTGGCGCCTTAATGCAAGCAAGCTACACTTTCTCCAAAGTGGCGTGGAAGGTACTCGTACTTGTACATGTTTATTTCCTTTTTGGTGAATTCAGTTTTTGCAAAATAAACGATTTATTTTTTTGACAGGCAAGTGTTGTTGTTGTTATCAAAAAGGAGTTTAAGAGGAAAACTGATGACGCAATGATGCTGCCATCACACAAATGATGATCTGTGCTGCAGTAGTAACTAAAAGCACATGTTGACAACTTTTTACATATTTGTATTTAGAGGAAGTAAAAAAAAAAGTTGCACATAATACAACAAGTGAGGGGTGCCCTTAATAATGTTATTTCTTTTTTTTTCTTTAACTCCCATTCAATCAACATCCGGCGTTTAAAAATGTTGCGACTTTTATTATGTTTCACATTTTTTTCTCTTGCTCTGAGTGAATTTTACATTCCATTTGATATCACAATTCCTCTCTACTGTTTCTTTTCTTTTTTTTTTTTTTTTTTTGCTTCATTATGATTTCAAATCAGTTGGCAAAAATTTATTTAAAGTTGTCAATATGTTGATGTTTTACATACAGTTATTTCCCGCTTGCTTTTTGCTTATTTACTGTGATAACAGATGGAATGCTGCAAATGCTGCAAATGACAGCTTTTAAGCTTTATAAATTATGTTGTATTTAACAAGTTGTTAAAGTTGAACTTAAAATGAAAGTGGAAACTTGAACAAAAAAAATGTATTTTTTCAAAAAATTTTAAATTTTATTTTAAGTTCCTCATAAATTTTCGAGGGGCGGTAAGTTTTCTGAGCAAAAACCATTTTTCAGCAGCATCTTCTTTCGTATTGCAAATGGCCAAAAAATTTCTCCAAAATAGAGCACAGTCTAACGCAGTGATGGGAAATGAGATTTGCATTTCGGTATCAAAAACTATTTTTTTGATACCGAGAGTACCAAAAATTATTATTTTCTTATTTAAATTTTTAGTTTACAAAGAAATAAAAAAGAAGCACAAAGCATATGCATACATACATACATATGTATGTATGTATGTACTCATACATAGGTACAAGTGTTAAGGTTATAACAAGAAGAGTTTTAAGATTTCAATAAATCTTTGGCCTGGATAAGACTTGATACTGTTGGAACATAAAGTCTATTCCTTTGTTTTGTATAGATGTATAGACAAAATTATGTAAGCTACTGTCGATTTACCAGGAAACATGTATTTATCTAATGCGGTTTTAGTTTTAGCAGGTGTAGGATAAAAACTGTATATATTTTCTGTTGTTAATGGTTTCAATTCTACCATATCAGCCAATGCTCTCTATTGATTGTTAATGTTTTCAAAATTTTGCTTTTCGCTGGGAAACATTTTTATTAAAAGCGATATAATGCTATTGGTTTTACCAGAAAAAAACATTTTCAGGGGAAACTTACTAAGCCAAGCTAACATTTCATTTTCAAAGTCCATTTGACAGAATTGAATATAAACTTTTTACAATTTTCTTTAAACTGATTTAAAACATAGATCAACTTCTGTGCCACAGAAAATATCATTGAATGAAATATGGTTTTTATTTATATTTAATTGTGAAGGGTTACAATTTTCTAAAATATCTTTACTAATAATGTTTCGTGCCATTTGTCGAAAGAGAAATTGAATTCTTGGAGCGTCTGCTGACTGCATTTCTGAGTTGCCCGTGAGAGTATCAAATGTGTTGCGGGAGTACTACAGTACTTTTTCATGTCATATAATATCAAAATAAATTCAGTAAAGTGCGACTCTGACTCGCGTACGAAGGGTTCCGTACGAACACTAGATATGTAATTTAATACAAACTTCATCCTATATAATATATAGATAGTTTTGGCATTTTTTTCATTTTTGGGGTCTTTTTGGTTTTTTTTTTTTTTTGTTTTGGCGGTTTTTGCGTTTTTTCGGTTTTGGCGATTTTTTTAAGTTTTGGCTCTTTTTTTTTAGTTTTGACACTTTATTTGCTTGTTTTGGCGATTTTTTTCATTTTTGCGATTTTTTTTTAAATTTTTTTAGTTTTGGCAACATTTTCGCGTTTTGGCGATTTTTGGCGTTTTTCTTCATTTTGGCGTTTTTTTTTCATTTTGGCGATTTTTTCGAATATGGCGATTTATTTTAGTGTTAGAAATTTTTTTTTTAAATTTTGGCGATTTTTTTCGTTTTGGCGTTTTTTTTTTAATTTTTGGCGATTTTTTTTTTCGTTTGGCGATTTTATAATTTTCGTTTTTTTTTTAGTTTTACCGTTTTTGAAAATTTCAAGTGTTTGCCTCTTACGGTTTCCAAGATATAGCAAATTTTCAAAATTACATAGTCAAACTTGCATTAACTGATGGACCACCCTTTAATTAAAATTTTTTTTAAATTTTAGTGTTAATTGTTGTAGTCTGTATAAAAATACACTAATTTTACAAATTTCAAGTTTCAATATACATATGTTCATACAATTGTATGTATATTACATGGGATTTTAACATTTTTCGTTGCTCGTTTTGGAATACCCTTTAATTTTTAATTCTCATGTATTTGTTGTTGTAGCGGCCAAGGTTCTACATACTGTGTCCAAATTTCAGGTCCGTAGCTCTTACGGTTCCTGAGAAAATACCGTGTGATGGACAGACGGACAGCGTAGCGAAAACAATGGGGTTCCTTTTCACCTTTGGTGTACGGAACCCTAAAAAGTACGATCGTACCAACTTTCCCATCACTGGTCTAACGACTGATTCTGACAGAAGGTACCAACAAAATTTATGTTTGAACTCATTTTACAAAAATCTGGATTAAAGTTCTTCCCTTCTTTCCTCATAAGTATAGTAAATCAGAATAGAAAATCATGAAACTCTTGTATTTTATGAAAAGAAAGTGTTTAAAACTTTTAAGCAAAATCTTACAATATTTATTTTAGTGATTTTTGTCACTTTCAATAAATTTAAAAAAAAACTCTTAAATGGAGTTATCATGAGTTAAAATGTGCCACAAAAATTTTATATAAAACTGTCAAATACGTCTTGTAAATAAAGTGCACGTATGAATAAGTTCAAAATTAACCCTAAAATACGTTTAAAATATTGAGTAATTTCTGGAATATTTTTAAGACTTATATTAGAATTTTTTGGCGAATAACGTAGAACATTGTATGCAATGATATCCCCATTTAAGAATACTTTTCCACCCCCTCCCCTTTTCCGAAGGTATTAAAAGGACCAGCACAGAGAATATATATAGAGGGTTAAGCTGTTAAGCTGCAAAAATATTTCTTAGCTAAATAAATTCAGTGAAATGCGGTTTTGAATACATATGTAATACTATACGAACTTAAGACTATATAGACATTAAAGGTATTCACGTCAACTCTTGCAACTGTGCAAAAATGCATAATTGCACTTTCTGACGTGAGCAACCCATTTTGTTTAATTGTCTATAAAGCAACACAATATGTGCATAGATACATATATTGTACTCGTATGTTTGTTTAAATGCTGAAACGAAGTGTTGGAACTTCACTGATTAATTTTGTAATCAATTCACTAATAAAAATATCAATATTAATAATATTGGTATTATTTAACAAAATTCTAATAACTATTTGAGCCATGGGTATTTTGAAAATAGCAAAATTATGTATGTATTTGTTATCTGAAAATCGAATTTGAAGATTTCTTTATAATTTCTAGCTAAGAATTTTTAAATATTTTTTTAATTTTATAATTTTTTAATTAACTTATTTGTATCGAAAATATTTTCAACGACTTGTTTTTTCATTTAAAAGAAAAACATTTAGGAATTTCTGCGTTGTAATTTGGTGTATGGTTGATTTTGTAAGTACTTTTTGTCCATTTTTTTTTTGGTTTGGCAATGCCATAAAAAGTTACACAACTTTGCAAAATTTACCCTGATAATCTTGCACTTACTCAGACCCTGACAATTTTGCATCATTTGTGCAAAATAATTTTCTATGTTGTTGTTGTATTATTTTTTAAAAATTTTGCAATTTTGCTTTCGTGCAACTTTTGACGTGAATACCTTTATTAAAAAAATTTTTTTGGCGTTTTTTTGTATTTAGAGATTTTTCTTAGTTTTTTTTGCGTTTTTTTAGTTTTGGCACTTTTTTGGTTTTTGGCGATTTTTTTCGGTTTTTAGCGATATTTTCTATTGGTTTTTAGATTTACTAAATTTTTTTTTTAATTTTGGCGCTATTTTGTTTAGGCGATTTTTTCTCTGAAAAAAAGTCAGCCAATGTAGCAATAGCAAAGTAAGAAAATAAAAAACATGTTGATTTTTGAGTTCTTGTTTCAACTTTGTTATTTGTTATTGAGCTTCTCATTTGTTTAAATGAAAGTTTGTAATATAATAACTCTAGTTGTTCTAAGAAGCTTTGGGTAAAGGTTCCCTGATGATCTGCATTAGCAACAGTGAAATGCGCATAGGATCCAGCTAAACCCTCAATAATCAATTTCAATGTATTTTTAAAATAAAAAAAATATTTTACGTAATAAGTAAAATATTAATTTGGGATTATTAGTGCGTTTAAAAATTTTAAACTTAGATTTTTTCTCGTTTTGGCGATTTTTTTTAGTTGTTTTGTAGTTATATCGATTTATTTGGCGATTTCTTTTCGGTTTATGGCGATTATTTTAGTTCTTTGGCGAACTTTTTACATTTGGTGATATTTTGGCATTTAAGCGATTTGTTTTATTTTTGGAGATATTTTTCATTTAAGCGCTTCTTTTATTTCGGCTATTTTTCGTTTCGGCACTTTTCTTATATATGGGATTTTCTTATTTTAACCGTTTCAAGAGTTTTCTTCTTACAATTCCACAGATACAGCAAGTTGTCAAAATTACATAGTCAAAATTACATTAACTCATTGAACACACTTTAATTTTGATTCTTCAAATTTCAGTGTTATTTGTTGTAGTCCCAATAAAAATACCCAATAAAATATATATTACATTAGGATTTCAAAATGTTTTGTTGCTCTGTTTACAGCACCCCTTAATTTTTAACTGTCATATATTTATTATGTTTGTAGCGGCCAAAGTTTTACATTTTCTGTGAATATTTCAAGTCCATGGCTCTTACTTACTGTTAGCGAGAAAACAGACATTGTAGCGAAAAGAATAGAGTTACTTTTCACCTGTACCCTAAAAAGGTGAAATATTTGTAAAGCTAAACCGAAAAGGATCGTTTACTTGAACAACGTGATAACTAAAAAAAAACTAGTTGGGCAGAAAGCGAGAATGGAAAAATAAAATTTTATTTTTCTCTCAAAAGTCGAGTAAAAAAGATATTTGTACAAAATTTGTACACAATCAGGGCTATCATGAATAAAATTCCTCGTGAAATTTTTCACGGGGAATAATTCCAACTAATAGCAAGTAATAGGAAAAACAAAAAATTCTAATTGGTAAAGGGAGAAATTTCACGAGGAATTTTATTCATAATAGCCCTGAATATGAATAACGATATGACGATTAATTCTGCATCATTAACTTAAAAATTCCCTTTTTTGAACTATGACGTTGTTTTATTAAATAGCAAAAATTAAAAATTTTAAAAACCCCCGAATATATCTAGAGAAGATATGATATCGTCTAAACGGCTAAACCTATTTTCTTAAAACATAGCTAAGAAGAAAACTAAATCAAAATCGGTCTAACTGTTTGGTCTGTACGTGGACACAGATACCCAGATCCCGCGTATTAATGAGCTGCATGCAAAATATACATATATAATTTTTTGTTTCTTTTTTGTTATACAGTGTAATCGTTTAACCAAATTCTATACTTTATGTAGAAGAATAATAGTACTCGTTCATTTGAACACATCTCCAACTCATGTTGTCAGAGTGCTGCTACCCTACACAAATAGGCGAATTAAATATTATAATTTTGATAATGAAGCCACTGCTACTTTTTTTTCACTATTTCGTTTTATCTCCCTCATAAAATCATTTACATACCTACAATAACAAAATTTTCCTTTGCTACATTTACAACAAAGACTCACAGATCCAATTACACAAAACGACCGAAAATATAATTTCCATAGAATATCAATTAATAATAATTTTACGCACAATAAACATGTTAAATTTCTATAAAATTGTTCAGCAAAAAAATTAACAACACATTCACACTTCACACAACATCATTTATGAAAATGTTATTTAAAAGAAGTGCGGAATGTAGTCATCTCATTATGTAACGTTGTAAAAGACATCAAACACCATTAAAAAGAAAAAAAAAATTATATTAAATACTGGGTTGTTGGCTGGTTGGTTTGTTGGTTTGGTTGGTTGCTCTGGTGTTGTAAAAGAGATAAAAACCATTTTAACACCACATCAAAAGCTGGTGAAACTAAATCATCATATGAATGAGTGCGTATGTCAAAATTTACCAATGTACTAATTAATCTTGCAATGAGAAAAAAAACTAAAAATCTAAAAGCAAGAGCAACATTATATAACAAACCAAACAAGGATCTACAGTGTGCAATAAAATAATTTTCATCTAAAAGATAATCTAAATAGATGGAACATTTTTAACTTTGCTTGATGGGAATTTATACGAATGAATTTTTTGCTTCACTTGAATGTCACAACTGAAATTTGTTAGTCATCGTTGTTGAGTAGCTTACACAGAGAGAAGAACTTGGCGAAAAACACCAAAATGCACAGCAACCGGAAATTATCGTGAGTAATTTTGAAACAGATAGTTACAGACAATTTTAAATAATTTTACGAACATTGCTCTTGTTTTGAAAACAGTCGTAACAACGTAAGGTATTTTCATACTTTCGTTGTTGATCTGACAATGTTTTGTTTTAAATTTTAGAGCAAAAGTCGTCGAAAATTACGGTAAAAATGCCAAATTAGGCAAATAAATTACATTTATTATGCTTAATAAAGTCCTGCACAAGACCACTTACAATAACTTTTAGGACATGAAGGATTTTTCAAATGCTTCTAAAACAAACGCTAAACAACACTGTTTGCAAGAAATTTGTTTCAGTTATTGCAGGTATAGGAGTAAAAAAGAAAACACTTCCTGATGGAAGAATTTGTGATGCTTGCTTTCTCATACGCATGGGCGCGTATACAAACGTCATGCATGTACATATACATACACACATAAGTTGTGTGTATGCACACATGCAATGACATTAGTTATTTGCGCTTGCTTTAAGAAACCACTCTTAAGCCCAAATTCACAGTGATTAGTTAACTAATAGCAATAGTTTAACCAATAATATTTGATTCACATCGCTTTTTTTACCATTAGTTAAACCGCCAAATATCATTGGTTAACAAATAGTTAGACACCAGCTGATTCGTTGTGCATACTTTATTAGTATTGTTGTTTGTGAAAAATTTCATACACATTTCACACGTACGTAACACATTCTCTTTGTTTATTTTCTATTATATTTTGGTTTTCCCGAACCAATTTCAGCACTAATTCAATATTTTGCACGGTAAAGTTAGACGACCGGGCACTGTTTTATCAATTTTTAAGAAATGAAACCATATGCTATAGCAGAGCTGCCAATAGTGAAACTTAATAAATTTATAGGTTTACCATTCTTTGCTCATATTAAGAACTTTATTTAGTTAAACAATATACTGTGAATATGAAGTATTAGTTAAAAAATAGTTATCATTTTAGTTTACTAATAATTAACTAATGACTGCAAATTTGGCCCTTAAACACATAATAGCTTATCATCTATGTACATCTTACACACACACTCAAAAGTACAATATGAAAAAGAACAAGTATACACACATCAACACTACTTCTTTTGAGTGTTTGTTACAGACAAGAAGTCTTCGCGCCATCACTTGAAAAAAACTCATATACACGTACACCAATACCTCCATAGTGCTTCGGTTATTAAACGACATCATTTTTATTGGTTAAGTATAATACATGCTACAACAATGCATTCAAACCAAGACGTATTTACATTTCAAGACTGTTTACGCAGGTCTCTAATGCTTAACTTTTTTCCCTATCCCATACATAAAGGGAAAAATGCGTTCTCAGTTAAATCGAAGGCTGGTGTCAAATCGACAACCAGTCGTTACAATTTCCCTCTTCACTGTAAACATACTCAATACTCATTTGCGAAGTCTTTTTTTTTTTGTGAAAATTGAAATTAATGAGCACCAGTTTAAGAAACGAACTATACGAATATATTGAAGTGTGTGTGAGTTGACACATTGGCACAGGAAATTAGATTTAACAATAAGCGAACGAGAAAGAAAAAAACTCACCCTCATTATATAAAAATTAAGTTTTTTCTAAGGTAAGATGTCTAAGGTTTCTCATTTGTATTCAAAGAAAATTAAAGATGAAAATATAATTGGAAGTTTTAATCCAAAATATTAAGCCGAAATAAACCGACAAAAAATTTTAATCTAAGAAGTGCACCACCGCACATTTATTATCTAAAGTTTGCCAGAAAACTGGGGAAAACAATTAATTTTCTTTTAATGAAAAAAAACACAATCTACAGCATTTTTGTTCTTATTTTTTTATTTATTTTTTATTTAACTAACATCAATCGGATGTTGGCCATTTTGTTGCCTAAAGCTAGCCAGGGTAAATGGATCTGGTGTTTTATCTGAGCGAAATTCCAAAATGTAAGTTGCAGTTTGCCTTAAGTAGCTAGGGATATCCATTAGCTATAAAATTGGTATGAACATAATGTCGGACATCGCATATGGCTAATGTAGACTGCTCATGTCCATGTTTCGTCCATGCTCTAACATTCATGCCCGAACATATGCCTGAGCATCAATGCTCGCCATGAGATTCGCCTAGCGCAACTATTTGCAATAGAAAAAAGATAGACACAACAAATTAGGTAAATATTCCATCTTTACTGGAAAATACTTTGATAAGACAACAACAAAGAAGTGGATGAATTTTTCTCAGTTGCTCTACGGGCTAGTAAGGACGTTTTAGCGATGGCCTTGCCCTACAGAGAATTCAATGTCAATGTTCTCAGTAGATACAAGATAATAACGGATAAAAATCTTTATCTAACGTTTGCAGTGCCCCGTCACGACTGCGACAAGCCTCTAAATGTCCCCACGGTTTCTACTTGTGTTAATTGTATTGAGCACCTGTCATTGTATGTATTAAGACCACATTTTCTGTGTCTACATTGCGTCATCTCTATTCAGTCTTATAAAGATAATGAATAAAGATACAGTTTCTAATAGCCACAAACGGCATGGCTACCGATTCGGCATTGTAGGAGTTCATAGCAAACCTACCTGGAAAGTTGCTGTGTGTTGGAATCTAGATAGCATATTCTTGTACTGCATAACTAGAATAGAGCAAGTGCTATATGATCTTAGGGATAGAAGTGCTGACTACTTTCAGCCTCAAATATACTGGCATCGGAAGGAAAAATTTACCTCAAGATTCTCTGAGAAGACTTCAAAGACCATTCTTGATCCATCAGTATATACTCTGACCTCACATTCTTTTACTATATTTCCTCCGTTCCATTAGCGTCTGGATTGAATTAGGGCGCTAAACACTTTATCAAAGTCCAGATAAAGCACCACGCAATCAGAAGGTTTCCTCAGTATAAAGGTTATTTGATACAGACTTCTCCCTACTATAGGAGTAGTGTGCAATCGTTGCCTTTTTAACCCTGTGCTGATCATTTAGTTTCCGTGGTAGTTTCTGCTCCACTATATCCTAGATATTTTGCACTGTCCAATAGGGACAGTTCGGGATTTTTCAACCGCGGAAGGCTTAACCTCTATAACTTGGGCTTTATGGTAAATAGCACCAGTTCCGTTTGGGTTTACTCCTAGACCACAATGTGTAGCCCAGTTGCGAAGTATACCCAAAGCATTGGACATAATATCGCTTATCACGTCCATGAACATCGCTGAGACCATTATTACCGCGTCATCCACGTACGCTACAACTTTGACTCGCACAGCATCTGATCTGAAAGTCTAAACGGCATAAGAACAGAATGAATTATTCTTATACCAACATTAAGGTCACCGGATATTATTGACTACTGCACTCCGAAACCCTACTTCAATAGAAGCTTTCAAATTTCATTGACAGAAGGGTTGACGACGGTTCCAAAAAAGGGGGAGAGTTGGTGGCGGCATTTATATTCCCGAATGGGGAATTGAATTGTCTTACAAGCAGAGTTATCTGCAATTAAAAGAGCGATACACTGGCTAATGTTCTATCGCATTTCAAACAGAGATATCCATATTGTTACTGACAGCCAATCTGCAATTAAGTCTCTCATAGGTGTGCTTACCACATCTTTTCTTGTCCAAGAATTTCGCAAAGCTCTGGATGGACTCGCGCAGCACTCAAATATGTTATTGAACTGGGTACGTGGGCAAGGGAATATTTCAGGCAAAGAGAGGAACCCTACTAAGAGAAGTCGATATCGACAATCTCTGTGGTCTACCACTCTCATATTGCTAGATACGTTTCGATGTTACTTTTATTGAAATAGATCAAATCAGATGGCGCAATGAGACCACCTGCGCAATACCGTGAACCCTGTGGCATCGCCTAAACTTCCATAGAAAGAAAAAATCGCATGAACTTCAAAAGGAAGCACTTGAGGAACCTCATGGCCACATGCTGAACAAATACGTCTGCCGTATAATGACTACTGCAACAGTTGCAATTATGAGGAAGAAGAGGAAAGCTTAAATTAGACATGACATAGCCATAACGCCATAGCCATAACCAAACCAAAATTCAATTGGTTTCTATGGTGAGAGTTATGGCGTTATGGCGAGTCACGTACAATTGAATACAGTGTTGTCCATTAGTTTGGTTCGAACTCTATGGCTATGGTTATGTCACGTCTGATTGACCCTGAAAGTATCTTGCATCTCCTCTATCTTTGTCATGCTCTGGAGAATCTTCGTCTGCACCTCCTTGGCAGAATATCCTTCTGCAGCTTATCCGAGCTATCGGAAATTAAGCTCAAGGACTAAAGACTTTAAATTAGGAACAGTGGCTGGTATGGCCGCTGACTCCCCCCTGTCTGGCCAATTTTTGGATCCACTCTCACCTCTTCTAAAATAAATGTTATCTCTTTTCTACATAAACCATTCTCACCTATTTCCATCTTTCTTCTCTCTATCTCTCTCTCTCTCTCTCTCTATCTTCCTTTCAACTTACAGGGAGCACAAAGGGATCATTGTAATGGACCCAAGTGAGCTGGGCTCTAAATTTTCGCTTTTCCTTTCCAGCAGCCTGCTAACCTAACCTAAGTATATAGTATGACATACTGTGACATCGCTATAGTGTGTACTAGAGGCAACGTTAGTCATTTCCGATATTTTCGTTGTGTGACATTGCTTTCCAGATTAAAAAAAAACATCTTGTGAACGGCTTTGCAGACATTTTGAAAATGACAACACAAGAAATGGCAGATGTGCACTCAACATTAGTCGCGTAGACCAAATAATGACATTGTGAGAATAAAAGTGAATTATTTTGAGATAAAACGTTTGCTATTATTATACTCGTGTATGATTGTAATGATTTAGCAAACCAAGTAGATGAATTAAAGGCGAATTGTCTTGTTGCGCTCTTTTTCGTTGGAAAAGTATTTGTTTTGGTTTTATTTATTTATTATTACATATTCTACAGAATATGCAGAATATGATTGCACAAAAATGGGCGGAGAAACTAGACCACATGCCCATAATGTTATTAACAGTGTTCTTAAAAACGTTTTTGTGGCTAACTGTACACGACCTATAGTAAGAAGCAACGTGCTTGTCAACTTCTTATTATTAAATATTTTGTTTAATAATCAAAGTGTGGCCGGATATAATTAACGGCCTGTCCCACGATGTTGACCGAAACCGGTCGATCGATTACTTATATTGTTATTCTATTGTTGTTTTCAATAAAAGTTGTCGATCGATAGTTTTCTGCCGACATCGTGGGACAGGCCATGATATGGTGGGTTAACGGTTTATTAGATTGAAGCAACCAACCACTTAAAAAATAGTTGCAATAATTAAAACATTATTCACATGATTTTTTGTAAAAGAAAATTCTTATAAATTAGTGAATAAAGCAAGAAAATGTCCCTCATTTTAGTGCCAAAAAAAAAAGACATGGAAAGTTGAAGTGTTTGGAAAATTAATTTGTGCGTGGCTGTTTGTGAAAAACTGCCAACGATTAGTGCAAATCAACACATTAAACTCTGGTAGATAAAAGGTGAAATTAAGTATGAGCTCTTGAGTTTATTATAATTGAAAAAAGAACAAAAATGTCTGTCAGGATTAAAAAAAAAGTAAAAATTTCCCTTGCACACTTTAACAACGGACCAAGAAAAAAAACAACCACACAGCAGAGGGGAAAGAAGGCATAAATGAAGTACAATTGTGCCACAGGGTGGATGGGCAGTGTTGGTTGCTCAATATGTACTTATTCTCGTATGTATGATGCAAGATATTTGATATGGTCAGGTTAGCAGAAAAAACAATGCAAAAAAAATTAGAATTCGTTGGTGTTGACATTTCTTTTGTTAAGACCTTAACAAAAACACAAGATTTCGTATTTTGATTTAATTTAAGGCTCTTGAATACACACTTCCATCCATTCATTCATTCGTTCGCTCATTTATCGTGTCAATGCAAACTAATTACTTATGCATTCACTCCAACACTTAAACACATTTATTTTTCCTTGAAAAAAAAATATATATATAATAATAATATGGAAATAAAAAGGACAGTAAGTGACAGTTGGGCCTGCAGAAGTGTACTTTGGTTAAATTTCTCTTGCGCTTATTAAATTGTGTGGAAGATTTTTTTTTTTTTTGTTTCTCAAAACATTTTAACCCAAATATTGCTTCATATTTTTTGGATTTTATGTAGAAAATTTTTAGTAATTTAAATTAACTCTAAATTATCATTGTTAGAAGGCACAGAATCATATTCCCTCAGTCACAGTTTGTAATAATGAGCAAAGAACAAAACAAAACTAAAGCAAGCGTTTCTTTTATTTTCGTCCTTTTATTCAGAGTCCATTTTTTTAAGAGAACTACCACTCAGGCAATTAATGCCTACTACTATTACTAGGTGTTACCTTCTTTACGAAAGAGATAGTGATAGAAGACAGGTGGTGAAGGAAAAGATAGAGGAGAGCTTCATTATTTTGCAACTCTGCTTTTTGCACGTTTTTATTAAAGCAGTGTTGCAGCGCCTCTGGTGTCAATGAGGCGTATTAAATCTTCAAAGATGTGTTTAGTATCCATATGATTGGTTATTTTACTTAGCTGATGATTCTGCTAAACAATACAGACGAAGGAGGGCGTTCTCATTAGCATCTACAACTATACCTTCATCACTTGAACTTTCCTGCAACAACTGACACAAACGGACACTAATGCATATCAGAAAACTGCGTAGTGTTGTTATTTAATGACTGTCGGAGACCGGACTCGAACCCAGATTCTTCGGTTTTGTAGTCAACGTGCTAACTACTTCAGCCAACGCCGCATTTTTTTCACAGAACATACAGCCTGTTCAACGATGTCGAAGCTAGCTAGGCATTCTTTCGCGTTCTAAGCGAAAGTAAATTGATTTGGGTTCAACAACGAACATTTATTCAAACGGGAACTCGAAAGAAAACGTAAGTGTTTTCATATAAAATACAGTTCAGCTATGTCGACAAGACTATGAACAATACGAACTCAAATGTCAAAATCACTCACTTGCTATTTTGCTTTCGACTGGTACAATTTATCTCCCAAGAAGCCATTAAAGTTGGCAAACACATTATTTTATAACTTATTATTATTTTTTTTTTTGATTCAAATTTTTTAAACTATTTTTTTATTTTTTCACAAATAGGAATTAAAATGTTATTGAACAATTTTGTTTAGCAGGTGTTGTAGTGCGACTATTTTGCTGCATGTAATTCCATAGTTCAATATGGTTGTATTTATTCTCATGCAAATGTGTAGTATTATTTTCGAATTTTAAAGAAATCGACTAAGTATAATGAAAATTCCTATCTGGCAATGTTTTAATTCATTACCACGTAAGAAACATAAACTTACAAACCTAAGTACATGCGAACGAGCACTGCCGACATCGTTGAATTCAAATTGACTCGATTTCGAGTGACTCGCTTTCGATCGCTTCGATTTTCTTGCGATATCGTTGAACAGGCAGATAATATTGTTGTTGCAACGAATCTACAACCATATCTTTTCTCTGCATGTAGTTAATTAAAAATTAAATTTAAATCCAGGTGAACTTAGTTATTCTTTAAATATGATGTAAAAAATGAAGCTTATTAAATTATTTGAAATGGTTTTTTGCAATTATTCTTTTATTTGAATATTCTATTTTGTAATTTTTTTTATTATTGAAAAAAAATTTAATTTTATCGTTATTGTCTCCACTTTTGATTTGTGATTAATGTTTTCTGTCTTCTACATGCAGTGGCAGGATTTCAATATTTACCTTTTAAAAAAAATTATTTTTTCATTTACATTTAACTCACATCACATGATAAGACATTTGGGTCCCTGGAGTATATCACTTGTTTACCAATATCATTATTTGTTTTCCCTTTCTTTTATTCAAAGTATAATATTTCCAATATGCCCATCAGTCTGGTTACCAGAAGTATAAATGACTAATACGGGTAGTAAATCATATAAGATTGCGTGTATTTTCGCTGGCTGCTTGGCCTTTCTGCACCACTCACTTCTTCCATTCTCTTCCATTCATTCAGCAATTTGTCTTGATTATTCTAATAAATTTGTCTAACAATGGCTGCAGTCATTGAGTAACAACATTCGATATATATTGAATATTCAAAGGACAGAAAATAAAAATTAGTTCATATTGAATGTCAATTTATTTTCTTGTTGTTATTATTATCTTATACATACATATATACGAGTAGAATCAATATTTTCTTTCAATTATTTCAAAAGAAAGCATCTGTTGTTTGTAGACGAACGAATAGAGAAATAGAAAACCACCAGCCATTATAATATATCTAAGTAATTTGTTTCAAATTTCGAAAGGGCATGAAAATTGAAAAAAGTTACCTACTAATATTTAAATGAATTAAAAAATTATAAAGAAAAAGTTAATGGAAATCGTTAAGCGTCTGTTGTTATTGGTTGGTTGATTGGTTTGCTTGGCTGGTTGTGAGAATATTATTTTTAACAGTGCCAAATGACAATGCGACTGACACCGCATTAAAGGTTCAGTTAAACGCGCCACAACCATAACCATACAAAACAGCTGTTCGAACCAAATAATGACTAAAAGTATCGTTTTAAGTACTTTTTGAGTATTGGTCCTAAAATAACTATGAATGCGCACAGCTAAAATATAAGAAACACGCTCATATGCAAACAAACGATTTAATTTTAAGCCGAATATGTATAGCAACAAACATACAACAACTATGTTTATATAAATTTTTTAAACAATGCAGCACAAATGACAGCGACTAAAGTTTATAGACTATATGAGCTAGAATCATACGTATGAGTATAGAAATACTCTGACTATTAATCGGCTACACATGCGTATATACAGGGCTATTTTATTCATACACACACATACAGCATCTTTTCAAACAAGCACACATACCTACACATTTTGCATTCCATTTCATACACATAAATATATGCATACAGCGGCGAATGGTGAATAAATATCCCGAGTATCATGAGTTTATTTTTTTCGTCCGATTAAATTTCCATAGTCTGAGTATAAGCATACTCCGATTATACATAAGTATGACAGAGAGAGAGAGAGAGTCAATAGGCTTGATACGCATTTGCTTTTTTATTTTTGGTTAATAATAAGATAAGATCTGATAATATTGTAAGATCTGACGTAAGATCCGTCGAACAAGATAAAAGCTTGATTAATATTTTGTATTAATCAAAAAAAAAATCATAATTATTTTCGACCACTGATTAATCAGTCAAACATAGGGCATTAGAGATGCTAAACGGGAAATTCCTAGCCCGGAAATCCCGGGATTTTCGGGACTATGCAAATCCCGGAGCCCGGGATTTTTTAGTTTTAAAGCCCGGGATTTTCGGGATTTTCTGAATCCCGTTTTTGCATAAATATTGTTTTTGACTGTCATCTTCTATATTAAAAATTATTACAAACTCCCTGTTATAACAAGTTAAAATAAAAAATTTGCTTTGAATAAATATTTTAGTAGATAATATTATATTGTGTAAACGAGTACATAATATCGGTCTAATTCATAAAAAATATTTTATGTTTATTACAGGTTTATTTGACAAACTTCCCATAAAAATATGTCAAATAAGCGCTTAATAAACCTGAAATATTTTTTATGAATAAGGCAGTATATGTATATCTGTGGCAAAAAGGTAAAAGTGCTTAAGTCATATTTTACTGTTTTGCAAGAGAGAGCTTTTGGTCTTTCACGTCGATTTTCAGGAATTTGTTTCTTTTACAGTTAAATCGGGAAATTCTCTGTTAATCGTTAGTTTTTAAGCAAATCTCGTTGTACACACTATAATTAATATATTTATGTTGAAATAAACTAAATTATAATCCAAATTAAGCTATTGTTCCAAATGAGATTATCTAAAAAAGATAAGTCGCAAGGCATAGCGCTATAACTTCCTGAAAAATCACACAAATTGATTGACATTTTAAAAAGGGATACGGAGGTACCATTAACTCAAAATCAGCTTATCTCGACTCAAGCATTTTTTTTTGTTTTTGCCAAAGAAAAGAAAACGCCATCTTTTCTGAGAAAAAGTATTACATGAAATGAAAATTTGCAATAAAAAGGTTTTTTTGAAACAGAGAGTTTGTTAGAAATTATTGTATTACACGAACGCCAAATTTTATAGAAAAAAATAAAAAATTTGAAACTTTTTCTAGAAAGGAAAACGGCATTAGTGTTTAATATTTTAATTAAAAGCCTGAATTATATACATAAGTACAGACATACATACATATGTTCGTCTGTATGCACCTTTTAAATATGCAAAAAAAATAAATTGTTAAATGAAAATATTATTTTTAATATAAAGACGCACAATTATTTCGGGATTTTGTTAATCCCGAAAATCCCGGGGTCCCGGTTCGGGATTTCGAGACACCATCACTAAATCCCGAAGCCCGGGATTTCTAAAAACCTGTCCCGCTTAGCATCTCTATAGGGCATACATCAGAGTACTGAAAAAAATATATGCATATGCTGAACGTTCTAGACGCCCAGTCCACACATGTGTAGCAGCTAGTGACAATGAGAACCAAAAAAATATATATACTTGAGTAAATAGTATTAATTTTATTTTTTGCATATAATCATATTTGTAGCGCAAATGTTTTCTCTCAAAAAACTAGGTCTATAGCCGATTCCAATATACAAGAGCATATCTAATTCGTTTATGAGAAATACTAAGATATTATAAAACTAAAAATAAAAAGTCGCATTCGTATCAACTTATGTGTATATACTTATGTGTAGCCGATTAATAGTCAGAGTATTTTTGTATTCCTCCGTGCGATTGTAGCTCACATAGTCTATAAATTTTAGTTACTGTCGTTTGAGCTGCGTAATTTAAAAAATGTGTGGAAGTTTAGTTGTTTAATGTTTATAGTTATACGTATTCGGTTTAAAATTAATGCGTGTGTTTGCATTTGTACGATTTTTTTTTTATTTTTAGCTGCACGCATTCACAGTTGTTTGACGACCAATACTCAAAACGATAATTTTGTCATTCTCTGGCATGCATACATATGTATGTTTTTATCGTTCTAAGAATTCATCAGTTGCACAATTTGCATCATAATAACCTAAAATAGTCCATGATATACAATATAAGTGTTATTCCTTGAATTTCATATTTCTCTAAAGCGCTGCTCTTGCACCGCATAATTTCATAAATAATGTCTGTACGCAACAACCTTTTTTTAAGCAGCAAAAGATAAATGAATATCCAAATGTCATAAATAATTTGCCATGTATCTTTAATATGAGTGTTATTCGATTTTAAATTGTTCATAAATCGCATAATAAATATGATAAATCGGCTGTAAAGTTTATTTTTAATACAAAATTATGTTGTTACACTTGAATAAAATGCCCAAATATTAATCTGCACTCTGGCGATACATTCCCCCTAGTAACCACCCCACAAAAAAAAAGAAAAAACAAACTTCTGCATCATAATCATCATCATAAACATCTACTTTTAGGAACAACAATAATTTGTTGCTGCTTTTATGGTGAAACTCGATGGTTGTTAGAAGAGAAGATGGAACGCCTTTTAAAATTAAATTTTACAACTGCATACTTGTGAACTGTACAGGGTGAGGAAAATGTTGATGTTAAATATGGAAATGAAGTTTTTGTAGCAAATGTTGTTATTTATCATTTCTTTAACCAAGCTCAATAGTTTAGTACTTTATACTTATCTGCCTGAGTGTACCTACACTGCTTGAAAAAAAAAGAAGAGAGGTGTCTTAGAACACCCGATTAGCATATAAAACAGCCCAGCAAAAAATTACACATTACCATCAGAACTACTTGCCATATAATGACTTACTTTTCTCATTACCAAATTTCATTACTCGCTTACAAATCACATTACCTAAAATTTAAAAAATGATGTGCAAGTTGCTAAATGAAGAGAACGATTTTTTTAGAATAACTACATTGCGTGAACAGGTTGCCAAATAAAAAAAGTAAGTTCTTCTCCAGAATCGATTATTTTAGTCTCACGCCTTGTTAAAATCATTAAGTTGGTAATCCAGTAAGCAATAGCTTCCACCAAAAATGCTTAATTCCAAACCCGATTACCTTTTTTGAAATTTTTTGCTGGGAAATTTCACAGCCAATCGGCTTCCTTCTCTGGGTTGTACTTATATACAAAAACAATACAAAAACAAATTGAGCAATCGTTATCATTGTTTTTGTTTCTGTTTCATTCACTTCAAAGAACAAAACAAAACAAAATTAAACATTTTGTTGCGTTTATTTTCGTACTCTGCTTTTAACTACAGAGAAATCAGAACAAAAATAAATTTATAACTGTAATAGTGTCGATTATTTTTGTTACGAAAATCACGTCCTAGCTACACTGTAGCGCGCAATAAATAGCATCTATATAATTAATAGGCGAACATGTTTTTTGTAATCCCTTTTACGCCGGTACCACTGCACCGATTTTAAAAAAGATTTATATGGTTTTAAAGCATTTTTCGTACAGATGTGCAGAAATCGTGTATTGAAATCGGTTCAGTATTTTGGGAGTTATAAGCGTTTAAAGTTGCTACTACTACATGCACACATATTATACACGCATTTATTAGCTTACAAGTAAAAAAAAGAAACAAAACATGAGTGTGTGTAGGTGTGTGGGTATGTAGTATTTCTCTTGATCTAACAATTTTTTTCTCTCTTATTTGTTGTTGTATGAAAGCCATAATACTTAAAGGAAGAGATTTGAATAAATTGAATTAACTTGGTTGAAGGGATTTTGTTTAAGTTTTTTTAATCTCATGTGTCAAGGCTCAGTTAGCCGACTGTAATGTAATGTAACTGTAACGTAGAAATCAGCTGATCGACATTTTTATATGAAAATTAGGTTACGTTACATTACATCTCTATAACCATTTGCATTAATTTTCACACAACAAAATCGATCAGCTGTTTCTTACTGTTGCAGTTACTTTACATTACAGTCGGCTAACTGAGCCTTTATTCAATTATGCTTGCATATGTATGTAAGTTTGTGTGTGGCTGTGTTTTAATGAATTTTTCATGACGTTTAGATACATTTTCTTTGAATCTTAAATTATTTACATTTTGATTCTAGAATACGGACGAGTGTGTCGTCCGTTTGGTATATCTAGTAGCTATAAAAATATGGGAATTGATTGATCTTTCGGCCATTCATGAAACTTCCGGTAAGTAAAATGTACGACATTCAATACACTTTTTAATTTCATAGTATTCAGTGAATATCTAAAATCGATTTTACGAGGACTTTTGAAGTTATTGAAAAAAATCATTTTTCGGATCTACCGAACCGAATCGAATTACTATCTTACAACACCTAAGTAAGCCCAAAATCTTTCGAATGCGGCAGCTCCATATGCTTCCAATCCTTTAACCCATTCTTAAGCCATGTTCCCAAAACATATTTCAATATTTTGAATTAATAATCTCTTATTGGAGTAACCTTTCTCTATAAAATTAACTACAAGGCAAGAGACATTAACTTGGTATTAAATTTGTGACAGTTATTGTTAATAAGTATGTACGTACATAACACGTACTTCTCATACAAGTATGTGTGGTTTTGGCAAGTAGGAGGACTCTTCTTTTTTTTATTGCTTCTTTCTTTCTTGGCAATACAAACAGTACATAAAGTATAATAATAATAAACATTTTAAAATTATAAGATTAAAATTTACGCTTTACAAAGAGAGTACAAAAAAGCGAATGTAAATCTAAAACAAAAATATATTACAATTGAATTTAAATTACCTCATTACAAGGCATCAAGTTATTAAAAACATATTCAAGTCGTCTGCAAATAATGGCAGATTTTGAAGTGTTTAAATAACCATTTTAAACATTAAAATATGAAAAAAAATATACGCAACTAGAATATGCGTAACATTATCCGGAAAAATTCTCTGCTATAGTTAATGGAAATTGTAGAAAACAAATCAAGGTTAATATTTTATCATAACTTTCACCAATTCGCTTTTGTTAAGAGATTATTTCCATTTCAAAAAAAAAAAAAAATTATTGCAATAATTTCCCATTCGTATTGTTACTCGTAACGTTATTCAAGTGTTGTTTGAAGAAGGAAGTTCCAAACACTTGAATGTTTAGTGAAATGTAACTATTTTTTTTCCTAACAACATGCACCCAGTCATGAAAAAAGCGAGCAGAATACTTAGAACATTTATTAATATATGTGAGAAACAGGAAAAAGTTTGCTATAAGACTTCTATGTATGTATGTTTAATATTATAAAAAGTGAAAATATGTATATCATGTTCGATTTTGCACTCAGAGAAAAGTTGATATGAAATGAAGTTTTCATCCGTCCGCCTCAAAATGTAACCAAGGTAGCAGAGTTTAAAATAAAATTTTTTTCTTTTGCGAAAAATTTTTCCAACCAGAAAGTATTTGTCTTTGTAAGTTCGAAAAATTTTAAAAAAAATTTTAGAAAATTTTAAAATTTTTTAAAATTCTTTTTCGCACTATTTTGTCCGAAACTATTATTTTAAACAGGAAAAAATATTCCCCTATTAACATCTGTAATTAAATAAAATTCAAATAATAATTTAAATTGAAGAAAAACATGTTGAAGATATTGATATTTTTTCAGATTTTATCACACTATTTTTTAATTAAACATATAAAAATAATTAATAATTTTTTATAATCTTTTAATTTGAAGAAACAGTTTTAGAGAATTTTGAAATTTTTGATCGGACTATTTTTTTTCAAAATTATTACTTTACATAGAGAAAATTGGAAAAACGACACTTTTTGAAAAATTAAAAAAGAGAGAAAAAACTATTTAAAAAATTAAACTTGATCAAAATTTATTAAAATTCATTAAAATAGTGTCCCACATACAAATTGATATTAATCTCCACAAAAATGGCACGCCTATTAATTACTTATTCACTTTTGAAATTTGCTTCACAAACTATGTTTTTTCAAAAATTTCATGTGTCCACTTTGGTATAGAGCTGGCAAACTATCGATAGTACTATCGATAGTATCGATGGTTTTGTTTTTATTAGACTATCGATAGTTTTTTCTCGATAGCGATACTATCGTTGAAAAAATTTATTGCCAAATTGTTAACAAACTTGATAAAATTTAACATATTAGTTGTCTTCTATTGAAAATACATAAGTACATATCGCTCTATTAATATAATAACGTCATAACTCAAAAAATTAATTTATTCCGTTAATAATACAGAATGCCCCGGCAATTCATATTTCATCTTGTGTAAAAAAATTCACGCAATGGCGTGCAAGCTCACCTCTTGATAGAAGAAAGCTTTATTAATACTAGATATATTTACCAAACGGACGACACAATCGTCCGTATTCTAGAATCAAATTGTAAATAATTTTATTAAGATTCAAAGAAAATGTATCTAAACGTCATAAAAAATTCATTAAAAAACAGCTACAAACATACTTACATACATGTGCAACCATAATTAAATAATACTTACATGAAATAAAAAAAAAACATAAAATATCGAGGTTCGCTCTCACTCACATTCACGATTTGCGCTCAAATATTGATTGAAATATACAAAATTTTGTGAGCGAACCAATTTGTTCCATTCTGAATCTTACTGAATTTTTTGAGAACAAATTATCGCTAATTTATCTGAATTGGCTATTAAAACAAAATTATTACATACATACGAGTATGTACATATCGTCACCTTAAATGCAAACGTATGTAACTACACTTTTATATATTTTACAGGAGAAAGAAAAAAACTATACAATATCAGTAATAATAAAGTATTCTTGAAAATTGTCTTCGAAATTTACTTGTAATATGGATGCTTATATCTTTTTAAACATTGATTTCCTTTTTAAGTATATTTAAGCTTTTATGCTTAGATGCATTCGTAATTACGTCCGTTTGAATTTCTTTAATAAAATCGTCATTTTTCATCGCAGAGCTCTAAATGTTTGCGTGAACATGTAGTTTGATAAAATGAACTATAATCAATCAAAAACTCGATTTCGAATTTTTGTGTAGTTACGTCTGTTTGCATTTAAGGTGACGATATGTAGGTATGTTTTTGTAAACAAAAAAAAAAGATATTTGTTTAAAATTGAAAAATTAGAATAAAATTAAACACAAAATTAATTATTTGAGGCCTTATTCCGAAAAAAATAATTTAAGTTTAAAAAACGTTTAACAAACAAATTTTCATACAAAATTTGTTGTGTAAACCAATTCTAAACCAAAATTACTTTTTTTGAATAAGGCAGTTATAATATTTACCTAATTTTTTTTAACCATATCCATATATCAACAGTCAAAACGACTGTTTGTGTTGCCGTGTGAACATAGTGTAAAATAATTCGATACTATCGATAGTATCGATAGTTTTCCAACAAACTATCGAAAATATCGAATGGTGTGACTATCGATAGTTTGCCAGCTCTACTTTGGTAGCTTGCTGATGATATAAACAAATTATAAGCAAACTTAAATGGCATTTCAAAGAACACTTATAACGGGTGTTTTTTTAAAGGTATAGAACTTCGAATTGAAATAAAACACAAGAAAATCGTTTTAATGTCCATCAATTTGGCTTTATTGGAAGGATAATTTTATGCCATTAATGTTTAAATATGATTTCGGGCATGTGGCCGCCGCGGCTGGCTCGAATAAGGCCAATTCTACAGGTCCAATTTTCAACCACTTTTTCGAGCATATGGGGCCGTATGTTGGCAATAACGCCACGAATGTTGGCTTCCAAGTCGCCTAACGTTTCTGGTTTGTTGGCGTAGACGAGCGACTTCACATATCCCCAAAGAAAATAATCCAATGGTGTCAAATCACACGATCTTGGTGGCCAATTGACAGGTCCATTCCGCGAAATTATGCGCTCATCGAATGTTTCCTTCAATAAATCGATTGTGACGTGCGCTGTGTGGCATGTAGCGCCGTCTTGTCGGAACCACAACTCATCCACATTCATGCCATCCAATTCGGGAACAAAATAGTCGGTTATCATGGCTCTATACCGGTCTCCATTAACGGTAACTGACTCTCCAGCATTATTTCGGAAGAAGTATGGCCCAATGACTAAACCAGCCCATAGAGCACACCGAACAGTCAGTTTTTGTGGATGTAATGGCGTCTCAAGGGTCTCATGTGGATTCTCTTCACTCCAAATGCGGCAATTTTGCTTGTTGACGTAGCATCAGCATCGAGATCAATCTCATTTTCGGCCCATACACCAAAATCACGACGCATTGCATGGTCTCGCGGCTTTAATTCTTGCACAAGCTGGATCTTGTAAGGTCGCAAGCCAAGATCTTTGCGCAAAATCTTCCATAAAGTTGATGGACAAAGCTCCAATTGCTGTGCACGGTGGTGAATCGATTCATTCGGGTCCTCTTCAACACTTTCCTCTACAGCGGCAATTGTTTCTTCGGTGCGCACTGTTCGACGTCTCTGCGGATGCGTATTATCACATAGAGTAAACGTAGTGCGAAAACGATCCATGGTTAACCGAATTAATTGCTCTGATGGACGATTATGTCGACCATAAAATGGACGGAGCTTGCGGTAAACTTCGCGAACTGAACCATTATTTTCGAAATAAATCTGCACGATTTGCAAGCGTTGTTCTTTTGTCAACCTGTTCATGATGAAATGGCAAACCAAACTAAATATTAATCACTTGACAGCTGACAAAATGGCCGCCAGTTAAAAAAGTGATGCCAACTTAAAGTTCTATACCTCAATAAAAAACACCCATTACATCATTCTTTATTTTAAAGTGTTCTTTGTTGAGTTTCAGTTACATTTGCTATATTTTTTTATAAAACAAGTAGTGTACCATTTATGGTACGGTATGCATTTAAGGGTTAATTAAACATATGTAAATAATCAATAATTTTTTACAAACTTTTAAATTGCAGAAACAATTTTACAGAATTTAAAAATTTTTTTTCGATTTTTTTGGCAAAAATTTTCCCAAAATTATTATTTTATACAAAAAAAGAATTGTTCTCTTTTTAACACTTTAAATAAACAAATTGTGCAAAAAAAACTCTTTCAAACACAAAATTTTTTTTTTGAAAATCTGTTGGTGAGGAAGTACGTGAAATATAAAATTAAATTTCAATAGGCGTAGCTCCGTCCATGTTTTTTAAAGCACGATTGTGTGTTTTTCAGAGCTCAGGGTGTGTGTTAAGTTTCGTAAAAATCGGTTAAGTAGAACCATGTGAAATATAACAATACATTTTAATGGGCGTAGCTCCGCCCAATTTTTCAACTAAAAAATTGTGTAATTACAAAAACTAAAGGTTTTTGCTAGATGATTTAGCAGCAATTAAATAAGTAGAGTATCACAAAATCAAGTACAAAAATTTGTGGGCGTATCCCTGCCCACTTTAATGGGACCAATTGGAAACTATACCCTCTCAGAAAAAAAAGAGTTTTTACAATCGGCCTAAAAAAATAAATATACAGACGAATTGATAACTTCCACCTTTTTTTGAAGTCGGTTAAAAATACAAATATGTAATCAATTGAAAATTTAATTATGTCAATTAAACTTTTTAATTAATTAAATGTTTAAGCTCAATAAAATTTTTAATTAAACTTTTGATCAATTAACTCTTTAAACAAAAGTTTATTTGCCTTAATTAAATTTTTAATACAACTTTTGACTCAATAATGGACTGAATAATTTTTTTAATTAAACTTTTAATCAATGAAATTTATTAACGAAAGTTGAATTGTTTCAATTAAATTTTTAATTGTTTCAATTAAATAATTAATATTGATCATTTTATTTTTTTTTTTTAATTAAAGGTGTTAATATTTCTCATTAATATACATATATTTTTTTCATAAAAATACCTTGAAATAGATTTATTAGGGGTTTGGTTCACGTGCAGATCATCAGGGAACTTTTACCGACAAATTTCTTAGAACACCTGGAGATATTATGCTAAAATTTCATTTAAACAAATGAGAAGTATAACCAATGTCATAGTTGAAACAGGAACTCAATAATCAAATATTTTAATTTATTTTCTTGTTTGTTTTGAATCGGAAAAGGCTTTTGAACAACTTCTCCGCCTTTGCATGTCTTTCCCGACTGACAAAATTATAGGGCCTTTGCAATAGAAGGATTAACTCATTTATTTAAGGAGTGGCTTACAATAAGACCAATTGAGCCGATTTTAAGTCTTTAATCATAACATATTAAATATAATATTTTGTCTTGTAGAAGTAGCTTTATTTTTTAATACTGTCGGAAAATACGGCAAACAAATAATATCTTTTTAAAAACACATACAATCACAAAATTTTCAGTGTTAAAATTTTGTACAAGAATTTTTCATTTCAGTGAAAATCATTGCTTGCGGCTACAAAACATTCAAATTCAATATTGATGCGAAAAGGGGGAAAAATTCATAAAATCTAAACTGAAGCATTTTAGGAATTTCGTTTTCGAATTAAACTCCTACTGTTTCGCATAACAACAAGAACAACAAAATAAGACACTACAGGGCACAGCGTCTTCTTAACAAAACAATAATGATTTGTTAAAACAGCGAATTTAGATAATTCGAAATATTGACAGATTTTCAAGTACAACAGAGACAAGCAGGAAAAAAATATGTATATACTTACATATAACAAGGAATACTTTGTCATAAAAATCAACCAACCCCCACCTCCCTTTTCAATACATACCATGAACAATACACAAAATATTTAAAAGAGCGTAAAATATTTTTAAAAAAATGTACATATTTTCTTAGATTTAAAGAGATTTAACATTCTGCTTTAAATCGTATTTGTAAAAAGAAAAAAAAAAAGAAAAAGAAGCCGGAACAGGAAATGAACAAGTGAAAGATTAAGGAAGTGTAAAAAAAATTTGTTATTTAAAAATTTAATTTGAATTTTCTGAAAGCTTCAATGTGTCATCAAGCTTCGTGTTTTCAATAGACTTGCATGAATTCAATGCATAAATTATTTTCAAATTAGTTTTTTTTGTGCCATAATCCATATTGATGGTATTAGAGAAGATATGTATGTAGATACATGCAAAGCCAGCCTTGGGCAAAATATGGAAACAGGAATTATGTTTACGTTTTTTGAATTAAATTTTTAATCAGGTTTTTATTCGTCTTGTATTTCAAAATATTTTCCCATGCAAAACGTACTTAAGCTGTCAATTATTTAGCAATAATTTGGTTATTAGGTATCGTTCATTTATGGCAACATAGTAATAACTCAAAAAAAAAACTAGTTTTTCACAAAATGACTTTAAATTACACAAAAGTCAATCAACGTATGAAAAAAAATTATTTTTTTTTCGTAAACGTTTTACACAAGAAAAAGATACGATATAAATTTTTTTTTAAATGAAGTTTTTGAGTTATGACTATGTTGTTATGAAGGCGCGTTATGTTTATAAGATAGGAAATCTTGAATTGTAATTTGATTGATAGATATTGTTTTTATGAAACTCCATCTAATTTAATTCATTTTATTTCCCAAAGGCTTTTGTGGAGAGGAAAATATGAAAGCAGAGCAAAAAAAAATTTCTTTATTAATATTCTCAGATAATTAGTTTTAAATTCGTTTGCATAAAAAAACATTCAGAAAATTTTAAATATCCTTAGTTTCAATTAGGGATTGGTAAATCGATTTCGATTCCAATCGAAAACCGATTTTATGTTACAAAAAAACCGGGTTTTTGTAATCGATCTTACGTCTGCGATTTTATACTGAAATCGATTATTGGGCTATAAAAATCGATTTTTTATTATTATCAAAATTTTGGCCATTTTTTAAGTATTACTGAGTGAAGAAGATTGGTTTGATAAGTCACAAATCACACTATGCAAGTCTTATTGCTAAGCTGATTAGTTTATTAGGAGAGATAGAGAGACGAGGGAATAGAAACATTTCGTTTCCCTCCGTCTCTCTCTCCTAATAAACTAATCAGCTTAGCAATAAGACTTGCATAGTGTAAATAGGGACTAACTAATATTATTAATCTTTATTCCGTAACTTTTTATCGACATCAATGCCAAGACAATATCGAAAAAAGGACACTTACTTTCTCAAAGGGCTAGAAAATAGCAAGAGTCGGTTAAAAATAAACAATTACTGAGAACAAATAGTAATTACTTAAGTGCGCCATTTTGACATTGCCTGACGTTAATGTTAACAAGAACAAGTAAAGGTGATTAGTTTAAAACATTTAAACTAATAATCCTTAGAAGTAATTTCTGAAATTTATTTTATGTAATATAATATAAGTTTACGTATAATTTTAATTTAAAAATTCAGCTTTAATATCTAATATGCATATACATACATACATATGTATGTACCTTACTGAGTTTAAAGTGTTTCGCTAAATTAACTTTGTGTGTGTTTTTAATGTACATAAATATGTTAAATTTTGTTTTTGTTTGTTATTTGAATTTTTATAAATATATATTATTTTGTTTGTAAACTAGCCGATTTGTCTTAAACGATTTTAAAATCGATTTAAAAATCGATTTTCACGTACGATTAATCGATTTCAAAAATCGAAATTAAAAAAGTTGATCGAAAAATCGAAAATCGATTTTTGAAGATATTTACCAATCCCTACTTTCAATCCCTAACTATTCTGAATTAACAGGGTTTGGGATAGCAAAATCCCATTGTGCAACCTGGTTGCGGATGAAACTACTCACGACTATATGACTCACGATAATCACGTGAGTGAATACAGCTTATTTCTTTTGCAAAACTAATCAGATATCATACGACTACATAAATAAAAGATAACGCTACCCTACTGATAAACAGACGTTTAAATATTTGCAAAAATGTAATAAATTCATATGTATGTATACTATTTATGTACTTTAAGGACTCATTTGTACTTCTATGTACATACATACATACATAAGGATTTACAATGCACAATTGTACATACAAATATTTATGTATGTAAGTATGTCTATCTACATAAATTCTTTCTTAAGATTTATTGTAATGAAAAGCGTCATGTGACATCACATTTTTCTTACTTTTTTTCAGAGACAAAAAAAAAATTTCAATATTAATAAAAGAAAAAATATGTAAAAAAAGTATTCAACGCGAGCTGGATGGAAGGAAACTCACCCTTTTACAATTTATGAATATAAATTTTTATACAATATCCAATCTTTATTCAATCGATTATTGCGTTTTTTGATTTATCAAAAATAGATTCATTTAACAAAATGATACATGAGCTGAATTAAATACAACATAGAAGAAAAGAAGTATTTCTAAACATTAATATATTATTGCATGAAGCAACAATTACATTTGCTTGTTTATTCCATTTAAGGACGTGCCATTTGGTGGGATTTATTATCAAATCTTAAATTGAAAAAATTACAAATTTTTGTAATTATTTTTACATGAAGTAATTCGACTATCAATGCGAAAATATCTACCTAAGTGTGCATATATACTTATATAATATACAAACATATCTACATACTACATATCGTTACCTTAATATAGAAATGTCCTTACTCATTTTTTTAAATCGAGATTTTTGCTTTTTTTCGATACACTAGATGTTCCTCTATCGAAATATACAAATTACTCGATTTCAAAAAAATAATGATTTAGGGCCTTTCTATATTAAGGTAACGAGATATCTACATACCCAGCTAGCATTTGGGTGATAATTTTTTGCAAAAATCTCTTATATGATTCTCCTCAGATCACTTGTAATTATTAAAAACTTATTTAACACTTGTGTGATTGAAAAGGATTCACTTATGATACATCTGTATGATAAAATAGTGATTTCTTGAAAATAGAGGAACAAAATGCAAAGAAGCATCAAAATTAAACCCATTAATTTAAATACTACCAGAAAATTTCTCAACAATGAATCAGTAAATCGTATCATAAATGATTCTCTGGGATGATTCGTCTGTAGGGTACCATTTCAACGGGAGTATCATTTATGATCGAAAAATGAGCTCATATGCGGTTATTTTTCCCGTCGATTATGATACAGAATGCTAGCTGGGTATGCAAATTATGAATTCCTTTTCCATTTAGCAAACGATGTAAATGTATCAGTTTATCTATCTAATTGTACAATAACATCCTTTAAACACCACAAACTGCGCCTTTTCAACTATTCATGTTATTACATACGGGGGTGTCTAAATGAGTAATTGAGTTTGGAAAATATTTATACTATTTTTGAGGATAAATTTATAGAAAAATTTCATTTATTTTTCCACTAGAGTAACTCTCAATATAAACCCATTAGATAGATCAGCATAATTTATGTGTAACAATTCAATTGACATTTACGGAAAACAATGTCACGTGATTCAAATAAAAGGGTTAAAAGCATGTCAGTCGGGTCTCGCCCTGTTGTGTTATTAGCGCATTCAAATAAATCTTTTTGTTAACAATGAGACCTTTGACAGACGTAATTAGAAGTGTGTGGAAAAAATTCGTCAATCGAAAAGTTATCACGTATTTTACTTCGATAGCGATTGCGATGAGATACGTTTTTTTAAATACTTCAGCTGAAACATTTTTGAATTGAGATTGTATAGTAAACTCAAAATGATTTTAAAATAAAAAAAATTAAAAATTTTAAAAACCCCCCGACTTTTTCAGAAAAGATGTTATATCTTCTAATCGGCTGGAACAATTTTCTTCAAACATAGCTAAGAACCCTCTCGTTGAAGTCATCTTTCAAACAGAATAAACTAAATGAAAATCGGTCCAGCCGTTTGGCCTGTACGTTGACACGGACAGAAACACAGATACACAGATACATAGATACACAGACACACACTACAAACTTATAACACCCCTTTTTTCAGTCGGGGGTTAAAAATACATACGTACATACATACATATCTACATATATGTGACAGCGCATAGAGAAACGGACCTAAGGGTAAAAAAATCAATTTTCACTTTTTTTTTTTTTTTTTTTGATGTGGACAACATCTGAGCATCGAATGAGACCGATCCCATGCCCCAAAAGTGTTCCCTCCCAGAGATATGAGCGTTTTATTCAGTGATGGTACACCAAAGATACACGTATTTAAATCTTTAAAATGGCTCTCCTGAACAAAACAGGTTTTTACCCTCAGGTCCCTTTCTATTTTGCGCGTCACATATATAAAATAAATAAATGCATAAATCCTAAATGAAATTTCAAAAAACTGGGATAAAAATATTAGTATGTAATAACTTAGTTCAATTCAAATACTTTATGTACAATTAACATTAAAACAGTTAAAGTAATTTTCTTCGCCTAAATAAAATAATGTTTTACTTCAAATATGTATAAAAGTTTCGAAGATTTTTCTCATCAAACCTATCACGACGAGGTGTGTAAATAAAACCAACACTGACTCAAAATCCTGTTCTTTAGCCAATTTAATTTGAATCATGTTAGATTATCGACTTCATTAGCCATCCGTTTTTCCGCCAAATAGTCTGCTATAGTTTTCCGCATTAATGAAATTACAGAATATTAAAAACTTTATATTATTTAGTCCCTATTTACACTATGCAAGTCTTATTGCTAAGCTGATTAGTTTATTAGGAGAGAGAGAGAGACGGGGGGAAAAGAAATGTTGCTGTTCCCCTCGTCTCTCTCTCCATGAAACTAATCAGCTTAGCAATAAGACTTTCACAGTGTGTTTTGGGACTTAATGACGACCATTACAATTTTGAATACTTTTTATTTAATGTATGAAATTCTGTTTCATACAAAATTTTTCATATTTAATTTTGTAACCGCAAATGGCTAAGAATTCCGCATATAATATTCGTATTCGCGAGCATCACTTCAAATATTAGTTTTTCCATGGAAGTTCCTTTAAATATGTATTTTTTTGTTCTACTCTTTTTCACTTACCTTCGACAACTCTTTTATGCTGAAGATTGCTCCCTTTATCTTGTTTTGAGGTTAATAACTTCCTGTTTCGTCATCGCGAATTCCTACCCGACTATTTTTAATTTGTTCTGCTATTTGGTGTCACTTTAATAATTCACTGGAGCTAACGGAAAATTTCTGAAGAAAACTGTGTCTTTTGGGATTTTATTATTCTTTCACATTTTATACACTTTTGTATATAATGAACACAATTTTTATTTTTTTTAAGTCTACTTTGGCTTCGTGTGGGTATTGCAACTCACGTTTCAAAAGATCATTATCCAGAAGCTTCCTTCGTATAGGAAGCACCAATTCAGATATAATCTCCTGGAGTAAATGTACATAAGTACACATGTACATATGTATGTCTATGGTTTATACCAGGTATGAAAGCATTGAATGTCATATGAAACACTTTCAATGGTACTCATCCAAATTATTTAAACACTTCCAACAAATCATTGATAAATAAAAAGCGTTTCCGTATTAAACAAAATAGAATTTTATATAAATTGGGGCCAAGGCGAATTCACATCAATTCGCCTTGATTGTGGCGGTATTTTGTAAACAATACAATTTCGCCTTGATACTGTTTAATTTAATAGCAAGGCGAATTCACGATTATAAAAAATTTTGAAAAAAAACTGGCACTATCCAACACTGTATGTATTAAAAATGAAACAGTAATTTTTTTTTGATATTAGGTTTGATAGTATTTAGATACAAATAAATTACAATGCTTAGCCGTTATTTTAAATTTATAGGAAAAGATGAAACATGATTTTACTTGATTTAACCACTCTTGGCTTATAAAATTAATTATAAATGCGTTTTATTACTTTATGAACAAAAAGTATCTTACTTCTTCTATGGCCGGGTTTCCATCTGTGTGCCATATGCCACACAAGCGTAAGAAAGCGTAACCACTAAGTACTAATGAAAAACTTTTAGATTCAGACATTTATATATTAAGTTAAATAGTTTCATACATAACTAATAGACAATTTTATAGAATCCAGCATGATTGCAAACTCTTTAAATCAATAAATACATGTCTGAATCAAACAATTTTTCATTAGTAATTAGTTGGTTACACTTTTTTGGGCAAATGACACATAAGAAATGTCAGATGTAAACTCAGCCTATGAGCTTAAAATTTCCACTAAACTTTTCAAAAATAATGTGTTCACTAATTCGGCGAAAATCAGTCCAAGTTCGTTTAACTTTGAATTATTTACTTTAGGTAACGATTAGATCACTGCAGTCATTACCACTTAATCCACTTTGATCTGTTATAATGATTAAGCAATTTGGATTAAGTCTATTTCAGATTATAATACAAGTATTAATATTTTTAACGAAAATGCCTCCCTGATCTAATATAGATGTTTAAAAATTTTCAAAAAAAAACAATAATAACTCACTTAAAATTTCAGACGTTCATTTCCCTCAAAAGTATTAAGTACAAAAGTCTATTATGCCCTTATTAAATTCATCTTGCATTCAGTTTTCGAATCTAGAAATGAAATGAAAAACCACTATGCAAAATTAATCCGAGTTCGAACTCGGTTTCGGTCTGAAAAGTGCGTTCGCTCGGACACTAGATGTTTTTTTTATTTAAACAAAGGAATTGTACAAAATACTAACTCCGTTAACAAGTTAATACATTTTAAATCAGGTGAAAGATAAAAAATGCATTTTCATTAAAATATTTACTGCAAAAGATCCAAATGTCTTCGAAGAATCGTCAGCTTGTCATGAGAAACTACAACATATTTATCAACATATTGGACCTAATTAGGAGTGTCGTAAATATTTCGAGTTCGAATTTGTACCAGATTAAAGAAAAACTATTGCAATGTTCTTTAGTTCAATAAAAATGGATATGCATGACGTCGCCTAAAATCCAAAAGGCTAAGACAACAAATAAATTCAAAATAGACTTTTTGATTGAATATGATGTGATTAATTAAAGTGCATCTTTTATTAAAATTTTACTGACATATTTTATTTTTTATTCAATTTGGCAACTAACAAATAAATAGTCTCAAATTTATATGGTTTCTTGCTTCTCCTGTAAAAAAAGTAAAAAGTTCACTTACCGGCCTTTGGATTTTAGGTGAGAATGAGTGAATGAATGAATAGAATATGCAAGCATCGACTGCAACAAATTCAAATTAAATTATGTATGTGTGTACATTTACATATCGTTAGCTAAAATGCAGAGGCGTAACTAACAAAAATATAATTTTACAGAAGCAAAAAAATAAAAACTAAACAAACTTCTAGTTAAGTCCGCTTGCTTTTTGTGAATAACAGTGAGATTTTTGATCGCAGAACTGTAATATTTGGTCAAAACGTGCAGTTTAATGACATTCATAATAATCAATCAATAACACAATTTTGAATTTTTTGCTAGTTAAGCCTTTTTGCATTTTAGCTAACGATATATAAATTTGCATTTTTCAGAAGAGCGCCGAGTCGTCAATTGTGAATTTAAAGTCGGCGTATTCCTAAAAATACCAGGCTTAAAATATTTTTTATTGAGTTGTCTATGGTCTCAGCATTTTAAAACGCGGCATATCCTAGAAATTAGGGTACCAAGGTAATGAATATAAAATGCTAATTTTGCAAATTGTATAGATTGACATGGTAGGGACGATATGTACATTGCACATACATTTGTAAATGAATTTTTTTAAATAAAAAATAAAGTGAGCCAACATTTTGGTTTGGTTTCATATAAATTCTGGTTTCTTTCCTAAGAATGTTTGCATTTGTAATAAAATTCTTTAAAAAGCTAAAGTAAACGAACACAATAATTAATAACATTTTTCAGCAGTTGAGTTGGACCTTAAAGCACGCTTAGTGTCATTGCCTTTTCCACTTCCTCCTAAATGCTTTTGTTTGGCCTTTTCCCAGCGTAGTTCTATAACTTTCTCCAACGTCAAAGGTGGACAATCTTTTTCCAATTGTAGTTCCGCTCTACGTATACGCTTCCTTTCAGCATCTTTAGCACGCAACTCGTCTGCGTTTTCTGACTTAGCCAATCTTTTACGATATTGTCTTTTTTGTAGTGCATCTTTTTCGCGTATTCTTAATAATTCGTGATTGGGAAGCAGAGCTCTCGGGATATACTTGTTAGGCTTGCGTTTTTTACTTAATGCCTCTTTGGATGGGGAAGATCTCAGCGTAGGCTCTTTCCCATTTGGTTTTTTACTGCTTTTATCGTTCGAAGATGTAATTTTTTTCATTATTGTTGTTAGTATCGATTGTATTTTTTATTTTTTACTTGGGAAGCGCGATTTAATAAATTGAAACCACCAAAAACAAATTTGTTTACAGCAAGGCGAATTCATAAAACGTCTTTCTTGTATACAAACCTGCAAAGCGAATTCATCTTAATGTATGCCAGAGATGGAAGTCGGATCCTTTATTTTGGTATAAATATATAAAAGTTATCGGGCATGTTCTGACAATTGTATATCGTATAACATTTGCGATTGTGACTTACCCCTAGTTTTTAACTTAAAAATTAAGTATGTAATTAGCTAATTTTTATTTAAAATTAAGTTGTTATTAGATAACATTTCATTTTTTCGTTGGTTAATTAAAGTTATTATTAAATTACGTTGAAAGTACGGTAGCACTGCAAAATTGCCCAGTATTATGGAAGGCTTTTCAAACAACAGTTGTTTAACATAAACAAAAAAGTTAGGTTATCAAAATGCAGAAAATTAAAATTGAATAAAAACACATTTTGTGAAGCCAAAGGAGCATCAGGATGCATTTTTCTATTTATTTATACCATGATATGAAACTATGAATTGCTTATGTTATGTATTTATGCAAATTAAACGAAATTCGTCCTAATACGACCACATGATGTTTTCAACCCAATCACATGATGTTCATGTGTATGTTTTCAGTAAACACACAGACGCATAAAAACATATGGTACGCTCATAAAACTTAAGTAGTATTTAATTACACAAGGTTGGGCATTTAATTATTATTTAAATATGTACTGAAAAACACAATTTCGTATTTAATTAGAACTTAAAAATAATTACAGTTTAATTATTAAGTCAAGAAATGGGCATTAAACTGTCAAGAGACGTGTTCTGCAAATCGCAGTTGCAAGACTTTTGGTGAGTTCAAAATGCAATTAGGCTTATTTCTAACTTAAAGGCAAATAACCCGAGAAACAATTCTACTTAATTTTTTTTAATGACCTTTCAATTGTTTTTGTCAACGCATTTTCGTTAACAGTTATTGCAAATATGATGTGCCAAACTCGGTGTTAATTTCTGTTCGACTTTTCTATATTGCGTTTGAGATTTACATATTATTAGTGAAATTGGGAAATTAAGTTGGAAGCAAAGGAAAATAGTGTCTTAAAGACGTGTGTATTAAAATTATTTGTATGGTAATAATTTTATAAAAATAAAAATTTGTTCGATTAAAGGCCATGACTCACTATCATACAAAGTCATGCGAGCTACGAAAAAATACAACACTGGTGTGATGAATTGTTATTGTCTTTTGAAAATTTTCATAAGCTCCATCATACCAGGGTTGTACTTTTTCGTAGATCTCACGACTTTGTATGATAGTGTATCACGGCCTTAAGTAGATATTTACAAGCGAGTTATGTTTTGTCTGTGCACCTTTCCCGCTGACTTTTCCCATAATATAAGCTACAATTTCTCATAGCTCTAACATAATTAAAGCAATCAGCAATATTGTTCCATTATTCTGCTGGCGTTATCACTATATTCCCAACATATTTATTGCTAGTTGAGAAAAAAATCTAATCTAGATTTTTTGAGTATCGTTTAACGTTTTTATTGTATTAATCTTTCCATCCCTGATGGTTTTATTTAGTCAGCACTGCCATTCTTTTATTTCAACAACGTGATTTTCTGTTTTGATGGTGGCAATGCTTAGTTAAGGCGAATTGATAACACATGCTCGTGTTCAGTGATGCCAACTTTTTTGGCTCTAAAGGCACATCAAAATTAAAAAAAAAAACTTAAAAGCGTAATTTTGATATCTAAAAAGCGCAATAAGCACTAATGTGAAAAAGGAGTGAAGATTCAAACGAGTAAAGTTTAATAATGTTTAATATTTCCTAAGCAATTCTCTATTTCTGCAATAATATCATCTTTAATGAAATATATCAGACGAAAAAGGTATGCTTTAGACTGAAAAAATAAATACACCAAGTTTTTATTAAAGTAATTTTAAGAAATATACCTGATTTACATTAAGCATTTTTTCATGAAATTTCATGGATTTTGTTGCATGCAACTTTTTCTATTTGCTAATTGCAGCGCTATAAAAAAGAATTTTATAGAAAAAAGGGCTTAGAATAAATCTCTGATGCATTTTTGACAACTTTTTTGATATAAGTTGCTCCTCCAGGCCTCGTATTGGCAAATAAAAAATATTCATGCTACTAATTGCATGAAAAAAATGCTTAATGTAAATTAGGTCATACTCAAATTTCTTAAAAGCACTACTTAGTGCTTTTTCTTATGCCGGCCATACACTACACAAGTTCAGTGCTCAAGTCTGGCACTGTACAGTGCGCAGGGTGACCGATGACATTTTTCAAAAAGTGGCACCAAATAGGGGATTTATCAAATAAAAGGGGCAAAATTAAAAAAAAAACCGAGAAAACTACACTAAACTTTTTATTTTTAATGTATTTTCATATAACTCTCCCTAAAAAAAGGGGTCAAAAAGTGACAAAGCAGTGGAAAAAGGGGAAAGGCAGTTGAAAAAGTGGCAATTTGCCACTTTAGTCGGTCAAACGGTCACGCTGACAGTGCGTTTGTGTAGCGTATGGGGGCGGTTGTGATATTTACGCAGTGAACTGAGTAAATATCAAAACTATTTTGATATTTGCTCAAGTTTGAAAACTGTACAGTGAACTTGTGTAGTGCATGTTGCAAACGCTCAGTTTTGTCGTGATTTTTTAAGAGTAAAAAACAAAAAATGAGCGCAGAAAAAATATTCTGGACAGAGTTCCTAGAATTATACAAAGAATCGCCTGCATTATGGCGCATTAAAAGCAGTGATTATAGCAATAGAATTATGAAAATCGAAGCCTACGAAAAATTAATTAATAAACTAAAGGAAAAATAACCCCAAAGCAAATAGAGAAATGGCTGTTAAAAAGATTAACACATTTAGGATTTAGGCTATTTTTATTACCACAGCAATTAATAAAATAGAGCAGTATTTGCACATGTTGTCTTCTTCACTTATAGCTTTAAAATAAAAACTGCACAGTTTACATGTATAGTGTGTGTCACAAGCTTAGTTTACGCAGTGCCATACTTGAGCACTGAACTTGTGTAGTGTATGGCCGGCATTAGTTTGGCACTAACGCTCAAAACTTGGGGTTTTGAGTCTTCAAAAAGCACTAAAAATAGTGCCAAAAGCACCAAGTTGGCATCGCTGCTCGTGTTATCTGAAATCGGTGTTACCCAACTGTCCAAGTTTCTAACATTTCTTGTATAGCTATTATACACCAAAATATCTGTGTGAACGTTTAAAGTTTATAAATAAATATTATTAGCAACAAGGAACAAGCAACAAAATTTTTTTTTTTTAAAGACAAAGGTATTTATTTCTGCTAGAAGTACTTAATTATAGTTCTTAAGTATAATTCGCCTTGAATATAATTCTGCTTTGATGCTATTTAATTTATGTAACTGCAAGGCGAATTTAGAACGAATATTAAAAATTGAGAAAAAACTTGTACTGTTCAACACTGCATATGAAAATGAAACAGTAAATTTTTTTAATATTGCGTAGAGATGTGCAAATGTTGTGATTCATGATCAAATATTATAACTAATCACGTGTGAGTGCGTGAGCGTGACTGAAAAATATTTACTCTTGCGTGAGCTTTTTTTTAATAATCACGCACGAATTCTCACGCTCTCACGAGATAACATACATGCATTTATTATTATTTTATAATAATAAATGCATATATGTATAGTAATATGTATGGTAGTATGAGCTAACAAACATAATGAATACCCCCAAACAAAATGTTTCGAATTTTTCTGAAGTCAGACTTGTACTGAATTTGTTAAGACATTTCGGTAGTTTCTCCGAACAATTTATTAAAACTTTGATTTTTGAGTACATAAGTTAAAGTCTGTGAACATTTTTTTTTTTGAAATAAATATGTATATGTTGATAAAAAAAAGGATTGTTACAAATATTAAAAAACGTGAGTATGTGCAAATTGTTTCTGCTATAAAGGCAAAAAAAAAAAAATCGTACCTACATGTCGTTTCGAATTCGTACCGACTTATCGTAATGAATTCGTAACGACATATCGTTGCGAAGTCGTGTCAACCATTTCATACAAAAATTCTTACGATTTCGGTAATATTTCGGTGCCGAAATCGGAAGATTTTGTCGACCAATCGTTACGAATTCTTTACGAATTCGGAGCATTTTGTTTGATGGGTACATACAGCTTTGTAAGTATGTATGTATGTATGTTTCTTAGATACCCTGTAGGAAGTATCAATTGAGAAACACTACTGATTCAACAGTGCCTTTGTCAACAATACTACTGACGAATTGTACCGCAGAAAATGTTTTTTGCTTTAGGGGCCGTCCATATACTACGTAACACTACAGGGGGGAGGGGTGGGGTTCGAGTTTTGTTATGATTTGTTATGGTGGGGGTGGGTGGAGTCTTTGAAAATGTTACGTAACAGAAAAATTTTTGAAATTTTTATATTTTCTCATATAATATGCTTTTCTCATTTATTTGATTATCATTTATTTAATTGATCATACGTCTTACCTTCACATTTATATTATGTATGTATACATACATACATACATGTGCGGAATGTCAATTTTTGATATACGAGAATTCGAATTCGAATATTTAAAATGATATCCGCGAATACGAATATTTAAAACGATATTAAATTAAGTTTGCTTTATTTTAATTTATATTGTAAATATTACAAAAACACGAGCATACATATATACGTAGATATGTACATATGTATATGTAAGAACCTATTTTTCAACCCAAAAAACATGGAATAATATAATAATATAATTATAATTTAATATACTTTTTCGTGAGCGTGCGTGATCGTGATAAGTTGTAAGACACTAGTGCGTGATTAAAAATATTTGATTCGTGAGCGTGCGTGATCGTGAAAATGTTTAAAATCATTCGTGCGTGAAAGAGCGAGTCGTGAGCGTGCGTGGAGTGAGTCAGAAAACACTCACGTGCACATCTCTAATATTGCGTTTGATAGTAAATACAAATAAATTATTATTATTTTAATTATTTTAAATTAAATTTTAAATTTATAGGAGAATATTAAAGTTGATTTTACATACGCAATTAACCACTCTTGGTTAAAATAAATTAATTATAAATGTGTTTTTTTTTCATTTTATAAACAAAAAGTATCATTATAAAACTGAAGAGTTCTGTTGGCTTTATTTAAAATTAACTACATTTCGGATTAAAGTAAAGCTGAGTTGAATTACAACTTTTAAAAAGTTTTTGAATATTTATATACATATGTACATATGTGGATATATCTGTGGCAATATGAAATATTAGCTTAAGTAGACTTAAGCAAATTTAGCTTTATTATGCTGTATTATGTTTCAGTTAAAATGCTACATATGTAAAGAAAAGATCACATCAAAGTGGAATCATGCATTAGATAGAGCCTTTTAATATCTTAGCGGTAGCGTTAAAACTTCGGAAAAAATACTGCTTTGCTTAAGCTATTATTCAATATTGCCAGAGATATGCATATGTACATACGACATGGTCATAAGCGATAACCGCCTAGCTGGTCTGTCAGATTTATTTTCACCTTTTTCGCCAAATCCAATGTCAAAAATCGCCAAAATCGCCAAAGTCTAATTTTTTTAGTTTTTGACAATGAAATATGTATTTTATAAATTATTAAAAATTTATTTTATAAATTATAAAAAATTAAATTGTTCCGAATCGCTAAAATTCGCCAAAAATGGGGAAAATATCGCCATTATATATATTTTGTTTATTTTTATTTATAACAATGTAAAAATGATTATGAACATAAAAAGGTACAATGTAAAGTAGCTTAGTATTCATCAAATATTAGATATATGTATGTACATTTGTATGTAGTGGCAGTTCTATTACATATCTAAAACGATATATAATTCATCGTCAAGACATTCCATATTGTCTTCTTCTTTTGAATACATCGTATGAGAATTGAACTCTTTCAACATATATTGCGAAGGTATAAAAGAAGTGCAACATGTGCTATTTACATTCATATAATTTATAACTCGTAATAACGCGTCAAGAATTTAATATTGCATGATATTTCGGAAGCGCGTTTTAGTTGAGTTCATTATTGAAAATACCCTTTCAACGCAGGCATTAGTTGTTGGAATTACCAGCATGTAAAGTACAGCCAAAGCAAGTTCTATAAAATGGTACGTGACTTCCGTATCCTTATAATCATAAACTTTTGGCCAAAACTGATTTAAGTTAGATGGAATATCACCATTAAAATAATCTTTCCAATCCACAAGCGGTAATTTTGTCCATTGTGTTTCATAAACATCTAGCGGCATGTTAGGATTCATAAAAATAATAAAAATATCTTTAACAAATACAAATTTTGTTTGTGATAATGGATTGCAACTTTTTATAATGGAAAAATGCTCGTAAACTTTAAATATATTCATGTTTTCAGGTATTATATTTATTAAATCTTTCACGAGCAACTTAAAATACGAAAAACAATATTCTCCAAGTATTTCAAAATGTTCATCAGCCATTTCAATATTGCTTAATTCAGTTTCAAATGCTGACCCAAAATCGATTGCATTTAGTTTGAGAAAAGTGTTTGGTATATCAATAGCTATAATAACATTCATTGGTTATAAATTTTTCGTTATTATGAGTTTCATTCGAAATTGTTGGCTTGAAAACTTTTGAGGAAAATGAAAGAAGAGTAGAATATAGCCTCTGATGCATACTGCCTGCATGCATGTTATCTGACTGAAATTCAAGATTTAAATGGTTTATTTCATTTACTATTGGATTTATAAATATCTAAAAAAGTCTTGTCTTTTCGTCACATAATTCTTTGTATATGTTTGGGGCAGTCTCATCATTTTTGGCTGTTGAAATAAGTGAAAAATGATGTTTAAGCTCTACCCATTACTCCAAAATTCGTCTTATACTATGTTTAGACGACGAGTTGAATCACATGCTTCGCTCTCTGAATCTTGTTTTTGAATCTTGCCGTTTATACGACGCCTTCGTGCTTCGTGTGCAGCGTGCCAATTTAGTGCTTTTCGCACTAGATTTAGTGCTTTTTAAGTCATAACAGTCCGGAATTTTTCAACTAGGTGCTTTTTTTTAAATACCCGAAATTGGTGCTTTTTCACCTTTGACTTTACTGCTTTTAGTGCGTTTAACAAATCCACTAAATATAAATTTGTGATAGTATGGTGGCTTTACACAAAACAACAAATAAACTTCTTGGTACGCTTTTGTAGGAAATTAAACACTCTATAAAAAAATTTAAAATTAAACTAAATCTGAAATAAAAATATTTTTAATTTCCATTCCATTCACTTATCACAGCTATGGCTAAAATAAATTGAAAAACTTATAAAATTGTTTTATATTTCTCTATTATAACGAAAAACACTTCTCTGGCACTTTTTAAAAGGCATGTTTGTATTTTGTATGGAACTTGGTAAAATTTTCTGGAATAACATAATATTTCAGTTGTTTTCTTGAAAAATCGTATAAATTTAGGGTAAATTTTATTTGGACTGTAAATAACTTTTGATCCAGCTAACTTATCAAAAAATTTTATGTGACTTTTTTTATAGAGCGTTTAATTTTCTACAAAAGCGTACCAAGAAGTTTACTGTAGGACATCAATTTATACCATGTAAATCGTATGGGAAATTGAAAAGTGCGATGCGCACCATCTCACCATTAATATTATGAGCTGATATTTTAACAGGCCTATTTTTTTACCTAAACTAAAGTTTGAAACCTGGTTCTGAGAAAAACAAAGGAATTTATTTTTATTTTGAGAACACCCTAATGTACATCCATACATAGTAAATAGTTTTTGTTAATTCATTGACACATACCTACATACATACCTATACATAAATACATACAAATTCTTTCGATTTGTATGCTAATTACACGCAGAATTCATTTTATTTCGATTCTAATTACAATTACTGGAGTTACAGTAACAAATTCATGAACTCGATATCGACCAAAATCCTACATTTCCACATAAATTTTAATCAAGTGTTTTGATATTTCGTCTATACGGAATGATTTAATTTAGGCAGTTATATAAAAGAGTACAAATAAAATTTTAATTGAAATCTTTATTCTGTAAATAAAATTACTTTGTTTCTGAAGTTTAGTTTTATGGATTATATAAGCTTACTAGTTCTACTTTATTTTTCCAAAGTTATTATATCAAATATCCCATTACTTAATTGTTTAATTTGCTTTTGTCTTGAACTTAAATTATTTTCCTACTCATATTCTACTTATAACTGAACAAAATCGAAATATGGCTTTATTGCATTTAGTGCTTTTTTTGAAGGCAGAGTGCTTTTTGCTCTGAAAAAGTTGGCATCACTGTTCGTGTGGCATCTTTTTATTTATATTCACACATTCATACATATCATACGCACGCATATACATACCCAGTGGGAAAAGGTAATGAATAGTAAATTATAAGGTAGTGCACATCATGTATAATTTTTCATTTCTGAATTGATTACTGTTAACACAGAACATGTCCTAGGAAAGTAATGAATTATTTTAATTGTGTTTAAATAAATTACCCTCTCGTTTCTAAGGGATGCATTGTTTTGCTTTGGAAAATAATACTGTATGTAATTAATGCCTACTTTTCCAGCTGGGTACATACGTATCATATGCATATACATACATTCGACTCATTAAAAATGTTGTTTTTGAAGGAAAAATAAGAAGAAAATATATTCTTCTTATTTTTCCTTTTTTTACTATTCATAACTTAATTAAATTTATTTATACTAGATATACCAAACGGACGACACACTCGTCCGCATTCTAGAATCAAAATGTAAATAATTTAAGATTCAAAGAAAATGTACCTATATAAACGTCATAAAAAATTCATTAAAGCACAGCCACACACAAACTTACATACATATGCAAGCATAATTAAATATACATGAAATTAAAAAAACATAAACAAAATCCCTTCAACCAAGCTAATTCAGTTTATTCAATTCTCTTCCTTTAATAAGTATTATGGCTTTCATACAACAACAAATAAGAGAAAAAAGAATTGTTAGATCAAGAGAAATACTACAACAAACACACACACACACTCATGTTTTGTTTCTTTTTTACTTGTAAGCTAATAAATGCGTGTGTAATATGTGTGCATGTAGTAGTAGCAACTTTAAACGCTTATAGCTCCCAAAATACTAAACCGATTTCAATAAAATATAGATTCTGCACATCTGTACAGAAAATCTTTTAAAACCATATAAATCTTTTTAAAATCGGTGTAGTGGTGCCAGCGTAAAAGGGATTACAAAAAACATGTTCGCCTATTAATTATATAGATTAAACTCACATCTATGTTCTTTTGGTTTGTTTTTATTTGTTCAAACCCATACATACACATATACATATTTTGTTTTGATTGCTGGCTCAGCTAAACTGCCGATAAACTGCGATAAAAGTTAGAGAAGATACCAATTTTACGTGCTTCGCAAGTAGATTCATATTGAATCTACTTGATTCGCTCTCATAATTTTGTATGGCGAAGCAAGTTGATTCGGTCATGATTGGGGTGTGAACAGGGTTACCGCTGGGAATTTTTGAAAAGTTTAAAAAAAAAAATAAAGTCGCACAAAAAAGTCGCCTGAGAAAATAAAAGTTGCACAGCTTTTTAAACGCTTTTTTATTACAGTGGCATTATTGTATGTGCTTCAATACATATTTTCTTGTATGTACACTGAAGAAATCTACTTAAGTTTAATAAATTTGGCTGTCGTATGCTGCCGAGGTCAAGATATTTTTTTTGCAGAATTCTAACATTTCATTGAGTTGCATGTTTTTACTTTAAATTTACTTTTAAGCAAAGCTAATATCAAAATGTTCACATGTTAGTATCCACTTGTATGTTTTACGACAACTTTTTCTTTCATTGACTCGGCAGCTAAAAACAATTTTGTAAAATAAGCATTGCAAAACCAGACATTTTATTTTAAAAACCTTGTTTTTCTATAACTATTCTTTGAAACTTTTACTTAAAATTTGGGAATAATTTCTTAAATACATTATACACATGACAAGGTTGCAAGAAAATAAAAATAATAAAAGTGCTTCCAAATCAACAATAATCTGTGAAGGGCTTTTAAATTTTGACGACGTTATTTTTTTTTTTTTTTTTTTTTTGATAAAAAAAAAATAATTTACTGCAATTTTAATGTTTTTTGTGAGAATCTTTACAAAAAAGGGTAAAAAGACCCAAGAAAGTAAAAAAAGTAGCCAAAGTCGGTCATAAAAAAAAAGTCTCACAAAAAGTCGCAGACCGCAAAAAAAGGGTCAAATTGCGACTTTAGTCGTATAAACGGTAACTCTGGGTGTGAAGCATGAATAGTGAGCTAAGCACGTATCGTGTAAACATACTATTATACCCGCTCCATAAAACAACCAAAGAGTTGCAAAAATTTGCCCAAGTTTTCTAAAACGGTTGCTGTTAATACCAGTATTAAATGTTCTTAGCACATTATCTTCACGAGACAAATACCATAATAAAAATAATATTTAACGATTTTCAAGCTAAATCATGGCTCATCAAAAATAGCCAACAAAATCGCCAACTTTTTTATAAAACGCCAAAATATCGCCATGTCGCCAAATCGAAAATTAGGACGCCAAACTAGCTTTAAAGTAGTCACGTTTGGCGAGAAATCGCCACATCTGACAGCCCTGCCTCGATTAAATTTTGAATGCGTTTGTTGCTTATGCATTTTTTTTATTTTGTTAAAAAAGGATATTTTCACCATAACTACGTTTTTCAACTTAGGCTATTGTTGCCTGCAATCACAGCTATGTATATAAAAGGTAACATTACAGACTTTCATATTCTAGCCCAGCATAAACAATTGAAACCAGAGTCTGGAAAATCTACAGCTTACTCTTCGTATTTACAGATCTACAACGGAAAGATTTTTCGATATTTGGAACTTATGTATATGAAATACATCAAACTATATCACAATGTTATGAAAAAATATGTATACGGACATTGAAACTGAATTTATATTCTTCATACTTGTGGGCTGTTTTCACATATAAGATGACGCCGTTTTTTGGAGTTTTTATAAACACCTCCCCACCCCCGCCCTTAAACCCCATCGAAACGCTTTTTACAAAATTTTGAGTATAATTTATCTAATCCGTAAAAAGTCTTAGTTTAATATAAATGCAATGTAATCACTATATTGGTCCGTAAAGTGTTAATTAAAAAACAAAAAACAATTGAAATCTCGCGTATTGTATGCTTGTCTATTTGTATGTAGGAAACCAAACGGCTAAAATTATCTTGTTGTCGTTACTTGCAATCGGGCGCAAAATATTTTAATTCGTTTTTTATACCTTCAAATTACTCTTTAAGCTTAAAAAGGGCTGTTCTGAAAAACTATTAAATTAAAATTAATCAGTTTAAAAAGATTCTGATAGAAAACTCCGATGAGATAGCGAAACGCAACGGGCTATTTAAAAAAATCATCTCAAACTGATTAAAGTTTATCAACAAAGCTAATTATAGTTGTATAAACAATATAAAATAATATTTAATTAGTTACATTTGAGCACTTAAAACGAATGGACATGATAAAATCGCTGAATTAAAATCTAACAAAAACTTAATAATCGAAAAACAATAATAAAAAAAAAATGACGAAGCAGTGGCAATATCTAACAGTAATAGCTGTAATGTTATTCTCCTTAACACAATATGCGGAAACTGCAAATATTTTGGCATTTTTACCCTCGAGCAGTCCCTCACATTTAATCATTGAAATGGCTGTGGTAAAGGCCATGTCCGAACGCCAACATAATATTACTGTTGTATCGGTATTACCGCTCAAATCCGATTGGTTACATCCCAATATGACACACATACAGTTGGATAAGGGTTATGTGGATGTTAACAGTATCATTAACGTAACGAAAGTAAAAGGATTTGATAAATTCCATAAAATCTTACGCATGATGGAAAATATGTCATCCCAAATGGCACCCATACTGGAGGATAAAAAATTTCAAGAGTTATTGAAAAATCCTGGAAATAAGTTTGACTTAATGTTGTATGGATATTTCTTCGCTGATTACTTTTTTGGCATAGCTGAGCACTTTGATTGTCCTGTGGCTGTATTATGGCCTAATATGCTAATTCCACGTATTTTGAATTTGATCGGTAGTCCGCTCGAAATATCATACACAGTATTGACGTTACTAAATACCATAACTGATGATTCATTTGGATTCTTGAGTAGATTAGAAAACCTTGTATCTGTAGCTACAGATTTTGTTTTTATGAAGTTTGAAGAGAGAAGATCGAGACAAATTTATGCGTAAGTTAAAAGTTATGATGAAGTTGTAGCCGATAAAATATTATCAAGAATGCCTCCAGATTATAAAATGTTTAGAGAAGATATGCAAGAAACAAGTTTCACAAAAAAATTTTTGATTTCTTATGTTTTGTTGGTTGAACGTTAAAAAATATCAGAAACAAATTTGCAAAGCGAAAAACTAAAAGCAGAAAGTTTCTTATAGTGTGTTTACATCTGAGCGAAATCTACAAATGTGTATATCAGTGCTTTTCTTGCAATATACTATAAAACAATTTTCACGTTGAAAGTTGCATGAGAAAAAAAGAGGGAATTATAGATTCAGGGAAATGACTTACAATTTTTATAACCGACGAACGGATTTTCCCGACCACCTTTGAATCTTATGAAACTTAGTTGTCTTTTTGCACGTTACTTAACTAAGATAAATATAAAATTTTTGACTTCCAGCTTCTGTTTTTCCTGAGAAAAAGAAAGCTCACTCAAATTTTTTGACATAAAATGCAGAAGAGAGTGTCAGGATCAATATACATATGTGCATATATTTTTTTTAGAATTTTAGATATAGTTCCCCAAACTTTAAATCATGTGACAGTGATCTTTGACCTTTCAGAAAAAGTTAAACTGAATGCAGTTTTAAAGCTATATTCAATACCTATTAAATGGAACTAATTTCGCCCATGTATCTTAAAAACTTTTGAAGATATGAGCAATAATGGCAGACAACTTATATGTGTTTTTAATGAATCCCCTCCCTACTTTTCGAAGCGCCATATTTCGGGAACCACAAAAGCTAGATACGCAAAATTTTTTAATTTATATTATTTTAGTACTATTGCAAATTTTTGTACAATTCTAAGAGGGTTTCTTCGTTGATTTAAAATTGAATTACACATATTGCAAATGAAAACTAATCATCTCTCGTATTTTATTTTACTGAAGTAGTTAGTGCCTTAACTACAAAGCAAATGACGGTGTTTGAGAGCCAGAGTTCAATTTCTGGCCAGACATAATATTTTTTACGATATGAATTAGTGTCTATGCTTATGCATATCACTATATTTCATCGCTATTTGTAAGAATTATTGCTTGGCAAAATATAATGACTAATCAAATTACATGGCTTAAAATAATACGCTTACTTAACACCAGAGGCACTGCAAAGATGTTCGTAAATTTAAAAAACGCACAATAGCAGAGCTGCAAAAACGAAAAATTAATCAAGCTTCACTTCTCTCTATCTTCACTTCACTTCACTTCACTTCACTTCACTTCACTTCACTTCACTTCACTTCACTTCACTTCATCATCTTTACTTGCGTTACCGCTTTCCTACTCTCAGCCAGGATTGTCAGACATTGCGATTTATCGCCAAATATAGCGATTTCTCAACTTGTGTGGCGTTTAAATTTTAGATTTGGTGACATTACTAGGTGTTACCTTCTCTAGGAAAGGGAGAGTGTGGAGAGGTGGTGAATGAAGAGATAGATAGAGGAAAGCTTCCAAGGCAAATTCATAACAGGTAAAGTTGAAAACACAGCTGATCTATTTTTTTTTTGCCTAATTCAAGGCGAATTCATATAACTGTTGGCTCGTATGCCAAAAGTTGTTTATATATATAGACCTGCGCCAGACAATTTTTTCGGCGGCGCCAGCTCTTGGAAAAATTGTCGGCGGAAGCTGATAATCAAATAACATGAAATACAAAATTTAAGATAAAAAAGAATTAAAAAATAAATAAAGCAGATATTTACGTGCTGGTGGTTAAGCATTATCTATACATTTCATTGGTGCTTTGCCAAATCATCAGCATACTTCAACCACATATTTTGAACAGTCACAAACATCTTATCTTATGCACAGACTTTTAAAAATTCCTGTGTAGAAAACTATTTGAGAATTCACCCAGCAAATAATTTATATTCGATATGAATAGGTATATTTTATTTTTCTACACCTTTATACAATATAAAATCCATTGGATAGCAATAAAAGTATTTATAAGGCAAAATGAAAAATAAAGTATAAATTTAACATTTAAGAAATTTATTATTTGACATATTGTCATAAGCTTATTTTCATTTTAAATTTATTTGCTGGTGGTTTAGCATTGTCTATATATTTGGTGGGTGCTTTTCCAAATCATTAAGAAGACTTCAACCATATATTTTGTTAAAGTTTCTAAGCCTACTACGCTTATTTTTCTTTTGTGATTTTCAAATATATTATTATTTGTGAATTCTCAAATAGTTTTTGAAAGCCTGTCCATAAGATAAGAGGTTTGTAAGTGTTCAAAATATATGGTTGAAGTCTACTGATGATTTGGCAAAGCACCAATGAAATATATAGACAATGGTTAGCCACTATCAAATACATATCAATTAAAATAAACGTATGAAAATATGTCATATAATAAATATTTTTAAATAAATAAAATAATTATTAGATTATATTGTACATGAAGAATCGGCGGCTGTTTTTCAGGCAACGTAAACCAAACTTTTTCCAGCGGCGGCGTAGTTGACCAAAAATTATCGACGACTCGGCTCAGCCGGTTGTGCGCCATCATGGCCTAGATCTCTGCTGGAGTAACTTCAATCAGCTGCATTTGACATACGAGTCTCTAAGGCAACAATAAAATACCATATTGTTTTTATTGTTTGTATTTTGTTGTAGTATTAACTTTACCTGTCATGAATTTGCCTCATTATTTGCTTCATTATTTTACAACTCTGCTTTTTTGCACGGTTTTAATAATGCAGTGTTGCAGCGCCTCTGGCGTCAATGAGGCGTATTAAATTTTTCGAAGCTGTGCTTATTCGTCATTTTATTTGTTATTTGACCACAAAAACTCATTTGGTGTTTATGAAACATTTTTATAAATTGGAAGCAACATTTCGAAAATGACGCACCAAAAAACCTGCACGAGTTCTCGCCTAAAGTGTATGAATACGCCGATGCTGCTGGTACTTAAATACACATTTAAGTAAATTAACTAATTCAGTTTTATCGTAAGAACTAAATAATAATTTTTATCTTGGTGTTCCAGTTACAACATTTGCAATATTTTGCACGAACTATTTTATGTTGTAGAAAAAATTCCCTACATTAAATATTTTGTAGTTTTAACATTATTCTATTTTATTAAAATCGTAAAAATATAGCCAAAAATATCGCCAAGCAGTTCAAATAATATCGCCAATCGCCATTTAAAAAATTTCATCGCCAAAACCAAATTTTTCTTGCCACATTTGGCGAGATATCGCCTTATCTAACAACACTGTCAAGTGATTAAATTTTTACAACGATCAAATGCGTAGTAGTAAAGAAACTACTCGTTGCCACTACTAGTATGTAGATCTAATCTATTTATTACCATTAATGAAACAAACATCCATTTATTATTAAAATTTTTGTCAAGTCATTGCGCTGGCAGTTGTAGCCATATAAGAAATTATCAATCTGCTAACATAAGATAAGAAAGCGTGAGAAATAAATAATTAAATAACACAAATGTGTATGAATAAAAAACTAGACATGAGAAATTAAACTTTAAATTCCCATAGTGAAAAGTTGATCATCAAATTAGCAAATCACATGTTGTAGATTGTGCATATTGAGCCATAATCGCCTAAAAAGCTTAACCGACACTTTTTTGGACCTCGTTTTTTTCCAAATAAGTTTAATATAATATATTTTTTTTAATTCCAGTAAAAACTTTCCGCCCAGTAAATATGCTAGTTTCTATAAAGCCAAAGAACGTGTGGCCATGGTGTTATTTAGTCATCATTTTACCGAGAAACCCATAAGACCTTTGGTGCCTGCTCTAATTGAAATTGGTGGCATTCATATAAGTGATCAGCCGAAGAACTTAGCAAAGGTAAAAGATAAGTGTATATGTCTAAATACATAAAATAGTTATGTATGTATATATGTATATAGGTTGTGTATATCGCCACCTAAAATCCAAAATGGCGCAAGTACTACTTTTACTATTATTTTTACTATTATTTATAAAATCGGAATTTTTTGACATAAACAAAACAAATTGAAATTTGAAATAGTTAGAAAAACTGAATTTATACCATGAAAATTTTCATGAATAAAATACACTTTTTTTAATTGAAATTAAAATTGTATGGGCCTACCCATAGCTTAGAATTATCAAAATGCCAAAATTTTTAAAAACTTTTGAGTTACGGGCTGTAAAAATTCATCGTAAGCGACAATTTACGTACAAACAGATATTTGAATATATAAAAAAAAATGTTCCCCTGAAAAATTTAATTTCTGTCGCTTACGATTGAATCGAAAAAGGAGGAGTTTATCAATTTGTCTGTATTTTTTTTTATATTTGTTAATAAATAACTCAGTACCTTTTAGACCGACTTTAAAAAATCTTTTTTTTAGTCTGAGAGAATTTAGCTTGCATTTGATCTTATTGTAAAAAAAGTGGACGGAGACACACCCAAAATTTTTTCCTTTGATTTTATGATATTTTGTTATACGATCGTTGCAAAACTTAGCAGATATGTGCATTGCTCTCTTGTTATGACACAGTCTCGGTATTGAAAAAATGGGCGGAGCCATGCCCGTTAAAACTTAGTAAATATTATATATCATGTGCTTCTTCTATTTGATCGATTTTTATGAAACTTGGTATGCATTCTGAGATGTGAAAAATACTTAATCTTGCATTTAAAAATGTGGGCGCAGCCACGCCCAATAAAATTTAATATTAATAGGGGCTGATCACATATTGCGTAACGCACCAAGGGGTAGAGGGTTAATGATTTGTTACGGTTTAGAAAATGTATACTTAAAGTTGTCCAAAATGCGTTTCTAAAGGGGAGGGTGGGGGCGTGTTTTAATAAAACTCCGCAAATAGCGTTACGTTGTGTGTGAGTGGATTCTTACGAAACTTGGCTCATAATTTGAGCTCTAACAAGATGTCAATCTTGCATTATAAAAAGTAGGCGGGACCTCGCCCATGAAAGGTTAGTATTAAATTATATGCATATATATTTTATACGATATGCACATTTGTTCGATTCCCACGAAACTTGACAAACAATTTTGGTTCTTATAAAAACATTATTCTGTGCTTAAAGAAGTGGTCGGGGCCATGCCCATTAAATATTAATGTAATCTTTCACGTGCTTCCATCTGACCGATTTTCACGGCACTTGTTTGTAAAAGTAACCTGATTGTTGAATATAGAAAAGTGGGCGGATACTAATATTTGGAAAATGGGAAGTTAATTTAATTTTTTTTAAATATTTACGAGTCTTTCATTGATAGCATGAGAGTAGTATAAGTATTTTTTTTTTCGAAAATTTTCTGAAATTTCTGAAACCATTTATATGATTTAGAGCAAATTTTTAACATTCGATGCAAGTTTTCAAGCCCAAAAAGGTAAATGCATGAAAAAAATCGATTTATCCGGAACATTGAGAGTTATTAAAATTATTCGCGTCCATCTCTCTCTCTCTCTAAAAATGGTCAATTAATCGATCCATTTTTCGAAAATTTCGAAATCTAGCAAATTGACGTGAATCGAGCAATGATTAGTTGAACCATTCTCAAGTTGGGAGAATTTTACATGTCGTTATCTGAAATGAAAAATTACGTAACTAGTTACATTTTTCTAATTTTCTAGGAAAGAGAAAAACCAAACAAAATTGTTCAAGTGACTTAAGTAAGATCTCTTAATATTAATTTCTAGTTCGGCTGATTGTTATAATAAAAGTTTGAAAATTTGCAGGTACGTGTGCTTTGATGTAAAACACAATAATTAATGAAAAATGCGTTTTTGAATTTTTTGTGGGTTACATATAAAAACATTTGCGCAAACCTCAAAGCTTGATTTTGGAAAAACAAATAAAATAAGTTACTTTCCGTTTTTAATAGCGGGAAACTGAAAAATGTGAATACGATCCCTAAGAAATAGTTGCATGCAACAAAGTCGATTTTAATATTTTTTTTCTATAGTGCGGAAGCCTTTTGAATTTTAAGTGACGATATGCATATACAAATTCCATAATAAACTAATTCACACAACTAACTAACACACACCTTTCTTTTATATAAGGAAATTGAAGAATTTATGAATTCCGCTGAGCATGGAGTCATCTTCTTCAGCATGGGCACTAACGTAAAAGAACATCACATGCAGCTACATACTTTACAAAAAATCTATAATGTCCTTTCAAAAATGCCACAAAAGATTGTATGGAAAATCGATGACGAGTCGCAGGTGCCAGGAAATTCTTCAAATATATTATATCGCAAATGGTTACCACAGTCAGATATTTTAGGTCATCACAAGACAAAACTGTTCTTTGGTCATGGCGGTAAGGGTGGAATAACTGAAGCCATATTCCATGGTGTGCCAATGGTGGGTCTACCCATATTTGGTGATCAACCCATGAACGTAGCCGAAGTTGTAAAGAAAGGTTACGGCCTAAGTATCGATCATGATAAGCCGTTGACCGAAGAAATTATTTCTGAAACGGTCTCCGAAGTTTTGGAAAATCCACTTTATGCGAATAATGTAAAGAATTTCTCGATTTTATATCGCGATCGTCCCCTAAAGGCTAAAGATAATGCCGTATATTGGTTGGAATATTTGCTTAGATACAAGGGAGCACCTCACATTCAAAGTCCTTTAAAGACAATGTCATTTGTGCAGGCTGTGAATTTAGATGTATTTGCATTTTGTCTTGTGACTCTATTCGTAATTATTAAATTGCTTAAGTTATTAGCTAAAGTTATATTTAAGTTAATTTTTAGAGTATTAGGAAAGAAAGTTAAAAGGGATTGAAGACAAGACAAGAAAACAAGCTGTCAAGCGTTTAATTATATGTTTTTGGAAATTATGTATAATAGAGATGAGATATTAATACAAATAATTATGACCTTAATTTTTATATACTTAGTTTTCTTCTTAGTTTTATATTTTCCACCGATATTTAATAGTAGTATTGTAGTAAGGTTTCGGCCACTGAAAATTTTTTTTAAATATACATATATGATATGAAATAAAAATGTAGAGAATTGCAATGAAGTATGTAATGTGCATTGTTTGTTAAATACACAAATATATGTAGATGTTAAAGAATATAATAGAATTACATTTTTAATATTTTTGTTCTCGATTCAAAATTGAAAAACGGTCCCACAATTTTCTATTGGAAAATTTTACCAGCGTTTATTAACTCAAATTCGATATTGCGAACAAAATAAAAGTCACACGTAAACAATTTTAATTTAATTAATTTTTTATTTGTTTAACACTGTTGTATAGAGCTTTTATACAACAACTAGTTACACCTGGGGTGCTTCGCTACCCCCATCGTGTTATCGAATGATGTAAATATTTTGTAAATAAACCGAAAACTCGGATTTTTTAATGCAACATTTCGAAAGTTTTAAAATTTTGATATTGGATCATTATTAACAAAGGTTTTTTGTAAATATCTTCGGAACTACATAGCCGATTTAAGAGTTTGATATCTCGTTTTAAAAAACATGACAACAGCTTTAAAAAAAATAAAATAAAAATAAAATAAAAAAATTAAAAAATAATAATAAATATACATATATATAATATATGGCATTGGTGGTGCAATATGAAAAATGGATTGATGTTGCCACGCCCCTCCGCCCGTAGACCGAAAATAAAAAAATCAGACTTCAGAGTGTCACCCGCCTGAATATTTTGAAGATTCCCTGAAAATTTCATCAAAATCGGCCCAGCCGTTTTGGAATCCATACGTTACGTACATACATACATGCATACACACATCCTCTTTTATGCATATACATAGATAGATACATTGATTTTGGGACAAAAATTCTATAAAATTGTACGTCATATAGCCACTACAACTTATTTAAAAAAAAAAATGCAACCAACATGTTGAAAGTTGCCGTAACGTCATAGCGACAAGCGCACGTAAATTTTTAAATATCGTGTACTAGAGGTTTAAAATATTTCCGAATGTTATATTTCCGTTATATTAAATTCCACATCTGTTGTTTGATTCTGGCAACTCCGTCATGTAGAATCGGCCTTATATTTTGTGGTGGTGTATTTAATTTTGCTCGTTACACTTAAATCCATGGTGTTACTTAGATACACCTTGCTTAAATCTATATTTTCGTTTAATAAAAATATTGAAATACACAATTCATTGATTTTGTTTTATCATTTACTTTTAAATATTTTCAATGGCAAACAAACTTGATGTAAAAAAGTTATTAGTAAAACATAATTCTGCCAAAAAAAACTAACTTCAATGCTAAGATCTGATAGAACATTTTCGAAAAAAATGTATAAGACCAAACTGGAAGTAAACTCTTTCAAACAAAAAAAACTTTTGAAAATCTGTTGGTTAAGAAGAAGTAAGTGAAATATAAAATTAAATTTTAATTATCGTGCCTCCGCCCATTTTTAAAATGTAAGTTTGTGAATTTTTCAGAGCCCAGGCTGCATGTTAAGTTTTGTAAAAATCGGTAAAGTAGAACCACTTAAAATAAAATATTAAATTTTAATGGACTATTCTATTTTCTATTCTAGAGCTCAAGGTGTGCGGTAAGTTTCGTAAGAATCGGTTAAGTGGAACCACCTGAAATGTAATAATAAATTTTAATGGGCGTAGGCCTGTAATAAAAAGAATCAAATGCATTTTCTAGGTTTCGCAGCAACCAGTGGGAAGCTACATCTTCTCAGACCAAAAAAAGAATTTTTTCAATCGGTCTAAAATGTACCGAGTTATGAAGTAACAATGTCAAACAAAAACTACATGCTGAATAATATTATTTGTTGTTTTTGATGAAGTTTCTAAGCCTAATATGAGGGTAGTTCTGCAATTCTCAATAATTTATTGGGAGTTTGTCTATAAGCATTGGGGTCTTGTAAGCTTTTTTGAATTTTTTATTGGTTGAAGTCTACTAATGAGTTGCTTAGCAGAAACGACGTGCTAAATCAACTATAAATAAATTTTTAAATGCCTCATTTATAAAAATTATTAAGGCTTTATAAAGGCTTAATAACAAAAATTTTTTCTATGAAAATCTGTTTTATAAATTCTTTATTAAGACTTACATATTTATTTTAATAAATAAGGCAGTTATTTTTGAAATTGTATTCTATTTCTATTAAGTTGCCTTAATTCTTTTGTGTTTAATGTAACGTTGTTATCAGTTATTATCGATGAGTGAGTCAATCGGACGTTTGAAAAAGTGGGCGGCAACACGCCCATTACAAATTTAATATGTATTTTTTTAAATAGAAGTAACACTCAGGCACTAATGCCTACTGCTATAAAGGCTCAGTTAGCCGACTGTAATGTAATGTAACTGCAACAGTAAGAAACAGCTGATCGATTTTGTTATGTGAAAAGTAATGAAAATGGTTATAGAGATGTAATGTAAAGTAACCTACTTTTCATATAAAAATATCAATCAGCTGTTTTCTACGTTACAGTTACATTACATTACAGTCGGCTAACTGAGCCTTAACTGTAGGTGTTACGTTTTTTTAGGAAAGGATAGGTGGTGAAGGAAGAGATAGAGGAAAGCTACATTCTTTTACAACTCTGCTTTTTTGCACTTTTTTTAATACTGCAGAGTTGAAGCGCATTTGGTGCAACTGAGGCGTATTAAATTTTTGAAGCTGTGCTTAGTAGCCATTTTATTGGTTATTTTACTTCGCCGATGATTATGCTACACAACGATGGAGAGCGCTCTGATGTTACATTAGGATTAGTATCTGCTGAAGTCGGTATAGTTCAGTGAACAGTGACTAAGCCTTCATCATTTGAACTTTCCTACAACAACTGATACAAAACGATACTAATACACATCAGAAAAATGCGTGGTGTTATTATTTAATGACTGTTGGATAACGGACTCGAACCCAGGACCTTCGGTTTTGTAGTCAACGTGCTAACTACTTCAGCCAACATACTTAGGCGGACGGAGATCAGTTATCCTACAACTGTTAAAAACACACAAGGGTAACATTTTGTTTTAAATAAGAGATTTAAAGGATATTTTGCAGACAAATTACCAAATAAATATCAACATGTGAAGTTATAGACAGCACAATTGCTATCATTTATGATATTATGCAGACATGTATTGTTTACAATAATACTTGTATAGAAATAATATTTTTTGGTGGTCTTACTTGTGTTGTTTTTATTGTCTTACTTTCTTATTTGCCAAATAATTTTAATATGTTCTTCAACAAGGAAGGATACATCAACTGAGCTTTTACATATATTTATTTATTTTAATTACATTCCCCAAACTTTTCGTTTCTGTTACAATTTATTTGTTTAGATTTTAATTCTCCTCTCAGTCATTCATTTAACCAGCAGATAAAATCTAAAGGAATAGAAAGTATAACAAAGCATCAATCATCCTTCACATAGGAAATGTTTGTCATGTTTCTGTTGAATGCAAAACAAAATAGAGAAAGTGAAAGCTGTAACGGAAGGAAGTTGCCGTGGAAAGGGGGAAGTTATTGTTTGGTTAGTTCACTCGGCTTTTGTTTTAACTCAAATAGACAAAAATTTCAATTGTAAAATAAACAAATGCACGCTTAGCTAGAAAATCTGAGCGTAAATATTCCATAGACTTGCACAACTTGGACTGGTGGTTGTTAGTTTATGCAATTGAAACAAGTCGCAAGACAGTTGTTGTGCACAGCAGAAGGTAAAAATGCAAATAAGCCTAAAACGTTTGTTTGTTGATTTATCTAGATGGAGAGAATATAAATGATTTAAATAAAAATTTGGACTGGAAGCCGTATGTAGTTGACTTATAATTGAATTAAGATTTACACTACAGTGGATAATTATTTGAACATTTTGTTATGTGTGATGATGACCTGAGGAAGTGTTTTAATTAATTATAATTTTAAGTACACACATGTGTTTGTGTGTATAAGTACTTTACAAATAATATTTGGCTGCGTGGTCTACTGTATCTGAAATAGACTAGTCAGTGCTATGAGTATTTAATGCAGCCATGGTCCTTGTTACTTTTATACAAGCGCTTACTGCTATATGACATGTATTTGTGTTTTAGTGATTATAAGTTGCATTTGAGTGGTTCAAAACTATTTCATAGAGACTAGTACTTGGCTTAGCCCGATATAATGTACGATACAGTGGAGTTCGGTTATGATGGGCTCCATTTATAGCGAACTATGGTGTATATTAATGTTTCGTATGAGGCGGATTCATACCAGGTGATCTCAATTTAACAGCTGACGATCAGCTGATAAACGTTCGGAAATATTCTGACAGCAGAAAATTTTACACTAACAAATATAAGAGCGGAATATGCAGAGTTGCAAATCGAGACCACCTGGTATCAATTCACCTTGCTTTTTACCAATTAACGCTTACAGCAAGCTCCGGTTACAACGAATTTGCATTTACAACAATTTTTTTTAAATAGAACTGCATGGGAGTTTATATGCTTAAAGAAAAAAAAAAATAATAACCGCCAGCTATTGTCTGGCTATTTTAAATAAGTGACTCGAGTCAATTGAGATTCAATGATATCGATAGTGCTCGTTAGCATGCACTTACGTTTGTCAGTTGATGTTTCTTTTTATAAATTTTTTATGACTTTTTTTTAACAAACACAACCCGCGAGGTGATTAGCTTGTCTGCGAAAAACACCCAGCGTCTATGGCGGGAATCGAACCCACGACCTCTGCACTGAGAGGATAGAATCGCTACCACTCAGCCACAGGGGCACCCCATTGCCAGAATTTCATTTCTTTAAAATTTCAAAATAATACTACTCACTTGCATGAGAATATATAAAACCATATTTAACAATGAAAAAACATTCAACAAAATAGTCGCACAACTTCAACATCTTGTTATTATTGTTGTGTTTGACAACTACATTCGTTCTGTTGGAAATGTGCGAGTACTTTCTATAATGAATACAAACGAGTTCAATAATATTTTAATGAATATATTTTATGGCCTTTATGTACACATAAAAAAATTAATTAAAATACTGTAAATAAATAAGAAAAAGTAATAAAATAACCTTTTTACAAACTTTATTGACTTCTAGGGAGATACATTTTACTAGTCGAAAGCAAAATAGAAAGTGAATGATTTTAGCATTTGAGTTTGTAATATTGATAGCCTTGTCGATGCAGATAAACTGTATTTTATATGATAACACTTGCGTTTTCTTTCAACTTGCCGTACGAATTCAATTCGAATTAATTTTCATTCGCTTAGAATGCAAACAGGCTGTAATAATCTTCTCTTACCCTGTTTTTTTTATAAAAAAAAAGTGAAAAAACCAAAGGACATTATTATATCGACATCACGCATTTTGTCCATTTGTAATACTAGCTGCACAGAAAAAATGATTCCCAAAAAATTTTTAAACAAATATTTGTTTGAAATCAAACTTAGTTTCAGTAAATATTTTGTACTGTTCTACTAAATTAATTTGTACCAAAACACTGTATAGAGAAGAAACAGGCCACGACGTTTGTCGGCTACTTTTCGGCATTTACATGAATACAACACGATCAATCAAAATAAACAACAACTAAACAACAACAACCGCACAACAGCACGTTGTTCCTATCAACAAGCAAGATAAACACCAACACACTGAAATAACATTTTCTCTCAGCCGAACTATGATTAATTTCAATTTTTACAAAATGTTTATCAGAATTTACAAAATTATTTGTAGGACCGCATTCAAATAAAATATTTACTGATTCAACGAATTTGGTTACTGAAAATGAAATTTCGTTTTTTCTGTGTGTAGGAAAGTTCAAGTGATGAAGCAATAGTCAACAACTGGTCACTGAACTACACTGGCTTTAGCGGCTACTAATACTAATGTAATATCAGAGCGCTCTCCTGAGTTGTGTAGCAGAATCATCGGTGAAGTAAAATAACCAATAAAATGGCTACTAAACAGAGCTTTAAAAATTTAATACGACTTATTGACACCAGAGGCGCTGCAAAACACTGCATTAGTAGAAACCTGCAAAAAAGCAGAGTTGTAAAATAATGAAGCTTTCCTCTATCCATCTCTTTCTTCACCATCGGTCTTCTCTATTACTATTCCTTTCCTAAAGAAGGTAACACCTAGCAATACTAGTAGGCATTCATTGTTTAAACAAACAAAAATTGTATAAAATATATTTTTTTCAAATATTTGAAAAATTTATTAATACAAATAAATAAATATTTAAAATAAATGCCAAAAATCTTAAACTAAAATCTCTAAATTAAATATTAACAGCCTTATTTATAAAAATTATGAAGGCTTTATAAAAGGTTTTTAAGACAAATTTTCATACAAAATTTTTCTTATTAAGCCTTTATAATGCCTTAATAAATTTTTTAAATAAGACCATAAATAACTATGTATATTCAAATCTAGCCTCTGGCTGTTGCGGCCACATTTGCCGCCTGTTGGGCAATACCAAGACCTTGTATGGTGGCATCACGTGTGTGTTGACCAACACGTTCCTGAAAAACAAAAACAAATATTTTCAAATTTTGATAAATTTAAATTTCTTTTTATTAACTTACAATTTTCTTGCCAATTTTTTTCAACCAACCAGCCTGGCTCTGTCCAGCAAACACAGCCAAGATCAAAGCAACAAAAATAAAGACTTTGTAGAAATTCATTTTTTTTTAATTTAATTTCTTTTAATTATTTTTATTTAAGTTTTGCTAATTGTTTTGTCACTGCAAATTCAAACTGATACAGATTCCAGCTCAAAGAGTTGCTTTTATATGATTCTTCAATAAAGACAATAAACTTTCCCTGCATATGCAGAGTATAAAGAGCAATCGGGGATTTTTTTCTATAAGTGTACGCATACATAAGCACGTGCAATTATAAAAAGCACCCACGATAGCTTATGGTTTGCATGAATACATTTATAGTATTCACTTTTAGTAGAGCATGTTTATTTTTGCAATTATTATTGAAAGCATTATGAGTCAGACAATTGTGTTATAAGAAGTCTACAATTATTAGCACTAGGAAATTGCAAATGCATTGTTGTATGAAAAAACAAGCAAACTATTTAGAGACTCCATGTAAATAAATGTTCATAAAGTTTCAAATAAATTACTCTTAAAAAATTATCTTATACAATCTTAATATCAGAAAACCACAAGAAAATATATATTCACAACTCAAATCGTATTTGCATTACATATATGTATATATGTAATTTTTAATAATCTGATGGAAGGAAATGAAATCATTTACTGGGAATTTGAAATACCCTTAATGCTCGAAACCAGGGTTGCCAGTTTCCTTCATAGCTGATCATCAATTTTAATTGTAAAAAGGTTGTTAACATTTAAAAACGGATTCAAAACTGAATAAAAATGTTTGTTGCGAAAGGTTTTTGTTTTGTTCGTACTTCTCAACAACATTTTAAGAGTTTTTCTATAAGCATACAGAGCTTTTTTTTTTAGCTATTCTCAAGTCTACTGACAAGCTTCTTAAGCATAATCGAAATACATATCGTTAGCTGAAATGCAAAGTTACGTAACTACATTTTTTTATTTTTTTTAGGAGAGAGAAAAAACTAAACAAAATTATTCAAATGACTAAAGTAATATATTGTATTTTAATTTTTAATTCTGCTGATTAATGTGATAAAGGTTTGAAAATGTTGTGGGGAATTTTTTTCAATAATTAATCAAAAATGCAATTTTGAATATTTTGGTAGTTACGTGATTTTGTATTTCGGCTGATGATATAGACATTGCTTAACCAACAACAAACGAAAATTCCTTCATATCAATATTTATTATTTATTTATTATTAATATGACGTTTATTTGACGTTAAATAAAAATAAATACATATTTAATAGCTTAATTTTATTAAAATGCATTTACATTATCTCGAAATCTAGTATACTTACGAGATTTCGAGCTAAATCTAACTGCTTTTTACTTGATTTCCCATACAAAACAAAATCTAGTTTGTGAGTAGATTTGTAGGCAATCTACTCAAAATCTAATATTTTTATTTTATTTTTACTACCCTGTGCTTTATATGTATAAAAGATGATTGAATTAGCTACGGTCTGCTTAAAAAGATGTGTGAATTGGCTACATTACAGTTGTTTGGTTGTAGTTTTTTCGGTTAATGGGTTTTGTTTTGGATAAAAAAATCTTGATAAATATCCAAAAAACATGCTGTAACGGTATAGATTTTCGTAAGGATTTTAATTAAAATATGCTAGATTTTGTGCAGGTGCAAATTCTCTATTATAATCATTCTTTTTCTATTTAAAAATAAAAAACTTTTTAACCCACCACAAATTGAGACAATTGGAAAATCCAATTTAATATAAATACTTACGTACCTCATTCATAAAAAATAATTGGGTTTTATAAAAGATTTAAAAAACAAATTTCGTATGAAAAATTGTTTTTTAGACGCCTTATAAGTCAAAAATATTTTTTTTTATGAATAATGATTTAAAAAATTATTAAGAATAAATCCACAATTGTAAAAGGTGCCCGATTAAATAATATATTTACCAAGTTGGTAACCCTGTTAAAAACCACAGCAGAAAAAAAAACGTTTTGATAAGAAAGATCATTTCTATGGTTTATTTTTTAAAAGGGGAATATTTTATTTTTAAACAAACTGAAAGAAGATTAAAATTTTGCAATGTTTTTTCTTTTATTGGTTGCGTTTTTGGAATTTCCAATATTTTTGAATTAAGGTTTAAATTTATTATTCGATTTTATTATCATGGCACAATGGGGACTTTTGGGAAATAAATGGTAGTAAGTCTGGAACTTCTAAACTACTGCTTGGATTTATGTGAAGAGGAAGGCTTGGGCACACATGTCCTGACAGCCTTCTGGCTTCAACTGGACACGGGTTACAGTGGCCGAAAGTTGAAAAATTTGTTTGCATTTTTTAGGGTTCCGTACACCAAAGGTGAAAAGGAACCCTATTGTTTTCGCTACGCTGTCCGTCTGTCCGTCTGTTCGTCTGTCCGTCACACGCTACCTTCTCAGGAACCGTAAGAGCTACTAAGAGCTATTCGGACAGAGTATGTAGAACCTTGACCGCTACAACAAAATATACATGAGAGTTAAAAATTAAAGGGTGTTCCAAAACGAGCAACGAAAAATGTTAAAATCACATGTAATATACACACATACAATTGTATGTACATATATACACTTGAAATTTTAAATGTTAGTGTATTTGTATTGTAGTGTCTGTATACTACAACAATTAACACTAAATTTAAAAAATTTAAATCAATGGGTGTTCTATCAGTTAATGCAATTTTGACTTTGTAATTTTGACAACTTGCTATATCTTGGAAACCGTAAGAGGCAAATTTTTGAAATTTTCAAAAACAGTTAAAGTAAAAACCCAAAAATTATAAAATCGCTAAACCAAAAAAAAGTCGCCAAAAACCAAAAAGAATTATATCGCTAAAACGAAAAAAGCACCAAATTAAAAGCTTTCTAACACTAATTCGGCAAAACCGAAAAAATCGACAAAATTAAAAAATCGCCACAATAAAAAAAACCCCAAAACCGAAAAAATTGCCAAAACGCGAAAAAGCCGCCAAAACTAAAAAAAATCGCCCAAATGAAAAAAAATATCCAAAATGAAAAAAATCGCCAAAATGAAAAATAAATCACCAAATCGAAAAAATGCCAAAATCAACAAAATTCGCCTAAATGAAACTAGTCGCCAAAATGAAAAAAAAAATCGCCAAATTGAAAAAACGCCAAAAACGGAAAAAAATTCCCAAAACGCGAAAAAGGCGCCAAAACTAAAAAAATCGCCAAAGGAAAAAATCGCCAATATGAAAAAAAATTGCCAATATGAAAAAAATCGCCAAAATGGGGAAAAAAGTGCGAAAATTAAAACATGCGTCAAAAACCGAAAAAACGCCAAAACTAAAAAACGCTCAAAACGGAAAAAAACCCAAAAACGAAAAAAGCCAAAACTATTTATTATATAGGCTAAATTTCGTATTGAATTACATATCTAGTGTCCGTACGGAACCCTTCGTCAAAGTCGCACTTCACTGAATTTATTTAGTATATACTATTACTTTATCCGCACCTTTGCGAATTTTGTCTAATTATCTGGTGCCATGTTATTGTATAGCATTCCAAATTTATTTTTGTTTTTCTATTTAGGTTGAATTTCAGAATTCACAGCAGCTGTAAACAGCTGATGTGTGAATAAACGAAGGGAAGTTTAGCGCATTCTATAGATTTTTTGAATTGCTCCCTATAATCGGAATATCTCGAGATCAGTTAAATATATTGGAATAATTTTTGCAGGCACATAAAAAGGACTCACATGGAAGTCAAAACTGCCAATGTAAGGAAATAAAATTATTTTAATATATATTTTTTATGGTACAAAACAATATTTTTCACAAATTTTTACTTTTTTCAGAAAATCTTCGCCTGTGTCCGCATTTATGAAAAGGCTCTCTTAAATTTTAATTAAAATGCTTAAAACTATCTACATAATAAAGTGTTGTAGTTGAAATTTTCGAAATCTACCGTTACAACTTTTTACAAGCGCTTAAACACAAAAAATATTTTTAAAATTGACGTTTTCCGGATATTGCTGAATGTAGAATTCATGTCCAAAATACAATATATCTGGCTCTAAGTACATTCTTATTAAATTGCCTTTAGCGCTATGTGATTTAAAAAGTGAATATGTTCAACAAATTTTTTTACAAAATTGATGTATCAACATACATAAAGGTGGTCAACTTTGGCCCTCTGTAACTCCTGTCCAGCTTAAGCCAAAAGGCTGTCAAGATGTGTGTTATAAAGCCCAAGTCCTTTTCTAAAGATTATCGAAGTTTTATATAAATCCAATCAGTAGCTTTAAAGTTCCATATTTATTACCATTTATTTTCGAAAAGTCCCACTGTTCATGGAAATGAAACACAAAATCTCGTTTATTGCAATAAAAAAAGTGTTCATCTCAATGATTGTTCGCCATGCCAAATTGCGGCCTATGCAATTCAAACCATTAAATTTTGCGAAGCACTTTAGTAAGGCAAAAAATTCATGACTTTTTGGAAAGCTGAATCTATTGCTTTTAGCTGGCTCATCTTGAGCAAAAAAAAATTGTTATTCTTGCGAAACAGCAAGTGATTCTATAATATTGTCTTCTTAAAAAACAATTCTGGGAAGCAGTAATTTTTGCTGGGTATCCAAAGAATCGTACGGCTTTTGAAAGAATATAACTCTCAGGGCAAATTACGGCATTCGATGTAGATAAATTTTCAAACAATCTCTGCAGGAAATGGAATAAGGTACATTAACTTGCCACTGAAGTATCTCATAGAGACCTAATCGGTGTAGAATAATATAAATTATTTAAAACTGTCATTCCGACACTTAACTGTAATAATGCGACACTAGATATGTAATTCAATACGAACTTTAGCCTATATAAAATACAGTTTTGAAAGTTTTTTTCGTTTTTGGTTTTTTTTTGGATTTTGAGCGTTTTTTTAAGTTTTGGCGTTTTTCGGTTTCGGCGATTTTTTAAAAGTTTTGGTGCTTTTTTTCCGTTTTGTCGATTTTTCCGTTTTTTGGCTTTTTTTCATTTTGGCGATTTTTTTAATTTTGCCGATTTTTTTTCATTTGGGCGATTTTTTAGTTTTGGCGACTTTTTCGTGTTTCTGCGATTTTTTTCGGTTTTTGGCATTATTTTCATTTTGGCGATTTTTTTATTTTGTCGATTTTTTCGGTTTTGCCGAATTATTTAAATGTCAGAATTTTTTTTTAATTTGGTGCTTTTTTTCGTTTTAGCGATATTTTTTGGATTTTGGTGTTTTTTTTTTGGTTAAGCGATTTTATATATTTCGGATTTTTTTAGTATTACCGTTTTTGAAAATTTCAAGATTTTGCCTCTTAGGGTTTCCAAGATATATCAAGTTGTCAAAATTACATAGTCAAAATTACATTAACTGATAGAATACCCTTTAACTTAAATTTTTTTAAATTTTAGTGTTAATTGTTGTAGTCTGTATAAAAGCACACTAATTTTACAAATTTCAAGTATCATTATACATTATACAATTCGTTTTGGAACACCCTTTAGTTTTTAACTCTCATATATTTGTTCTACATACTCTGTCCAAATTTAAGGTCCGTAGCTCTTACGGTTGCTGAGAAAATGGCATGTGACGATGGACAGACGGACAGCGTAGCGAAAACAATAGGGTTCCTTTTCACTTTTGGTCTACGGAACCCTAAAAAACAAGATTGCGCACTCAGCCGTACAAAAATATTTTGTACTGCGCGTCTAGAGAGAGACCTATACTTTGCTTACAACACATATTCTATGTCTGCGTCACACAAGCAGACAATAAAATAATGGACCTACGCAATGCGCAATCTTTTGTTTTTTTTAATCATGGATCTAACCAATCCCTTAATAATCAATTTCAATGTATTTTTAAGAAACAATATTTACATTACTCAACAACTTAAATATTAATTTGGAGAAAAAGTGAGATAAAAATTGTAAAACGTAATAAAACTGTTTATTTTTTTTAAGTTTTCTTGAGCATTGTAAAACATCTTTTCTAAATCTTTATTATTATTTACTTTTTAATGCCTATCCACTTTATCTATATTAACAGATGTAATAACAAGCAATTTCATCTAGAAAAAAAGTAAATCACACATTTATATTATCACTAGAAAGCATGCTGCAGCAATAAACTTTTGCTTGCAAAAAAAAAATCCCCTTTATCACACACAGAAAAACCCTGCAATGATTTACTTTAGAATGAAGAATTCCATACTATAAAAGCCAAGCGTAAAGATGAAACATTATCAGTTAATTAACAGCCAAAGAAGCTTAAAGTAAAATATTTTCTTGAAAAAAAAAAAAATAAATAAAATGCATTTCTATAAAGTTTTCGTCTTTGTTGCCTTGATCTTGGCTGTGTTCGCTGGGCAAAGTCAGGCGGGATGGTTGAAAAAAATTGGCAAAAAGATTGTAAGTTAATTAAGAAGAATTTTAATTTTTCATAATTTCAAAATATTTGTTTTTGTTTTTCAGGAACGTGTTGGTCAACATACCCGCGATGCCACCATACAAGGTCTTGGTATTGCCCAACAAGCTGCAAATGTTGCCGCTACAGCCAGAGGATAAGCGATTAAAAGTTGCGCTTAATATTTTTATATAATTAGAAATAGTATTTATTAATATTTAATGTTTTTAAAACTAAAGAGTAGTTAAGCAAATTTTTACAAAACATAAGTGTTCATATAAACAAAATATTTTGAAATTTTATATTATAAAAACTTTAATCCGGAATAATTCCTGATTAAAATTCATTCGAATAAATAATAAATACACATGTATGAAAAAAAATTTTTGATGAACTTATTTTTTATACATAACTATAGCATATTAATATCAACTTTTTCGATAATTTAATAGGTGTGTTCATTTACTAAAATTTGAGAATTGAATTTGTAACAATTGTTACTGGAAAGTGTTCATTAACCAAAAAAAAAAAAAAAAAAAAAAAATTGCAAGGAGAGAGCATGAAAAGAGAGTAAAAAAAATTGTGAGAGAAAAAATTCTTGCAAATTAATACTGGTAAAATTTTTACTTGCAAATCTACCGTCACATTTTTTTTATAAGCGCTTAAACACAAAAAATATTTTTAAAATTGACGATTTTCGGACATTGCTGAATGTAGGGGAGATCTACATGTACAAAATACAAAGTAGCACATTGTTAATGGCTACAATTTAAAATTTGTAAATCTGAGGATCTACTCTGTAATTCGAAACGCAAGAAAATGCTTTCGAGTTTACATTCAAATTCGAAAGAATTTTTAATTGTTTCGAATTACAGAGTAGACCCTCCGATTTCGCATTCCTGACTCGTATATTCGCCTCAGCTCTCTTGGTTCATCCAGTGCTGCCATTTCAGAGCATTTTGGATATTTTTTTTGAAATCGAATTTTTATAATTTGAAAACAACCATTTTAGTTAAATACGTCTGGAACAAAAATATTGATGTAAGGATATGTTTTAAATATGTATCGATAGGATTTAAAAGTGTCGATTCCAATATAAAATGATATGATATGACACCCTTTTCAATTATATTGAAATGATTAATTCACATATTAATCTTACTTTTCATTAAATATTGGCGCCCTTTAAATTATGCCGCACTAGGGCCGGGCCTACCGGCCTTTGAATTGAGTGTAAGACGTTTATGGAACGAATGGTCTAGGTTATTGAAAAAAATTAATTTAGTATTTTATTTTTATTTAAAGCGTGCCAAAATTTTTTATGAATTTAAACTAAAAACAATTAATTTTTTTAAGTATTAACACTTAACAAAATTGAGCTAAAACACTTACCGAAACAATATACTTGTAGAAGCTGCTTCAGAAAATATTGGAAGGCCAATAACTTAATATATACATACATACATATATCGGGAAAAAGTTAGAGATTCATATTCCAAGTCTTTTAGTTCGAGATTAGTTTCAGGCAATAGGTAAAATTTAAAGTAAATTAGTTTTTATTATTATTTTAGTTAAACACACTGCGAAATTCTAATAATTTTCTTTTCGTTTACTCTCGCTCACAATGATTTTTTTTTCATACACACTCAGCTGACCAGTGATGCTGACTGTACACTAATTGCTGTATTTGATTGTAGGCCCATAAAGGAACTTAGCTAGAACTACGGTAATTTTGTATCTAATCTCACTATCACAAAGATACTCGTACTTTAGTAGAAGTCATCAAAAATAGCAATGTTAGATGAATTTTGAAAGAGCTTTGTTGAATAGTGTGTTTCATTTTGTTAGATATTAAAACATTAAACACATTCACAACTGCAAAATACCGACTTCAAAATCTCAAGGATACGAGTAGAATAGACATGTTTATATGGAAATGATTATTTTGACGACAGCAAGGCAACACAGCGGCAGTTTGTTGCCCATGCTGATTTTATCGTTGTAGTCCAATTAATTTAAGACTGAGTACACATCTGACATTTCTTGTGTTGTGATTTTGTGTTGTTATTTTCAATTGTGTGCAATGCCGTTCACATTAACTTTTTCGATAACACACAATTTTATTCTGACAGGAAATTATTTCATCCCTAATTTATATTTTTGTTGGGTAAATATAGTGTTGCCAGTATAATACAAAATGTTGAATAGATGATATTATACAATTACAATTCATATTATTTAATAATATCCGGAAATTGATGTAAATAAACAAATTCATTAATTTGTATACTTTCGCGTCATATAAATACATTTTAAAAGAGTAATTTAATTTTAATAAATAAGAAATATTTGAAGATGGCAATACTGAATTATGTATTTATACTTGCATATCAGGTGATGCTGTCATCTCCAAAATAATTAAGTAGCTGGCTAACAAGGCGACAAATGTAGCCAGTGGCATTTGAAGTCCTGTGTTTGTGTAGCCTGCTGTCATGAATGTGTTTAAAGCCATAAGACTAGAACTAAGCTATACCTAAATTTTTGATACATATATACATACAGATGCAAACTGTTGACATATTTCCTTCAACTCAAACTTGAGCTCAAAAAAATTAATTATCCATATAGAGATAAAGAAAAAATACCAATATATAATATTCAGCAGATATTACTGGGTTAATAACATATGAATTCAAAAAAAAAAAAAAAAAAAAAAAAAAAAAAATCACCAAATGTGTAAAATTATAAATGGTCCAAAAACAAAACATTATAGAAATATTTTTTTCAGCAGTACAGTAATTTTGTTCTAAATGTGCTAATTTTTTAAGAACCGTACAGCAATGCAAAATGTAAAGTTAACAACACGTCAGCTGTTTAAAGAAAATTTGGGTATTCATTTCTTTATATCGAGCACAACACAGACACGTAGAATTTCTCTTAAGGCCGGGGCACAATTAATCCGTCATACGTTAAACATCGCCTTTTTCAACTGACATTAACGCAACAACGGAGAAGGTTGGTACAATGAGTACTTTATTGACAGAAGCATTTAAACAGCTTCAATAGGTCGATTCTCCATTTTATTTATTAAATTCAACTTTTTGTATTCATTTCGTTTATTTCTTTTGATTAATTTTTTGTTTATTTTTGCTGCCACAAAACATAAAAAACTAAATCAGAACATACCAAAAAAATCAACCAATATCTGTCAAACTACTCAACGTATACATAAAGTTAAAAGTTGACCAAATTTTGTACTTTGCGTTGACGGACACGTACTGAATGTAAAGGCTCAGTTAGCCGACTGTAATGTAATGTAACTGTAACGTAGAAAACAGCTGATCGATATTTTTATATGAAAAGTAGGTTACGTTAAATTAAATCTCTATAACCATTTTCATTACTTTTCACATAACAATATCGATCAGCTGGTTCTTACCGTTGCAGTTACATTTCATTACAGTTGGCTAACTGAGCCTTAACAGACCTCATAAGAAACCATGTATTTCAACTTAGCTGTCAGTTGAAAAAGGTGAAGTTTAACGCATGACGGATTCATTGCGCCCTCATAAGAAACCATGTATTTCAACTTAGCTGTCAGTTGAAAAAGGTGAAGTTTAACGCATGACGGATTCATTGCGCCCCGGCCTTTAACGCGTGCTCACTCACGTCGAAATTTTTACATTCGATCTTACTTAACTACGATTACACAATTCGCTCTCATGAATACCCACGACAATTTACACTCGCTCACAGAATAGCCCCCACTCGCGATCAAAATCACTCATGCTCACTCACGACGACATTTTTTTTTTGGTCGTATAAAAATGGCTAACTATTGCGCTGATTATACCGAACATGATCGATACTAACGTCGACACACCAAAAGACTCATTCTTTCTGAAAAGAAAATAAAAGAAGAGAAAAGACTCAGTAAGGATATTTAGTAGCAAAATGAATAATATTCGGCAAATATTTAAGAATATGAAGACACCTTAGTTTAATTATTATTCTTCGAACTTTATTTGTTTCTACATATATTTAGTATTTCATCAGGCTAAATTTCGTATCACTCTTTAAGTTATAATTTTAAGGAACAAATAACACTAAAGTTAGTTGTAAATATTCTGACAAACACTAGCAGAATGGAACAACTAGCTGTTTTTGGAGGCCGCCACATCTTCATCATCAGCGTTCTTGTGTTTGGTCTACTGTGTGATGCAAATGTGAGCTTTATATACACATTTTTCAGTGCAAATGAAATATGTGAATTGTTTTGATTTATCGTATAACAAATTGCTTAAACCTTTCTTGTACTGTACCATCTCTTATTTACAACAGCCTTGCCATTATCTTTTGTTCTTTACTAATTATACACAAGTCACTAAGCATCGAACTATAATAATGATAATGTTGCACTTGTTGTTGGGGAAAAATAATGTATTATTTTCAAAAGCAAGACAATGTATTCCTTTAGAAGCGAGAGTGTAATTTGATCAGACATAATAATTGCATATTGATTACCACTTGCATTAACACATCTGCATAAGAAGAAATATATTGTTTCTGCTAGTGCCAAGTGTTCCTTCCTGTTTTCCTCATAATTTGCTTAGAAAAATCTATTATTTCTTTTGCACAGAGAAAAAACTGCCTCATAAAATCAATAAGATTTTCTCTGTGAAACGTTTTTAGGCTAAGGGGTATCCCAGCAGAAAGAAGCGAAGATTTTTTCATAGAGATTCCTTATTGTTTTTATGTGGTAAATCTTATTAATTTTATCAAGAAGAAAACCACATAAAATCAAGAAGAAATCTTATTGTTCCCATGCTAACTTTCTGTGGCTAAAAGATGCCGTTTGTCTTTGAACGCGTGTCAGTGAAATTCAATTGAAGTAAAAGTTCTGTACATAACTGATTCCAAAATCTTATTTAAAAATTATGCAGTGGAGAAGATTGATAAAAAAAATACAAAAGAAAAAAATTTATTCTATTAATTTATGAATAAGTAATTAATTAATTATAGGTATAAAATATTATTAATACATAAGTAATATAATGCAATGAATTAAACATTTCATTAAAAAATTAATAATTGAATTCATTCATACGACGCATTAAAATAATACATTACTTTCCTAGAAAATGTTCTTGGTTAAGAGAAATGAATTCTGGAATGAAACATTATATTTGATGTGCACTACCTTTTCGTTTCTTATTCATTACATTTTCCCGCTGGGTAGCTAGGGCTTAGTTAAAAGTATCTGAAGGGGATTTTATCTGCTCGAATGCTATTATTTTGGCTTTGTTATATGACAATAAGATCTACAAGAGATTATATTTATTTGGAAACATATTTTAGAATTTAATGCAGCTACAAGTTTTAGCTCAACAGAGATAACTACTTTATTTCGTTAATACCCGTCTTATCAATGTTCCATCCATGTCTATTATCACTAGAATACTGGAGCAATAATAAACTTTTGCCTGAAAGTAAATCTCTTTTATCACACACGGAAAGAAAAAAAACCTTCAATGATTCTTCCTATAAAAGCCAAAAATGAAGATGAAATCAAGATCAGTTCAGTTAACAGCTAAAGGAACCTTAAACTAAAACAATTTCTTGCAAAACAAAAATGCATTTCCATAAACTTTTCATATTTGTCGCTTTAATATTGGCTGTGTTCGCTACGCAAATTCAGGCGAGATGGTTGCAAAAAAATGGCAAGAAAATTGTAAGTTTATTAAAAAAAATTAAGCTATAAAATGTGAATACACATATATACAATCATGTCTGTCATGACTTTCACATCCGTGTGAAAGTGAATCTTTTTCGCATATTTTGGTGTCCTGACATTCACTTCCGAATAATTTTTTCGTTTTACTTTCGACTGCACCAAGCAATGTGAAAGTAAATGGAATCGCCTTTTTTCCACATTAAAATTAATTTAATTTAAACGAAATCTTATTTAAAATTAGGCTTGATATCTCATCTACCTAATTCTGAAATTTAAACCAATATATATTTGGTTTTAATACATAGAAAAGGGGACATGAAAAATATGCCCACATTAGCAACCAATTTTGCAAAAATATTCGGAAGTATGCAGACACCAAATCTTTTTTTTGCGATTCGGAAATTTTCATTCTAATTGAAAACGTTCGAAAGTCGTGACAGACACGAATGTTTTTTTAAGGGTGTTGTTGTTCAACATACTCGTAATGGTCAACAGGCTTCCGATGTTGTTGCTTCAGCCACAGGTTAAAGGAGGAAAAGCGGCATGTTAATGAAACTTTTAATATCGAATGGAATAAGTAGTTTAATATTAAAGATAATTTAAAGTGAAAAAGTATTCAATAAATAGAAATTTTTCAAAATAAATTTATTGGACCAAACTGGAAGTTAACTTTTTCAAACGAAAAAAATTTAAATCCGTTGGTTAAGAAGTACGTGAAATATAAAATTAAATTTGAATGCGCGTGCCTCCACCCATTTTTTTTAAATGAAAGATTGTGTCATGTGTGGTAAGTTTCTTAAAAATCGGTTAAATATACTAATGAAATATACTAATAAATTTTAATGGGCGTACCCCCGCCTATTTTTTCAACCTTAAAACTGTGAAAGTTACAGGAACCAAAGGTGTTTCTTAGGTTTTGAGCAATCAAATAATTAGAATATCATAAAACCAAATTTAAAAAAATTGTGGGAGTGTATCCGCCCACTTTTTTAAATGGGACCAATGGAAAGCTATACATTCTCAGAAAAAAAAGAATCTTTACAATCATTCTAAAATATACCGAATTTTAAACTAACAATGTCAAAAAAAAAATACAGACGAATTGATAGCCTCCTCCTTTTTTTGGAAGTTGGTTAAAAATAATTAAAATATTTTATAAACATTTAAATATATCGCTCATTTACTTGAACAATGTCATAACACAATATGAACCAGCTTTCCAGAAAACGAGTTTAAATGATTAAACAGAATACCGACTTCAACACATTTTCCATACAAATTGAAACAAAAAAACAGCCGCAGAAACCAGTCGTGAGATAGAACCTATTTTATTTGGAGAGCGTTTTTTCTTATGCTCTCACATATAAATACTTATTCTCACAAAAATGTTACCATACTTTCAATAAATTTCATACATTTTGTAAAGAAAACTACAAAGAAAAATAAGCACAAAAGAAAATAAAACAAAAATTAGAGAACATTTGAAGTTACTGCCGTCGATGTTATTATGGGCTTAATTAATTTGTCAGCGATTTTCCTTAAGTTGCAGACTTTATTCTGTTTCTACATTAAAGATTTTAATTTACACACAGACAACTTAATGAAAAAAAGAAAATTTTATTTTTCTCTCAATAGTTGAGTAAATGGAGTATCACACACGGGATTAATTTTTATGCCGGCACAACTTTTATTATTTTTAGAACACACGAGACTAGTTAATCTGGCATAAAAATGTATACGTACACACAGCTTTGTGTTTATTGGTGTTTTTTGTATTATTTTAACATTTGCTGTTTTTTAAGTTGTGTATGTATTGGTTTTGTGCCGATGATGCGGGATTGTGCCTAGTTGAAAAATTATGCCAAACACAATACCACTCTCTTTGCCTCTCTCACCTACAAATTGCCATGTTATGCCAGCACAATTGTTCTCGTGTGTGATAGCTGAATGAAAAATTCTCACACAATATGAATAACGACATAAGGATTAAAGGCTCAGTTAGCCGACTGTAATGTAATGTAACTGTAACGTAGACAACAGCTGATTGATATTTTTATATGAAAAGTAGGTTACGTTACATTACATCTCTATAACCATTTTCATTACTTTTCACATAACAAAATCGATCAGCTGTTTCTTACTGTTGCAGTTACTTTACATTACAGTCGGCTAACTGAGCCTTAAAGCTTAAATTGGACGTGACATAGCTATAACGCCATAACCATAACCAAACCAAAATTCAATTGGTTTCTATGCCCATTAGTTTGGTTCGAACGGCTGCTCTCTATGGCTATGGTTATATCACGTCTGATTGAGCCTTAATTCGGCATCATTAAGTAAAAAAAATGGAATTTTTGAGTTGTGACGTTGCTTTAGTACATGAGCGATATCCCAGTTGGCCAACCTGTCGCAAACAACATTTTCTTCAACGACTACTTTCTTGTAATACAATCTAACAGAAAAAGTTCAAACAAGTTGATTAATATTGTGCGCAAGCAATTCCTGCAAGGTTTAATTATAAATTGTATAGGTATAGTTTCATTAGTGAAAATGTTATAGAAATTGTCAGCTTTATAGGGACAATGGAAATATTAGCGAAAATTTAGCCTTGGCGGCCATTAGTTCGAAAATTTCCTCATTGAATTTAAGCCTGACTAAAAATTATTTCTGATTAAAAATTCACTATAGTTCAATTAAAAATCTAAAAATGTCTCAATTCATCATGGGCACGTGACAAAAATATGTTCACTTGGCAATCACTGTTCACTTGGCAATCACTAATGTTCGAAAAACCAAATAAACGGGAGAATGCAATAACAAAGTAACATAATATCCACTACTATAATACTTATATGTATGTACCGACGGTACATCGAATAAGTAAAAATAATTAATGTGATGATCGTAAAGGATAAGCAAGAATAGTTAAACATACGTAGGTAGAGTAATATAACTTCGTGCTAACCTAAATAGAAAAATGAAAAAATGGAAAAGCAGGGGAAATAAATAGTGATACTTACATATGTATTTACCAAAGGCAAATCAATAATTGTACACAACAATCATTTCTCACATTCCGTTTCATTAGAATTTACGTTAAATAGCTGATGTTAATAACAATCTCTACCCAAGTATATAGACTAGGGTGCTGATGAAGTGCGTTGCTGCACAGAAAAATATCGGTATTTCCCCCAGCTTAAAGGTCTAATTTAATTTTTCTTCTCTTCTTTAGAAACTCACATTAATTAATAAATGTTAATAAAGTATTTCATTCAATGAAAGAATTGAAATTACTGAACTTAAGCCTGACTAAAAATTATTTCTGATTAAAAATTCACTATAGTTCAATTAAAAATCTAAAAATGTATCATTGATCTGTTTGAGCTATCGCCAACAGTTTATCCACGCTTTAACATTGTGGTGCATTCATCTTGCAAAATGTCTGAAGCACATGGCCAACTGGGTTATTTTATGCTGCTGTTTAATTTATGTATGAATGTATTTATGCCATCAAATTCGAAAAAAGGTTTTGCTTATTATAAGACAGTAAATATAAGATCCATAAATTTAAATTATTCGTAATTTGCTGGTAATCTACAATATGATTGAAAAAAATCTCTTAATAAAAAGTCCGCAAATAAACAAATTTAGTTGGTACTTTTTTTTTAATTAAGTACATATTTCAATACATATGTATGTACATATGTACATAGATATGTGCATACAAATGTCTGTCTTTCTGTTTCAGTTACTGATCTACCGCAACAATACACACAGTAAAACAAAAACACGTAACTTTTTATAGTTTTAAAATGACGCACACAAATGCCATCCGACGTTTAAGACTGTTTTTTTATTTATTTATTTTTCCCATTAATGGATTTATGAATGAATAATAAATAAAGGGTATTCACTTTATGAACAGAAACATCAATATTTAGGGATTTTTTTTTGCTTTTCTTTTGAAAACAATTTAATTTGAGATCCGCATTTTCTATAAAACGAATTTTTAACATGTCAGTCCCTTAATACGGGTGTCAAATGAAAAGGAATTTTTTTAAAGAAAACACAATATATACTGAAAAATTTGGGCAAAAAGCAAACGTAATGATATGAGCCTCAAATAAAAAGGCTTGACGACTATTTTATAAGGAAACACAATTTCAAAATGACAAGGTGCAAGTATATACCTTTTAGGATTCATTACACTAAAGATGAAAAGGAACCCTATTGTGTTCGCTACGATGTCCGTCCGTCCATCTGTTTGTCTTGTCTGTTGCAGGCTGTTGTCTTGAAAACCGTAAGAGCTACATACATATGTATAGGGTGTTTTTTTGAGGGGTATAGAACTTCGAATTGAAATAAAACACAAGAAAATCGTTTTAATGTCCATCAATTTGGCTTTATTAGAAGGATAATTTTATGCCATTGATGTTTAAATATGATTTCGGGCATGTGGCCGCCGCGGCTGGCTCGAATAAAGCTAATTCTACAGGTCCAATTTTCAACCACTTTTTCGAGCATATGGGGCCGTATGTTGGCAATAACGCCACGAATGTTGGCTTCCAAGTCCCCTAACGTTTCTGGTTTGTTGGCGTAGACGAGCGACTTCACATATCCCCAAACAAAATAATCCAATGGTGTCAAATCACACGATCTTGGTGGCCAATTGACAGGTCCATTCCGCGAAATTATGCGCTCATCGAATGTTTCCTTCAATAAATCGATTGTGACGTGCGCTGTGTGGCATGTAGCGCCGTCTTGTTCGAACCACAACTCATCCACATTCATGCCATCCAATTCGGGAACAAAATAGTCGGTTAGTCGGCTCCAATTGCTGTGCACGGTGGCGAATCGATTCATTCGGGTCCTCTTCAACACTTTGCTCTACAGCGGCAATTGTTTCTTCGGTGCACACTGTTCGACGTCTCTGCGGATGCGTATTATCACATAGAGTAAACGTAGTGCGAAAACGATCCATGGTTAACCGAATTAATTGCTCTGATGGACGATTATGTCGGCCATAAAATGGACGGAGCTTGCGGTAAACTTCGCGAACTGAACCATTATTTTCGAAATAAATTTGCACGGTTTGCAAGCGTTGTTCTTTTGCCAACCTGTTCATGATGAAATGGCAAACCAAACTAAATATTAATCACTTGACAGCTGACAAAATGGCTGCCAGTTAAAAAAGTGCTGCCAACTTAAAGTTCTATACCTCAATAAAAAACACCCTTTACATATATATGTATATAGAAAATTGAAATGTTTAAAATTGGTGTATTTAAATGGAATTATGAAATTTAAAAATCAAAATTAAAGACTATTGTATCAGTTAATGTAATTTTGACTATATAATTTTGACGACTTGCTGTATCTTGCAAATCGTAAGAGGCAAATTCTAGAAATTTTCAAAAATGCTTAAACTAAAAAATCCCAACATTAAAAAATGCCGTAATGAAAAAAATCCAAAATGAAAAAAGCGCTTAAATGAAAAATGTCGCAAAAAAAATAAGTCGCTAAAATGCAAAAAAAAAATCACCAAAAGTAAAAAAGTTGCCAAAATAACTAAAAAAAAATCGCCAACAAGTGAAAAATCGCCAAAAAGAAAAAAAGCGTCAGAACTGAAGAAAAGCGTCAGAACTGAAAAAATCGCTAAAACTAAAAACAACCAAAAAAATAAAAGGAAAAAGCTTACAAATAAAAAAATCGCTTAAACTAAAAAATTGCCTAAAATCGAAAAAATCGTCAAAGCGAAAAAAAAGCGTTAAAACTAAAATAACGCCTTAACAAACAAATTTTTTTAAATAAAACAAGTAGTACTAAAAAAAAATCAAAAAACCCGATTGCGACCAACTTTGAACCGTCAAATATGCTAAACGGTCATTCGAAATGAAAAATAATAAGAGATACCAAGGACGATTTTAAAATACTTGTCGAATGATATCCATTTTGATATAGTCCGCCGACTTTTTATTTTTTTCGTATTTACAAAATGGCGAATGTTGGCCGCCATATTGAGTTTTGACAACTGACATATCTTTATCCGGGGATTAAGAAAAATCGATTGACGCAAGAATCATCAACATCGGTCCACGCGTTCGGTTTATATAGTTCCGCAAAGGAACATACATACATGCATACATACATACATACATAGGCTGATAAACACAATACCCTGCTTTGCATTACGCAGTCGGGTAAAAAGTGTACATCAGGCAAGATATTTGACTATATAGGCTAACCTTCGTGTGCGAAACAAAGTCGCATTTTACTGAATTTATTATTTTTAAACCCTATATATGTGTGCTTAGTACATTTAAAATAATATGCTAGTTATTTATAAAAATTTTTATTCTAGTATCATATTTTATGTAAAGTTAACTGGCAAAATATTTAATTCTTTAAAGCAGCAAACTTATTTGTGATTATTACATTAAAAACATTATTTTATGTTTTTATTGCATATTTAGTGCTAAAATTATTCGAGAGCTACTAGCTCTTTTTTTTTGTATAATATATCTCAAAACACATTTTCAATAAGTTACGTACATGCAAATATGTACTAGAAAGTAAAACAAAGCAAAAATTAATAAATTCAGTAAAGTGCGACTCTGACTCGCGCACGAAGGGTTCCGTACGAACACTAGATATGTAATTTAATACAAACTTCATCCTATATAATATATAGTTTTGGCATTTTTTTCGTTTTTGGGGTCTTTTCGATTTTTTTGTTTTGGCGGCTTTTGGGTTTTTTCGGTTTTGGCGATTTTTTTAATTTTCTTCTCTTTTTTTTAGTTTTGAAACTTTATTTTCTTGTTTTGGCGATTTTTTTCGGTTTTTGGCGTTTTTTCATTTTGGCAATTTTTTTTATTTTTGGCGATTTTTTTTTCATTTTTGCGATTTTTTTTATTTAAATTTTTTTTTTAGTTTTGGCGACATTTTCGCGTTTTGGCGATTTTTTTCGATTTTTGGCGTTTTTTTTCATTTTGGCGTTTTTTTTCATTTAGGCGATTTTTTCGAATTTGGCGATTTATTTTAGTGTTAGAAATTTTTTTTAATTTTTGGCGATTTTTTTTGGTTTGGCGATTTTATAATTTTCGGTTTTTTTAGTTTTACCGTTTTTGAAAATTTCAAGTGTTTGCCTCTTACGGGGTTTCCAAGATATAGCAAATTGTCAAAATTACAAAGTCAAAATTGTATTAACTGATGGACCACCCTTTAATTTTAATTTTTTTAAATTTTAGTTTTAATTGTTGTAGTCTGTATAAAAATACACTAATTTTACAAATATCAAGTTTCAATATACATATGTTCATAGAATTGTATGTAACTATATTACATGGGATTTTAACATTTTTCGTTGTTTGTTTTGGAACACCCTTTAATTTTTAATTCTCGTGTATTTGTTGTTGTAGCGGCCAAGGTTCTACATACTGTGTCCAAATTTCAGGTCCGTAGCTAATACGTTTCCTGAGAAAATACCGTGTGACGGACAGACGGACAGCGTAGCGAAAACAATAGGGTTCCTTTTCACCTTTGGTGTACGGAACCCTAAAAAAGCAAGCTTAGGCGACTATTGAACCAACACCATCAGCTAATATAACAAGCTCATATTCACTTCCTCAAAGAACATCACACAACGAACAAAAACCAAAAATAAACAAACAAAAAAATATTCTAAACATTTGTTGTTCTTTTTACTGGGATTCCCGTAATCTGGGAAATTCCCCGATAGATGCTAAAAAAAAATCCCCCTTTTTAGTTGAATAATCTTTTGTGCTTATCTCCTTTTTTGAGCTTGCAATAATACTCGTATATAAATTGTTGCAGTTTCCCGTAATAATCATTCTGTTATTTACCGCATTTAGTTCTGGTTTATAAAAAAAAATATAATAATACGAGTATAAACTGCTTGATAATGTCTTCTCAAAAATTTGCTTTCTTTTGTGTTCTACTTATTGTCGGCACTTGGGGCTTTACGCAGGCCGATTGGTTGGATGACTTGAATGAAGGAACGGTAAGTTTAATAATGTTTTATTTATTAATTATTAATCGATTGGTGTGATATTTTCTTAAATTTTAGAGCCGTCTACTAAATACAGTGAATGAAAATGCAGCAAAAGTGAATAACATTGCTCAAAGTGTCCACACAATTGGTCATATAATACGAAATATAGATCCTGATTCTAAAGATGAAGATGATTAACAGCAACTTATTGAGACCATTTATTTTTATTTATATATTTAATTTTTTAATACATATTTTAGTTAATTGTAAGAACTGTACAATTTTTTAAAACTTTATTAATTTCAGACTATTTATTTCTTAGTAGCCGAGTTTTAGAATAAAGATAAGAAAACCAATCGGATATTAAAAAACAATAGTCGTTGTTTTTTCTAACGATAAGTACGGCCATTTGGAGTCGCTTTCTCTGAAACCAAAAAGCCCCCATTTGCATTAATTTTTTTTAAAAACGTAACAAAAGACATTCACTGCCCTTTTCACAATGTACAATTAAAAACTAACAGGGACTTTAACGGCAAGTTTTGTATGAAGAACTGTCAGTTAAAGTTCAAGTTAACTCTTAATCATACATTGTGAAATGGGTCGTCAGTCGAACTAGGTTTCTTACTTTCTATTTAATTTAAACTACATATAAAAAATTCATTACAACTACACTGAACCAAAAATGTTCCTAATAGAAGTATTTAAAATGTACTTACTATTTGAAACTCACATATCATTACTTTAACATAGAAAGGCACTGAATCATTATTTTTTTGAAATCGATATTTTTGCATTCGATACATTAGATGTTCTTCCATAGAAGTATACAAAAAAAAAAAATGATTTCAAATAAATACTGAGTCATGACCTTTATAAGGTAACGATATATGGATTTCAATTATATAAATTTGATATTGTGCTTCCTTAAATCTAATAGTCAAACCCTTTTATTTGAGACCATATCATAGCACTATTGAACTTTTATTTTCTATTATATTACGTACCAAAAATAGCATTAAAAAGTATTGAATATAAGAGAAACCGACTATTTGCTTTGACTGTCTCCATTAGATTCATAAAAAAGGATGGAAAAGTATATCCTAAATGTTACTTTTATATTCATATCTCAGCAACTAATAATCTTTTTTGTACCTTCTGGCATTAAAGAATAATATTAATTAATAATAATGGGTGTTTTTTATTGAGGTATAGAACTTTAATTTGGCATCACTTTTTTAACTGGCGGCCATTTTGTCAGCTGTCAAGTGATTAATATTTAGTTTGGTTTGCCATTTCATCATGAACAGGTTGACATAAGAACAACGCTTGCAAATCGTGCAAATTTATTTCGAAAATAATGGTTTAGTTCGCGAAGTTTACCGCAAGCTCCGTCCATTTTATGGTCGACATAATCGTCCATCAGAGCAATTAATTCGGTTAACCATGGATCGTTTTCGCACTACGTTTACTCTATGTGATAATACGCATCCGCAGAGACGTCGAACAATGCGCACCGAAGAAACAATTGCCGCTGTAGAGCAAAGTGTTGAAGAGGACCCGAATGAATCGATTCGCCACCGTGCACAGCAATTGGAGCTTTGTCCATCAACTTTATGGAAGATTTTGCGCAAAGATCTTGGCTTGCGACCTTACAAGATCCAGCTTGTGCAAGAATTAAGGCCGCGAGACCATGCAATGCGTCGTGATTTTGGTGTATGGGCCGAAAATGAGATTGATCTCGATGCTGATTTTCATCGCAAAATTTTGTTCAGTGATGAGGCTCATTTTTGGTTGAATGGCTACGTCAACAAGCAAAATTGCCGCATTTGGAGTGAAGAGAATCCACATGAGACCCTTGAGACGCCATTACATCCACAAAAACTGACTGTTTGGTGTGCTCTATGGGCTGGTGGAGTCATTGGGCCATACTTCTTCCGAAATAATGCTGGAGAGTCAGTTACCTTTAATGGAGACCGGTATAGAGCCATGATAACCGACTATTTTGTTCCCGAATTGGATGGCATGAATGTGGATGAGTTGTGGTTCCAACAAGACGGCGCTACATGCCACACAGCGCACGTCACAATCGATTTATTGAAGGAAACATTCGATGAGCGCATAATTTCGCGGAATGGACCTGTCAATTGGCCACCAAGATCGTGTGATTTGACACCATTGGATTATTTTCTTTGGGGATATGTGAAGTCGCTCGTCTACGCCAACAAACCAGAAACGGTAGGGGACTTGGAAGCCAACATTCGTGGCGTTATTGCCAACATACGGCCCCATATGCTCGAAAAACTGGTTGAAAATTGGACCTGTAGAATTGGCTTTATTCCAGCCAGCCGCGGCGGCCACATGCACGAAATCATATTTAAACATTAATGACATAAAATTATCCTTTCAATAAGGCCAAATTGATGGACATTAAAACGATTTTCTTGTATTTTATTTCAATTCAAAGTTCTATACCTCTAAAAAAAACACCCAATATTATAATAATTGAACTTTCTTTTAGTACAATTTGTAAATCTGATTTCGCATCCCTGCTTACACTGCAAAGAATAAAAAAATCTTAGAAAAATATATATGTTCATCGCAAAAGAATTGCTAACATCGCACAAATTCTAATGTATACACAGAAAAAAATATTCCAAAAATATTTTTAAGACCTGTATTATTGAATATGAAAAAAAAGAATTCAACAAAATTATGTATTTGATTCAAACACATTTCTTATCAAAATTGTAAGAAAGCATTTAACTATATGTACAAACAAAAAGACAATGGCGTTGGCTGAAGTAGTTAACACGTTGACCACAAAACCGAAGGTACTGTGTCCAATCCCTGTATCCAACAGTCATTAAATAACAACACCACGCATTTTTTCTGATGGGCATTAGTGTCCCTTTGTATCAGTTGCTGGTCAGTGTTGCCAGAAAATGATGATTAGAGAATGCTAAATCGGTCAAAAAATTCTGCTAAAATGTTCTACAGAACAAAAGTATAATGCCAGATTTAATTGAAATAGCTTTGATTTTTATGTTTATACAAACTTATTAGTATTTACAGGTATTTTTATAGCACATACAAACATAAAATAGTTAATAATTGCTAGTTTTTGGATGTTACAATTGCGTTTAAAATTTTTTTAACGCACTAATAACCTCAAAATATTATTTTACTTATTCAGTCAAATATTTTTTTTATTTAAAATACATTGAAATTGATTATTGAGGGGTTCTCTGGATGCTATGCGCATTTAACTGTTGCTAGTGCAGATCATCAGGAAACCTTTACCCTCCAATGCATATAAATTCATGACAAAAATCCTATATAGAGGAATATTTTTAACAAATTAAAATTTTTATTGTCAACAAATTCTGCCAGAAAGCATTTAGCAGACTTTTTTTTAAAGTTGAATGCTTTTTAAAGAAAGAAAATGCCAGATCTGGCAGTGAAAATGCTAAAATGGCCACAATGGTTGCTGTAGAAAAGTTCAAGTGATAAAGTCACTGGTCACTGAATTATACCGAATTTAGCAGATACTAATCCTAATGTAATATCAGAGCGCACTCCTTCGTTGTGTAGCAGAATTATCGGCAAAGAAAAATAAACCATAAAATGGCTACTAAACACACCTTCAAAAAAGTTTAATACGCCTCATTTAACACCAGAGTCGCTGCAACACTGCATTATTTAAAAAACGTGCAAAAAGCAGAGTTGTAAAATAATGAAGTTTTCCTCTGTCTCTTCCTTCACCACCTGTCTTCTCTTTCACTATCCTTTTCCTAAAGAAGGTAGTAATAATAAAAATAGTAGTAAGTAAGTATTCATTCCCTGAGTGTTACTTCTCTTTAAAAAGAAAAAGAAGAAAAAAAGTTTGAAAAACGTGCACAAAATAACAATTATCACTCAAAATAAAATTTCAGTCAACGACTTTTTTCTTTGATTCATTAGATATTTTTATTGTTTAAAAGAAATATTTTCAATAAACTTGCATACAATTTTATTTATCAATAATGCAAAAAGAGTCATCACAGAAAATTCAAAAGATTTTTTATTGAATCAGCGATTTTATCAAAATCATTTTTTTCTGTGTAGTAAACGTTTTTGTTTACTTTTGATGTCATAATCAAACCGCATCACCACAATGGACATTTTTCATTATTTTCGAATTGAAAACAAAAAATTCAAACATTTAGTTGTCTTCCTTTTTATATGGCAATACAACAGGCTGTTGCCAACAATGTTTTTTTTTTGCTTTAAATAATAATTCTTCACTTATCACTTTAGAAGACTTTGTGAATTCGCTAAATGTATTTTGTAAAAAAAAAACAAATTTTCATATAAAATTAAGAGCTCGAGTAATGTTTTAAATTTTTTAAATCTAATTGTTTTTGCCTTTTATCTTTTTATTTAAAGAAGTTTAGTTACTGCTTTTTTGGCTTACGCATTTGATGAAAATATAGTTACGGTCTTTTGAATTCCTTTAAAAAAATTTATTTGTTGAATAGTAGTAGGGAACTGGCGGTTCTGGATCAATTAAAATTGTTAAATTGTTGCTGAAATTGTTAAATTGTGGGCTGAAATTGTTAAATTGTGGCTGAAATTGTTAAATTGTTGCTGAAATTTTAAAATTCTTGGAAATTTGTGTTTTCGGCGGCGCTTTGATGTTTTTTGTTTACATTAGGAGTTTTTTGTTTATATTAGGAGTTTTTTGTTTACATTAACTTTGTGTGAACGGGTGATTTTTTTGGGTTACATTAATTGTGATAACGGGTGATTTTTTTTTTGAGGTTTCATATGAGTGTATATGCCGACGGCAATACATGATTATTATTTTTTTCAAATGCCGACGGGAAAATCATGAAAATGATTTTTTCTAATACCAATGGTGAAATAGTGGTTATTAATTTTTCTTAATGTCTACGCAAAACATGTTTATTAATTTTTCCTAATGCCGACGGCAAAACATGATTATTATTTTTTTCAAATGCCGACGGGAAAATGATTTTTCCTAATGACGACGGGAAAACGTGAAAGTTATTTTTTCTAATGCTAATGTAGGTGTTGCTAGACTGTGGGAATTTAAGGCTGACCGTGATTTGAGTGGGCGGCGTTGTTGCCGTAATATGTAACCATAGGAATTTGTGGATGTGTCTGTCTGTCTGTGAGAATTTAGGTGAAGGTTTGATTGGCAGGGGGCGGGGTGTAGTTGAGGTAGATCGATTGCGTGTGTAGTTGTGTGTGAATGTGTGTGTATGTGTGTGTGTGTGTGTGTGTGTGTGTGTGTATGTTTGTAGGAATTTCAATGTGTGTATTTCTGTAGGAGCTTAAGGCTGATTGTGATTTATGAGGGGTGAGGTGTTCTAGTAATATGCAACCGGGGGAATCTGTGTGTTTGTATGTCTGTAGGAGTTTAAGGCTGACCATGATTTGGGTGGGCAGGGTTGTTGACGTAATATGTATCCATGGGGATTGTGGATGTGTCTGTCTATAGTAGTTTAAGGCTGATCGTGATTTGAGGTAGGTGAGGATGTTGTTGAGGTAAATTGGTTATTTGTATGTATGTATGTATGTATTTTTGTAAGAATTTAAGATGATTGTGATTTATTAGGGGCGAGGTGTTCTTGTAATATGTAGCCGTGAGAATCTATGTGTATAGACGTCTGTAGAAGTTTAAGACTATCTGTAATTTCAGGTAGGTGAGAATGTTGTGTTGTTGAGATTAATCTTATATATTGTATATGTATGTATGTATGATCATGGGAATTTGTGTATGTATATCTGAGGGAGAATTTAAGGCTCGTCATGATTTGCAAAAGGTGGGGTGTTGTTGAGATTAATCTTATATATTGTATATGTATGTATGTATGATCATGGGAATTTGTGTATGTATATCTGAGGGAGAATTTAAGGCTCGTCATGATTTGCAAAAGGTGGGGTGTTGTTGAAATTTTCTTGGATATTTCTTATATGAATTCTGCTATGTGTGTGTGTGTATTTGCGCTAATATTTATATGTAGATAGAAATAAATTGTTTTCAGTATCGACATTTGGTACTATAAAATACTATCATATGTCTGGACTTCCCTAATCTTAATATGTTTTTATACTTACGCTTGTTTTATATTTTTTCATACTTAAATTTGTCTCGCGTTAAAGTCTGCCTATATGAAATTTGTTTATATTACAGATTTTGTTTAATTCAATCTTTGAATACATTTTTTTTTTGTCATTGATGTCTTTTGTTCTTCTTGTTGTTGGTGTTGTTGTTGTAAATATTCGTCTGTGTATAGATGCGAAATATTCAGTTTTTTTTTTTTTTTATTTGAAAATAAAAACGTTTTAATTTTTATCTGCGTTTACTTAAAAGTTTGTGAGGATTTTCTGTTTTTAAGTAAAACTGAATTCCTGAAGATACATACTCTATAGTAATAGCAACTATAATAGAAATATTTCTTATACTTAATTTAAATTTTTTTAAAGTTGATGCAACGTTAGTAAGTTAACGTTAGAAATTTTTGGGGTACATAATTTTTTCTAACTATAGACTTTTTTCTTCACTTTCTACATTTGTTTTCGAAATCTTGCTTTGCTTTATGAAAATGTATAAACATTTTTAAATGAAACTGATCCGGCACTCCAGCTTATATACTGATAGTTTTTTCTTTTTCTTTGGTAGTCAACTTACTTCTTTTTTTATTTTTATTGATAAACATTTAAAATCAAAAGGGAGCTTTATATTGAAATTATTATTTTCATAATTGTTGAAAACAATCACTAGTTTTTTTTTGTGATAAAATCATTTGAAGTTGAAGCTGATATCTTTGCTTACTGTTTTAAATTAAAATTTTATTCAATAGAATAAAAGGAGATTTTTTCTTAAATTCTGATGCAGTTAAGATCGGATATGAGACTGAATTTAAATGTACTTTTAAATTAGTCACAATGAACAAACTTATTTTCTTGTTGAAAAGCGATCATCAGAAAACGAAGTGGTTTTCAGCGACTTTAGGTATACCCTTTCGACGGTTTCTCTAGGATACAAGATGACTTTGTTTGACGAAATTTCTGTTGCTTTATACTGATAACATGTTTACATTAATAAGGTACATATGTATATGTTTATTTTATGAAGGGCTATTACCTATGGCTTTTATTTGTTGTCATATATGATTTTTTTTTTAATTTTATTAAAGTTCAGCGTATTGTGTATATATTTCTGAAATGTTTAAGTATGTTTTGTGTTCCCATCGGACAGAGTGTACGTATTAGTTGGTCAGTCAGTCTATATATTTATTTATTTTTTTCTTCTAATGTGCCACTCCTTTTTTCACATTTTACTACTTTAAATAGAGAATTTTTGTCTAATTTTTTTCTGGGTATCTACATACATTAGTTAAATATGTGTATAAATTTTTAAGAAAAAATTTTAAATAAAATATTGGAAAAATAATTAATTATGTGAATGGTTTTTATTTCTTTATTAGCTTTACTTCGCTAGGTCAAAAAAATTTTTGTTTTTGCTTATTTGCAAATTCTTGTTTTCATGTCGCTTAAACATGTACAGTCTTGTTTTCATATCGCTTAGACATGCACAGTCTTGTTTTCATGATGCTTAGACATGCATAGTCTTGTTTTCATGATGCTTAAACATGTACAGTCTTGTTTTCTTTGAGAGGTTATGCACAAGACAAATTGAATTGCACAATATTATGAAATTCCATGAAAAGAGAAACAGTTTAGACAATCGGATAAGTCCTTATATTTTTCACTACATACAAGTTTCTGTTATTTTATATTCGAATAGATGAATCCTAACTTTCCTTTAAAAAATAACACAAAACAAGGATAAATTTAGTTTAATTTTATTTATATTAATAATACATTTTAATTTAATTTTATTTATTTTTATTATAATGATGGAAACATTTCATAATATCCAATTATTAAATTTTCTAATATACTTTTACGCAAAAAATATATTGTACATCTGCAAGTATCTGGTCCTTCCTCACACTCAGGATTATACCAAGGACAGCTTCTGAAGTGGCCTTCTGTGTTGTCTTCATCTTCCATGATACCATATTCTTCGTTCTCATCCAGCATATTTTGAAAAAATTTGATCATCTCCCAATGATCGAAAAGCCTGAAGCTTTCAAAATCTCTTATAAATTGGTTTAGAGTACGTCTGATTTGACTCATTTTATTTGCTTATAAGTTAATGAATGATGATTGTTTGAAGGTTCCTTTAAGACTAATTTCCTCTTTTAAATTTTTAAAGTAGTATCTCTTGATCCTTAAAATATCTATACCATCATCTATATTCCATACCTCTTTTTTAGTACTCTATCTCTCTCTACCCCTTTTCTCTCTATAACTGTCTCTTTCTGTCTATCACTACCCCTCCACTTATTCACTATTTCACCATATTTTCGATTAGCCTTCTTGAAGTCGTCATCGCTACTTTCAAGATCATTTTCAGTTAAACATTCAAAATGCGGAGAAGTAAATGAAAAAAAATAAATAAATAAAACAAAAATGGAGTCTACAACAAATCTAACATCAAAATTTAATTCACTAAAAAATAAAACCTTAATCCACATAAAGGAGCTTGAGACATCAACTAAATACACCATTCGAAAAGTGTCAAGAGTAACAACAAAATATGGGCCAACACTAAAAGTTGAAATGGAAAACCACATAATGTTCCTCCCAAAGCGATATAATGCTTTAACCGATGCTGAAATTAAAGAACTCTCGAGCGGATCATATTGCTTAAGTAGAGAAGGTGAACAAAGCTTAATTGTTGAAAGCGAGCTGAGTGAATTTCTAATTCAAAATTCCCAATTTCCAATTTGGCAATAATATATAATAATTTTGTATTTTAAATTATAAATAAAAATACATGAAAGAGTTTTGTAAAATATAAATGTTTGTGCTTTTTTATTTAATATTTTCAGTTATTTCATAAAGAAATTTAAGACATAAATGACCACAGGTAAATGTATTGAAATTCTGATGTTGATTATAGTTGTATTTTATATTTCTACCAAGATATTTGACTACTTCCGAAGGAGGTTGTAAGTTTCCAAAGCTGTCGAAATATTCTTTTTCATTGTTGTTTTTATAATATGCTACCCAATGTGTACCAGGTCCTGTTGATACGTCTAAATTGATTATTCCACATTCTATTTTCTTTGTTCGTTTTGGTAGAGTATTCAACATGAAAACTCCTCTAAAATATGGAATATTTATAGAGAAACGGTTTATGTCCACATCAGATAGTGGTCTGTTCGTAGCATCTCTAAGAGTTTTTTGATTCCTCTTTGTAAACTAAACCATAACCCTTTTTATATGGTTTTAAGTAAAGTCCCTTTCCAACTGCTATAGATTCCATCGCTCTATTATGTCTAATTGCTTCATCAAGTTGATTTTTTGCATTCTTTGTTGCATTAACAGCTTTAGCTATAGCAGCACCTCCAGTTGTTAGACTACCAATTGCACCCAGAGCAGTTAAAATCGGTATTAGAGGCAAAAACCCACCAATTTTTGGTACACGTATTACATGTGGTACTATAATTTGAGATTTTCTTCCTTTTAATGATTTGTTGATAGTTTTTCGGGCAATTTTAATTGCTGAGTTAATATTTAATGGTTTTTCCTTCTTTAGTATTTTTGTTGCAGCTCTAATTGATGTTCTAAACAGTTTTTTATCATTTATCTTGTTCTTTTTAACATTTTTCTTTTTCTCCACACCCATACCAAATTTTGTTTTGGCTTTCATTGCGTTAGTAACCATATAGGCAAATGATTTTTCAGCAATACTACTATCTTTTGATAAAACTCGATCCCAAGCTGAATTTTCAAGTATTTTATCAGCTTTATGTCTAATGCTTAAATCCTTACAAGCAGAGTCCAATAAATTAATTCCTTTGTCACCTCAATTTAAACGTTTTTGTAGTTTTGTTTCAGGTCCACAATACTAATATCCGGGAAGATAAAGTTCACCAGTTAGAGAGTTTATTCTTTTTATCTACTATACCTCCTCCAACGAAGGTGTTTTTATGACTAAACGTTTTCTGATATGATATAACTATATCATCTAATTTTGTCGATAATAACAGGTAACATTTATAAAATCTATTCAGTTCGTAATATTGTTCCTTCTACTATTTTTTTTTTTTTTTTTGTTTTTTTTTTTTTTTTGTTTACTTGCCTCTATCTTGACTGATCGTTTCTCAGTCCTTAAACTTGTATATTCTGAACTTCTGTCTTGATATTACTTTCTTCTTTCATGCGAATTCTTGTTTTTTCTTTTCATATCACTTAAACATGCACAGTCTTGTTATCGTTGAAAGGTTCTGTACAAAACAAATCGAATTTCACAATATTATGAAATTCCATTATATTTCATTAGGTATTTTCTTATCGACACCAACTGCTTTAACACCATCTCATTTACGTTTGCTAACAGCAAATAGTACAATAGGTGTCAGCTATTAGATCAGCTTATCAGCTATTAGATCAGCTTATTAGCACCTGGTCTGTTTTTCAGATCAGCTTTTCAGGAGCTGGTCTGGTTTTCAGATCAGCTTATCAGGACCTGGTCTGGTTTTCAGATCAGCTTTTCAGGAGCTGGTCTGGTTTTCAGATCAGCTTATCAGGACCTGGTCTGGTTTTCAGATCAGCTTTTCAGGACCTGGTCTGGTTTTCAGATCAGCTTTTCAGGACCTGGTCTGGTTTTCAGATCAGCTTATCAGGACCTGGTCTGGTTTTCAGATCAGCTTTTCAGGACCTGGTCTGGTTTTCAGATCAGCTTATCAGGACCTGGTCTGGTTTTCAGATCAGGCTATCAGGACCTGGTCTGGTTTTCAGATCAGCTTATCAGGAGCTGGTCTGATTTTCAGGTCAGCTTATTAGGAGCTCGTCTGATTTTCAGGTCAGCTTATTAGGAGCTGGTCTGGTTTTCAGGTCAGATGAAATAACTAAAGTCTAGCTTTTATTAGCAGTATTTTTTTTTTCTATAACGAAAATCGTTTAATTCAATATATTTGCTTATAATCAAAAATCCATATTTATCCTTCCAACACTCTACAAATTTTTTAAAACTTGTCAAAATTCATATTACTGCCAACATGAACCTTGTAAACATGCTTCATATTTTCCTCATCTTACTTAAACATTATAATTACATTTGCATTGTCTCTTATTAAATGCTTATAGCCATATTCATAAAAATTTTAAACAGCATTTCAAATGTTGTTTGAGCAAAATTCGCTAAAATTGTATTCATAATAGAATATTAGCGTAAAAACGTTTTTTAACTTGCGTAAATCACCAAATCTTAAAAATTAAATGCACCCATATTTAAAATAATTTTGAATTGACGTCGTTGTAGTTTTGCTTCTTGCTTATTTATATTTTTAACTTTGTCTGTATGTATGTATGTATGCATGTATTAAGAATTATGCTTATGTTTGGCACAAGTAGAATGAGTCATCATTATTCTGTCGCCCCGTAAAAAAAATATACACGTACACGTACATATGTATGTATATTATTCTGCTTTCCACATGCAACATCAGCAAATATCATAATTGAAATGTATTAAGCTTCATTACCAGAAAAAAATAAATGTATAATAACCCATTCTTTTAATTATGAAATTATGTAATTTCTTTAACTATTCATATTTGTAGTAGTATATATTCATATTTTAGTATAAATATATGTTTTTAAACTTGAGATAGTAGTAGGGAACTGGCGGTTCTGGATCAATTAAAATTGTTAAATTGTTGCTGAAATTGTTAAATTGTGGGCTGAAATTGTTAAATTGTGGCAATTAAAATTGTTAAATTGTTGCTGAAATTGTTAAATTTGGGTAATTAAAATTTAAAAATTTTAAAATTCTTGAAATTTGATACCTACGAGGGTGGTTCGATAAGTCCTTTAAATATTTTTCGAGGGTGGTTCAATAAGTCACTCTTATTTTTTTAACATAAGGAGTTTTTGTTTACATTAAGTGTATGTCTGTCTGTCTGTCTGTCTGTGGGAATTTGAGTCTGTCAGTGATTTGAGGCGTGTAATAATTTGTGGGTGTCCTTTGTCGGAGTAATGGGTAATTAAACTTTAAAATTTTACCCTACGCCGAAATGCCCAGTTCACTACTACTATCTCAAGTTTAAAAACATATATTTATACTAAAATATGAATATATACTACTACAAATATGAATAGTTAAAGAAATTACATAATTTCATAATTAAAAGAATGGGTTATTATACATTTATTTTTTTCTGGTAATGAAGCTTAATACATTTCAATTATGATATTTGCTGATGTTGCATGTGGAAAGCAGAATAATATACATACATATGTACGTGTACGTGTATATTTTTTTTACGGGGCGACAGAATAATGATGACTCATTCTACTTGTGCCAAACATAAGCATAATTCTTAATACATGCATACATACATACATACAGACAAAGTTAAAAATATAAATAAGCAAGAAGCAAAACTACAACGACGTCAATTCAAAATTATTTTAAATATGGGTGCATTTAATTTTTAAGATTTGGTGATTTACGCAAGTTAAAAAACGTTTTTACGCTAATATTCTATTATGAATACAATTTTAGCGAATTTTGCTCAAACAACATTTGAAATGCTGTTTAAAATTTTTATGAATATGGCTATAAGCATTTAATAAGAGACAATGCAAATGTAATTATAATGTTTAAGTAAGATGAGGAAAATATGAAGCATGTTTACAAGGTTCATGTTGGCAGTAATATGAATTTTGACAAGTTTTAAAAAATTTGTAGAGTGTTGGAAGGATAAATATGGATTTTTGATTATAAGCAAATATATTGAATTAAACGATTTTCGTTATAGAAAAAAAAAATACTGCTAATAAAAGCTAGACTTTAGTTATTTCATCTGACCTGAAAACCAGACCAGCTCCTAATAAGCTGACCTGAAAATCAGACGAGCTCCTAATAAGCTGACCTGAAAATCAGACCAGCTCCTGATAAGCTGATCTGAAAACCAGACCAGGTCCTGATAGCCTGATCTGAAAACCAGACCAGGTCCTGATAAGCTGATCTGAAAACCAGACCAGGTCCTGAAAAGCTGATCTGAAAACCAGACCAGGTCCTGATAAGCTGATCTGAAAACCAGACCAGGTCCTGAAAAGCTGATCTGAAAACCAGACCAGGTCCTGAAAAGCTGATCTGAAAACCAGACCAGGTCCTGATAAGCTGATCTGAAAACCAGACCAGCTCCTGAAAAGCTGATCTGAAAACCAGACCAGGTCCTGATAAGCTGATCTGAAAACCAGACCAGCTCCTGAAAAGCTGATCTGAAAAACAGACCAGGTGCTAATAAGCTGATCTAATAGCTGATAAGCTGATCTAATAGCTGACACCTATTGTACTATTTGCTGTTAGCAAACGTAAATGAGATGGTGTTAAAGCAGTTGGTGTCGATAAGAAAATACCTAATGAAATATAATGGAATTTCATAATATTGTGAAATTCGATTTGTTTTGTACAGAACCTTTCAACGATAACAAGACTGTGCATGTTTAAGTGATATGAAAAGAAAAAACAAGAATTCGCATGAAAGAAGAAAGTAATATCAAGACAGAAGTTCAGAATATACAAGTTTAAGGACTGAGAAACGATCAGTCAAGATAGAGGCAAGTAAACAAAAAAAAAAAAAAAAAAAAAAACAAAAAAAAATAGTAGAAGGAACAATATTACGAACTGAATAGATTTTATAAATGTTACCTGTTATTATCGACAAAATTAGATGATATAGTTATATCATATCAGAAAACGTTTAGTCATAAAAACACCTTCGTTGGAGGAGGTATAGTAGATAAAAAGAATAAACTCTCTAACTGGTGAACTTTATCTTCCCGGATATTAGTATTGTGGACCTGAAACAAAACTACAAAAACGTTTAAATTGAGGTGACAAAGGAATTAATTTATTGGACTCTGCTTGTAAGGATTTAAGCATTAGACATAAAGCTGATAAAATACTTGAAAATTCAGCTTGGGATCGAGATTTATCAAAAGATAGTAGTATTGCTGAAAAATCATTTGCCTATATGGTTACTAACGCAATGAAAGCCAAAACAAAATTTGGTATGGGTGTGGAGAAAAAGAAAAATGTTAAAAAGAACAAGATAAATGATAAAAAACTGTTTAGAACATCAATTAGAGCTGCAACAAAAATACTAAAGAAGGAAAAACCATTAAATATTAACTCAGCAATTAAAATTGCCCGAAAAACTATCAACAAATCATTAAAAGGAAGAAAATCTCAAATTATAGTACCACATGTAATACGTGTACCAAAAATTGGTGGGTTTTTGCCTCTAATACCGATTTTAACTGCTCTGGGTGCAATTGGTAGTCTAACAACTGGAGGTGCTGCTATAGCTAAAGCTGTTAATGCAACAAAGAATGCAAAAAATCAACTTGATGAAGCAATTAGACATAATAGAGCGATGGAATCTATAGCAGTTGGAAAGGGACTTTACTTAAAACCATATAAAAAGGGTTATGGTTTAGTTTACAAAGAGGAATCAAAAAACTCTTAGAGATGCTACGAACAGACCACTATCTGATGTGGACATAAACCGTTTCTCTATAAATATTCCATATTTTAGAGGAGTTTTCATGTTGAATACTCTACCAAAACGAACAAAGAAAATAGAATGTGGAATAATCAATTTAGACGTATCAACAGGACCTGGTACACATTGGGTAGCATATTATAAAAACAACAATGAAAAAGAATATTTCGACAGCTTTGGAAACTTACAACCTCCTTCGGAAGTAGTCAAATATCTTGGTAGAAATATAAAATACAACTATAATCAACATCAGAATTTCAATACATTTACCTGTGGTCATTTATGTCTTAAATTTCTTTATGAAATAACTGAAAATATTAAATAAAAAAGCACAAACATTTATATTTTACAAAACTCTTTCATGTATTTTTATTTATAATTTAAAATACAAAATTATTATATATTATTGCCAAATTGGAAATTGGGAATTTTGAATTAGAAATTCACTCAGCTCGCTTTCAACAATTAAGCTTTGTTCACCTTCTCTACTTAAGCAATATGATCCGCTCGAGAGTTCTTTAATTTCAGCATCGGTTAAAGCATTATATCGCTTTGGGAGGAACATTATGTGGTTTTCCATTTCAACTTTTAGTGTTGGCCCATATTTTGTTGTTACTCTTGACACTTTTCGAATGGTGTATTTAGTTGATGTCTCAAGCTCCTTTATGTGGATTAAGGTTTTATTTTTTAGTGAATTAAATTTTGATGTTAGATTTGTTGTAGACTCCATTTTTGTTTTATTTATTTATTTTTTTTCATTTACTTCTCCGCATTTTGAATGTTTAACTGAAAATGATCTTGAAAGTAGCGATGACGACTTCAAGAAGGCTAATCGAAAATATGGTGAAATAGTGAATAAGTGGAGGGGTAGTGATAGACAGAAAGAGACAGTTATAGAGAGAAAAGGGGTAGAGAGAGATAGAGTACTAAAAAAGAGGTATGGAATATAGATGATGGTATAGATATTTTAAGGATCAAGAGATACTACTTTAAAAATTTAAAAGAGGAAATTAGTCTTAAAGGAACCTTCAAACAATCATCATTCATTAACTTATAAGCAAATAAAATGAGTCAAATCAGACGTACTCTAAACCAATTTATAAGAGATTTTGAAAGCTTCAGGCTTTTCGATCATTGGGAGATGATCAAATTTTTTCAAAATATGCTGGATGAGAACGAAGAATATGGTATCATGGAAGATGAAGACAACACAGAAGGCCACTTCAGAAGCTGTCCTTGGTATAATCCTGAGTGTGAGGAAGGACCAGATACTTGCAGATGTACAATATATTTTTTGCGTAAAAGTATATTAGAAAATTTAATAATTGGATATTATGAAATGTTTCCATCATTATAATAAAAATAAATAAAATTAAATTAAAATGTATTATTAATATAAATAAAATTAAACTAAATTTATCCTTGTTTTGTGTTATTTTTTAAAGGAAAGTTAGGATTCATCTATTCGAATATAAAATAACAGAAACTTGTATGTAGTGAAAAATATAAGGACTTATCCGATTGTCTAAACTGTTTCTCTTTTAATGGAATTTCATAATATTGTGAAATTCAATTTGTCTTGTGCATAACCTCTCAAAGAAAACAAGACTGTACATGTTTAAGCATCATGAAAACAAGACTATGCATGTCTAAGCATCATGAAAACAAGACTGTGCATGTCTAAGCGATATGAAAACAAGACTGTACATGTTTAAGCGACATGAAAACAAGAATTTGCAAATAAGCAAAAACAAAAATTTTTTTGACCTAGCGAAGTAAAGCTAATAAAGAAATAAAAACCATTCACATAATTAATTATTTTTCCAATATTTTATTTAAAATTTTTTCTTAAAAATTTATACACATATTTAACTAATGTATGTAGATACCCAGAAAAAAATTAGACAAAAATTCTCTATTTAAAGTAGTAAAATGTGAAAAAAGGAGTGGCACATTAGAAGAAAAAAATAAATAAATATATAGACTGACTGACCAACTAATACGTACACTCTGTCCGATGGGAACACAAAACATACTTAAACATTTCAGAAATATATACACAATACGCTGAACTTTAATAAAATTAAAAAAAAATCATATATGACAACAAATAAAAGCCATAGGTAATAGCCCTTCATAAAATAAACATATACATATGTACCTTATTAATGTAAACATATTATCAGTATAAAGCAACAGAAATTTCGTCAAACAAAGTCATCTTGTATCCTAGAGAAACCGTCGAAAGGGTATACCTAAAGTCGCTGAAAACCACTTCGTTTTCTGATGATCGCTTTTCAACAAGAAAATAAGTTTGTTCATTGTGACTAATTTAAAAGTACATTTAAATTCAGTCTCATATCCGATCTTAACTGCATCAGAATTTAAGAAAAAAGCTCCTTTTATTCTATTGAATAAAATTTTAATTTAAAACAGTAAGCAAAGATATCAGCTTCAACTTCAAATGATTTTATCACAAAAAAAAACTAGTGATTGTTTTCAACAATTATGAAAATAATAATTTCAATATAAAGCTCCCTTTTGATTTTAAATGTTTATCAATAAAAATAAAAAAAGAAGTAAGTTGACTACCAAAGAAAAAGAAAAAACTATCAGTATATAAGCTGGAGTGCCGGATCAGTTTCATTTAAAAATGTTTATACATTTTCATAAAGCAAAGCAAGATTTCGAAAACAAATGTAGAAAGTGAAGAAAAAAGTCTATAGTTAGAAAAAATTATGTACCCCAAAAATTTCTAACGTTAACTTACTAACGTTGCATCAACTTTAAAAAAATTTAAATTAAGTATAAGAAATATTTCTATTATAGTTGCTATTACTATAGAGTATGTATCTTCAGGAATTCAGTTTTACTTAAAAACAGAAAATCCTCACAAACTTTTAAGTAAACGCAGATAAAAATTAAAACGTTTTTATTTTCAAATAAAAAAAAAAAAAACTATGAATATTTCGCATCTATACACAGACGAATATTTACAACAACAACACCAACAACAAGAAGAACAAAAGACATCAATGACAAAAAAAAAATGTATTCAAAGATTGAATTAAACAAAATCTGTAATATAAACAAATTTCATATAGGCAGACTTTAACGCGAGACAAATTTAAGTATGAAAAAATATAAAACAAGCGTAAGTATAAAAACATATTAAGATTAGGGAAGTCCAGACATATGATAGTATTTTATAGTACCAAATGTCGATACTGAAAACAATTTATTTCTATCTACATATAAATATTAGCGCAAATACACACACACACATAGCAGAATTCATATAAGAAATATCCAAGAAAATTTCAACAACACCCCACCTTTTGCAAATCATGACGAGCCTTAAATTCTCCCTCAGATATACATACACAAATTCCCATGATCATACATACATACATATACAATATATAAGATTAATCTCAACAACACCCCACCTTTTGCAAATCATGACGAGCCTTAAATTCTCCCTCAGATATACATACACAAATTCCCATGATCATACATACATACATATACAATATATAAGATTAATCTCAACAACACAACATTCTCACCTACCTGAAATTACAGATAGTCTTAAACTTCTACAGACGTCTATACACATAGATTCTCACGGCTACATATTACAAGAACACCTCGCCCCTAATAAATCACAATCATCTTAAATTCTTACAAAAATACATACATACATACATACAAATAACCAATTTACCTCAACAACATCCTCACCTACCTCAAATCACGATCAGCCTTAAACTACTATAGACAGACACATCCACAATCCCCATGGATACATATTACGTCAACAACCCTGCCCACCCAAATCATGGTCAGCCTTAAACTCCTACAGACATACAAACACACAGATTCCCCCGGTTGCATATTACTAGAACACCTCACCCCTCATAAATCACAATCAGCCTTAAGCTCCTACAGAAATACACACATTGAAATTCCTACAAACATACACACACACACACACACACACACACACATACACACACATTCACACACAACTACACACGCAATCGATCTACCTCAACTACACCCCGCCCCCTGCCAATCAAACCTTCACCTAAATTCTCACAGACAGACAGACACATCCACAAATTCCTATGGTTACATATTACGGCAACAACGCCGCCCACTCAAATCACGGTCAGCCTTAAATTCCCACAGTCTAGCAACACCTACATTAGCATTAGAAAAAATAACTTTCACGTTTTCCCGTCGTCATTAGGAAAAATCATTTTCCCGTCGGCATTTGAAAAAAATAATAATCATGTTTTGCCGTCGGCATTAGGAAAAATTAATAAACATGTTTTGCGTAGACATTAAGAAAAATTAATAACCACTATTTCACCATTGGTATTAGAAAAAATCATTTTCATGATTTTCCCGTCGGCATTTGAAAAAAATAATAATCATGTATTGCCGTCGGCATATACACTCATATGAAACCTCAAAAAAAAAAATCACCCGTTATCACAATTAATGTAACCCAAAAAAATCACCCGTTCACACAAAGTTAATGTAAACAAAAAACTCCTAATATAAACAAAAAACTCCTAATGTAAACAAAAAACATCAAAGCGCCGCCGAAAACACAAATTTCCAAGAATTTTAAAATTTCAGCAACAATTTAACAATTTCAGCCACAATTTAACAATTTCAGCCCACAATTTAACAATTTCAGCAACAATTTAACAATTTTAATTGATCCAGAACCGCCAGTTCCCTACTACTTTGAATTGTGGTTGAAGTCAATTTATGTGTTGCTTAGCAGCAACGTTCCAAGCCAGCAACAAATAATTTTTTAAATAATATAAAATATTTTATAGAAACTTTGTATATAAAATGACGGTGCATTTTGTTATTGACATGGAAAGGTCATATAGTGCTTAGCGATTGTTTTCTGGACTGGAGGACTTATTCTCAAACTCATTCATCAAAATGTAGAATGAAACCTCCCAACGCATAGATGTATCTATTGCTTGGGAAAGAGATTGTGGGGTGCTAAGACCTCAGATCCATAAATCTACATATATAATTTCCGTACATTTTTTTTTGTCTTTCCAGAGCTTTCTGAAGCCACCAGTTGGCCTAGAAAGCTAAAAATTGGCACACTTATAGTACTTACTGGGACAAAGAACCTAACGAAGCCGGATTTGTGATTTTCGGTCTGGCAGTTGCGGTGCGTGAAAAAAACCATGTTTGAGAATTGCCAATTTTTTCACCTGCCTAATGTGTTTGTCTTTCCATAACTTTTTAAGGCCACCAGTCACCGTAGAAAGCTAAAAATTGGCGTATTTATAGAACTAACTAGAAAAAAGAACGTAGCGTAGTTGGGTTTTCGATACTCGGTCTGAGGGCTGGGACACGTGACAAAAACCATTTTTGACATTTTTCAATTTTTTACAGTATTTTATTTTAGGTTTCCAGAAGTTTCTGAAGCCACCAGTCTGGCTAGAAAGCTGAAAACTGGCGAAAAAGAACCTAACGTAGCCGAATTTTTGATATTCGGTCTGGGGGTTGCGGGGCGTGTTAAAAACCATTTTTGAGATTATACAGTTTTTACACCTTCCTCATTCCTCATTTGCTTGCACATTCCAGAACTTTCTTTAGCCATCAGTTGGCGTAGAAAGCTGAAAATTGGCATATTTATAGTACTTACCGCAACAAACAACCCAACGAAGACGTAGCTGGATTTTTTGTAATTGGGCTGGGAATAAAGTGAATGATAAAACGCATTTATTTAAATACAAACTTTTTTAGGCCTGATTATGCCTGACATATATATACATATATATATATATATATATATATATATATATATATATATATATATATATATATATATATATATATATATATATATAACGGGTGTTTTTTTAGAGGTATATAGCTTCAAATTAAAATAAAACACAAGAAAATCGTTTTAATGTCCATCAATTTAGCTTTATTGGAAGGATAATTTTGTGCCATTAATGTTTAAATATGATTTCGGGCATGTGGCCGCCACGGCTGGCTCGAATAAAGCCAATTCTACAGGTCCAATTTTCAACCACTTTTTCGAGCATATGGGGCCGTATGTTGGCAATAACGCCACGAATGTTGGCTTCCAAGTCCCCTAACGTTTCTGGTTTGTTGGCGTAGACGAGCGACTCTTCACATATCCCCAAAGAAAATAATCCAATGGTGTCAAATCACACGATCTTGGTGGCCAATTGACAGGTCCATTCCGCGAAATTATGCGCTCATCGAATGTTTCCTTCAATAAATCGATTGTGACGTGCGCTGTGTGGCATGTAGCGCCGTCTTGTTGGAACCACAACTCATCCACATTCATGCCATCCAATTCGGGAACAAAATAGTCGGTTATCATGGCTCTATACCGGTCTCCATTAACGGTAACTGACTCTCCAGCATTATTTCGGAAGAAGTATGGCCCAATGACTCCACCAGCCCATAGAGCACACCAAACAGTCAGTTTTTGTGGATGTAATGGCGTCTCAAGGGTATCATGTGGATTCTCTTCACTCCAAATGCGGCAATTTTGCTTGTTGACGTAGCCATTCAACCAAAAATGAGCCTCATCACTGAACAAAATTTTGCGATGAAAATCAGCATCGAGATCAATCTCATTTTCGGCCCATACACCAAAATCACGACGCATTGCATGGTCTCGCGGCTTTAATTCTTGCACAAGCTGGATCTTGTAAGGTCGTAAGCCAAGATCTTTGCGCAAAATCTTCCATAAAGTTGATGGACAAAGCTCCAATTGCTGTGCACGGTGGTGAATCGATTCATTCGGGTCCTCTTCAACACTTTGCTCTACAGCGGCAATTGTTTCTTCGGTGCGCACTGTTCGACGTCTCTGCGGATGCGTATTATCACATAGAGTAAACGTAGTGCGAAAACGATCCATGGTTAACCGAATTAATTGCTCTGATGGACGATTATGTCGACCATAAAATGGACGGAGCTTGCGGTAAACTTCGCGAACTGAACCATTATTTTCGAAATAAATTTGCACGATTTGCAAGCGTTGTTCTTTTGTCAACCTGTTCATGATAAAATGGCAAACCAAACTAAATATTAATCACTTGACAGCTGACAAAATGGCCGCCAGTTAAAAAAGTGATGCCAACTTAAAGTTCTATACCTCAATAAAAAACACCCATTATATATATTATATATATACAACGAAGTCCTATATATAAATTTGTTTAATAAAGCTGCACTAAACTTCCGAAATTTGTTTTTAATACAAGCATTTAACTTTAATTTGCTTTTATATTAAAAAACATATATTGAGACTTTTCACGGACAGGCTGATATACTAGTATATTATATGATTGCTTTAGCAGAGATCTACTTAAGCAAGATTTTTTACGGTTCCGTACTCAAAACTGAAACCCATTACGTGATAATTATTTTTGCCATTCAGTCCGTCGGTCTGCTAGTTTTTTATGCCCGTTTCTATGCCCCTCCATTGGCAGGGGGCTACATCCGAAACTATCCAACCGATTTTTATGAAATTCTTAGCAGAGATACATCTGCGATATGCAGGCTTTATAGTTTTTAAAAACTACGACCAAGAAGGTGGCATATGAAAATGTCTGCTTCTTCGATACTACCATAACCGATAATGATTTAAAATTAAGATTCTTTGGTAAAATACAATATAATCAGGAAACAGAAAACATGATGATTTTACCCATGCATCTTGCAACTTCTGCTAGATTGCCGTAAGGAAAAATATTTGATTTTGTTGTTTTTATGTTTTATTTGAACTTTTTAAGAAAAAATTCATACATTTTAAACTTAAAGCTTAAAACTGGCTAAACAATCAGACCCGAAACAGAATGTCCCTAACCAGCACACAAATGTGTTTTTCGGAAATAATCCGTACCAAATATAAAAAATTGGTTTAGCGGTTTGAGCGTGAAAGCGTAACAAACAAACATATAAACTCAATTTCACATTCATAATATTAGTAAGGATTTTTAATTTAATAAACTATCACTATTTTCACCATTTTCACAACTTGCTTTTAGCTTAAGGCAGGATTTTGTCTGCCCCATAAATATCTTTGCATTATTACATTTGTTCCTTATAAATATCATCATATTTTGTTTGGATTTTGGATTTGCCAAATGAATTTTTTATTGCAATCCTTATCGCTATTAGCAAAAAAAAAGTAAATCACAAATAAATTGTATAGAATTTTGTAACAAAAAATTTTTATTTTAAAATAAATCCCCCTTATCACACACAGAACAAAAGCTTTAATGATTGATTCTCTTTAGAATGAAAAATCTCTACCTATAAAAGCCAATCGTAAAGATGCAATCAACATCAGTTAGTTAAAAGTTAAACAACGTACTACAACTAAAACATTTTCTTATAAAAAATGCATTTTTATAAAATTTTCATTTATGTTGCTTTGATATTGGCTATCTTCGCTGCTCAAGGTCAAGCGGGATGGTTGAAAAAAATTGGCAAAAAAATCGTTAGTTATATTAAGAAAAATTTTAATTTGTCAATAGTTTAGAATATCTGTTTCTTTTTTTCAGGAACGTGTGGGCCAACATACACGTGATGCCACTATACAAGGTCTTGCTGTTGCTCAACAGGCAGCAAATGTTGCTGCCACGGCCAGAGGTTAAGAAGGAAGAAGTCGTATAACTTGGACTTAGATATAATAGTAATTTATTTTGTAACTTTAATAAAAAATATTGGAGTTTAATAAAAGAATTGGTTGTAAAAATTTTGCATTATTAGAAAATTAATCTCATGTATGAAACAAAAGCCATAAAATGTATTTGGCAGTGCATTAGTCTACGGTTTGCAAGCTCGATTTACAAGAACTTCGGTTTACAGTTGGTATTTGCTGTGAAATAATAATTATTTCTAAATGTTCGTACATATTTTTTCGAATAATTTGATTAAAAAAATATTTCTACAGTAATACAAGTGAAATTAATGCCCTAATTCAATCAAATTTAGGATGTTTTTTGTTTAAAAATATTTATTTAAAAATATTAAAAATGGTTGTTGGCTTTGATAATGAAAAATAAAAATATTATTACCACCTTTTTAAAACATAAAAATTAATGCCCTAATTCTGTTCGACGATTGTTTGAAAAATATATGGTCGGTTGGTTATTGGTTTGCGGCACAGTATATTCAAAATACATTATGTCTGCAGCAAACTAATAACCAACCGACGATATGTAAAAATATGTGTTGGATATAATGTTTGAAACAAAATTATAAAGCATATACACGAACCTTCTAGTATAGACAATAAATAAAAATTGTTTTAAAGAATCACAACTCCGTCTTTTTTTCGTCCATAGACAAGACGACACAATTGGCGAACAGAATTAGGGCATAAATATTCCGAGTTAAATACTTTTATCGTAATAGCTTACTCATAAATTAAATGGAAGTAAATCTGGACTTTCCCTGTACTCTTCAAGTATATATAGACGAGCTTAAGGGCCAATCCCACGATGTCGACAACGTTCGACTTGTCGCACACTTACATTCAAAACAAAAACAAATTTTAATATTTTGTTATATAACAATATTGTTTCAAATGTAAGTGTACGACAAGTCGAACGTTGTCGACATTGTGGGATTGGCAATAAGTTTTGAATTGGACTTTGTATTTTTTCACGTGTCACATTGGATAAAATTTTTACCCCGGGTACATGAAAATCTTAACGCGATACAAATTTTTAATTTTTTATTCGGTTCATCTCTTATTCTTTTAAAGATATTTAACTTTTAAAGTTAACTTTTTTTACCTACATACTTTGCTCTGATGGTTTTGTCAATATCAGAATCATACCCTTCCCTTCTTCAAGTTTATTATATATAGGGTCCACCAGATAACTTTTTTTTTTTTTGAAAATGCTATAAAACAATACTGAAGCTTCGGCTGTGTGGCACGTAGCGCCGTCCTGTTGAAACCAAATGTTGCCAATATCCTCCTCTTCAATTTTTGTGAACAAAAATTCGTTCAACATGGCCCGATAACGATCGCCATTGACTGTAACGGCCACTCCTTGCTCATTTTCGAAAAAAAAATGGCCCAATTATGCCTCTGGACAGTGACTCGTTTTGGGTGCGTCGGCTTTTCAATGTATGCGTGCGGGTTTTCTGTGCCCCAAATGCGACAATTTTGCTTGTTTACATAACCGCCAAGATCAAAATGAGCTTCATATGAAAAGATGATTTTTTTGGCAAAATCGGCATCTTCTGTAAGTCGATTGCAGGCGCACTTAGCGAAGCGAATACACAACCATATTCGTTCAGCGGAAGGATAAAACTAATTATCTGTCAAGTCAGACATGAGCTAAGTGTTACCATTCACGAAATAAGCACTAGTTGAAAAAAAAACGTTAGATGGCGGACCCTAGCTACACCCGGTGTGCTTCGCTTACCCATTGTCTTCTCAATTTCATTTATATTGATTTGAAAGTGTTGCGCAATATAAAAATTGCATTTTGCCACGCCCCTCCGCCCGCAGACCGAAAATAAAAAATCAGACTTCACAGTGTCACCCGCCTGAATATTCTGAAGATTCCCTGAGAATTTCATCAAAATCAGCCCAGCCGTTTTGGAGTCCATACGTTATATACATACATACACACATCCTCTTTTATATATATATAGATATAGATAGTATTACTAAAAACAAATTTTTATAGCATTTGCGACTTTGACCCGTGAAGGAAGGGTTCCGTACGGACACTAGATATGTAATTCAATACGAACTTTAGCTATATAATAAATAGTTTTGGACTTTTTCAGTTTTTGGGTTCTTTCGCTTTTGATCGTTTTTAGTTTTGGCGTTTTTTTTGGGTTTTTTCGGTTTTTGGCGCTTTTTTAGTTTTGACACTTTTTTCACCCCTTTTGTCGATTTTTTTCGGTTTTTGGCGATTTTTTTTTCATTTTGGCGATTTTTTTCATGCTGGCGATTTTTTTCATATATGCGATTTTTTAGTTTTTGGCTATTAATTTTTTTTATTATTGTTAATTTTTTTCATATCAGCGATTTTTTTCATTTAGGCGATTATTTTTAATTTTGGCGCCTTTTTCGCGTTTTTGCGACTTTTTCCGTTTTTGGCGTTTTTTCAACTTGGCGACTTTTTTTCATTTTGTAGATTTTTTTCACTTTGGCGATTTTTTTTTTCATTTGGGTGATTTTTTTAGTGCTAGAATTTTTTTTTTAATTTTTGGCGATTTTTTCGGTTTGGCGATTTTATAATTTTCGGATTTGTTAGTTTTGCCGGTTTTGAAACTTTCAAGAGTTTGTCTCTTACGGTTTCCAAGATACAGCAATTTGTCAAAATTACATAGTCAAAATTGCATTAACTGATAGAACATCCTTTATTTTAAGTTTTTTAAATTTTAGTGTTTATTGTTGTAGTCTATATAAAAATACACTAATTTTACAAATTTCAAGTATCAATATACATATACATATACATATATACATATATGTATGTACATACAATTGTATATTATTGGATTTTAACATATTTCGTTGCTTGTTTTGGAACACCCTTTAATTTTTAACTCTCATGTATTTGTTATTGTAGCGGGCAAGGTTCTACATACTCTGTCCAAATTTCAGATCCGTAGCTCTTACGGTTCCTGAGAAAATAGCGTTTGACGGACAGACGGCCAGACGGACAGCGTAGCGAAAACAATAGGGTTCCTTTTCACCTTTGGTGTACGGAACCCTTAAAAAGTATTTGCTTTTTACTTAAAAAATTGTTTTAAAACCTCAATAGCTAATGGACAGAAACGTTTATTTTCCCCTCGACTCTCTCTCCTAACCAACTAGTCAGCTTAGCAATAAGACTTGCATAGTGTAAATTAGGACTTAATAAAAATATTTCATTCAATAAGAATTGAAAATGCTGAAAATGCTGCCCGATTAAGAAATTATTCCTGATTAAAACTCATTCTAGTTCAATTAAATTAAAATGGCTCAGTAAATTTTATTTTATTCAAGGTTTGGAAGCATGATATATGAAGTTTATTAAAGAAATGTTGTATGAATAATTAATTTTTTTTTTTATTTGGCCTACAAAAAAATTCTTAAATATAAAATCAAATCAAAATCAACCAAATATATTTATCCCATACTAACACTTTTATAACATTTTCATAATAGCCACTTTTTATAAATTTGGATGGATTGTTAATCTTAAATAAATGATCAAGTTAAAATAAAAGTTGCATACAATATGAATAAAATATTTCAATATGTTCATATATACATATGTACATATACATACATATACATATATGCATATGAGCAAAAATAATTATGTTATTAGAAATATATATACACACACAATTACGAAATATTTTCAATTCCGGAGGAAATGACGAGAAATATAATTTTTAAGTTACATATAAATGGGCTTTCTTAACTCTGGTGAGTGCCAAAACTAATAGCAAATCTCAAAACCATTCAAGAAGTGTCACGTACTCTACAACAATCTACAATAATACAAAAACAAGGAGCCTGCACGTACTGCGTATTAACAAAAAATTAAGAGGTCAGCTAAGCTGTCTCCACCACCTTCAAGTTTAATATTAATTATCAAAGTTCATGGAAAAGAACTTTAAGTTCTTGCAGATATTGCACTTTCATTTTCTTAACGAATGAAAACGAAAAAAAGCTCCTCTAAGCAGCTTTAATGCAGGAATAGAACTTTAACGAATGTATGTATACTAATTTACATAAAAAATAGAAAGAAAAGAAGTAGGGACATAATGCAAAAATTTTGCAAATTGTTAATTGGAATTACATACCTTTACACGGATTTACACAATATTTATAATTAATTATACACTTTAAACTACTTAAACACACTTTATAGAAACACTTTCACTGTTTGTTTTATTAAATTGAATTAATACTTTGGTATAACAACCGATTGATTTCACCGCACAAAACCTTACGACCGATCAAGTTAACTACTCTTATTAAACTGATGAGAAATAGCAATGCAACAAGTAGCGTTGTCAACTCTTGCATTTTAAAAAGCACTGAAACTTGGAAAAACGCTTAAATTGAAAAAAGGCACTAAATGTAAAATTCTTCATTTTATTAAAACAAAAATCGTATGCAAACGTATCTATTTGATAATTTTCAAAAAGTAACATATAAATTGTTATGCATATACTAAGAAATATAGATATCCAGCCTTATTTTAGATTTTATCGTAAACGACATGCTATCGAAAATAGACCTTTTTATTGAAATTAAAATTTTATGGGCCTACCTAAAGTTTAGAACTATCAAACTTTTAAGATACGGGCTGTAAAGTTTTATTGTCAGCGACAATTTACAAAAAAAAAACACAAATTCGAGTATTATAAAAAAGTTTTCTTTGAAAAATTTATTTTTTATCGCTTACGATTAAATCGAAAAAAAAGTCTCGATATATTAGAGCAACAAAAATAATATAAAAAAAGATATAACATAACAAATTTTCATTTCATATAAAAATCAGTTTCTCTACGAAAACAAAGATTATTCAAAATAAATCTAATGAGATAAATTTTATGTTGTATTTAGAATCAAACAAAATAAATTTATAGTAAATTAGATACATTTATCCGTTCGTCTTAAATGTTTTATTATTTTTAAAATATAGTACGAACTTGATTTGCGAAACCACCGATCATTGCAACACCCTGATTAGTCCAACAGGTAATTTTTTACGTTCTTACAATTGCAAATTTTTTCAGAAAACAGTCATATATACAGACATATAAACATATCGCTCAATTACTTCAATAGTGGCACAACCCAAAAAAACCAGTTTAGCAGAAAACGCGTTTTAAGTTTTCAATTTGCATACAACTTATACCTAATTTACATTAAGCATTTTTTTCATGAAATTAGTTGCATGAAAATTTTTTATTTGTCAATAGGAGGTCATGAGGAGCAACTTATATCAAAAAAGTTGTCAAAAATGCATCAGAGATTCAATCTACGCAATTAGCAAATAGAAAAAGTTGCGTGCAACAAAATTCATGAAATTTCATGAAAAAACGCTTAATGTAAATCAGGTATTAGTGGAGAAATGAAAAAAAAATTCTGCTGTCAGAAGGTGATGGTACAAGCTATTTATATGAAATTTGTACACAAGATAAAATACGAAATGCCGCCGCATCTTTCTGCATTTTAATCATATATATATATATATATATATACTCCAACTTTTTCCGTGTTTATCAATTTAAAATGATTTCCCCTCTGAATATAGTTCTGCAGAAAGTTAAGAGTCGATTTAACAAGTGCTCTTGAAAAATTGATTCTTATTCAAAAAATTAAAAAAAAACTGCTGCAAATAAAGATTTTTTATGCTCTATTGATGTGTAAAACAACGATTTTACAACTTCGCTTAATTAATGATTGTTTAAAATATTTTTTTCATGGTCTGCTAGTGAAACTTTTCGGTATAAGCATTAACAGCGGTTTTCTTTCGGTTGCGCAAATCAAGCACACTATATACTCGTATACATACATATTTGGTTTATTGCGCTTGTACATATCGATGACCATGATTTTTGGATTTCCGATGTTTCAGTTATAAATTTTAAAAACTGTTTCTTAAATTAAATAACCAAAAACCTAACCGTTGTGGAATTAAAAAGTGCTTTTAATTTAAAAGCTCATCAAATGGTTAAATTAACACATATTATATTGAGGCTTATTTTCGATTTAATCGTAAGAGACAAAAATTAAAGTTTTCAGGAGAATGTTTTTTTATAATATTCAAACATGTTTTATTTATGTAAATTGTCACTTACCATAAAATTTTACAGCTTGTAACTTAAAAGTTATCAACAATTTTGCTGTTTTGATAATTCTAAACTATGGGTGGGTTCATAAAGTTTCAACAAAGAAGTTAATTTTTTAATATATGTTGCTTGTCATTAAATCGAAAATATGACTCGATATATTGATTTATCTGGGTATTTTGGATCAAAATTTTCTTCTCTACTAATTAAATCGATGTAGCTCTATTTAATACTTATTGGCTGATACATATATTACATTGTATTTTTCTGCACTATTTCTAAGAGCATTGTTCTTGTACATACTAAGAGCCTATTAACATGTTACGTACCGCTCAAGGAGGTGGGGATTTAAAAACTCCAAAAATAGCGTAAGATATAGCCATATAACTACTAAACCAAAATTTCCACTTTTTATGAAGTCAAATTTATCGTAACGAATTCGTTAATACATTTCGGTAGTTTGTCTGAAGAAATTTGTTTCGAAGACGTGTATTTAACATTTATTTGTGTTAATAATAATCTAAATTTTGATGGACCAGCATCAGCAAAGACATTGCAGTGAAGAATTTCAAACTTATTAGAATTCGTAAATGTACGTTGTAAAAAAAGCAAAAATCAAATACTAAATTTTCTATATTATTCCAGAGAGCAAGGTAAACTACGAAAAATAGAGGAAAAAACATATATATGAAAGAAAAAACACAAGCGCATCTGGTTGCATTTCGTATAACTTGAGTTTTTTAGTATTCTCCAATGCGGTAAAAGTGGTATGTATGTATGTTCAAATGAAAATGGTTTCATTGATAAGTTATAATATATGTTTATTGAACTTTTTGTTGTTATATCTATTAAGCTCGAGATCAATTTTTATAAAATTATAATTTATTCTCTCTTTAAAAAAACGACACTAATTTATTAAAATATTTCATTCAATAAGAATTGAAAATACCGAATTTAAGCCCGATTAATAAATTATTCTTGATTAAAATGCATTCTAGTTCAATTAAATGTAATATTTATTAATTATAATTAATTTTTTATATGTAGCTCAAATAATTAGATAACAGTTTGTTATCAACGTCATTAATACGTTTACATATGAAAATAAATATTTTTGTTAGGTAAATAAATTTCATTTCGAATTTTTGGCTTAGTGCCACCGCCATGAAAAGAAAACACTAAAAATCAACAAAAAGCGCTGAAAATTTGAAAAATCACTAAAAACGGTGCAAAAATCACCGAGTTGACAACGCTGGCAATAAGTTAACGAACAAAAAATGGTAGAATAGAGGAACGGATGAAAATGCTGCCACTATGCGGGGAAATTGTTCAAATCTGTAATCTATAAAATAAAACGGAAACTAAAGTTAAAAAATTAACAGCCTTATTTATAAAACTTAAAAAGTCTTTATAAAGATTTTTTAAAACAAATTTTCATACAAAATTTTTCTTAAAATACCTTTATAAAGCTCTTTTATGTTTTATAAATAAGGCTGTAAATTATTACGTTTAATGAAATGCATACACACATATATTATTAATTGAAGCTAAAAGAACGGAAACAAGTCGCTTATGGAAGTGATCAGCACTTGAATAGACTCCATTATCGTGCCTTCGGCTCAACATTAAATATATTTAAAATTATTAAATTACACTATTAAAATTCATAGAAGTATACCACTCTATCACACCTATGCAAAGTTGAACTTTCATAATTTGAATCATCAAGCTATGGTGTGAGCTTCGAAAGTTTTGCATATATAGAAATATAGAAATAGAATAGAATAGAAAAATATTTTTTACTAACTTAAATTCCTTTCTGCTTGTAATAAAACAATTAAAAATATGTATATAATGTATTATATATTAAAGAACTGAGTAATTTTTGGCTGAATTTGCTAATTTTTGTTTTTATAAAAAGTGCCTCTGATTTGAGTAGAGCTTTGTAGTGGTCGTCAGTCGTATTTTCATTTTTGTGTAAATATAAATTCAAATTGTTCAACGAATCCTTCATAGCTTCCCTGGAGGGCTGTGAAACAGTTTCTTCAACTATGTCCTCCTCATCGCTTTATATTGTGATTCTAGTGTGCGCTGATTCGAGAGCATTATCAACAATATCCTCATCCGTTCGAAAATCTGCAACAAGCAGCTCATTATCGTCTTGAATAAATTCTTGAAGAGCACAACGTAACCAGGTTTCATAATCGTGTTTTATGAAATTTAAAACATCATATAATAATATTAAATTAATATCTTCTTCATACCACATTGAGTATTGACCAAATCCTGACAGCCTGAAACAGTTCGATATATTCTGGCTAGTGGCATCAATGTCCCATGCCCTTGTTATATGACGGATGCAGTCTAGTAAGTTAATATCGCTTATGCTATTGTCTTCTTTGCAAGGCCCTGTACCATTAGTTTTCTTCAAGTTAGAGAGAATTTCAAGTTATGGAATTTCAAGTAATAGAAAAATTGATTCTATGTAGTTCAAGTAAATTTCATATGTATCACATATTTATATATTTAAATTATGTACATACATACATATGTATGTACACATGTATACATTTTTATATCGAAAAAATTTATTACTTTATAATAAATAGATATACCAAACGGACGATACAGTCGTCTGTATTCTAGATTGTAAATGTAAATAGTTTTAAAATTCATTAAATTACTTGTAAGCTAATAAATTCGTGTGTAATATGTGTGCATGTAGTAGTACCAAATTCAAACGCTTATAGCTCTCATAATACTAAACCGATTTCAATAAAATATATATATTTTCTGTACAGAAAAACCTTTGAAACCATACACATCTTTTTAAAATCGGTGTAGTAGTACCGGTGTAAAAGGAATTACAAAAAACGTGTTTGTCTATTAATTTCTGTTATATAGATATGACAAACATTAATAATCATTAATCATTAATTATTAAACACACTAACACTGCAAGCTAAATAAAAGCTTTTAAAAAAAAAAAGAAATCATATTAATACCCTAAATATTTTCATCTCCTACTTATTTCATTGATTCCCAAAATGAAAACGCAACGGATATACATATTTAGCAAGATTACACATTTGTCCACTTTCCCCATATAGTGGCAACATTTTGTTCCGTTTTCTTATTCTAGCAGTTGTTTTGGTTCGTTCATTCTTCAACTTCTTGCACCAGCGTTACCGTTGAGAAGAGAAAAAATAAATACTTATAAAATAAGAGTTAATTTTAAAAAACAAAGGTTGAAATCAAAAAAATTATCAAAACTTAAAAAAAATATTTGTTATTATTATTTTTTTAAATTTATTACAAAATATTTCTATAAATTTTTTATGCATTGCAGTTCTATTGTTTTTTAGGCTGTTTGAATAGTTATTAAAAATTTTGAAATTGCGCATCTGTATTTTTGCTCGAGTGTAATACAAACTTCAAAGTCAACTGAGAACAAGCGAATAGCATGCACTCACAAGAACTTATTAAAATTCTGTTGGATTACTTGGTTTTTAATAATTAAAATTTTTTTGAAAGTCCATTCAGCGGAAGAACTAATATGTGACGACTTAAATACTTATCAAGAGAATTTTTTAAATTTGAATATAAATATGTCGTCCAAACAGTCTTTAAAATTGCCTATTTTGAACTAATAAGTTGCAGGCCTAAATATGTATATTGAAAGTAGTTTTTGTGTTTGCTTAAATAATTATACCAATAAAAGCCGGAAAATATTTGCTAATATTAACTCTTGATAAAACTTCAGTACATAGCTCTTGGTAAAAATAAACCCTCTGCTTCTAGTATCTTTAGTATCGCTCTTTAAGTATATGTTAATGGAAGTGAATTTATTTATTGTTCTATTGCGGTAGAATATTTTTGACACCAAACACAAAAATTTATTCGTTATGGTCAGGTGATCAATTCGAATATCAAGTTGAAATCCTACTTTAAATTGGTTCCAAATACATATTTATATGAGTAAGTGTATTAGTAAAAAAGTGAAATTGAGCATGTAACAGCCAAGTAACTCTGAAGCCACATATTCAATAAATCGCTTTCAAGTTCATCACACATACTGCTTTTTAAAATTCCTGTAAATTGAAAGATGTGACGTAGGCTGCACGCAACTCGATATTAAATTCCATTTTAAAGGTGCCATTAAATAATTAATTAATTTCGATTCGACTATCAAATTGCAAAAGTCATTACCAAGTTGGCTGTGAAGTTCCAAATATAAAAGTGTATGGTAAAACAATTTGAAATCCAACTTGATATAAAATTGAACGTTCAGTAACTCGCTTTCAAATTGATAACACATACTACTTGTGGAAAATCGTCAGAAATTGCGTGAATTGCCAGCCGTAGCATAGGCTGCACACAAATTGATAGTCAATTACATTTTCAATATGCTGTCATTGAGGAAACAACTCAAAATACTCACTTCAATGTGCATCAAATTATAAGATAGTAAATTCATTTATCTATTGTTTTCTTGCTGCAGAATATTTTTTCTAACACCAAATATGAAAACTTATTCAATTTAATGGTGATCAGCTGCTAAGCTCCATTAATAAGTTGATAAAAAAAATCAGTATCAAGTTGGCTATCAAGTTCCAAAAATAACAGTGCGTTATACTTAGTTTAATTATTGTTTTTCGACCTTTGTTTCTATATTTATGATATGATGAGACTAAAGTTCATATTGCTCTATAAGCCAAATTAAATGTGATAACTATTAATGAGCAAATAACCACCAAGTAATGCAAAACATCAAAAACTCAACATTTTCTAAATTTCTTTTCTTCACTTATTCCTGCTTTTTAATTAAACATTTTCAATAATATTTCTATATATATTGCCAAAATAAAAAATAATTAAATTTATTCAAGAAAGCTTTAACCCACATAAAACAGGATTTCAAAAAAGATGTACAACAGTTTTTAAATTGGTTAACTCGTGCAAATGCAAGTTCAAACACTTTTACAAACATAATTACACTTTCGCCACTTGCAGCCTACTTTTAACTCAACTGACAAGGAATTTTGTAAGGCAGTATTTTTTCATCACTTGCAGCAAGTAAATTAAAAGTTAAATAACAATGTTAATTTATTAAAAGTTTGATACAAATAAACCGAATCGCAGCATAATGTCATTTGTAGTTTTTACTTATTTTTAATATATTCATAATTTGATATCTTTAAATATTCATAAATCAAGCAGTTAAAATTCTGAGACATAAATATTATTGAAACGACACAAACAAAGTTCAATGCTATCTGGTTCCCTTAAAACTAAACTTTTATTGGTTATGGACAGCTAACAAAAAGTAAACAGACAATTTGCAGGAAGTCTGACATTTTTTTCTCGAAATTTTCGTTCACAATACGTACACAGAACTTACATGAAAGTAGTTGCATGTCTAAACTCTCTTCTAAACTAAAGGCCGGGGCACAATGAATCCGTCATACGTTATACTTCGCCTTTTTCAACTGACATTATCGCAACGATTGAGAAGGTTGTCACAATGAGTACTTTATTGACGGAAGTATTTGAACAGCTTCAATAGGTCGATTTCCCATTTCATTTATTAAATTCAATTTTTTTTTATTTATTTCGTTTATTTTTTTGTTTAATTTTATTTTTGCTGACACAAAACACAAAAACATAATTCAGAGCATACCAAAAAAAAACCAACCAATATCTGTCAAACTACTCAACGTATGCAAAAAGTTAAAAGTTGACCAGTTTTTGTCTTTGCGTTGACGGACACGTAATGAATGTAACAGCCATCATAAGAAACCATGTATTTCAATTTAGCTGTCAGTTGAAAAAGGCGAAGTTCAACGCATGACGGATTCATTGTGCCCCGGCCTCAACGGGGCAAAACTCCACTTTGCTCGCACAACGGTAACGCTGAATGCTGGTTGCAGCCTCATTCTCATCAGTCTAATAGGAGCAGTCAACGTGATCGATTCGTGTGCGGTAGGATTAATTGGATATAAGAATAAAATTGCAATAAGTTTAATTAAATAAAAAGTTGTGAAAGTTTTTCTTTGAAGTGAGTTTAAATTGTGTGATAAACAAGAAATATTAATTGTGAAAGATATGTAAGTAATTCTAATCAATATTTGCAAAATTTTGTATTTTTTTATTTGCCTGTTGTGTTTTCCGTAAAAATGTGTATACGTTCGTTAAAGTTTTATTTTACAAATATAAAAGCTCTAGAAAATTCTAGAATATTTACAGCTTTTTCGGCTTTTCGTTAAATAAACGATTGTAGATGTCACTTGAAAATGAGCTTTAAGGTTCTAGCCCTGGACAAGGACTTAGCAACTATATGAACCGTTTTAAAAGCTGAACTTGGAAAAATAGTTCATGGCTTTCGATCGATAAGTTTCCAGCAGAGGGAAATTAACGATTTGAATAAGTGAGCTTTTGGAGCTTTTTCTTTTTCGTTCAAATAATTAAAAAATACCCGCCAAAAAATCTCATCTAAGTGTCAAACGAAATCAATTCATAATGTATTTCCGTTCTATTCATATTTAGTAAGATAACGCAATTGTAAAATTTGTCCACATTTGGTTCCGTTTTCTTATTCCAGCAGTTCTTTTCGTTCATTTTCCAACTTGTTTCAATTTCGTTTTTCATCAGTCCAGCGTTACCATTTGTCAAGTTTTCCCTTTTTTTGGAAGTTTTTTTAGATGCCAAAAAGTTTTTTGAAAATATGTATAAAGTTTTGTATTTTTTTTTTATAAATATGTACATAATTTAACTTTTGCAGTATGTTGAATGAAAATAATAAGTGATGTTTGTATGCAATCAAACGATCTTAATGTATTCTTACTCCCTTATTACTGCAACAGTGTCTAATTCTGTTTACTCCCTCTTAAGTACAACTATGCTGTTTAAATGGCTTTAAATTTTAATAAATAAATAAACAAATAAGAAATATATTTTTTAATGTATGTTATATTTTTTTTAAAGATCTCTAAATCTAAATATGTATAAATTTAACTTTATATTTTTTTTATTGTATGTTACATTTTCGATTTTAATCGTTTTTCATAAATATGAAGTTCAATTATAATTGAAAAATTTCTGTTTTGTGTATTGTAAATGTACATATACATACATAAGTACATATAAATACCTGCGCTTAACTCTAGCTGCTAGACAAATATTTGTGGAATATATACAGCTTTTCCAGTTTAGTTTTCGAAAAATTTAGGTGTCACTTGATAATCTTAATTCAGAATGAGGTTCTAAAGTTTGAATAGTAAATAATAAATAATGAGCAGAGCGAATATATGAAAAATAACAGTTTTGTTAACTTATTAAATTAATAAATTTAGAAATCTGGAGATCTTTCAAAAGCTCTAATATAGATTTGTGAACTGAAACATTGAAACTGTGTTGCACATGTACAACCTTATTCATAAAATTTTAAACAAGTTTGATATGTATTTTATAGTGCGTTCACATTTGAACAAAATCTACTACTTACGAGATTTCGGCCAAAATTTAGTAGATTTCGTGTAAGTTTGCCGTACAAAACAAAATCTACTAGATTTTGCGGAATTGAACTTAGTGATGCAACTATGGCTTTTCTTAACCCTTGGACAAACACATTGTTCTGGCCAGGCATATTTTATTTTTGAGCGTTAATTAAGATACTTCTAGTTAAGGTAGATACCTGTATTTCCCGGTAGCCACCTAAAATATTGTTGGCTTTCTTTCTGTAAAAAAACCAAAAACTATCGTTCCAACACGACGAAAACTGCAAAAGAAAAGGTTACCCCTCGAACAAACACATATGTATGCCTGGCCAGACCTATAAGCACCCTAGTAGCCCTATAAGCCCTTGAATCTTTCATTGGAAGGCCGTTGAATATTCCCAGCAACATGCTGCCTAAACAACAAAGCGGCCGTAGTACACTGAATTCCAGAAAAGATTGCAGAATTTGTATCACGCAAGACGAAAAGCTGCGTAGGAAGACACGTTTTACTGCACCAAATGCACTAAACCTGTGTGCCAACAACATTCTAAAGTTGACTATACTTGTTTTTCATGCATTCGACAAAATGAATAAAATTTGTCTTACTTTTTTATCAAAACAATATAGGAGCATACTTCATTCAATTCAAAGGTACGGTACCCTTTTTGCCATACAAATGCATGAAAACCCCAGACCGCTATGGTCTGGCCAGACATACGTGTTTGTTCGAAGGTTTCAGAATATGTGTTTGACGGGGGGTTAAATTGTGCTAAAAAGTACACGTCTGTACTAAAAAGGTATGCGAATTGGCTACATTGGAGCTATTTAGTTGTAGTATAGGAAAAATTGCAATTAATGGTGTTTGTTTTCGATACGAAATCTTGATAAATGTAAAAAAAACTTGGTATAAATCGATTACTATAAAAAGTTAGATTTTGATTAAGAGTTTAATTGAAATTTTAAATTAAACCTTTATCTGTGAGCAAGTGTGTGTGAAAGGTGTAAGGGGTCGTTTTTCAAAGATATTTTTATTGAAGGTTCATAACACAGATTTCCCTACAATATTTGCTTTATTAAACCTGGATCTTCCCACTCATTTCAAGCTGAAGTCCCCATACATTTTTGAAGTCATCAAAAAAAATTTCTACAATGATATCTCTCTCGAACCATCTAACCGATTATGATCAAATTTGCGGTATTCGACGCAGTTTTTCAACTCCAAAAATAAGTAAATGAATCCTGAAAACCGATCGACAAACACTTTTGGAGTCATTGAGAATTTTTCGACAATTTCCCTCAATGAAATCTTGCAAACCAAGCGTTTGATTTTAATCAATTTTGCAACATTTGACGTTAATATTTGAGTTTAAGAGTAATTGGATTTTTGATTTGATTAAACTGCTAAGCAGTTTAAAATTTATTTGAAATATAAACTTTTTTCGAGCACTTCATTTTCGATGATTCTCCAAGCTAAGTTTTAGCTAACTCTCTAAACTGATACAGAAATAAGTCAAAGTTCAGCGAGAAGATGTCAGTATAAAATTCATGTTGATGTTAACCTTGTGCTGTTTACATTTTATATGGCGCGATAGCAAAGCGTCAAATATGATGGCTGACAAACAAAGTGATCACGGTTCGTACCCGTTCTCGTTTCTTAAAAAATAATTTAAAATTGTTTAAACTTTGAGCTAACCAAATAATGTTAATCAATAGTAAGCTCAATCAAAATTAACTACAAAAAAGAATTTTTTTTTTTGTTTGATTTGGCACAAGCTAACTCATAATGACCTAACTCATGGTAAGTTCGAAACTGATGCACTCGCCCTGAGGCTACTCAATACTAAAACTGATCACTTTTAACATGCAAAATGAGTACGAATTTTAACCACCTCTGACTAATTTTTGGATGATAATTCAATAGTTTTGAGTTAACTCAAATTCCCACTGGGAACATACATCCATACAGACATCATCGTAAAAGTAGTGGGAATAGATTCCCATTGCTTCAAGTGGTGTAGATCTGATGAAAACTTGATTTTCAAAAATCAGAGTAAAATCAGTTGCTTCCATTTTTAATAGCGTGAAGTTAAGAAAAAAATTTTTTAATATGGCACAAAATATTTTTACATACGATAATTAATAAAACTTAACATGCATAATGTCAACTGAAATGCAAAACCACGTAACTAACAAAAAATTCGTAATCGCACTTTTAATAAATTATTTCAATTATTTCATACCTTTATCATAAAAATAACCAGCCTAATTAAAAATTAAAATAAAGAAACTTTACTTCAATTACTTTCATAATTTTGTCTAATTTTGTTTCTCATTCTCTTATAAAGTTAAAAACAAAATGTAGTTACGTCCTCTTGCATTTCAGCTAACGATATGGATATGGATATGGCTATGTTTTAAAGAAAAACTTTTTATATTTTTTCCAGATTCCTCAATATATTTGAACCAACTTTGCCGTATAGATTTTTTAAGTCAAGAGGTGCGAACATTTACAAAGACTGGCCAGTAATAAAATAAATTAAAAAAAAAACAATAATAATAAAAAGGAATCTAACACTTTAAAGTGAAAATAAAAGTTCTTATATAAAGAGTGATACAACAGCATCATTTCGTACGGCTAGTGATTATCACTAATTTATTTTGTTAAGTTTTTCGAAAGGTTGGCAAATTATCAAAGTTTAATGGATGCTATAAAAAAAACTCTGGCACCTCCAAGCTAAAAATCAACAAAAAAATCGAATTAATTTGAGAATAAAAATAAAGAAAAAGTTTGTATACAAAATATGTGAATAAAAATTAACCAAACATAAAATAAAAAATGGGCCTATATAACCTTATTGTATCAAAATCACCAAAATCAATATAAATAAATAAATAAAAGCAAAAATGAAAAAAGAAGAAATCGAGAAAATTAAATGAAAAAAATAAATGTTTGTGAAAATTGCGCGTTATTTCAAATCGTATGGTTCGTGATGGCTGCTCTTTTTCGCGCTTTTAATACGTCGAATTTTTCGGTGGATGTGAAAAATGTAAATAAAGTGTTTGTTATAGATCACAGATATACATATGTATAAAAATTAAATACATTAAATTTTAATTCGGTATGAAAAATAGCATATATATAAAAAGAAAAAATTAATATTTCTAAGTAGTGAGCGAAAGATAAAATCAAAATGAAATATATTAAAAGAAGTGCACAAATAAAAAATTCAGTAGGCCTCTATAATATAAAAGTAAAGATAAAGAATTCAAAAAAATTAACAAGGCTAAAGTGAAAAGAAAAAGTAAATAAAAGCGATTGTCGGTTTCTATTTTTCACGCGTTTAAAATGTCTCTATCAGTTTAAGATTATAGCAAATGTTGGTTACATAATGGCGATTACTGTGAGTTGCATTCGATCTTCGAGTATCGACTGTTGAATCATGAGCTGGCAACACCATGGAAATATTCTTTGCGTAGCGAATTTTCTGTCTAAATGAATTTCACTTTCGACGCTGTATTGCAGTATAAAGATTTTTAAAATTTAAGGTGGCGAAGTTGTTGTTTCGAAACCCAGTTTTAAACTATATACATACTTTTGTTAGTTTTAATTAGGTTGGTTGGTTCAATTAGCATAAAGACTCAGCCCACAGCTGACACACTATTGTCAACAATCATGATGGGTGAAATTTACAATGGCGACATGCTCCCTCGAATGGCGCATAATACTAAATTCAAATTCGCTCGATCAGAGCAAGCCTTATCAAACGGGTAGACATATTAAAATATTTAAAATACAGCACTTCAAAGTTCAGCAGCAGCAATGTGAAAATCAGCATGACTACTGTCTTATAGAGTCAGAGCGAGATGACAGGTTTGTACAGCTTCGAAATATTGTAAGCAAACAAACAGCTGATGAGCATTTCGGGGCTATTCTCATATTACGTAACGATATTTTTGGAGTTTTTATGCCCCCCGCTGGGATGTTACGTAATATGTGAATATACTAGGGTGATCGATTATTCGACTTTTTACAGAAACCGGTTTTCGAATAGTTCGAATATTTGAAATTATGAAAAACCCGGTTTCGGTTTTTACAAATCACGAAAAACCGGTCAAACGGTTTTTTTAAATAAGAAAATTATTATACAAAAGTTTTGATTTTAAATTGCTTTATTAAAAAAAAAGAGTTAACAGTTCATGTAAATACTATAAAACAATACAAAAATTAAAGGTAAAACATAAAAATCAACTTCATATGCTTATGTATTGTACATAAATATATATATATATATATATATATATATATATATATATATATATATATACATATATATAATATATGTACAGTTGAGGAATAAACTACACAGAGAAAAAACTGCCTCATAGAATCAATAAGATTTTCTCTATGAAACGTTTTTAGGCTAAGGGATATCCCAGCAGAAAGAAGCGAAGATTTTTTCATAGAGATTCCTTATTGTTTTTATGTGGTAAATCTTATTAATTTTATCAAGAAGAAAACCACATAAAATCAAGAAGAAATCTTATTATTCACAACTTTTTTTTACTCAATTTCCGTTATTTTTGGCACCAAAAAAACATTCCATAGAGAAAAACTTCTTGATTCTATTAGGTTTTCTTATAAATTGTAAACTATAGAGATTTCTTATTGATTTTATTAGGTTGCCTTATTGATTTTTTTAAAAAGGTTTTCTTCTTGATTTTATTAGGCTATCTTATTGATTTTTTCAATAAGGTTTTCTTCTTGAATTTATTAGGTTCCTATATGATTATGTGTAAAGCATCTTATTGATTTTTTTAATAAGGAAATCTTCTTGATTTTATTAGGTTTCTTGTTATTTCATTTATGTATGTATGTACGTACATATATGTATGTATGCATGTATATAAATAAACATTGAGACAATTTTTTAATGATCTTTTTCGTTTTTGTTCCGTAATATCTCTTCTGCAGGGACTTCAATATTCGTACCCAGTTAGCCAAATCGTCGCAGACGACATTGGGTAGTATGAATAAAAAAAGTATTTGCTTTTTACTTAAAAATTTGTTTAAAAATACAAAAAACATACACATATTTGGGGTTTTCAAACAAATTTTTAAGTAGAAGGCAAATACTTTTTTTTATTCATATTACTCATTGTCTTCTACGATTAATGTACGACATGTCACAATTTAAAGGAAATCGTCGACAATGTCACATGTTTTGTCATCAATTAAACTTTTTTGAGGACAATCTGAACGACAATGTCCCCCGTTTTGTCTTCAATAAAGCCGTGTTGACGACAATCTGAGCGACATTGTCGCTCATCTCGTCTTATGTAACCTCGCCTCCATTTGTATGAAATATTCGTCGACGATTTGTATGGCGCTGTCTTCAATATGTCTTGTACGACTTACCATTGTTTTATGTACATATATAATAGTAGTATGTTTTTTGGTGAGGAATAATCTCTGGAAATACAAGAGCCTTGGAGTGGAGATTTTCAATACAGGTTGGGTGACCAGTGTGTTGATTAATTTTTAATTAATTTTAATTATATGAAATTTTTAAATATATGAAAATTATAATATATTAAGGGCCGTTATTACTACTTGTCTGATTTTGTCTGCCCGATAAATAGCTTTGCATTGCTACAATTTAAATTTTTTTATTGATGTCATTATTAATAATAATAATATTTAATGGACAAAAAAATATTAAATGAAGGTTTTATAATGCAAAGCCATTTATATATCTGATAAAATCATGCCTTTAACTAACGACAAGTTGTAATAATGGCCCTAAGTACGTATAAATGGGTAATGTGAATACAAAAAAGGCATTTGCAATTTACTTTAAAATTTGTTGTAAAGTCTTAAATGTATATGTACTTTTTGTTTGTTTCAAACTAATTTCTAAGTAAAAAGCAAATCCTTTTTTTATTCACACTACCCAATATTTATAAGCAAATATGTAATTAAAAAATTCAAAAAGATACTGCTAACAAAACTTACTTATTATTACTATATTGTGTATATTCCTAAGTAAATACATATGTAAATGAAAATAAATAAAGTTTGTATCGCTTTTTAAGCCAAATTACATGTGATAATTATTAATGAACAAATAACACCAAAGTCTGTTGTAAATATTCTGACTAACAACACATAGTTGAACATATAGTGATGGTAAAATTGAGCTTACAATACAAAAAAAAAAGCTTTCAGCAAATTGAAATACGATGAATCAAAACAATTCACATATTCCATTTGCAATAAAATGCTAAGTATATAAAGCAGAAATCTACATCAACTGACACCACACACAGTGGACCAAACACAAAAGAACGCTGATGATGAAGGTTTAGTGGCCTTCGAAAACGGCTGGCTGTTCCGTTCAACTATGTGTTGTTAGTCAGAATATTTACAACAGACTTTGGTGTTATTTGTTCATTAATAATTATCACATGTAATTTGGCTTAAAAAGCGATACGAACTTTAGCCCGTTCAAATCACAAATATAGAAACAAATGGAGTTCGAATAATAATTAAAAATTAACTAGAAAATAAATAAAATTTTCAAATAAAATCAATATGTATTGAGTTTTATTTTTGAAAAAATCAATAAGATAGCATAATAAAATCAAGAAGAAAACCTTATTGAAAAAATCAATAAGATAGCCTAATAAAATCAAGAAGATTTCTTCTTGATTTTTTTAAAAAGGTTTTCTCTATGAAATTAATAAGATTTCCTTATTGAAAAAAAAAAACCATAGAGATTTCTTATTAATTTTGTTCTATTTTATGAGGTATTTATTAGGCACTGTTTTCTCTGTGTATACATACAACCATAATTTTTAGGGTTTGTGGAAACTAGGGAAGAAATTAAAAAAATTAAATATGCCAATATTTAGGGTGCTAATCAATATGTTTATAAAAAAAATAAAAAAATAATTATAATAACACCTACAGTAGCTATTCAAAATACATAATAAAGAAGTCTACATAAAGGCATAAAATAAATGAAAAAATACGTGCAAAATGTTTGATGTCGTCAACTTGTTTGAAAATTCTGTGATTTCCGGTACCAAGCCTTCAACAAATGTCATCCAAATATGTTGTTATTATAATTATCTTTTAATTTTTTATTTTTTGTATAAACAAATTTATTAGCACACTAAATATTGGCATAATTAATTTTTTGAATTTCTTCCCAAGTTTCCTCAAATCCCAAAAATGATGGGTGTATGTAGAGTTTAATCCTTAATGGTATATACATATGAATGTATGGACAAGGTGGATATCTACCTCTATATAAAATATGAAGCAAAATGGCAACAAAATTAAACAACACTTTTTGCAACTGTATTTTTACATACACTGCACACCATAAGGCCAATTAAATTCGCCTCTGCTATTACCTCATAAAATAATTTCTCTCAAATTTCATGTTTCAGTAAATGTTGCCATGCTCAAAAAAGCTTAGAGATTTTACACTAAAAAAATACTTACGAAAATCAACAAAACATGCCAAATGTACAAATCGAAAAGTATTCGACTCAGCCGGTTTTTAAATTGTAAAAAAACCGGACTATTCGACATTCGAAAAATCAACATTTTGAAAAAGCCGACAAACGTATTTTTAAAAAACCGGGTTTTAAAACCGGTTGAAAAACCGAGTCGATCACCCTAGAATATACCCTAAAACGCGTATTACAGTAATTTCCGCTGAATTTATTTTATCAAAAAGTTTTGATTTTTGATGCAATTAACAAGGCAACTAACTATCTTTATGCAAAATTCCGTTAATTTATTCACTAAAACAAGTGCTTGCTTTTTGAATTACTTAAGCGTGTAAATCAAGTAAACGGAAACTACTGTAATCTAAAGTACGATTAGCGCTTCCAACTGCAGTCGAAGATCGAAAGTTAATAATAAAAAGGCCAATTCATATATTACAAATAATTAATAATTATAATTATTAAAATGATCTAATATTTTAAACCGTCCGATTCACGTTCATCTCGATTTAAAAAATATGGGCAATATCGGTAATGAAAAGTGTTATATGAATATAAAATATAAACTATAAAATAAATATATAAAAGTTAAAAACTAATTAAAAGTGCTTTTAAATAAATGTATAACAAAATAGTTATAGAACAAAATATTAAAGTCAGCATTCAATAAACTGAACGATCATCTTCAATTTCAAAGGTAATTGTTTAATATTTTTACATAATCCTCAATAAATAAGTACAGATTCCAATATTCCATAAAAAAAATTAAGTGGTACTAAGTTCAAAAAATTTATAGTTGGTCGACAGTTTCTGGGACTTGACCATAGGTTTTCATTGCTCGAATACAAATTCGAAAAATTGCAGAACGTGCCGAAATGTATTTTCCATAACATGAGCATATTTTTTATAATTTAATTAAAAAAAGCACTTTATTGAAATTAAAAAAAAATCAAAAGCTCAAATTTTTTTAAATTCCGAAAAAAATTATTTTGAGGGTTTAATTGAATTTCAAAAAAAATATCCGAATTATTTCGTTATGTAAACGTCCATGCCATAATTTTTCAAGTACAAAAATTTAATTACAAGTGTACATAACACTTTGTAAATAACATCGTAACATTTTTTTCTTTAATAGAATACAAAATAGTCATAGTAGAATTCGAAATACAACACTTGTAATTGGGTCCAATATTTCGAAATACGAGTATTTGTATACTTTATTACATATGTACTTACACATTTTTTTTGCAGTAGAATGAAGCAAAGCACGGCATTCGATATCGAACGGTTCTTAAAAATATTTCTTTAGAATTGAAAGGCGAAAAAATGTGTACTTGATTTAAAGGTTGTGAACATTGGTAAATGTGCGGCCACGGGGTCGACTCTGTAATTCGAAAGGAAAGAAAATGCTTTCGAATTTGTATGTTAATAGCACGCATATTCGAAAGTATTTTCTTTCGTTTCGAATTACAGAGTATACCCCCAGATCAATATACTCAGCGTTGCCATTTTGGTGCTTTTCAGGTATTTTTTTTTGTGATTTTTTCCTTTCCAAATACCCGAAATTTTGGTAAGTACCCGTTTTGGAAAATCGGGTATTTATAGTGCTTTTACAATTTCTCACAGTGTTTTTTTAATATTCAGAACTTTTACAATTGAAACATTTAACTTATGGCTTTTTATAGGGTATAAAAAATACAGAAAAGCTTCGGAGAATGATCCAACATTCACCAGGTGTCTTAGAAAATTGCATAAGAGGCACTTTGTATTTGTTGTAATTTTAAAATAATTGCGCTGTCTAGCGATTTATTATGGCATAGTGAAACAACAGATTTGCTACCTTTCCGTTATAAAAACATTAAGTACAAAAGCATAGTGCTTTTTATCCGAAAGTTTTTTTTTTTAATTTTTATCCTATATGCTCACATTGCTTTTGATGATCCAGGAGTTGGCATCACTGAATATACATATTTAACTCTTACGGCAGATCTTTTGTTTACAGAATTGGGTTGCGAACTGTACTAAAATATAAAACTGTAGAACATATCGCTCATTTACTTCAATAGTGGCACAACTCAAAAAAACCAGTTTTGCAGAAAACGCGTTTTAAGTTTTTAATTTGCATTCAACTCGATGGAGAAATGAAAAAAAATCTTCTCTCAGGAAGTATTGGTACAAGCTATTTATATGAAATTTTTACACAAGATAAAATACAAAATGCAGCATCTTTCTACATTATTAACTCAAAAAACTAATTTTTTGAGTTATGCCACTATTGAAGCAAATGAGCGATATGTATTTTATGAAGCGAAAATTTTTGCCAAATCACGCTAAAAGAAAGTTTCGTTTTAGAAACTAAATAGTATGTACCTATATTAAATGCAATTTCGCAAATTTAGTGCCATTTTTTTCTTCCCATTAAGAGAATAAAAGAAGTGGGTTGAAGATCGGAACACTCATACTCAATTAGGATCCAATATTAGTTTAAAGTACTTAAGTCCAAGTGAAGGCGCAATATTTAACACCTAGCTCGAATATACAATTCGAATACAGACTCGAAAAAAACACTTTTATTTATTAGCTTGGATTCGTTGATTAATAATACTGATATTTATTATTTAAAACTTCTTAATTTTGATGAGTGTTTTAAATAGAGTTTATAGTTAAATGTCAAGAGATTTGCTGCAGCATGCTGTTATATTTAAAACAGTTCATTATTTAAATATTTATTCGGTGGAATTAGCATTAAATATTTTTTATTGTTGGATAGTAGTATTTGGCATATATGTATGTATAGAGATAGTATATAATAGATTATATTTAATATTTTTCTTTCTAAATTTTAACAATATTTACTATAATTTTTATTTCGTTGATTAATTAGTTTTACTCGTATGTAGTATATGTTTCGTATAATATTCTGTTGTCAAAAAAAAAAAAAGTTCGTTCAACAACGAACGAGCGTGTAAATGTGTAAACGTGAATATCAAGTCTTTTAATTCTTTTTTCATGTAGTGTCGTCTTTGGTGTATTATAGATGTAAATTATTTTCAAGAAAATGACAAAGAATTTTCATAATCCATATAAATATATGTAAAGTATTCGCCATAAATGCAAAATAAAGCATAATTTAATAATCATTTTTCAAAACATTTTTTTTATTTTGTATAAAACTGTTAATGTTTTTTAGTTTTACTTTAGAAAATGAAAACACAAATTTAAAATAAATAAATGATGGTGTTATTTAAAACGGTTTTAGTGTATATTGCTTTATTGGTGTTAAGTATACAGAGTATTTTTAAATTAAAAATTAATTTAAAAAAAATAAATTCATTACACACATTTATAAAACATTAATACAATAAATACATTTGAAATTCTACTTAATTTCTACAAAAATAAAATTTTTATCAATTACCATAATATTTAATCATAATTCCTTATTATTTGCTGAACACTTTTGGTTGTCAGTTCAGCAATTATTTGGAAGTTTATTTTGTAAACTTTTTTATTATTTGAGTTGCAGGCGTCAATATCAAAAGAAGTAAAATAATAATATGTATACAAATATAAAAAAACTAGAAACTAAAAAATTAATTAATTAATGAAAGATAAATTCATTACATTTTACAAGCTAAATATAATATCAATATATTTTTTTTCTTCTAAAAATTCCCTAAATGCATGCATAATTGATTTTGTAACACTGAAAGCAATTAATTACCAAATTTTTAAAAACATAAATATTTGAAATTTTAATTTGTTATTAAAGTTTTCCATTACGAAAAATTCATATCCCATTTTAGCGCACACATACTACGTTTATACGCGCACTATTTGCAAATAAATTAACTCACTGTTTATACGGCATAACAAGAGTACAAAAACTTGTTAGAACTTCTATAGTAAACTTACTTACGTTCACAAAAAAATAGTGCAAATGTGCAAAATTCTCGTAACAAATAATAATTTTTTTAATTGCAATTATTTGCTTCTATCAATGTTTTTGTGCAATATTTATCCATTTATTGTTTTTTTGTTACGAGCATCAAATATTTGTAAGCGTGGCAACCTCAAGCATTTTATTTGCGAATAGTGCGTTAAACAGGAGTTGTTTTTGTAAATAAAAAATTAATTCGCCGTTTGTGCGGCAAAAAATATAAATAAAAATATAAAAAAAATATTTTTATTTGCGGATAAGTCGCCCGTATAAACGTAATAAAAATCACCCAAGGCGAGTTCATACTAATTACGTAAGGTTATTGTTAGTAAAGGGTCCGCCAGATAACTTTTTTTTTTTTTTTGAAAATGCTATAAAAAAAACTACTGAAGCTTCGGCTGTGTGGCACGTAGCGCCGTCCTGTTGAAACCAAATGTTGCCAATATCCTCCTCTTCAATTTTTGTGAACAAAAATTCGTTCAACATGGCCTGATAACGATCGCCATTGACTGTAACTGCTACTCCTTGCTCAATGGCCCAATTATGCCTCTGGACCAAAATCCGCACCAAACAGTGACTCGTTTTGGGTGCGTCGGCTTTTCAATGTATGCGTGCGGGTTTTCTGTGCCCCAAATGCGATAATTTTGCTTGTTTACATACCCGTCAAGATCAAAATGAGCTTCATCTGAAAAGATGATTTTTTTTTGCCAAAATCGGCATCTTCTGTAAGTCGATCGCAGGCACACTTAGCGAAGCGAAAACGCATTGGATGGTCAGTTGGCTCATTCAGCTGAAGGATAAAACTAATTATCTGTCAAATCAGACATGAGCTAAGTGTTACCATTCACGAAATAAGCACTAGTTGAAAAAACGTTAGATGGCGGACCTTTTATAAAATTTGTATATATGCAGGGCTGCCAGATAAAATGATCGAAAAATCGTCGAAATCCCGATAAAATATAAAATAATCGTAATTTCATACTCGAAAAATCGTCAGAAAAATCGGACAAATCAAAATGTTTTTTTTTAACATGTATACTATCCAAATACCTGAACGTATTTATTTTATTCCATCGACTTCACCAGCAGTTTCTGAAAAACTGGCCATAAAAAATTACATGTGTGTTAAAATTGCACTGATAGCGTGCAAACGTTAGTCCAGATTCACACACGTCAGGTCTGAGTCGTCAAGTCTTGAGTTTTTAGGAGAGAGAGGAAAAGAGAATGAAAAGGGGTACAGACTTGACCGTACCAGTCAAGTTTGCTTTTTCGTTTTGTTTTGTCATTCGTAATACTCTACTACAACACAAATTGATGAGACTTGATGAAACAAACTTGACGGTGTGTATGAACGTAAATGCAGGTTCAAAAGAAAATTGAACAAAAACTGATCAGCTAAACCTGATGTGTGTGAATCAGGACTTAGATGGCGGACCCTTTATAAAATTTGTATATATGCAGGGCTGCCAGATAAAATGATCGAAAAATCGTCGAAATCCCGATAAAATATAAAATAATCGTAATTTCATACTCGAAAAATCGTCAGAAAAATCGGACAAATCAAAATGTTTTTTTTTTTTAACATGTATACTATCCAAATACCTGAACGTATTTATTTTATTCCATCGACTTCACCAGCAGTTTCTGAAAAACTAGTCATAAAAAATTACATGTGTGTTAAAATTGCACTGATAGGTACAATACCGGCCATACTCATTGCACTTTTCACCCAAAAACTAAACTATCTTCAGTATAAACACTTTTGGTCCCATAACTTTTAAATGTGGTGTTTTTTGGGGAAAATTTTATGAACCATTTTTGTTTAGAATTAATAGCACAATATTTTTTCTGTACATATCTTTGCCCTAACTATGACCTATCATGTTCCTTTAATGGAATCAAACCAAGTTTTTTGGAAAGGCTTTTTTTCAACTTCTCTCGCTAAAAATTGAATAGCGATAACTGTAATCCGTTTGCATTATTTTATAAGGTAAGATCTGTAGATTATATAGCCACATTACATTTGGAACAAATATGCATAATTTAATACTCGTAATATAAGGATCAAAACATCATATACCAGTTCATTATAAGCTTTGTTATGTATTTTGAAATTATGTTACAGCTCGTGATCCATTGAATATAACTCAATCAAAACTAGACACAAATATAGACGATAAAGGAAAATATATTTATGTATAACAAAATCTGCGTACATACTTCCATATGTGACGAGCAAAATAGAAAGGGACCCAAGGGTAAAAACCGGTTTTGTTCAGGAGAGCCATTTTAAAGATTTAAATACGTGTATCTTTGGTGTACCATCACATCATAAAACGCGCATATCTCTGGGAGGGAACAGTTTTGGGGCATGGGATCGGTTTCATGCGATGCTCAGATGTTGTCCACATAAAAAAAGTGAAAATTGATTTTTTACCCTTAGATCCCTTTCTCTATGCGCTGTCACATATATGTACATAAGTATGTATTAGTGTCCTGCACAAGATATCTTATAAGAACTTTTAAGACATGAGGGATTTTTCAAATGTTTTACTACAGCGAAATCTTCTAAAACAAACGTTAACAACACTGTTTGCAAGAAATTTGTTTCAGTATTATAGGTATAGGAGTAAAGAAGAAAATACTTCGTGACGGAAGAATTTGTGATACTTGCTTATTTCTACACGTAAGCGCGTGTAAAAACGTCATGCATGTATGTGTGTATGATCTTTTATTTTTCTGCGCACATGCAAAGGCACACACATGCATTAACATTAGTTGTATGCGGTTAATCACATAATAGCTTACCATCTACATATTACACACACATTCAAACGTACAATATGCAAAATAACAACCATACACTAATCAACATTACTTCTTTTGAGTGTTTGTTACAAACAAGCAGTCTTTGGACATCGCTTGTAAACACTGATATACACGTACACCAATACATCCATCGTGCTTCGCTTATAGTACGACAGCATTTATTATTGGTTTAGTATAATACATGCAACGTGAATACATTTAAAAAAAATGACGTATTTACATTTCAAGACTGTTTACGCAGGTCTCTAGTATGTATTATGTAAATTCACGAACAAACCATTATAATTCTTTTTACAAAAAAAAAAACATTTTCTTTGAAGATTAAATATCAATAATAAATCCCAATTTTCTACTAAATCATCAACAAATAAATTTTTTCCAATTAAATAATATGCATATGTATATTTGAATTCTAAAGCGGGTGCTAGACACATCAATATTCAGCTTCAATATGTGTGGCTGTGTGTATTTTTTTATAAAAAATATTCTCACCAATAGTATATGTTTGAATATTTTTGGTAAATAAACGCACACTACCACATATATTGAAGCTTAATATTGATGTGTGTGGTACTCGCTTTACAGTCGGTTTTTCAGACAAAAACATTTCATATTTGGACTATTGAAAAATCGTCAGGTTTAAGGAAAAAATCGTCGAATCGTCATTTTCTATTTTCGGCACCAAAAATCGTCAATATGAATGAATAAATCGTCACATCTGGCAGCTGTGTATATATGTAACAAAAAGTAATGCCCATTACTTTAAATAATCGCTTAAAAAAGGCTCAGCAAAAAATAATAATTTTTTAAAGTTGCATATTTCGGTAAAAAAAAATTTCAAAAATTAAAAATGCTTTTACGTATATAAAGATACACCTAAAACTAAAAGTTCTATTATTAAAAACAAAGCAAAATTTTTTTTTGGTTGACCTTTTTCTGGAATTACCCACATGTTCATTTATTTTTTTTTAAATCTGTTGTTGGAATACCCTAAAAAACCAGTCGATTACAAAGTTACAAAAATAAATAAAAAATATTTTAAGCAACGTTACTAATACTAACATGCATAAATTATGCTTTTAATCAACAACTAAATTGCACGTGTGATTTACTACTGCAGTAAATATTATTAATACATATTTAAAAATATATTTATAAATATATACATATTTATGCATATTTGCTACAAATAAATAAATAATTGATTAACTTTTCTAATAACTAAGTTATAAATAATTGCATTTTGTGTATTTAAAAATCTAAAATTATGTCAAATAATTTTGTTTGTTTGTGTGTATATTGTGAGTATTTTTCTTGGTTATATTAATATGTATGCCATAAATATAATTAATTATTGCTTTATTGCTAACGTTGAATTTTGGATATAATAATTTATAAAGCAATTAGTTTGGTTTTACAATGTGACTCCTGCCACATTTCTTCCAGCTGGATTTTGCTACTTGCACTGCGCTCTGGCGGAGAATTTTCAGCCGAACCCATTGTAGGTGTCAATACGCCGGTCTGTAAGAAATGTATAATAGAAATTTAAAAAGACGTTCTCAGTTTTTTCATTTTATTCCCCTAAAACAAAAATTTGCTATCATGAATTTTCAATGAATTTTTGTTCTCTTCGAGAAATATGTTTTTTCAACGAAACTACACAGACATTAAAAATTTAAAAAAAAAATTTTTTGAATCAAAATAGCATACAGAAGAGCATCTCTTCTTAACATTTTAAATGTTTCTTCAGATTCTACGGAAACATTGAAAATGAAGCTAAACAATTTTTTGGTGAAATCGATAGATTTGCCTTAGAATATTTGGTAAAGCCTCCAGCTGTTGATGGATTTTCAAGCATTCTTTATAATAATATTTTAATTTGCTTCTTACTTGTTGCATATTATTTTGAACAAACATGGCGAACAAATTCCCAAAAAAAAAAATCATTGAGGATAATGGGAATGTTCTTTGAAGTTGCCATATGTTTGAGTGAGCAAATTTAAGGTTGGGATTTAGTGAACAGAGGGAAATTTTATTTCACAATAAGGTAGACTATTTTAGTACATCAGTTAAACTATATCACTTACCTTAGTGGCGATTTTCCTGGGATCCAAATTCAAACCAATATTTTGTACGCCTTTGGCTATTTTAGACAGAGGACTTGTCATTGATTTAAATTGATTTAATTTACTGGCATTAATAGGTAATTTTAAATCTTTTGGTGACATTGAGCTACGGTTTTTATTATATCGAGAAAAGGAAAAGGATTTTTTTTTCGAAGAAAGAAAAAAAATAAATACAATGAAGGTTCTTTATTTTTATTTTTTCATATCTATACATATCTATACAATGAAAACATTGTAAAAAATTTAAATAATTATGTGTGCATTAAAGATTCTAGTGCATAAATAATACATTTAATATTTTTCTGATATTATTGGTTGACATAACACTTAAAAATAAAATAAATGTTGTGAAAAATTTAACTAAAATCGTGACTATTACAAAATAATTCGTTTTATAAATATGAAATTTGTTAAGAAATTCGTTTATTCTTGGGGCTGTTTGTTACTCATGATTAATGAAAAATTTTTGTGCGAATCTTAAAACGATTTTCGTGGGATGAGTTTTGTATGACAATTATTGCGGCCTGTAGTTTTTTTAGTGATTTCAAATCGAAGTAACTAAGAAATTTAGATCTTTATTGTTTTCATGTAAGCTTTAATTTTCTAAATGGAATTTTATAGTTTTTATTTGAATTTTCGAATATTGGGCCTAATTACGAGTGTCGTATTTCGACTACGAATACTAGAACAAAGAAAAAATGTTGCAATGTTTTTTATTTCTTTTATGAATAATTATTTCATTTAAGGACAAGTTTTTGTATTTTTTTTTTTATTCATGTTCATCACGATTTTTGTTTTCGTTTTGCCTTTATTTCACATAATTATGAATTCCAAATTATTTATAAATAAATTTTATCAATATATTAATTCCATTGTGACGGTTGTGACTACGATACTCGAATGCTCAAATATTGAAAATTTAAAAAATGGTTGCGGTTCCCAAGGATGTTAATATTAAAAACACAAGGATGTGACGGGTGTGACCTTACAAATATCAGCTTTTACAGAATTATTATTCTTAGCATATGTATATTCTGTAGAATTTATTTTAAATTCATAAAAAAAACTTATTCAAAAATGTGACGGGTGTGACATAGTATGAAAACTCGAAAAGTTTAAAGAAATAAAACTTTTTATTGACTTCATTCATAAAGCCAATCAATTTGGCTTTCATATTTTTTCGGTTGTCTGTTCTTTCGTTTTCTTTCTCGCTTACTTTTTCTTTTTTTAAATCAATGATTCTTTATCCATCATAGTATTCTTTGAATTTTTTTTTAAGCTCTTTCATATTTTTCTTTATTTTCTTCCTTTGGTCCTGCTTTCTATTTTTGACATTCATTGCGGAAAAAAATTTCAGAGTTGGTGTGACGGGTGTGATTTAGTATTTGCCATAACTAACGAATATTAAAATGGAGGTTTACAAAATTTTATATATAATTAATTGCGCTAAGTTTTTTAAATATATTTTAAATTATCAACCATTTTGTTATACTTTTAAAGTTTTTAATGTGACGGGTGTGACGAAAATTTTTAATATTTTAGCTAATTCACAAAACTCTCATTATAAAACATACAAAGTTGAAACAAAAAAATTTTAAAAAGGGTATAAACGAAAACATAACATAAAGACCAAACATTTAGAAGGAGAACAGAGTGATAAAATTGTTTCCACTTTAAAAAATAAAAAAATAAAATATATTATTATTCTCTTGTAGAAATTACCTGCATGATTTTTATTAATTTTTCCTATGGTTATACCGGAAAAATTTGGCCTAAACTAACAAACAAAATTTTAAAATTCTATTTAGCAAAACAACAATTTAATAAAATTAAATTACAACCAGTGATGCCATTAGGATACGAAAGATACATTTTTCGTATCTTTTGATGACTCCATATACCATGTATAATCCTGACATTTTTCGTATCTTTTGAATCTGTACGCAAAATTTACAGAAATAAAATATTAAACTTTCTGTCTCTGACAAAGATTGTTAAAATTATCAATTTCGTCAACAGTGACAACTAAATACAAAAATAACATGTATTTTGTTGTTAAGATTTCTAAGTTTTTCTGTCGTCTGCTTATTCTTGTGTATGTGTGTAAGTGAAATTTTAGAAGAAAATAATAACGATCTTAATAGTGTTTTCGTACCTAAAATTAAAACCTGGTTTTAACGTTAAAACCATAGACAGCTGATTTTGCGTTCACACTGCAAGTTTGATAAATTCAGGTTTTAACTCACAGACTGTCATGTAGAAATATGTGTATTTGTTGCTGTATTTTTTAAACTCAGAAATTTCACGCGTAAAATTCATTAGTATTTTAAGATAAAGTGAATTATTTTTGTTATTAGTTTGTTTTCGTTTACTGTTTATACAGAATTAAACTCATACAGCCTTACTTATAAAACTTAAAAAGTATTTATAAAGGCTTTTTAAGAAAAATTTTGTATGAAAATTTGTTTTAAAAAACCTTATTATAAACACTTTTTAAGTTTTATAAATTAGGCTGTGTTTATATAAGCCTCTTAATTTTTATTATTTACTGTACTGTAACAATAGCTGTTTACTTTCATTTGACGCCCACACTATAAATACGGCACACATTTTTTTGTCGTACAAAAACTGATAAAAACGATTTAAACTTGTTAAAAAATTAATTATTTTGTTTTTGTTTTGTGCACACATGTTTATAATAAATACATACATACATGTCAAGTGGTCTAATTTAGACCACCGGGCTATCCTAGTGTTAAACGTTAAAATTGGATTTTAATTTTTTTTTTCAAAATGTATCTTTTTGAGAAAAAATGTATCTTTCTGGAAACTAATATGTATCTTTCTCGAAATTTCACTGGCAACACTGATTACAACCATCCGCACTTAAGTAACACATTTTAACAAATTTCATATAAATATCCAAAAGAAAAGTTATGCATATGTGTGTATAAATTGTATTAAAAGTATATGTATAAAAAGAAATTTATAAAAAAAATATTATAAAAATATTGTATTAAAAATTAAATAAATACAAAGAAAAAAGTTTTACAATACCAATTACAATACATAATAATAATAATAATAATAATAATAATAATAATAATATCTTACGAACCACTACAAAGAAATATGATAAATAAATCATGTACATGAGGTATTTCAAAATTATATCAGTTACAAGTAAACGTAACATCGTATGTAGTTAAATTATGTAATGAACAACACGCAAGCACCACAACATTATAAGTATGATTACAGTACAACTAGGTTTGTAATAGTGTCCTGCACAAGAGTATTTATAAGACTTTTCAAGACATGAGAGATTTTTTCCAATGCTTTACTACAGCGAAATATTCTAAAAGAATCGCTAAACAACACTGTTGGCAAGACAAACCACCGAAAAAAATTACTTGCCAACAGTGTTGCTTAGCGATTCTTTTAGAATATTTCGCTGTAGTAAAGCATTTGAAAAAATCTCTCATGTCTTGAAAGGTCTTATAAATAGTCTTGTGCAGGACACTAGTTTGTAAGTATATTGTGGTCTGTTGCACACTCAGAACAATCACAAATAAAATACCGACCTTGGTTGAGCTTCTTCAGCTGTTAAATTACCACCATCGTCTAGTACACAAATTTGTGGATTTGGCGTTAAGGGCCTTACCGGCGGCGCATTCTCTAATAGACCGGTTGGAAATGTCAAATTATTTGCCACAGATGATATAGAAATTGACGAAACATCTTCCAAGTGCTTTGCATAGTTGTCCTTATCACTTAATTGTTGCATGCCATCCGTTGTGTTTAATTGAGTTGCAGCAGCTTCTTGCGCATTGCCCATGACAATACCCACCGAGGGCAAGAAGTTGTTTTCAATATTAAAGTTTACCTTTTCCGCAGCCGTTATGGCCGAAATGGCCAATTCAGTGTCAGAGTCAATTTCTGGTTCATAAATACTGCTGTCATTTTCCTCGGAATCGGAACCACTGGAATATTTGGTCTGCCCACCAACAGTGAACATGGGCTTCTCTGTAGCCTCGATGGCTTTGTCGATAGAGTTTTGGGAATGACGCATTACTTGGGGATTAATTTGAGCAGTTTTATTAACGGACGTGGGCGATGTACGTTTCGAATTGTTTGCGGATGATGATGATGTGGCTGCAACTTGTTTAGATTTATTAGGATTAAGTGTTTGGCCTAATTTTGAAAATTGACCGGCAACATTTGAAAAGGCTTTAGAGCTAATTTGCACTAATTGAGATTCTGATAGATTACGCGGCATTCCTTGCTGAAAGTAAGAAATGGGAGACATTTATGATTAAAAAACCAACAATTGAAGTTAGTCATAGAAATGAGATTTTACAAAAAAAAAAAAAAAGCAAACCAAGATTCAAATGAACGATTCTAGCAGAGGAGACCAAAATATATATAGGTTTATTGGAATTTTGAAACTTAACGTTGAGCGTTAGTATGATATTCAAAGACTTGCAAAAGAATTTTATAAAGAATATTTTTGTAGAGCATATAACTCCATTTAAGCGCATTTATTATTACGAAAAAGAAAATAAATAAAAATTAGCCTATATAATCGAATATCTTAGGATAAACAGAAAAAAATGATTTGCAAATACAATTAATTTTTTTTTTTATATCAATTAAATAATTAATTGATTTTGAACCTACAACGATTTTTGTAAATACAATTAACGAAATTGTAAGTTAAAGGAAAATCTTAAAAATATTTTCAATTAAATATATATGAACAAATAATTTGTTGAAATTTATTTATTTTTTTAACATTTATTTTTATTAGATTTCAAAGTTATTTCAATTAAAGTTATTGTTATATTAACAATGTGAATTGTTGAATTTCCGTATCATATTTGTTATATTAACAAGCTTTTCATACACAATCACTAAAAAACACTAAATGTCTTTTGGCGGAGTTGAACCGGCATTCTCAGGACTAATAAACTAACTCACTTACCTCTCAGCCAAAGAGCAATACTTTATTAGATAAGCAAATAATGAATACACACAAAACATGATTTCTTGTTTCTTCTACATGTGCGCATTTCGTTATGATATAATTTAACAAATAATTTTGCTAATTTGACTACAAAAAATTTTGATTTATTATATTGACAATGATGATTGTTAATTTTTAAATTATATATTAACAATTTGTTTTTCGATGATATTTTTTTCTGTGTACTTAATGCAGACATTTTATTTTAATTTTTTGTTTTGGCGTTTTTTGTTTTGCTGATTTTTTCGGTTTTTGGCGAGTTTTTGTTTTGGCGTTTTTTTTTTTTTTTTGTTTTACTGATTTTTTCGGTTTTGGCGATTTTTTTCGATTGTTTTTTAATTTTAGCGATTTTTTTTAGTTTCCATCTTACCTTTAATTAAGTTTTTGGTTTTTGCGATTTTTTCGTTTTGCCTATTTTTTCGGTTTTTGGAAATTTTTTGTTTTGGCGTTTTTTTCGTTCCGTTTTGTTTTTAGTTTTGGCAATTTTTTTTAATTTTGGTGCTTTTTTCGTTTTGGCGATTTTTTCAATTGTTTTTTTTTTAATTTTAGCGATTTTTTTTAGTTTTCACGATTTTTTTCGTTCAGTCGATTTTTTTCGGTTTTTTGACGATAATTTCGAGTGGTTTTTTAGTTTAGCAAAAATTTTTAATTTTGGTGATTTTTCAAGTTGTTTTTTAGTTTTTGCAATTTTTTTAATTGTGGTGCTTTTTTCGTTTTGGGCGATTTTTTTTTGGTTTTTAGCGATTTATTCCGATTTTGTTTTACTTTTAGCAATAATTTTTTCAGTTTTGGTGTTTTTTCACATTTGCATTTCTTCGGATTTGGCGGTTTTTTTCGGTTATTTTTTTAACTTTATCGACTTTTTTTTAAATTTTGGGAATTTTTTGATTTTTTCAGTTTTTTTTTGCGATTTTATATGCTGTTTTTGAAGTTTTAGCGATTTTTCTGTTTTTATAAATTTTTTAGTTTTTTTGGTATCTTTTTACTTATGGTGATTTTTTTTGGCATTTTAGCGATTTATTTTACTTTAAGTGATATTTTTCATTTAAGAAATTTTATCGTTTTGGCGATTTTTCGTTATTTTTTTAATTTTGGGATTTTTTTTAGTTTTAGCGGTTTCGAAAATTTTAAGAGTTTGCCTCTTACGGTTTCCAAGATACAGCAAGTTGTCCAAATAACTAACATTAACTGATATAATACTCTTGGATTTAATTTTTTTAAAACTCAGTGTTAATTGGTATAGTTAGCCTGCATAAAAATACACTAACTTTGAAAATTGCCAGTGTATATAATTGTCTGTGTGTTACATTAGGATTTCAAAATTTTTCGTTTCTCACTTTAGAACACCCTTTAATTTGTAACAATTATATATATGTTGTTGTAGCGGCCAATATTTTACATATTCTGTGAAAATTTCAGGTGCGCAGCTCTTACGGTTCTCGAGGAACTAGCCTGCTACACGCAGACAGAGAGACACAGACATTGTTGCGAAAACAATAGGGTTCTTTTTCATCGTTAGTGTACGGAAACCTAAGAAGGGCCATGCATCTGATAAACGAAAAGTCTTGAGTAAATAACAGCGAACTTAACATCGTGGTATTTCAGCCGATAATTATTTAGCATTGTGTGTTTAAAAGCTCCATCATTACTGAGTGAATAATAATTCGATTTGAATGTATATATATATATAACGGGTGTTTTTTTAGAGGTATAGAACTTCGAATTGAAATAAAACACAAGAAAATCGTTTTAATGTCCATCAATTTGGCTTTATTGGAAGGATAATTTTATGCCATTAATGTTTAAATATGATTTCGGGCATGTGACCGCCGCGGCTGGCTCGAATAAAGCCAATTCTACAGGTCCAATTTTCAACCACTTTTTCGAGCATATGGGGCCGTATGTTGTCAATAACGCCACGAATGTTGGCTTCCAAGTCCCCTAACGTTTCTGGTTTGTTGGCGTAGACGAGCGACTTCACATATCCCCAAAGAAAATAATCCAATGGTGTCAAATCACACGATCTTGGTGGCCAATTGACAGGTCCATTCGGCGAAATTATGCGCTCATCGAATGTTTCCTTCAATAAATCGATTGTGACGTGCGCTGTGTGGCATGTAGCGCCGTCTTGTTAGAACCACAACTCATCCACATTCATGCCATCCAATTCGGGAACAAAATATTCGGTTATCATGGCTCTATACCGGTCTCCATTAAAGGTAACTGACTCTCCAGCATTATTTCGGAAGAAGTATGGCCCAATGACTCCACCAGCCCATAGAGCACACCAAACAGTCAGTTTTTGTGGATGTAATGGCGTCTCAAGGGTCTCATGTGGATTCTCTTCACTCAAAATGCGGCAATTTTGCTTGTTGACGTAGCCATTCAACCAAAAATGAGCCTCATCACTGAACAAAATTTTGCGATGAAAATCAGCATCGAGATCAATCTCATTTTCGGCCCATACACCAAAATCACGACGCATTGCATGGTCTCGCGGCTTTAATTCTTGCACAAGCTGGATCTTGTAAGGTCGCAAGCCAAGATCTTTGCGCAAAATCTTCCATAAAGTTGATGGACAAAGCTCCAATTGCTGTGCACGGTGGCGAATCGATTCATTCGGGTCCTCTTCAACACTTTGCTCTACAGCGGCAATTGTTTCTTCGGTGCGCACTGTTCGACGTCTCTGCGGATGCGTATTATCACATAGAGTAAACGTAGTGCGAAAACGATCCATGGTTAACCGAATTAATTGCTCTGATGGACGATTATGTCGACCATAAAATGGACGGAGCTTGCGGTAAACTTCGCGAACTGAACCATTATTTTCGAAATAAATTTGCACGATTTGCAAGCGTTGTTCTTTTGTCAACCTGTTCATGATGAAATGGCAAACCAAACTAAATATTAATCACTTGACAGCTGACAAAATGGCCGCCAGTTAAAAAAGTGATGCCAAATTAAAGTTCTATACCTCAATAAAAAACACCCAATATATACTAGAGACTTTTTAATTGAAAATATTGGAACATTTTTGTAGATTTTTTAAAACGTAAGAGTATATTTTCTCCCCTGCCAGAATCAATCGTTAAAATTTTGTTAGTATGGGAAATTTTGAATTCATGGTTTTAAATGTTTTACAGCACAATAAAAATTTTAGAAAAATATTTTACACTTACCTTTGGCACATCGAGTAGGGGATTTTTACTTTTACGTCTTTGTAAAATACCACCAGTGGTAAAGCGAACATCTTCCCTACCCACATTGTCTAAAGCAATACGAAACATTTCCATAATCGATTGCATTGATTCTAAAAAAAAAACGATGAGTGAACATAAACCCAAAAATTTTGTATTGTAAAATAACAAGACCACTTACCAGTTATTTCCTCTGGTGTCTTAATAGGATAAGCCATATTATTAAAGAAACGTATATTGGCTGATCTAAACATATGAAAATAGCCATCGGCACCGTCTATGGTATAATTAATTCTTAAACACAGCATGGCAGGAGTGGAACCTTGAAATATTTTCGTTTGCTGATACATTCCCAATTCAATCAGAGTAATATTTTGCAATAAGACTTTTTCGAAACGAACTATTTTATCCAGATGCGAGTCATATTCAGCGACAATGTAGCTTTCATCGGTTAGCAAAAGTATGCTATCGACTTCAGTTTCATTTATGTCGCCAGAACTAGAAGAAAGAGATTTTTGCTGAAAATTTAATTATAAAATAATACTAGACTAATAACTTACTTGGGATCGGCATCAATAAGTCCCCAAGCTCCTACGGGATATTGAGCTGAGCCCAACAAAAGTTTACGGCAGTCCTCCACAAGCAATTTGGCGTGCTCGGCGCCCTCCGCAGCATCGTTGTCGTCTGGGGCCGCTTGACCCCCTAATGCATTTAAAGATTCTGGTGTAACCGTATTTCCCAGCATCAAATCTATAGTAGCCTGTCGATAGCTGTCCTTAAAACGTGCCAAATAGTAACTGAAAATCAATAAAAAAAAATCATATAATTAATAAACAAGGTTTAAAAAATTGATATATAAAATATGTAGAATAAAATAAAATACAACACAAGTGTTAAACCAAAAAAAAAAACACAAATACCTTTTCTTTAATAATGTAAAATTAAAACACAAACGAATAAAAGAAAAATGTTAAATAACAATAATAATTTAATTAAAATAAATTGTTGAAAATAAATATTGTCAAGAATTTTAGCTGCTGCCTTTCAACCTGCTGTAAATGATATTTTCCAATAAATGTATTTCTGGCTGTAAGACACCAGCATGGAAATATCCTTTTGTAGGAGCTGCTACTGAGGGACATAAAATATGTAGCATAGTTGTCAACATCTCATCCTCTTTTAACTGTTGGGCATCATTGAGTTTACCTTGCATTAAATCAATCATGCACTGGCGAAACGTATCGGCAAAATTTTGTATGAAAAAACTACGAAGAAACAGAGGTTTTGGTATCTTTAAGGCAAAGCAACTCAGGCAATAAGTCGGCATATATTGCCAGTAACAAAATTTAATGATGAGATTTATATTAGTTTTTTTTAATGAATATTGTTAGTAAAAAGGTTTTTGGAAAAACAAATTAAAAGCGATACAAATTTGAGAAATCGTTTTCAAAGTTAGGAAAGCATTTCTGTGGCATTATCTTATTAAACAAATTTCTCTTAACTCATATAACGAAATTAAATACTGAATAGCGGGTACCGACAATGGATTATTTTCCTTTTTTTTAACTCAATATGCAGAATTAATTAAATAATTTACTTGCAATAAGTAAAAAACATAACTACTACAAACTCAAAAATATATCGTTAGAAAAAAAAACAAAATGCCTCAACTAACATTTCAAGCATTTCATAGTTGAAGCAATAATTTCCTCAAATTTAACAAACGTTATAGTAAGTTCGATATAATATTAATTAAGTTACACAAAGTAAATTCAAAGTAAAAAATATATTATTTATAAATTTTGGTTCCGTAAGACGTTTGCGTTTTAGGCAACGATATGCAGATATTTTTCCGTATTGCACGCGCCAAACTTTCACACTGCAACAAAACAAAATAACAAGATTTTAACGAATAATTCTGGCTGAGGGAAATTCACCTCTGGGTCTTACTTTAAAAGCAGCGTTGCCAAATGTGCAGATTTATCGCAGTTTTTTTTTTTTACTGTTGATCATTCATGCAGTTTTTTGTTAAAAAAAATTCTGTTTTTCTTACAAATAATCCGTTTTACAGTTTTTTTGCGTGTACATTTTTACCTTTTAGTAAGTTTTTCAATTCCGATACATATTTTAAAACATGACTTTCATATTAGTAACAACCTCATACAAACGCTCATTCATTTCCACATAGTATAATACATTTCTTGAAATTTTGATTTATATGAAAGCAAGGTGAAATAAATTATATAAATTTCAAAAATTTACCACCAATTTTTACCAATCAACTCAAAATATTAATGCTATCTCACTGTTAAGCAACTTGTGGTCTTTTCTTTATTTATGGCCCTTTTCACAATGTACAATTAAAAGCTAACAGGGACTTTAACGGCAAGTTTTGTATGAAGAACTGTCAGTTAAAGTTCACGTTAACTCTTAATCGTACATTGTGAAAAGGGACTTTAATCAAACTAATTCCTTTGGTTTGTGTTTTATCTTTTATATATTTTCATAAACACCAATCATCCTTATAATTTCTTATCCCCTGAGAAAGTATAATTATTATATATAAATATAAAATTATATATAATTATATAAACTATAAAATTAACATGGTTCTTCGAACCGAACCGAACCGAACGTAGTGATATTAGAATATTTTTACGCTTCAATGACAAATATAAATTTTTTTGCAGTTTTTTCTTCTGAAAACCGCTTTTTTGTTCCATATGATAAATTTTTTCCAGGGTAGGAAAAACTTCTGCACGCAAATACAATATTATTTGTTTCGTTCGTTTTGAAATTTGTTTTCGACATTTTAAAAATAAAATTCGTTAAAGAATTTTATTTTTAATTCTTGGGTTTATTCGTTTTCTTTGTGAACGAAAAAAATAAACAAAAGCTGATTTTATTTGATCGTGAGGAGAACGAAAAAAACCAAGAATTAAATATAAAATTCTTTTCCGAATAACAATTTATGATCGTAAAAGAACGAATGCAAAAGAAAGGCGTATGGTATGGTGCACGTTTGCCAAAAATGTATTGCCCTTGGTGACGGAGTTTCCTCAGGGATCGCTAAGGGTTGTTATACACGGGATCTCATCAAATGACTTTAAGGTAAATTCATGGGTACCGCAAGGTTCAGTTCTTTCACCAACTATGTTCCTTAGTTTTTTAAATGACCTTCTATGCCAAACTTTCAACCCTACCTATTCTTTAGCGGACGACAGCAGCATCTGCCACAGACACTTATCCCTCTATCCTCCTCTCCATAACCCTATTTTCCTAGTTCTAGTGCAATGTATTGCACTAGGGTTATTCCCTGAGTTCTGGTCCTATTAAAAAACAATTCTTATAAATAATTGGGTTAGGAATAATTTTTCTCCGTATAAATGTTTTATGTATTTTTCAGAAAAAGTGAAAACAATTTTCCCATAAAAATTAAAATAAACAGGTATGTGATGGAAATCGTTTTCAATTTAAAATCGATTGAAAAACGTAAAAAGTTGTGATACACACATTTATTTCGATTTCATTCTGGTTTTGTTTTAAATCGAAATCGATTTCATTTCCCATCTTGTTCTATGAAAATATTAGAAAAAAAAAGATGTGATGGAAAACGGAATTTGTGTTGTTTTCGCGTTTTTAAATAGAGTAAGCATGACTTGATGATTTAAAAATTATTCCATATCTAAGCAAAATTTTCCTGCAATAACTTATTTGAAAATGTAAGTAAAATGTTTTAAAATAATTAAAGACATATGATACCACAATAAAAGGTATTTTTATTTACATAAATTTATTTTTGTTTGAAACAATCCAATTGTATGTATATTGAAGCCGATCAGTTAAAATCTGCCGCCGACATGTACTGAAAACACTTAGCCGCCGTCGGCGTGGCCATTTTTTTGCAAGACTTTTCCATGGTTTAAAAAATAAAAGATTTTCATTATAAAACTCGGTGTTTGAAATTAAGAAAAAATATGCCATTCCATTCAACAATTGCTTCAGCAAACCACTATACAACGATATTCGTTTCGCCGTCGCCGAAAATATGTTTGGCAACCTGCAGCCGACTTCAGCATTATTGGCTTCAATTTCAGTTAGCAGCAAAAAATATAAAAAAACAATTGATTTTTTTGTAACCAACTGAAAATGAAACAAAGTTGGAATATGAAATTGATGCGTTTTCTGTCACATCAAAAACAATTTTCTATGTTTTGAGCTTGCGATTTCATTTCAAATCGAACCGATTTCCATCACATACCTGAAAGTGTTAAAATTTTCTACAAAAATATTTCGCATATAATTTTATTGCAAGTCTCTGAATACACTAAGGCTCGAAATTCAACTTACACATTACAAATGAGTGAAAACTTAAGCTGAACTCACCCACTTGTTTCAGAGAAAATTTTATTAATGTATAATTAGATGTCTCTTTTAATGAGAGAAAGAAGTGAAAGAGAGAAAATATACAAAAAAAAATATAAGAAACTTTATGGGCGAGTTGGGCTTTAGTTGCGAAACTGAAGCAGTTTTTCGAGGAATGAGATGTTTTCGGTTTTTTCCAAAGAAAAAATAAACTATTTTCATATAATAGCTATTTAAAAACAATTTCTCAAATGTTGACAGAAGCATGCTAAAAGAAAACTGCAGCCACATATCGCACTTGTGATCGAATGAAATTTTACTTTTTTATTAAAAAAATCAGATTAAAGTATTTGAAAGTTTAATTTATAATTTTGAATAGAGAACTTCTGGCACAAATTTTAAATAAACATATAGCCCAATCAAGAATATTCCCTCTGAATTTATTTCTCACGGAATGAATTTATTTCTCTCTGAATTTATTTCTCGTGAATAACAAGTAGAATTTTTATCCCGCTAAATTTTTATTTTTTCCCCGCTATCATTTCCAGTGAATGCAAAAAAGAGAAGAAGTTTTGTAAAGCTTAAAAATTAACAATAAGAAATACACAAATTTTTGGTTCCAAATGATTTTTTTTAACCTTAACGTTGTGTTTTTTAATATTATAGGTTAAGTTGAAAAAAATTCTTTAGTATACCACAGCGATGCATAAAATTTACTATGTGTGAGCCAAAGAAAAAAGATGTTGTCCTAAAAAAATATTTATAACTTTCAATATTTAATTCGAAGGAAAAGATCGAAAACATGTTATGTAATAAATCAGTTCGTCTGCAAAAGTAAATTGAACAAAACTAAGGGAAAAGTGAAAAAATCCCCGTGATAAAATATTATTCACAAGGGGAATAAAAAAAGGTAAAAACATTTATAAGGAAAAATCATTCACGATTGCAATTTGGCGAAAAGGGGTACTAATTCGAGGGAAAAATGTTCACGATAGTGGTGATTTTATACTCAGCATTATTCTCAGTAACAACTAACCAGGAGTTTATTTCCTATTCATTGTTCTCCAATTTTAAAGTCATTTGCAAGCTTTGAGTTAAAATAAAACAACTGGAAATAAAATAGCTGAATTCGAAAATTTTAAATTCTCCCTCAAATTAAAGTTTTTAGCTCAAGCTAGCTGACTATTTTATTTAAATAAATTTTGCTTTAAACTCCCTTCTTTTTTGCAAGAGAATGATTTCTAAAGTTGAACTGTATTCACAATACATACATTTTTCTACGGGAAGTTTTTTATTGCCCCATTTTTGAAAAAAGGGAAAAACAAATCTATAATAGGAGAAAAAGGAAAAGTGAAAAACTTTATAAAAAATCCAAATTATTATTATTATAATGTTTGATATCTAATGCTAGATTCATCCTGAGATAAGCGTTTGAAATCGTTATGAATTTTTTTTTCTAAACAAAAAAATAGTTTTAAAATAAAATTTCCGAAATTTATCTTTCGTCAGTTATTATTATTCGATCACATGTACGTTGCTAGTTTTGGCTTCTTTTTTATTAATAGAAATTAACCAGAAATAGTAATACAAATTTTCCATCTATTTACAATATTCGAAAGAAATAAACATGAGCAAATTATTTTCAACAATTATTTCCTTAAACAGAAAAATAGCAAGTACAAAATACAAACAAAACTAAAAATAATGAAAATATACCAACACTATTAAATTAAATCACAAACAGATTACTAACCGATTAGCCGAGTTCATGCCATCTTTCATCATGCCACTAATTTTACGTTCTCCCGTGCGAGTGTAATCACCCTGAAAAAAGAGAAAACAAGAATAAAAAAATAATACACTTGAAATCCACATAAATATAAACATACATACCTTCAAAGCATTCGTACCCGCATACTGGCGGCTTATAATATCCCCATTATTGGCCCACAAAACCATAAAAGGAGTTTTTAATTGTTCGGGAATGGGTGTGTATGGTGGCGATAAGCCCAATTTAACTAATTGTGATTCTAGAACAGCTTTACCTAAGGCCGTCTGCACTACATTTGTACGATCTAGACAGTCCATGCAATTGACACGAAATACAGATTTTTGATTACAAATAACACCACGTTGATCACGCCAATGAAAGCCCATGGCACCAGCTTCTGGTGCTAAAGCTTCCACAAGAGCAGAGACATTTTCAAAGCGCATACCACGACAATAGTCGTGAAAATCAAAAGTAACATAAACCACACGTTCATTATTAAATTTTAAAACATGTTTGGCATAAGCATCTCCAATAAGCTTCTCTTTGCCACTCTGTTCCACAAGACTGACAATGCAAACACCCTCATAAATTTCAAGTTCCTTAACAAAATGAGTTTCAAAGGCTTCTTGGGTTTCGGCTTCACCTGCAAAAAAATGCAAAAATATTTACATTTCCATCTTCATTTTTTCACTACTGAATTTAACTAACCCCTGTCCAATATGGGTGGTGGCCTATACTTGTAGCCCGGCTGTGACCAAAATATGGGCACTGAACCTCTAACTTGTGTAAAGGCCAATTGATGATGACGGAATGACAGTATTTGTTCAGTTTCTACATAATTGGCACAGTTTCCTTTCTCATCAACTCCGCGCCGCTTGTAACGCGTGCCAGCACGATGTCTAGATCTTCTGGAGACTAAGGCCAAGGTGAAACATTCATTGCCAATAACACACGGTTCCACCTGAACGAAGCCCTGTATCATGGGCACAACCCAAGTTTTATCCTTTCGTAAATCAGAATACAAAATTATAAATTTGAGATTTGATTAGTGTTAAGTATATATTAGTGTCCTGCACAAGACTATTTATAAGACCTTTCAAGACATGAGAGATTTTTTCAAATGCTTTACTACAGCGAAATATTCTAAAAGAATCGCTAAGCAACACTGTTGGCAAGTAATTTTTTTCGGTGGTTTGTCTTGCCAACAGTGTTGTTTAGCGATTCTTTTAGAATATTTCGCTGTAGTAAAGCATTGGAAAAAATCTCTCATGTCTTGAAAGGTCTTATAAATAGTCTTGTGCAGGACACTAGTATATATGTACGAATTTGGGGCTTACATTAAGTGCTATAATATCCTTGATCATGTGCATATTCCAGAAAAATCTCTCATCTGGTGTCTGTTCCTGTGTGGAGCCCACGGGCAAATGCCTCTGCAAATTGTTGGTAATGTCATGATCAAAACAAAAATAGAAACTATCCGTTTCATCGAATATCTTGTGCAGCTCCTCGGTAATACGTTTGCCTATACGCGAAGGATCTTTTATGCCCACCGATGATTTAACTTGATTGGAGGCCAAAGCAGCAGCTTGCTGTGTAGTATTTTTAATGGTTGTGCCGGCACTTTTCACCGCACCCCAGGTTTTATTCATCAATTGATTTCCCTCGAAGATTTTGGTTCTCGTTGAATTGGCATTAAAATTACTATTTGTATTTATAGAGGATGAAGAGGAAGGATTTCTCGAATGTGTGGGTGTGGTATTCGAGCTGCTGGCGTGCCTAGTACAAGTGGGTAATACTGCATCCGGTTCATCCAAACTTAAAATACAGATGGATTTAACTTTATAAACTAAGTGGGGCGGATATAAAACACCAACGGGAATTGCCTCTTTAACTATCACCAAATGTGGTTCATAGACATTCGGCAAAGAAATGACACCCACTATGCCCTGCGTTATGCCAATACATTCAATATCATCTACCGAGGCAAGATCCCATCCTAATAAATAGAGTATGTATGAAAGTGAAAACAACATGAATTATTGATTATTCATTAAAGTGTTTTTAACTACATATATTATAAGGGTGCGATTATAACTTTAACTATTTGTTTACAATACAGCAGTTTGTTGAATGTGTTTATCCTTCATGTGTCATTATTCTACCTAAATTTGCTACAGCTAATTCGTTTTGACACGCACATTATAAAAAAAGACATAAAAGCTAAAAACAATCGAAATTCATTGGTGCAAGTTTACACGGTGTGTATTATGATGCATGTGTAATTTTCGTATGTGCAGGGTGGGGCAGACTCTTTTACATATTTTGACAAATAGGGTACAAAGCCGTTCAATTCGGCTTCAAACAGCTGATCATCATCGGGGCTGACAAAGTCACCTGCTACTCAGTTCGCCTTGAGAAAGGCTCTTCATCTAAGTAGGTTAGGTTAGGTAAGGGTGGCGGAAGTAAGACGCTACTTAGGCGGAGTCCTTACCGTTTAACCAACCAGAGCTCAATATAAAGCTACTAATACGTTGCAGTTCAACACTAGTGACGTCAGAAAGATCCCTGAACATACATACTATTGCAATATAGATCCAGTGGACGATTTTTGGGGAAAGACCCCAGTTTTTTCCAATGGATTTCTTACATAGATAGAGTGAGATTGTTGCTTTCTGTGCCCTCTCTATAATATTGATTTTGAAACTCAGATTAGAGTAAAGAATAACCTCGAGGTATTTTGCAGTGTTGGATACTTTTATCTGCATGTTATTAAGAGTAATAGGTTGAAAAACAGGTATCTTATACTTCCTTGATAAGAGGAGTAGTTCCGTTTTATTAAGATTAGCGGCAAGCTCTCTTTTATCCGCTCATCTTGTTTAATATGAGAGACCCTGCTGTATGATATCGCTTAGAGAAGTGAGGAGTTTTCCTCTGACAGCTATTGCCACATCATCAACATAAGCAACGATTTTACATCACGGGATTTAGAGCTAGATTCCACAATAGTAACGAAAGAACTCCTACCTGCGGTGTAACCGGATTTGCCTAGAAGCTCCCACAGCCGAAGTTATCCTGCGGTAAATTAGAAGATTTATATTTCTCTTACATAATCTGGCATTGACCCCCAAACTCGACAAAGCATCACTTGTCGCATCTTGAGAAATGTTATTAAAAGCCTTCTCAATATCACACAGAGTGGGTGAAGCGGGGAAAGACGCTTGCCATTAATGGTTTTGCGGATATAATGACCGACCAATCTTTTCTAATGTTTTCAGAAGAAAGTATGATAGACTTTTTGGTCATTCAGTGTGATGTGAGAACTTTTGCAAGCCTTCGGAATGAAGATCACTCTCGCTCCCCCACTTATTAGGAATATCACTCAGTCTTAGACAATTCTCAGTAGCCTAGAGGCTATGAGATTCGAAATTTTCTGTACTTCGACCGGTATGATACTGCCGGGTCCTGGACATTTATTAGGCTTGAAGCTGCTCAGAGCCAAAATTAAGGTGTACATATAGTCATATATGTTATCCGTAGATATTGGGTAAAGATCGAATGTTTGAATCTCAGACATTGAGTTACCTGGAAAGTGAGTGTCCAGCAGGGCTTTTAACCACTCCTCGCTGTATATAGTACATGTTCCATTGGGATTCATCATATACCCTAGTGTGCAGGGAGTAGCGGATAAAATTTTTCTCATGCGAGAAGCTTGTGAAACATTTTCAATGTTTTCATAAAACCTCTTCCATGATGTATTTTTAGCAAATCTTATCGGTTATTTATATTATTTTAGTTTTACTTTATAAGCTGTCCAGTCCAGCAAATTCCAAATGACAAATACATTTGGTGTAAATTGTAACCTTAGTGTGCAGAGAAGGCACATTAAATTTGCCTTTTTTTGTACATTCACTTTTATTTGCCCCATTGACATTTTCCCCAGTGATTTAAATAAAATATTGAACAAAAATTACATACATACATATTTATATATTAATGGCTTAATATAAGAAAGATGCAACTCGAATTTTCGTTATTATACAGGAGAATAAAAAAACTGAATAATATTTAAATACAAAATTAATTTTTCAAGTGGACATAAATCCTTTATTTCTAACTGCTAATAAAGCACTTAGGGCCAATTTCACCAACTCTATTTAAATATCAATTCATATTTAAATGTCGATTTTGAGTAATTTTTTATGGAAAAATTATTTTTAAATATGAATTGATATTTAAATAAGTTGGTGAAATTCGCCCTTAGGGCTTTAAGGAGAATGTAATTATCTATCTGTTGGCTTAGTAGAAATACACCTTTTTCATATTAAGCCATCGCTATATGAATGTTTTGGTTCAAATAAATAATTAAATGAAGTATGTATGTATGATTTGTTTGTGCTTTATGTTATTAAAATGTATTTAAAAGCAGAGATTCACTTTTTACTTCCCCTTTTCATTTACGAAATGGAAAACTAAATACTCGTATATAAAAATAAATGTAAAACTACGTGCTTTTTGGTTGTAGTCGTCTGGCATTTGCCAAGCAACCCTCTAGTCAGCCTAGAACTATATGTCTCAATGTCAATACTCTTTCTCCAGCGACAATTGCACTAGTTAAAATGTCGACAGCTTTCCTTTTATGTGCGAGTAAAGATACGTTAGAGACAACAGTTCTAGTGTATTTCTGGTGATATTGTCAATGAACGCGTCAATATGTTGTTTTTCTTTTTTATTATGCTGTGCAACAATATTAAATAAATTCAGTAAAGTGCGACTCTGACTCGCGCACGAAGGGTTCCGTACGAACACTAGATTTGTAATTTAATACAAACTTCATCCTATATAATATATAGTTTTGGCATTTTTTTCGTTTTTGGGGTCTTTTCGGTTTTTTTGTTTTGGCGTTTTTTCGGTTTTGGAGATTTTTTTAAGTTTTGGCTCTTTTTTAGTTTTGTCACTTTATTTTCTTGTTTTGGCGATTTTTTTTCGGTTTTGGCGTTTTTTTCATTTTGGCGATTTTTTTCATTTTTGGGATTTTTTTTTTATTTAAAATTTTTTTAGTTTTGGCGGCATTTTCGCGATTTGGCGATTTTTGGCGTTTTTTTTCATTTTGGCGTTTTTTTCATATTGGCGATTTTTTCGAATTTGGCGATTTATTTTAGTGTTAGATTTTTTTTTTAATTTTGGCGATTTTTTTCGTCGGCGATTTTTTTTATTTTTGGCGATTTTTTTTTTTTTGGTTTGGCGATTTTATAATTTTCGGTCTTTTTAGTTTTACCGTTTTTGAAAATTTCAAGTGTTTGCCTCTTACGGTTTCCAAGATATAGCAAATTGTCAAAATTACATAGTCAAAATTGCATTAACTGATGGACCACCCTTTAATTTAAATTTTTTTTAATTTTAGTGTTAATTGTTGTAGTCTGTATAAAAATACACTAATTTTACAAAATTCAAGTTTCAATATACATATGTTCATACAATTGTATGTATATTACATGGGATTTTAAAATTTTTCGTTGCTCGTTTTGGAACACCCTTTAATTTTTAATTCTCATGTATTTGTTGTTGTAGCGGCCAAGGTTCTACATACTGTGTCCAAATTTCAGGTCCGTAGCTCTTACGGTTCCTGAGAAAATACCATGTGACGGACAGGCGGACAGCGTAGCGAAAACAATAGGGTTCCTATTCACCTTTGGTGTACGGAACCCTAAAAAATATATGTAGACTCGTATATAAAAATAAATGTAAAACTACGTGCTTTTTGGTTGTAGTCGTCTGGCATTTGCCAAGCAACCCTCTAGTCAGCCTAGAACTATATGTCTCAATGTCAATACTCTTTCTCCAGCGACAATTGCACTAGTTAAAATGTCGACAGCTTTCCTTTTATGTGCGAGTAAAGATACGTTAGAGACAACAGTTCTAGTGTATTTCTGGTGATATTGTCAATGAACGCGTCAATATGTTGTTTTTCTTTTTTATTATGCTGTGCAACAATATTAAATAAATTCAGTAAAGTGCGACTCTGACTCGCGCACGAAGGGTTCCGTACGAACACTAGATTTGTAATTTAATACAAACTTCATCCTATATAATATATAGTTTTGGCATTTTTTTCGTTTTTGGGGTCTTTTCGGTTTTTTTGTTTTGGCGTTTTTTCGGTTTTGGAGATTTTTTTAAGTTTTGGCTCTTTTTTAGTTTTGTCACTTTATTTTCTTGTTTTGGCGATTTTTTTTCGGTTTTGGCGTTTTTTTCATTTTGGCGATTTTTTTCATTTTTGGGATTTTTTTTTTATTTAAAATTTTTTTAGTTTTGGCGGCATTTTCGCGATTTGGCGATTTTTGGCGTTTTTTTTCATTTTGGCGTTTTTTTCATATTGGCGATTTTTTCGAATTTGGCGATTTATTTTAGTGTTAGATTTTTTTTTTAATTTTGGCGATTTTTTTCGTCGGCGATTTTTTTTATTTTTGGCGATTTTTTTTTTTTGGTTTGGCGATTTTATAATTTTCGGTCTTTTTAGTTTTACCGTTTTTGAAAATTTCAAGTGTTTGCCTCTTACGGTTTCCAAGATATAGCAAATTGTCAAAATTACATAGTCAAAATTGCATTAACTGATGGACCACCCTTTAATTTAAATTTTTTTTAATTTTAGTGTTAATTGTTGTAGTCTGTATAAAAATACACTAATTTTACAAAATTCAAGTTTCAATATACATATGTTCATACAATTGTATGTATATTACATGGGATTTTAAAATTTTTCGTTGCTCGTTTTGGAACACCCTTTAATTTTTAATTCTCATGTATTTGTTGTTGTAGCGGCCAAGGTTCTACATACTGTGTCCAAATTTCAGGTCCGTAGCTCTTACGGTTCCTGAGAAAATACCATGTGACGGACAGGCGGACAGCGTAGCGAAAACAATAGGGTTCCTATTCACCTTTGGTGTACGGAACCCTAAAAAATATATGTAGACTCGTATATAAAAATAAATGTAAAACTACGTGCTTTTTGGTTGTAGTCGTCTGGCATTTGCCAAGCAACCCTCTAGTCAGCCTAGAACTATATGTCTCAATGTCAATACTCTTTCTCCAGCGACAATTGCACTAGTTAAAATGTCGACAGCTTTCCTTTTATGTGCGAGTAAAGATACGTTAGAGACAACAGTTCTAGTGTATTTCTGGTGATATTGTCAATGAACGCGTCAATATGTTGTTTTTCTTTTTTATTATGCTGTGCAACAATATTAAATAAATTCAGTAAAGTGCGACTCTGACTCGCGCACGAAGGGTTCCGTACGAACACTAGATTTGTAATTTAATACAAACTTCATCCTATATAATATATAGTTTTGGCATTTTTTTCGTTTTTGGGGTCTTTTCGGTTTTTTTGTTTTGGCGTTTTTTCGGTTTTGGAGATTTTTTTAAGTTTTGGCTCTTTTTTAGTTTTGTCACTTTATTTTCTTGTTTTGGCGATTTTTTTTCGGTTTTGGCGTTTTTTTCATTTTGGCGATTTTTTTCATTTTTGGGATTTTTTTTTTATTTAAAATTTTTTTAGTTTTGGCGGCATTTTCGCGATTTGGCGATTTTTGGCGTTTTTTTTCATTTTGGCGTTTTTTTCATATTGGCGATTTTTTCGAATTTGGCGATTTATTTTAGTGTTAGATTTTTTTTTTAATTTTGGCGATTTTTTTCGTCGGCGATTTTTTTTATTTTTGGCGATTTTTTTTTTTTGGTTTGGCGATTTTATAATTTTCGGTCTTTTTAGTTTTACCGTTTTTGAAAATTTCAAGTGTTTGCCTCTTACGGTTTCCAAGATATAGCAAATTGTCAAAATTACATAGTCAAAATTGCATTAACTGATGGACCACCCTTTAATTTAAATTTTTTTTAATTTTAGTGTTAATTGTTGTAGTCTGTATAAAAATACACTAATTTTACAAAATTCAAGTTTCAATATACATATGTTCATACAATTGTATGTATATTACATGGGATTTTAAAATTTTTCGTTGCTCGTTTTGGAACACCCTTTAATTTTTAATTCTCATGTATTTGTTGTTGTAGCGGCCAAGGTTCTACATACTGTGTCCAAATTTCAGGTCCGTAGCTCTTACGGTTCCTGAGAAAATACCATGTGACGGACAGGCGGACAGCGTAGCGAAAACAATAGGGTTCCTATTCACCTTTGGTGTACGGAACCCTAAAAAATATATGTAGACGAGGGTTACTAAAATCTACTAGTGAAGCTTTGGTTCAAATATCTCCATATGGCCATAAAAGAACTACCTTCTTAATAGTGCTAAAGTCTACTGGTAGATTTTCAATGACAACTCTATGTTATATGTCAATAGGCGATTACATTGGCTGGCGTACACCTAGTCAGTAGCACTATTGAAAATGTCACTAGAAAATCACTTTAATTTTACTATTGACAATGGTTCCAATGTCTCCATATGGTCCCAAAAGAACTACTTAGTCAGTAGTGCTACAGTCTAGTGGTGGATTTTCAATGACAAGCTAATGTTAAATGTCAATAGATGATTACATTGGCTGCGGTACACCTGGTCAGTAGTACTACTGACAATCAGTGTTGCCAGAATTTCTAAGGATAATATCTGCAAAATTTAACAATTTTTTGCGAAAAAAAAAACTTCAAAATCTGCCTTTTATTTTTAAAATCTTCAAAAAATCTGGAAAGCAATTTTTAAAACAACTTTTTTTATATTTTATTAAAAAAAATTACATAAACATGTGCTATATAAATATTTCTTCATTAACCCATATTCATAAAATTTAAACTCGTCTTAAAATATGTTTTATTTCAATTTTTTAGAAAAAAATTTCGTAAAATAACTTTCAAGCACATTTTATTTTTTTATGAACATAAATAAGCCTTTAATGTATGAAGAATGTGCGTTTCGTTTCTGCTTAAGAAACTCATCAGCAGACTTCAACCCAAAAATTTTTGAAATAAGGTAAAAAACTTCATATGTCTATAGAACGACTATCAATATGTTATTAAGAATTACGTACACAAACATAATAGGTAATGGGCCTTATTACGAGTGCCATATTACGACTTTGACTACGACGATTTTTTAATAGACTAAAGAACATTGTAACATTTTGATCTAATATAAAATCGTCTGGTCGAAGTCGTAATACGACACTCGTAATAAGGCCCATTATTCATAAAAATTATTTTGGATTACAAAACATTTCACACAAACTTCCATATAAAGTTTGTTTTGTAAATCTTTTGTAAACCAAAACTTGAGTTTATTGAAGACAAAAGAATATAGAATAAGATCTCTGTTTTCTTCTCTCCTACAACCTCAAGACTTGGCAAAGTAAACTTTGCGTGTGGAAACCCCGTCTATCTTTAGGAGAAACGAAATACATATGACCAATAAAAACATAAAAATTCTTTATAGTTATGTGCAAATATAAAATGAATGAGAAAATAAATCGGATATATAAAAAATTATACAAAAGGTCATTTAATTTGTTGCATAAATATCTAAAGGACTGCGAAGTTTTGTTTTATTCAAGTTCACTTGACTGAAAACTCTTTCGACATTTGCAAATGAATGAAAGACATTAGATTTTGAATAAGCTTAGGGCTGCAAAATCGTTATCAGAATAAGCTCGTTTTATATCAGATATTCGTTTTCAAAAACTTGCCAAAGTTACTTCTTCTTTTTCTCTTGTGATGTGTTCTAAGTTCAAAAATTATACCTTTTTAAACTATGAGTCGTTCACACATAAAAGAAATAAGATATAGTAGCAGTTTTAAGAAAAATGTAAAAAATTTGCACTATAATTGGAGTTAAAAAATCTGCTTTTTTAGGCCAAAAATCTTCAAATCTGCATTTCGTCTTTTTGGAAGGCAAAAATCTGCAAAATCCAGATAAATCTGCATTTCTGGCAACCGTGCTTACAATGTCACTAGTAAATCATTACAATTTCACTATTCGCACTTTCTGCAGGGAACATACTAAAATTTTTATATGAATAAAATATGTGCATACATATATACAAACTTTGTAGTGCATGCACATTATTGCATCAAGGATGCAAAGTCATCTAGAAAGTGGGTTATTATAGTTTTAAGAGCAGCAAAATATCGACTTTTCCTTAAAGTAGCAAATGTATTAAATAAAATATGATGATGGATTAAATCAAAGCATGTTACATTTATACTATACTACATACGTACTCGTACATGCATCTTACAACAAGAACTAAAAAAGTGCACTATTGGTTCTATTGGTTGTATTTGCTTATCATTGTTTATATTTTCTCTTATTACATTTCCAACGTCCCATACTTGGTAAAAGCTTTACTGTTTTTATGAAATCTAATTTCTTTGTATACTTTTTAATTTTTAAGTAATTGGGTAATTTACTAAAAATGTATAAATTGGCTGATTAGAAAAGCTACTTTATGCTAATACTTTTTGAATATTATTTCGATAGCCCATAAAAATTATCGGCCATATGTAAAAGCAAAAACTGGCATGAAGTTAGCATAATTGGACATGATCTTAAAGAGCTTTGCCATGAAACTTCACATTAAAAATCCCGCTAGGACTTAGTAGTGGGTTAAAACTACGTATTGCGACCATTTTTAATGTCAAATTGTATAGAGGAACTTGTTAACACCCAATTCAATTTCGTCACTTATGCTAACTTCCTGACAATTTTTGCTTATACATACATAAAGCCATATGTATTTTTCGTTGTACCTAAGTTCCTTAAAGATTTCATATATTTTTAAGGAATTTCACTGCCTGTCTATAATACTAAAGTATTGTATCAGAGTGAAAAATAATTGTTATAGTTTTTCAAAGAAAATTTGCTCACTCCTTAAAAGCCTCTCCTCAAAATGCATATATTCCAAAAAGAAAACAAACTTTTTCACCAATAAAGCCTAGTACTCCGTTCGAAGTTGTGAACAATTTTCAGCAACATTGATTATTTTGCGTGAAAAGTCTGACATGTACTAAATATAGCCCAACTCACGGTTTTTTTTTATAAGTTTCTCGCTTTTATTACTTGAAAGTAAGTAACATTGATAAAATTCCGTGCGAAAAAAGTATATACCAAGGCATATCGCCAGAAAATGAAAAAAATCGCCAAAATTAAAAAAAAATCGCCAAAATTAAAAAAAATCGCCAAAATTAAAATTAATTTTTAACTTTTATTAATTTTTTTTAATTAAATTTGTTTGGCGTTTTTTGCATTTTTTCGGTTTTCGAGATTTTTTTAATTTTGGCTCTTTTTTTAGTTTTGACACTTTATTTTCTTGTTTTAGCGATTTTTTCGGTTTTTGGCGTTTTTTCATTTTGGCGATTTTTTTTATTTTTGGCGATTTTTTTCATTTTTGCGTTTTTTTTTATATTAGTGTTAGAAATTTTTTTTAATTTTGGCGATTTTTTTCGTTTGTCCCAAATCACACTATGCAAGTCCTATTGCTAAGCTGATTCGTTTCAGGGAGAGAGAGACGAGGGGAACAGCAACGTTTCTTTTCCCCCCGTCTCTCTCCCCTAACAAACTAATCAGCCTAGCAATAAGACTTGCATAGTGTAAATTGGGACTTTAGGCGCTTTTTTTTAATTTTTGGCGATTTTTTTTTTTTGGTTTGGCGATTTTATAATTTTCGGTTTTTTAAGTTTTACCGTTTTTGCAAATTTCAAGTGTTTGCCTCTTACGGTTTCCAAGATATAGCAAATTGTCAAAATTAATTAGTCAAAATTGCATTAACTGATGGACACCCCTTTAATTTAAATTTTTTTAAATTTTAGTGTTAATTGTTGCAGTCTGTATGAAAATACACTAATTTTACAAAAATCAAGTTTCAATATACATATGTACATACCACTGTATGTATATTACATGGGATTTTAACATTTTTCGTTGCTCGTTTTGGAACACCCTTTAATTTTTAATTCTCATGTATTTGTTGTTGTAGCGGCCAAGGTTCTACATACTCTGTCCAAATTTCAGGTCCGTAGCTCTTACGGTTCCTGAGAAAATACCGTGTGACGTACAGCGTAGCGAAAACAATAGGGTTCCTTTTCACCTTGGTGTACGGAACCCTAAAAACGTCAGAACCGAAAAACACCAAACACGCCAAAAAAAAGCCAAAACTTAAAAAACGACATACTAAAAGACGCTCAAAATCGAAAAAAATTACAAAACTATATATTATATAGGCTAAAGTTCATATAGTACAGGCAAATCACGGTATAACGAACGATATAATGTCAGACCGATAAATTCCTTATATCGCAAATTTTTTTCAAGTGTTATTTTGTTTATTATTATTGTAGACATGAAAAAGAATACCCACAATTTATTTTCAAATGAGCTACCAAATACAAGCTAACGGTATCACTATTTATGATTTTAACAGGCTAAAGTTCGTATCGCTTTTTAAGCCAAATTACAAGTTAGTTAGTATCACATTTTTTTTATTTTTTTTTTTTGTATTTACATTGCTGTAATATTTTTTGTGTAATATTTTTTGCAGTTCGTTATACAGACCACACATTTACCAAAACTTTCTCTATATAAAGTATAAGTAAATGTTAGAGATATGTTTCTAGCAAGTTTTTGGTTTTTATTTTGCGATTTTTTCTTTATAATTCGTTATATTCAGTATAAAACTAGGATAGCATTCGCTATATAAGTTTTAAACACGGAAAGTTTACTTTGCAAAGTCTTAATTCAGCTGGGAGAAAGACAGAAAGAGATATTATTCCTCCCTCTGTCTTTCACACAGCTGAATTAAGACTTTGCAAAGTAAAATTTGCATGTGCAAAAGCGTGTGTTAATGTAAAAAATTTGGACTTTCGTTATATGGGATTTTCGTTAAAGCGAGATTCGTTATACCGAAATTTGCCTGTATTACATATCCAGTGTCCGTACGGAACCCTTCGTGAGCGAGTCAAAGTCGCACTTTATTCAATTTATTTTAATTTTTTACCGCCTTTTTTTATAAAAATTATAAAACCGTTATGAAGGGGTTTTAAAACAAATTTACACACAAAAAATTTTCTCATTAAGCCTTTATAAAGCCTTAATAATTTTTATAAATAATGCTGTTAAATTTTTAGTGTATTTTTTATAACAATTTGTTTGAATCACTATTTTTTAGGGTTCCGTACACCAAGGTGAAAAGGAACCCTATTGTTTTCGCTACGTTGTCCGTCTGTCCGTCACACGGTATTTTCTCAGGAACCGTAAGAGCTACGGACCTGAAATTTGGACACAGTATGTAGAACCTTGGCCGCTACAACAACAAATACATGAGAATTAAAAAATAAAGGGTGTTCCAAAACGAGCAACGAAAAATGTTAAAATCCCATGTAATATACATACAATTGTATGGACATATGTATATTGAAACTTGAAATTTGTAAAATTAGTGTATTTGTATACAGACTACAACAATTAACACTAAAATTTAAGAAAAAAAAATTAAAATTAAAGGGTGGTCCATCAGTTAATGCAATTTTGACTATGTAATTTTGACAATTTGCTATATCTTGGAGACCGTAAGAGGCAAACACTTGAAATTTTCAAAAACGGTAAAACTAAAAAAACCGAAAATTATAAAATCGCCAAACCAAAAAAAAAATCGCCAAAAATTAAAAAAAATCGCCAAAACGAAAAAAAATCGCCAAAATTAAAAAAAAAAATTCTAACACTAAAATAAATCGCCAAATTCGAAAAAATCGCCAAAATGAAAAAAAACGACAAAATGAAAAAAAAAACGCAAAAAATTTAAAAAAATCGCCAAAACGCGAAAATGTCGCCAAAACTAAAAAAATATTAAATAAACAAAAAATCGCAAAAATTAAAAAAAAATCGCCAAAAATAAAAAAACGCCAAAATGAAAAAACGCCAAAAAACCGAAAAAATCGCCAAAACAAGAAAATAAAGTGTCTAAACTAAAAAAGAGCCAAAACTTAAAAAAATCGCCAAAACCGAAAAAAACGCAAAAAACGACAAAACAAAAAAAAAACGGAAAAGACCCCAAAAACGAAAAAAATGCCAAAACTATATATTATATAGGATGAAGTTTGTATTAAATTACATATCTAGTGTTCGTACGGAACCCTATGTGCGCGAGTCATAGTCGCACTTTACTGAATTTATTTTTAATTAATACAACTTGAAGCTTTTCACAATATGCATACATGGTAATTATATTACATATCTCCAAATTAAACATATCAAATGTGAAAAATTATATATTTAACAAATCTCAGCGGATTTTAAAGGTTTTTATATTTTGTGACTTTGAAAATAAACATAATGCACTAAAGCAATATATTTTCAAAACGCTAAATTTCATATATTTATGTACATATTACATACGTTGATTTACACTCATGCAAACTTAAAGAAACTTTTTCAAATGCCAACTAACACAAAAGAATGTACTAACTAAATATTCGTCATAAAAATAACAAAAGAAAACCCAATTCTATAATATGTACATTGTATATATATGCATACAGCAAACAATACGTGCTGAAAAGGTTAAGTATATTGTCTCAGTCTGTATGACGAATAAAGAAAATAAATTTTGCGTGTAATTTACTTTTAAAAAATATATTTACAATCTCAACTACATGCATTTATTTTGGCGTTGTGCCAATTGTCGAGAAATCAATACTTCAATTAACTATATAAATTATTATTTATGTGCATATATACGTACGTATGTACATTAATTTAAAATTTTTAAGATTTAAAGTACCTCTCGCTGCTCCGTAACTTCTTATTTACGTGAAATCCCCGCGTCTTTAACGAATATTATTATAAAGACATTCAGGTATGTGATGAAATACGATTAAGACACAAAAGCAATTTGAAAACGATAAAAGGTGTGATGAGGTTTCTATAGTCGTTTTGTCACTAATTTTAAAATTTGTTTTTAATGGTTTTTCCAAAACATTTTGATAAACTTCTTTTCACAGCTCTATTATATGATCTATATTTTATCTTCAAGTGTGCTTTTTCAAAGTCAGTTGTTTGAGATTGGCTCAAAAATAATAATCAAAATCGATCGGAATTCATCACACCTTTTCAAAACGATTGTTTTGAAATCGTTTTGAAAACGATCGTTTTCCATCACATACCTGATTAACAAAATAATATTTACCCAAAGGTACGGTCACACTTGTCAAAAATTTGCCCAAAAAAGCGTAACCAACAAACACTAATGAAAAAAGTTTTGATCCAGACACTTGTTTATCATATTAAACAGTCTCGAACACAACTAATACACAATGCATTAGAATAGAATCCAACATTATTGGATACTCTTTAACTTGACAAACTTTTGTCAGAATTGAAAGATTTTTCATTAACATTTAGGGGTTACGCTTTTTTTGAACAAATGTTTGACAAGTGTGACCGTAGCTTAAGTCTTCATAAAAGTCCAATAAAATCTTCATTCAATTATTTTATTATTATTATTGTTATTAATTATTTTAATCTTATGAATAAATTCTAAGCTTAAATCAATAACTTTAATGAGCATAGCTGCCGGGGCTATTAGCTCGGAGTCCAAATAATAAATGATGTGTTATATGTACATATATGTATGCAGAGGTAATATAGGAGATGGTTGTATTTTTAAGTTAAAACGTTTGCTTCTTTAGTAAAATTGTATGTCGATGCTGTTGATGATAGTTGTTGATGGATATTATAGGATTTTAAAGCTGTTGTTCAATTGTTTTAATTTGCCCATTTCGATCAAAAAAAAAATGTTTATACGTTAAAATTGGGTTTTCTCATAACGATGTTTTCCGATTTACACTATTATCGCTTGTGACCACAGATATTTCCTTTAAAACTTCATTGAGACTTTCTGAAATTCCGTTCGAATATCGGTAATGAAATTTTTCAAAAAATCTCATGATTTTAATTACTTTTAAATTTTTCTTGAATACTGCAAATTAAATAAAAATCTGTTAAATAGTTCAAAGGAACGTTCTCGGAAAGTAAAATTTTTTTCACCTACAAAATTTCTTGCCAAATTGATTTTCTCATTACATTTGAGCGATATCTCTGAAGCAAAACTGCTTAAATAGTTTTCATTATCACTAAAAGATTTTGTCAAATTGATTTTGTCGAAGCAATCAATCACTTTTCTCGACTCTAAAAACTAAAGTTTGTAAATTATATAAAATTTTCGATCTACAAGGATCAACGTTTTTCATATTTTTTAGATTTTTTTTCTCTTTATTATTGGTTTTAGCTTTTGCTATAATTTTATCGCTCTTAAACTATTTTAAAATGTTTTCTTTTGAAATTGCACATTTTTTAATAATTCTATTTTAGCGATATGTGTGATTTTTTCGAGTTCATCTTTTTTACAAATTTAGTGAATTTTTATGATATTCAATGTATGTATTTCCATTTTATTACTTTTGCTCATTTATATTATTTCTGGGCCTTAAGCGATACATTTTTACTAGGGATGTAGCCGATACCGATTCCGATAAGCGGCGATACTTCAGATTTGCCGATATATCGATATCGGCGATATATTTTTCTGTCGATACGACGATACTTCTTAAGCAAACAATTAAATTTTCAACGCTTCTTTTTGCATAACAACTAAGAGAAATAACATATTAAAAGCTTTTCACCATAATAGTGAAAGGTTCTCTCAATGTTAAATCATGTACATACATATGTATTTTGTTAAAAAAATAATTTGTTTTTTGTTAATTTCAGAATGAATTCAAATATCAATTTTAAATATCAATATTTATTCAATTTAAAATATTAACACTGTAATTTTGTATAATAAAAGAAATACTCTACTTGAATTTTGTTAATTTTAACTTGAGTTCAATTTCAATATGTGTACCGGTATTGGATCGGCAAAACGGTGTATCGTTACTTCCCTAATTTTTACCATTTATCAGGCCACCATACATCATAAGATGCATAATAGGAAATATTTATGTGTTACGAATTAAACAATCATTTATTTTAGTTATAAATAGTGACGCTAAACAACAAAAAATGTTTCACTAAAGGTGGGTATATTCGTGTAGGCCAGTGTACACTTGTTACAGGCAATAGGATACACATTTTTTTAAATCTTGTTTTACTACAAAAAAGAACTGCAATTACTACTCTCTTTCTCAGTGAGTGTAAGGCCGGGTTTCCACCTGTGTGTCATGTGCCACACAAGCTTAAAAAAAGCGTAACCACTATTAATAATGCAAAACAGTTTGTTTAACACACGTATTTATTAAGTTAAACAGTTTCATACATAACTAATAGACAATTTTATAGAATCCAACATGATTGGAAACTGTTTAAATAAATAAATATAATTACCTATGTCTGAATCAAACAGTTTTTCATTAGTAATAGTTGGTTACGCTTTTTTGAAATCCCAGACGTAAACTCAGCCTAACGCACAAAAATCCTACTCGTAATTGCTAAACAATACACCCAATTATATAACGATTGATTTCTTTGTATGTGGCATTAGTCAGTAAGCCCACGCAGCACTATAGACAGATAATCTTACCAGGACGAGAAACATTGTTAGTTTTCCAAAAAAAATATTTTATTTTCTATTGATAATTTATGTATTGAATTTCAGTGAAATCCCAGAAGAATTCAGAACTTGAATAAATGTGCATGTGCATACATATATATGTATACACATCGCTACCTTAATATAGAAATGCCCTAACTCATTATTTTTTTGAAATCGAAGTTAATGCAATTTTTTTGATACATTAGATGTTCCGCTCTCGAAATAAACAATAAACTCGAATTCAAAAAAATAATGAGTTAGAGCCTTTCTATATTAAGATAGCGATATGTAATATAGCGTTGCACAGATACATCTGTTTGCACTAGTTTTGCGTGTTTTTTGGTTCTGGTATGAACAAATATGTTATTTATCGTTTTCTGTTACTAGTTGTAAATGTTGATTTTTTAAGCAATTATTGTATGGTTGGGCAATGAGCAAATGAAAACAACACATTTATTTTTTTTTTTTTTTTTTTTGTTTTTCTAAGGCAAATAAGATATATAAAACTGCTTTTACCATAAGTGCCTTATGATGTGTTGAGAAAAAATATAATGAATGTTGATGAATGAATGAATGAACCCAGTTGTCCAAATCGTCCTAGACGACATTGTCTTCGACGATTCATGTACGACATGTCGTCTGTAGATTAAGTTTTCTAATCGACAATTTAAAAGAAATCGGCGTTCATGAATATCTGAACGACAATGTCACACGTTTTCTCTTCAATAAAACTTTGTTGGGGACCATCTGAGCGACAGTGTCATACGTTTTGTCTTCAATAAAGCCTTGTCGAGGACAATCTGAGCGACAATGTTCCTCGTTGTGTCTTCAATAAAGCATTGTTGACGACAATATGAGCGACAATGTCTCTCGTTATGTCTTCAATAAAGCCTTGTTGATGACAATCTGACCGACAATGTCGCTCATCTGGTCTTGTGTGAACTCGCCGCCATTTGTATGAAAATTTCGTCAACGATTTGTATGGAGTTGTCTTTAATATGTCTTCTACGACTTACCATTGTCTTGTACCCGTCGTCAAAGATGTCTTAAAGACGTGGCCAACTGGGAAAGCAAAATTGCACATACATATGTAAGTAAATGATACATGTACATGAAACACATGCATTTGTAATTACTCTCAGAGCAAAATTGTCTCTATCTCTCTCTACACTTTGGCTGCGCCACAAAATAACATAACGAACGTCCGCACATACATCTGCACATCATGTATTTGTTTCAATAGTGGTTTTTTCATATATTTGTATTACAATATGTATTTTTTGCGCAAAAACAGATTAAACAGTTGCTCAGCAGCAATACAATAAGCAATTGTTATTTGGTTTCAATTGTATTTTAATTTGGAAAAGCACGCACACACAATAACTTTTATACTAATTAGTTCTTTCGCTCACACTACAATTATATGGTACATACCATGGTATATTTGTTTTGGTCATACAAACGAGTATACAAATGCAACCCTTTAATATGTAAATATGTATATGTGAAATCGCATAGAGAAAGGGACCTAAGGGTAAAAAAATCATTTTTAATTTTTTTATTTTTTTTTGTTTTGATTTGGACAACATCTGAGCATTGAATGAGACCGATCCCATGCCCCAAAAGTGTTCCATCCCAGAGATATGCGCGTTTTATTCAGTGATGGTACACCAAAGATACACGTATTTAAATCTTTAAAATGGCTCTCCTGAACAAAACAGGTTTTTACCCTTAGGCCCCTTTCTATTTTGCGCGTCACATATGTATGTACCGCTGACAGACAAGGAACATCACTGTACAAATTGGGTCCCTTTCTCTATGCGCTGACACATATATATTTTATTTGACCATGTTTATCACAAGTTAATAGAAAGGAGAGTGCTGTAATAAATCTTTAATTTATTTCCAAATCTTTTATAACGATCTATGGGAGGGTTAAGATATACAATAACAACAACAAAATTTGGCAAAGACGAACAACACGTTCTATACTTAACAACCCCCACTCCAAGATCAAAAAAACGAAAAATAGGATATTTGTAATTATATGCACTTGTTGTAGTAGGTGAAACAGGGGTGGGGGACAGAAACAAATAACAAAGCAAAGCATATTCCGAACAAAAGCATATAAAAATACTGAAACCAATAGAAAATAAAAAAAAAAAAATCCGTAATGAATCATAGGGAGTCTCATTAAATATTTTATATGAAGGGGAGGTTAAAACTAACAAATATCATGATTAAATAACCAGAAGTAAATATTAAAAGAGCAACGAGGGAATTCATCGTAATTCCCTCCCTTGATTAATTCAATTAATTATCGTGATTAGCAATAACACAATAAATAGATAGATTCAATACTTGTAAAGATATTCTCTATGTAGTCATTAAACCAAACGAAAAGGTTATGAGCCTTTTAAGTTAATAGAATTAAAAGAAGTTTCGATTGATTAAAGCTTATTCCTAGAGATATTCCCTAAATGCACATACCAACCAAAGTAACATTCTTACATATTCATTTGCATCATAAACAAAAAAAACCTGCTTATCAGCATTTAATTTGATTGCACAATTGTTAATTTACTTAATGTCATTAAACTTCAATTTTAAATTGTTTACCATCCACACAAACACATAATTAAGTATTTTCTGCGACATTGTCCCAGTTCATTCATTCATCATTCATTTATAATTTCTTGGGTATTTTCCTGTTGTATTTTTACCTGCTTTAATGGTAAATTCCGATGTGCTGCGATTCCACCACAAACTCTTTTCACGTTTAACAAAAATATAAAAATTATCTGTTTGAAACACTTCCATTTTCGTTGTGTAATTTCTTAATATATATTAATTTTATTAACAAATATTTTACAATTGTTTTTTTTATACACAATAATTAAAAATTTTGCATTTTTCCTTTTACACACTCTTCACACAACAAATGACATTTTACGAATAAAAATACTACAAGTTCAGTGAAAAACTTTTGCAATGAGTAAACAAGGAAGAAAATAATGCTGCCGGACTTTGAGAGATTGTAATAGAATACACTGTGGGACGAAGGCTATAAATTTTAGGTTCCTTTTTGGTTTATTTCATTTTTGAATTATATCAAACTAAATTAATTAATAAATAAATTATATTACATAATAGACGTGCAAAAATTAAAGTGTTGAGTTCAAAGAGCTACCCAGCAAACAGAAAGTCAGGCGTTTGATGTATGATAGGGCGAACATAAATTTCGCCATAAAAAACTTTGCGGTAGAGTGACAGTCAGCAGCCATATTTCGTCGGTTTGTTTCTGCTTTGATGTATGCAACAAAAATGTGTTTTCGAGAATATCGATGAAGAATGTTTAGTTCATTAGTTTTATAAATAGAATAGAATATAGAATAAAATAGAATTTTTTATTTAAGAATAAAAGTAATAGATACATGTGTTTTTTATTCAAACTTAAAGTTGATAAACTTTTTACATGAAAAGTTATTGATTTAAAATGACTTTAAAACGTATTTTATTTCAAATTTTTCATGCAAAACTTTCTTACAATGGATTTCAAATGCATTTTACTATTTTAAAAATTCACAAACAAACATGTATATTGGATTTTGAAAAATTCACGTTTTGTGTAAAATAATTATGGAATACATAGCTGCAATTTTTACGCCCGTCATTTCTAGACATAGACAACAAATGTTTTTGTAAATAATTTAGTATTTTTTAACTTATTACTTATTTACCAAATAATTTTTCATTCAATTTACGTGTTTAAAGTTTTTTTTTTAAATCCAGACCCATGATATGTTCGACATTTACTAGTGTTGTCATTCGAACAAAAATTGTTCGAATATTCGAACAACTTTTTATCATTTTTGTTCGAACGAACAAAAATATTCAATTTAGAATAAAAAATTATTCGAATCATTTTTGTCGAATATTCGAATATTCGAACAATTTCCTTAACTACTTTATATAAAAAGTATTTTACATTTCATTACTTTTTAATTTATTAACAATATGATATTAAGTAATCAAATTACTCCAAATTATAAATACTTGTGTAAGCTTTTGTTTGTATGTACATATGTATGTACACATACATAAGTATGTTCGCTAAACTCATCTTTTTTTCTCTTTGGGAAAAGATAATGCTTCTTTCATGGAATTAGAAGGTGTCTTACAATTTCTGATAAAGAGATTTAAAAAAAACTGATTTTCTCTAATCAAAGGCTTTAAAAATCGAATTATTGAACGCCGTAAAAAAAGCATTCAATACCAACTTTTTAAAATACGTCACAAAACGAGATAAAAATTTATAAGTTTGTAGTGTTTGTCTGTGTATCTGTTTGTTTTTACGAGTCCACGTACAGACCAAACGGCTGGACCGATTTTGGTTTAGTTTTTTCTGTTTGAAAGGTGACTTGATCGAAAGTGTTCTTAGCTATGTTCAAAGAAAATCAGTTTAGACGCTTAGAAGGTATCACATCATTTTTAGATATTCATATATACTGTTAGATCTGTGTGTCTTTGACGCCGTAGCTCCCGAACGGCTTGACCGATTTTAATTTGCTTTGTTTTCGTTTGAAAGGTGACATGATCGTATATCTTCTAATTTATACTTCAAGAAAATCGGTCTTGTCGATTGGAAGTTATCTTAAATTTTCTATATATTAATTTACGATCTTCTTTTTTGCGATTCTGCTACTTCAATAGTATTAGTGGAATATAGTGTTCTTAAATTTTACTACAGCATCAACTGCGGCAGAGGTTCTTAAAATTTTCCAGTTTTGTTATTAATATTTCTAAACCTGTTATTGAAATCATATGTTTTTCTTATGTAATGAATAATTTTTCGTTTGTTAATAAAAAAACTTAAACTTATATACATACGTGTCAGTTTTTGCCTTTTTTTGCAAAATTTTTTTAATATTTATCGAATATATTTTTTTATTATTTGTTCGTTCGAATATTCGAAAAAAAGTACAAAATTATTCGTCTGTTCGAACAAGAAAAAAATCATGAAATTTCATTCGAACAAATATAAAAGACGAATAATTAACAACACTAACATTTAGATATGAAACAACAACAAAATATTAAAATTTGTTGTCGTGCTTAAGAGCATAAGCAGGAAGCTCTTAAGCATGAATAAGACGTTAAACATGTTTATACACATAAGTGTGAACATGGTAAAAGTTAAATTTTACTAGGCAAACTCGTAGTAAAAACCTTAAATAATGGCGCTTTCTTTTCTGAGCAATATGCTTCTCAGAATGTATGTGTTATTTTAAAAATGCTACATGTTCAGCACTCATTTTCATTAAAGGGGCATGAGCGTAGTATTATATTAACAGCTGGTTTTGTTATTGTTTATGAAAAAAAAATAAATCATTTTCTAGTTCGTGTTTCGTGATAATTACAAAAATAGTTTGTATGTATAAAAAACAAAACATATTGTAATGGAATATTTAACAGTTTTATGCCGAAACTTGTTAGAAAATTGTTCTTTTGTATACATAAAATATGCAACACTTCTTAAAAATCAGGTGAGCATTTAAAAATGTTGCCAAATCACATGTAACATATATGTTACATTTTTCTTTTAGAAAAGAAAACGCCATAAATTGTCTGTAGATACAACGGTCTTTAGTAATTCTCAAAATTTCAACGTATGGCATCTCTATTAAAATAGTAAGAGATTAAGGAAAAATACACAACAGCTGTTTTTATAAATCAGCCGCTGAATAGTTTCTGACAGCTGATGCAATTTTTTTATCTTTACTCAACAATTTCCAATTTCAAACAGTTCTTTTTTTTCCAAAGAAAATCATAAAAACTTAATAAATTCAAAATTAAATGGCACTGCAGTATTTGTACAAATTTACACAGCTAACCAAAAATACTGCCCAGAATGCGGTGCTACGTTCCAGTGTTGTTTTAGGAAGTAATCGAAAGTTACACAGCCATAAAAATGATCAAGGAGATTATAGCAGAAATGGTCAGCAAAAAAGCAAAAGCAGGGATTGGAAATCCTTGACCTTGTGGACTGCTGGCATAGCCGGCTTCATTCCTTTGTTGTGGTTAAAAGAAAAATATGATTTCAATGTATGGCCTGGGGTAGAAGCAAAAACCGTGCCAAATCTTACTGGGAGACGAAAGCAGTATAATTTTATAGCCGATGTTGTAGATGTATGTGCCAATTCTGTCGTTTATATTGAAATTAAGGACACCAGACATTTTGATTACTTCTCCGGGCAACCTGTTACAGCTTCCAATGGTTCTGGTTTCATAATAGAATCCAATGGCACCATCCTAACAAACGCTCATGTAGTTATTAATAAGCCTCACACCATGGTTCAGGTGAGACTGTGTGATGGTCGCGTATTTCCAGCCGTAATAGAGGATGTCGATTCCTCCTCGGACTTGGCAATTATACGTATAAATTGTAATGACTTGCCAGTAATGCCCTTGGGAGAAAGTTCCACGTTACGTTCGGGTGAGTGGGTGGTGGCCTTGGGAAGTCCTTTGGCCCTGAGTAACACTGTTACTGCTGGTGTTATAAGTTCAACACAAAGGCCATCGCAAGAGTTGGGCTTAAGAAATCGGGATATAAATTATTTGCAAACAGATGCTGCTATTACATTTGGCAATTCGGGTGGTCCTTTAGTTAATTTAGATGGCGAAGCCATTGGAGTAAACTCTATGAAAGTTACGGCAGGCATTAGTTTTGCAATACCAATTGATTATGTAAAATTATTCTTGGAAAAAGTTTTGGAACGCAGAAAACAGGGAAAGGCAGGCAGACCCTCACAGCAGTCGAAGCGATATATGGGAATTACTATGTTAACATTAACCAAAGACATATTACAAGAATTGAAAAATCGATCGGAAAGTCTGCCACCCAATCTAACACATGGAGTCTTAGTGTGGAAAGTTATAATAGGATCACCAGCTCATATGTAAGTTTGTTCTGAATGTGTAATTAATTTTTAAATATTATATGATATACATACATATATTTTTATACTTCTGTAGTGGTGGCTTGAGTCCTGGTGATATTGTTACTCATATAAATAAAAAAGAAATTAAAACTTCCTCCGATGTCTACGAAGCTTTAGTTGAGAGTTCCAAAACTTTAGATATTACCATATTTCGAGGAACTAAACGTTTAAATTTAAGCATTACACCAGAAGATCCATAAATTAAAGAACATCAATGTCGGCAATCGCTTTGCATAAGTGTGTGTTTAAAATGTATTTTTTAATTAACTTGGCTGTTAAGTTTAATTTAAATTTGTATTTCTATTGCACTGCCAAATATTTATTTTTGTTGTAGTATGACGTTGATGCCGAGAGAAAAAGTTCATTGTAAATAAAAGCAATTTCTATTTTTGTTACAAAAAAAGTCGATGTTAATGAATAAGTTACTGCAAATTAGATGGAATTGTGATACTATTATGTAGGCAAGCTCTGATAATCATATTTTTAAAATCATATGTGATTTTAAAAGTATTAATGGTCCTGCAGACGATTTTAAAATAAAATTCGATAAGTTTCTCTCAGAAATGATATCTGATGCTCTATAAAATAGAAAAGTTAAAAAAAGTGTGAACAAAATGTAGGCTTGACTGTAACTAATCAAAGAATTCCAATAAAAATATCTAAAAACAAATTCCCAAAGTGCACGTTAACGTTTCGGTGTAATAATAAATAATTCTTTCTGCCAAAAAAAAAAAAAAAAAAAAAAAATGTGAATAAACCGACTTCAATGCAAAGATCTGATAAAAGAAGATAAGAAGTACGTGATATACATATAAAATTAAATTTTAATAAGCATTCCTCCGCCCATTTTTTAAATGCAAGATTGTGTGTTTTTCAGAGCTCAGGGTGCGTGTTAAGTCTTGTAAAAATCGGTAAAGTAGAACCACTTAAAATAAAATATTAAATTTTAATGGGCGTGACTCTGCCCATTTTTTTTAAATGAAATATTGTGTTTATTTTAGAGCTCAAGGTGTGGTAAGTTTCGTAAAAATCGGTGAAGTAGAACCGCGTGAAATATTAAAATAAATTTTAATGGGCGCAACCCCGCCCATTTTGTTAGCTTTCGAATTGTGTAATTACAAGAATAAAAGTGTTTTATAGGTTTCGCAGCAATCAATCAAGTGTCCTCGCTCACATTTTTACAATGAGAATTGTACAAAAAGTCGGTCTAAAATGTACCGACGATGTAATGCTAACCTCCTCCTTTTTTTTTGAAGTCGGTTAAAAAGTAGGTTCATATCAGAAAAAAATTGGGAAAACATAGAAATGATCCGTAGATTTAAAAGTAATAACATTTATTAAACTTGCCAATAAATAGGATTTTGATGATGACATTGCGATATTGGGTTTACAATGAGTTTGAATTCAATGGTTCGATTGTGGATGGTAACCGAACTTCAGTTGCCTTGTCAACTTGCAGCACAACTGAAATTAAAATTAGTATTATGTATGCCAACTTTCGTTATCGAAAATACAGTTATGACTAATAATAATAATATTAACAAATAATATTAACAAAGCGTAAATATATAAGTGGTAAGAAATTGTGGAACTATTTTGCGATGAAAAGTATATTTTTTATTTAATTTTTGGTGTTATTTGTTCATTAATAATTATCACATGTAATTTGGCTTAAAAAGCGATACGAACTTTAGCCTGTTCAAATCATAAATATAGAAACAAAATTAATAGCCATGGGCCTGTGGCAAAAATTAAATAAATATACTTAATAGTAACAAACCAAAAAAGTTTGTCTTAAGTAGAACAAAAATAAGCAAATTAACTAACATGTATATAATTAGTAAAGAACAAACGACAATGGTAAGACTGTTGTAAATTTAGAGATGGTAAGGTGAGCTTTCATTACAAAAGATCTTTCAGCAAATTGAAATATGATGAATCAAAACAATTCACATATTCCATTTGCAAAAAAAAGTTTCGTATATAAAGCAGAAATCTACATCAACTGACACCACACACAGTGGACCAAACACAGAAGAACGCTGATGATGAAGGTTTAGTGGCCTTCGAAAACGGCTAGATGTTCCTTCCGTTCAACTATGTGTTGTCAGAATATTTACAACTAACTTTGGTGTTATTTGTTCATTAATAATTATCACATGTAATTTGGCTTAAAAAGCGATGCGAATTTTTAATTTTGCCTAGGCGAGTTCAGTATCTGATAAACAGCCGGGCGGGTAAGGTAACCTGATACTGTATTCGCCTTGAATTTTACCACCTTTTTGTATTAATGGTAGATACCGAATTCGCCTTGGTTGTCATTGAATGTATGTATTTAAAGCAGCCCATACACAATTCAATTCAATTTTCAATTGAGTCGGTTGTTGTCCAAATCAAAGCGTGTATGGCTTTGTCAATTGATTAGTTTGGCAGTTGTCGAGTTGGTTGAAGAAAAATCAAAAGATTTTGATTTTTCATGTTGACTAGTAAATCTTTCAATTCGATTGTGCTGTGTGTGCTCGAGTCTCTTGATTAGCTGTCAAAATTTATGTTTGTAGCTTTATTTTGTATAGAAAAAGTTATGTATTTTTAAAATTGTATTTAATTTGATAGAATTCTAAATATAAAATATAAAAATAAATGAATACATACAATAGAAGTTTTAAATTTTTAAATTTTTATTTGTGAAAAAAATATAAATTTTGACAGTTGAATGAAAATCTTTCAATTCAGTTTATGAAGGGTGTGGCCAAGAATCAATTCAATTGAAAGACTCAATTCACAATTGAATTGAAACGTGTATGGGGTGCTTAAGAGACAAGTTGAAAAACAAAGTTTATTTCCTATTTTTGTTTAACGCTAGTCAAAAGGAATACGAATTTAACAAAAAAAAATGTTTTTTGTTGGCTAAGCACGTGCATTAAATAAAAAAATAGAAAATTACGATATGTATAAAAAATATTTAATTTGCACTGGGACAGCTTCCCTTTCACATGAAAGCCTAAAACTATGCTTCACTTTTTGAAATAAATGTTATACTCAAATGCAATCCACACATACAAAATGCTTTATGATAAAAATCAACCATAATCGATTACATATTATTTATTTCTTTAACAATATGGAGACTTATTTTCGATTTTTCAGGAGTTTTCAGGAGTTTTTTTTATATATTCAAATATGTTTTTATACGTAAAATACCGCTTACGATAGATTACATTTTACAGCCCGTATCTTAAAAGTTATAAACAATTTTGGCATTTTGATAATTCTAAACTAAATATAACCATAAAATTTAATTTTCAATAACAGAACTACATATATTTTCGATAACATGTCGCTTACGATAAAATCGAAGCAAGGCTCGATGTTGTTACTTTAGCTTTTAAATAGCATGTGACTGAATGTGATTTCATTTGAGAGTGAAATTAAACAGAAGTATTTAACAAATAAATAAATACTATTTATAGTAGCTAAAGATTTTCATGCAACAAAATTAAATGCACCGTAAATAATTATGCATTCATTACAATGTTGCTAATAAGGAGAGCTTAACAATTCACATTCAAATTTAATTTTATTCAAAAGGGAAAAAAAACAAAAAATTTTTAACAAAAATTTCAAAATGTGTCCATTTAAATGTCTTTTCGTTTTGTACAATATTAAAAAGAAATCTGCAAGAATTATGAAAATAATTGGCGCTACCATTATCTGGGATTTAACCAAGTTGAACGGCTAAAGTCAAATTTATTTTACCGGCATTAATTGAAATATCTTGGTTAATGAAAATAAAATAAGAACAACAAAATTTATATGGATTTTGTTAAGCTCATGGAGGAACATGTTTATCGTATGTTTTTTTTTTTGCAAATTGAGTTTAGCCAACAAATTATTGTCGGGTTATTTCATAAATTTTAATCAATTTCCTCAGATTTGTTTCATTGCTTCGCTTTATTTATTTATTTTTTTATTTTTTATATTTCTTGGCAACAGTGGGCGATTATAAATAAAGACACTTTGTTAAAATTCAATTGGGCATCTTCTTAAAGTACAAAATGTTAAATATAATAAAGAAGTTTTTCGTTTCTTTGGAGGATGAATAAAGCAAGCCAGCCAGCCACCTTCCAGGTGAAACGAAGATGAAAATGTTTAAAAAAGTGAAATTCTTTGTTCGGTTATTGAATTTTTATGAACCGATAAATTACTATAAGCAAAAGGCTTAACGCTTTTTTAAATTTTAAATGTTTTTGATTTTGTGTGCGCATGTGTGTGTGTTGTGCAACATCTTCTTTTTTTTAATAAGTTATTGTTATTGGCATTACAATAGAGGGCAGAGAACATGAGAATAAAGTTATAAAATTTTAAAACGAATTTATTAAGATTAAAAACCAAGAAGGAGAGTTTTATGCACTTTTTTATGAGTCGGCAGTAAAAGTGTATGTAAGTGACTGACGTTCGCATTGAAATAAAACAATTTTATATGTTTTGGGTTTTATTATTCAATTTTAATTTGAACTATAAAAGAAATCAAATCGAACTTAAGCCCCAAATTAAGCCTTATAAACAGAATTTCATAATTTTATATGATTTAATATTAACTTAATAACAAATTGATAATTTTTTTTCAGCAATAAAATTCAAACAGAAAATTTTATTTCAAGAAAGTTGTGAGAAAGTTGTTTGTTTGTTTTTTATAATTCAGTAAGCTTCTCATTATTGTTCTCAACTCATACTCAGCTTGACTACACATTGGCATTGCCATTCACAACTTGAATAACGGTTGAGCCATAACATTTTCAAGTAAAAACTAGGTGTGATTCACACTTCTAAAAAAATAAATAAATAATTAGGTTGTGTGAAAGTTGAGTTGAGAGTTGCAACATGGGCATTAGTATTTTATACTTAAATTTTGTTAGATTATTCGAATGAAATATTTATTTATTTGTTATATATTCCTTTAATTTCATTCCATTACCCGATTGACTGGAACAATCGAATATGCGAAACACAATTTATTCGATTCATCGAAATTTATTGAATTATTATGTGCTTGTTTCTGTAAATTAAGAGAAGTTTTAGCATCGAAAAAAAATTATATAATTATATTCGTTGTCCTACTTCGCATATTGTTATTTACATATATAAAAACTTAAACAAACTTAAAAACAAATTTTCACAAACTGAGTTTTTGTCTTAAGCACCCCATACACGTTTCAATTCAATTGTGAATTGAGTCTTTCAATTGAATTGATTCTTGGCCACACATTTCATAAACTGAATTGAAAGATTTTCATTCAACTGTCAAATTTATATTTTTTTCACAATTAAAAATTTTAAAATTTAAAACTTCTATTGCTTTTATTCATTAATTTTAATATTTTTTATTTAGAATTCGATGAAATTAAATAAAATTTTAAAAATACATAACTTTTTCTATACAAAATACAGCTACAAACATAAATTCTGACAGCAAATCAAGAGACTCGGGCACACACAGCACAATCGAATTGAAAGATTTACTAGTCAACATGAAAAATCAAAATCTTTTGATTTTTCTTCAACCAGCTCGACAACTGCCAAACTAATCAATTGACAAAGCCATACACGCTTTGATTTGGACAACAACCGACTCAATTGAAAATTGAATTGAATCGTGTATGGGCTGCTTTAAGCTATGTACAGACGATTGCCAGATCTTACAATATTGTCAGATCTGGCAATGTGCTGACAATGTACAGGCAATCGAAAATTGCCAGCACAATATTCCTTGTCAGTTCACACGGTTGTCACAAAATCTCACAATTTGTTGCTAGACGGTTGTATGACAATAAATTCATCTGACAAAATCGTCAGTAGAAAAATTGTCAGTTCACACGGTTGTCATATTCACAAATTGTTCGATCTGTTGATATGCGTTGCCAGACTTAAACCATTTGTTGGAAATTGTTAAATATTTATCGTTTGTGTTTGTATTAATTGTAAAAAGTGAAAGTATAAATTATTATGGACCATTAAGAAGCAATTGCAATGATTTTGTTTGCATATATTTTATTATAAATTTTTTCTTTTAAATCAAGCGTGTGCAGTGTTGCCCATAGAAAGAATTCTCTTACAATGACGCCATTGTCAGATGCATAAACTTTGCACATCTGACAATATTAAAATGTCTGACAAATATCTGGCAATAATTTTACAATGTGTTCCCTCGATTGTAAGATGTCTGACAATTTGTTGTCAGCTGCTAGTCTTGCAATGGACTGACAATGCTTTTTCTGGCAACGACGTCTGACAAAAATTGTCAGTTCACACGGTTGTAAGAAATTTTGAGCACATTTTACTGGCAATATTGTAAGATCTGACAACCGTCTGTACATAGCTTAACTCATCTTGTGTTTTATAAATTGCAAAAAATTTTTTCAACTCTCAATATCTTACATTCATTACAGAAGCCAGGTTTCATTATTTAAATGAAATTTTTTTAATTTTAATTTAATATTTAATACTGAACTTAAAGGCTAGATTAAAAAAAATTATTCCTGATTATGTTTAATTAATAAAAAATAAACTCAGTGAAGTGCGACTTTGACTCGCATACGAAGTGTTCAGTACGTACACAACATTCTCTCAGTGAAAAGCAACAACTTAAAAATAAGAACACGTCACATTAATTCCATAATTTTCAATAAATAGAAATTGTATATTGAAATACTTAAAAGTAAATAAAATTAATAAAATACTGTAAATTAATATTTTTCCATATTGAAACAAGAAATTTCAACTTGACTAGCTAGACTTTCGTTAGTCCCTATTTACACTATGCAAGTCTTATTGCTAGGCTGATTAGTTTATTAGGAGAGAGAGACGGGGGGAAAAGAAACGTTGCTGTTCCCCTCGTCTCTCTCTCCCTGAAACTAATCAGCTTAGCAATAAGACTTGCACAGTGTGATTTGTGACTTAATGTTTCTCATTAATTCAATATGGTTTTTATTGATCTTATAGTGTTTTCACACTGAAAGTTAAAACCTCGTTTTAACGTTAAAACCACAAACAGCTGATTTTGCTTTCACACTGCAAGTTTGTTAAATTCAGGTTTTAACGCACAGGCTGTCTAATAACTTTGCTCAAAATAAAATAAATCTCCTGCCGAAATATGTGTATTTGTTGTTGCATTTTTTCTGCTTTTTAATAACACTTGTTGGACATACTGTTCAACTGTTTTTGTTTGTATGAAAAATTGAGATATTTCACAATGCGCTCTAAAATGGAAATTATTTTATATTTTGTAAATAAAATTTTTTTAAATTATGGAACTTCTTAAACAGAATGAAGAAGTGCTTTGAAATATTGTTAATAATATAAAAATGCACAAATACATTATAGGATAAAGCTTTTTTATAGGCAGATGAATGTCAGTCATATTGTATATTTTCACTTTCCACAGTTCAATTTAAAATATTTTCGTTGTTTTCCTTCCAAAAAATCTTTTTTTCCATAATTTTTTGATTATTGTTGCTGCTGCATCCATTTTTAAGTTGAAAATCTTTCAAGCGCCATCTATTGTTATTCACTGGCATAAACATTATGAGCTGTTGTCGGTCATTTCAAGTTCGCAGAACTTTTATTTAGAATTATAGAATTTATCACAGCGAAAACAAGGTTGCATTTCATAGAGCCAACTTAAAACCAATTCAAAAATGGTTTTAATTTGGTTTTAACAAAAACAATTTGTATGGTAAAACCAGGTTTTAACAGTTGGTTTTAACGTTAAAACCAACTTTTATTAAAACCATGTCAGTGTGAAACACTATTAAGCTGTTTTTTCTCTGGGTGTACATATATTTAACACTATGAGAACTTAAGCCTATATAATAGAATATCTTATCGGATACAGACATTTTTAAAAACAATTTTAAGTACACGTTAGACTTTCTTTCGGTTTTTGCTGACTTTTTTAGTTTTAGCGGTTTTTCTTAGTTTTGGTGCTTTTTTTAGTTTTGGGATTTTTTGATGTAGGCGTTTTTTTAATTTTGACGTTTTTTAGTTTTGGCGCTTTTTGTTTGGCGATTTTTTGGCTTAGCAATTTTTTTTTTAATTTTGCTGATTTTTTTCGTTTTGGCAATTTTTTTAATTTAACCTTTTTTAGTTTTAGCAATATTAAAAATTTCAAGTTTTCTGCTTTTGGCGATTTTTTTAGATTTAGCTTAGCGCCTTTTTCCGTTTTTGGAATTTAAAGTTTTGGAGTATTTTTTCGGTTTAGCGATTTTTTTAATGTTGGTGTTTTTTTAAGTTTTCGCGACTTTTTTGGTTAATGGCGATTTTTTCGTTTCGATAATTTTTTTTATTTTGGTATATTTTAGCTTTAGAGATTTTGATTGATTTTTCAATTTTTGCTTTTTTTTTTGGTTTGGGTCTTTTTTTAGGTTTAGAAATTTATTTTTTAATTTCGGTGCTTTTTTTCGTTATCGCGATTTTTTGGGCTTTTGGCGAACTTATTGTTTTGGTGTTTTTTTATTTTCGGATTGCTTAGCTCTAGCGATTTTTAAAATTTTAAGTGTTCGGTTTTTGGAAACTTATTTAGTTTTAGCGCTTTTTCTTAGTTTTGGCGCTTTTTGGTTTGTTTTTGGGATTTTTTGATGTTGGCATTTTTTTGGTTTGGTGTTTTTTTCTTTCGGTTTACCAATTTTTCCTTTTGTGTGATTTTATTATTTTGAAAATTTCAAGAGTTTGCTCTTCCTACGTACAGGAAAATGTCAAAAATTTTGGTTTTTTTAAATTTCAGTGTTACTTGCTGTAGTCTGCATAAAAATACAAGTGTCTATATATACATTAGGGTGGCCGTTATTTTATTTTTTTTTATTTCTTCTACTCTCACCCCCTAAATCGGTTCAGTTTTATGTAAAAAAAAAATACAAAAAAAATTCATACCGATAATTTGTGTTTTAGGGGTGCGTTCGGCCATCAAAGTTGGCCCTCAAGCCCATATATTCAATGCAAATTTTGTTTGTTTTTTGTTTTTATTTTGTTTAGTTTTATTTTGACTATATGTATATGTATGAAACAATTTAATATATATATAAGCTCTTATTGTACATGCTTAAAATAAAAAAATTTCCATATAAATATAATTTTGTTACATAAAATTGTTGGTATTTTGTTGGTTACTTTCGTCATTATTTTCTAAAATATTAATTTTAGCAAAAAACTTTCTTTGAGACAAATATTGTTGACTAAAAGAGCTAAAATATTGCCATATATCATATTTTTGTAAAATGATTTTTTAAAAAGATAGTCATATGCAAAAAATTACATTGAAAAATGGGCTTGAAGGACAACTTTGAGGGCCGGACGCACCCCCTAAAACACAACTTATCGGTATGAAATTTTTTTGTATTTTTTTTTACATAAAACTGAACCGATTTGGGGGTGAGAGTAGAGAAATCAAGAAAAAGTCTCCATACAATTAACGGCCACTCTAATATATATACTTGTGTGTTTATTACATTAGGTTATCAAAAATTTTTACACCCTTAAATTTTTAACAGTCATATAGCGGCCAAATTTCTACATATTTTGTGAAAATTTCTGGGCCGTAGCTCTCACCGTTCTCTAGAAAATAGCTTGTGAGGAACAGACGGACAACGTAGCGAAAACAGTAGGATTCCCCTTCACATTTGGTGTACGGAATCCTAAAAACAATATTACCGCCATAGTCTAACAAAATTAGTTTGTACTTCAAGTGTTCTTTAGTAAAAATTTTTATGAGATTTGTTTTAATTTTTCCTTTTTGCAGTTAGTTATTTACATACAAAAAACTTGCAATTATCCAACCCTGCAATAATCTTTTAAATTTTTCCAATTTTCAATAACAATATTTTTTTCGACTTTCTAAAACATGTTTAATTAATAAAAATATTTTTTTAATTAGTTACTTATACATACATATATACCCTGCAAAATGTTTTTCTCTCTAAAGTATAAAATATGCTTAGTCAATTAATAAAAACAAAAAAATTCAAGTTAGTTACCCTTATTAAAAAAAAAAAAAAAAAAATCCAATTTTCCAGCTCTGAAACAGTCTTTTTAATTTTCTGCTTTTCAATACCAATCTATTTTTTTCTATAAAATATGTTTAATTAATAAAAAAAAATAAACAACAGAAAAGGTAAAATTTTCCAGCTCTGGAACTGTTTTTGGTTTTTATTATTTTCAATACCCAATACTTTTCTTTCTTAAATATAAAATATGTTTGATCGATAAACAAGAAAAAAAGTATTAGATTATATACAAAAAATGTTCTAGTTATCCAGCTCTGGAAGCGTCTTTTCTTTTTGATTTTTCCGCTTTTCAATACCAATAAATTTTTTTCTTCTAAAATATGTTTTATATAAAATATATATAATTTGTTGTCATTATACATATACACTAAAAAAGTTTATATCTTCCAGCTCTGGAATTATTTTTGATTTTTCTGCTTTTAAATACCAATATTTTTCTTTCTAATATATATAAAATATGTTTGATCAATAAACAAAAACTAAAAAGTTCAAGTTAGTTACCCTTGTATACAAAAAAAATTTAAATTTCCAGCTCTGGAACCGACTTTTTAATATTTCTGCTTTTCAATACCAATAAATTTTTTCTTCTAAAATATGTTTTATATAAAATATGTTTAATTAATAAAAAAAAATTTGTTTTCATTAGCTAGTTATACATATACACCAAAAAAAGTAAAAATTTTCCAGCTCTGAAACTATTTTTGACTGTTATGATTTTCAGTACCAATATTTTTTTTCTTTCTATTATATAAAATATGTTTGATCGATAAACAAAGAAAAAAAAAAAACTTTTAGTTTGTATACAAATAAAAAAGTTCCACTTCTCCAACTCTGGAAGCATCTTTTTGATTTTTCTGTTTTTCAATTCTAATAAATTTTTTTCTTCTAAAATATGTTTTTTTTTTTTACAAAATATGTTCAATTAGTAGAGAAAAATAAAATGATTTGATTTAGTTACCAAAGAAAGTTTAAATTTTGCAGACCTGGAACAGTCTTATTGATCATAAGGACCCAGAATATATACACTGTATGGTCTCGAATATTATTATTGGTAAAATATGACACCACAAATGGTAAGGGCCATTTCTGGTGTGAAGGGCATAAAAAGTACATTTTTTGTACTCAAGTATGTGTCTTAAGTCTTTTGTTTTCTCACCCATGAATCAAATCCTAAATTGTTTCCCATTCATTTTAATATTTTATAATATGTATTATTACATTTTGGTTTTTAATAAACAATGATTTTGTTATTATTTTTGTTTAGCCTTAATCTTGTATCCTCCCCACTTAATCATGTATGGTCTGGTTTTCAAAAAAGAAAACAAAAAACTCTCCTTAACTTTATTTTCACTTATGAGAAAATATATTTAATTATAGGTTGGTCTGTATTTGTATTGATTTTTGTGGTATGTTGCAAAAATTATATTTTTTTAATGATTTTATTTGTTTGCCCTTAAGAGCTTTCGATGTAAAATTCGCTTTCTTATTAAATAATCAAGCAAGTAAGCAACCAGCCCATCACATTACTTAGTAATTGAGTTATTTTCTGTAAGAGTTTAAAATATGTTTTTTTCAGCCAATTTATTTAATTTTTTTACATGATTTATTGTTTGCATATTTATAACTGACAATTTGATGTTAATGATATTTGATGATGGAGCCGCTTTGTATGGGTTTCTTGCCTTTACGATTTTTTATTTTTTATTTTTGATTGTTTTCAATTCATGTTTAGTTTTAGTTTTGGGCTTTTGGTCTGTTTGTTGCGAGCTCAATGGCATTAATGTTGCTTGAACTTTAGTGTTGGCTTTCGAGTTTGTTCCTTTTTAACATAAATGACACATTAACCTTATTATGTCAAAAATTTGAAATTATAGGATGATGATTGAAAAGTAATTTTTAATTTTGAAATTTATGAAATAATTGCTTAAAATAAAAATAAAAAAGAATAAAAAATACTGTGAGTGGTAGATAGCTAAGTTTAAGAAACTCATGCTGACAGCATGTTGTTGGCATGTCCAAGAACAAATTAAAAATTTTGATGGTTTTGCGTATTTAACTAAGGGACTGAAATAATTATTATTTTCTTTATAAGAGTACGAATGAATCATTTTGACAATTTTAAAGCTGTGATTAAAGTAATTTGTTTAGATTTTGTAATTATTATAATTAAAAGTTTGCACTAACGATGATGGAGTAAATATATTTTTTGTGATAATGCTCTAAGAAAAATACTGGATTTTTTAGATACAGGGTGGCTGATGAAAGCCGCTACCAAAAAAAAAATCTGAATAACTTTTTTTATATCGAAGTAATTTATAATTTTTGGCTCATTACCCGTAAAACTTATTTGTTAATACCCGATCTCTGAACATAAACAGTTAGGTGCAGCGTCACCTAGAACTGCCCCTGAGTTCAAAAGACGATAGAGGTGAAGCCCTTGTGGTGGAACTTCGAGGTCTAACCAGAGGCTACTTCTGGTACCACGGGTGCCGGTTGCCCGACAGCTGGGCTGCTTAGAGATAAATGCATTGCGGTTGTCAAAAATTTCTGGTCCAAAATGGCGTTTGTCCTGGATACGACCCCAGGACTCTTTCACTTTTTAGTGTCGGGTTTTAGTAGGCACAGAAATTTAGGTGGCGTGCTTGCATTCTTCTCGCGTAAGTGGTCCTCGCTGCTCTGAAGTTTTGAGTACATGTAGCGGTCGTCAGTTTCCTTTGCTAAAATGCCGAGTTCGTCCTACCCCAACGGGGTATACCCCACGGGGTTAAAGGGACGATTTTGGTAGGTGTGGAGTAGGCACTGGTTATTTGGCGACACAGGCATGCATTCATTATGGATGAGTGGTTAGCTGTGCCGGCAATGGTTGAGGAATTTTCTTGGGGACCTCACTAAGGTGTATACACAACACCTTAGCGTGGAAGCCGGAGAATTATCGTGGTGGTTGTGGTTGCTACAAAAATCGCTGGGAGAATAGTCTTGGCTTCCCAGTGTGAAATCAATGCTAGTGGTTGGTCTGACGCGGTCAGCCAGACACTATTCTAGGTGCTGTTGCCATTCAACAGAGCTGCTATGGGCACGGACATAGCAGCAGAGTTTAGATAGCTCAAAGTACCTCAGCAAGGTACTTGAATATAGAACAGGGATAACTATATTCAAAGATTGCAACCTATGTGCCTTATGGAGTGGGCCATAGGTTCTAAAAGGGTGCATGGGGGCGTTGGTCTGGCGTCTAACCCACACCCGGTGCTTTGGCACACGTGAGAAAAGGCCGTAACGGCAGGTACTCACGTAAAGCAATTGCACATCTGATCCTTAGATTTAATAAAAATGGAAAACTAGGACAATGAAGAAAGAATCTGGATTGTTCGCCGCTATCGCGCGGAGAGACTAATAAATAATTTTGCAGAGCATGGGGTAGTCGTTAGAAGACCTTATAATTGAAATCCCCTTTGAACAGAGGAAATTATTGCTGCCGTAACTGCTACAGTTTCTTCACGAATCAAAACCGACAAATATGGATGAACTAAAACAATCCATTAGAGCGACAATAGCTGCAATTCCAGCCGGGCACTAATAAATAACTTTTTGCTAAGGTGCCGCACCTGCATCAACGAGAAGGACGGACATTTAAGTAAAATTATCTTTAAGACTAATTAAACTTTTTTTTAATAGAATTCAATAAGCTCTCAAACGAAATAAGATTGAATAAATTTCATGTATTGCAAAAATAGTTATTCCACTTTCTTAATGTAGCAAAATTCATCAGCCACCCTGTACGAGTATATTAAACATCTTAATACTTAAAGGTACGAATTTTTCTCCAAACTATTCAGCAAAAAAAAATATTGTAGGTCGTCTCGGAAAAATGAATGTCTAAAAAGTAAAAACTATTTTTTTTGCATATTACATTCATTGCATACAATTATATGCAATACAATTCTCATTTAATTCATATGGAAATTATCATAAATATTTCAAATTTACATACAGCTTGTCAGCGATAACTTGGAGGCTACACGATCAATTTTTTCTTCAATTTTTATTTCAAAGTTCAATACATTCACACTTTTTTACTAAAACACTCATACATTTGGGAACCAGGTGGACTTCAATTTTTCTTTCAACGCTTCATTCAATTTGTCTTTCAATTTAACAACTGTTTTAAAATAATTTTTGTGTTTGTAAAAAATTTAAGACAGAAGTAATTTTCTTTGCTGAAATAAAATATGTGGGAGAAAATTTTTAATTATTTCCTCGACGACGCCATTTTGAACATAAAATTGGTAATCAAATTGCTTGCAGCCTACGTCACAACTTCAATTTTAGCAAATTTTGACAAACCATACGTGTGAAAAAATTGAAAGGCATTATTGAACGTGTAGCCGCAAGGTAAGTACAAAACGAGAATGTGTTTGTACATATAAAATATTGTTACGTTTAAATTTTATTAAACGTGTGAGTTCTTTTGATTGCTCAAAAATAAAAATAAATAACACACAATTTTTATTTGCTACTGTTTTTCCTTTTATTCTTAACGAAGCAAATTACAAATTGTCTTTACTTAATTACTTCTTATCGTTATTATTCACTTTCAACGAAGCTGGCTCGACTAATTTCTGATTAGCACTGACTCAACGATATCAACTCGACTACTTTCTGATTAGTACTGATCTGTTCTCGCACATGCTGCCACTTTTTATAGTACAGGAACCGGTTCTCGAATGTTCGCCCGATAGATGGCATAATAACATGTCTGTACTTAGTAATGGCATCTGTGCATGTTGCCATCTGTATTCTCATTTGCTATTGATAGCCAGATGTTCAAACAGTCCTCTAGCACAATCGGGAAAATTCATGTTGCCGCTTCTAGGCGTTTATTTTTATATTATATATATATATATATTTTTGAATTTCAAAGTAACGACTCTCATGTTGGCAATGCGGTGTGCTACTGGTAGTACAGGGTGGTTACCATAAGTGCTCGCACTTTTATTTGTATGTGTGTATGTCTGTAGCTATGTACACAATTATTGTTGTTGCTATAGTGTTTACACGTGCTATAGTGTTTACACTTTTAGATAGTTCTTTGCATTAACCCTGTAGGAATATTTTTTACGTAACAATATCAAAAAATCTTAAATAATAATAAGCTAAAGTTTTTGCTTTTTGTCAGGCGGTAATGTTTTTCAAACAACCAGCTCCAAAGTTCAATTACTTTTGGCTCATTATTTTAAGTAATTGTGCCAGCAACTAAATACAAACTTTCTTTAAAAATTCCATATATGTATAACATATAAGGCCTGACACACGATATCGACAGCGTTCGACTTGTCACACAATTGCATACATTTGAAACAACAACAAAATATTAAAATTTGTTTTTGTCTTGAATGTAATTGTGCGACAAGTCGAACGTTGTCGACATCGTGGGTTTGGCCCATAATTTTTTGATTGCACTCCTTTAAGAACTGCTTAGATAGTTTAGTTTAACCATAAGTGGATGTATGTACATACATATGTATGTTAGTAGGTGTTTCCTTTTTTTTTGTCTTCTAAAAATCAAGATATTTTGTTGGCAATACATGATAAATGTTGTTATAAATTTTGTTGTTTTTTTCTTAATTCTTTCTTGTTTTGCCTCTCTTCACATAAAGTTTTAACAGACTTAATGGCGTCGTACTCAAAACTCAATATAAATAATTAGCATTCATTTGATTGCAAAATGCTGTAGATGTTCTTTTTCTTCTTTGTTTCTCGTTTTTATTCTTTACTATTTTTCATCAGTTTAGTTTGTTATTTTTGCTTTTGTTTTGCTAGATGGCGATAAACAACAATTCTTGTTCATCTATACAATTATGTTTGTGTACTCGTTGCATCTGTTTTGATTAAAAAAAAAACCAGTACAATTTTATTTTATTTTTGTTACTTAATGTTTTACATAAAAGTAGATATGTATGTATGTAGTTGCAAAATGACCTTCATAATTTATATTTATTTTATTTCTTGCATTTTGTACGTACTCATGTAATTGTACGTTAATTTGTTTGAGTTACATTTTGATGACTAAAAATTATAGTGGAGCTTTTGTTGTGTTCTTCATTGGAAATAATCATAACTTGAATAAAACTACGTACATATATATGTATGTGTAAGCATAGCTTAAGATGTTTGCTTGTAAATGGGATTTAATAGCACCCTACAGTGGGTTTTGTTATATAAAAGAAACATTCGGGCTGCAATTTTATATAAATAAAATTTACGCTTTCATTTTCGTAGCAAGGATTTATTTGCTCAGAATTCTCTAGCAATGTGCTAGGCTACAATAGTGATAAAATAAATATAAAAAAACACAAAAATAATTATACCTTTTTTTTTTTGCCAAAAAGTATCTCTCTACATCCCTGATTTTTTTTTGACAGTACGGCAACAAATATATAACAGCTAAAGCTTAAAGGGTGTTCAACGACAAATGTTGAAATCCTATTGTATTACGCAGACAACTATACATATATGTATACCCATTTCAAATTCTCCAGAACGAAAAAGTATAAAATTAAAAAAAAAAATATTAAAAAAATCGCCAAAGGAGACAACCGCGAAAACTAAATATTAGTCACTGTAACTAAAAATATCGTCAAAAAAAAAAAAGGTAAAAATCACAAAAAGCTGAAAAAATCGTCAAAAGTAAAAAATCACTTAAACTAAAATAAATCTCCGAAAAACGAAACAACGCCAAAATTAAAAAATAGCTAATAGTAAAATAAATTTTCAAAAACCGAAGATATTGCCAAAATAAAAATACCATTAATACTAAAAAAATCCTCAAAACGAAAGCTAAACTAACAATATGTAATATAAGATAAAACAAGCTGAAAATCGAGAAAAATCGTCAGAACAAAAAACAAAAAAAAAAAAAAAAACGGCAAATCTAGGAAAGTTTATCAAAAAGCGCAAAAAACGGAAAAAAAATCGCCAAAGAAAACTAACGCTAGAACTAAATTTTTTTTTTGCTGTAATTAAAAATGTTGTCAAAAAACGAAAAAATCACTCAAACTAAAAAACAACGGATAAAAGTAACCAAAAACTGAAAAAATCGTCCAAATTAAAAAATAGCTTAAACTAAAATAAATCTGCAAGAACCAAAGAAATCACCGAAACGGAAAAAGCATCGACAGCAAGTAAATTGCTTAGGAACGTATATACCAAAAAAATGGACCACAACCGAAAAGAATCGCCAATAACCGAAACAAATGCCAAAACTGAATAATAATCGCTGTAACTAAGCAGACGAAAAAAAGTCGTTCAAACTAAAAAACAACCAATAAAAATAACAAATAACTGAAAATATCACCTGTTGTGAAGTGCATATTTAAGGAATGTATCGTCCTATTTGACAGCTTGTGATGTACTTATGTACGGGTGTATTTTACTTTGTTTAAAGGTTCTTAGTGGTTCTTTCTTAAATTTTATTGTAAAGGCAACTCTTCATTAGAATAACTCAACTCTGTTGGCTTTGTTTGATGATAACCGCTACGATGAGTACCGCCTTAAATAGTAATCGCTTTATAGTTGAAAATTAACGACAGAATCCAGACGAACGCCAAGAAGAAAAGAGTTAAGTAAGTTGCCCAAATTTATTGAAAAAATTTTTTTCCCAGAATTCTGTATTCCATTTATTTCTATTTTGTAAATTTAGATAATAAAACGTGCTAACAATCATATTGTATTGTGTTCTTAATATAACTCTTGCTACTTAGTTGCCGCCGCAACATCACCAAAACTAAAAAATGGCGTAAACATAAATGAAAAATCTAAAAAAAACATTAATTCTAAAAAAAATCACCAAGAAGCGAAAAAATCTCCAAAACCAGAAAAAAGCCAAGACGAAAAAAACGCATTTTCTCAAAAGTTCGCCTAAAACCGAAAAGAATCGCCAATAAGCAAAACGAACGTCAGGACTAAAAATTAATCGCTGTAATAGTGTTTTCACACTGAAAGTTAAAACCTGGTTTTAACGTTAAAACCATAAACAGCTGATTTTGCATTCACACTGCAAGTTTGTTAAATTCAGGTTTTAACTCACAGGTTGTCTAATAACTTTGCTCAAAATAAAATAAATTTCCTGCCAAAATACGTGTACTTGTTGTTGCATTTTTTCTGCTTTTTAATAACACTTGTTGGACATACAGTTCAACTGTTTTTGTTTGTATAAAAAACTGAGATATTGCACAATGCGCTCTAGAATGAAAATTATTTTATATTTTGTAAATAAAATTTTTTTAAATTATGGAACTTCTTAAACAGAATGAAGAAGTGCTTTGAAATATTGTTAATAATATAAAAATGCACAAATACATTATAGGATAAACCTTTTTTATAGGCAGATGAATGTCAGTCATATTGTATATTTTCACTTTCCACAGTTCAATTTACAATATTTTCGTTGTTTTACTTCCAAAAAACTCTTTTTTCCATAATTTTTTGATTATTGTTGCTGCTGCATCCATTTTTAAGTTGAAAATCTTTCAAGCGCCATCTATTGTTATTCACTGGCATAAACATTATGAGCTGCTGTCTGTCGGTCATTTCAACTTGGCAGCACTGAATTTATCACAGCGAAAACAAGGTTGCATTTCTTAAAACCAATTCAAAAATGGTTTTAATTTGGTTTTAACAAAAATAATTTGTATGGTAAAACCAGGGGGCTGTAATCGTTTTCGAACTAAATTACGAAATATTTCAATAGAGTTTCTATGGAAATATTTCGTAATTTCGTTCGATAACGAGTGCCGTAATTTGCCCCCAGGTTTTAACAGTTGCTTTTAACGTTAAAACCAACTTTTATTAAAACCATGTCAGTGTGAAAACACTATAACTAAAAATATCACAAAAAAATTAAAAAAAGAATCGCATAGCTATAAAACAACCAAAAAAAGTCACCAAAAAACCGGAAAAACGCCTACATTAAAAACATTGCGAAAAAAACAAAATCCATACATACGAAAAAACGCCGAAAAGCGAAAGAGATTGCCAAGTAGCGAAAAAATCTCTGAGACTACAAAAACGAGTTGCCAATAACCGAAACAAGCTCCAAACATAAAAATTACTAGCTAAAACTAAGAATATCGCCAAAAAAAAAACGCTTGACTAAAAAACAAGTGAAAAAATTACCAAAAACGCCAACAGTAAAAAAAGCAAAAAAAAAAGCATAAATACTAAAAAAATTGCCAAAATTCGAAAAATATCGTTAAAAACCTAAAAAATCGTTAAAAGAAAATAACCGACGTGACGTTCGAACCTTTCATGTGCGAGTCAAAGTCGCACTTTTACTGAATTTATTTTTACTATTTACTCCAAATTTTCCGATATTGCACTAAACAAAATAGTTGCTTTATTGTATTGAAATGGCCATCGTACAGTAAACAAGGTCAAATTGGGATTTTCCCAAAATCATGCTAATGAACAAGCATGATGTTATTATTTTGCTTTTACATGCTCTCAATTTTGATACACCCTACTTTTTCAATTTTAAAAGCCAATCTAAAAATTTTTAAAAAATTACTCAAATAATAAATAAAAACTGTTCATTAAATTCGTTCCTGATCTATAACAAAACGTTTTGCTTTTTATGTATAAAAAACCCTTTAAACTATTATTATGAATACAGCTTGAAGTTATAAAATTGTTTTATTTCTTATTTTTAAATTATTTTCATTGTTTATTTTGCAAATAGTCTTATTTCTGTCTACAATCTTAAACAAAAATGTGTATGTACATACATAAATCTGTAATTCCATCCATTGGAATAAATAAATACATACTCCCATGTAATTTAAAATGGCCTGCTGGGAGGTGTCTCCCTACAACAATGTTAATTTTTGACAGATTGTCTGCTATTTAAGTTTAATGTTAAGGTAATTACATGTGCGTTAACATGACATGATAGACTTCCTGGTTCGTAAATGCCATTGTCTTAAACTCCAAATGGATATGAAATATTTTTGTAATATTGAACAAAAAAAAAAAAAAAAAAAATGATTTATGCTTTAAACAAATAACCTTGTAGTAAAGTAATAATTCCCTGGCATTAATTTCGCCAGAGACTTTATTTCATCATGTTCCATTTAATATTTGTAAAATATTTTTCTTGCCCATTATGAAATGCTAGAAAATTATTTAATTGTTGTTGTTTATTAATGAGAGCAAAAATGTTGATCATTTTTAAAATAGTTTTTTTATACCATTTTGATATTGAAGTGGAACTTTTAGAATTGTTTTTTTTTCATCACTCAAAGAAGCCGCCTATTTGCTCATATGTTTGTAAACATTTATTGCAACTAGTGAATGGAATTTTGTGGCGCAATTACAATTGAGTATTTGAATGTTGTGTTAAAACAAAAAATTACTTTGTTTTACGAATGATTAAATCTGTTTTATTTGCTAATTTAAGTATTTAATCATAGGAAATTCTTCAAAAAAAAAAAAAAAAAAAAATAATAATAATAATAAATAAATCACATTTAATTAGTTTAGTGTAATTTTATTTTATTTAAGTGAATGGAAATAATTAAATATTGAATCATTGAATAAGAAATTGAATTTTAATATAGCAAATAAATTTAGCAAATTAGCAGTTTAAAGTAATTATTGAAGAGCGCGAAGTCTTGGCATTATTACTCACAGGGGTCGTAGCTCACCCTACATTTCCAGAGCTGGGTTAGGTGTCAGCCTAGTAAAACAGAATTAGTGGTGAAAAATATCAAAGATAAAAAAGTGAATTTTTAAACAAGTAAGAGAGCTATATTCTTCTGTACCGAATATTATATACTCTTCACCAACGTACGAACATATATGTAGTATACTGATGCATACAGAAGTACAAACATACTTATTTGTTTTGAGAAAATTTTTTTTAAATTTTTGTTCTAGTGCAATTTTTAGTAAGTGACCTATCAGTATTTTTCGAATAAAGAATTTGATTAAAATATTTTATTTTCGATTTTTTTTTTATAAAGAGAAGTAACACTTCATTCTTTTCATTCAACTCTGCTTTTTGCACATTTTTAATAATACAGTGTTGCAGCGCCTCTTGTGCTAAATGAGGCACATTAAATTTTTTTTGAAGCTGTGGTTAGTAGCCATTTGATCGGTTATTTTACTTCGCCGATGATTCTGCTACACAACGGAGGAGGGCGCTCTGATGTTACATTAGGACTAGTATCTGCTGAAGTCGGTATAGTTTAGTGACCAGTGACCAGTGACTATACCTTCACCACTTCAACTTTCCTAAAAGAAAAATGCGTGGTATTGTTATTTTTTTTAATGACTTTTGGATACAGGGATTGAACCCAGTACCTTCGGCTTTGCAGTCAACGTGCTAACTACTTCAGCCAACGCCACCCTAGATATAAGCAATAGTTGAAGATATTATTATACACTCTCGGCCATATGTATAATCAAAAATTGGCATGAAGTTAGTTTAAGTGGCAAAATTTAACATGATCTTAACGTGTTTTGCCACATAATTTTACATTAAAAATCATGTAATCCTGTGTTAAAACTACATTATGCGGGGATTTTTAATGTCAAATTGTATAGCGGAACTCGTCAACACTTAGTTCAATTTTGTCACTTATGCTAACTTCATGCCAATTTTTGATTATACATATGGCCGTCTGTATTTAAGAAATATTTTACATTCACCCATATTCCTTATGTTCAAAAACCGTGCTACTATTTAATAACCCTAAAATAGTTTTAGTATATACCAATTAAACTAACTTGTTTTATGACTGTTTCTTAGCGATAAATTTTATTTTTATCTCTACTTACTAAAAATTAATAAGAACTCTTTAGAAGCTGTCAACGAAATAACACAGATTTTAAACATTCTTGTGTTGACAGTATAATAAGCAACTAAGCAACAATTTAAATTAAATATCCATATACAAATTTAACAAATATAAAAAAAAATCTTGAGTGAAGATCTTCCTAAAAATTTAAATATGTTTAACTAAAAAAATTTTTATTGTTTTTATGGGAATTTTTACAATTTAAGTTTAACATTTTTAGGGCCATTATTACAACTTAAAGATAGTTAAAAGTAGAAAGTATTGTTATTAATTTATTTTCACTGACAAATTTTATATTTTTAATATTTTCGAATATAACGTCTATAGATGTAATCGGCTCAAATTTAAATGATTCTTTTTATATAATTATATATTTATTTAACTCAACCTTTAAAATTAATTGAATACTATGTTAGATTTGTTTTTCCCCGCAGAATAGTTTCACTACTTTCGGCTTTAATAGCAGACAATTTCCTCTTGAAATCATCAAAATGACAATTTAATTTAATTAAATTTTTTAGGTGGTTGTGCTTGTATAATCGTTCCACAATTAAAGAGCTGGCGAACAAAACTAGACATGTCCTCAGTAAATGATTTTTTAAATTTTTTTTCGGGCTCCGCAACTGCACATCTATGCAGTTACGAAATATTTTCATCCAAAGCCAGTTCAATCCTGCTTAAAAAAAAATAACAAAACTGACTTGTCCTTGCTAGTCTCTATCTAGGTAGCTCAGTTATTTGCCTACGCTGTAAAACAGCAGTTAACGGGACTATTCTGGTTTTGTTCGTCAGTTCGTCAATTCTAAAACAATGCAAGCGAATAAGTTTGCAAAAAACTCAGTTTTGCATTAATAATTTGTCAAAAATTTTTTTTAGAAATTTGAATTTTTGAAAGAATATGACACAAAACAATAGATTTGTACCAAAATATGAGACGAAAATATGCATTCATGATCAAATTATGCAAAAATATGCATTTTCAGCAAAATATGCAAAAATATGCAATATAACAAATCGATGCCATTTTAACGCAAATTCATTGTTTCGTAAAGATATTTCGTTCTTGCGATTATAAGGGTTAAGGGAAAAAACATGAATTTGCATGAAACCCCTGACCCTGGTTATTATGCTATAAACTTTCATTTAATGAAATGAGAAGCTCAACAACAAATAACAAAGTTGAAACAAGAACTCTATAAGTTTAAGTTTTCCAATCCAGGAATAATGTATTTAATTTATTTAGATTTTTAATACTTATTTCATACTTACTGAAATGTAAAATAGGTTTAAATAAAAAAAAACAAAGCTTAGTTTCAGCTAGTTGCTTTTTTATGTCAAAAAAAAAAAAACGTTTAGACTTTCCAGCTCTGAAACCGTATTTTCGGTTTTTCTGATTTTCAATACCAATCTATATATTTCGGATCAATTTTAATACAAAAGTTCAAGACCAAAATCTCTAGCTTTTCTGGTGAGCTTCGGAAAATCAATATGCCGTACATGCAGACGGACGGATATAAGGACATCGCTTATTCATTTTCCCTATTTATAAGGACCAAGAATATATATATATATACTTTATATGTCCCATATTAATATTGTGGAAATTACACACAGAATAACAAACCTCTGTTTACCTTTTACCATTTTTGGCAAAGCGTATAAAAGTATTATTGAATTACCACATTGTTGTTGTAAGTCAGTGCCGAGCATCTTGAAAATACATATAAATAACTATATATTTTTACATTCAGCTGAAACAGCTATGTATAGGGTACATAATGTAATGTTTTTTTGTATTTTTTTTTTTTTTTAATGCATGTTTTTTGTTTATTGTATGTTCAAATATGAACTAACAATAAGTATTCAAATCTTAAATCTATAAAAAAAAATTATTAGGCCCGACCAATGTCGGACATAAGCATAGTGATAGTTATTAATAATACATAAGTAGTGATAAGCAACAAAAAGAAAAAAGTGTTTTCAAGCAGCTTCATCATCTAGAGTGTTGAATATTAGAGCCCGTGTATCTCTCTTTTTTAAGCGGATGTGTCCAGTAAAGTTCAAAATATTACGAGCAAGCGGATTAGGATGTGACTCGAGTTTTGTTAGATATTTGCCTGCGTATTTAACAATTTCTTCAGTCACTAGTGGCATATTCAAATATATATATATTTGAATTTTTTATGTACCATGGAGCCGATGTTATCATGCGTAAAATTTTATTTTGCCTTCGTTGAATTTTCTCTACATTGGAAGCTGAAGCAGTGCCCCATAGTTGAATTCCGTAACACTATATTGGCTTTAAAAGCGACTTGTATATTAAAAGTTTGCAGTCTAGGCTAAGTGTTGAATTTCTACCAATCAGCCAATGTACCTGAGTTAATTTAAGTTTCATTTGAGTTAACTTAGAGTCAATGTGGTGTTTCCATGTAAGTCGTCGATCAAGGTGTATACCAAGATATTTCACATGTGAATGTTGAGGAACAACTTGATTGTTAATCCGAATGGGGGAGAAAGTATCTCTTCTTAGGGTGAACGTTATATGGACACACTTTTGTTCATTGACTTTAATTCTCCATAAGTTTAACCAAAGCTCAATTTGGCTAATGTGTTCCTGGAGTTTGCGGGCTGCCTCATCAGGGTTTTCGTGCATACTAAGGCAGGCTGTATCGTCGGCAAATGTGGAAGTATGGATATTACTGCTCACAGGCATATCACAAGTATAAATCAAATATAAAACTGGTCCCAGTATGCTCCCCTGTGGCACACCGGATGAAATAGTTTCAGGCCTACTCGTAAAGTCTCCTTCCACAACAGTGAATTTACGGGAAATAATGTAACTTTCCAAAATATTTAAAATGTTTATTGGTAAGTAAGTCTTCAATTTTAAAATTAGGCCTTCATGCCACACTTTATCAAATGCCTGGGAAACGTCAATAAAGAGCGCAGAACAATACTTTTTTTCCTCAAAAGTTCTTCTTATAAATTGAACCAGTCTGTGAGTTTGTTCAATGGTGCTATGCTGACTTCTAAAACCAAATTGATGGTCTGGTATGCACCCACTACTAATTAGAATTGGGGACAATTTTGTTTTGAGCAGTTTTTCGAAAAGCTTTGACATAGTTGATAGTAGACTTATTGGCCTATATGACTCAGCCTTGGTTAGATCTTTGCCCGGCCTTGGAATCATTTTAACCTTGGCAAGCTTCCAGCTGTGTGGATAATACTCCAGTCGTAAAATGGCATTAAATATGAATAATAGGATTCTCATTGCAATACGAGGCAAGTTCATAAGCATCTGGTTACTAATTCCATCAATACCCGGAGCTTTCTTCGGGTTGAGTTCGGCAATTAATTTTTGTAAATCACGCGTCTTAAACTTTATGTGTTGAGGGGGTAGAGCGACTACATTCGGCAAATCAGCAACACCAGTACATACGTTTGGCGTAAAAACGGATTATAAGTGCTCAGCAAATATTTTACCTTTTTCAGTATCGCTTCTTGCCCAACTTCCGGTAGATGTGCGTAGAGGTGGCTTATACTCAATGGGTGTTTTAAGCTTTCTAGCAGCGCGCCACAAAGAGTAATTAGACGCTGGTGTGACATCAAGACCTTCCAAATAATTTTTAAGAGATGCAGTTTTTTCAGATGCAAGCAACTCTTGGAGTCGTTTAGTGCACTCTTTAAAACTGATTTTATTTTTTGGTGATCTGTGCTGTTGCCATTCCCTTCTAGCTCTTCTTTTTTCACGTACGAGACGTTGAATGTCTGTAGAATAAATTTTATTAAACCCAGTCTGTTTTTTAAAATTTCTAAGAGATGTTTCATGTATTTGTATCAATACTGTCCACCAAGAGAAACACGAGAGTAATGTATTCGCATATGTGTATTCATTTGAATAAGAAGCCGGAACTCTGGTGCTACTTTGGGCAGCTACGATTTATATACACTAACACCAGCGTTGCCATAATATTTTTTTGGAAAACTGAAAATTTAGAGATTCATGTAAAAAACTGCTAAAAAAATTCTTCAGTATTTTGTATATTTTTTTGGAGGAAGGGGGTGTTAACCATACGTCTATAACTGATATATTTTTACATCTTGACTTGATAGTGTTTGTCAAGTTGTCACGTTTTACCATCTCGAAGGCCTCATAGGCATCCGCTAAGAAAATATGGCTGTACAAATTTATAAAATTTTTAATTAACTGAAATGGAATTTTGGGATGGGAATGGGATTTTTCGCATTAAATTACACAGGGAAATTCTTTTTTTTCCGAATGAACCTAAAGAAGTAAGTGGATCCAAAATTCAATTAATAACGTAAATAAAATATTTGCTTTTGTTTTTTAAGATTTTGTTTTATTTGATGATTTATTTATTTAATACACTTGCTTAGCCAAAATAAAATGTTGCTTTTTCTGTGAATTACTGAAATTTTGTTAAGAGAGCTCTGAAAAATTTTGTATGGCTTCAAATTCTATGGGGTCTACTCTTAATTTGGTATATATTTCATCGTGTTTTATCTCGTTCTATAAGGGATCGAATTATTTCAATGAAGAAACTTGGTTTTTTTTTTTCAATAAGGCAAGGTGAATTAATATTAATAAAGGAAGTGCTACGTCCGTATGAACCCAACTTGCAAACAACAAGACCAAATTCCATAAAGAAACACACAACTTTCGTGTGAATTTTCTCTTGCTGTTTGAAAAAGTACTAATAAACCTTCCCTTTTATATTAGGCAAAATGGGTAAAACTATGACTTCAGATATCGGAACTAAAATAGTAAACTTGAGATAAAGTAAAAACTACAAACTGCTCAATTTATAGAAAAAATTATTTTTTAAACAAAAGAAAAAAAAAACTGCAAAACTGCTCTATGCTTAAAAAAACTGCTAAAATTAGTTAAAACTGCACATTTAGCAACGCTGAATAATACACATCTAGCTACTACTCATATTTTTATATCTCTCTTAATTTATATCTAGATATATCTTCTTGCCTTTAACTCCTAGGTGATCATAAGGGCTCTAAAAAATTTCTCCAAGATGTTCTATCATTTGCTAACGTTTTTATTTCGTCCCAAATCTTCCCGGTGCTCGGTATAAATATCGGTAAGTTTTTTTCCAGGAGTTTTAAGGTCGAACTTTCTTTGTTTTAACCTAAAAGCTCTAGTCCCAGGTGTTCGCTATAAGCCCACTAATTTGTATGAAATATCAATGCAAAATTGTGTGGGTCCGAAGAAGTGGTTTGATAGAAGTCATGATCCGTTATAACCAATGTACATTTTAGTCGTACTAGACGCTTTTTTTCTCCCATGAAAAATTAAACTAATACCTAATTTACATTAAGCATTTTTTTCATGAAATTAGTTGCATGAAAATTTTTTATTTGTCAGTAGGAGGCCTGGAGAAGCATCTTATACCATAAAAGCTGCCAAAAATGCATCAGAGATTTATTCTATGTCCTTTTTTATATAAAATTTTCTTTTATAGCGCTGAAATTAGCAAATAGAAAAAGTTGCGTGCAACAAAATTCATGAAATTTCATGAAAAAATGTTTAATGTAAATCAGGCATAACTGAAAATCTTGGCAACTTTACTTTTTATAAACTATATGGCAACGCTGTTTATTAATATTTATTAGAGATGTGCAAATGTCGTGATTGTATCGTGTCGCGCGTGAGTCACGCGTGATTCACGTGATACGTGATCAAATATTATAACTAAGCACGCGTGAGTGCGTGAGCGTGACTGAAAAAAATTTACTCGTGCGTGATCGTGCGTGAGCTTTTTTTTAATAATCACGCACGAATTCTCACGCTCTCACGAGATAACATTCCTGCATAGGTACATATGTAACCGTATTCAATCATTTGAAATAAATTATTTTATAATAATAAATGCATATATGTAATTATGTATAGTAATATGTATGGTAGTATGAGCTTACAAACATAATGAATACCCCCAAACAAAATGTTTCCCGTATATTACGTAACGCTGTAGGGGGAGGGGTGGGGTTCGAGTTTTGTTATGATTTGTTATGGTGGGGGTGGGAGGAGTCTTTGAAAATGTTACGTAACAGAAAAATTTTAGTAATTTGTATGTTTTCTCATTTAATATGCTTTTCTCATTTGATCATACGCAAGGCAAATTCATATAAGGTATATTCAGCTTAATTCGCTTTGAGAAATTTATACTTGAAATGTCAGAAAACTGTACTGAAAAATGTGTTCTGACATCCAACGTATTTTCAAATTACAAGCGGCGAAATTAGTCACCTGAGCCCTTGCGGCCACCTATATAGTATGGATTCGCCTTGATCATACGTCTTACCTTCACATTTATATTATGGAATGTCAATTCTTGATATACGAGAATTCGAATTCGAATATTCAAAATGATATCCGCGAATACGAATATTTAAAACGATATTAAATTAAGTTAATTTAATTATTATTTTTTGAACTTCATTTGTTTCTATATTTATGACTTGAACAGGCTAAAGTTCGTATCGCTTTTTAAGCCAAATTACATGTGATAATTCTTAATGAACAAACAACACCAAAGTTAGTTGTAAATATTCTGACAACACATAGTTGAACGGAACAGCTAGCCGTTTTCGAAGGCCACTAAACCTTCATCATCAGCGTTCTTCTGTGTTTGATCCATAAAGCAGAAACCTTTCGTATATAAAGCAGAAATCTACATCAACTGACACCACACACAGTGGATATTAAATTAAATTTGCTTTATTTTAATTTACATTGTAAATTTTACAAAAACACGAGCATACATATATACATAGATTTGTATATATGTATATATGAGAACCTATTTTTCAACCCAAAAAACATGAAAATTATATTATACATATACTTTTTTTCGTGAGCGTGCGTGATCGTGATAAGTTGTAAACCACTCGTGCGTGATTAAAAATATTTTATTCGTGAGCGTGCGTGATCGTGAAAATTTTCAAAATCATTCGTGCGTGAAAGTGCGTGAGTAAAATATTTTTCTGCGTGAGCGTGCGTGTCGTGTGTCATAAAACTCTCACGTGCACATCTCTAATATTTATATCAAACGAAAGACTTAAAGCACAAACCTCTCGGTGCATTAAATATTTTGAACTCATCAACAACAAGCTTCTAATTAACTCATCCGCCCAAGCAATGTTAAAATTTTTAATTGATAGAAGTTGTTTTTTTTATTACAAAAAAAAAAATAATTCTTTAAAGCAACAAACACACTACTATAAAACAATAAACCTTGACCCAAGAATTTGTAAAAAAATACATAAATATAAAGCAAAATGGAAAAACCAAACAATTTACTTATGGAAAACTTGAAACGAATAATCTATTAAGACTATTTATAACTTAACCATGAGTATTATTCATTTCATTTGATTATATTTATTTATTTTTCATTTTCTATTCATTTTCTAAAATACCACGATTTATTTTCAATTGTCGGCACTTAACACGTACAAATAGAAAAGAAATAATAACGACTTGATGGCCATAATTCAGGCTCATTGTTAAATTCGTAAATAAATAGAAGTTGGTTTAAGTTGTGGGCTAAGAAACTATTTCTTAAAAAAAACACACACACATACACATCAAATAGAAAAATGTTTAACCCACGCACTAAATGAATTTAATGCAATTGTTTCGTTTTAGAGTTTTCGAGAGAAAAAAAACTGCTTTACAACTGGATGACAAAAAACAATATTTATGCAACTACATATTTTGAAGAAAAATAAAATGAAGTACAAAACAGTGACCACGAAAATGAACTTCAAATATATATTTGTATGCTCTATATTACCAGCCTAGGACTTTTTACCATTTACTTTTTTTTATTACTGGCAGAGATGGCTACTGTTAGTTGTTTTTTTTGTCGTTATTTTTTGTTTGTTTTTAGTTTTATTTGTATTGCTTTTAAGCTATTTATTTATTATGGTCATGTATTTAAGACCTTCTTATAGTTAAAGTATTGTTATTTGTGAAAAGGAGATTAAGTTCTTGCCTTTTTTCTTTCTTTTATTTCATAAACTTTTTCTACTTTCTGTTTGAGGCTTGTAAATAAATGTGATTTTATTAAGACACAAAGACGATTTATCGCATAAACTTTATCATTAACCGAAATGACAAAAACTTTAGAAATAAATGATCAAACATTTTTTTACTCGCCTCAGAAGTCTGTCTTTGTGGAGTTGGTTAAATGGAAAAACACGCATTAGGTTTTATTTATAGGACATTTAAGAGGATTCATGTACTAAAATAGGTTTTAAATTAAAGTTTTTTTGATAACTTCAAAGTCAAGGATACGAAATAAAATAAATAAACTATAGTTTAATAAAGAGGTGTAGTCTACGGCTGATGGCTATTTTAAGAGGCTAGACAGTTTTTACTATAAACAAGATACTGAAACGATTGAATATCGCTGGGAAAAGTGTATCGATCTAAAAGGAGATTATGCTGAGGATTAAGGAAAAATGTTCCCTAATTTGTTGTGCATTTTTTTTGTTAGCTTGGCCAGTTTTAAGACTACCCTCGCATATTTGAAATTTCTTGCTTTTAAATGGCATAACAAGTTTTATATATTAAAAAGTATCGCATTTCCGACACATTTTGATACTGTTTCTATATGTGTACCTTTATGGGCTACAAGGGGGTAAAAACTGAGTTTTGGTACCTTTTTTCCACTAGACACATCTTCTAAAGTATAGAACATTGAATAAAGCTTTTTTTTGCGTTCTTCTCTTCTGAACAGAATCTCGAATATGTTTTGGCACTTTTTGAAAATTCACACTTATAAAGGGTAAAATCGTACCCGTCTTCGGTATTTTTTTGTTAATGATAACGTACCTACATATGTACATGTAAAAATAATCTACTATGACTTGTTACCACTCAGTAGAAACTGAGCTAATAATGTGTATGTATACATAAATAAATATGTTTTCGAAGGTCCTAAAAATGTACCAAAAAGGGTAAGTACGGAAATCGGTGCTAAAAATTTAAAATTCGGTAGAATTTATATAATAGAAATATTTTAAAATTTGAGTTGATATCCTTGAAAAAATACTTTTTGGAAAAGGTAATTTTCGAATAAGTTACTTGTTAAAAAAAATTTTTTTGAATATTATTTTTGGAAACATCAGTTGTTTAAAAGGGTGCTTTTGAAAATAGTACTTTTATTTAAAAAAAATTTAGTTTTTGAAAATAAAATATTATAAAATAGAATTTTAATATTTAAAAACTTTTAGAGAAGGATCCTTTTGACATACATATGTACTTTTCGAGAATAGTACCTTATGGAAAAGAACTCTTTCAAAAAAAGTTTTTTTAAGAAACACTATTTACTAAAAAAACGCGCATTAAGGAAAATGTACTTTTTTAAGAAGAGTACTTTAATATTTTTTCTGTGAAAAAGTACTTTTATGATGAGATACTGTTTTGAAACTGTAGTTTATTGAACAAAATACCTTATTTAAATAGTCAAAAAGTTTTTTTTGAAAAAGGTACTTTTTGAAAAAAGTATTTTTACAAAAAGATACTTTTTGGAAATATATAGATACTTTTTGGAAAAATAACTTTTTGAAATTTTTTATTTTTTTTAAATTGCTTTTGAGATGTTATACTGTTTTGAAATTGTACTTTCTTTAAAAAGTCAAAAAGTTGTTTTTGAAAAAGGTACTATTTGAAAAAAGTATTTTTAGGGAAAGGTAAGGTGGAAAAAGTAATTTAAAGAAACGTATTTTTTACTATTTTTATCCTCCCCAATGATAGAAAATTAATGAGAATTTCGAGAAGATACAAAATTATGAAATTTGTAAATATAATTTTTTTTAAATGAAATTTTGGGATATAAAAACTTTTGGAAAATGCATTTTTGGACATATGTACTTTTTGAGAATGGAACTTTATGAAAATAGTACTCTTAAAAAAAAGTACTTTTAAGAAAATCTATTTACTTAAAAAGGCGTTTTAGGGAAAAGGCAATTTTTAAGAAAAGTTTTTAAAATTCAATTCTGGCATATAAAAACTTTTGGAAAAGGTACTTTTTGACAAATGTACTTTTTGAGAACTTAACTTTCAGAAAACGAACTTAAAACAAAAGATATTTACTTAAAAAATGTGCTTCAAAGAAGAAAAGTGCTTTTTAGAAGAAGTCCTTTTTGAAAAAGGCACTTTTTGGAAAAGGTACTTTTTGAAAAAGGCACACTTAAAAAAAATGTTTCTTGAAAAGGTACTTTTTGGAAAAATTACTTTTTGAAAAAAGGTATTTTTTTACTATATATATTGATCATCCCTAATATAATATGAGAATTAAAGAGAATTTCGAGAAGAAGATAAAAAATTATGATTGCATAGGTACATTTGGGAAAAGATATTCTTTGGAAAAGGTACTTTTTGTTGCTATTTTAATCCTTCCCAATGATATAAAATTAATGAGAATTTCGAGAAGAAGATAAAAAAATATGAAATCGGCCCAACACACTATAGAACGGACACCCAAAAACGGCGGACCGCTACTTTTTATCCAGTCCCATTATATGGGTGTCAAATGAAAAATAGTTTTTGAGACACAAATACAAAATATACTCAAAATATTTGGGCATGAAGACATGAAGCACACCTATGGGTCTCAAATAAAGGGGGCTTGCTGTGTGTGTTTAAGGAAGCTGGCGTGGCTAAAATACCTGCTAACAAACGGACAATATGCTAGTTTAAGGTCCACTGTGTGTTGTGAATTATTTTCATTCATCGTATTACCATTTTTTGAAAGATTTTTTGTACTGAAAACTAAAATTTTACTTCCTATAATTTACAAGTTTGTTTTCAAGTTTTTTTTTTTTTTGCTACAAAAATCAATCCACCCACAATTTATTTATGTAAGTTTCTTGCATAAGATTTTACATCAAATCAACCTTCACAAAGTATGTAAATGTAACAAAATGCAAAGCTGCCAAAATCTTAAACTCATTTATAATTTCAATTAACTATGTGTGTATAATTTTTTTGTTAATGAATTATTCAGAAAATTCCTTTCATGTTCCACAGACTTTCATTTTCAAATAAATCATTAAGGCATTCATCACCATGCATTTATCCTCATAAACCATGCAACACAACAGATATACGGATACATTTGAAGTGTGGTATCTGTAGATGATGTAATACTTACATGCATACATATAACAAAAAACTAAAAAAATTACCAATTTACAATCAATAGTCTGCACGCTTACATATTTATACATACATTTATATACACGTATGTAAAGGGTTACACATGTAGTGGTTTAAAAAGCGCCAGTATGGCAAGGCTGTCTGTCAGCTGTTAAATATCTGTTATCTGAAGTGTTATTAATTTAGTGAAAGGTGTGCCATTTACGAATATGGAACGTTTAAGAACCGAAGAACGAGTAAAAATAGTTAAAATTAATAAAAAAAAGTGGTGGTTCAAATGTGGCTATTTTTCGAGCATTACCGGATGATTATGGTTATCATAATCGCACTACTGTGCAAGGATTGCCAAATTATTATAAAGAAATTTTGAAGAAATTGGAAGCTTTAGAGATGTGATCCGGCCTTTGCATAATCACAATATGCCCGTTGCCAAAAATATCGCTTCTGTTAGTAAAAGTCTGGCGAATTCAGAGCACTATGGCCATACAATACTCGTACCCGACTTTATTTTGGCCTGCAGTTGAAGATTATGCACTGATATATAGATTAAACAAGACATTGCCACGAGCCTTGCAACACAATTTGTTTTGGCTTTCTTGCATGGAAAGTTTCCAGAATGCGTAGTTTCATGTTTTGGCGACGTTAATCGGCCTCCAAGATTATGCGATTTGACGCCGTTAGACTTCTTTTGTGGGGTTACACCAAAGACCGTGTCAACGCTATCGTTGAAATGGAGTATTTGAAAACCAATATTCGTCAAGTTATCGCTGAGATAACGTCCGAATTGTGCAAAAATAATCGACTGGTGCAACCAGTCTAGAGGTCGACATGTAAAAGACGTACATAATGACAAGGTCCCAACATTATAATGAAACAAAAGTTTCATCGAAATCATAGCTTCCTGTCGAGCCATAACCGCCAAAAAAAAGTTGATCGACTCATTTTTTGGAACTCGTTTTTATACGAAAATCGATTATTTACAATCGCAAATAATCGATTTTAATAAAAAATCAAGATACCCAATGAGAGCTATGCTGCTTGGTCGCAGTCGAAGTTTTTGATTTTTTTAATTATTACTTGTTTAAGTTTAAGTTTTAGTAAGTCATCTGGAAGAAGGAAGAAGAAAATCTTTACGAACAGAGAAAAATAAAGAAAACGAAAATTAAAAAAATGTAAACAAAGATATCAAAGCATAAATATTGTTATAACTGTAACGGATTAAACAGAATAATTCCGCAACTTCAGGAAAAAACGTTGTCAAATTAGCAAAGCCCACAATAAAATCTACGGCAGTAACACGGTGCATTTATTAGGTGGAAGCACTACACCAGGTGACTAATGTCATTATACCAATCTAAATGTCAAATTTGGATTGTGTAGGTATAAGCCTAAAAGCATGCTTTTGTTTGGGTATTAATAAACACCTTTCGAATATTCAGTTTTGTATGGTGTTTGACATTTCCTGTAAGAAACATGCAATGTCACGATGCTACCCTGTTTTGAAAAGTAAGAAGGTAATTCATAAAAACAAAGTACATGTGGTTGTTGCTGTTGTAATATTTGTTGTAGAATCGCGGGTACCTGGTTGATGTGCCTTGGGCAGTAACTTTAAATGCTCTCTTACATAGCGTCTACAACTGCGATTAACTCTGACATAATATTTGAGATAACGTCGGCAGAATAACAAAAATAAAATGCCGATATTTCTCTTCATCTCATACAACAGGAACACGTAATTTCAGTTTTCTTATAACATTTCATTTAATGCAAATTCTCATCGAGTTAACATGTTTTATTTTTGTATAATTAGTTATTTTATTTTCGCATTTTCACACAAAATTTAATTTATGAATCAATTAAGCACATTTAAACATATAAAATCCCAGAAATGTTGTCCAAATCATTGTTTTTCATTTATTTTAATAAACACTCACACATGCATACTAATTTACTTTCAAATACGTGTGTTTTTTGACACTTCATCTCATAGGATTGTTGTTATAGGATTTCTTATAACAACGCTCTTATAAAAAATCTTATAAGATTGAGATAACACTAATTTGAAGTCTACACGTAACATGATTCGCTCTGCGATTGAATTTGACGCTCTTATCTTACATATTATGTTAGGTGTAGACACTATGTTATTATTGTTTAATTTTCTTTTGGGCTTATTTTTCTTTGGAGTTTTGTATACAAAATATATGAAATTTATTTAAAGTATGGTAACACTTTGAGATAACATTTATTTATATGTAAAGGTAGAGGTCCATAGCTCGCTTTTTGCGCATTATGCTTTACACGCGTTTCATCCTCTTGTTTCATTCTATACTTTGTTCGCGTTGAGTTACATGCACTGCTTTTCATGCGCCATTTTATTTGTCTTTTGATCGGCTGTGTGCGTTTGTCTATAAATACTTATAAAGAAAAAATGGAGAGTGAAATCGAATTTTTAAAAGAATTTGTGGAGTTAGTCGAGTTTGTATTTTAATTTATTAAAGTATTAATTTATTAAATTTTCTTCCATTTTATTGTTTAAAAATATGTAATGCACACAAAGTAAATAATACAGATTTAGCGGAGATGACACTCAGTACGTAAAAGTAATCGATACATTTTTTTTATTGAAAAACAAAGAAAAAAGTTATCCACGGAAAATAATACTTATCGATTACGTAAGAAATAAAGTATTATTTAACATCTTTAGCTTTCAAGAACAGCTGACTTTCTTTCATGGTGCTTGTAACGCGTACAAAAGTAGAAAGTAGACCTACTTTTTGCTTTGAACGCAGCTACGCGTGCTGCGCTTTTTGCAATGTAAAGGTAGAGGTCCATAGCTCGCTTTTTGCGCGTAATGCTTTACACGCGTTTCATTCTCTTGTGTCTTTATATACTTTGTTCGCGTTGAGTTACATGCACTGCTTTTCATGCGCTATTTTATTTTTGTTTTGATCAGCTGTGTGCGTTTGTTTATAAATACTTATAAAGAGAAAATGGAGAGTGAAATCGAGTTTTTAAGAGAATTTGTGGAGTTAGTCGAGTTTGTATATTTAATTTTATGTGCAAAAAATGCTTATGAACAATTTCAAAAAAAGAAAAGGTTTTGGGTGCGGCCGCTGTATTTAGAACGAAATTGAAGTGGGTTTTTTGAAACCACATTTAAAAAAATACGCCCACCTCTTTACTAACAGAATTCCAAGCCGCTGCTCTCTTCATTTCATTTCAATATAGCAGCGAGCTTTTGTTATATAAAAGCTCGTGCTTTTTTACAGCATTAATTAAATTTTCTTCCATTTTATTGCTTAAAAATATGTAATGCACACAAAATAAATAATACAGATTTAGCAGAGATGACGCTGAGTACGTAAAAGTAATCGATAGCTAATATGCAAAATTTGTTACTGAGAAAAGTGTGGCGAAAAGTTAATTAAAATACATCGCATTAATGAAAATATTCACATATTTCATTAAACAAGTTTTTTTTTACTAAGAAATTTTTTTTATTAAAAAAAAAAGAAAAAAATGTCCACATCAAAATAATATTTATCGATAACGTAAGAAATAAAGTATTATTTAACATCTTTAGCTTTCAAGAACAGCTGACTTTATTTCATGGTGCTTGTAACGCGTACAAAAGTAGAAAGTAGACCTACTTTTTGCTTTGAACGCGACTACGCGTCCTGCGCTTTTTGCAATGGAACTTGTCACATACTATTACATTGATTCTACTTTTTTGACAGATGCATAGAAAGCGTAACGCGCAAAAAGCGAGCTATGGACCTCTACCTTAAGAGCATAAGAAAAAACGGTGTCAAACTAAAATAGATTCTGTCTCTCGACTGCTTTTTGTGGCTGCTTTTTTGTGACAATTTGTATGGAGAATGTGTTTATGCCACAATTCTGTTTGATCATTAAGTGTGTGTTCACACGATGGAATTTATGACATATATTTTTTAAATTCCCTTTTGAAGTTGGGTTTTCTCTGCAGATACATATATATATATATATATATATATATATATATATACAACATGAATAAAAGAATACAAGATTGCGAATTGCGCATGTTTGTTAACCTCAGTGTGCTGGTATTTGGCTGGTGTAACGTCAAAATGACGTAGAACTTGAAATGTAAACAAAATTGCCCTATACCAAATACACCTGTTTGTGTGATTGTGTTTATGTTTATCGGCTAATGTGACGTACATGCGCAGAAAAAGAATTTTTTCAAAAGCTGAATGCGTAATCTTGTATTCTTTGATTAATGTATAGACAATAAGCTAGAAGAGTAAAGAGAAATATGAAAAAAACCATAGAAAAAAGAAATCGAGTAATTTTTCCATCCCCCTCTTTCTTCTCTATACCTTTCACTCACAAACCAAAAATGACGTCGAAAAATAGTCTTCATACAAGTCATGGTGTGAATCCTGTTTAATAGTGTTGATTATATTTGTTACGATGATGACATCCCTGCTCCTGTGTCTGACATAAAGAGCATAGCTCTAAGAATTATGTCGCTTAAGCTTTTTTTGTGGTGGTTATGGCCCCATGTCTGCTTTTTTTAACTTTACTTTTGCCGCCGAAAAATGGATCACCCATTATACGTATATTTAACATAAAAACATTTACTACTATATACATAATTTCATTGATGTATATTGCTTTGCATAAAATTTAATTTGTTACCGATACAACTCAAATGACAGACACCAATGTTACACATTCTTCTTCATCTTCTGCTGCCTGCATTAAGGCAGTCAAGTCAGTCTGTCCTATTCGTTCATACATATTTACATGCCACACATTATCAATAATGAGATATGAAGTGAACTAAAGAAACTAAATCGAAAAAAAAATAAAATCTTATGCAATTCTTGTAACTTCATGTAAAATATTTAAATGTTCACTGTGTTTTTTGGGCTTTCTTGTTTTTTGGCCATTTTTTTTTTTTTTTTGTTAAATCTCTTCAAGGTTAACTGAAAGGAAAACAAATCACGTCGTAAATTTTGGTTAAAAATACATTAATAAACATTTTACCTGTATTTACAAAAAAAAAAAAAAAAAAAAAAAAACAGAAAAGAGACAAAAATCGAAGAAGCAGCACAAAAATAAAAGGTTGATATGTTCATTTAATGATTGCATTTTTTCATGTATCCCTGTATTCACGCTAATGTATTGTGTATGTACTCGTATGTTGATAATAAAACTTTTTGTACAATTTTGTACTTCGTTTAATGTTTTGTTGCAATTTAATGCGGTTTGGATTGGCATTTATACTTGAGATATAAATTTTAAATTTACTACAATAAGCGTATAATCACATAATGATTAACGACGTAGTAAATTATTTGAAAATTGAAAGTAAATAAAGATTTAAAATATGAATGAAATAAATAAATAAAAAGTGTAAGATAAATAAAGATTTTTTTTTCATTCTTGCACACTTTTGAGGACTGACTTTAAATGCTGGAGCTATGAAAAACATCATGTAACTTAAATTACTTTCATTATATAACTTTTATATCCTGGTAGCACAGTGTGGTGGTAGTCTTTCTATTGGTTAAAAAAAAAACTAATTAAAATTATTTTATAGTTTTGAATTATACTTGAAACATTAAGTACTTATGTAAATAAAAATTATATCGTAAAACACAGAATAAGTACCATGATTATTATGACTAATTCTGGCAAAGGAGACGTACGTCGGTGAAGGGTATATAACATTCGGCATAGACGAATATAGCAATTTTACTTGTTTTAAAATATCATCATTGAGTTGTATGTAAATTGAAAACTGTAATTTAATTTGCTACAAAAATACCTTTTTTTTGTAATTATGACTATATTGCAATAAACCATGTTAACAATGTTAACCTATTTCATTTTGGCCCATAATTTATAAATCGCTTTTGAAGTAAAGTTAGTTTTTAAAGCATATTTTCCCATACAAAAAATTCATATTTTAATCCAATTTAATTTCTCATAGTTGTTTACAAATGCGGTCTTTTGTTGTTATATTTTTTTCTACATATTTTCTATAATGACGCAATAAAAAACTGCATCATCATTTATTCCAACTAATTGGTTATTTTTACTAAAAATACCCACCTTTTCTTTAAACATATGTAATTATTACTTGAAGAAGAAAAAAACAAATTTAATAAGCAAATACATGCAAAGTTTGTTATATAACGCGTGTAAAAATTAAAACCTCCTTCCTGTATAATTATGTATATAAAAAAAAAACTTTATAATTCATATAAATTCTAAGATTTTATAACACACTGGATAATTATTTCCCAACTGTTTTCAACACTCATAATATATTAAAAGCCTTTAAAAAAATTGGGTCAAACTAAATGACGCCAAATTATAATTTTTAGCAGTTTCTTCTTTTTTTCTTTCCAATACAGACCACTCTCGATAATATGATACATAATCATTAATTTGAATTTTTGAATAATTTTCAAGTAGATACTACCAGGTTCCTTGAAATATATTTAATAATTTGAATCTGATAAGCCATTTGGCGGCCTTCATAATTTGAAGTTGCTCAGTCCCAAATCACACTGTGCAAGTCTTATTGCTAAGCTGATTAGTTTCAGGGAGAGAGAGACGAGGGGAACAACAACGTTTCTAATAAACTAATCAGCTTAGCAATAAGACTTGCATAGTGTAAATAGGGACTCAGTGAAAAGAATATTACAGGCCTTTTTTCGTATTTAAACATATAGAAAAACCCTCATAAAGCTGATTTGGCAAATGGTTTCGTTTTTGAACCCCTAATCAATTTTCATAATTATGGTATCAAACCTTATATCAACTGATCATTAATGCTAACGAAGACAATTCGTCGCCTAAGAATTGGTTTAGCCCATAAGCCACAAAGTTGGAGTGGAGAAAAGCGACTTCTTTGTCTCTTGTTACATGAAGTTTTCGCAAAATATACCCGATAGATTTCTTTTATATTTGCACATGTTTTAAAGAAAAATTTAATTAATTTTTGTGAACTTTCATGAATGAAGTTAGAAGTAAATATTACTTTATTGTAAAAGTAAAAATATGTTTTGTGCCCCATACACTAATTTTCTTAATTTATTTTCAAAAAGCAGAATTTTGCGCTCCATACGTATATTTTACTGCTGCATATTGTTGTTGTGACGAAAATGAATTCTGAAATTTATTTTTCTTATGCATTAAACACATTCACCACAGCAGGCTAGACGAACACGCGACTTCAAATGCCCTTTAGCAGCATTTGTCGCCTCGGAGCTGGCTACTTTATTATTTTGGAGATGGCAGCAGCACCATCTGCACCTCATATTCAAGTACAAATACATAGATAGTTCAGTATTGCCATTTTCATATATCTATTTTGCATTCATAAAAACTAATTACTCTTTTAAAATGTACTTATTTCACGTAAAAGTACAAAAACGAATCAATTTATTCTTTACATCAATTTTTGAATATTGTTTCTGTAAAATAATATGAAATAATTGCACAAAATCATTCATTCAACATTTTGTATTATAATGGCAAGACTGAATTTTCTCATTGTAGCCAAAGAAATAGAAATTAGTTTAATTGTACTACAACGACAAAATCAGCATAGACAACAACCTGTCGCCCTGTTGTCTTCAAAAGAATCATTCTCATATAAACATGTGTATTCTATCCTTGACATTTGGTAGTCGGTAGCTTGCTGTGGTGAATGTGTTTAATGTATTAATGTCCAGAGAAGTAAGTCGGTCGTTTAACGCCGACCAAGAAGCCGCCGCCGTAATATTTTTAATTATCGATTCGCTTAGACATTTACACAAGAAAAACAAGTAATTGAATTGTATTAAATATAAAACATGAAATTAAATGATTTCTGTTATACTCAAACATTTATAATTAAGGGTTCTTTTATTTTTATTTTAGTGTTTAATAAGTTTACATTAAAACATGCAATCGGCGACTGCACTTAACCGTCGCCGTTGGATTTTTTCTTACGGCAGCTTCTCTTTTATTATTCATTTCTTATACAGCTATCACACACGAGAATAATTGTGCTGGCATAACATGCCAGTTTGTTGGTGAGAGCGGCGAAGAGAGTGGTTTTGTGGTTGGCATAATTTTTAAACCAGGCACAACGCCGCATCATCGGCACAAAACCAATACACACACAAGTTAAAAAACTGCAAATGTTAAAAGAATACAAAAAACACTAATACACACAAATCTGTATTTACGTATACATTTCTATGCCAGATGAATTAGTCTCGTGTGTTCTACAAAGAACAAAAATTGTGCCGGCATAAAAATTTCTCCCGTGTGTGACAGGTCATAGAAATGAAGCCAAGCAAAAGTAAACTTTACTTTGTACGTTTTTGTATGAAGAAATTGACACAATCGCCCAACAGTGGCGTGTACAGGAAAACAATACTTATTAACCTAAAAATAGTGGATATGCAGCAAAATGAATGTTTAATATCTCAGAAACCATAATAAACTTCGTGAAACGTGTTTTTGATTCAGAAAGAGGGTATTCAGATATATATATTCCTACCTAACTCATTTCTTAAGAATAATGGGTGGAGCAAAACTATTCTGGGGCGACGAATTGTGTTATCAATGAAATGCGAAACTGTTATTATAAAATTTGCCAATAGGGGGAACATTGCTCCCCATTGCCCCATTGAAATATTACAAATTGCTTGTAATTATCTATTTTAATATTACTCATGAAAAGCACCAATCGGAATGACCCTTATATTTAAACATCTTCCCTGTTTCGTTGAGTTTGATATTATCGAAAGTCGCTTGTATATATTTATGAAAAAAAAATAATTTTTTTTTCCAAAAGTCTTTCTTTATGTGCCTGGTATTTAATTTTAACTGCGAGTAGTTTGTTAATAAATTTTAGACTGTGTGAAAAGGCCTCCTGCTCTTTATTGATTTGAAATTATCGCTGTCTTAACACAAACCCATCATGCTGTGTGCGTTAAGTAGCAAACATTTGTGTAGATTTCAAATCGTCTGCATATACATATGTAGAACCTCTCCGACGCATTGTGGTTACACTTTGACAACAACATTGATAACACAAGCACACACACACTCACACATGTTAAGCTTAGGCACGTAGCTAAGAACGTTTCAAGAACGTTCACAGAAACGTCAAATGGTCGTAAACTTATTGAATACAAATAGTAATAATAATCGTAAACGGGAACTTCTTGCTGTGCAACGGCTGCATTTTTTCTTTCTCTATCATTTTTGTGTATAACCAAACGAAAAGTGTTATAAAAATTCTGCACACTGGGGGTATGAATAAAAAAAAAAAAAAAAAAAAACAAATTGGAAATAAATCGGGTTTTTGGTGAGCAGTAAAAAAAATATTTCACAAGAGTTTACAGAAAACTATATATGTTTTAAGTTATAAAATGGTTGGAATTGGTTTCTAATGGTGTATATATTAATCGTGTCAATTGATGATTATGTTAAATAAGGCTTTGGCCGTCTCAAAATTGATAGCAATCAGAGAATGTCTAATAAAGGAATATACAAACAAATACCCATAAATAATACATATTGTTATGTTTTTTCATTTCATAAATGTTATTTTTGTAGGCTCAAAAATATGCAATTGCATTAAAATTTTCCATTATATAATTATTATCAAATCAGAACACTTTATTTATTCATCATTGTAATTAAGTAAGAGCTTTTAAATACAAAATGTTACATTATGCTCTGCTGGAATACCGCGATGTTAACTTTTTTTTTGCTTTTAACACAATTCTCTACTCATTTTTATATTGTTCTTTCACACTTCACATAAAGCTTAGAGGATCACGTTGGCAGCATTCAGAACATCTCAATACATTCAACGGTCTTTAATTTTTAGTTCTCGATAACGTCATTAGTTCGTGTTACAATTCTACGAAATGAGTCATTATGTGCGTAAATTTTTTTATCAGCCGGATAATAATACCTACAGTCATTCAGATTGAGATCAATGTTATTATGAAAGGTATTAATGCCCTAATTCAGTAATAGGGCATTTACACTACCTCGAAATCTAGTACTTACGAGCTTTCGAGCTAAATCTTGCTGCTTTTTACTAGATTTCCCATATAAAGCAAAATCTATTTTTTTTAGTAGATTTGTGGGAAATCTAATAAAAATCTAATATTTTTAATTATTTTTTGCCACCCTGTAAGACATATTTATAAAAAAGATGAGTGAATTAGCTACGACCTGCTTGAAAAGGTGTGTGACTTAGCTACATTGCAGTTATTTTGTTGCAATTTTGGAAAGTTTTTAGTTACTGGGTTTTGTTTTGGATAAAAAATCTTGATAATTGTCAAAAAAAAAGTTGGTCTAAACGGTATAGATTTTCATAAAGAAATGGACTATAAAAGAAGATTTACTTCTGAGTTCTTGTGTTTGAATTCTCTAAATTATTTTCTGCAAAAATGGTTGTTGTCTTAGGTATGAAAAATAAAAATATTATTGCCATGTTTTTAAAACATAAAGATTAAATTAAAGTTTAAACAATAGTTTGAAAAATATATGAAAAAATATGTGTTGGAAATAATGTTTCATAAAGCAAATATACGAACCTTCTAGCATACACAATAAATAATAATTGTTTCACAGGATCACTTTTTTTCGTACAAAGACAAGACGATACAATCGTCCAACAGAATTAGGGCGTACGTATCCAAAGTGTCTAAGTAGGGAAATACTCAAAGCCTTAAGAAATCAAAACATTCAGTTAAGAAACATCTTTAAATGCAAAAATTAAACAAATTCATACAGTTATGGTAGAGACATTTAGATAATATGAATTCCAGGACATCAGAGTGTTGCCAGCATCACACTAGAACACGCCAAACCTTTTAAAATTTGAAAAACAAACTAAAGCAATGAGCTATAGATCAACGCACTAGAGATTGGCAAAACCTTACTGTTGGAAAAGAGACAAAAATTCTCTGGGGAAAGCGAAAAAGGAAAAGACAAAAGATATACTGAGAGTAAAGAGGCTAGCATGTTGTTCCGTTCTGCTAAAGATTGTCACAATAATTTACAATCATCTTTAGTGCAAATTTTCCCCTAAAAATTATCACATTTAATTTGTCTTACAGAGCAATACGAACTTTAGCCTAATCGAATCATTTTATAGTTGTTGTTGTTTCTGTGTGCATTGGTTCATAAGTTGACGTATTTGTATGTACATGCTGGGACCAAAAAAGCCAGCTGCTAGTGTTCATCATAATAATTTACTATTATCTTTAGTGAAATTTCATCCTTAAAAATTTTAACATGTTATTCGGCTTACGGAACGATACGAGCTTTCGCATAATCGAGTTATTGTTGTTTGTATCTGCATTGGCTTATGTGTTGGTGTGTTTGTATATTCTGTGGCTGAAAAAGGCCAGCTGCTAGTGTTCATCATAATTAATTTAATTTCAACCTTAAAAATTTCAACATGTTATTCGGCTTATGGAACGATACGAGCTTTAGAATAATCAAATCATTTTATAGTTATTGTTGCTTGTGTCTGCATTGGCTTATATGTTTTGTGTTTGTATATTCTCATAGTAAAGTCTTAGCTTCTAATTTTTCTGATAAAAATTTAAAATTGTTTTTAGTGCAATTTATCATTTAAAAATTAACACATGCGATTTAGATTACAGAGCAAATTATGTAGTTGTTGTTGTTTGTGTCTGGCGTCTGCATTGGCTTATATTTTTGTGTGCTGGTATATTTTATTCTTTAGCTAATAATGTTTGGATTATTCTTTTTAACATATATTTTTCTTTACGGAAAACATTTATATTAGTTCAATGTTACGATAATTTTCATAGCAATATGTTACCTGTAGCTCGCTTTATTTTTAAAATAAGGAGCGAGATAAGAAAATTAATTTCAAGTACATTGATGTGTGCAACTTTCTTTTATTCCTCTTGATTCAATGGAAGAAATTTCATCATCTAAACTTGGATTTAACTAACTAAGATCAATTGCTTGGAAACATTTCTTGGAATTATGAGTTATTTCTTATAGTTTAACAGATATTCGATTTGAAAGGAATTCCATTTTCTTTTCTAGAAAAAGTGCAGCATTTTATTTTATCATTTTTTTAATAAAAAAAGCAATGTGAGTCCGATCACAGAGGAGATGTGTAAACATCTAGTAATGAAATTTTTTTTAAAGTTGGAAGTACTGATGCTTTTAGTATCTTTTTTTAAATTAATTAATTAAAAGTATCAAAACTTTCAATATTGTAAGTACATATGAATTTGTTGGTTTTTGTTTGTTTTATTAAATTTATTTGGTTAGTAAATGGGCACACTGCAGTATATGTATATGTACTGCATTCAAAATTGCAGTAAGCAGTAAATTTACTGATTACTAAAAAAATTCAGTAAATTTTTACTGCTAATGAAATTTAATTTGCATTACTAGTAAAATCGTAGGGCCGTAGCAAGTGGCAAAGTTTTTTCATTCAAATTTTGAAACTTTTGTATGAAAAACATTTAGCCAATTGGTAGAATTTCATTATGAATACGGGCATTACTGATTACTGAAAATTCAATGCACCTCATCATATAACAAATCATTTAGACAATTTATAAAAATTGTAAAAAAAAATTTTAGTAATCAGTAAATTTTTTTTGTTTTTACTGAAACTTTAGTGGTACTGCAGTGCTCATCTATGGTAAATGCCTTTACGTTTTCTTTTTAATTTTTAATTCCTGTTGTTCATCGTTTAGTTGTTGCCGTTCTTGTAGTTGTGTACGCATTGCAATTAAAATAAATTCAGTAAAGTGCGACATTGACTCGCGCACATTCGGTTTTGATCATTTTTTTTTGATTTAGCTTTCTTCTTTTTTTAAGTTTTTTCAGTTTAAACGATTTTTTTTCAGTTTTATCGCTTTTTTCTCGTTTTGGCTCTTTTTTCTCTTTTTGGGTTTTTTTAATTTTCGCATTTTTTTCATTTTGGCGATTTTTTCATTTTGGCGACTTTTTTCTGTTTTTTGTGGTTTTTTTTCATTTTGGCGATTTTTTTCTGTTTTTGGGTTTTTTTTATTTTGGCGATTTTTTAATTTTGGCGATTTTTTCATATTGGCGATTTTTTTTTTAAGGATTTTTTTAATTTTGGCGATTTTTCCGTTTTTTCGCGATTTATTTTAGTCCTAGAGATTTTTTTTAATTTGGTGGTTTTTTCGTTTTGGCGATTTTTTTTGTTTTTGGCGATTTTTTTATATTTGGCGATTTTATATTTTATTGATTTTTTAGTTTTACTTGAAAATTTCAAGAGTTTTGCTCTTACGGTTTCCAAGATACAGCAAGTTGTCAAAATTACAAAGTCAAAATTGCATTAACTGATGGAACACCCTTTAATTTAAACTTTTTAAATTTAGTGATAATTGTTGTAGTCTGTGTAAAAATACACTAACTTTTAAAATTTCAAGTGCATATATGTACATACATGGGGTTTTAACATTTTTCGTTGCTCGGTTTGGAACACCCTTTAATTTTTAACTTTCATGTATTTGTTGTTGTAGTGGCCAAATGTCTACACATTGTGTCCAAATTTCAAGTCCGTAGCTCTTACGGTTCATTTTCACCTTTGGTGTACGGAAATATACAGAAAAATAACCGTCGGCGGCGCACCGTCGGCTTCGAGCCGGTCGACTTGTTTCTCTGCTTGGTATTGCTTCTTTCACTAATACACTAATACACTCATACATAGCTCACACCGATTTGACAATGCTGTGAAAGAAAAGCAAAGGAATCTCAGCAAAGAAATCAAAGTCAAAAGATTTTTACCCCCTAGCGTATAGATGTTTACACATCAAAAGTGCAGCCTAGCGTCCGTTTAAAGCAAACATTTTTCGATCGCAAGGAATGATACAATAATTTATTATAAACTCTCTATTATTTTAAAAAACCATTCTATTGCAAACTTTCGTTGAAAAGTGCAAAATGTAACATTTATTTCAAGAAAAGAAAAAAACACCATTAGAGAATAGTTTTTTTTTATACATTCCAGAACCTTGTTAAGGGCTTTGTGGGACCTTTTCCTTTGGAAAAATAAAGTTAAAGCATATTTTAATAAAATCCAAAATCGGTGACTTTACTTCTCATTTTTTTCCTTTTATATCCCACTGTGTGCTACTGCCACTGTTTCAAGCACATGAATGAGTTTAAATTTTTTTATGAATAAGAACGCAACTAATAGAGTGAAAAACAAAAGCATTAAAGCCAAGAAGATCGAATGAAAATGATACATTTAGAATTTAAATTGTAATGAATGCTTTTATGTTTGTATATTTACATTGTATTGCATACAAATCATTATTCTAGAATTGTGGAAAAGGCAAAATAGTTTCGTTTCAAATTGACCCAATTTGCCGGTGATGTATTTTACATGCTTATCCGATTGTTTGATCTAACTACTCGTAATACAATCATAATAACGCCTGTAAATACTTAGTTCTGTGTCATAGTTTGTGTGGTCGTTCAGGCGTTTTGGTGTCAATGGAAAATTTATTTATTAATGTTTTATTAAACAATTTTTCGTTTAGCATTTTTCAAAGAAAATTAATGATGAAGAAATAAAAGTAAGTAAATGAAACAAGAAAGTTTCAAGTTATGTTTTTGAGGTCGTTTTTATTATTTTGCTTAAATTTCTTGTATGCAATTTTGTTAAACAGATAAGAGATTATTTTACCAGAAAAATATATCATAAGATTCACTTTTTTTCTTAGCAGTTTTAAAAGGTATCCAGTGTAAGAAATATTATGTAAGTTCATTATTTGATTAATTATTAACTGTATGTTGTGTGATGAGGCAGAAAGTTAATTTAATTATTTTGCTTGTAATTTTGGCCATATCCTTCGGCCAAGAAAGCTGCCATAACATAATGATGTTTTTGATTTTTATTTTGCATAAACTTTCCAAATTTCTTAGATAACTTAAGCACCTTCATTTTGCATCCATTAATCAGATAAGCATTAAAAGATTTTTAATTTTTTCAAAGCCGTGTTAACATGAACGAATAATGACTCAAATATTTGGGAAAAACCGCAAGCACTTTGGGAACAATTTTAAATGGTGCACAAGTGTTTTGTTTCACAAAAAAATTAAAATTTTTTTTGAAATATTTTTAAAACTTTTGATAAATAAAAAAATCTAGATTCGAAAATAAATACAAATAATTCTTTCTGCCCAAAAAAAAACAGACTTCAATGCAAAGATCTGATAGAAGAAGATAAGAAGTACGTGAAATATAAAATTAAATTTTAATGGGCGTGCCTCCGCCCATTTTTTAAGTGCAAGATTGTATTTTTCAGAGCTCAGGGTACATGTTAAGTCTTGCAAAAATAGGTAAAGTAGAACCACTTTAAATAAAATATTAAATTTTAGTGGGCGTGATTCCGCCCATTTTTTTAAATCGAGGATTGTGTCTATTTAAGAGTGTGGAAAGTTTCGTAAGAATCGGTTAAGTAGAACTGCGTAAAATACTATAATAAAATTTAAATTTTTAAATTTTAATTTAAATTTTTCTCAGACATTAAAGCAGTTATTTTAAATATAGTTACTAATTTTCGTTTCACTAAGACCATGTGTGAGGTAGGCATATCCTTGCACAGAATATCACCAAATCTTTCTTATAGTTAAAAGCATTAGTTTAAGAGATAGCTGTTGAGTTTAAATGCGTTCAGGTATTAAATTCAGCTAAAAATATAATTTTTAAATTAAGGATATATGGGAGTTAGGCATGTCCTTGCACATATTGAGCGTAGCCTTTCTTAGGGCTTAAAGTAGATATCCTAGAAATAGTTTACTAGTTTCTGCTTCATTATGAAAAAGATTGTGACGAATATCAACTTTTTTGGATTAAGGATACATGGGAGGTAGGCATATCCTTGCAGCGAAGAACACCAAGTTTTTCACATAGCTAAGAGAACTAATTTAAGATATTGTTGTTGGGTTTTAGTGCGTTCTGATATTAAATTTAGCTAAAACTATAATGTTTAAAACTAAGGATATATGTGAGATAGGCATGTCCTTGCACTGATTGAAGCACAATTTTTCTCAGAGCCTAATAAAGTAATTTCAGAAATAATTACTGATTTTCTCATTAATTCTGGAAAATATTGCAATTAATAGAACATTTTATTGAGTTAAGAATATATGGGAAGTAGGCATATCCTTGTGCCGAATTATAAGAAGTTTTTCACATAGTTAAAAGAGTTTGTTTAAGAGGTTATTGTTGATCTTTAGTACATTCTGATGATAAATTTAGCTGAAACACGATTTTTAAAATTAAGGATGTATGGGAAGTAGGCATGTCCTTGCACATATTGATGTATATTTTGTCTCATGGCTTAATGGAAACTAGTTTAAGATTCATTATGTACAAGATTGTATCAGATATTAAATTTTTTGAATTAAGGATATATGGGAGGCAGACATATCCTTGCACCGAATAATACCCAGTTCTTCACATAGCTTCACATAGCATTCTGATATTAAATTTAGATAAAAATCATATTTAAAAATTAAGGACACATGGGCGATAAGCATGTCCTTAAACTGATTAAAGCCCAGTTTCGCTTAATTTTTAACATGATTGTGGCGGATATAAAATTGTTGGTATAAAGGATATATGGGAGGTATATATGTCCTTACACTGATTATGGTGTAATTTGTCTCAGAGTTTAAACTAGTTGTCTTACAAATAGTTAAAAATTTTCGTTTCATTGTGAGCTAAATTGTAGTGGTTATCAAATTTTTTGAATTAAGGATATATGGTAGGTTATGCATATACTTGAACTAAATAATACCAAATTTACTAATGAGTTTATATAATCAATTTAAGAAATAGTTGTTGATTTTTAGTGCATTCTAATAATACAATTTGGCTGAAACATAATTTTTAATATAAAGGATATATGGGAGGTAAGTATGCTTTTGCTTCGATTGGCTCGAATTTTACCTCGAAGTTAGTAAAGATAATCCTAGAAATAGTTATAAATTTTCGTTTCATTGTGATTATAATTGTAGCGAAAATTTAATATTTTAAATTAAGGTAAATTGGCGTGGCCTTGCTATGAGTAATACCGAGTCTTGAGTACAATTAAAGGAATTAATTTAAAAGATAGTTGATGATTTTTAGCATACTCTGTTTATAAATTTAGCTTAAATTTTTTTTTTACAAAATAGAGGATATATGGGTGGCAAATTTGTCCTTGCTTCGATTGAAACAAACATTACTCAAAAGTTAGAGGGGGGAATCCTTGAAATTGTTACCAATTTTCGTTTCATTCATTCAGACCCTTCAAAATATTTACCGTATACATACGCGTTCACTGCTGCACAACCAAAAAAAAAAAAAAAGAAATTGCAAATACAAATTGTCTTAAAAATTTAATTGATCTTATCTTACACAACTTTTTCTTTTATTTCGTTTGCCCACTTTTATTTATGTATTTATACCTACTTGAATTAAACTCTAATCCACTTTTTCTTTTTAAACATGGCGTAATACAATAAATTTGCCTAAATTAGTTTTTGATTTTCGCTTATTTTCAATTACCTATAATTTTCTTTAACCGAATTACAATAATTATGCGGAAACTAAACATTAAAATGAATTTGGGGAAAAACAAAAAATATATTGCAATTCAATCCAAAGAAAAAAATTGTGCATTGTCTTTAGTGTTTTTATATATGTACATAATATTTTTTCATCTGGTTTTTGTATTGCTGTTGAAATTTTCGCTGGCAGCCAAATGTTGTCAATTCAATTTGCAACATTACAAATGTGTATACAATTGAAATTTTCTTATACATTTACTACTGCATTCACTACCAAAAGTGGTAAGACACTGAGGAGAGAGAATAAAAATGAAAAAAAAACTTTAAACTAATCATGAATTAAGTTTGTAAATCAGCATTAAACCGTAGATTAAGTAACATATTGTGGGTGCAAAATGCCAAGAGGATAATTGCAACAAACCAACTGCCACCACACCACCAACGTTACAGCCACCAACAGCAACAGCAACAGCAACAACAATAAAAGCATTAACAAAAACAACAAAAACAAACAAAGCCACAAACAGTTGATTAAATAAAAATTTTGTTTGATTTAACAATCAAAACGTCTGTTCTGGCTTTAACAGTTTCGCAAATGAACTCCAACTGAAATTGCGCACATAAAAGTAAAAATTTTGATTTTTGATTTGTTTTATTTTTTTTATTATTATAAATATTTTTTTTGGCATAATTACTCAATTAAATGGGTTATGGTGGAGTAGAGGAAAAAAGGAGGTGATATGAAAATGAAAGTTTTACGTGACAAATATTTGACATGTACTCGTACGACGAAAAAGAGGTGGTTATAAATTATGCACAACAAATTTGAAGTGTATTTTGATTATACGTCTAGTGCATAAATATGTATAAGTGAACAACATGTGTGCCTTTGACTGAGTTTTTTATGATTTTGCATTTTAATCACCATTATGATATGAAATTGAGCCTACAGTTTTGTCTTAAGTGTACACATTTTGTCAATTAAATTATGTTTTAAGGTGGCCGTTTTTATTTGATTTGTTTCCTGATTTATTTTGCCTAAAACCGAAATAATGTGCTGGCAATTAAAAAGTTATATCTTTTCCATAAATTGGCACTAATTTTTTCCGCCTCCTTTAATAGAAATGTCCTTTCACAATTCATTAAATTTTTTTTATAGATTAACAGTGCTCTGTTAACACGCTCACGCTAACAGGCTCATTCAAAATCAACAAACAATAAACACAGGTGTTTGTTGAATTGACACAGTCAACTTTTCTATAAGAAAGGTGTGCTGTGACAAAGTCAACTTTTCTATAAGAATAGTGTGCTGTAACACAGTCAACTTTTCTATAAGAAAAGTGTGCTGTGACACAGTCAACTTTTCTATAATTAAAGGGTGCTGTGACAAAGTCAACTTTTCTATAAGAAAAGTGTGCTGTGACATAGTCAACTTTTCTATGAGAAAAGTGTGCTGTGACACAGTCAACTTTTCTATAAGAAAAGTGTGCTGTGATACAGTCAACTTTTCTATAAGAAAAGCAGGCTGTGACACAATCAACTTTTCTATAAGAAAAGCAGGCTGTGACACAGTCAACTTTTCTATAAGAAAAGCAGGCTGTGACACAGTCAACTTTTCTGTAAGAAAAGTATGCTGTGACACAGTAAACTTTTCTATAATTAAAGTGTGCTGTGACAAAGTCAACTTTTCTATAAGAAAAGTGTGCTGTGACACAGTCAACTTTTCTATAAGAAAAGTGTGCTGTGACACAGTCAACTTTCCTATAAGAAAAGCAGGCTGTGACGCAGTCAACTTTTCTATAAGAAAAGTGTGCTGTGATACAGTCAACTTTTCTATAAGAAAAGCAGGCTGTGACACAGTCAACTTTTCTATAAGAAAAGCAGGCTGTGACACAGTCAACTTTTCTATAAGAAAAGTGTGCTGTGATACAGTCAACTTTTCTATAAGAAAAGTGTGCTGTGACACAGTGAACTTTTCTATAATTAAAGTGTGCTGTGACAAAGTCAACTTTTCTATAAGAAAAGTGTGCTGTGACAAAGTCAACTTTTCTATAAGAAAAGTATGCTGTGACATAGTCAACTTTTCTATGAGAAAAGTGTGCTGTGACACAGTCAACTTTTCTATAAGAAAAGTGTGCTGTGATACAGTCAACTTTTCTATAAGAAAAGCAGGCTGTGACACAATCAACTTTTCTATAAGAAAAGCAGGCTGTGACACAGTCAACTTTTCTATAAGAAAAGCAGGCTGTGACACAGTCAACTTTTCTATAAGAAAAGTGTGCTGTGATACAGTCAACTTTTCTATAAGAAAAGTGTGCTGTGACACAGTAAACTTTTCTATAATTAAAGTGTGCTGTGACAAAGTCAACTTTTCTATAAGAAAAGTGTGCTGTGACAAAGTCAACTTTTCTATAAGAAAAGTGTGCTGTGATACAGTCAACTTTTCTATAAGAAAAGCAGGCTGTGACACAATCAACTTTTCTATAAGAAAAGCAGGCTGTGACACAGTCAACTTTTCTATAAGAAAAGCAGGCTGTGACACAGTCAACTTTTCTGTAAGAAAAGTATGCTGTGACACAGTCAACTTTTCTATAAGAAAAGCAGGCTGTGACACAGTCAACTTTTCTGTAAGAAAAGTATGCTGTGACACAGTAAACTTTTCTATAAGAAAAGCAGGCTGTGACACAGTCAACTTTTCTATAAGAAAAGTGTGCTGTGACAAAGTCAACTTTTCTTTAAAAAACGTGTGCTGTGACAAAGTTAAATTTTTTATAAGAAAAGTGCTGCGACACAAATATTTTGTTGTAATTTTGTTTTGCTGAAAACGCACTCTTGAATTTTTTGCTAAAGTCACTCATCACATTTATTAAAAAAAATTATTTTTGGTGTTCTTCTGAAAATTGAGAATTTCACAGAAATAATTGTGTGAAAATATACTTTTCCATATTGTTTCTATATTTTTCGCCTCAACTGTATACCTTCATAGTGTCAGTATAGTGATTAAGTAATGTAATTTTATTTTTATTTTTTGATTTTCTTGTGGCAGAAGTTAATCAAAATCATGTTTGATGACATGCTCTACACTCGAGTGGTAGTGAAGTTGATGAAGTCTAATAACATTTTGAGACCAAAGCAAACGGACTCGGCTGGATCAAACAACCGACAGCCAACTTGTCATACATTGTGGAGTTTTCTTTCTATAAAATACTAAAATTTAATAACAAAACAGACGGACAGCCAGGTTAAAATGAGATGAATGACTTGAAGCATATATAGACGGAGGGACGGACGGATGAACAGAAAAGTGGACAGACATTTATATTTAATATTAAACTCATATTATATTTTATTATTTCATCTTTTAGAAGAAAAAAAAATTGTTATAAAATAATGAAAATGGAAAAAATATAAAAAAGTATTTGAAGTATTCCCTCCTGGTTGTATAATAACTTTCGTTAGAGACACGTTACATTGAGGAGTGTTCGAAAATCAGTTGCTTATTTAATGTATGCTTGTTGTTGTTGTTGTTGTTATTGTTGTATGTAAGAGTACATACAAACATGAGCCAGAGCATCTACCCATATGTGTTCCATTTATGCTCGTACTGTACTCTGTTTACGGCAGGCAGTCTGTCCTTTTTTGTATATAAAATAATAATAAAAAAATATACATTTATAACGTAACAGCCAAATAATAAATTTTCCGCATACTCCACGATACAACTTTAATATCATAAAAAAAGATACAAAAAAAAGCCAAGCAGAAAATAAAAATAAAATTACATTAAATTTTAATTTTTCATTAAATTACTATCAAGTCAATCAATCTTATGGGAAGTTAAATACATACGAGACATACATATATATTTTTTACAACTTCTTACTTCTGAATGCATTAAAAACATTTTCGTTTGGTGGGGTTTGTTTTAATGTCAGCATTGCAATAACTTAAAAAAAGTAGCATTTCCCAAAAATGTGCCTAATTCACTGATACACACACATATACACAAACACACACACACACACATATATCGTTGATCACAAGTAGAAAGGCCCTAACTCAAATAATTGTAACTTTACAGGAGAAGGTAAGAACATAATAATAAACAGTGCAACTGCTTGTACAACAGCTTTGTAAAATTGCTTGTAAAAGCGTTATTTTTTTAAAATATTGGAATACATTTTTGTGACGAGTTGTATTTGTGTGAAATGTATTGGAATCACTGAAAAACTCAATTTCGTGAAAATACTAGTTAGGGCCTTTCTACTTGTGACCATTACGTTTGTTTACAAAAAAAGCTCGAAAAAGTTCGCAGTGGAAGAGTTTGTTGTTTCGTTTTTTCTCTGCATAAATTTCCGCATAAACCACAGACCCACCTTAGAGCACACGTTTTCTTATATTACATTAGAAATAATTCAAGCTGGGTGGGTCTGATTATGTAATACTTCCTTTTTTAGAATCGCACAGTTAATTGTACGAATAAACTCTAGAGATTTGGTCATTAATATTTAATGTATGCGATGATGTAAGGGATTATAAAGGAGCATGTTTGCAGGTTTGCGCATAAGTTAAGCTAAGTCTAGACGATATGTTGAATCAGCATATTTATGATGAAAAATTTGTTACCAGTGCCAACATATCGTGTAGACACAAAATTTTTTCAATATACGTAAGCTTAGCTACATATGAAGGGCATTTGTTAAGGTTGTCAACAAACATATGTTCAAGATTTTAGCATATCGTGTAGACACCATATTTTTACTTTGTAACAAATTTCCTATGTATGCTATCAGATATGTTATTTGTTGAAAAGCCTATGTAAGCTTTTCAGCATACGGCAAATTTGATAGCATATAGAATTGATATTTTTACTCTGCTCATGTATGAGCAGTGCTGCCTGATTTGCCATTTTTAAAATAAAAATAACGTAAACATTAAAATAACGAAAATAGAAAAGAAAAAAAAACATTGCATTATGCGAAAAATATACTGCAGAAATGTGAATTGGGGTGAGTAAAAAATAAGGGAAATTACAATTTCTTAAAAAATAATTTTAGGCGATTCTGAAGAAGACTATCACTCTTATTCCAGTTTCTTTCCAATTTTGCAACTTCTCACGAATTTTTGCAAACTTCACAATAAAAGCAACTTTTTGCATGCTTTCAGCCTCCTAAAAGCTTTTTGCGAATTTTCGTCATTTTTGCGATTTTTATTGAATTTTTTTCATTCCTTACAGTTTTGACGATTTTAAAAAAGTATAAAATTTTGTAATCATCCCGCTGTTAATAAATTTTTGCAAATTTGCGTAATTTTCGCGATTTTTGCCGAATTTTTTTTACAGTTTTAGCGATTTTTAATCCATATTATGGCTTGTTCAAAATTTTGCCAATTTTCGCGATTTTTTGCAGTTCGCAATAAAAGCGGCTTTTTGCGTGGGTTTTAGCAGTTTTAATAATTTTGAAGAGTTTAAAACATTATTGGACTTTGTCATCCTGCTGTTGTAGCTTTTCGCCAATTTCCGTCATTCCGCGAATTTCTTTTTATTTATATGCATGTATAATTGCACTAATGTTTATTAACCAAAAATATAATTTTTTTGCACTGAAAGCGATAATTGATATACATACATTAATTTATTGTAATTGTAAAATTTATTTTATATCTAAGCAAATGCTCACATGACTCAACATATACATATATCAGAATACAAAATTCAACATATCATGTAGACACAAAAATTTTATGGTAACTCATATGTTGTATTATCATTTGCTGAAATATATTGACTTTAAAAAATTTGGTAGTTTCAGCATACTGTGTAGACGCCTAACATATATATATATATATATATATATATATATATATATATATATATGCTGACAGCAGGATTTGTTGTTATTTTAAAGCATATTAATGTAAGCATATATTTGCTGATTCAACATATCGTCTAGACTTAGCTTTAGGTTGCACAAATTTTTTTCTTCGTAAAATTTTTTTTATTTAAAATTATCAATGGAATAGTAAGAAGCATATTTTTTCATCAGCTTTTATTTCTTTAAATTCTGGCAAATAATAAATGTTGTGGGGGTCAGAAGTATTGAATTAATATACGAGTACGATGGAGTTCGGCTACAACACTGAAAGGAAAACCTTCATTCAGACAATGAAATTCTTCATTGTATTAATGAAATGTTTCATTAAAAGTCAGCTAATGAAGCCCTTCATTGGATCAATGAATGAATGAATGATTCATTGTATTTATGAAGTTAATTTTGGCGGCTATGTCATAAATAGAATGAAACTATTTCATTAGACCAATGAAACTTTTTCATGAATATAATGTAGTTTTTTCATTGATTTAATGAAGCTTTTACATACTATAAATGAAGTTTATTCATTACCATAAAGAAAATTTCATAAATATACTGAAATATAATCCGTTCGAAACCACCTACTTAATAAAAGATATATAGATTTTTTTTTAAATTTAATTTAATATATACAAATACATATGTACTTAATATATGCACATGTGTATGTATTTATTAACGTAAAACATTTAAAATTTAAGGAACTCATCAGTAGAGTTTAACCCAAATAATGTTTTAAGTAAGCCGAAAAACTTACATGTTTATAGTAAAACTCTTAATATGTTGTTGAGAATCACAATACACAAACATAAGTTTAAAAGAATCAAACAAAAGTCTTAACAAAACAAGCATATTTATAAGATGTTTGGCACAACCTTCTTGTGTTTGTATAGAGGTGAGGAACGTGAATAGATGAAAAAGAGAAAGAGAGAGATATCTGCTATACAATGAAGAATATTACATTATATAAATGAAATTATTTCATTGCATTTATGACTACCATACTGCTTTGAAATAAAAAGGGATTAGAAAAATAAGAAATAGATATTATTTTTTAACAAAATAACTTTTGATTTATTTATGTTTGACAAACTGTATACATTAAGTAGATAAAATTTGTGGAACTTATTTTTATTTGCCCCAAATTCGCCAAAAAGAAAATTCGTTTAAACAATGTAACGATTTTCATTAATACAATGAACTATGAAGAACACATGAAGAGCAGAGATTGAAAGATTTCATGCATACAATGAAATTGTTCATTGTATTAATGAAAAGTTTCATTAATATAGTGCAGAACATTTAATGAAACCGTTTCATTCTCTGAATGAATGAGTTTCCTTTCAGTGAACAAACACCGGTTATTACAAATTAGCACGTGCCCACAGTTTTACATTCATATTTCAAAAAAAGTTTTTTACACAAAAAAAAAAAAAAAAACAACATTTTATTTTCATAACCAAATTCATTGAATTAGTTAAATTCTGATAAAAATTTTGTAAGACTCTTTTGTTGGTGTTTGTATTGTATGTCGATACCCTGCAGAAAGTGCGAATAGTGAAATTGTAGTGATTTACTTGTGACATTGTCAGTAGTACTACTGACCAGGTGTACCCCAGCCAATGTAATCATCTATTGACATTTAACATTAGCTTGTCATTGAAAATCCACCACTATACTATAGCACTACTGACTAAATAGTTCTTTTGGGACCACATGGAGAGATTGACACCAAAGATTCACTAGTAAATTTTAGGAGCTCTAGTCTAAAATATCGATATTTCCTCGCTCGTTGTTAATAGTAAATTTATAGTGATTTTCTAGTGACATTGTCAACAGTGCTACTAACTAGGTGCACCCTAGCCAATGTAATCGCCTATTGACATATAACATATTGTTGTCATTGAAAATCTACCAGTTGACTTTAGCACTATTGAGAGGGTAGTTTTTTTACGACCGTATAGAGATATTTGAACCAAAGTTTCACTAGTAGATTTTAGTAACCCTCGTCTACATATATTTATTTAATATTATTGCACAACATAATAATAAAAAAGAAAAACACACTATTGACGCGTTCATTGACAATATCACCAGAAATACACTAGAACTCTTGTCTCTAACGTATCTTTACGCGCACATAACAAGAAAGTTGTCGACATTTTAACTAGTGCAATTGTCGCTGGAGAAAGAGTATTGACATAGAGACACATGGTATATATGTTTACTGAAACTAAGTTTTATTTCAAACAAACATTTGTTTGAAAATTTTTTGGGAATAATTTCTTCTGTATAAGCTTATAAAAAAACTCCGCTTATAAAAAATGTTCACGTATAAAGAACTCTTATTTAAGTCCGGCATACAAAACTGCTGGGAAAGTTATACGCCTACTAAGGTTAGGACTCACTATCCTATGCAGTCGTAAGACTTTTGAAAAAATACAACCCTTATTTAATGAGTTTATCACAAAAGGGTTGTATTTTCTCAAAAGCCGTAGGAATGTGTAGGATAGTGAATCCTAACCTTAACGTGCAAAAAATTGCTCAAAATTTATTGAAATTATTTTTTTAGAAATAATACAATAAATTTTAATGGAAAATGCATTACAAGCAAATTTTGGTAATCTCGCTAAAACAATAATCCGATAAAACGAATATCCACATCTTTTTCATTAACAACCTTATATAGCGAATTTTATACTGGCTACAACGAATTATAAAAAAATAATCACAAAATATAAAGTAAAACCTTACTCTGGCAATATATCTGTGGAAAAAAGGAAAAAGTGCTTAAGTTGAGATAAGCTAATTTTAAGTTAATGGTACCTTCGTAATCTGTATATCTGAAAGTACCCCTGGCCAAATTTTAAATTAATTTGTGTGATTTTTCAGGAAGCTATATCACTATGACTTGCGACTTATATTTTTTTGTCCTCTAATCTTATATCGAATGTAATAGCTTAATTTAGGTTATACATACTTTGGAATATTTCAACTTGAATGTATTACTTATAGTGTGAAAAACGATGTTTGCATAAAAAAATAAAGGTTCACAGAGAATTTCTCAATTTAAGTGTAAAAGAAATAAATTTCTGAAAATCGAATTGAACGCTTAAAAGTGCTCTCCTGCAAAACAGGAAAATATGACTTAAGCAATTTTTCCTTATTGCCACAGATTTGTATTTCTAACATTTACTACCTTAACTACGAGTACTTAATGTTTTGATAAATGTGTGAGTAATTAAACAAAATCTACAGCAGCAATGTTAATGCAAAAAAAGGTGTCGCTCCATTAATTTGTATTTGTTAGATTCTTTAAAAACAATTAGCTGCCATTCATGTTATTGCATTATATCATGTCTACAACAATAGCAATAATAAAACGAAAACTTAAGAAATTTTGCGATATAACGAATTTTTAGATATAACGATTGCTCCTGACATTATATCCTTCGTTATACCGAGATTTGTCTGTATTTCGTGTATATATATACATATATATAGGTTTTTTTACTTGGATTAAATTGTAGGAAACATTTAGTTAGCCTATAATGAAGAAAATTGCCAGTTCGCTCGCAGTTCGTTATAACTGAACTCTACTGTACTTTGTAGACATTTTGATTTTCTTAAGAAATGAACTATTTGAACGAATTGCAAATATAATGACTCAATTACCAACATATAAATTGAAGAACCGGGTTAAATGATTGTTGTGCAGGCATATGAATCGAAGAGCCAGTTTTTTTTTCATATTAATTATCCGGTTTTTATCTGACTTTTCAAAGCTACGAGTTTCGAATTATTTGAAAATGTTATATTTTATTTTACTTTCAACAATTTAGAACAAGTAAGAAGAAGCATTACTTTCAAAAAATCTTAGGAAAATTTTGGGAAACCTAATGAACAAGATTGGCTGGTCCTTCGTAGATCGTTATAACCGAACTCCACTATAATTTGGGAAGAAGTTTGATTTGCCTTAGTAATAGAATTTGCAAACATTGCAAACATAATAACAAGAGTTGTCATATCGAATTTCATATTAATCTTAAAAACGGTTTTTTAAATTATCCGGTTTTAAACGGTTTCTTAACCGGTTTGTTAATCGGTTTTCAAAAACCATGAATTCCATATTATTTGATTCTTATAAATCGAATAATTTTAACATATCGAAAATTTTATTTTAAATTATTCGCAATATAGGCATTTCCACAGAAAAGCCCAGTTTTTGCAACGTTACGTTACCAAGCAATTAAGCGCGTTTTTTTTATCTTTTACTAAATGTACAGTAACATTGCAAAAATGTGTTTAAAACATAAACGTTTCTATGGAAAAGAGGCTACTTCACCAATCAACGTAACGTGACAAAAGTTCTTTTGTGGAAATGCCCATATTTCGAATAATTAATAATACCAAATTTCGATATTTGAAAATAATTCGATTTAAAAAGATATCTGATTTCTCAAATAATTTGGAATGCATGGTTTTAAAAATCGGATAAAAAACCGGATAATTTGGAAAACCGAGTTTTATATTAATATGAAATTCGTTTCGATTGTAAAGTTTGCATATGATGCGCTCAACCAATTACGGTGTTTTTAATTTTTATTTTGCAATTGTACTTTTTATAACATAAGCCCGATTTAGATCCACTAATTACCAAAAAATGCTAAATACCTTATAACAGTTTGTTTTTTAAATTACAGAAAATGTAAAATTTGTATGACTGTGTAACTAGAAAAAAATCAACATACTTTTTACATCTCATTCATTCATTCTTGTTTATATAAATAGCGCAAGGTCTTCTATAAATCTCCAAACAATAATTAGGTAAGGTATTAGGCAAAGGATGTAGTTGGAGTCAGATCATTCAGAGTCATTCAGATCCACCTGATCCACTGTGATGCCATATACAATCCCCTTGGTTACTTACAAAAACCACACAGTTATGCCCGCGATTTTTCATAATTAATAACAAAGAAAGCTCATATAAATCACTTAAAACTTAAAAAAATCACACATTTTTCTTGTCATACAAACGCAAAAATATGTATTGGAATTTATCAAGCAATATTGTGCTTTCAAAGATGAAGAAAAAAAAAAGAACTGTGTGTGCCTAATTACCTTAATGTTTTCAAAATCGTTAAAGTAAAATATTTTGTTAATATTTAATATTGGCAAATTTATAATAAATGACAAGCGTTTAAAATAAATTGACATGTAACCTAAAACATACAGACGAGTCAGCTAAAACCATCACCATTATCATCATCGTCATCGTCATCCTCATCATCCACATCATTATGGACAACGTTGTCATAAACAACACAACACGAATACATTAATATAAATAAATATACTCACTCACTCACTCACTCACATTTGAAAATTCATATTTAAAAGTTCAGAGTTAAGAAAAACAATTTGCAAGCAGCAATAAACTGAAAGTCGGGTAGAAGAAAAAATTGTTTAACAAAAAAAAAAAAAAAAGAAAAAAAAATGGAATAATACATAAAACATTAAAATAAACTGCAAACGCCGCCATATGTTCAAATCAAAATCTGAAAAAATTTATAAAAAAATTTATATGAGTGAAGATGGACGTAAAGATGGATGATTGGTGGGATGATTGTATATTGAAACGAATATGCATGATGCATACACGTTTATGTCTTATAAATGAAAAAAAAAAAAAATAAAAGTTATTTGATTGGATTATTAAGGATATGTTTAAACAATTCATGCTAAGTGTTTCTTATTACTTAAAACATCTCCCAAAGCAAATTGCATCCACGCTGACTGGCTGCATGCATATCAAATGATTGATGATTTAAGTGATTGGGTCAGAAGGTGTTAAAAATGTGCTGTGAAGCTGTTATTAACTGGTTGTTTTAAGTCTAAAATTTCATTTCCCATCAATTTGTCTATTTAGGTTAATTTATGTTAAAGTCGACTGAAGATTGAAAAAATTTTTTTGGGTGGGGGGGGGGCATGTAGCAAGAAAATGGGGTTTTGGGAATGAGACTAAAATAAAAAGAAGTGAGAAGAGTGGTGCATTTGGTTTCAGTTTCATATATATGAATTACCCGCATCTGCCTACAATATAAGAAGAGTTTCCCATTCAGATCAATTAAAACTAAAAAGAAATTAGAGGTTTTGGGAACAAGGATGCCATAAAAAAATTTATTTAACAGTATTTTTGGCTGGAGTAAATAATGAAAATAAAAAATAAAAAAATCAGTTTTTCTTCAGAGTTCCCGACAATTCCCAAAGAAATTTCGCAAAATCCCCAAAACGGGATTTTCAGTATTTTTGTTGTATTTTTCTTATTTTTCGCCGGGCACAGATACTAATTAAAATATATCATGTGTTAAAATGGCATGATACATTTTTTCGTCCCAGCTTTGGAATTTGAGAGAAAAGCCCTTAAATTGAATATTTATAACATAAATAGGTCTATTTCGAAACAATCTGTTCAGTAACTTTTATTACGATAATATTATCGCCGTAATAAATATTATGAAACCTTATTGACTTTGGTATTCAGAAAATTTTTTTTAACGATATTCGTCTGTTGGAGAAAAAAATAAATAAATCAGCCGACAAAATTAATTAAGTTTTTCTTTATTGTTCTTTGTGCTTTTCGCTTATTTTCCCATTTTCTATACAGAGATCTGGAGACTATCGTAAAAAAGAAAGTACGGAATCACATTATCGTTACCGCAACTGAATAAATATTTGTCGAACTTCGGTTCGCAAAAAGTTACAGAATCCAGTACTGGTTCCTTCAATAATGAAAATTTTGGACTGAAATCTTTTTTTGTAATATTTGTTATAGTATTACCTTTTGAATAAGTATAAAAATGGGTTTTGTATTTGTGCACATTTTTTTCTTTTATAATTTCGAAATAATTAACACACACTGCAAAACCGGCGAACACCGATAACTTTTTAAAAATTTTAATTTAAATTGTATATGACTAAATTGATTAAACTTTTCTTTTGATACCAATTACATAATATTAAAAAGTTTCTATTTGCCAATAACACGAGATTTGACTTTCCCATTAGCAGAACAGTGGGCCAAGGTTGGTAAAAAGTTAAAATTTTAATTTGTTTCTCGAATATTTTTTAAACAGCTAAATGTAGTAGGTTTTTATTTAACTCTTAAAAAGGAAAATCTACTTGCTAGAAATCCCAGCTTGACATAAGGTCTGTTCATTTACTTTCGTGGTTGCTGCAACGAGAGAGTAAGTCAGAATTTTACAAAATTACTCTCCCAGATAAGAAAAAGTAAATAAATGAACGCTTTACTTATAAGAACTTGCAGTAAAATTGTATTCATATCAGAACCATGGATGGAAATCATGATACAATTGTTATTTTTCTGATGTATTTTGGATAATCTTGTTTGATAATATTTTAAATTACAAAAATGGTAAAAGTCGATATTTAATATTTTTATGAATTTTTCATTATTTTTTAATTATTATTATTTTATTCTATTAAAAGGAAAATACAAAAATGATACTTTCCATCTCTGCTCAGAAATGATAAACAAACAAAATTATTTGACCACAAAATTGTATTTATGCGGCTTAATCAAAGAAAAATAATAAATTAATAAGAATATATGCTTTCTTTTTACATACGTGTACATATTTTTTTATTAAAAAATTTAAAATTTTGATTTTTCCTTTTTCAGATATTTTTCAAATAATTACTCGTAATTTGGATAATTCTTGCAAGTAAAAATTTGACTAGTAATAATTTGTAAGAATTTTTTTGTCTCTCAGTTTTTCTCTCTCTCCCTTTTTACGCTCTCTCTTAAAAACTTTTTGAGTTAATGAACATTAAAGGCTCAGTTAGCCGACTGTAATGTAATGTAACTGCAACAGTAAGAAACAGCTGATCGATTTGGTTATGTGAAAAGTAATGAAAATGTTTATAGAGATGTAATGTAACGTAACCTACTTTTCATAAAAAAGTACCAATCAGCTGTTTTCTACGTTACAGTTACTTTACATTACAGTCGGCTAACTGAGCCTTAACAATTGTTACAAATTCGTAACAATTTTTGTAAATGAACAAATGAATTTAAATCAGCGATACCCACACATATACATTCACACTTATGTTTGTGTTGGTGCTTTGTTTTTGAGCGTAATATCTTTTCCTCTTCTTATAGCAGGGTTGCCAGACATATATTTGATAAATATATGTAAAACTCTAATTTGAGTCAATTTCTTGGGTTCAAAAAGATATTAATGCACATTTGATGTATTTTAAGTAGTATATAATAACTTAGTTTCAGATATGATTATTCAAGCTCTAAAAAGTAGAAAAACTTGAAATTAAACTAATTTAAAAAGAATCCATTGTTGTCTAGTAAAATGCGACTACACAACCGGCACATATGAATAGTCTGAAATTAAAGTGTTAACCCTGATTGTAGTAATAATTGAGTACACATTAAATAAAAGTATCTCTCAAACAAATTATCTCTCATTGCTCTCTTCATTATTGTGAGAGCAATCGCACGCGTCAGGGCTGTCAGATATGGCGATTTCTCGCCAAACGTGGCGATTTTTCAAATTGTTTGGCGTCCAAATTTTTGGTTTGGCGACATGGCGATTTTCCTGGCGATAAATATACTTGTTGGCGATTAATATGGCTATTTTTTAACAAAGTTTAACATCAAAATTTGTAAATTTAAGAAAATTAGTTTGTTGAAGGAGTAGTTTCAAAAGAAAATCCTACCAAAACTCGTCTGCAAGAAGTTAAAACAATTTGATTTTAATGATTTTTCGTACATTTTGGAATTTGGATGACAAAAATTTACAAAAAATAATTTTGGCGATTTTATTTCCAATTTTGGCGATTTTCTGATAAATTTTTATACGATCATTTTATAAAAATTTATATTAAAAAAGTGTTATAAAGGGTGTTTTTTATTGAGGTATAGAACTTTAAGTTGGCATCACTTTTTTAACTGGCGGCCATTTTGTCAGCTGTCAAGTGATTAATATTTAGTTTGGTTTGCCATTTCATCATGAACAGGTTGACAAAAGAACAACGCTTGCAAATCGTGCAAATTTATTTCGAAAATAATGGTTCAGTTCGCGAAGTTTACCGCAAGCTCCGTCCATTTTATGGTCGACATAATCGTCCATCAGAGCAATTAATTCGGTTAACCATGGATCGTTTTCGCACTACGTTTACTCTATGTGATAATACGCATCCGCAGAGACGTCGAACAGTGCGCGCCGAAGAAACAATTGCCGCTGTAGAGCAAAGTGTTGAAGAGGACCCGAATGAATCGATTCGCCACCGTGCACAGCAATTGGAGCCGACTAACCGACTATTTTGTTCCCGAATTGGATGGCATGAATGTGGATGAGTTGTGGTTCCAACAAGACGGCGCTACATGCCACACAGCGCACGTCACAATCGATTTATTGAAGGAAACATTCGATGAGCGCATAATTTCGCGGAATGGACCTGTCAATTGGCCACCAAGATCGTGTGATTTGACACCATTGGATTATTTTCTTTGGGGATATGTGAAGTCGCTCGTCTACGCCAACAAACCAGAAACGTTAGGGGACTTGGAAGCCAACATTCGTGGCGTTATTGCCAACATACGGCCCCATATGCTCGAAAAAGTGGTTGAAAATTGGACCTGTAGAATTGGCTTTATTCGAGCCAGCCGCGGCGGCCACATGCCCGAAATCATATTTAAACATTAATGGCATAAAATTATCCTTCCAATAAAGCCAAATTGATGGACATTAAAACGATTTTCTTGTGTTTTATTTCAATTCGAAGTTCTATACCCCTGAAAAAAACACCCTATATAAAAACAAATTTATTATCAAATATTTACTAAGAACAACTACATAAAACTGATTTTTGGCGACTTTTGGCGATTTTTAAAATCAATTTGGCGAAATAGGTTGGAAATAATCTGACAACCCTGGCACGCGTGTGCGATTTTGAAGATCGCTGATTCAAATGAATTTTTCATTAAGTCCCAAATCACACTGTGCAAGTCTTATTGCTAAGCTGATTAGTTTCAGGGAGAGAGAGACGAGGGGAACAGCAACGTTTCTTTTCCCCCCGTCTCTCTCTCCTAATAAACTAATCAGCTTAGCAATAAGACTTGCATAGTGTAAATAGGGACTAACCAGAGTTGGCAAACTGAACTCTGCAATACCTTCGATTGTGTATGAAATTTTATAACAATCGTGCGGCCCGTTTATAATCTGCAGAACTATTTCCATTTTTTTTTTGTCAAAATCCCCCACTGTGCCACAGCCAATAGATATCGTTAAAATTTTTTATTATATTATATTTATTAAAGAGATACGATTATCGTAATAAAAGTTATTGAATCCAAATACTGTGAAGTTAAAATACAAGCAATATATAGAATATTTTGCAACTGGATTTTTTTTAACTAATAATAAAAGCTGTTAAAATACAATTATAAATAACAGCCTTATATATAAAAATTATTAAGGCTTTATAAAGGGTTTTTAAGACAAATTTTCAATACAAATTATTTCTTATTAAGCCTCTATAAAGACTTAATAAGTATAATAAATAAGACCATAATTATACATATCGTCCCAAAATAGCTTAAGCGACATAATTTTCGAACTTGATGTTTTGACCAAAATCGATTTTTTGCTTTCGTAATTAATAAATTTTCGTCAAAAAAAAAACGAGGTCGAAAAAATGTGTCGGTTAAACTTTTTTGGTGGTTATGGCTTGATATGTATCCGAGAAAGAAATGAGGAATTACATATTGTAACTTTTTATCGTTATATGTAAGTCGATTCGATTTTCAATTTTTCTCATTTCTTGCGATTTAAATTTTAATTGCTTTGAGCTTGATTAAGCTGTAGAAAGAAATTTCCATAACTTTTTTTTATTATCTCTATTCGTTCATTCAATTATTAAAAAAAAATATTCAATTATTTTTGTATTTACTTAAACTCATTTATCTCAATATACAACAAGAAAATATTATTTTTTAACTGAAAATAACATCTTGTTAGTGAATTTATTCCTCGTACACATGCACTCATACAATATTTATTTTTCGCTTAACAGTGTAAATATTTTTCATTTGCCACTTTTCGTATTTTGTATTTTGCAGAAAAGACATACATATATCTCATGTCAATTTACATTGCAAACATTTACTTAATTTTCTTAAGTTTATAGCATGTTTATTTTATTTTTGTGTGATGTTTAATAATTTCCTTAAGACTGGCGCTTGTAGGCCATGTTTATAGTTTTGCTGCTGATGCTGCTGCTGCTGTTGATGTTGTGGCTGTGGCTGTGGCTGTGGCTGCATGTTCAGACTTGACCAACATTAATCAACAAATCACGGAAATCGGTTTTCATTTCTTTACTGTCCATTGGTACTTATTTATTTTACTCTTGCACTTACTCTTGCTAATCTTGGACCAACTATTGCAAAATTTATATATTTATATATCTGCACACACAATGTTGTGACGTTAAAAGTCAAACGTTTCTTTTGCTAAATTTAATTTCATTTTCTTTTCCACTTAACGGTGAGCTCGGTATCTAATATTCATGAGCATGTTTTTTATGTTGATTTTTCAATTAATAAATATACTAGAATTGAAATGGCTTGGTATACGAAGCAAATATTTAAGTGGAGTGTTGTTTTAATAAAAAACATTTTAACTTCGTAGCCTATAGGCTGGCCCATTTACGCTGAATACTAAGGTCAACTAATAATTGATTAATCCCCATAATTAAAGTTTTTTTGCAGTAATTTATATAAGAGCATATATAAATTTTTCATTCCATATTTAATTTCCATAATATTAACATGCGACGTCCGTCTGTCTGTACACGCAGAGAAAAAATATGGTTGAGGTAACCATAATCAAACAGCAACATACTATGATTGAATTATATGGTTGCAGTCAAATCATATTATTGTTAATAGAAAAAAAAACTTTAACAATATTATGATCTGAGTTAATTATAATATTATCTGAGTTAATTATAATATTATCTGAGTTAATTATAATATTATCTTAGTTAATTATATTATAATCGTAGTATTGTAAATATGACAACACTATTGTTAGATGTGACTAAAATATAATTGAGACTCACCATACCATGTTCTAATATTATATTAATATTGTTAAATACAACCACAGTATTATTTAATATAATAATACTATTTTATTTTTAATCATATATTTATTGTGGAAACAGCTGTGCGCCAAAATCTAAATAAAAATAATTTAATATTATTGAAATAAAATGTATATATAGAAATGTATACTTACACGACATACTGACATGTCTGTATAAAGAGATACACTAATATTTTTATTGGTCTACCCTTTTATTTATTCTTTATTTATTTATTCATTTATTTAACACCACCCGTGCAGTACCGATAGCTTACAAACGAAGTACTGAACTGACAGATGTTTCTGAAAAAGATTTTTTTTTAAAACTTAACATAGTATGGTTTTGGATAACATTATATTGTTATTTATATCATATTATTTTTAAATAATAATACAAATTATCTTGTAGTCATAAATTTTTAACAAAACTATATTTTTAAACTCTAATCATATCACATTTTTTATGGATGTGATAATGTAATTATTAAATTCAAACATTACTCTGTTTATCGTAACGAAATAAATGTTTAAAATAACAGTAACTAGTTTTCGACGACCACACATTTGTTTCAGAGAACATAATATTGTTTTCTCAACCATTCTACAACCATATCTTTTTTTTCTTTCCGTGTATGGGAATTCTGTTTTCCGAGGCTACCAGAAAAGCTAGAGGATTTAATTTTTGTTTTTTTTTGTTGATATTTAAGTTATTTTATATTTTAGGAAGTTCAAGATTGGTGTTTTATATCAATAAAATCAAAAAACATGGTTCCAGGGCTGGAAAAATTAATCTTTTGTGGTGTATAAAAGAAAGTAATTCAAACATTTTTTTTTTTCATTTTATTTTAGGTAAACATATATATTTTATATTTTAGAAAGTCAAATATTGGTATGTATTGAAAATCAGAAAAATTAAAAAGATGTTCCCAGGGTTGGAAAGTTCAAATTTTTTTTTTGATATAAAAAGAACTAACTAGAACTAACTTTTTTGTATTAAATATGTTTTAGAAAGGTATTAAAAACCAACAAAATCATAAACATGGTTCCAGGGTTGGAAAATTATATTTTATTTTGATATATAAAAGTAACTAACTAAATCAATTTTGTTGTAATTTTATTTAAGTTAAATTTATTTTATATTTTAGAAGAAAAAATATTGGTTTACAAAATCAGAAAAAGTTAAAAAGACCTTTCCAGGACCAGGAAGTTTAATTTTGGTTTTGGATATAAAAGTAAATAACTAAAACTTACTTCTTTATAATAAATTTATTTAAGAAAGGTATTACAAGTCAACAAAATTAAAAAACATGATTCCAGGGTTGGAAAGTATATTTTTTTTTTGATATATAAAAGTAACTAGTTAAATCAATTTTGATTTTATTTAAGTTAAATATATTTTATATTTTAGAAAGAAAAATACTGGTTTATAAACTCAGAAGAAATCAAAAAGCCCTTTCCAGAGTCGAAAAGTTTAATTTTGGTACTGGATATAAAAGTAAATAACTAAAACTTACTTCTTTTTATAAAATATATTTTAGAAAAGTATTAAGAACCAGCAAATTAGAAACATGGTTTCAGGGTTGGAACGTTGATTTTTTTATATATAAAACCAACTAACAAAAATTATTTTTTTTATTAATTTATTCAGCCTTATCATGAATTCCACATGTAAAAATTTCCGAATGAAATTTTTCGTTCACATGGATTTTAATTTCGTATCTTCAATTCGAATAAAATTAAAAGCTTACATATTTCCACTTTTCCCAACATACAAATTTTTGTGAATGATTTCCTTTGTAAATTGTCAAAATATTTCACAATCTTATGAAATCTCGGAAATTTCCATGTGAAATTTTATTCATGATAAGACTGATTATATTTTAAAATTTCAAAATACCTTTACTCAATAGGATTCTTATATTCGTCCAATTTTTATAAGAATATTCTAGTTAAGCCATTTAATAATGTTATTATGTAAAACTTGGGTACACATTTGTTTTAGAAAATATTGTGATATGTCTCAAATATATACGTAACAGACTTGTTACACGTTTTTAGGAAATGGAAAAATATATAAAATATATAACTAAGGAAAATTTTTAAGTATAAAATATATAAACGAACACGTTTCTTTCTGCTGAATAAACTCGAAAAATTCTGTGGAAATAAAATGTTTACTGTATATAATTTTCTTGCAAAAAGTGAGACTGGAAAAATTTATAGTTGACGTTCTTTAGAAGAGCTAGTGTGTTTATTAAATTTCAACTATATAATATCTCAAAAATCGAAACATATAAAGAAGTTATAGCAAATATATTTTAATTATGTACAGTTTATTTGGCCATCGGTTCCACTGTACACTTCTTTGATATTAATTTACAATAAATCCAGTAAAGTGCGACTCTGACTCGCGCACGAAGGGTTCCGTACGAACACTAGATATGTAATTTAATACAAACTTCATCCTATATAATATATAGTTTTGGAATTTTTTTCGTTTTTAGGGTCTTTTCGGTTTTTTTGTTTTGGCAGTTTTTGCGTTTTTTCGGTTTAGGCGATTTTTTTAAGTTTTGGCTCCTTTTTTAGTTTTAACACTTTATTTTCTTGTTTTGGCGACTTTTTTTCGGTTTTTGGCGTTTTTTCATTTTGGCGATTATTTTATTTTTGGCGATTTTTGTCATTTCTGCGATTTTTTTTTATTTAAAATTTTTTTTTAGTTTTGGCGACATTTTCGCGTTTTGGCGATTTTTTTCGATTTTTGGCGTTTTTTTCATTTTGGCGTTTTTTATCATTTTGGCGATTTTTTCGAATTTGGCGATTTATTTTAGTGTTAGAAATTTTTTTTAATTTTCGCGATTTTTTTCGTTTTGGCGATTTTTTTTAATTTTTGGCGATTTTTTTTTTTTTGGTTTGGCGATTTTATAATTTTCGGTTTTTTTAGTTTTACCGTTTTTGAAAATTTCAAATGTTTGCCTCTTACGGTTTCCAAGATATAGCAAATTGTCAAAATTACATAGTCAAAATTGCATTAACTGATGGACCACCCTTTAATTTTAATTTTTTTAAATTTTAGTGTTAATTGTTGTAGTCTGTATAAAAATACACTAATTTTATAAATTTCAAGTTTCAATATACATATGTTCCTACAATTGTATGTATATTACATGGGATTTTAACATTTTTCGTTGCTCGTTTTGGAACACCCTTTAATTTTTAATTCTCATGTATTTGTTGTTGTAGCGGCTAAGGTGCTACATACTGTGTCCAAATTTCAGGTCCGTAGCTCTTACGGTTCCTGAGAAAATACCGTGTGACGGACAGACGGACAGACGGACAGCGTAACGAAAACAATAGGGTTCCTTTTCACTTTTGTGTACGGAACCCTAAAAATGGTGGTGGATTGGAAAAAATAGATTTGAATATAAACGAAGAAAAATTAACGTGTATATAAGCATTAACGAAATAAAAGATCAAGTTAAAAACATAAACGGATAGTTAAGTTCGACCGGGAAATACCCTATTAAATGAGTTGTAATACTTTTATACACACACCTATTTTGCCTACTACTTTTTCCTAATATATTTCTATTAAAAAAAATTCATACAGACAGTAGTAAGAGGTTTTAAGCCTTCCAAAATTTGTTTCTCATATTATTTTATGTAAAACTGCCAAGCATATTCTGTAGCTAAGATTCAATTATGAAGCAATTGGAATTTAAAACTTTACAGTTTTTGTCTCATTTCTGATGTTTAAGTTATATAATGAGGCTTGATGTACTAAGAGAACTATAGCATCTGAGTCCTCAAATTCCCGCTCAAGTCCTTTTTGCGCAAGAGGTAAAATAGACCCATACTGATAAAAATTTGAGGCTTAAGATATTTCACAAACCTTTTCCACAACAATACCTAAAACTTTCGATTGTATATGCAGGGTGACCGATGACATTTTTCAAAAAGTGACACCAAATAGGGGATTTATCAAAAAAAGGGGGCAAAATTAAAAAAAAAAACGAGAAAACTGCACTAAACTTTTTATTTTTAATGTATTTTCATATAACTAACCCTAAATAAAGGGGGTCAAAAAGTGGCAAGGCAGTCGAAAAAGGGGAAACGCAGTCGAAAAAGTGGCAAATTGTCACTTTAGTCGGTCAAACGGTCATGCCGTGTATATGGCTTGAGGTTTTTTTTTTTTGGAAAATTCAATGATCGAAATCAGTAGTGTAAATATATTTAAAATTACATATTAAAATTCATTTGCTAAGAGTAAAGCCATTTAACATGGGCATTTCACAAGTATTTGTAGCAATTAAAAATATTTTGAATTTTGCAAATTAAAACAAAACAATGAAATACAAAATCAACATTTAGGGTATTGAAACGGTAGTATTAAGTGTCACGTTGTTATAATGTTTTAAAATTATTTTTATATAGTTCTTTTCATCTTTTCTTTCAAACAATTACATATTTTAAAACACTATTATTGCTATTATACTTTAGACTACCGTTTAAATCCCCCAATAATCTTACTTTGCTTGCCTTTCTCTTTCTCAAAACAAAAATAATTCTTATGGTATGCAGATGAGCATAGGAAGCCAGTCTGTTATGATTCTTATCTTTTATTGTTAAAAACTCGTTCGGACAGTTGTATGCAGAATGCGATTAGATCATTAAAATTCTTTACTGTTGCGGTAGTTTTGTACTAATTAAAGAGATATTGGGTACGCGATAATTTGCTAAAGATAGTTGAACAGAAACCCCCTTATGCAAAAAAATAAAAATAAAAAAAAATTAAAAATTATTTGAGTTTGAAGTGTACATTAAAACAAAATTTTCATAATTTTTTTTACAAAAGCACACTTGAAGTACAAATTAATTTTTTTTTTTGCATAAGGGGTTAGTGTATTCATTGTAGCTGTTTATCTCTCTTTGTAATTCAGTTACTAAAGACTACAGAAAAAGATAACAGGCATTAAAATTAAACTTTTTCAAATGTTACATATCCAATTAATTGATTTAAAGTATCTTACAAATGTTGCGTAGTGCTCAAACACAAATGCAAACACATTTTTTGTTCAGACATTGTTTGATGACCATAAACATGTTCGATGGAAATGTTAACATTAAAATGCAAATAAAATGTTAAATTTGTTAACTACTACTAGATAAGGTAAAGGGTGTTCCAACAAGAATGCAAGATTTAAATTTGGCGCCATTCGAAGTGTCATTGTTTGACATTTGAACAATTGTTATTGTTTGCTAGTAGAAGGTACGAGGTTAGTAAAAATGGAGCGCTACACGAATGAACAACGCATTCTCATTGTGAAATTGTTTTACCAAAATGGTGAAAGTTTTGCGGCTACAGTTCGCAAATTTGCGATCAATTTGGGGTCACAATAATGCTCCAAAAGAGTCAACTGTAAAGAGATTAATGTATAAATTTGCCGAAACTGGGTCTGTTAGTGATGTAAAGACAATAACGCGCCTTCGACCAGGTCGATCGACCGAAAATGTCGCAGCTGTACGCGATGATGTCGCTCAAACGCAGGTCAAGCGCAAACAGTCAATGGTGTTCGTTATCGTGAAATGATAACCAGTTTTTTCGTGCTTAGAATTGAAGAAATGAATGTGGTTTCAACAAGACGGCGCCACATGTCATACAGCCAGAGAAACAATTCAATTGCTGCATCAGTCATTTCCCGGTCGTGTTATTTCGCGTTTTGGAGACCAGAATTGGCCGCCTAGATCGTGCGATTTAACACCATTAGACTTTTTTCTTTGGGGTTTTTTGAAGTCGATGGTTTACGCGAATAAGCCGACGACGACTCAACCCTTAAAAGAAGAAATTGGACGTTGCATTATTAAAATACCGCAGCATTTATGCAAAACGGCCATTGAAAATTTCATTAAAAGATCGCATGTGTGCCAGCAAAGCCGCAGCGGCCATCTCCCCGATATGTTGTTCCATACATAACCTCATTCTGTCTACTTTACGATATAATAAAGTTTCACGATTTTTTTTTTAAATATCTGTGTTTTATTTAAAATTTAAATCTTGCGTTCTTATTGGGACACCCTTTAAAATATATTTAAGAGGAATAAAAATTACAATAATAACAGCAACATTTATGACAATGGTAATTTTTAATTTTTTTATTTCTGAATATAAGCACATGATGAAAATTCGTGTCTTTTGGAAAAATATTTGTTTAACATAAAATACTTTATTGTAAAAGATTTTCCGAAATTCTAGCAGGATTCAAATTAACCCAGTAAAAAAAATGGAAGTCATTCTGAGGGAACCACATTTTCATTGCTTCCAAAAAATCGATACTTTTAATATGCCGATAGTTAGCAGAAAACCAAATAAAAGTTTATTTTAATCACACAAAACCTTGTAGTTTTTCCATAGTTTTAGTAAATACTGTTCAAAAAATTTTCAAAAAATCGATTTTTTGAAAGAAATTTATGAACTAATTTTGGCCTAATATTTAGAAGTTATTTGCTTAAATTTACATGAAAACACTGTTTCGCGTTTAAATTCGTATAAAAAGAAACGAATTGTTAAAATATGTAACTTTTTTAAGTTTTTTCTAGATGAAAATATTATCATAGAAGACAAAAAAGGAAATTTTTCTTAAAATCGCTTCTAATTCGTTGACTAGGCATCGAAAAAGAGAACTTCTTGCAATGACAACCCTATGTAAAAATCATTAGATCAGATCGAAATTTGAACTACTTCCAGACTGCAAACTCTACATTTTCATGACTTCTTTGGATTGTCTTGTTTTTACTGGGAAGTATTATATACTGCTGGTAATTCATTTGACATTCTGCTGAAGGAAAGATTATGGAAAAAGAATGCTAATAAAAGCGAAATAAGCCTACGGAGATGATAGTTCTCTTACCAGTATGGTCAAAATATCGTCTGTTTTTAGTTTATGAATTAAAAAAAATTAAATTGAAAGCTGATATTAAGTGACTTTAATTAAAAGAAACTTTTTAATTACATAATTGTTTTTTTTTTTTTAAGAAAAGTAACGCTCAGGCAATGAATGTCTACTACTATTACAAGGTTTTACTTTCTTTCGGAAAGCGATAGTAATACAGAAGACAGGTGTTGAAGGAAGGAGATAGAGAGAGGTGAGCTTCATTATTTTACAACTCTGCTTTTGCACGTTTTTTTATAAGGCAGTGTTGCAGCGCCTCTGGTGTCAATGAGGCGCATTAAATTTTTGAAGCTGTGTTTACTAGGCGCTCTGTTGTTATATTAGGATTTGTATCTGCTGGAGTCGGTATAGTTCAGTGACCAGTGACTATAACTTCATCACTTGAACTTTCCTACAACAACTGATACAAAGGGATACATCATGCACATCAGAAGAATACATGGTGTTGCTACTTAATGATTGTCGAAGACCGGGCTCGAAGCAAGCACCTTCGGTTTTGTAGTCAACGTGCTAACTAATTTAATTTGTATTTAATAAAAATATTGATTCAATTCAACTCCCGTCAAAATAATTTCAAGGAAATAGTTTGTTATTTTTGTGGAAGATTTTCAGTGTGTTTTATTTAGATATTTAGTAATATATTCAACAAGTTCTTGGAATTTTTGAAATAAATATATTAGGTTATTAGCACTAATGAAATGTTGCAAAAAGAGCAGCTGAAACAACAACAAATATTTTTTTGCGTAAATATACCGTGAACTGATATCTAAAGCAAACATCTTAAATTTAGAATTTTGAAATATACAAGCACACAAACACATAAACCAATACAGATGCCAGACACAAGCACTATGTATGAGAAAGGTATATGTACGTATATGTTCATGCATTTGTAGAAGAATCCAATTGAAGTTCGCCACTCTGTCGCCACCTTGGCCGACTACGTTCTACATGCTTTATTGTTAACGTTTGTAATACAAACTACTGACGTGATCGAAACCTTATATTGACAAGCTGTTCAATATGCTGGATTTTACTAACATTTTTCTAGAAAGTTTACGTTAAGTATAAAAAAGATGCACTAGCTAAAAGAATAGTCCTAATAGTTAAGAATATCGAAGTTAACATCGTGGTATTTAAGAGTTGAATAATTTAACATTGCGCGCTTAAGATCTCTTATTATCAGTGTTTATTGAATAAAGTGGTGTGATTTGATAATATACATATATACACTTGGAAAATTTTTATTTAATTACAAATAATTGAACTTGAGAAAATAGTCTTTTGTAGAAAACATCTAAGTTAACATCGTGGTATTCGAGCGATAAATAATTTAACATTAAGTGTTCTAATTTCATAATAATTACACGCTGGTGAATTTTTATTTGGTTGCAAATATTTGAACTGAATAAAAACAACGTTTTTAAAAGGCAAAAACGTAAAAGTATAAATATTTTACACTGTTCGGACTACCGAGTGTGAAGCTGGAATACGCTTATTATTTTTATTTTAATGTTTTTTCATCGATTTTATTTGTTTTAATTGATACTAATTCAATTGTGAAATTTATTTAGGGCTGGACATTATCCATCTATCTATCTCCTACTCTTGATTGTTCGTTAATGGTAATCTGGACCTGTTCTGTCTTCTGATCAAAATTAGTAACCTATGATGACGGATAAGAACCTCTGGTAACAACCGCTGTCATTTGAGTAAGTGCCCTCCTCCTTGGCTAGATAAAAATCGAGTAGAAGAAAACGACTCGTTTAGAAAATATTTATGAAAATCATTTAAAAAAAGTCGAACGTTTGGGTTATGGAAACAGGGTGTTGTCAGAAATAAATTAAAATCAGTAAATTTTTTTCGGAAAAAATGTTTAAATTACGTAAATATATTCCCAACAAATAACTTTCGCCACAACAACTTAAAATTGAGAAGAATGGACTTATGCGGTTTTTGACAAAAACCGTGTAAATATCAGACTTATCACAAACCGGTGGCATATTCAAATCTGTTATTAGTATAAAAAACTCTTTTCAATTTAAAAGCAAATGCTTTTATGAGAAACCATCTAAGTCCATTTTTTGAAAATTTTTTTTGCATCTAATTTTTTTTTTTTAAATTTGGTTAAACAAATTTAATATCGCTCATTTACTAAAACAACGTTGTATCACAAAAAAAAAACTAATTTGCCACAAAACGTGTTTAAAATTTTCCAAATATGGAAAAAGAAAATTTTTTTCTCTCAAGAGTTGAGTATTCAAAATATTTGAATGAATTTGTTTTACAATGTGAAGAACGATATGAGGATGAATTCTGCATATTTAACTTAAGAATAACATTTTTTGAGTTATGGCGTTGTTTTAGTAAATGATTGATATCTAAGTACCTTTAGTAAAATGCTGTTTGACCATTAGAAAAACTCAATCTCACAAAATACTCGTGATATTTTCTTTTGGACAGTAATGAAATTATTTAAGTGTCTGGTATCAACGTTAAAATGATTAAATAATTGCTAATAGTACTACAATTCTAAAAAAAAAAAAATTTGGGTTACGGAGCCTTACGAACTTTAGCCTAATCGAATCATAAATATATATAAACAAATAAAATTTGCACAATAATAATTAAAAGTCTGTTTATTTTTCAGTGTCGAGCAGTGTAATCATTAAAAAAATTATTTGGAGTCAATTAAGCTTTTCTACAAAAGCTTAACTGAATAAAAGTTCAATTAAACATTTAATATAGTCAATTAAACTTTTAAACAAAAGTTTAAAAGTTTAATTAATTAAATAAAAAGTTCGACGCAATTAAATTTTTGAGTGATTTTTGAATTGGAGAAATATTTTTTTCTGTATATTTTCTTTTTAGATATTTTAGTGTTTTCTTTTTGGCATTAAGGAATAAAGTCTTAGGGATAGAGTATTATTGCATAAAATCGATTTCAGTACTTGTTTATTAATTGACTTTCTTTAACTAAGGTTTTTTCTTTAACAATAAAAAACACTTTCCACAACTGTGTATGCTTCTCAAAGATAAACTTTTCACAACATTATTTTTAATTTCACTTATTTCTCTTGCTTTTTTTTTCTCAAATTCACAATAATTCAAGGATAACAATTACACTAAGTACATCCATCCCAAGACAACATATCACATCTTTTAAAAAATTTCTATGGTCATTGAAATATTAATGGTCTTTGTTATATGATTGTGACAGAAATCAATGAATGATTATGGACACAGCGTGGGGTCCGTCCGCTAAAAAAATGGTAATAAAAAAATATAAAATTCCAAGTGCAGATTTATTATTTTTGTTGAATGGTGCTCCTCTCGCAGAACATTAAACTAACTATTGACATATCATTGGAAACATTAGCCAAACTTGAGTGTCCGTCATGTTGGTAAGAGCGATTTATTATGATGTTGCAAAAAGTTGTCTATCAGAGATGTCTTAAATTGTTGTTATTGGTGCGGATAACGTATTAAAGATTGTGTCTTCTTGTTGTTGTTGGATTACATACTCGTACCAACAACTTAACTGGTTAAAGAGAAATGTTACAACTTTTTAATATGATTTAGTTAATCTCTCATTATGAACAGTGCAGTACAGTGGTGATTCATTTTGTTGATAAGAAAATAAATAATACAAGATAAAGAAAATGTGTATGTATGTACATATACTGAAGTAAAAATATTTCCTGGAAAATTTTATTAAGATATTTGAAGGTCACTGAATAAAAATTAATAACAATTTGTTTTCATAATGAACTCTTGAAAGGAAAGCTGGGAAACTGAGAAATAAATTTAAAATTTTTCTTAGATAAAATAATGTCATAAAAGCTATAAATTAACAATAGCATTTCCATAGAACATTAATTGTGGTGACTATAACAAGAAAAGTTACGAGAGAAAGTTTGCCAACTGAACCATAATTTGAAAATCAACATTATTTTTATTATTGTTATTATTATTATTATTATTTTGTTTTATAGCCCCAACACAATTTGTAGCAGCCTTACTAATTATTTGAAAAATTTCAACTCATTTAAATAAAGGCAACTCTCACTCATACGCTTCGTTTAACACTTGCGCGGAGAAAAAGAAAAATATTTATTATACTTAATTAAAAGAAACTACTGTAACACCATTTGGTGTATTTCATTCGTAATTTGGAAAATTATACACCAGAAGCATTAAACTGTTAAAAAATAACACAAACTTCCTTCATAAAAAATAATATATAGTTATGTACGCGTATGTGTAGCAATAAAAATAGAAAACTATATTAGTTATATGTGCGAGTACCAGCATAATTACAAGTATAACAAAAATAAAAAGTAATAAAAATTAACAACTCTTTAAGTTGTGTACGTACAGCAGCAACAATAAAAATTAATTACGAAAAATGAAATTAATTAAGCACTTCAACTTTATGTTACCATTAATATATGAAGACCATTCATTGACTTTAACTGAAGAAGTGAAAGATAAATTTTTCTTTGATATATTTAAGTCTTATAGATGCACGATATAAATAAGACATTATACATATCTTTGGCTTTATTAAGTTATTGAAAAAGCTAAGTGCAAAAAATATTATCTTGTATTTCTCAAAGGTTAAAGCTAAAATAACATCGAAATCATTTTGACAGACATGGTAAAATTTAGCAACATCAATTCATGTACGACCTACAACTCCTGCAATAAATTGTGAATTCAGCATTTGCTAAATTGCACTTGTAGCGAAAAGCTCTTCATTGAACAATTCTAAAAAGGTAGACTAACTTTATAAAGAAGCCACAATTGACAACTGAAAATTTTTGCTTTTGCGTAGATTGTGAAATAGGTACTTTTAATAAATGGTAATTTTTACTAAAGGTTCTTTTTAAAATATTTAAGTACTTTTTATGAAAGATACTTTTTACAAAAGGTATTCTTTACAAAAGGTACTTTTACAAAAGGTACATTTTATAAAAGGTAATTTTTATAAAAGGTACTTCCGCAAAAGGTACTTTTTAAAAAAGTAATTTTTGCGAAAGGTACATTTTGCAAAAGTATCTTTTACAAAAGGTATTTTTTACGAAAGGTACTTTTTACACATGTACATTTTGCAAAAGATACTTTTTAAAAAAGGTACTTTTTACAAAACCTACTTTTTACAAAATGTGCTTTTTACAAAATGTACTTTTTACAAAAGGTACTTTTTGCAAAAGCTACTTTTTGTAAAAGGTACTTTAAGAAAAAGTAAATTTTATAAAATAAACTTTTAATGAATGGAACTTTATAAAATTTACTTTTTATAAAATTAACTTTTTATAATATGAACATTTTACAACTTTTTATAAAAGAGCTTTTGATAAAAAAAAATAACTTTTTATCAAAGGTACTTTTTAAATTTTCTACTCAAGTCGACTGTCTGGGTTGTGAAAACTGGTGTTTGGTTAAAAAAAAAGTTAAAAGCAGTCAATATTAAATAAAAAAAAAATTTAAAATCACGTAATAATATTCGAGACAAACCACTTTGGACACAATAAATTAAAATTGAGAAGCATGTACTTATGCGGTTTTTTACGTAAACCATAAGAATTTAAGACTTACTACAAACCGGTAGCACATTTAAATCTTTTTTTAGTATCAAAAAATCTTCTCCATTCACAAGCAAGAGTTTGTTCTGAAAAACCATTTCTGAACAACATTTTTGTTGTCTCTTAATTTTTTTTGAAAAATATGTAAGAAATTAAGTCCTGTTTAAAATCAAAACTGATGTCTATATTTATTCAAATACTGTTTGGACTTTAAAAAAAACTCACCCTCACAAAATAATGAGATTATTTAAGTGTCTGGTATCGACGTTACAATGATTAAAGAATTGCTGATAGTTATTTTTCAGTGTCGACGAGTGTAATCCAGAAAAAATTAATTTGAGTCAATTAAGCTTTTGTTTAGAAGTTTAACTGATTAATAGATTAAATAAAAATTTAATTGAGTCAATTAAACTTTTGTTTAAATATTTAATTAATTAAAAAGTTAGAGAAAAATAAAAAAAAATTTATAAAAGGTACTTTTTATAAAATAATATTTTTATAAAAGGTACTTTTTATACAAAAATATTTTTTTTTATAAAAAAAGACTCTTATATAAAAATAACTTTTTATTTAAGGTACTTTTTGTAAACTTTACTTTAAGTAAGTGGTACTTTTTTAATATATACTTTCTTTTAAAAAGTACTTTTTATAAATTATTCATTTTATAAAAGCTAATCGTTAGAAAAGGTACTTTTTATAAAAGGTACTTTGTATAAAAGGTACTTTTTATAACAGGTGCTTTATAAAAGGACCTTTTTATAAAGGTTTTTAAAGGTACTCTTTATATAAATACTTTTTACAAAAGATACTTTTAATAAAAAGTAATTTTTTAAAACAAGCTACTTTTTTAATAAAAGGTACGTTTTTAATAAAAGGTACTTTTTTAATAAAAGTTAATTCTTTTAAAACATACTTTTTATAAAAGGTACTTTTTATAAAATTAATTTTTTATAAAAGGTACTTTTCTTAAAAGGTACTTTTTATAAAAGACACTTTTTAAAAGGTACTTTTTATAAAATTTACTTTTTATAAAAGGTACTTTTTATAATAGGTACTTTTTATAAAAGGTACTTTTTATAAAAGGTACTTTTAATAAAAGGTACTTTTTATAAAAGGTACTTTTTATAAATAATACTTTTTTTAAGAAAATCTGCTCAAAAAGGTGCTTTTTATGGAAGGTACTTTTTATAGAAGGTACTTTTAATGTAAGGTACTTTTTACAAATGATACTTTTTATAAAATTTACATTTTAGAAAATTTACCTTTTATAATAGGTACTTTTTATAACAGCAACTTATTATAAAATTTACTTTTTATAAAAACTACTTTTTATAAAATATTGAAAATTATGTAAAAAGCCTTACTATGGGAGAGGGGAGGGCGGCGGTGTATAAAAACTTCGAAAATAGCGTTACGTAATATGTGAATGGCCCTTAAATCGGAAACCTCTAAGCCGTGTCCCATTGAGGTCAAAGTTAAAATTTTGCAAAATTAACCGATCTACCAGCAGTTAATTAGAGAATTGGAAAATTTTAAGCCTATTCTCCTGAAAACCTTATTATTCTTAAAAAATGTCTGAATTAAAGAAAACTAACCCTTTACCGCCAAGTCGGTTAAAATGGTATTAAATTTTTCACAGATAAAAAAGTTATTTATTTTAGAAGTTTGGAAAATCCTGACCAAAAAAGAAAAACTTAAAAATACTTTGTTACCTAAAACATTAACCCTTCTACATTTTGGGACCAAAATTGCACAATCAAAACTATTTGCAAAATTTGAAGATGTAAAGTTTCTGATTGGATTATTGTTGATGCAAGGCGTGGTGGGTTAACTATGTTCATTCATGAAGTATTTTTTTTTTCAAAGTTTGGCCAAATATTTTTAAAATTAAAACAACAAACATTTTTATATATATACATATATATTTTTCCGATTTGTGTAAAGGACAGAAAAGGGTTAATTTTTTCAACAAAAAAAAATTGTATAAAATTTAATATATTTTGCAAAGAGCGCAACTGCAAAATTAGCGCATTTTCCTTAAATGGACGAATTTTGCAATTTTTGAACTTTGACCTTAAAGGCGCACTGCTGAGAGTTGTACGATTCAGCTTATCAGTTTTCGCCACATCAGTTTTGGACTTAGTATAATATATGAAAATTCAAAGTTTAGTTTGCTGCATTCATCTAATCTAGATGGATATTAATACATGTAGTAATACCTGACTACAATCTGTGCTTATTTTTTATATTAGTTAAACAAATCTCTTGATTAAAAACATAAGATTAATAAATTGTTTAAACTACACCCATGGGATACGTTACTCACCTTCATTTTTTAACTTTAATGATATCTATCAAAATAAGCTATCTGTCAAAAAAACGTTACTTCCTACCAACAATCCAAAAATAGAGTGCAAAGAAGTTCTGTTGCTCAAAAGTTCATTTGCCTCATTTTAAATCGTTTGCAAGCAAACAACGTTCGTGTCTTAAGTCTTTTATGAATAATTAATTTTTCTATAAGAGATTCTTTGTCATAGAAAAAAAATTATTATTTTCTTAATCACTTCCTGAACTTTAAGTCTATACCGTAACATAAAGCAAAACCATATAAAACACACATGAGTGGTATTTTTTGTCTTTAAGACTTCACTTTAAATTCTCTTCTTCTTTTTTTCTTTGTAATCTATGACTTATTATCAACTAGTGGAAAACACCTCCTCCTAAGATCTTTATTAAAACATTAAAAACAAACAATCAATAATAATAACAAGAAGAAAAAATAATGAAAACTAGAAAGATGCAATTTTTAATCTGTCTCCTTCCCCTGTCCTGTAAATGTATTTAAGTCCAGAACATGGATTGTGTTTGTAGTTCAGGCAACCTACTCGTACTACAAGTTCCCGCTGTTACAACGAACATGTTTAAGCAAACAAAAAATCATAATAAGTAAATAAAAACATTTATTAAATCCTAGAAGAAAAAAAAAACAATCAAAATGCACAACTCAACTATATAAATTTATTTTGTTGTTCTTTTTTCTAATCAAATTCAACATTAATCTTTTATTTGCAGTCCTCGAAAGTAAAATGGCTCTTGGTTGCAGCAGTGCAGTGAAAGAAGACGAAGTAAATGTGAATTGTTTCCTGGGTGAGTGAGTTTTCATTTTCATCTTTAAATTTTAGTATTAATGGCTTAAAGTCGATGTATATAAAAAATTAATGTTTGTTTTATAAAAAAAACTACTGAACATCCTTTTGCTTTTCGTTCAAATGTTCTCGATCTCAATGTACCCAAAGACTTTTTTTCAACTTTAGGCGGCTTTTTCAACTTCTTCATTTTATGTTGTTGTTGTTCTGTGTGATTAATGAGTTTCTGTGGGAACAAGTGTTTGTTGCTTCTAGTCCTTAACATATTTTCCAAGTTATATATGTATATCATTTTTTTTTCTTATACATATGTATGAGTAAATATGTGCTCATATGTACCTGTATGTATGCATATACTTAATGTTCGATATAAAAATGAAATTGCTTAAATCTCTTTCCAGTAGCTTACATTTTTTATACTTCATGTTTAACACTTATTTGATATTATTTATTATTCATTTTAGGCCTGCAAATATATCAGTGCCATCTTGTCTCTTTGATTTGTTATTGGTTAGGGGAATAAATATTTTCGATGTTAAGCAGCTGTTGTCGTTGATGGTGGTAAAGATGCCCTTAGCAAGGCGAATTCATATAAGGTGATCTTAATTCGCCAGCTGACATAAATTTCCTGCTGTCAAATGAACCAAAACGTTAAGAAATATTTTGACAGCAGGAAATTTTACACTAACAAATATACAAGGCGAATACGCAGAGTTGCAAATCAAGACCACCTTATATCAATTCGCCTTGGCCCTTAGACTGCACAATACTATTGAGTACTTTCTTGCTCTTATTGTTGTTGCTTTGCTCCACACTTTTCATTGAGTTGCTCAGTATAAAATATATAATGCTTCTTTATAGCAACATAGTCATATCTTAAAATATGCGTGTTTGGAGTAGAGATGGGCGCGTGTAGTGTTTTTTCGTGACACGAACACGAACGACACGACAAGAAGTGTTCGAGACAAAAAAAAATCTGATTTTGAGCGTGTTCGGGTCGTTTCGTGTTGAGCAAAATTGACACGAAAAACACGAAACAATTTAAGATGTAAAATATGTATGAAAGAATTTCCAGTAGAGAAAAAATTTAACATTTTGTATCGTCAAACACACAACACCAGCATATTTGTTGATATTGTATGGCCCTTATTGTATGGAATCTTAAAGTTATGTACGTAAACCGATAGTATCAGCTGGCTCGGTGTCATATTTTGAAAAGCGACTCTTTAAAAGACCAATTAAATTTTCTGATCTTCAATACTATGCCAGTAATATTTCGTGCGTGTTGTGCAGTATCGTGTTGAAGAAATTTTTCGCGTGCGGGTTTCGTATGTCTTGAGCGTCTTGGTATTCGCGTTCGTGTTTTGGAAAAATTCGACACGCGCCCAACTCTAGTTTGGAGTTAATAATGCACAAAAATTCATGACATCATATTTGTAAAAATTTAATACAAAATGCTTCTAAGCCCATCTGTACCTGGATTCACTAACTTTTTGCGAACCGAAAATCGTAATATTTATCGATATATTTATTCACTTGCAGTATAATGTAATTCTGTAACTTATTTTTCAACGAGCTACAATATAATCTCCACGTAAGTCTTATATTATTACTGACATTCTGTATGAAAGACTCACTGAAGAATATGTGTTACACAATGCTCTCGTCGACGATCAAAAACGCTCTTCATGAGAAAATGCTAGCTGGGAATTTTTCGTAATACTTAAAAAACTTAAGGTGAATTATTTATAAAAAAAAGGTTTTAAAATAATAACTAAACTAGTGACACTAGTGAAGAAGAAGAGACTTGGCATCTTCAATATTGTAAAATGTTGTCAGCACATTGCAAAATATTCTTTATTCATCTTTAAATATATTTTCTTTTTAAATCATGTTGAATTAAAATGAAACACATATGAAGTGAAATCATTGCTGAAATATGTTAAATTAAACTTGTTTACATCGATTTTAATGTGAAATTTGTCTGTATTATACAATTTATCTTTTCGGTTAAGATGTCGTGTGTTTCCCATCCCTCATTCAAACGCAAACCTGACTAAGATATGAAATAAAAGCAAGTGCATATTTCACTCTTTCCAGGTAATGTAAACGGTATGCCATCATTAAAAATTTTGAATGTTTTTTTTCTCGCAACTATTTCTAATAAAATAAGTATCCTGCAGCAAAGATAAGAAGTATTTTTTACCACAACTTTGCTTTATTTTTATTTTTTTTGATTACATTATTTTTTGATGGACCTGTTTCATCACCTGCTTGTCTGTCCATCATTTCCAATATTTGCTTAGTGTGAGTAACTATTTTCTTTGTATTTGCTGGTTAATATGTGATTTTTGCCTCGAGATCATGAGTGTGAGGTTTTTCTGTTTATTTGCTAAAATAAACATTAAACAAAAACACGTCCAGAAACGACATCATTTGCAAGTTGCAGCATTTGTCAGAAGTTAAACACAGCCATACATACTTACATTTATATTTTCTTTGCTAGTAACCAGGTTAATTGTATTTCGATTTCATAAAGCCAAAGTCATTTTAAATTTACACTTAAACTAGAAGCCGAAGTGTGTCTTGGGTCGCACTTTATAATTTTTATCAGCCTTAAGTTTGTTCAGCTGCAGCTTGTTGAATGTTTCTGCTGGTGTTTGCTTGAATTGTCACTTGTTTTTTCTTTTCTTCTAAATATTTTATATTTTATTTTTAAAGATTTTTCTTTGCCAGCATTCCGTTTGGCAATTAACTTAACATGACACCTGTTTTGCACACCTCTTTAGTGTAGTTTTTTCTTCTTTCCTCCATCAATAGTTTTTTCTCTCTCTCTCTCTCTCTCTCTCTCTTGTTCAATCGTCAAGTGTTGTAAGTGTGTTTCACATTTTTATGCATATCAGTTTGTTTGCTTACTTTGTTTTTTTTTACGTTTTCTTTCGTAGATCGGTGATTTTTTGTTGCATCTCAGAATCACTCTCACTGTGAAAATCTTTAGTTTTGTTTTACTTTGGAAAAACAAAAAGTTCTTTTGTACCCTGACATACTTTCTGGGGATTTGTTATCTTTTCTTTGGTTTTTTTTTACTGTAATACTTGTTTAGTTTAGTACACCCTATACTGGTGTTGAGTGGTTTGATATGCGACTTGTATTGCTTGTGAATAAGATACCAATTTTAAATCATCATGGAAACATCTTGATTTGAAATCGTATTAAATTTATTAGTAATATTCAGTTGGCAATGTCTTTGAGACATTTTGCAAGACAGATGCACGACAATGTTAAGGCGTGGAGGACCTATTAGGGACAACTCAAACAGATCAAAGTGGACATTTTCAAAGAAATGGCCGTTAAGTTCAAACAAGACAACAAGAGTGACTCTTTTTCTAGTAGTTTTTTTTTTACCGAGTCCTTGGCTACATTTTCTCTTAGATTCTCTTAAAAGAAACCGTAATCGGCAAATGCATGAACGTTTCTAAATCTCTTTAAAGTCTGCTCTGGGACAAGTTGGTCAACTGGGTAATAAATTGCTTAAGTGTGTTGGTATTTATTTGATTTGTTCATAGGTACAAAGCACTGTTGTGGTCAGTTGTGTAAGTTATTCTTGTTCTGTTGTTGCTTGTTTTCTTAAAGAGCCGACAAACTTCGAATTACCAGCAAAAACCTCCTGCTGCTCAGGTTCGATTCCTGCCGTTCACACTTTTCTAATGCCTGTGCCGATTCACGTCACGTTAGTTAAATAATTAATAAAATGACTGCCTGCATTAAATTATATTAATGTTGTTTTAACATGAAATAAATTTGATTCAACATGATTCTTCATGCTCAGTATGAAACTCACGCTGTTTCAACTTGATATCACTTTGATTCAACATGGAATTTTCATTTTGATTTAACAGTATTGGAATATGAAATCAACATGAAATAAAGTTATTTCAGAAGGAAATATTTTCTTTGAAAGTCATTGTAAATCATGTTAAATTAACATGAAACTCATATGAAGAAAAATCATGACCGAAAAATGTTAAATTAACCTTGTTTTCGTAAAATTTAATACACAATTTTTCATTCATTATACATGTTTTATGTGACAACAGTGTAAAAAATGTTCATACTATTTCTGAAGCTTCAGTCTAAGGTTTCTCGTGATCGACCATGATTACCTAACTATTATATTTTATTTTTTCTTACGTGTTTGCTGTATCATTCTTAACTTGTTCACATCCGTGTTAATTAACAATTTAATTTATGGGCCTTGAACCCTCTTTAATTATTCTTCTATTATATACATTTTTTTTAAACTTAGCTCTTTAACTTCTGTTGTACTTGTTTTAGTTGCAGCATCAGTCATGTTGTTTAAAATTTTAGTTTTAACTACTTTCAGTAAGTTTTATTCTTGTTATTGTGTGGCTTCAGATATGCCCACTTTCGGTTTAAATATACGGCCTGCTGTTTCTTTTAAGATCAAACAGGCCATTAATCATTATGCTAGAAAGCAGCTTCAGTAGTAATCTTTAGTTTTAGTTTAGAGCATTCAATAATAAAAAGTTTTTTTTGTTTGTTTTTCCTTTCTAAGTCAAAATTCGTTTTTAATTTTCATTTATCAACACTACATTGAATAGAATTACAGAAAAGGATATAAGTCAGAGTGTTATTGGGATGTCAGTTGGGCAATGAAAAAAAAGGTTGTTATGTCTAAATAATATAATTTCAGTTTCATTTGTTAATATTTTTTTATTAAGAATTGCACTTGTGTGACTTCTGTAGTAGCCGGTAAATAATTTTAAACAATTCTGTTAGCTAAAAGGAGACATTCAAGATCATTATATCCTATTTTTAGTAAACGTCTAATTCCATATTAGCTGCAAATTGCTTTTGATTTCTTAAAAATTCTAATTTCTATTTCATGCTCATGCTTACGTGTATGCTGGTTTTCATTTTCCTGTTTATATGTTAATACACTGTATTTTATGTTAATACACATGTTTATGTTCACGTTCATATTCATGTTCATGTTTATATATATATATGTGCCCTTAATTATGAAAATGGTCAAGTTCACATGCATTTTTGCTTCGAAATATAAAATTAATATTGGAAATACTTTAATAACCATTTAATTTATATTATATAGAAGAATATTAATTGAGACTAGTACAACTGTAAATTAAAATGTTGCATTAAATACAAATATATTTTGATGTATTCAAATGTTATCTAGTAAATATCTTGAAACAATAAATATATGACACCACTTTACTTTTCATGTTCATCTTCTAATACATGCTTGTGCTCATATTTAAGTTAATGTCTGTGGTCAGTTTCATGTTAATGTTAATATTTATATTCCGATTTATGTTAACGGTTATGTTCATGTTAATTTTCATGTTTGTGCTTATCATCATGTCCATATTCACTTTTATCTTCATTTTCGATTTCATCTTCATATTCATTTTTATGTTATTGTTCGTGTTCATGTTCATGTTCGTGTTTATGTTCATGTTCGTGTTTATGTTCATGTTCATGTTCATTTTGTTTTTGTTATTGTTCATGTTCATATTCAAGTGAATGTCCATGTTCATGTTCATATTTATGATCATGTTCTTGTTCGTGTTAATGTTAATGTTTGTGTTCATATTCCTGTTCATGCTCATGTTCATTTTAATGTTCCTGTTCATGATCATGCTGATGTTTATGTTCATGTTCATGTTCATGTTCATGTTCATGTTCATGTTCATGTTCATGTTTATGTTCATATTAACAATAATGTTTACATTCATGATCATGATCATGTTCATGTTCATGTTAACGATCATGTTGCTTTCCATGTTCATGTTAATGTTTGGGTTCATGTTCGTTTTCGTAATGATTTTTATTATAGTATTCATTACAAATTTTAATATTCATCTTCATGTGTTCATGTTTGTGTCAGTGTTATATTTCATGTTGGTGCTGTGTTAATGTTGTCTTGAATTCATGATCATATCCTTAACCATGTTCATGTTTATGTTAGTGTTCATAGTCTCATATTCACGTTTATATACATGTTCATGTTCCTTGGGTTAATTCCCACAAGACTAACTCTTTTGAAATTTGGACAGCTGAAGTATCAATATTTCTTCGTTTGTAACCATCAGTGAAACATGCTCTATCTCTGAGTCTAATATTTATAAAACTTATTAAGGCTTTGTAAAGGCTTTTTAAAACAAATTTTCATACAAAATTTTTCTTAAAAAGCCTTTATAATAAAGCCTTAATAATTTTTATAAATAAGGCTGTTAGTATTTATGTATTGAAAAATCTTTGAAACTGGAAGTAACTAGTTTAAAAAAAAAAAGAGAAAAAGATTCCTAGTGGGAACATGCCCACGAAATTTGCAATTTAAACTTAGTTAACTTTATTTCAATTCAATACTATTATACATGTAAGTTTAATCACATAATTATTTATTACTTCAATTGATTGCTATTAGATATAAAAGTAAATTAAATAAAAACATAACTATAATCACTAATTACCACACTTATCATCACTAATAAGCACCAATGACTTCTCCATTCCCCAACATACATATGTAACTATCATCATTTCTCCGAAAATATAAAGACCAAAAAAAAAAGAAGGAAAATCACGTAAGTGATCATGTCATAAGTTATTACAGTCTTCAACACTCTAAACCATAGTTATTGGCAATATTTTATATGATTACATTTTATTATTACGGGCAAGAAAAAAATTAAATTTAAAAATATAATAGAAAAAGTACATTATTAACAAACATTATCGTTAAATCAAATCATTACTTGTTAATAGACAATTGGAGGAATGAGTGTTCGGTTGCAGTAGAAATGAGTTCCAGAATGAAAGACTGTGATTGAATCTGTGTGTGAGTCATGAGGCAGCAGAAAGCAACTGCAATACAAATATTATTTGCAGTAAAAAAATACATATTTTTTTTGGCAGATCTTTAAGGTGAGTTAGTCTTTAGTTCAACAAAAGCAGTTTACTTTAGCATAAAGGGTCAATAGTACTTCTTTCAGTTTTGTTACAGAAAATTTTAAGAAATCATCTTTAATGCTCAAATTATCATGTTAATGAGAACACAATACATTTATGTTCATGCTTATGTTAGTGTTAATTTTCATGTTCATGCTCATGTTAGTGTTAATTTTTATGTTTGTGAGCTTATATTCTCATGTTCATGTTTATGTTAGTGTCCATGTTCATGTTCGCGTGTATATTAGCTTTCGTGTGAATGCTCATGTTTATGTTCCGTTTGTTTTAGGAAATATAAAGCCATAATTTTGTAAGTATTTTTTATGAGTTAGAAGGTGTCTGATGGTGATTGTCAGCACACATTCCTTGCATTTTCTGGGTCAATCATGTTTTTATAAATTTCACAAAATAAAAAAAAAATACATAGTTTCCTTTTCGCAACTATAAATAATCGCATTTAAAATGCACTTAATTGCTACTGGTGATTTTCACTAAAATTTTTGCATTACACCCACGCTTGTTTTTCTCAATTAAATGCAGACTGTTAGCAGAACAGCTTAATTAATGGGTTCTTTTAAAACTCTGTTATCAGTAACTATAACAATTTTTTTTAATGTGTTTGTTAATAATTTTCTTTTTCATCTTTCAATGTTTTCCTTCTAAATTTTCAGCTTAAACACCCACACATTCACTAACATACAAAAAAAAAATAAAAATTTTTAAAGAAAAACAAAAAAATGTTGCAGTTATTTCTGTTTTTTTTTATTTTTTAATTTTTTATTTTTTGTTATCATCAGTATATGTACGAATAAATGACTGTCTGTCCAGTGGAAACATCTTCCAGTGCTGTGCACACGCTGTTGTACACAACAACTTCACAATTGTCCAGATAAAAAGAGTCGCAAAAAAGTTAAATGGGGTTAAAAGCTTTAACTGCACGTTTATTTAAACTTTTTTTTTGGTTTGTTTTGTTTTCTGATTTAAATGGCATCATTAGTTTTATTGCATATTATATGTTGTCCATAGTTGTAGTTGTAGTTGTAGTTGTAGTTGTAGTTCTAGCTGTTGCTGATGTTGTTGCTTGTTGTATTAAAATTAATTTATGAGAGTTTTTCATTTCATCCTCATCTTAAGTGAGTATTTTTGCTGATCTTTAGCTTGTTTTCTTAAGTTTTTGCAACAATTAAATGACCATAATTTATAATTGTTAGTTTTTAACGTTAGAGATAAGCAGAAGAGGAAAATTTATTAGAGAATATTTTGTTGTTACTATTTGTGCTGCTGAAAGGAGCTTATAATGTGTATTTATGTATATATTTATTGAATGGTTATTGAAAATTAAATTTATGACAAAAATCATGCAGACAAAATGCTGCCTGGACTCACAAAAATATGGTCTAGTAATTATTAATGCTGCTATGTACACAATAAAAAACATCAGATAACTATTTATTTTTAAGGCAACAAATTCCAAAAATTCATGCGAAAAATTTTTACCATTGAAAACCAACAAAATTCACTAATACACCCAGAGAAAAAACCGCTTAAAATCAATAAAAACCATATTGAATTAATAAGAAACATTAACGAAAGTCTAGTCATGTTGAAATTTCTTATTTTATTATTTTACAGTATTAATTTATTAAGTTTATTTATTTTTAAGTATCTCAATATACATTTTATATTATATTGAAAATGATTGAATTAATGTGACGCGTTCTTATTTTTAAGTTGCAGCTTTTTCCTGAGTGTAGATAAAGCGATTTGTAAGCGCAATTTCGTCTGATAAATACAACAATTTCCGCTCAATTGATTTTTAACAATTTCTTATTTTTTAAGGTTATTAACCGGATAAGTAAGTCATTTAAAAGATATATTGTGAATTCATACACTAACGCCAAAATTCATTCAAAAAATCTTGAATACTGAAATCCAGCAAAATTCACAAAGAGGCCACAATTGCAGGCTTTTTGAATTAACTAAGCGACTGAATGAATACACCAGAGTTCAATCAATTGGAAACTACTGTATATGTGAGTATATTAAAAAAGAAAATATATGTATACTCTGACTCAGAAAATCGTACATCACTTTATGTATTAAATACAGGTACTTGTTCATGTTTATGTTCACGTTTATGTTAATGCTCATGTTGGTGTTCATGTTCATGTACTAGTTCACATTTATGTTCATGCTTACATACACACTTATACATATCTTCTTCTTCATATTCATCTTCGCATTCATGTGCATGTTTGTGTTCACATTTATGCTTATGCTCTCATTTATGTTAGTGTTCGAGCACATTTTCGTGCATGCATATGTATGTTGGTGTTCACATTCATGATCTCGTTAATGTTCATGTTCGAGCTCATTTTCATGCACATCATGCTTGTGATCAAGTTAATGTTAATTTGATTTTCATGTTCCTTATAATGTTCATGCTTATATTCATATTTATGTTTAGGCTTATATCCACTGTCATGTTCATGTTTATGCTAATTTTTGGTTTCATATTCGTTTTATAGTTAATTTAATTTCCATGTTAATTTTTATGTTCATGTTAATGTTCATTCTCATATTCATGCTTATGTTAGTTTTCATGTTAACGTTCAGGTTTATATCCATTGTCATGTTTATTTTCATGTTAATTTTTATATTCATATTCATATTCATGTTCATGTTCATATTCGTGTTTATGTTAGTGGTCATGTTCATGTTAACATTCAGGTTTATATTGATTATCATGATAATATTTATGTTTATGTTCATCCTCATTTTAGTGTTTATTTTAGTGTTCATGTTCGTGCTCATATTCCTGCTTACGTTCATGTTCGTGCTCCAGTCTATATTCATGTTTAAGCTTATTTTATGTTCTTGTTTATATTTATTTGTATGTTCATATGGATCTTCGTGTTCATGCTCATGCATGATATGATATTCATTTTAATTTGTATGTTAATGATTATATTTATGTCCATGCTATGCAAAATTTAAACTAATTATAGAATTCCATCTGTAATTCTATAGTTTTTTTTATTATTTTCAACAATAACTAAAGGTGTTCTTCGAGTTAATCAATATATGATATATGTATGTTCATGTTAATGTCCATGTTCATGTCCAGGCTTATGTCTTCGTTTTTGTTCATCTTCATATTTTTGATCATGTTGACGGTTATATTCATGTTGATGCTTAGATTCATGTTCATGTTCATCTTCATGTTCATGATAATGGTGATGTTCAGGTTAATTTTCATTTTAATGTTAATGTTCTTGATCATGTTCGTGTTCGCATTTATATTATTATTTATGTTCATATTCTTATGCATGTTAGATTTTATGCGAATTAATTGTGATTCTTATAAATATATCCATGCTCTGCAAAACACAACCTTATTCTAAAATTCCCAGCTGTAAGTCTATAGGTTTTTGCTTTCATCAACAAATAGTTTTTGTTCTATATCATGCTTGTGTTAATGCTTATGTTCATGTTCATAACCATGTTCGTGTTCACTGTTATGTTCATCTTCATATGCATGATCATGTTCATGTTTATATTTATGTTAAAGTTAAAAATTTATTGAGCCTTTTTTTTAACAATAAAATAATAAAAATATAAAAGTTTAACGAAAGGACATTTAAGATTATAATGTAATGTCTTAAAAAAAATATATTTGTGTAAATAAACAGTAACAAACTTGATTATTAATAATTTTTTTTTTTTAATTTAATTATTATTTTTCGAACTTAATTTCTTTCTGTATTTTTGATTTGAACAGGCTAAGGTTCGTATCACTTTTTAAGCCAAATTACAGGTGATAATTATTAATGAACAAATAACACCAAAGTTAGTTGCATATATTCTGACAACACATAGTTGAACGGAACAGCTAGCCGTTTTCGAAGGCCACTAAACCTTCATCATCAGCGTTCTTCTGTGTTTGGTTCATTGTGTGTGGTGTCAGTTGAAGTAGATTTTTGCTTTATATACGAAACTTTTTTGCAAATGGAATATGTGAATTGTTTTGATTCATCGTATTTCAATTTGCTGAAAGATGTTTTGTAATGAAAGCTCAATTTACCATCTCTAAATTTACAACAGTCTTACCATTGTCCTTTATTCTTTACTAATTATACACATGTTAGTTAATTTGTTTATTTTTGTTCTACTTAAGACAAACTTTTTTGGTTTGTTAATATTAAGTATATTTATTTAATTTTTGCCACAAGCCAATGACTATTAATTTAGTTAATTTAATTATTGTTTTTCGAATTTCATTTGTTTCTGTATTTTTGATTTGAACAGGCTAAAGTTCGTATCACTTTTTAAGCCAAATTATTAAACGGCTAGCTGTTCCGTTCAACTATGTATGTGTTGTCAGAATATTTACAACTTACTTTGGTGTTATTTGTTCATTATTAATTATCACATGTAATTTGGCTTAAAAAGTGATACGAACTTTATTTAGCCTGTTCAAAGCAAAAATTATTTTGTTTTAATAAAAAATTAGCAGAAAATGTTCTTGCTCCCGGGACTATCAATATCGTGAGAGTATATTTTTTACAAAAAATATAAACTTAAAAATGATACTTAAAACTAGAGAATAAAAACTAAAATATTAAAATAAAATACAATGAAATAAAAACAATTAACCCCCGTGAGAGCCAGGAAAGATTTTTTTTTGAAAGAAATCCGGTAAAGAAATAGCCATATTGCTATCAATAGTTTCGAAGTTTTGAAGACCAACATGACATAAATATGGCGTGTTGCTCCAATTATAGCCTTTTTGATATTTATGTTAATGTTCGTATTTATATGCACGTTCACGTTCATGTTCATTTTCAAATTTATATTCATTTTCATCTTTGGTTCATGTTCATGTTCATTTTCATGTTTATGTTTTTTATCATATTCCTGTTCATGTTTATGTCAGTGTTCATGTTCCTATTTCAGTGCATGTTAGTATGGTCATGTTCATGAAAATATAACCTTATTCTAGTATACTCAGCTATAGTTCGATAATATTTTGCGTTCCATAACAAATATTGTTGTGATTTGTATTAATGAATTGTTGACATATGATTTTGTAATAAATTCCCAACATCAATTTATTTACATATACTTTCAAATCAATTTATATTTGGGGTATTCACAAGGGTGTCCTAAGTGTCATAAAGTCATAAAGTCCTAACATTTTAAACCAGTTTAAAATTATTTTTATTTTCTTTCATATAAAAGGAGTACTATATTAATACAATTCTTCACTCTATGTATTTGTTACTGTCATAACTAATTATTTTACTTTTTACTTTTCTTTTTTGACAAAACGTCCATTAACGTTTAAATACGTGGCGTTTTTCTTTAGCCTCAAAAACTGTAAGCGAGCAAACTCACTAGATTTTATGAATCAAAAATTATCTCACGTGCAAAAAATTTGCGAAAATTCGCAAATAATTTTTTAATTGATAAAAACCTAAAATTTATTTTAAAAAATGTAAGGAGTGCAAAAAACTTTTAAAAATTCGCAAAAACTTGGTAGCATCAAATATATATTATTATTAAATTCCAAAAATCGCAGAAAATTGACAAGATTATGAAAAATCGCACAAATAGATAAATGAATTAAAAATCGGTAAAATGGTAAAAATTTGCAAATAAATTCCAAAGCCTTAAAATTTTAAAAGGTCAAATGCTCGAAAAAATTTTGTTTTACATATTGCAAAATTTCGCAAATAATTTCCGGAAACAGATAGAAGCCGTTAAATAATTTTCTCATAATTTTGCATATTCTTACCAAATATTATTTAATTTTTGTAATATTTTTTCTCATTTGTTTTGTAACATATTGTTTATGTTTCAACTAACACACTAAAATATGAGGGGTTGCTCACAGCAGTCGTATTTTAAACTAGTTTAAAAGTTTAGAACATTATGACGTTATGACTTTAACACTACAGTTTGAATACCTCAATTATTTCATATAACTAAATTTCCAAGAAAAAAGTGTTGAAATTTAATATTTGATTATTTCCAAGTATTTACCCGCATTGAATTCAAAAAGAAAAATATACATATATCTATGGCTTCAAATCGAACTGTTAGCGTTAAAAGAAAGATATTTAAGGAAGCGTAGATGGCAAAGACCGCCACAGAAAAAGTCAACCCTCCTCAAATATTTGTCTATATTTATATGTAAATAAGTATATAATGGAGAAAGAAAACAAAATTGAAAGACAAAAAAAATCTAATAAAATTTTAACTCGGCATACCTTAAAGCCCGCATGCGTGCCAGTGCAACATAAATGAAAGCGTTTATGCGTGTAGGCATAATTATCAGGTTGCAAATGTGCTTAAAACTGCCGGCTGAACGTGAGCGTTCGAGTCGCTGGCGTTTTTGTTTTAGAAAAATTTTATTTTATTTAACAATTTACATATATCAGAAAAGAATGTTTGTACTCATAATGCAACAACTCTGTCAACACCTACTGCTCATGAATGCTTCTGTTAAAACTTCTCAAATTAATAAAAAAAAAGAAAAATAAAAGTGTTAGTTAAATAAATTGAGTGAAAATTAACAAAAATATATGCAATAGGTACAATGACCTCTTTTTTATTCAAACGTTTATTAACGGTTATATTTGAATATTACATAAAAGCCGGATTCGAGTCTGAAATTTGTTGCACGAACATAAGAGTATTTTTCTGCTTCCGGACTCTGTGGCTTAAGCACTGGCAAGTTATTTTTATTAAAATGTGCTGTTATATAGAAATAATTAAGCTTCTGCCCAACATTCCTTTTTCGATTCATTTAACCATAAATTCAAAGTGGAATTAAAAAAATATGTCTCATTTTAATTTTTTTTTCAACAACTTTTAATTTTCCATTTCAAACAGAGCATAACGTCATTCAGTCGTTGCAGTGTTTTTTTTTATGGAATTCAATGAAATTATGTTTGTTTAAATAATGTTTTATTACTTAACAAAATGCAATTTAGTGGTCAAACAATAATAAAAAAAAACCACTCACTCGCGTTGTTTTGTTATTCTTTTTTTTATTGTATTTACAATGACAAACGTGCAAGCGAATCAGCGAACTGCAACATTGTTTTGTGAATTCTAATGTGTTTAAGGCTTCAATGAATGCATCGTAAAGTTTGTACAAAGTTTGCAAAACGTTAAGAGTATTTTTTTGTTTAGAATTTATCTCAAAATAAAGTTGTAATAATAATTGTAAAAAGTCTAAAGCGATCATTAGAATATTCGACCTTGGTTTTTATTCAGTTTTTTTGTGTGTATTTCATGTGTATATTTAATTTATTAATAATAAAAAATTAGCCACAAAAAAAATATTTTATTTAAAACGTATGTAAAGTATTCGTAAATTAAATTTTTATGTTGCTGGCTACAACAGATGTTTTTGAATTGTACTGTTAAGTCCATAACTGGGAAAGCCTATATATAGTACACGATATTCTAAAAGACACAGAGTGTGAGTTATAGCATTGCATAGATACATCTGTTTGCACTAGTTTTGTGTGTTTTTTGGTTCTGGTATGAACAAAACGATATTTTCTGTTACTAGTTGTAAATGTTGATTTTTTAAGCAATTATTGTATGGTTGGGCAATGAGCAAATGAAAACAACACATTTATTTTTTTTTTTGTTTTTCTAAGGCGAATAAGATACATAAAACTGCTTTTACCATAAGTGCCTTATGATGTGTTGAGAAAAAATGTAATTGGCTGATGAATGAATGAATGAAAGCAAAATTGCACATACATATGTAAGTAAATGATACATGTACATGAAACACATGCATTTGTAATTACTCTCAGAGCAAAATTGTCTCTTTCTCTCTCTATACTTTGGCTGCGCCACAAAATAACATAACGAACGTCCGCAGCATGATACAATTATAACAGGTACATGCACAAGCCCAGCATGTTAATGTATACAATACCTACAGTTGTCAAACTTTGTTTACAAGCTGCAAAAATGTTAGTGTATGTGTGTGCATAAAATGATTACAGTGTTACCAATGAAATTACACATGGCTGTGTTTCCAGTTATATGTTAAAGAAAATTACACTACACATCTTTTGTGTAGGTTAAAATTAAAACAAAAATAAATAAAAATACAAGCCAAAGTAGAATTACACACAGATTATACATGAATATAATTAAATGGCCTACAAATGAAAGAAATTGCACACTATGTGTAATCACACACCTATTGGCAACACTGAATGACTATAATCACAACTATAATCATTCATGAATGCCGCGTCTGCAATTGTACTTTAGTTACCCTGTAATTGTTATTTTTAAAAACAAAAGGCATGTGTTTCTGACAATTATTCATTTGTTTATACCAACAAAATGAATGTGTTTTTTGGTGTTGTAATTTTGTTGTAGTTGTGCATGTACCTAGTATAATTGTACCATGATCCGCAGATACATCTGTACATCATGTATTTGTTTCATGTATTTTATTACAATATGTATTTTTTGAGCAAAAACAGATCAAACAGTTGCTCAGCAGCAATACAATAAGCAATTGTTATTTGTTTTCAATTGTATTTTAATTTGGAAAAGCACGCACATACAATAACTCTTATACTAGTTCTGTCGCTCACACTACAATTATATGGTCCATACCATGGTATATTTGTTTTGGCCATACAAAGGAGTATACAAATGCAACCCTTTAGTGTAAGTTAAATTTTTTAAATAATTAGTAATGGCAGTGACCAGTGTTGCCATATGTGAAGATTTATCTTATTTTTGAAGTTTTAAACATGTTAAAAAGACAAAAAGATTTCTTATCTAAAAATAAGATGTTTTGAATGTTACTTTTAGTACTTTTAATATATTATTGAAGGAATTTTTGCCTAAACTACTTACAAATTTTCTGATTTACTTCATAATGATTTTACACATATTCAATACAGTAAATATTTTGCGTTATTTGGCTTTACTTTTAATAGTTCATAAGAAACAAAATAAATTTTAACGCATTTTCATTCAATAAAATAACAAAAAAGATTTTTGGTAACAAAAAAAGTTTTTTTTTCTCGACTTGCAGATTTTTGAAAAATAAATATGGCAACACTGGCTGTGACGTAAAATTTTTGTAGTGCTTTTGTCGGCAAGCGTTTTAGCTGTCAAAATTTTTCATAATAATACAAAAGCTGTGTGAACCGAACCGAAACATTGTGGTGGCACGTTAAAATAAGTTCAATCACTGCTGTTTAAGTCTGTCGGGAAGTTAACTAATGCTAGGAACATAACTGGAACGAACGACAAAATTTTGGCTGCGAATATGCGTGGGAAAAAATAAAACATTTTTGTGTATATCAAAATCCACACAATTATGGGCCAAAGGCGGCGATTTTGCGGATTAATTTAAAAGAAAAATATGAAGTACCCTGAAAATTTGAAGTACTCGCTTAATGTAAAACAGACCGAAGGTCGGCAAAGCAAAAAAAAAACCTTCACTTAGTGAAGCCACTATTCGATGTACTGAGTCGAGAAAATCTTTAAATATCGTTATTTTAAAAAGAACCTTAGTTCCTAAAATTTGTAATTAATGTTCCATTAATATAAAAAAAAATAATTAAAAGTAAAAAAATCGAATTTACTATGTCGATCCATATATGTAGTCGAAAATAAGCCTAAAGTACCCTTGAAATTTATAAAAAAAAGGATATAAAATAGTTGCATTCGGAAATGGCGAATTGTTCTCCATTGCGTTACTTGTTAAGCCATAGAAATGTTCTTTTTAACCGACTTAAAAAAAGGACGAGGTTATCAATTCATCTGTATTTTTAGGGTTCCGTACACCAAAGGTAAAAAGGAAACCTATTGTTTTCGCTACGCTGTCCGTCTGTCCGTCTGTCCATCACACGGTATTTTCGCAGGAACCGTAAGAGCTACGGACCTGAAATTTGGACACAGTATCTAGAACCTTGGCCGCTACAACAACAAATACATGAGAATTAAAAATTAAAGGGTGTTTCAAAACAAGCAACGAAAAATGTTAAAATCCCATGTAATATACATACAATTGTATGAACATATGTATATTGAAACTTGAAATTTGTAAAATTAGTGTATTTTCACACAGACTACAACAATTAACACTGAAACTTAGAAAAATTAAAATTAAAGGGTGTTCCATCAGTTAATGCAATTTTGACTATGTAATTTTGATAATTTGCTATATCTTGGAAACCGTAAGAGGCAAACACTTGAAATTTTCAAAAACGGTAAAACTAAAAAAACCGAAAATTATAAAATCGCCAAACCAAAAAAAAAAAAAAAAAAAAAATCGCCAAAAATTAAAAAAAAATCGCCAAAACGAAAAAAAAATCGCCAAAATTAAAAAAAAATTCTAACACGAAAATAAATCGCCAAATTCGAAAAAATCGCCTAAATGAAAAAAAAAACGCCAAAATGAAAAAAAGCGCCAAAAATCTAAAAAAAATCGCCAAAACGCGAAAATGTCGCCAAAACTAAAAAAAAAAATTTTAAATAAAAAAAATCTCAAAAATGAAAAAAATCGCCAAAAATAAAAAAAAATCGCCAAAATGAAAAAACGCCAAAAACCGAAAAAATCGCTAAAACAAGAAAATAAAGTGTTAAAACTAAAAAAAGAGCCAAAACTTAAAAAAATTGCCAAAACCGAAAAAATGCAAAAACCGCCAAAACAAAAAAACCGAAAATACCCCAAAAACGAAAAAAAATGCCAAAACTATATATTATATTAAATTACATATCTAGTGTTCGTACGGAACCCTTCGTGCGCGAGTCAGAGTCGCACTTTACTGAATTTATTTACATTGTTACCTTATAACTCGGTACATACTAGACCGATTAAAAAATTAGTTTTTTGTCTGAGGGCGGAGGTACGGCCACAATTTATATTTTATTTGATTTTATGGTATTCTAGGTATTTTATTGCTGCGAAACCTAGCAAATACCTTTGGTTCTTGTAATTCCATAATATTAAAGTTGAAAAAATATGCGGATTCACGCCCAATCAGACTTAATATTTTATTTTACGTGGTTCTTATTTACTGATTTTTACACAACTAAATACACACCCTGAGCTCTAAAACACACACAGTCGCGCATTTAAAAAAATGGGCGGTGGCACGCCCCTTAATATTTAATTTTATATTTTACGCACTTCTTCTTAATCAACAGATTTTCAAATTTTTTTTCCTTGAAAGAGTTTACTTCCAGTTTGGTCCCTTAGTTTTTTTTTTGGCAGAATTATCATTGTGTAATTATTTTAATTCGTGTAAAATTTAAAAATCTTTATTTTACTTCTTACGAAACGTTTAATTAATTTTGTGGTTGAATGTAATGTTCCCTATTATCGTTACACTGTTTTAATATACGAATATTTTCTTACTCATTTCTTATATTATTTTTGTTGTTGATATTTTTCTTTATTTGTAATATTTCTGTATGTTTACACAATTATTTGCGCTGGCCTGTGGTTTTTAGCTTAGTAAAACGGAAATTTTAGTTCACTCATGAAGTACAATGTGACTTGCGGTTGAATGTCCAACCAGTCAACCGTCCAACAACATCATTATTTCACCACTACCGATACACAGTGTACAACAACTATTTATAAGTGCATTAAATTTGTATTTTAATTTAAAATTATTTATTATATACATAAACATTATCTTGAAATTGCAAAAAAAAATGTAATAAAGCTCATATCAGTGAAATATTGACGGAAAGGAAGTAATTAAAGTCGAATATACATGTTTAAAATTGTACATGCAAGACTTATAAATATATTTTTTTAATTTTATTTTTTTAGGCTCACGATTTAAAAAGTATTTATATTTTTTAAACCGCGCGACCTTGTGCATTACCTGATACATATTAATGATAAAGTTTGTTAATAATGCAGGATTAAATTAAATTTTTAATTGCGCTAATTTTGTATTAAGCTTTGATAAGAGTAGAAAAAAAACAGCTGGTTTTTCTTCTTATTATTATATAAGAGCTTTATTTACGTGTTTGTGTATGTACGTACCTACTCTTATATACTTATATGTGATCCTTAAGTTGACTTTCACATACTCCTTTTTCACATACTCCAAAAGATTAAAAGCTTACATTTGGAGGATTTGATTATACTCTAAGCACTTCCTTGTTATATGAACTCAGTCAGCACTTAACCTTTTTGTATTCCAAAAAAAAAAAAAAAACTGAAAAAAATTTTCACACCACGACCTTACATTTTCCACTCAATTGATGAACGACAGAAAAACTTTTATTGCCCAAAACAAAAAAGTAAACAGAGAAACAACAATGTTAGCAATCAGGGAAATGAGGAACATTAAACAAAGTTTTCACTTTAAACAATTCGAGGATGAAAAAAAAATCTACTGCAGCAAAGAAAATTCGAAACTGCGTGGTTGTTACATACGACTGATTTGTGTTACTACGAAGTGAAAAAAACGAAACCTTTTAACACTCCAATATATGTTTACGCTACAATAATATCGAAAACTTTGAAAATTTTTTTATTTTTCCAACAAAAAATTCGTCATTTACTTTCATTACGGGACAAAATGTTTGCTTAATTAATCGACATATATACAGACGAAACATTCGCTCAACATGAAAAAACTCACACATACACAGAGAGAATAATTTGGTTTTTTTTTTGAATTAAGAAAATGTGAAGAATCGTATAATAGTAAATTTGGAAACTATTTGAAAACAATTTCATTGTTGGTTAGGAGAATTTAAAATTTCTTGATAATATCAAGCCATACCAGCCAAAAAAGCTTAACCGATAAATTTTATGGATTTCGTTTCTTTGACGAAAATCGATTGTTTACGATCGCAAATGATCGGGTTTGGTCAAAAACTTAAGTTCGAGAGTTATGTCGCTTAAGCTTTTTCGGTGGTTATGGTACGATACACACAAAAAGGTAATATGAATGATTTTGTAATATTAACTAAAATATTTGTAATATCAAAAAAAAAAAAAAAAATTAAATTTTCACCTATAAACAATTTGATAATATCTATTAAGTTTTTCCACTCAAATTAATTAATACAATTAAAAATTAAATTGAATCAATTAAATTCTTAATTGAAAATATTAATTAGTGAATCATACCCTGATAATTTTATTCTTTCTTACCCCTAGAAGCAGACATATTTTTATGTGTTACACTCACGGCTGACAGATTTGACGATTTGACGATTTTCCCTTAAAATCAACGATTTTTTAGAAGTCAAAATATTGCAGTTCTTTTATAAAAAAGGAACTATTTCAATTTATGTATTACTTATCTTCTAAAAGATTTTAGTGTTATTTTGCTCACTCTTTATTTTATAATGACATCTCTATAAATTGATATTATAAAAAAAAAATGTGAAAAAGGCCAAGTTCCTATAAAAAATTTCGGGCATCAAGACTACTGACACCAATACTTGGACATAACTTGGCAATATTTTTCATGATTTTACCACTGAGAGGAAAAATGTTATAAGGGGTTAAAAAAGGACAATGGTTTCAATTTCCCAATAAACATGTAAAATAAAACATATGTATACAGTGTACACTAGGGTATGACGATTTTATTTTGCAGAAATCGTATAGCAAAAAAGTAATATACACGAAATTTTGAGAAAATTCTTCGAAAAAACCACATTTCTAAAATCAATCCCTATATTGCGCCTCTCGACATGAAAATGTATTTCCTCTTCTTTAAAACATTTTTTTTAAATTACAATTTTTTCAAATAAAAAAATATATGTATTGAAATAAATGCCACTAGATTCGAATCATTCTCCACGTACTTCCTGCTTTTAATTTTTTCGCGAGCTATCTTAGACTTAAACATAATCAGGGCTATCATGAACAAAATTCCGAAATTTCTCCCTTTTCTAATTATAATTTTTTATTTTCCCTATTATTACTTGCTATAAGTTGGAATTTTTCCCCGTAAAAAATTTCACGCGGAATTTTATTCATGATATCCCTGAATATTTGGTTCCCCATTTTCATCTTTAAAGTCAATGTCTTCAAATAAGGAAGCTCTGAAGAGGAAATAAGTTTTCATGTCGAGATGAGCGGTATAGGGTTTGATTTTACACCCATGGTCTCTTTGCAAAATTTTCTTAGAATTATTTTTTAGAAATCGAGTTTTTTTGTATTTTTCGATAGAACAAATCTAATGTATCGAAAAAAGTAAAAATCACGATTTCAAAAAAATAATGAGTTAGGGCATTTCTTTATTATGTAGCGATATGTAGATTTTGTTGTTACTATACGATTTTTTAATTTTTTCTATCCATACTAGTCGACCCGGTCTCGTTACACGTTAAAAAATTAATTTTGATTTTTCCGATTTTTGTTGACGATTTTTCGATATAAAATGACGATTAATGACGACGAAAAATCGTCGGAATCCCGATAAACTTATCGGGATTTCGACGATTTTTCGATAATTTTATCTGGCAGCCCTGGTTACACTAGGTTTAAAGACTTCTCTCACTGCATGTAACTAACGCTTTTTGCACTACTCCTACAGATGTGTTGGGTGGGCTTCTACACCCACACGCAGATAGCAACAATCTCTGCAATCAGTCTTCGTTGCATTTTATTGTGGGGAAAAACGGCATTGGCATTTGCAAAGTGGTGAGGCCCAAAGCTTGGTAATGAAGAAGATTGAACAAGCTCCTTTTTCGTACTTCATGAACGTCTTTGTCTCCTCCAATATTCCTTTTTCCCCATCTCCTACCATTTTTGAAAAAAATTACCAAAATTATTTTTCAAATTAAAAAAAAGAAATTTAACGAAATTGTGTTATAATTTTTACAAAAACAGGCTGTTATGACTTTTGACTTTTGGACATTGATGAAGAGGCATATAGGAGTCTTCTCCAGTATTCTTTTTTCCCCATCTTCAACGATTTATGAAAAAAATGACTAAAAACCATATTTTGACTGTGGGTTAAGACATGGATTTTTCATGTTGTTGGATGTACTAAATGTTTTATGTATATAAGGGAGGCATAGAGAAGCCTTTCGTTTAAATTTTCTGATTGATTTTACTTGAAAAATTGGGAATCAAGTCCATTTTGTGGGTAAAAACTAATTATTATTATTTAACAGAGGTATGTTATTTTGTTAACAGAGCTCTGTTAAACAAGTCGGTTTGTGTCTAGGGTTATAAATTTTAAAATTTACATATCTTCACGCACATTAGATTTTTAGCGATAGAGATTTAGCTTTAGCGAGTTGCAGGATACGGGGGCTGGTCAAGAGCAAGTAGACGTGTAATAAGAGAGAGTGAGAGAGGTAGAGAAGGAGGGAGAGAGCAGCGTTACCATATGTGAAGACTTATCTTACTTTTGAACTTTTAGAGATGTTGAAATGACCAAAAAGATTTCTTAGCCAAAAATAAGATTTAAAAAAATATGATATGATATTGTTTTTGTATTGTTGTTGTTTTTTTATGTTTGTAAACAGCCGACAAACTGCTGCTGGCTGTTAGGCAGTGTACTAGTCTTGCATTCGGAGGATCGCAGGTTCAAGTCCTGGAGTCAAGTCAAAGTAAAACTTTTGAAGTCAAAGCATTTTGTTTTTTTTTTAACTAAAACTAAAACTTTTCAAATAAATTGTATATTAAATAATAAGAAATAATGTTAAATTATAATATAATTCAAGATGGTACACATTCAATGTTATCTAAAGAATATCTAAATTTGTTGTGACTGCAGTGGTAAGCACGTTGACTACCAAGCGATGAGTTCCGAGTTCAAATCTTGGCGGGGAAGCCAATTTAATTTATATACCAAAATTTTTCTGATGTCTATGTCAACCACATATAAGTTAAATAATTAATAAAATACAGTTACTACATTAAATTAAATTCATGTTGATATAACTTGAAATAACTTTGATTCAACATGATTCTTCATTTTGATTTTAACAGCACGTAAATGTTAATTCAACGTGAAATAAAGTTATTTCAAAAAGAAAAATTTTCCTTGACAATTACTATAAATCATGTTAAATTAACATGAAACACATGTGAAGCAAAATCATTGCCGAAAAATATTACATTAACATTGTTTTAGTAGATTTTAAGTTGAAATTTTTCTGTGTGTATGCTATGGAGTAAATATTTTCTGTTATTTAGCTTTATGTTAAATAATTCACAAAATTTTAGCCGAATTTGACTTTAATAAAATCAAGATATGTATGTATATGAGAAAAATCATAAAAAAAGATTTTTAATAAAAAAAATAATTTTTTGATTGACTTAAAGATTTTTCAAAAATAAATATAGAAACACTGACTAAGAGGGAGATATAGAGATATAGATATATATTCAGAGAGAGAGAGAGAGAGAGAGAGAGAGAAAGAGAGAGAGAGAGATAGCGAGTGAATCCAGAGATTAGTTATTACAGATGGATATAGGTCACCTTGTTGAATCTAGTATCATCATACCCCAGTAGAAAAAGAGCTTCCAAAGCAGCCAATAAGATCCCGAACTAATGAGTTGGTATTGGCTCAAATCTGAACTTCATGTAGTGATTGTCAATGCAAGAAGTTCTCTTTTATGATACCTATTCAGTAATTTAGAAGTTGTTTTTATAATGTTTTGTATTTTTTTTTATAAAAGCAAAGGAAAGCAAAAGGAATTTTCATTAATTTTTATATAGTTGAGAAAAACTCACCATCACCCATGGAAAGCCCAATTATTGTGGGACTATAACATGCAGGCAATTTGCTTTTTTTTTAATACGTGCCAATGCATATAATTTGTCTGACTGCTCTGCTCTGCTCTGCAGAGAAAAGTGATTCCTCAATAAATTTAGTTACTTCTTACATAAGATATTTTGCTTATTTTTTCACCTTCACCTAATGGGCAATTTATTGTTAAAAGTTATAGAAAATGAAAATTGATTCAGAATCAAATGAAGTTGCTCGTTTTGTGAAGATTTTTGTTTGAGGCTTTAAATTTCATTGTGTTGGTATGTTGTGATTCTCACTAACTTTTAAATAGTCTTACTATAAAAATATTAAGTTTTTTAGAAGAAAGTTTTGGATTGAAGTCTCTTAACAGTATAGATAGTATGATGATTCGCAACAGTCTCATTTAGACAATACTTTTTCTCCCATCCAAAAATAAATTTTCATTATTGCTCAAAAAATGCTTTTAACACCAACATTTTCCAGCAATTAGATGAAAAAAATATCATAAAACTTAGTGATGAAAAGCGAGGGTCATTGTAATAAAAGGAATTATGCATTATCATCCTCTTTAGTAAATGTGGAGATAAAAGGCCATAAATTAATGAACCATATCAGCCATCACATAGAAATAGACAGACATACAGGTTCCTAAATTAAGTGCTGCACATAGAGGCGGCCATAAAAGCAAACTAATCAATGCAACATGCGAGAAACAACTTCCTGTTTCGTTTATAGGAGTATACGAGTATTTATGTAGCTTGCAACAAGTAATATATGTGTGTAACCCTCTTAATAAATAATTTCATACTCGTATTGATATTTTCCATTTAAGGGGAATATGTTTGTATGCATCTAAAATATACACACAAATAAAAGAAAGAAGCAGAGAGAAAAAGAAATTAAATAAATAAATTAAACCCAAAAAGTTGTTGAGTTGTTAAAACCGATTGTTTTCATTGCTTCATTTCAAGCAGCCAACCAACCAGCCATCCATCCATCCATCCCTTCGTACTACTCGTAATACAATTGTATGGCATCGAATTTAACAACAACTATTCAATATCGCACTTTATCATAGATCGAATTGTTTTTGTTGTTAATTGTCAAAACAATACCAATGAATTGTGATTCATTTTAGATTTTGTTGAAAAATTTGTTGCTTTGATGTTCAAATTGTTGTTGCTATTGTTGCAGTGTGCTGCATGTTGTCTATTTGTGTGTTTGTGCTGGCGGAAATCAATCTACCACCAACCAACCAACCAACCAACCTCAACTTACTTCGCAGTTAAACTCAATCCATACCAACCCATCCATGTACAAGCACTGGTAACATACGATTCAATCAATATGATTCCGCAATGTGTGTGGGTGCTATTTTGAAGTATTTAAAGTCAATTAAGCATAACCTATGACGACGATGTCGATGTTGATGTTGATGAAAAAGAAAGAAAAAAACCTCAAACATGATGAAACTTAAAATGTCCCCTCACCAATGAACTTTTTCCCTGCATGAATCCTGTATACAAATCGTTCGCTGAGATTCATTAAAATGCAGTAATACGAATTGTTTCATTTGCAGTGATTTTTATTTATATTTGTTTTCTCTTAAATTCAATTTTGTTTCTTTTCCTAGAACCCGCCCGTCCGCCAGCCACAAATAGATCTGGGAGGCAAAAAAAAATAAATAAATAAATAAATAAATCAGAAATATGTTATAACAGCAACAAAAAAAAAAAAAGACTTTAATCAACAATTAAATTGTTGGCTTTAGCAAATTCGAAAAAAAAGAAACCAAGCTGTAGTTTTCTTTTTTTTTCTTCCACTGAATAACATGAAAATGTCGTTTGTAATCAAAAATTGTGCATCTCTTTTGAGACTATTCCCACTTTTATGTTGAAGAAAATGAAAATTAAGGCAACTGTTATTTTCCACTTCAATTGCAATTAACCCAAGACAACTTCTTCTAGTTTAGTGGAGGATTTTTGTTTTAGTTTTTTTTTTCTTTCTATCTGTCTGTCTGTTTGCCTTTTTCCTTGTTTAGTTGAAAAAAAAAAAAATAAATAAATATTGGGAAGAGCAAGCTGTTTAGGAAACGAGGCCTGGTTTGGATTTTTATCAAGAAAAAAAAAATTGTTAAATCATATATATTTTTGTTTTAGGGAATTGTGCCTACTTACATACGTGTGAAGATAAAATTCAAAACTTATAACCCAAGACACAAACCAAGTTCACTAACAGATGTTTGCTAATATGATAACAAAGCGAGTATATAGGTATTAATATTAATGATGCACTTGCGAAAAAGGTTTTTACTAATTTTCAGCAGCAATAATTATTTCTACGAGTATATTTATTTGCAAATTTTCTATCAAGCTAGAAATATATTTTTAATGGCCCCTAGAGACGATAAAATAAACCCTTTAATCAGTGCATATGTTTGTGTGAGTGACGTATGCTTGTGGCTTAAAAAGATACTTATAAATGAAAACGTCAATCACAATTTGTATTTTGTCTTCGTAGTGCTCGTATCATAGTATAGAACTATAATTTTTTGTTATTGTATTTTGATAAGATTTAATAAAATTTTATTATTTTATTTATTTTATTTATTATTTATTTTATTAAATCTTGGTATAAATAATTCTGCCAAAAAACCGACTTCAATGCAAATATCTGATAGAATATTTTCGAAAAGAATTTATGGGACATAAAATTAAAATAAAATGGGCGTGCATGCGCCAATTTTTTAATATGAAAAATTGTGTCTATTTTAGAGCTCAAGCTGTGTGGTGTGTTTCGTAAAAGTCGGTTAAGTAGAACCACGTGAAATATTTAATGGGCGTAGCTCCACCCATTTTTTCAAGTAAAATATCATAAAATCAAATAAAGAAATTTATGGCGTGTCCCCGCCATGCCATCCTATATACGAATCGAGTTATGAAGTAACAATGTCAAAAAAAAGGAACAGTTTTACACACGAAAATCTTTTATGTAAATTGAAATTAATGGCTCGATTATGAATGGCAACCGAACTTCAGTTGCCGAGTTAACTAGCAACGCAACTGAACTTAAAATTGGTATTATGTATGGCAACTTCCTCCAATTGCCAAAAACTTATCGAAAATACGATTATGACAATATGGCAACTGAAAATAATTAAAGAAAAATTTTAAAATTTAAGAAATACAAGTGCTAAAAAGAAAATTATTAAGTAAGAGTGTTTAAAACATTACTGATCATAAAAATGATTAGTTAAGTGGAATTAATTTTTGATGAAGAAAAGAAAGCACAGAATGTTTAATTTATTAGACGGCTCTTTAGAATTACCGCATCTACTGTGGGTATATGTTATTGCCTAAATTAAGTTTTAACAATCTCTTTTTTAGCTTTAATGCATATTTTCTTTAAATATGCATACTAGAAAGTCGAAAATAAAAATAATATCGCAATTACTTTTTAATTATTCCAATTTTTTGTTTTTAAAACTATGCAGCAACTACAAACTTGTGGTTGCCAATATAGCAACGGAAATTAGCAGATGTTGGTTGCCAGTTGCCATCCGTAACACCATTTTGGCAACTAGCAATGCAACCAAAGTTCGGTTGCCATCCATAATCGAGCCATAAATATAACTGGCGAGCAACTGTAATCTATATAATTAATAGGCGAACATGTTTTTTGTAATCCCTTTTACGCTGGTACCACTACACCGATTTTAAAAAGATTTATATGGTTTTAAAGGATTTCCTGTACAGATGTGCAGAATCTATATTTTCTTCAAATCGGTTTAGTATTTTGGGAGCTATAAGCGTTTAAAGTTGCTACTACTACATGCACACATATTACACACGCATTTATTTGCTTACAAGTAAAAAAAGAAACAAAACATGAGTGTGTGTGTGTGTTTGTAGTATTTCTCTTGATCTAACAATTTTTTTCTCTTATTTGTTGTTGTATGAAAGCCATAATACTTAAAGGAAGAGAATTGAATAGAGTGAATTAGCTTGGTTGAAGGGATTTCGTTTATGTTTTTTTTAATTTCATGTATTATTTAATTATGCTTGCATATGTATGTAAGTTTGTGTGTTGCTGTGTTTTAATGAATTTTTTATGACGTTTAGATATGTACATTTTCGTTGAATCTTAAATTATTTACATTTTGATTCTAGAATAGGGACGAGTGTGTCGTCCGTTTGGTATATCTAGTTGTAATTGAAATGCAATAGGTTTTTTTCCTCCATGCACTCCCCCCCTGACGCCATAAAGCAAATAACATTTTCTTCGTCAAACAGAGTTGCAGACGATCAAATAATCAATCATCCATCAAATAAAACAAATTGTTTTGCTTATCCACAACGCTTACGTTGGCTGAAGTAGTTAGCACTAACAACACCACGCATTTTTCTGATGTGCATTAGTGTCCCTTTCTTTTAGTTGTAGTGGTAATGAAGGCATACTCACTGGTCACTGAACTATACTAACTTCAGTAGATACTCATCCTAATGTAACATCAGAGCGCCCTCATTCATCGGTATTGTGTAGCAGAAGCATTGGCGAAGTAAAACAACCATGGCTACTAAACTTAGCTTCAAAATTTAATAAGCCTCATTTGACACCAGAAGCGCTGCAACACTGGATTAGTAAAAACTTTGCAAAAAAAGCAGAGTTGTAAAAGAGTGGAGCTTTCCTTTATCTCTTCCTTAACCACCTGTCTTCTCTATCACTATCCCTTTCCCAAAAGAAGGTAACATCTAGTAATAGTAGTATGCATTCACTGCCTGAGTGTTACTTCTCTTAAAAAAAATTATTCGGCCAATCGAGAGAATTTTAAATGAATACGATTTTTCAGTTAAACATACAAATTTAACTACCCAATTTATGTCATTATTCGAATAAAATGCTATTCCTTAGGCCGAGCTTACATCTTTGTGCCATGTGCCCAAAAAGCGTAATTACAAATGAAAAACTGTTTGATTCAGACACGTATTTATTACACACACAGATGTAAATCCGGTCTTAGTCAATTTCGATGTTAAGTCTGATTCGGTTAGTTGCGAAATTTATTTATTTATTTATTTAATGATACATATTATACAAAGTAAATTTGCATAATATGGTGTTGCACAAATATGGGCGGAGTGACGAGACCATATGCCCAAGATATTATTAACAATATTTTAAAAAAGTTTTGAAACTGACTGTACACGACCTATGCCTTCACACAGGAAGTAGCAAAGTGGTTGTTAAAGAAATTCGACAAAAAACCGAAAGGTTATACGGTTATCCGTGGCAGATCAGTCAACCAGTGCGAGCGAGACGAAAAACTCTCGAAGGCCCAAACAACACACACAAGCCTGACCGTACTTAAGAAATAATTACGATGACGCGAGAGCTGTTCTTCAACCAAGAGCTGCTTAACCCGGACTTAGTCAATTGGATGTTAAATATGATTCGACCAACTGAGAAATATATTTTTTTTTTTGTATTTTTGAATGAATAAAAATTGCGAGCAATTTTATGTTAAATGGTAAATTAAATCATGTTAAATTAAAATTTAAATCATGGTGATATTTACTTAGTATGTATCTACAGAATATTTAAAGTTGTTTTGGTTGCAGCCTGCGGCTGTTCAAATATTGATGACTTTGAGTTTAAATTTTAATGACTTTGAGTTCAAAACTTGGTGAGTTTGAAATCAAGTCTTGGCCGGAGAAATCAAACTATGTATACAATACATAAACATTTTCCTGGTGACTGTGCCTTAAATCAAATCTATATATATAACATCTGGAACTATTTATAAGAGCTGTGGAGTTGAGTTAGAGCCAAAACAAGTGACCACTCCATACAGTAGTTAAGAAAATAATTGGGTGTCTTATCCGATTCGCCGGTTTCAGCTGGTTATTTATAAAATAATGCAACTCCATTAAATTTAATTCCTGTTGTTTTAACTTGAAATGACTTTAATTCAACATAGCTCTTCATTTTGATTTAACAGTACTGAAATGTTAAATCAGCATAAAATAAAATTATTTCAAAATGGAAAATTTTCTTTGAAGATTACTGTAAATCATGTTGAATTAACATGAAATACATATGAAGCAAAATTATTGCTGGAAAATGTTAAATCATAGATTTTAATATAAACTTTACCAAAATGTCCGAGATGGGCTAATTTAGAGCTTCATAAAATGGGACCTATAAATGACTTGGGGCGCGCGCGGGTCTCAGCACCAGGCTGTATACAAACAAGAGGTGTTTTCCTATAAGTTTGGAATGAAATTGGATTTTTTGTTTTTGGATTTATCCACCATGAGATGAAAAGTGCTTTTTGCGTGCCACCTATAGCCACTTTCTGCTTCATTCATACATGCATAAAAACATTTATATGTTTATGTATCAACACAACTTCTTGGTCTCATATTTGCTTCTTTTTTTTTGTTTGTTGGGGATGCAACATGATTTTTCATTGATTTTTATTTTTTGGTGCCTCTAAAAAGAATTATGTTTTATGGCACCGTAACAAGCTAGCAATTGTTTATTTTTCTTCCTCTAAAGCAGAACTAAAAACTTGAGGTGGGGCCTGTCAAATAGTAATCAAGAGATCTTAAAACATTAAGGCAACTTAATCATGTCTTGGCTCGGGCTAAAAATAATAATAATAATAATAATAATAACAATGAAATCAGACTATGAACACGTAATTTAACTGAATATCCAAGAAATATTGAATTAATTACCTTAAAAACTTGCTGAAAGTTTGCATGTTGAAATAATTAAAAAACATATTTTTCTGTGATAATTGTGATTTCACTACATTTTAATAATTTTGTTCTTTTTGATAAAAATTAATACGAAGCACTTCTTGAAGTAAGAGTTAAATAGTCTCCTGCCCAAAATGCACTTCCACGATTGATAATTTTTATTCACGTTGGAGCTCTTGGCTGTTATATTTTTATATAAAATTATGTTTCTTCCAGGAATAGCCGATCAAGTTCGGAGTTTTTGGAAAATCATCAATATATATTTCCCTACTATCGATCAATACAATCACTAAACAACCATGTAATTTTTCTCACTGCTTCCAGAAGCTCAAATTTGTTTGCCAGTATCTTCAATTTCCAATTTTGTTTATTTTTCTAATTATTTACAAGCTTTATATGGTACGTTAAACACTATTAATGACTTGTAATCTAAAATTGGTTTAAAACTCATCTAAACACTCCTGCTAATTTTATATTGTTGTTCGTAGTATGTGGGCTTTGTTACTTTTCGTATGATGTAATCATTGATTTTGTTATATTCATATACATATTTTAAAATAACTCATCGTTTTAATAGCTTGTTTGTTCATCGATAAGTTTAAGGTAGTTTTATTTCTGAGTTCTATTGTACGTGCGATAGACCACACACATCAAACGTTAATTATAGTTTAATGACTAACACCTACTTCAGTTAAAGATTTTTTTTAAAATGAATATTAACATGCAATGATATTTTTTTAAATAATGTATTCATAAAGATTTTTACAGAAGCTTTGGAAAGAAAGTTGGGTGGGGTTTTGGGAAAAAAGTTCGTAAATTATGGAGTTTAATTGTTGTGTTTATAAAGGTTTGTAATTTGTAATTTTTTTGGCTATACAATTTTTTTAATCTCTTATTAAACAATAATTTTTTTCTAATACGATAATTATGTACAGTGCGTGCTTACATTTTAGGGAAATCTAGTATTTTCCATACAAATAAAATCCACTTTTAGAACTTAATGAGCCAGCATATTTTTCGCTCTCAAAATTGTACTAAAATAACCGATTAACTTAAAATGGTGTGCGAATTAGCTATATTACAGTTTTTTCAATGTAGTTTGAGAAAAATGTCAGCGGTTTTGTTTTGGATACGGAATCTTGATAAATGTCACAAAACTTGGTGTAAACGGTATTTATTTAGACACAGATTTCAATTGAAGTCTGGTAGATTTTGTGCTGTTATAAATGCCCCATTAAACTTTGTTTCGTTTGTACTGTTTATTCCCAGCAAAAAAAAAATCGAAACTAGTTGTAAAGTTTTACCACTTTCATACCAATCACTACATCTACCGAATTGAATATTCTAAGTCCCTGTCCAGACTTGCAATTTTTGTTGCAGCAATTCTTGGTGAGAGAGGTGAGAAGATTGTGGAGGGGTACACAGTTTCATGTGCTCTGCAATTCCCTTTTGGTTTGAAATTCTCCCTTTTTAATTTAAATTTATTTGACGTTTTATGTTATTTTTTTCTTCAGTTGTATGTTAACACAAAATATAAAAAAAAAATTAAATAGAATTGTTAATTTTTCAAGGAAATTTGTGGTGTAATGGATTTTTTTAATACGCAAATGCAAAACTAGAATTTCCTAATGTCGACATTTCGGCAATTTCAAAACAGAATTTAAAAAATTGCAGCAACAAAAATTGCAAGTCTGGACGAGGATCAAGGTTGTTTTTTATATCAAAAATTGTTCTAGACAACCTTTTTAAGCATATACCATTCAGTTATTTGAATAACTTCCATCTTATGACAACCATGTGTTAAATTCATTGACGATTCATTAGAAATAGAACTACTTGGTTCGGAGTTCATCAGTGCTTTGACTAATGAGTTTTTTTTTTAATGCATGTATTTATTTATTGTATCTTCATATATGAACTAACAATAAGTATTCAAATCTTAAATCTATAAAAAAAATTTTATTAGGCCCGACCAGTGTCGGACATAAACTTAGTGATAGTTATAAATAATACATTAGTAGTGATAATCAAAAAAGGGGAAAAAAGTATTTTCAAGTAGTCCCATCTGGAGTGTTATGTATAAGAGCCCGTGTGTCCCTCTTTCTTAGGCGGATGTGTCCAGTAAAGCGGCCCATACACTACAACAGCATGCACGCACAATCAAGCGATAAAGGTTCCCTGATGATCTGCATTAGCAACAGTGAAATGCGCATAGGATCCAGCTAAGCCCCTCAATAATCAATTTCAATGTATTTTTAATAAAAAAATATTTTACTTAATAAGTAAAAATATTAATTTGGGATTATTAGTGCGTTTAAAAAATTTTAAACTTAAATTGTAACAATTCCCACAAAAAAAAACACTAACAATTTAATTGTTTAAAATCTCTTAATTCAATTATTAATTTAATTGGGCTAATTAATCATTTGTTTAAAATAAAGGCGTACTTTCAATTAACTCTATTAATTGATCTCAACAGCAAGAAAACCTCATTTTTACAAATTCATTAATTGATATTATCAATTTTTTTGCAGGACGAAAATCAGTACAGGATTTAGTTAATAGTACAAATTTCTAACTAAAATATTAATTAAAGTTGATTTTGAATTTTCTTTTTTCGGTGAAATTCGCACAGAATCCAGCTTTAAGTTGAAAGGTCATAAGATATGTGCACTAGGCACAATAACACAAAAATGTATGCAGAAAATTTAATAGATTTTTATCTTTATTCTACGCTTACGAATAGCCTTAAGCCTCATTGTAAAAAATAATTCCCTTACTACGAGTAAATGATTTTACGCGAAATGTTTACTATTCAGTCCCATTTCATATTGAAGTGACAGGTTTATTGAACTTTTAGAAATTTATATGTGCATAAAAAAAACTCTAACACACATTAAAAACAAAAACAAAAAAATTTTCGCAGATTAAAATATTGTTGAAATAAAATCTTTTATATTTACTATTAAAATAACCGCAGTATTTAATTGAAACTAAAAACAATAAACAGCTTGATAGAGATATGAATATAAGCAAATAAGCAGACAGACAAGACAAGAGGACAGACAGTGCAGTCTCAGACAGAGAGCAAGACAGACATGTGTGGGGAGATAAATAAAGCTAAATATGGAAATATGAAACTTTATAATACTTCCTTGAAAATTATTGCAAAAAGTATAATAGAGTTTGCAAAAATATAAATTTGTATTTTAAATCTAAATAAATTATTTCTTGATTTTCAAGGAATGTATGCTGTCTTGTGATGAGCTAAACTCAAACTAAAATCATTATGGAATATTTATTTTAAACATAAGAAATTAGCTTATCTTGCACGATGACCCACTGTGCTACAGCTACCTAAACACAATTTCCCTACTGTCTTTTGTATCAGCCCAAAAATTTTATACATATATTACAATTTGATATGCCAAACTGCCGACAGATATGTTTATTAAAATAATAAAGGGAGAAAAATGCATTACAGCTCATAACATGCAACGCAACAGCAATAGCAGCAGCAGCATCTGCGGTTGCTAACTTGGTTTAATACCATTACCACCGCGTTTAGTACAAATGATTATAACAACCTTTTGAAAAATACTCATATATAGAGTAAAAACAATAAAACATTTTATAAATCAGCTTCTTTTGTTTAAAATTACAAAATCAGTCGTTGTCATCGCAGAAGTTCGTACTAATGTCCTGCACAAGACCACTTACAAGACCTTTCAAGACATGAGAGATTTTTCAAATGCGAAATATTATAAAATAAACGCTAAACAACACTGTCGGCAAGACACACAACTGAAACAAATATCTTGCCAACAGTGTTGTTAAGCGCTTCTTTTAGAATATTTCGCTGTAGTAAAGCATTTGAAAAATAATCTCATGTTTTGAAAGATGTTATAAATGGTCTTGTGCAGGACTTTAGTTCATACGAGCAGAGCATTTGCTTCAACTGAAACCCAACGTAACCAACCGCAAACATTTTTCTCGTGCGATTACGTTCGATGAATGTGTAGGAGGACGAGGAGGAGGTGGAGGAGGAGGAGGAGGAACCCGGGGAAGAAGCTGTAGATGCTGCAGCCTGAGTGGCAGCCAGCCAATTTTTTTTCTACTCATTTAAACGGGCGTTAACTGATGTTACTTGCGGCTTTTTGTTTTTTTTTCGGTCTATCTTGGCTATATAAGTTGCACAGTTGCCTGTACTAATGCTACATTTAGGTTTGACCCACATTTGTGCAGACTATTTATGTTTGGATCTTTTGTTTAATATTTAAACGATTAAATAACATAATAATAATAATAATAACAGTAATGAAAGGCACTAAAAACAAACTTAGACAGTTCCTGTTGAGTCGTTCTCATCAGCATAATTTTTGTTAAATATTTTTTAAGCTTAAAAAAAAACAACTTTTCATCACTAAATGCGTTTTTTTTAAGGATTTTCGTATTATATTACAAAAATATTTTATGAATGAAAAGATCATTGATCTTTGTGGTTACTTGCATGTAGTTTGCATGTACATAAAATTCTTTAAAGTTTTTGTTGATTTCTTAAGAGGCTTAAGCCTCTTTTCATTTAAATATATATTATCAGTTTAAGCCATAAATTATTGAGGATTGCATTTATTTTTGCTTTGTTTTGTTTTGTTTTGTATTTATTTGTTTATTTTTCAACTGCCACACATGTCACCCATTTTTATGGCTGTCATTCTGTCAATTACTATTTTTATTATAGTTCAGTATATAAAATCTATATGTATATATATTCAGACAATATCGCATGCTATTTTATGATAATTTTACGTGCAAAATGTCTTCATATTCATATGCCACTTTTAAGTACAAAACATGTGAATTGTAATGCTCTACTCGTTTAAGGCGAGTATCAAATTCACATGTACACAGAAGTGTATTAATAAAAAATAAAAAATAAAACATTTCAAAACAAAAAGAATGAAAACTAACCTTACCTTAATAAACCTACACTTGATTCTTTATTATTAAACAATTTGGATCTTGTACCCTACATGCTGAAAGGACTCTACAAAGTTTGATAATGAGAAAGTCAAATCAAGGATTATGTGTAATAAGCAGGGAAACCAGAAATATGCTGTAAAAAAAGTGTTTTATGCGCATTCAATATGCTCTAACAACTTGAAAATATGCACTAAAAACTCAAAAATATGCTCTTAAAAATAAAATAAATTGCTTCATTTGTGAATGAAAATTTATTTTTAATACTAATATTCAACAACGTTAAATAAGACAAAAATAAAATAAACAAAAAAAGGAGTCAATAAAAAATTTATTTGGGTTTGAAAAGTATGTTAAAATAAAACTGCCATACAAATTTTGACCAAAGCATATAATGAATTAATTATTTTTATACTCCCGTAAAAATTTATTTCAACTTCAAAGAAGATCTAGATATCAGAATTAAAACTTTGGAACTGCATTTCGGATAAATAAGATAAGCTTGTTAATTATAATTTTTATTGCAATAAACAATAAAATATTGACCTAGACCTTCAAATAAAAATCGTTGTCTGTCACATCTAAATAAACTTTTATAAATTGAAAATCTTCCTTCAATGTCTACTCGGGGCAGATCACGTCACAAATACAAAACTAAATTTATATTGAAACTAAAGTCTGTAATAACTGCTTAATATATAAGAAAAATTTATACACTAGATGGAATATTGAAAATGATATTTATAAAAAAATTATATTATATTATATAAAAAAAAAAGTAAAAAATAAAAAATAAAATAAATACATTCTATAAAGTATCAAAATATGCCTTAAAAGCGTAAATTATGCTCTAAAAATTCGAAAATATTCTAAAAATATGCGTGTAAGACTGAAAAATGCAAAAATATGATTTTAAGGGTAAAATATGCACTAACAAATCGATGCCAAAATTCATTAAATGTTCTGAAACGGATAAATACCTTATATATATAAGCATTTATACGTCACACGAGAAAAAACATGCAATTGCATATTTGCGGTTTCCCTGGTAATAACTGAACGTTTCTTTATCTATTACGATTAGCGTGAGCATCTGAATGATTACATGACTGAATCATTTCCTATAATTATGCCAAAAAACTATATATGACAATTTCCCTCAATTTCAAATTTCAAACAAAACTTATTTTTTCCTTAAATAGATTAGATTCTGAAATATACTCAAATTTAGAAATAATTCTGCAAAAAAAAACGGCTTCAAAGCAAAGATCTTATCTTCGCCCATTTTTTAAATGCAAGATTGTGTGTTTTTCAGAGCTCCGGATGCGTTATAAGTTTTGTAATAAATTCAGTAAAGTGCGACTCTGACTCGCGCACGAAGGGTTCCGTACGAACACTAGATATGTAATTTAATACAAACTTCATCCTATATAATATATATTTTTGGCATTTTTTTTCGTTTTTGGGGTCTTTTCGGTTTTTTTGTTTTGACGTTTTTTTGCGTTTTTTCGGTTTTGGCGATTTTTTAAAGCTTTGGCTCTTTTTTTAGTTTTGACACTTTATTTTCTTGTTTTGGCGATTTTTTTTCGGTTTTTGGCGTTTTTTCATTTTAGCGATTTTTTTTTATTTTTGGCGATTTTTTTTCATTTTTGCGATTTTTTTTTATTTAAAATTTTTTTTTAGTTTTGGTGACATTTTCTCGATTTGACGATTTTTTTCGATTTTTGGCGTTTTTTTCATTTTGGCGTTTTTTTTCATTTTGGCTATTTTTTTGAATTTGGCGATTGATTTTAGTGTTAAAATTTTTTTTATTTGGCGATTTTTTCGTTTTGGCGATTTTTTTTTTGGTTTGGCGATTTTAGAATTTTCGGTTTTTTTAGTTTTAGCTTTTTTGAAAATTTCAAGTGTTTGCCTCTTACGGTTTCCAAGATATAGCAAATTATCAAAATTACATAGTCAAAATTGCATTAACTGATGGACCACCCTTTAATTTAAATTTTTTTAAATTTTAGTGTTAATTGTTGTAGTCTGTATAAAAATACACTAATTTTACAAATTTCAAGTTTCAATATACATATGTTCATACAATTGTATGTATATTACATGGGATTTTAACATTTTTCGTTGCTCGTTTTGGAACACCCTTTAATTTTTAATTCTCATGTATTTGTTGTTGTAGCGGCCAAGGTTCTACATACTGTGTCCAAATTTCTTACGGTTCCTGAAAAAATACCGTGTGACGGACAGACGGACAGCGTAGCGAAAACAATAGGGTTCCTTTTCACCTTTGGTGTACGGAACCCTAAAAATCGGTTAAGTAGAACAACTTAAAATAAAATATTAAACTTTAGTGGGCGTGACTCCACCCATTTGCTTAAAATTGGAAGTTGGTGTTTATTTTATAGCTCAAGGTGTGCGTTAAGTTTTGTAAAAATCGGTTAAGTACAACCACGTGATATATAACAATAAATTTTAATGGTCGTAGTCCCACCCATTTTTTATCTAATTTTTCGACCTTTTTTTTTGTATATGATAAATTAAAGTATTTTCTTGAGCTTTAGGTCAGTTTATATTTTGAATTTATTGGTTCAATATAACTTCTTCAAGATATATTTTTTGTTTTTTATGATATCTAAAAAAAAAAATTAAAATTGATATCATAAAAACTAATAACCAATATTGGACAGATAAATTCAAAATATAAACTGACCTAAAGCTCAAGAAAATTTTTAATTTAATGAATAATAGAGTAACCGAATAGATCTCAGGTTTTATAGAATTATTCCTATGAAAACAGAGTAAAATTTGCAATTCAAATATCACAATGAATTACATAAATACATACGGAAAAAATATATTCGAGCAATCGAATAATTTTGAGGTAACATAAATTTATTCGAATTGCATGAAAAAAAAATTTGTTTATATGAGTAATTTGAAGTTAGGTAAATTGAGAAGAAATCTTTGGGTAGTCCAATACATTTTGAGATTTATTAGAATATTTAAATAACGAATAAAAATTTTATTCTAATATTAAAATTACGAAAAAACAAGCAAAAGTATTACTCGAATATTCAAAAAAACGAATAAATATTTAATTCAAATAATCAAATAACGAATTGAATTTTTTGAATGTGCAAATAACGAATTAAAATTTTATTCGTTTTAACAACTCTGCTATTACACGTTTTTTAACTTTTCAGCGCCTCTATTGTTAAGTAGGGGCTTTATTTTAAGCTATGAAACCATTTATGCATAGATACTAATGCGTGTTAGAAAAAGGCTATTATGATGATATGACTGTGATTGGCCAGGCATAAACTTATTTGAATATTCTTCCACCTTAAACATTTTCAAATAAAATTTAGTTTTTCGTCTAATCGATTTAATTCAGAAGCATACTCAAGTTTACAAAAAATAAAAAATTTTATTCATTCATTGAATAATCGAGTAATTGAATAGTTGCCAGAATTTATAAGATTATTTGTACCAAAACCGAGTAAAATTTTTAGTTCAAATAATAAAATGAAATACATATGGAGATATAATGAACGAGTAATCGAATAATTATTTTGTTCCATTAGATTATTCGAATCGAATTGATATAAAAAGCTTTTTTTTTTAGGTGAGTAAAGAAGAAATCTATGAGTAATCCAATACATTTCGAGATTTATTTGAATATTTAAATAACGAATAAAAATTTTAATCGTATAATAAGACAAGGAATAAAAATTTTCAAATTCGAATAAAGAACCAAAATATTATTCGAATGCATATTTAAAAAAACGAATGAAAACTTTATTCGAATATTTAAATAACCAATAAAAATTTTAATCGTACACTAAAATAAGCAAAAAAAAAAATTCGAATTCGAATAAAGATTAAAAATATTATTCGAATGCATATTTAAAAAAACGAATAAAAATTTTATACGAATATTTAAATAACGAAAAAAAAATTTTAATCGTATATTAAAATAACGAATAAAAATTTTTTAATTCGAAAAAAGAATAAAAATATTATTCAAATGCATATTCAAAAAACGAATAAATTTTTTTTTCGAATATATAAATAATGAGTACAAATTTTATTCGAATATATAAATAACAAACGAAACGAAATGCATACAGATTTACTTAACCAACAACAAATAATATTTCTTCATGTTTTGCTTGAGTAGAGGCCCCTTCTAAGTCTAGATTCCCATACATATTTCTTTTTAAGTCAAGTGGGCTGACAACAAAATTTTTCAAACCTAAAATGATTTTATGCTCTAGTGTAATTTAACGTAAAGTTACTTCTTTTTCAATATATTTAATCCATATTTTCTAGGCATTAACGAATTGTACGTATGCACACATGTCCGTATTCCTTGAACATAAATATTTGTGTAGGTTGTTGGTTGTGTGGTTAAGATGACTTCTTTAAAAAAAAAATGAGTCTATTATATTTTTTTCGTCGCTCTTGCAACAAGGGACATTTTGCATACATCTGTGAGCTGTTTGTTTGTAAATTACAGCGGCCGGGACTGCATGAAAATCGATATCCCATTGGCTTAGTGTTATTTACTTAACACTTCTTGATGTTGAATATTGAATATCTAATATATGAGTGTATATTGTCAACCTGGTGCCATAATATGATGAACTTAAGATACTATGTTCACTTACAGTGAAAATTAAATGCAATGCAAATTAAGTAAAGAACGCAGAAAACCTGTTGCCAGCTAAAAAGCCAAGTATATTTTTATGGTTAATGCAAAATAAGAAAAGTACTTTTAGGCATGTGATAGAGTTTCTTTCCATTAAAACCCATTTTTATGTAAAAATATATTTTTTTTAATGAAAAAAAAAAACTAGTGTCATTGAAATTATCTCATGGAGTTGATTATATTTACATACGAGTATATGGATCAGTGAGTTATGCCGCAAAAAGAGTGCAAACAAAAATTATTAAAATAACCCACAGAAAGTTGTGGCTAGAGATAAAGCAGAGCTCAAAGTGTGAGAATTTTATTGAGTCCTTATTGCAGCAAATATTGAATATAGGCAAGCAGCACTTAAATTTTATATTTGGCTGGTAGTCAATAGAAGCCAACGATAGCTGTTGTATTTTTATGCTAAAAGCAAGGAAACAAGACATTACACTTATTTTTAATTACCTGAGAAGTATTAATATTGAATAAATTTTAAATGCTCATAAGAAGTCTAGCTTTAAAAAGCGATTTCGTTTAATTTTATTAATTTTTTAAGAAAATGTTTTTTTTTTTGCCTTATCTATACGAATAAATTTTCTTGATATTATTATTCACATAGAGCGCAAAAAAAGTATCCATTTATTAAGAGGATAACGTTAAAATAGCATATAATAGCTAAACTGGTTCTGGTTGTACGAAACTAGAGATAAGATCATGGTAAGTGTTTTTTTACAAATGATCTGGCATCACCAAAGCTTGACATTAAACTTAATGCGCTGATTTAAGGATCAGTTATCCGACTGTAATGTAAAGTAACTGTAACTTAGGAAACAGCTGATTGACATTTTTGTATGAAAAGTGGTTACGTTACATTACATCTCTATAACAATTTTCATTACTTTTCACATAACAATATTGATAAGCTGTTTCCTACTGTTGCAGTTACATTACATTAGAGTCGGCTAACTGAGCCTTTACACGGGCATAATTATGCTGGCATAACATGGCAGTTTGTTGGTGAAAGAGGCAAAGAGAGTGGTTTTATGGTTGGCATAATTTTTCAACCAGCTACAACCAGGGATGATAAATGAGAAAACCAATTTCGTACCAAATAGCTTTTAAAATTGTACTTTTTCAACCCCAATAGTACTAAACTCGTTTTTTTGTTTGTCACGTGAATAAAATTCCACGTGAAATTTTTCCGTGGAATTATTTCCAATTAATAGCAAGTAATAGGGAAAACAAAAAATTCTAATTGGAAAATGGAAAAATTTCACGTGGAATTTTATTCATGATAGCCCTGATTATATTTTTAGTACATGTCGCTCATTTACTCAAATAACGTCATAACTCAAAAAACTAGTTGGCCAGAACACAAATTTAAATTTTTCAATTTATACACGTCTTAATAAAAAATGAAAATTTTGTGTTATGAAGATTAATCTGCATCATTAACTCAAAATAAGAATTTATTATTAGATTTAGAGACAGTGAAGAGGCAGTAAATACATATCGTTGGTCTCAAGCAAAAAAGTCCTAACATAAATAATTGTTATTTTACAGATGGAAGGTAAAAACACAAGAGAAACTAATATTATTTCTGTAATATCTTTGTTCAACTTATTGTAAAAGCGTTATTTTTTAAACTTTTGCAATAAATTTTTTTTTAATAAGAAAGGTACGATACTAGTAACATTTTCAGGAGTAAATTTTGTTAGCCAGGTTAAAAAAATTTAACTTTATTTAGTTTCGCAAAATGTTATATAGAACTGTCTAACATTTCTTTTAAAATCCGTAATTATACAACTTTTAATTTTATTCGTTTGCATATGTATGTAGCATATCTAGCTTCATTTTATTTCATCACTTAAACGATTGATATGATATTAATATAGCAAGTTTTTTATTTCTTATAAATTTTATAATAGATAAAATAAATGAAGACGATGATTTCACATTGAAAACGAAACACCGGTGAAGTTAAATGTAGTTCTTAAAATTACTTTAAAATTTAATTAAATTTAATTAAATTTATATTTGTGATTTGAACGGGCTAAAGTTCGTATCTCTTTTTAAGCCAAATTACATGTGATAATTATTAAGGAACAAATAACACCAAAGTCTGTTGTAAATATTCTGACTAACAACACATAGTTGACTAACAACACATAGTTGAACGTAGTATAATCATTACTTTTTAAACTGATTATATATAACTATAAACATACAACAACTATGTTTTAACAATTTTTTAAATTACGCAGCACAAACAACTATAGCTAAAACTCATAGTTTGTATGAGCTACAATAATACGCATGAGTAGAATAATTTTCTGACTATTAATCGGCTACACATGCTTATATACATGGCTATTCTATTTACGCACACACACACACAAGCACATAAAGCATCCATGTCGGAGAATGTGTGGTTGACTACAAAAATAGTTAACTTATAGTCAACTTTTCTTAGACTGACTAAAAGCTAACTGCAATGTCATCCAGAACAAACGCAAAATTAATTCTTAAGGTGAAAGTACATAACTCGCGTTCAATGCGCTAATGCGATACACGCGTCTGTCAAAAAAGTTGAAATGGTGTGTTTTCATAAGGTAAGTTACACAGTGAAGTTTGCGACGCGCGTACCTCGCAAAAAGTTGAAAATTCTTCAACTTTCACGCGTTGTATACAAAATTGCAGCTAGTGTTGCCAGATTCATAAGCTAACATACACAAATATGATTAGAAATTAATTTTTTTTATTAAACAATGGATAAAAAATGCATTAAATATTTAAAGAAATATAAAACGTAAATGCAAGACGAAAAAATAGCCGGCACAGGCTTTAAATTTTACAACTAAAAAAACCTCAAAAGCGTGTTGTGTAACTTTCCATTTGTATAGCGTTAAACGTTTAAAAAGCCAGAAAAGCGTTGCCGCGTAACGCGTGGTATGTACTTCCACCTTTAATTTGAGTACGTAATCGAATTTGATGAGAGCGAACTAATTTATTCTCAGCTACTTTGAAAATCATTTCAGTTTTATATTAACTAGGGATGTAACGAATGTTCGCATTCGCTTTCGCATTCGCTTTCGCATTCGCAAGTTATTCGCTTACTTTTGCTATTTCCATTCGCTTTTGCATTCGCTAAAATGCAGGCGAATATTTCAAGCGAATACTGAACCAAAATACAGCTTTGAAAAATACTTAAAACTAGCCTTTTCAAACTTTTGGAAAATGTTGAGCACCATTCATTACTTCGCACAGAAAATTTTAAATGCAAACAATTTTAACTAGCAGTTCTTTGTTGTAAATTTTATGCGAAACCAGTGCCACGCGTATTATTTCGCATGAAAACTTAAAATGTTGAAGATATATTTCATATGTTTTTCCCAAGATGAACAAAGTATTACTTCTCCAAAATTTTTTCATTAATTCATGCCAATTTTTCTTAATATGTATTTTGGCAGCATTTCACATTAATTATTGAACAGAGTACCAGGATTTAGGGCCAAAGTACGAATGGGTTAATTGCCTAACATTTTGTAAATTTATTTTTATTATCTATACTTATTTCAATATAATTTCACACATACATCTTTCTGTTTTAAGAATTTAATCAATTAATAAATATTTGCTCAATTCAAGACTCAATTTAAATAAAATGCTATACGTAGTACATCTATGTATATAATACAACTTCATGTTCTTAAACAAATTTAGTTTGATGTGATTTTTTACCGTACTGTAAGTATTTGCATTCGCTTTCGCATTCGCATTCGCATTCGCTTTCGCAAAAATTCAAATGCATTATTCGTTTTCGCATTCGCATTCGCTAAACTGGTATTCGTTACATCCCTAATATTAACATTTTGCTGTTGTTATTTTAGATGGTACCTTAGCTGAGTGTACACAACGTGTAATGATACATATTCGAACCCCAAAAATTCTTTTAATGCATAGTGAGACAATTGACTACTGCCTAGGACATCACAACAGTCAGTTGATTACATTGAAAAGTAATCCAAGTGTCAGTCAGTACTAGTTGCGAAATAATTAGCTTGAAGTTAGGTTAGGTTAGGTTAGGTTAGGTTTATCTGGTTGGTCCAAGACCTCGCATAGACCGGCATTGATCCTTAGCGATACCAGCAAATGAAATGAGAACCTGTTAGTATGGCAGCCTAGTTCGTGATGCCTGTATCGAATGACTCCCACACAGATTTAACAAATTTTAGCAACCTACACATTTCTACTCTCGATACAATCTCAAGACTACGAAAAGTGTAAGCACCAAGATAGTTATATCTAGTACGGCTTAAAGCCGGGCAGTGACACAGTAGATGTTCCATTGTTTCCATTTCTCCGGGTTCCTTACATTTCCTGCAGGTACCGTCGGCTATTCGTCCTATTTTGACAGCGTACGAAGCTGTCCAGCAGTGCCCAGTTAATACTCCCACTAGAAGCTTACAGTTGCTTCTAGTTAGTGATAAAAGGAACTTAGTCAATTTGTGATCATAGGAGCTCCACATGATTTTAGAAGTTTTGCAAGTTTTCGTCGCGCGCCAACATTTCTCCGCTTCTTCCCTCATATTAGAATGTATGATCTCTTTAAGGTATTGAATTGGTTTTCGGATATTTACCGTTACCTCAGCCGGTAATAGAATTCCCCTTTTGGCCAGTGTATCGGCCATTTCATTTCCCTCTATCCCCATGTGTCCCCGGATCCAGAATATATGTACTTGTCTACCAGTACATAACATATCCAGGGCCTTTCTACACAGGAGCACAACCGAGGAGTAATTGCAGTCAGCTGAAATTGCTTTAATAGCTGCTTGACTGTCTATATACAGATTTACACGCGCATCCATAGTTAGAGAGGTGAAGGCTAACTCTGCTGCCATTTTGACAGCATAGATTTCCGCCTGGAAGATGCTACAATGATCAGGAAATTTATAAGATTCCTCTATATCGAGCTCCCGACAGTAAACCGCAGCTCCTACCCCTCTATCCATCTTTGAACCATCAGTGAAAAAGTTAAAACCAGAACCACTATGATTAAGACTTTCCAAATAGCCTTCTTCACTTATAGTGATCTGTGGTTTGGTAAAAAAGTTCGTCACTGGAATGATGTAGTCCGAGCTACACTCCATGTTTTCTAGTAATTTGCTGTGACCAAATGATCTGTACGACATCTGACCTGTTGTCCTTAGTCGGATAGCTGATTTGCATGCCACGTTCACTGCAATTAGCTTTATTGGTTTAAGGTCCAATATAACGTCTAAGGCTGCAGTAGGTGTACTCTTTAAAGCTCCAGTGATGCAGAGCTCTGCTAGCCTCTGGATACTTTCCAGCTTTTTCAGGTATGATTTTGTCTCAGTCGCCCTCCACCATACAAGTATTCCGTAGAGTAAAATTGGTCTAGCTATCGCTGTGTATGTCCAATACGTAAGAGTAGGTGAAAGGCCCCATGTCTTGCCCAGCATTTTTTTACATGCATATAGAGCAATGGTGGCCTTTTTAACTCTATCTTCTATATTGTACCTCCACGTCAGCTTACTATCCAAAATAACCCCCAGGTACTTTGTATGTGTTTTGGGCGAGAGCGATATACCGTCTAACTTTGGTGTTCTCCATTCCTTTACTTTCCTATTAGTAAAAAGCACAAGGTCAGTTTTTCCTGGGTTTAAGTTCAAACCTACCCTTGTTGCCCATCTATGAATATCCCTCAACGAGGATTCCATTAGGGAGCTAATTGTATCGAGGAACTTACCAGTTATAATGATAGCTATGTCGTCCGCATATGCTGTAATCTTAGCTGCTTTACCCTCGAATTCCATGAGAATTTCATTTACAACCAGCGTCCAAAGAAGTGGCGATAGAACACCACCTTGGGGAGTTCCTCTCTTAGCTTCTTTGTTTACCTTGGCATTGCCTAATTCCGCAGATACTATTCTACATTTCAATAGGTTGCCTATCCAGTTTTTGACTTGCAAGTTAGCCCCGGAACGATTAACACTTTCCATAATTGCGTCCGTAGAGACATTATTGAAAGCGCCTTCGATGTCCAAAAAGACCCCTATAGCAAAGTCCTTATAGTGTAACGATTTTTCGATTTGTTCAACAACATTATGAAGTGCTGTTTCAACCGATTTGCCCTTTGTGTATGCATGTTGGTTGGAAGACAGGATATTTGGATATACAAATTCTTTGATGTGTATATCCAGAATTCTCTCTAACGTTTTCAGTAGAAAGGACGTCAAACTGATAGGCCTAAAGTCTTTTGGATACATATGGTTGCTCCTACCTGCCTTTGGTATGAATACAACCTTGGCAATCCTCCATGATTTTGGCACATAATTCAGTCTGAGACATCCTCTAAATATTCCTACTAGCCAGGGAATTATCCTCTGTTTACCATACTGTAGTAAAGCCGGAAAAATACCATCTGGTCCTGGTGATTTATATGGTTTAAAGGAATCGATTGCCCATTCCACCTTACTAAGGGAAATGACGTCACAATTCTCAGTATTTAATTCATTTGTCATTTCTGAGCGAGGGGAGATCTCCGTGCAACCTGGGAAATGTGTGTCCAGGAGAACTTCCAGCGTTTCTCGGCTGCAGTTAGTCCAATCGCCGTTAATTTTACATATTGTGCTAGGCACTGATGGATTGCTTGCAAGCAGCTTTCTCATTCTGGCCGTGTCCGTAGTTTTTTCTATATTGCCACAAAATTTCTTCCATGAATTTTTCTTGGCCTTTCTCACCTCTTTTTTAAAAGATCTCAGTGCTTTTTTATAGTCCCTCCAGCATTCAAATTGGTCTATGTATCTAGCCAATCTGAAGAAATCACGCAGGTCACGTCTTTGTGCGTCTAGATCACTACTCCACCATGGTGGTCTAGACATACGTTTTACGCGCGAGAGGGGACATGCTGATTCATACGATTTTGTTATGGCTTTCGTTAAGCAATTAACAGACTTTTCAATATCAGCCTCACTCTTAATCGATTTGGCATTATAAAGATTATTTTCAATGTTCTTCCTGTAATAATCCCACCTAGTATTGCGTGGGTTCCTATATAATTTCTTAAGCTTTGAAACTTCAGATAAAATTCTAAAAGCTATGTAGCAATGGTCAGAGAAGGACGGCTGTCTAAGCACCATCCAATCCTTAAGTACAATATCTTCATTGTTAACAAGTGTTAAGTCCAATACATTCGATGATGTAGGACCTATATAAGTAGGTTCCTTCCCTCTATTCACAATCACAAGGTCAGTTTGCAGTATGAATTGAATAAGTGACTCACCTCTTTCATTGATGTCCTTACTTCCCCATACAGTATGATGTGCGTTAGCGTCTGTGCCTATCACCAGTTTTTGTTTCTTCTCGCAGGCTTCTTTAACGAGCCTTTGGAGCTCCGGTGGAGGTGCCTCAATTATGTGTGGCATGTAGCATGATGCAAGGAGTATTGGCTCATCCTTGTCACCATCTACCGCTACAACAACTAAATCGTCAGTGCTGTAATTATACAAAATATATGAATTAAAGTTCTTCTTAATTAGGATAGCTGATCGTATCTTGCTTACCGTCTTTGAGAAGTATGTATGGTAATTACGTAACTTTAGCCCAGAAACCCTGTTTCCCGATGAGATCCACGGCTCCTGGACTAACGCCACGTCATAGTTGCTCTCCTCTAAGGTAAGGAGAAGCTCAGTAGACGCTAATTTACAATGTTGGAGGTTCACCTGAAGGATCTTTAACTCCATCTTCAAAGCTCACCTTTCTAGAGTCCATATCAGGGTATGGGATCTCTCGTCTCGGCTCCTCCAACTTTAAGCCGGCTGTAGCAGCTGCCAGTTCGCTCTCCAGTTCCTCGGCTTCTATAGTGTTATCGTTTTTGTCATTGGGGTGTCTCTTCTTCAGACGTAGGTAGACACTACCTACACCCCATGCCATCTTGCCATTCCGCTTATAAAGAATGTCCTCAGCATTCTTATTAATCTGCAGAATGTAACTCTGGCCCTCTGACTTCGGTTTTGCCACATGCAGTACCCTCCAATCCTTCGTCGGAATCTCCGGGTTTTGGTTTTGTAGAAGACGAAGAGTGATATCCGGCTTCACTACACGCGGAATTATGACCTTCGCCTTCGGTATGATGGGGATGTCATCCTTGCTCACAATCCGAAGTTGTGCACCAGGCCACAGGTTTTTGAGTGTCGGAACAACTTCCTTCAACCAATCCATCGACATTGTGTCCCTGCATCTGATGAGTTTCGCACCATTGAACCAGCTAGCTCCTTCAAAAGAAGGTAGTGGTTTCTCCGGTTCCGTCTCCATCAGTGCAACAATGGCGTTGAAGATAGCCGTTTCCGCAACCTTCCACTGCTCCATTGTCACTTCTCCAAAAGGTGCACTTTTGTCAAGGAGTCCCACGATCAAGTGTCGCTTCGCTACCTCACTGACGTTAGTGACCGCGGATTGTGCTTTGGAAGCAGCTTGGGAAGTGGATGGTCTATCTTCAAAGCTGTGTTTGGACCTCTTCGCAGTCGACTGTGAGCCATCAACCGATCTATTCCTTTTGTCACTCTTCTGCCTCTTACCGGGCTTATCGCTGCTCGATGCCAGTCTTTTGAGCACGCCCTCCTCTATGCTATTTGCATATCGGGGATCAGTGGTCTCAAAGCGTTTTTTATCAGCGAAGTGTTCACGGCCTTTGTTCACTGCTACCTCAGCCCACTTAAGTCTGTCTAACTGTACAGAAGACAGATCTTTCTGTGAGCCAAGGAGGTGTACAATCCGTACCGCCGCTTTGTACTCTGACAGAGCCTTAATAGCCTCCTTGTTCTTCGGGGCTCTCTCTCTTTTAATTGGAGTTGAGGTGGAAGAACTCGGCGACTTCAAGAGCTCGATCTCTGATTGCATATTGACGCAGGTAACGTTTTCAAGGTCCGATTCTGAATCGATCGAGGCACTTGAGTGTTCCGCGTTCTTAGATGCATTGCTTCTTGCCATTTCAGTAGCACTACAACTGCTGTGACCTGTTTCCATCACAGTAGAGGTTTGACCGCTGGCGACACGCAGAGGATCATGACTTCCTCCGTGCCCGCCGGTGGACGCAGTCAATTCAGCCACCGACGTTTGGGCGTATATTACCACCCGCTTTTTAATTTCTTCCTGACTCATTACTTTTTTATAAAAATTTGCGTTTTATACATTCCGCCATGTACAAGAACCGCCGACCCTCTGGGTAACAGACGCGGACCAGGACGCCGTCCAATATGGAGCAGACGCGCCTGGATTTTAATCGCCATCCCAATCCAAGCCATGGTCCATTCATTGCATTACAAGAGAAGGACTCACAGACTGAATTGGAATAACGATTACCTCCTACCTATGATCAGAGCTCATTCCAATAATGTACACAATAGGCAATACATTGTGACACTATGTTCAAAACCCTGACCTTAGCCGTGTATCACTTAGCACACGTTACCAGCCGGCACCCACGAGGAGGGTTTGGTAGAAGGATTTCTTATGCCGGCAGCTTGAAGTTAGTTTAAAGTTAACGTAATTTCCGACAGAGATGTTTTCGAACAGCCACGCACACACACACACACCCACATATTTTTCATTCCATTTTATATACACAAATGTATGTATACGATGGCGAATAGTGACTAAATATCCCGAGTATCATGCGTATATTTTGTGTGTCCTATTAAATATCCATAGCCTGGCTATAAGCAAACTCAGACTAACAGTAAGAGTGAAAGTCAACGAATTTTTCGCATAAATCTGTGTTGGAATCAGCTAATAGTCATAGTTGCTTGAGTGATAGATAATATGTGAGCATAAACTCAGGGAAAAGCTCCAACTTAAGAACGCGTCACATTAATTGAATAGTTTTCAATATAATAGAAATTAATAATTATATATTTTCATATTGAAATAAAAAATTTCAACATGACTATACTTTCGTTATTGTTTCTTATTAATACAATATGGTTTTTATGGATTTTAATTTTTTTTTCTCTAGGTATATGTATACGGTGGCGAATAATGACTAAATACCCCAAGTATCATGCGTATATTTTTTGTGTCAAGTTAAATATTCATAGCCTGGATATAAGCATGCTCAAGCTAACAGTAAGAGTGAAACGAATTTTTCTCATAAATGTGTGCTAAAATCGGCTATAGTCATAGTTGATTAAGGGAGTTACTGAAAGTAAGGAAGTTACTAAAAGTAAGACTATTTACATATCGCTAACTAAAATCCAAAAGGCCATAATAACCAAAAAATTTCAAATACTCTTTTTGATTGATTATGACGTGATTAATCAAAATACATTTTTCATTAAAATTTTACTTACATATGTTCTGAAAGACCAATTTTATTCATTACACTCTGTGTAATTTTTATGTCATGGAAATATAACCATATACGGACACCACTACGTGATCAAAGACAAAAAAAAGACCTTTGCCTCCCAGTTTTGCCCCAAGGCATGCAGTTTTTTTACGTCCCCCCAAATAGTTTGGGCCTCGGTGTAATTTTTTGCAAAAAAAACTGATTATTTTCTCAGGCTTATATCTTGCAAACCGTTCGGAATTGTGATTTGTTCTCTGAGGCAAAGTTGTAGCCCTCGTCATAAAAAACAAAAGTTTTGAACATATCAAATCAAAAAAATTCATCATCAAGATCAAAATCGCAAAAAAATTAAAATAAAATTCGATTTTTTTCCTTTTTTTCTCCTGTTCAGGTCCATAGGTAGCAAACTGTTCAAATTTCAAGGAATTAAACCACAACAAAAATGTACCTTAGATCTCAATAAACAACTTTTTGGAACATATGAACTTCCTGGGAATGATTTTTAACACCGTTTAGGTAGCGCTTAGGTAGCCGAAAAAGTGAAAAATTTCCCAAAAATATTTAAATTTCATTTGTTTTTTCTATACTTCAGCATTGAGATATCTACTATAAAAAAAATACGTTTTATGATTATAATGTTAATGAAACTATTTAAATTTCATCATTGAGGAACTTAAAGATCGAGTTAAGAATTTGCCGTGTGCTATTACCATCTCTTGTACTCTGGTTACAGTTGTCTACGTCTTCGCTAATGTATCGTTTTACACGCTTCTATCGCCTGAAGAGGTATTGGGCTCTCAAACGGTGGCTGTAATCTATGCGGAAAGAGCTTTTGGTGTTATTGCCTGGACCATACCCGTTTTTGTGGCTCTCTCCACCTTTGGTGCTGTTAATGTCATTTTACTGACATCTTCACGTTTGTTCTATGCTGATGCGAATGAAGGTCAAATGGCCGAAATTTCGACCATGATACAAATACAACGTTTCACACCTACACCTGCGGTGCTGGCTATGGCATCACAGAAAAAAATTATTTGTAAATACAATTAATTTTTTTGTTATATCAATTAAATAATTAATTAATTTTGAACCTTTAAGGATTTTTGTAAATACAATTAACGAAATTGTAAGTTGAAGGAAAATCTTAAAAATATTTTCAATTAAATATATATGAACAAATAATTTGTTGAAATTAATTTTTTTTTAAACATTTATTTTGGTTTAATTTGAAAGATATTTCAATTAAAGTTATTGTTATATTAACAATGTGAATTGTTGAATTTCTGTATCATATTTGTTACATTAACAAGCTTTTTATACACAATCACAATCCTCGAAATGATTTTTTGCTTGTCTACGAAAAACACTAAACGTCCTTGGGCGGAGTTGAACCGGCAACATCATCATGATGAATACACACAAAATATGATATCTTGCTTTTTCTACATGTGCTCATTCCATTATGATATAATTTAACAAATAATTTTGTTGAGTAATTTAATTGACTACAAAAATTTAAATTTGTTATATAAACAATGATGATTGTTAATTTTAAAATTAAATGTTAACAATTTGTTTTGTCGGTTGCATTTCAATGATATTTTTTTCTGTGATTATTGTCCATGCTGTACCTGACTGTTTCATATATTTTCGCCTTGATTAATTATGTTGGTTTCGCTATCTGCCCAGCAAAAAATTTCGAAAAAGATAATCGAGTTTGGAATTAAGCATTTTTGGTGGAAGCACTTCCTTACTGGATTACCAACTTAATGATTTTAACAAGGCGTGAGACTAAAATATTCGATTATTGAGAAGTGCTTACTTTTTTGATTTGGAAGCTTATTCGCGTAATCGATTTAATCTAAAATAACCATTCTTTTGATTTAGCAACTTGTACATCATTTTTTTAAATTTTAGGTAATGTGATTTGTAAGCGAGTAATGAAATTTGGTAATCAGAAAAGTAAGTCATTATATGGCAAGTAGTTCTAATGGTAATGTGTAATTTTTGCTGGGTGGTTAAATATTGGTGTTGCTGTTTTATGTTTGCCCTGGTTGCGTTGGGCTCAACCCAATCTACCCCATCTAATTCGTGTAATTCCCTATTGTCTACTTACTTGCTACTATTTTTGTATTTGTCATACCCATGTATGCCAGTCCTGTTGAAACCGGTTATAGGATTTTAATGATATTGTCCAGTATACCCGTGAATTTGGTATTTATTACGTGGAAAAGTAAGCCCATGTGGTTCCAAAAGACTAGGGGTGGATTAACTCAAGCCTTGCAAAAAATAATGATGCTTGTTCGACCCAAAAAATCCTCAAAGTAAGTCTAACAAGGTTCTTGCAGAAAGTGCTAATGGTTGTTGACAAGACTAAACCAGCTCAGATGTAAAGACCCTGGTGGTTATGACAAGAGCTAAAAATTTGCCTCAGAGAGTAAATAAAAATTTCCAACAGTTTTCAAGATATAAGCCTGAGAAAATTATCAGTTTTTTTGCAAAAATGACACCGAGGCCCCAAATGTTTGGGGGCACATAAAAAAGTGCATGAATTGGGACAAAACTGGAAGACACGGTCCTTGATTTTTTTTTGTCTTTTATCACGTAGTGGTGTCGGTATATGGTTATATTTTTTTCGTGTTGCACTGTGTTATTTGTAAAAATTAAAAAAATTATTTTTAACCCGCGACTAAAAAAAGGGGTGTTATAAGTTTGTAGTGTGTGTCTGTGTGTCTGTATGTTTGTGTATCTGTGTGTCTGTCCGTGTCCACAAACAGGCCAAACGGCTGGACCGATTTTCATTTAGTTTTCTCTGTTTGAAAGATGACTTGATCGAGAGGATTCTTAGGTATGTTTGAAGAAAATCGGTCCAGCCATTTAGAAGATATAAGATCTTTTCTGAAAAAAGTCGGAGGTTTTTAAAATTTTTAAATTTTGTTATTTGATATTTCGTAGTTAAACTTTTTCTCCTCATGCCAAAAGCTATCGAAAAATCGATGACACAATATCGATTATTTTTCGTGTCCATACAAATGGACCTGCTCTAGTAATAAATATATGTATTTTACTCCTGCGAGGAGCTTAGGGACTGAGTGTTCTTTCTCTATATATAAAAAAATTAAAGATTATAAAATTTTTTACTTAAGTAAAAAATGTTAACCAGATATGAGTATCAGCTTTACATCTTTAAAATTGCATTATTATAAGACTAAAAAAAATTTGCACAAAATCATTGTAAATAATAGAAAGTGACAAGGTAAGATTATTTGGAGTTCCTATACGACACATTATTTATTTATGTACTTTTTTTAATACAAAACAAATTTTTAATCAGAAATAATTTTTAGTCAGGCTTAAGTTCAGTAATACGGCATTTACACTATGACTTTTTACCGTGACCCTTCTAGAGTTTATTGACAAAAGGGGTACACAAGTGATCAAAGGGGTAGCAAAATAAAAGAGAATTCAAGAAAAACGCAGGGGAAAAAATCATCGTGCAAATCCCGTATAAGCAATTTCAATTCTTTTATTGAATAAAATATTTTATATTTTTTATTAATTAATGTGAGTTTCTAAAGAAGAGAAGAAAAATTAAATTAGACTTTTAAGCTGGGGGGAAATACCTATATTTTTCTGTGCAGCAACGCACTTCATCAGCACCCTAGTCTATCTACTTGGGTAGAGATTGTTATTAACATCAGCTATTTAACGTAAATAAATTTTATTAAGAGAAAATAACTTCAAACTAATTCCTTGCTAATCTTATCAACATTCAAACATTATTTCCGATAACATCTAAGCAAATAAAATCTAAGAAAAAAAAGTACGAAAACGATAAAAAAAATTAAATATATATATTCCAAATCATTTGATTAAGCTGTAAAAAAATGCTTGCTACATGCAACATAACAACCAAACATACAACATAATACAACACACATTAGTCTTCATCATCATTTGCATCTCACAGAAAAGCGAGTATGTATCAACAAACAAAACAACGTTGTTGTAATCAAAAGTTGCTTTAACAAAAAGAAAAGAAATTATACAATCGATGATGCCTCAGAGTCTGGCATCAAAATGTAGTAAAACATGGCAAGAAACAACACATACATACATTAACACATTTATAGAAAAGTAATAAAATCATGATTCCAACAAAAATAAAATTTATAAAATATCTCCAATGATCGTCATCATCGTGATAAAGCAAAACAATTATAAACATATGAACGAAGCCGGCCAGCCAAACAACCAACTTGCACTAGAAGAAAATTTTGGGAAAGTTTTTTTTCTTCTGTATCTCTCTTTTTTTTTTTTTGCTGACAAAGTGTTTCGTTTTATGGCTCATGCATCATAATGCAAGCATTAGAAGAACAAATTAAAAAAAAAAAAAAAAAATGTGCAACATCCAAGTACAAATGTTTTTCTTTCGATGTTGCATACCACACCTATTTGCACGTTTAAGTATTTAGCAAATCAACTACATCAACAGGCAAATAATAACAAAATAAATAAAAAATAACTCAAGTAAATCGTAAGAAATCTCTATTAGATAAACTACAGATAAGATGAGTGGCCCACGAATATTTATCACTACAATATCGACAACTTTTTTTTTTTACTCGTAATTATTCGCCTTGTGTCAACATATTGAATGTTATGAAAATCTAGTTAAATAATTGACATTTGTCAAGTGTTGTTTCATTTGTATGCAAATGACTTGTACAATATACATTTTTTCAGTTTTTGTTCGATTATTTGTTTATTTTAATATAGAGACAGTTTTATTTATTTTATTCTTATTTATAATCCAAATGGAAGTTTTTTCTTTCAATCGATAATTACGAAAACAGTTTGTAAAAGAGTGAAATAATTTTTTATGAAAAATGATTCACAAAAAATTAAGCTTCAGTATCAAGTTGAATAGTTGATCAATTTGCTGAAGTTGTATTACAATAATTCTCATTTATTCCTGAACATTTTTTATATGTAATCATATAAATTTTTTTTAACTAAAGAAAAATACTAAGGCACGAATGGCCTAATAATACAAGAGTAAAATTTTCAAAATGTTTTTGTTTTTCAAAAAAACTCTTCACCGCAGTAAATGAACTAAATTGAAACTTTGCTTGGCCTCTCATAATTTTTCGTTTTTTTTTTGTTTTCATGTAAATATTACTTTAAAATTGGTGACGCCATTCAAATAATATAATTTTGTTGGTATGTTCATTTCCTGTGCTCAAATATCCTTTATTTGAGATTTGAATTCTTAGTACTTTAATGATCAGGATGTTGCGAAAATCAGAAATAATTTTCAACTCATTGAAAATAAAAATAACTTTATAATCAATATGCAGAATAAACGTGTAACTATTTCTAGAATTTTAAAATTAAGTTCCCTGATAAATTTCTTATTATTTGCTGCTAGGATAACTCCACCTGCCATATATCCTTAATTTACTAAATAATAATTTTTTTTACAATTGCTATGAAAATAATAGTAATAATTCATTACATGCAACATTTGAGATGTTTTATAAACAAGGATATACCTGCCTACCCAATATCCTTTATTTAAAAAAAATAATAATTTTAAAGTTAAAATACAGAAAAAAGTTTTAACCATTTCTAGAATTTCACACTAAAGATCCTTGATAAATTTAATATTATTTAATGCAAGGATATCGCCATCGCCAACTCCCCACATATACTTTATTTAAAAAATTAGTTTTATTTACAATTACAATCAATATAATGTGAAAAGTGGTAATAATTTATACCATTCTACACTTCAGATAATGTCTGCTAAGTAAGGACATATCTAGCCACCATTTATCCTTAATGTTAAAAATTAAAATTTGTAAGAAATATTCTGCAAAGGCTTGTAACTATTTTTAAAATTACACTATTAAGTTCATTGGCAAATTTAATACCATTCGGTGCAAGGATACACTTTCCTTCCACATATCCTTTATATATCAAATTAATAACAATTAATAACAAAACTTCAACTAATATTGATTTCTTCAATTTTATTTTCAAGTTCCTTGTATTTGTTTTCCAATCGGCGCAATGATATGGGAAAGTCCTTTATATCCTTGATTTTGAAAATTTAGTTTTAAACGCATTTAAGATCAGAACTTCAACTAATAGTTATTTTTTCAATTTTACTTTCAAGCTCTTTTAATTTTTTCCAATCCTAGCAGGATATGACATTTTTTCATATATCCTTGATCTAAAAAATTTAGTTGCAAGTACAGTTAATGTCAGAACTTAAATTAATAGCTTTTTCTGCGATTTTACTTTCAAGATCTTTTAAACTTATTTCTAATCGGAGCAAGGATATGACATTTTTTCATATATCCTTGATTTAAAAAATTACAGTTAATGTCAGAACTTCATTAAATAGTTATTTCTGCAATTTTACTTTCTTTAAGTTCTTTAAAATTTTTTTCTATTCGGCGCAAGGATATCATTGTCCCTTATATCCTTGATCTTAAGAATAGAGTTGTAAGTATGCACAGATAAGATTAAAAATTCCATTAATAGTTATTTCTTCTATTCAATATTTCTTTCAAGTTCTTTTAAATTTTTTTCAAACGCCGGAAGGATACAACATCGTCTCATATATCCTTTGTTTTAAAAATTGAGTTTTAGGCGCAATTAAGATCAGTACTTGAACTAATAACTATTTATTTAATTTTACTTTAAATTTCTGTGATTTTTTTTCCAATCGGCACAAGGATATGACATCTCCCCATATATCCTTAATTTTCAAAATTGCGCTTTAAGTTCAATTAAGATCAGGACTTCAGTTAATAGTTATTTCTTCAGTTTAAAATTCAATTTCTTTTAATTTTTTTCCAATCGGAGCAAGGATATGACATTGTTTCATATATTCTTGATTTTAAGAATTGAGTTGTAAGAACTTCAATTAATAGTTATTTCTTAAATTTTACTTTCAACTTCTTTTACATTTTCAAGGATATCACAATGTCCCATTTATCCTCGATTTCAAGAATTCAGTTTTAAGTACAATTATTATCAGAAATACAACTAATATTGATTTCTTCAATTCTACTTTCAAGTTCTTTGAATTTTTTTCCAACCGGTGCAATGATATGACATCGTCCCTATATCCTTAATTTTCAGAATTTAATTTTAAGCACAATTAACATCAAAATTTTCCAAAGATTAGTGTGTAATTTTAATTTCAAGTTCTTTTGATTTGTTTTCAATCGGTGCTAGGACACATTTACCTTCCATATATCCTTAATTTCAAAAATATTCTTCTAACTACAATTATAACCGAAATGCCTCAAAAGCCTTAACAATTTTCTGATAGTTATACAAAAAGATGCAAAATTTCGTTTTAATTGGTGGAAGGAAATGTCCTCTTCCCTTATATCTTTAATTTATAAAATAAAGTATAAACCATGATGGAAGTACAGGCAAAATTGGTTATGATTCTTAAAATTACGCATTCAAGCTTTCCCATTAATTAATTTTATTACCATCATGACAAGGATATACAATTTTTAAAACCAAAAGAGCGGTGTATCAAAGAAAATTTTGATCATAGTTTGTATTATAATTTACATTTATTCCATTGAAAGTTCATTTTAAAGAAAATTAAAGAGTGTTTAAGATAAAATATTTCTAAAAAAAACTGATTTTAAAGTGGTTGATAGCTTTAAATAAATTTGCGCCAACTTATAAATAAAAATTATGGCAGACGGCGAAAATTCTTTCTACACTTGATTTGCTTTAAGCTCAGAAAAAATAAGTTTCCTTACTTTTTATGTTTTAACTTATTTAGAGATCTGCTAGAAATTAAACTAAAAAGTCAATATTAGTTTTGCTTGATTGTGTTATTTTTAAAACGATTTTACCACTTAAAAGCGCCAACAACTTATGAAACAAATTAAAATTGCTGTTGCCTATTTTCCTATTGTTAAAAATAAAGTTATTCATTTTTTTGTAATTAAAAAAAAAAAATCTTAAAAAAATATGTTCATACACACACTACATGTTAAAATAAAAAGCTCCCACTGTGCCTGTTGAATTGTTATTTTAACTTCATAAATTTGTTTACATTTAAGATAACAATTTCTTTTAAATTAAAGAAAATATTTTTGAAATAACAATAAAGCAACAAATTAATGAAGTAATTGTTGTTCTCTGTATCTGAACTACTTTAAGTAACATTATCTCTACAGAGTTCATTTGAATATTGTTCTGGTTGCAACATCATTTATTATATATGTATGTATGTATGTATGTATGTATGCATGGGTGTATGAGTGTATTAAGTACCCTGAAGGAAATGTCGATGGTGAAAATGTACTGAGTCGCTTTTGACTTTGTCACCAGTACTACTCTACAACTATTCCCCATATAATACTTTGTGCTATAGATATTTAGCATGTGCTTGTCATTGAAATTCTACTAGTAACACTAAAACAATTGACTAGATAGTGAATTCATAGTTCTTTTGTGAACATGGAGACATACCAACCAGAAATTTACTGGTACATTTCTATAACTTAATTTGTGTATATTGACAAGCTGTTGTAAAATCCACCAGAAATACACCACATCTGTTTTCTCTCTTTATTTTATACTGACGAATAAAAGAGAAATTGTAGACAATGTAACTACTACTAGAGTTTTAGTGTTGACATAGAGACACTTGGCCCCAGTCTGACTGCAGGGTAACTATTTATGTATGTCTGTATTTGTACACATCCTGTGGTGTTTATTATACAAATGACGTTAACAAAAATTAAATTTTCTATTGTTGTAAATAAAATGAATGACTGTGGATTTAGAGAGAAGAAAGAAATTTCGTGGGTAAAGTTTTAATTTCATAAAACAAGTCGCATGTTTTTACTGCATGAACATTTTAAGACCAAAATAAGGCATGATTGTTTAGCCGCATTTCTGTTATGAAATTTCATGTAATTTTATGCACGAAACTTTTTCAATTTACTTATAGCAGCGCTAGAAAAGAAAGTGACATACAAAATTAATGAAATTTTTAAACATTTTTGGCAACTTTTGATTTGAGTTGTCTCTCTTCTACAAATTCTATTAAAAAAAAAATTAATTTCATGCAGTTGCTTTAATTAAAAAATACGTTACTAAATACGTTTTTCTTAAGTCTAATATTTTTAAAGTATAAAGTAATAGTATAATAGTATAATAGTATAATAGTATAATAGTATAATAGTATAATAGTATAATATTATAATAGTATAATAGTATAATAGTATAATAGTATAATAGTATAATAGTATAATAGTATAATAGTATAATAGTATAATAGTATAATAGTATAATAGTATAATAGTATAATAGTATAATAGTATAATAGTATAATAGTATAATAGTATAATAGTATAATAGTATAATAGTATAATAGTATAATAGTATAATAGTATAATAGTATAATAGTATAATAGTATAATAGTATAATAGTATAATAGTATAATAGTATAATAGTATAATAGTATAATAGTATAATAGTATAATAGTATAATAGTATAATAGTATAATAGTATAATAGTATAATAGTAAAACAGTATAATAGTTTAATAGTATAATAGTATAATAGTATTAGAGTATAATAGCATAACAGTATAGTAGTATAATAGTATAATAGTATAATAGTATAATAGCATACTAGTAAAATAGTATAATAGTATCACACTGATTAGTCATTATACTATATTATTATATATCATTATACTATTAATTATACTATATACATTATACATTATACTATTAATGGTATAATAGTACAATAGTATAATATTATAGTTGTATAATAGTATAATAGTATAATCGTATAATAGTATAATAGTATAATAGTATAATAGTATAATAGTATAATAGTATAATAGTATAATAGTATAATAGTATAATAGTATAATAGTATAATAGTATAATAGTATAATAGTATAATAGTATAATAGTATAATAGTATAATAGTATAATAGTATAATAGTATAATAGTATAATAGTATAATAGTATAATAGTATAATAGTATAATAGTATAATAGTATAATAGTATAATAGTATAATAGTATAATAGTATAATAGTATAATAGTATAATAGTATAATAGTATAATAGTATAATAGTATAATAGTATAATAGTATAATAGTATAATAGTATAATAGTATAATAGTATAATAGTATAATAGTATAATAGTATAATAGTATAATATTATAATAGTATAATATTATAATAGTATAATAGTATAATAGCATACTAGTAAAATAGTATAATAGTATCACACTGATTAGTCATTCTCATTAAGATCATTTAATGCAATTATTCTGAGTTCATGACAAGTAAGATTTTACAAAGCCTCGTAAGACTAATGAGTTTACGGTTAAATTACATTTTCATATAAAAATTGAGCAAATGTATAAAAAAAATTCTTTAGTAAATATACTCCTGAGTTATAAAATATGTTTAAGTAAAAAAAAAATATATTTATATTTAAAGGCTGATTTGTAAAACTAGTTAACAAAGAAAAAAATTTTTAAGTTTTCCAGCTCTGGAGCTGCTTTTTTTATTATTTTAATTTTTCTTTACCAAACTATACATTTGAAAAACATTAAATATATTTAATTTATAAAGAAAATTAAAAAAATTAATTTGACATAGTTACTTTTATACCAAACAAAGTTTAAATTTTCCAACCCTGGAATCTTTTTAGATTTTTCTGATTCCCTATAAGAAACATAATATTTTTTCTAAAATATAAAATAAAAGAAAAAAAATTATTTTAGTAAAGTAAAAGCACAGAAAAATATTGGTATTTCCCCCAGCTTAAAAGTCTAATTAAATTTTTCTTCTCTTCTTTAGAAACTCACATTAATTAATAAAAATATTTCATTCAATAAAAGAATTGAAATTACTGAACTTAAGCCTGACTAAAAATTAATTGTGAGTAAAAATTCACTATAGTTCAATTAAAATCTAAAAATGTCTCATTATTTTAGTAAAGTAATCTATATTTTCATATACAAAAAAGTTTAGATTTTTCAGAACTGGAATCGGGGGTTTTTATTTTTTTTATTTTTGATAACAATTTTTTTCTTACTGAAACACGAAATAATTTTATTTAACAAAAAAAAAAAAAAAAAAAACAAAATTTAGTTTCAGCTAGTTACTTTAATATACTGAAAAAAAAATTCAAGATTTTCAGCTCTGAAACCTGTTCTTTTATTTTGCTGATTTTCAATATCAGTCTATTTTTGAAAATAAGCGAAATTGGCGACCAACACAGGTTTTAAAAATTATAACTTAATTTAGAGTTCAATGCCTTTCGACTAGAATACACATACATATTTACACATGTGGACATTGGTTTATTTTTTTTAGAAACGTCACAACTCAAAAAAAAAAAACTCAGAAAGTTAGTAAGAGAAAATTTTATTTTTCTTTTCAGAGTTGAGTACACAATATTTCTGTATGAAATTTTAGCTTAAAGTAAATAACGATTCCATTTTTAGAATTTTTTGAGTTATGACATTGTTCAGAGCAATATGTTGAATAATCTTCTTTCCTTATGCCATTTAATATTTCAAAGCCAAATTAAGATCACGTTTTTGCAATAATATTCAATCTTCCAAGTCCCAATAAAGTGCTTCCTCCCTCTTAACTAAAATATTTGTAAAATTTTTCATATTGTTTCCCTAAAAGAAAAATTATAAGATTTGATCCACTTTATGCTTTCCTCCTACAATCCATAAGTTATTAATTAACACCGTAGGCTATTCCGCAACAATGTTGCCAAATACAAATTCAACCAGCCCAACGTGCTCGTATGCAACCATATGCAAAAACAAATAACATTCGTTCAAAGATTTTAAAAAGAAACACATAAATAACCATTAAACGGAAAAAAGTAGCGAACAAAAATAATCATAAATTTTAAGTTTTATTTCACTAGATTTTGTAACAAATAAAACCCCAAAAAAATGTAATAAAATAAATATGTATTAACACAATGGATGGACGCTAAAAGAGCGAGTGAGTGCTAAACAAAATGCTGTAAAGGCCGGCATATTCATGAATGGCGGCGCGCGGTATGATTATAATGATGTTGAATGCAACAAATAAATAGAGTTAAACATGCATAAATATGACGCCATTTAGTCTGGTGATGATGTGATGTGACTCGTGTGATAATACCCCACTAAGTGTTGGCAAAAACTGCCACAACAACAACAACAACGAAAAATAAGACAACAATAGCTACATAAGATATAAATTGAAATATGAACGTGAGATATATTTTCACATTTGGCTTCTACGAGTATATAGTATTTTTAGTTTTATACAAATATCAACCGCTGCTTGTGTAAGATATTAATTGTAAGGCAAACCACTTTTTAAATGCAAGTTTTGAGACTCTGTTTTGCTTTTCTCAAGGGGAAAATGATTTAAAAATACAAACTAGATACATACATATGTATATGTAAATAAACACTGTTTCTAGTGTGAACACTGAAAATAGGGAAGGTAAAACACTAAAATATCTTAAAAAAATGTCTGGTAAAAGTTCAGAAGAAACAAAATCACTTTTGAAATGAAATCAAATGAAAATGTATTGGGCCGGTTGTTATTTAAAGCACGGGAGAATGAAACTCGCCCCGTTTTTCCAGGTTATTGTGGTTAATCTGTATCGGAGTGTGCTCAGTATTTTTATGCAAGATATCATGAGCAGACTTGGGCAATATCAATATCAATAATGTATCTAACATTGATTTCAATTACAATTACATGTAATTATAATTAAGATATTTTCAATTAAAACTAAAAATATACTTGTAATTGAAAAATTTGAATTACAATTAGTTGCAATGACAATTATTTGTAATTTATATACATAATGTACATATATATAATTTGCAATTACTTGTAATAACAATTACTTGCAATTCTTATTGTAATTGTAATTGTAATTGTAATTGTATTTGCAATTTTAATTGTAATTGTAATTGCGATTGTAATTGTAATTGTAATTGCGATTGTAATTGTAATTGCGATTTTAATTGTAAATGTAATTGCGATTGTAATTGTAATTGTAATTGTAATTGTAATTGTAATTGTAATTGTAATTGTAACTATAATTGTAATTGTAATTGTAATTGCAATTGTAATTGTAATTGTAATTGTAATTGTAATTGTAATTGTAATTGTAATTAGGGGACTCAAATACTGGAATTTTCCACTTTCTTGGGGGCAAGCTAAATTATATTTACTATGGGATATTGAGTCCTTGTTATGTTGCGATCTTATAGCAGGTATTGATAAGATTAACCTTAAGGAATTTTTTCTTTGATTTTTTTTTTATTTTTTAACTAATTTCCTAAAATCGGTTTTGGTAAATTATGATGGCCATCTAAATGTTCTTGTGTCTCGTTTTTAGCTTAATGCATCAAGTGTATAGTTTCATCACTATGAATCCAAAGCTTCTGCTCTATATTTTTTTTATATAAATAAAAAGAAGCGAAAGAGTGCCAAAAACTCGCAGAACTAAAAAGAATAGACGGACGGTATGATTGGATTAGTAAATAAATAGTTATGTGCATATTCGAACAAAAGAAATAAGACAGCAAAACGGCAGCAACAGCGAGATAAAATAATAATAATAACAATTTTTTTTTTCGGGTTGGGAAGGTGGAAATGCAGTTACGTATACTTGCCACGTCGTCACTCGTCAGCAAGTTATGTTGGACTCCGCAAGAAAAAGAAACGCCTACCAACTAAAACCACCACCCATCTTCTAAGGGAGAAAACAAATAAAATTTCGTACCATCCCGGGACTGCTCACCGTATTACTTCAGGATGGCCCCTTTTTTTGGCTATCGTGCCTTCATCTATTTTATGCCTCGTCAGGCCCCGCTTTCTCTATAGTGCACTCTCCACTGGAATGTATTGATTTGCATCAAGGTCTCTCTTCTTTTTCCTCAGTAGCTGCTCTATATATCGAGATATGAGGTTCCAATTGTTTTCATGTGCTGTCATAGTTTGTATTATGTTTTCAGCAGTGAGTGGTTTGCCGTTCCAATTCCGCCCTTTCTTCTTGCCATTTCGTACACTCGAAAACAGTATGTTTGGCATCATCTTCATTTGAGTCTCCGTAGATACACTCAGGACTGTTTGCCTTTCCCATTTTGTTGAGGTACTTGCGGAAGTACCCATGCCCGGATAGGAATTGCGTGACATAGTGGTTCACGTCACCGAAACTTCTATTATACCAAATGTGCAAGTTTGGTATTAATTGCGCGGTCCACCGTCCGTATCGCTCATTGTGCCATCTTTGCTGCCAGGTTTGCAAAGTGTGATCTCTTATTGTTTGCGCCGATAGCTGATTTTCCCGCTGGTTTCGTTGTTTCCATTTTTTTCTTCTTTCTTCCACCAAAAGATCTATAGGTATCGTCCCACTAATAACCATAACAGCCGCTTCGGATACAGTGCGATAAGCTGAAGCTACGCGTAAGGCTGCCGTCCTCTGTACCGAGCTCAAGGCTTTTCGACGATGTTTTGCCTGAGTAGCATCGCCCCATATTTCACACGCATAGAGCAAAATCGACTGACTAGTTGCCATTAGAAGTTTCCTCTTGTCTGCGGTTGGACCTCCTGTGTTTGCCATCAATCTGCAAAGAAACAATGTGGTTTGAGCTGCTTTCTTGCTTGCATATTGGATTTGTGACCAGAAGTTCAGTTTGGAATCTAATCTGACTCCTAAATATTTAATTATCTTCTTTGTTTCGAAGGTTCCAAACTGTGTGTCCATATGTATTTCTGTTGGTATGTGTTTTTTTGTTAGCATCAGTAGCTCCGTCTTCTCAGTAGCTAGTCTTAAGCCATGATCTGTCATCCAGGTTTGCGTGCTAATCATAACTTGGTTCAGCTTTCTTTGGGCTTCAACAGCGTCTCGAGCAAGAATCACCCCCGCAATATCGTCGGCGTACCCTACCAGATATGTATCATTTGGCATATCAATGGTCAGGATTTCGTCGTACATAGCATTCCAAAGTTCCGGTCCAAGTACGGAGCCCTGTGCTGCCCCCGCAGTGATTTCCCTTTGATATGGACCACTAGCAGTGTCGTATATTAACATTCTATTTTGAAGGTAGCTACGTATTAATTTTCTGAGATAAGTTGGAATTTTAAATCTGATTTCCAGCGCACTTAATATATCCTTCCATCTAGCACTATTAAAGGCATTTTTTACATCTAAAGTAACTAGTAGAACTATGCGCCTGGAGTGGTGATTTCCAGTTTCCGCAGCATGCACACTCTCTATTACTTCATCTAAGGCTCCAAGCGTAGATCTGCCTGGGCGGAACCCGTGCTGTCGATTTGACAAACCGCCCTCCTCTTCAATGGCTCTAGCTAGTCTCGGATTGATTAGTTTCTCTAGTAATTTGCCCGCAGTGTCCAGCATACACAGTGGCCGGTATGAAGATGGTTGTTCAGGGTCTCCTTTCCCTTTACTTATTAGGACCAACTTCTGTATTTTCCAAGGCCTTGGGAAAATTCCGTTTATCAGACATGCATTGTACATTGTCAATAACAATTGGGGTCGTTCTCTTGCGAGTGTCTTTAGCACCTCAGAAGGTATTCCGTCCGGTCCAGGGGCTTTTTGGTTCTTCATGTTACTTGTTGCCTTAACAAGTTCTTCTACCGAGAACAGAGTTATTTGTTCGTCCTCATTTTGATCTGCATTTCCTGAGTAATTTACTTCATGGCTTGGAAACAGCTCCTTAACTATGTTGTGCATTTTATCTGCCGTTAAGTTAGGCGTATTCGTTCTTGCTCCAAACTTTTGAATAACCAATTTATACCCCAGGCCCCAAGGATCTTCGTTTAGATTGGACCTAAGCTCTTCCCATTTAGCTCTCTTGCTATTTAGAATAGCAACCTTTAAGTGTTTTCTGGCCTGCTTGAATTCTTCGGCTTCGATTACAGCTAGTCCGAATCGTCTGGCCCTTGTGTATCGCCTTCGACATTGGTGACATAGTCGCCTAAGTTGTCCTGTTTCTTCCGTCCACCAGTATGCTGCTTTTCTTCTCTCCGCTGTAACAATTTTAGGCATTGCTGAGTTGCACGCTTCGGTGATAACTGCCATAACCTCGTTGATGTGACTCTCAACATCAACTGATTCCTGCCAGGTTATTGGCCTCTCGTCAACTTTTGCAAGCAAGATATCCCTTCTAAGTTTCGCGACATTCCACTTTTTTGTACCTCTTCTTATATATTCGTTAGTCAGGCTTCTATCTGGTTGTAAGCAGTATACTATGTATTGGTGGTCGCTACCTGTGTAATCCTCTAATACTTTCCATTGACTTATCCTGTCGAAAAATCTATCTGAAACTAGTGTAATATCGGGTATTGAACCCTCGCACCCAGGTCTACAAAAGGTTGCAGTTGTACCTGTATTTGCTACTATTAGGCCCAGCCTTGCAACCATGTCTAGGATCCGTCTGCCTCTGGCGTTTGTGGTTGTTGTACCCCACTCAATTGCTTTTGCGTTAAAATCGCCGGCTATTATCAAGTTTCCTCCAATGGTACGTGCCGTATCTTCAATGTTATCCAGTTTTATTTGGAAGTCCTCTATACTGCAGTTTGGTGTTAGATAACAGCTTATGACTGAATATTTCTCACTACTGACCCAAACAAACCCGTCTCCTTTACCATCTCCTGTTACCTGGAAATTCACAGTATTTGTCATCCATATCGCTGCTGTATTGGAGATATCTCCGTACCACCTTCCATATTTTGGACCATATTGTTCGCTGATTACTGCTAAGTCTGCTCTGTGTTCTAACATAACCTGCACCAGAAGAGCGTCAGCGGTCACACTTCGGTGCAGGTTTGCCTGTAAGATATTCATCATTTTGGTTTCGTTCTGGTGTAGGCTGCGCATCTTGACGTGCCAGGTATATGGTCAACTGATCTCTTGCCTTCTGCGGTACATACACAGCATCTTGGTTGTGCTGTACATTCTTTCATTTTGTGTCCTGCGACTCCGCATCGAATACATAAACCTTCTCCTTTTCTGTCTAGGCCCTTGCAGTTTCGTTGCGTATGACCAGCACCGAAGCATCTGAAGCACCGCTGTACATCTGCGACACACCTGACTCTACAGTAGATCCATCCCACCTTGATTCGTTGTTTTCTCACGTCAGTGGTTGCTGCCTCTCTATCTAGGGTTACAAAAGCTCTGCGTTGCTCTCTGCTATTTGCGTTTGTTAATGATACATTAAGCTCTTCTTCTTTTCCATCCAGGAGATTTCTGATCGCAGCCGATACTTCGTTTGTCTCTGTTAAAGCATCCAGATTTCGGATTTCGATCGTTGTTTTCGTCTTCATATCTGATACGTCTGCTGTGTCTTTAAGCGATATTTTAATTGCTTCACAGAGTTTTTCTTTACTACTACCTTTCGCTACTTCTAAAAGTATAGAACCATTTTGTGTTTTCCTTACGGAACTAATGGCCACTTCCGCTTCCACCTCCGCCGAGTTCATATTGCTAACTGTGTGCTTGATATTGCTAAGCACTTCCGCGTAGCTTCTACCTGCCGTCGGTTTAATTAACACTGCTGCCTGTCGTTTCTTGTAATCTTTTCTATTTCTATTTTCTCGCTTATCGTTCACGCCTTTACCTTTTCTGCTCGCATCACTACTTGAAGCTGGTACTTTGGTTGGTCCTTCTTTTTTGCTCTGTCGTTTCTGGTTTTTAACAACCTGCCATTTCCCTTGAGCATTGTCTTTCACTTTTTTATTTGTTCCTTGAATCGCAGTACTGGTAGCTGCTCTTTTATTGCGAATGGTCACTGGAGTTTCTTCCTCAACTGGTTGTTGCATGTAACTATCGCTTTCTGTTGGGTTTATCAATGCTCTTCTTGTTGCTTCTGCATTTCTGCTACTTTCTGCTTCTTTCCAAATTTTTCTGTAGCTTCCGATCACGTCTAACTGTTCATCTAATTGAGAGACACCATCTTTAACATCTTTGCTTATGTTTTTCTGCCTGTCCATCGCTTGTTTCATTTTTTGGAGAATAGTCCTGCACTTTATTAAACACTCTTCCTCTAAAAGCCTCATTTTTTTGATTTGCTCTTATCGGGGGGAGTAGCTGTCAGAGCTTTGTTGTGACTGCTGATTTAAAGCTGAAATATTTGTCGCCATTTCCATTGAAGCCACAGTGATCTCTTCTTGGAATGGAACCGAAACGTTAGTCTGCTGCTTTGGGTTCGCAATAGAAATAGTCGCAGTCGAAACGCTTGATTCTGTCAAAATTGGTGTCATCAGAATCTTGTGGTTACTTTGGAAGTCTGCTTTGTCTTTGCTTCTGTTGACTGAATAATAATAATAATAATAATAATAATAATAATAATAATAATAATAATAATAATAATAATAATAATAATAATAATAATAAAAATAAAAATTGTTTAAAATTCAAAAACCAGTAAAAAACATGTGGTAACGCCTTTCAGCTATTGCAGCTCCATAAAATATATAAATTTGCTGGGGGGTCTTATTTCTTCTCTCCAAATAGGAAGAGGACGAAGAAAAACTAAACAACTTGCAATTCGTACAATTTTTGTTAGTAGTAGACTTTTTATATTTTGGCGTATGTCTTTCTTTTTCACTTACCTGAATTATATTTTTATTTATCATTTGTTATGTGCCAACACCTTTTTATTTATTTCTTTGGTATTTTCAGTTTTAGCCGTTTTCTATTTCAGTGAAATTTGTTGTGTTGCATGCTGCTGCAGTTAGCATTCACCGTTTTTATTTAAGAGTCTATTTGTAGTGATTTACATGAAACGTTTGAGTTTCTTATTATTTTATATATTTTTGTTTAAATTTGTAAAAGGATTTTCCTGGCTTTTGATGATTTCCCTTAAGCGAAATTTTAAAATACATGCTAAATGAGGTAATAAACTACACTTTAGTGTTTAAATAGAAATATATTTTGGTTGTTTTTCATTATTTTGGCAAGGGAAATTAAAGAAAAACCAAAACAAAATTATTTTTTCACCCTTAAGGTTTGAGCTGTTAATCATTTTAATACGTTTGTCTGCCGCATTGTCTTTATTAGCGAAATTAAAGTCTCATTTTTGCAGCATGATATATGTATTTGTAACAGGTTGAATTGAGTGTAGTTAATTTCGAAAGTAAGAGTAGTTAAAGTCATTAATATATTAAGTCAATTTATTATTGAACTTGCTTGGGGCATCGAAATAAAAAGTTAATATGGAAATGTAAATAACAAAAATTAAAAATTTTAAAAACCCCAAACATATCTAGACAAGATGCGACCGGCTAGACCGATTTTCTGCAAACATGGGTAAGAACCCTCTCGATCAAGTCACTTTCGAAACAGAAAAAACTAAATCAAAATCGGTCCAGCCGTTTGATTTGTACGTGGACACGGACAGACACACAGATACACCGATACACAGATGCATAGAATATGTTAAGAAAACTTTTCAATACTTATCTACTCGTAATAACAAATAATATGAATAAAAATTAAAAAAAAAAGATTTTTTATGTATGCTCGCATATTTTCAGCAAAAAAAAAAAGAAGAATTTTTTCCGAAGTGCGTTTTTCAAGACTTTTACATTTTTGTGTTGACAACACTGTTGTTTGTTATTGCATCCCTTTGGATTTTTAACAGTTGTTTAACAGAAAGTGAAGAGAATATCGGCAATTTGAAAACAAGGATTAGAGCGTAAATGGCCGAAATCGCCTCACTGTGTTGTGAAGTAAAAAATTGACTGCTGAAATTTAAAAGTATTCGAGTGCACTATGGGATGTTTCTTAGGAATGAATGAATGAATTTTAAATCTTATCCGAGTTGGTAATTTAATTCGATTGTCGTATAAAAAAAATAAATATGAGTAATTGAATAAATTTTAGATTTTATGATAGAATATTATAGAACGAATTTGGCTGTAATCGAATAGGTTTAATCGTATTAAGAACGATTGAAAAACGACCGAAGTGAGTTTTTATTTTCAAACGAATAATAAAGTATAAATACAAAAAAAAAAAACGAGTTTGAGATTGAGTTTTAAGTCTTTTAAAAGTCATAATTTCATTCGATTATCCAATCATTAAAAATTTTATGTATGAGTAATCGAATTAATATTAAAATTTATAATTTAAAAAACTACAAATGCGCAATGAATGCTGCTAAAATATATTTAGTTAAAATTTTTTCGATTAATCGAATTAAGCACTAATAATACACTGCGAAAATAAATTTAAAATTTTTATTCGAATAATAAAATTAAATACAAATAAAATCAAATTGGAAAATGAACTTCATGTTACGTTCCATATCTCAAATGATTAACGAGTTTGTTCTTTTATTCGATTATTGTGCAAAAATAAATATTAAAGTATGTATGTTGTAGTTGAGTAACTTTTACGATTTAAAATGGAAAACACAGGACTAATATACAAATAAACAACGAATTCTGCTATAATCTATTGAATTTATTTTTCTTTTTTCGATTAGTCGAATAGAGAACGAATAAAAAACTAACAATATAAATTTTTTTTATTCGAATAATAAAATTAAATACAACTAAAATCAATTGGAAAAATTAATTTTATTTTGTATATGTTCCGTTTCTCAAATTAAAAACGAGTTGGTAATTTTATTCGATTATTGCGCAAAAAAATATTGAAGTATGTAATTGATTAAAGTTTAGGACTTGTAATGGAATACAATAAAATAAAATATAAAAACACAAAGAATACTGATAAAGTCTATTAGGTTTAACTTTTTTTCGATTAGTCGAATCAGGAAGGGATACATATTTATTCGAATAACAAAACTTAATACGAATAAAAACAAATTGGAGAATGAATTTTATGTTATATCTATTCCATTTCTCAAATGAATAACGAGCTTGTTATGTTATTCGATTATTGTGCGAAAAAATATTCGCGTAGATGAATAAATTTTAAGTTTTATACAATTTCTAGAATGAGTTACATGTATCAAATTTTATTGGAAAATAAATAAAAAAAGATTATTCGAATATTAAAGTAAAAAAAATATGTTCGAAGTTTTAGGCGCATCAGAAAAGAAAAATTATTCGATTAATTGAATAAATTTTAGATTTTATACAATTAATAGAATGAGTTGGATATAATAAATTTGATTGAAAATTAAAATGAAAAAAAATGAAAAAAAAACTTTATTCGGGCATTCAAGTTAAAAAATCGAAGGCAAACATTAGGCGGATCAGAAAAGCCAAATTATTCGATTAATTGTATAAATAAGGATTTTATACGATTTTTCAAAGAGCTGAAAACAACAAATTTCATCGGAATAATGATTAAAAAGCTACAAAAAAGATTATTCAAGTAAAAAATTAAAAAATAAATTCTTAGTCGGACCAGAAAAAATCTAAAAAATTCGAATAATAGAATGAAAAGCAATTAAAAAGAGTATAGAGAACAAATTAAATGAATTTAGAATTTTAAGCGATTGTTTATAGCAGTACACAGCAAAATTATTCCTGCAATAAACAACTTTAATTGAAAGTAAAACTAAAAACCAATTAAATATGCAATTAAGTAAATTAAACTTTGTAATCAATTACATTTTTAAACAAAAGTTTATTTAACTTAAAAACCTTTTTAATTGATTTTAAGTTTTATTTGCAATTAAAGTTGTTTATTGTTTATATTTTAATTTTAAACAAAAGTTTAATTGACTCGAATATATTTTTAATTGATATTTGGTTTTATTTTAAAATAAAGTTGTTTGTTGCAGGAATATTTTTTTCTGTATAATGAGTAAAAATTTTGCTTATAACTTATTTTCGGTTTGCTTGAGCTAAGCAAAATATTCAATATAATACACCAGCTGGAAAAGGGAACTTCTTCTAATATGCGATGCCTTAAAATTCCAAAATAAAATTTATAAAATAGTAATTTTAAATACACACAAAAAAGTAATATGAATGATTTTGTAATATTAATTAAAATATTTGTAATATCAATTAAAAATTTAATTAAATTTTTACCTATAAACAATTTGATAATATCAATTAAGTTTTTCCACTCAAATTAATTAATACAATTAAAAATTTAATTAAATCAATTAAATTTTTTATTGAAAATATTGGTGAATTGGTGAATACTTTTTTCTGTGTACTGAATTATATATATTCTCAAGTATAATACAAAATTATAGGTGTGCATGACATTAAGAGTGCCAGTTCCCATAGTGCATTTTTTTAGCTTTAATTAATTTTTTTTATTTGAAATACACACCAAATCAAAACACAGAGATTAAATTATGATAGAAAAATTAATGGAATTATAAAACATGGAGATTCTTAAATTTCCATCAATTCAATAAAAATGTGATACTTGTACAAGATTTTCTTGTTATTTTATTAAATAAATAATCAATTGAAATAATCAAGTCACATATCGTACATAAAATAAGTTAGGCGTATGATTGTCTTGTATTTTGAGTGTTAAATTACTTCGTAAAAATAAATAATATTTCTTATGATAAAATTTATTATAAGCATTAGAGATTTTAAGCTACAGATAATTGTTTAAGATGTTTTGACATAACGTCTACTATCCAGCAAAAAATTTAATTTGCTGGAGTTTGTAATCGAGTTTGGAACTAAGCATTTTTGGTGGAAGCACTTCCCTACTGGATTACCAACTTAATGATATTAACAAGGAGTGAGACTAAAATAATCGATTCTTGAGAAATACTTAAATTTTTCTATTTGTCAACATATTCACGTAATCTATTAAATCTAAAATAATCATCCTCCTCATTTATCAACTTGTACATCATTTTTTTAAGTTTTATGTAATGTGATTTGTAAGCGGGTAAAGACATTTGGTAATCAGAAAAGTAAGTCATTATATGGCAAGTAGTTCTGATGGTAATGTGTAATTTTTTGCTGGGTAGTTTTTGGCTTGTGGGTTTTTTTTAGCTAAAAAATTATTTACCGCAAACTTTTATTTAATAAAAAAAAGGTGTGTCTCCCACATTTTATGTCTACTCAATTATTATTATTTCATGCATTTTTTACATATTTCTTTTATTTATATATTTATGGTTTGTATAGTTTTATTTTTTCTTTTTACTATTATAACAAATATACTTCAGCACATTTTACTACTGGTGTTGAAATTGTTAGTTTGAATGGGATGATGAATTTCTCATTCAAGATTTGAATGTGTGACAGTATTTTTTTTTTTAAATAAATATTTACAAATGCTTGACTTATTTGTACAAAATGTGAAAAGTGGGAAATGGGTTAATGCATTTGAAAATATTTCTTTAGGTTAATAGATATTGTTTGGCATACGTAACAATAAAGTATTGGTAGCGTTTGAAGAAATTTAAATGTTCAGTGGCATGTTAAATGAGTTAAATGTTTGCTGGTAAATATTTATGGCATATACGAGATACTTTTTAAATATAATTATACAGTAAAGCAATATATTTTCACAAGTTTTATACCTTAGTGTTTTATTCAAGAACCACTAGCTGTGCACGCCATATTTTCAGACGTTTTAAAAGACTAAAACAAAATAATAACCAGTAAGCGCAATGATTGTCATGCGAGTTTTAGTTCGAGTTCACAATAACCAATAACCTAAGCTATGTTAGGCTGATGGTAAGGAAGGATGAAATTTCGACTCCAGCTCACTTGGTTCCAATACAACGATCCCTTTGTGCTACCTTTGTGTGAGTTGAATAGAAGATAGTGATGGCGGGTGATATGGAAGGGATAGTGTTAGAAAAGACAGCTGGTGATGGAAGAGATAGAGGAAAGCTTCATTCTTTTACCACTCTGCTTTTTTGTTCGATTTTTTAATAATACAATGCTGCAGGGCTTCTGTACCTGGATTCCGTTGCGAACCGAAAATCGTAATATTTATTGACATATTAACTCGCTTGCGGTAGCGATAATGTGATTCCGTAGCTTCTTTTTAACGATAGACTCCAGCTTGATCTTACTCAGCATTTAATTCAATATTAATTATATGGTATCTCTGTATAGAAAATGTGAAAATAAGCGAAAAGCACAAAGAATAATAAAGAAAAACTCAATGAATTTGATCGTGTGATTTAATTTTATTTTTATCCAACCGACAGCGAATATCGTGAAAATATGTTACTGAATAGCAAATTCGATAAAATTTCGTTATATTTATTATAGCGATACGATTATCGTAATAAAAGTTACTGAATCCAGGTACTGCAATGAGGCGTATCAAATTTTAAAGCTGTGGTTAGTAGTAATTTTACTGGTTAGTTTACTCCGCCGATCATTATACTGCAAAATACCGACGAAGGACATTAGGATTAGCATCCGCTGAAGCCGGTGCACTTTAGTGAGCAGTGAGTCTATGCCTTCATCACTAGAAAAATTCATGGTGTTATTATTTAATGGCTGTTGGACACCGTTCTCGAACTTAAAACCTTCGTTTTTGTAATCAACGTGCTAACTATTTCAGCCAACGCCACACAGAAAAAAATAGACAAGAACTATTTTCAAAAAAACCATGTTATTGAATAAAATTTCTAAATTCAATAATATTTATCGTTAACTTGAATATTGTATTTATCAATTCCGCGCATTTTAAAATATCATTTAATTCACTGCTGGCCAGAGAAGCGCCAGAGTGCCGAACATCAATCGGCTTTTTGTACAAATGAATGCACATTAGTGATGAGCGATAGCGTGATTTTTTAATAATGTTGCTCCTTGTGAACGTGATTTTTAAATCGCTGTTCTTTTAAACTGTGACTGTGATCACAGTTTAGCAATATTTTGTTTGTAGCAGTTCTGTTATTTTGAGAAAATCTAATAAGAAGAACAGCAGTGAAATTAAACAGTGACTGTGATCACGATTTAACACATTTTAGCTCTTCTGCTTTAAAAGTATTTATTAGTATTGGTGTCTTGATAAATACTAATAAGAAGAGCGACAATAATAAACAATTAGCAATCAACCCCATCCATACATTGAGAATTGTCGTATAACAGGCAGAGAGACAATAAAATTGCAAATATAAAAATGTGAGCTGTACATAGTTGCCAGAAAAGACGATTTGACACGATTTGACGATTTGTTCTTGACAAAAGCTGAATGTATAAAAAAAAATTAATGTGGTAGCTTCATTTACTGTAAAGTAAGCATACAAGAACATTCACAGTTAGTATGAAAGAACTATATTTTCAAAACCTGTTACTTGATAAATTCAGTCACAGTTGTGATATGTGATTTTTCAATCGCTGTGAAAAAGTAACAGGTTTCCAAATATCGCTCAACTCTAATGCACATACGCTTATACAATTTTCTCGGTTTTCTCTCTGTGGGCAGCATTGATTTAATTTCATTTGTTTGTGTTGGTGTTTTCCTTGCTTGTTGATTGACTCAACCTGGTCATGTGCTGTTGTTGTTGTTTATTTGATTGCTCGTGTTGTATAAGTGTGAATTCGGACAAGAAGCCGAATAACGCCGTGGCTTGTTTTTTTTTTTACTCAACAAAGTTATTTTTAAATTATATCAACACAATGCTCACATAAGAAATCATGTTTTGCTTCTATTCATTATTTGCTTATTCAACAATGATTTGCTGAGTGGTAAGTGCGTTAGTTTATTAGTCAAGAGCTTGCCGTTTCGACTCATCCCAAACACATTTAGTTTTAATAGCAGCCAAGCAAACGCAAACAAAAAGGGGTTGAAAAATGTGACATTCATCCACACACACACATACATTAACAATTATTACTGAAAATAAAATTTCAGTCAACAACTTTTTTCTTGGATTCATTAAATTTCTTTATTGACTAATACCTGATTTACATTAAGCATTTTTTTCATGAAATTAGTTGAATGAAAATTTTTTATTTGTCAGTAGGAGGCCTGGAGGAGCAAGTTATATCAAAAAAGTTGGCAAAAATATATCAGAGATTCATTCTTCGCTATTTTTTATAATTATAACATTCTCTTTTATAGCGCTGCAATAAGCAAATAGAAAAAGTTGCGTGCAACAAAATTCATGAAATTTCATGAAAAAATGCTTAATGTAAATCAGGTATAAAAAAAAAAATTTAATAAACGTGCATACAATTTTATTTATCAATAATCCAAAAATCGTCACCACAGAAAATTCGAAAGATTTTTTTATTGAATCAACGACTTTCGTATTCAAATATCAAAATCATTTTTTTCTGTGCACCCTCTGCCTAAGTTAAATAAACAATAAAATAAAATGACTACATTATATTACTTTAATGTTGTTTCAACTTGATTTAACTTTGATTTAACATGATTCTTCATTTTGTTTGAATAGTACTGGAATGTTAAATCAACATGAAATAAAGTGTATAAAATTCACGTAGTTTCAACTTGAAATAACTTTGATTCTGAGCTGCCCAAAGTATCTTCTTATATGAATGAATACACATATGCGAACACATTTCTCTCGTGTTTCTCTCAGTGGCCAGCAATGCTTTGATTCAATGTGGCTCTAAGTTTTTATTTAACAGTACTGGAATGTTAAATTAACATGCAGCAAAGGTATTTCAAAAGGAAAAGTTTTCTTTGTACTTTACTGGTAATCATGTTGAATTAACATGAAACACATATGAAGCAAAATCATTGCCGACATATATAAACTTAACCTTTATTACGAAAATTTATATATGAAAATTTTCTGTGTATATAAAACCATTAATCGTTAATCATGCATACTTGGTTTTTGTTTTCTCAGCTTTTGTCATTTCAAAAGGACTTTTATATTTTTTAAGGATTCTCTTTTAATTTTTTTCAGGTTAAGATTACATATCTCTTAAGCTTTGTAGATAATAAGGAAGTTTCATAAAATTGTTTAGTTTACTTGCCCTGAACAAAAATATAAAATTCAGCTAATGTTATCATTCGTTAAAGCTGGAAATGATTGTATTTTTATTGTTCTTACGCATACTTATCCATTTGCATCTTGTTTTTTATGAATAATAAAACAAATATTACTGCTGACAAAATGCTTTAATTGATTCGAATCTTTTGCAAAACGTATTCATATTGACTTGCTGTCGCTACTGCAGCTGAAAAGGCTGCTGGTAAAATCATTAAAAATGACAATCATGTTTCAACTTTATTCATTTACTTTTTCGAGTATTGTTTGTCTAAGAAATCTTGTGCTGTTGCAAAAAAAAAAAAAATATGATTCAAATTTAAATTTTCAAAATTTTTTTTGGTCTACCAAATATGGCTTAAATATTCAATTGCAACAAAAGGAGTTATCTATAAGACTTCTGTATTCATTGTGTTATTCTAGATTGATTTAGTTGCTCCCTATATTAGAATCAAAACTTCTTAAAGACCTTCGCCTCGAATTTAGTATAAAAAAAAATATTTAAAAGCAAGCAATAGCTTAAGCCATTTTATGCTGTAATTATAAATTAAAATAAAAATGAAAACTTAAATTAAAAATAAAAAAAAAAAGAAATATGTTTTGTGCAATTTATCTCAGCACATCAAATATTTTCCTAACCATTTGAGTTATTCGATTTTAGATGGATAAAACCTAATTTATTTCTTGATACGACTATTATTATAAAAAAATACAAAACGAATCATCATTATATTAAACAAATGCTCGTATAACCAACCATCAAGGTTAAATTTAGTTAACCCAAATAATAATTGCAAAATAATTCCACACAACTTTAGTTTAGTTCAAGACAATTTTGTTCAATAGCATTCATTCATTCATTCAATCACTCATTCTCGCATTTGATGGCAAGCAGCACGATCAAGATGCAACAAACAGCATTGAACCAACCAACAAATTTATGTTTAAAACAAAAACAAAAATAAATGTTTTTTTTTCTGCAAAAAAAAAAATAAAAGAATTAACGAACTGCATGAAAATTAAAGTTTTTAGTTTTTATGAATTTTTAATATAAAATATTTATTAGTTTTTGAAAGGCAAAGCGAAAAACTTTGAAAAATATGAAATAAAAAGTGAAGGTATATGTAATAAATTTGCATTTTCATATCAGAAAATCTTAAAAAGATCTGCAACATAAGTTCAGAATACTTTTCAGGCAGTGAGTCATGATTTGAAGGTAAAACAATTTTTTTTTTTGGAAATCGTGTTTTATCACAAATACTAAAGCAATTTACTTATAATGAGTGACAGAGGTCATCAGTGTTATCAATTAGTAACAGTTTTGAGTGACCAAATGACCAAAGTTCTCTAAGTTAGCAACAATATTTGCAGGTAACATATTTAATTATCAACAGTAGAATCTCGATAATGTGACAACTTAAAGAAGTGAATTTCTTTGCTATTCGTTGTTTCTAATAGAGATTTTTTACTTGTTTTTTAATTGATTCGAATAATCGTTTAATGTTCGAGTAGAAAAATAAAACTTTGTATTCGTAATTTATTTCAGCAATAATTATGCATACGAATAATCGATTAAGGCTTAAACATTATTAAATTTTTCAAATGAAGCTCTTTTTAGGGTACTCGCCAAAATAAAAAGCGCCTAAGTGAAAAATATATATCATCAAAAATAAGAAATTCGCCAAAATGAAAAAAAGGTCACCAAAAAGAAAAAAGCGCGACTAAAATTTACAGTGCAAAGGATTTTTAGAAAAAAGTTTTTCATGTTGATCAAACAATTTTTAAGTTAAAAAATTTGTAGACCCTGGCGTAGTCTTGAAATTCTTAAATTTTACTTTTTTGCGATATTTTAAGTTTTGTGATTCCAGCGATGTATTTATGAATATTTTTTTATACTGAAAAAAACTAACAATTAAAATATTTCAATAAAAAAAAATTATCAAAACTTTAAATTGCTTTCAACTACTTAAATCACCAAATCAATTACTACTCGTATGCAGCGTTGCCGTTTTGGTTACTTGTAACCAAAATTGGTTACTTTTTTTTTCCAATGTGTACTTGTGTACTTTTTTTCCATTTTGGTTACTATTTTTCAACACAAAAATAACCACTTTTTATGCACATATGTACATATGTGGTATGCTAAATTTGCATATAACTAATTATCTTGATAAAAGATCACAATTTAAGCGTTTTTACTACGTTGTAAAGACAACACTGGATAATCAGCATAGCGTTTAAAAAAATACATGTCTGTCTCTGAACATATCAAGCCTGGGGGGCAACTCTTTTGTTTCGAATTACAGAGTAGACCCGCTGGTTTCAAAAATGAGATGCATTCATGGTTGCAAAATCTTTAAACGTCAAACACTATGTAAAAAGTTTAAAGCGAATTTTTTTATTTAAGTTTGAGAGCGTAATGGTAGGTACAGACTTAGCAACGTGTTTATGCAACTAGGCAGATTGCATTGTCGGTCGCATAGTGTGTAGTCTTTTTTATAGTTGCATTCGAAGTTGCTTTCGAAGTTTCGAAAATATCAAAATGTTTTGATGTTTATGGGTTGCATTGTAGGTTGCATAGTCTGTATCAAAATATGCAACATGAAATATAAACGTATTGCGTAAACACATTGCAAAGTGTGTATCCACTATAACAAGCAGGGAACGAAGCCGATCGGCTGTGAGTCGGCTAACAGCCGCCGCTGGCAAATTTTCTAAATTAGAAGTAAGTGCTGATATGGCCATAGCTGAATTTTGGGACGCGGTTTCAAAACATACATATGGATTGAACGAAAAATGTTTTTATGATTTAATTAATTTAATATAAAATTTAATATCACTGCCACACAGCTGCTGAAAGGATATTTTCGCAGCTAACTCTAGTTAAAGCTAAATATAGGAATAAGCTCAATTTTAAGGCTGTAAACTCAAAAATGCAATCTAAAGAATTGTGCATCAATCGAAACAATTCCCATTATGTTTGGTCTGCCAAAGATTTGTTTTAATATTAACAAACTTAACTTTATCTATACAGTCTTGTGTTTTGATAACGAATGTAATTAAATTACATATTATTTGTTGTTACTAAAGACATTTTTTGGTTTGGAATTTCTAATAAATAAAATAGATGCACAGTTGAATAAAGATGCTTGTTTTGTAAAGATTTTTGTTTGAGGTTTTCAAACTTATTATTAGTATTAAGAGTCTTACTATAAACATACGGAGTTTGTTTACTAAATTCAAAAATTTTGTGGGTTGAAGTCTACTGACGAGTTCCACAAGCGGGAACGAAATGCATATAGACAAATGCTTAACCATAAAAACAAGCCAATTTTTGAAATTTCTAGTAATTTACCTGAAGTATTTTTCTTAAAAAATTGATTTTATTGATTGTTAATTATAATAAGATATACTTTTAAAACTGAAATACAAATTTATATTATATGATTTTATATATTAACATATGTATGTAAATATATTTTTCAACTGAACTACAAATAAAACAGTATTTTAAATACATAAAAATTTTGGTTACTTTTTTTCTGCATTTGGTTACTTTTTTTTTGTATTGTGGTTACAAAATTATTTTGGTCGTGGTAACGCTGCTCGTGTGATCTAAACCAAACTTGTGGTAAAATTTATTATGATTATGAGTTATTGGAAATGTTTATTTTTGTAATGGAGCATAAAGTTTTTGTGTTGGTTGAACTAAAAAAACAAAGATAACTAAATATACAGTTTGCTTAATAGATTTGAACAAAACTAGAAGTTTCTCGTAAAAGGGCAGCACTTGGAGGTTAATAATTTACTTATGTTCTCTAACTGTTGCTTCTAAGTTACTTCGCATCCATGAGAAATATTCAATACAAATTTATATTAATGGTTCAGAATATTCAACATTTCTGTATCCATAAACACAGACTTTTATTACTTAAGCTTAAGCTGCACTATATGAAATATTTGTCGATCCAAATGAAAATAAGTGGCTCCAAGGAAGTTTTTTTAACCAAAAAAAAAAAATAATAACAACATTATTATCAGTATGATATTATGCAAACACAACAACACTGACATCAATTTTCATTACAAATTGAGTCATTTAATTTATTTATGACCGATGAAAGAACAATTTTCAACTTCAGCTTTAACTTCCGCATTTATAAAGATCAACTTACAAGAACTGACTCTCCAAGCAAGCAACAACAAAACACATACAGCCCAATAAAAGATAAAAACAAAAACAGCAGTTACAACTACTTACTCGTCAGGGTTGCCGTTGAAAATTTCGAAAAAGTATCATAAAAAGGGTATTTAAGAAAAGAAAGGGTGAAGAAAAGGGTATTTTGTAGTAAAATAGGGTCAAGTTTTTTGTGAACAAAAATAACATTTATTTCAATTTAAAAAAAAACATGAATTTTAACAATTAATTAAATACACTAGAATAAAATAAAATTAATTAACATACATACTTTAATTGTGAATCAATTTTAACCCTCTAATTGGCCAGATCGTAAAAATGATCGGATGAAGCTAGTACATAATTGTTTTTCAAAGTGGATATAGTCAAAAGAACCGTAAGTTTTAATTTACAGGTGAAAAAAACATTAGAAACGAATGCCAGGTAAATAATAGTGAAGACCGTCTAAACGGTCTTGCCGGTTTGCAAAAATTTTATTTACAAAAAGTTTTATTACGATTGAAGATGAAAGTAAGTTAAAATGCATATTTTTTAAATGAGATGCTCCCAGAAATAATTTGCATTTGGAATCAGGGATTTGGGTGTCAGATTTTTTTTTTTAATATTTTCACCATTTATTGGCTTATGTATCGACCAAAACAGTAAAATGGTCGACACCATCGAACCGAATATCGCTAACTGGACGAACAGCACTTTTTCCAATACCTGATATGCTAGACTGTGCTTTGTCCAATTTTTTAGCATATGAATGCCCTACGGCATATTTACATTTTGTTAAACTGATACAAAAGGATAAATTAAAAAAAGGGTCATAAAAAGTGTCATTGGCACGAAAAAGGGTCAAAAGTGATACTTTAGTGTCACAACGGCAACGCTGTTACTCGTACATATCTACATGCATACACACACACACATACAACACAAAGTAGTACACGCATACATACATACACACACATACTAGTACTTATGCAAGTGTGGCAACAACATATTTTAAGAAATTATTGCATAAATGTTAAATTGGGTCAACAAATGTGCAGCGACAACATGCACAATACCGAGTAATTTTTGCCTTTTTTTTAAGAGAAGAAATAAGCAAAAAAAAAATAAAATATGTTTAACAAAAACAAAGAATTTTTACTTATAAAAAGATCATAAATTATAGCTATAATTGCTTTTTTTATTGGAAAAAAGAAATTGAACATAAATTATAAAAAAAAAATAATTTTTTTTAGAGAAAATGTAAATTTTTCATCATAAAGGAAGGCTGTCCAAATTTTAATATAATTTTTTTTGGCGACAAATTTCAATTTCTTGGTCTTAACATAAATAAATAAAAATTTCACAGAATAACACTTTCATTAATATTCAAAAAAAAAGTATTAAATCTTATGTCGTCCCTTTTTTGCATTTAATATATGTAAGTAAATATATTTTTTTTTATTTTTTTCTCTTAAACTTTTTCGCGTGTTCAACATGTGTCTGTTTTTTTTTTGCGAGAAGAAAAAAGATGTCTTTAAGAAATTTGCAATTTTATCTCTTGATTAAAATCAATTTCTCCAATTAAAGTGTATTGAACGTTTTGTACGCATTCGGTGACAATATAATGGGCATTTGGTGATTTACACACTTTTTCCTTTTATTGTGACAAGCGCATGCATGCTAATGAGCCTTTGTAGTGTTACACATTTTCTGCTCTGCAATGTGGGCAATTTTGAAAGAGTTACACTGCAAATATGGTACTTATTTGTATATTTTTGTAATAAAATAGGTTACACGCAAAGAAAAAATATGGTTAAGGTAACCATAATCATACAGCAATACACTATGATGGATTTATATGGTTGCAGTCAAATCATGTTATTGTTAATAGAAAAGCAAACTTTAAGTAAGATTATTATCTTAGTTAATAATAATACTACTTACAAAAACAATGAACAATGTTACACCTAATCTTATTATTATAAATATGACAACACTATTGTTAGGTGTCACTAAAATATAATTGAGACTCACCATAACATGTTCTAATATTATAATAATATTGTTAAATACGACCACAGTATTATTTAATACAACAATACTATTTTGTTTTGCGTGCACTAACGATAGTTTACAGAACTGACAGAAGGTGTTTCTGAAAGATTTTTTTAAATACTTAATATAGTATGGTTTTGGATAACATTATATTGTTATTTATTTCATATTATTAACCCCCGACTGTCCGTGTCCACGTACAGGCCAAACGGCTGGACGGATTTTCAATCAAGATGACTTGATTGAGAGGGTTCTTAGCTATGTTTGAAGAAAATCGGTCCAGCCGTTTAGAAGATATAACATCTTTTCTGAAAAAAGTCGGGGGTTTTTTAAATTTTTCATTTTTGTTATTTTTAAATAATAATACAAATTATTATTTATTATTATTATTATTTTTATTAAAATTATGTTGTTAAACTCTAACCACATCGCGGTTTCAATGAATATAATAATGTAATTATTAAATTCAAACATTACTCTGTTTTTTCGTAACGCAATTAATGTTTAAAATAACAATAACTAGTTTTCAACGACCACACATTTGTTTCAGAGAACATAATATTGTTTTCTCAAACATTCTACAGCCATATCTTTTCTTTGCGTGTATTAGAGGAGTAGAAGAACAAATATTTAAAAAGAAGCTGAAGTAGTTAGCACTTTGACTACAAAATCGAAGGCCCTGGGTTCGAGCCCGGTATCCAACAGTCATTAAAATGAGGTTTGAGGTGGCATTGGCTGAAGTAGTTAGCACGTTGACTACAAAACTGAAGATCCTGGGTTCAATATCTGTATCCGACAGTCATCAAAATAACAACACCACGCATTTTTCTGATGTGCTTGTGTCCTTTGTATCAGTTATTGTGGGAAAAGTTCAAGTGATGAAGGCATAGTCACTGGTCACTGAGCTATACCGACTTCAGCAGATGCTAATCCTAATGTAACATCAGAGCAGAGCGCCCTCCTTCGTCGGTATTGTGTAGCAAAAATCATCGGCGAAGTAAAATAACCAATAAAATGGCTACTAAACACAGCTTCAAAATTAATACGCCTCAATTAACACCAGAAGGCGCTGCAACACTGCATTATTAAAAAGCGTGCAAAAAGCAGAGTTGTAAAAGAATGAAGCTTTCTTCTAAATATCTCTTTCTTCACCACCTGTCTTCTATCACTATCCCTTTCCTAAAAGAAGGTAACACCTAGTAATAGTAGTAGGCATTAATTGCCTGAGTGTTACTTCTCTTTAAAAAAAAAAAAAAAAAAAAAAAAACAACACCATGAATTTTTTGATGTGCACTGGTGCCCTTTTGTAACAGTTGTTGTGGCAAAGTTCACGTGATTTCAAGAAATACAAATCCTATTGTAATATCCTTCGTTGAGTAGCAGAATCATCGGCGAAGTAAAATAACCAATTTAATGGCTACTAAACACAACTTCAGAAAAACTTAATACGCCTCATTAAACACCAGAGGCGCTGCAACAGTGCATTATTAAAAAAAGCTTTCCTCGATCTCTTCATTCACCATCTGTCTTCTCTATCACTATCATTTTCCTAAAGAAGGCAACACCCAGTATAAGTAGCAGGCATTCATTGCCTGAAGCTATGTACAGACGGTTGTCAGATCTTACAATATTGCCAGTAAAATGTGCTAAAAATTTCTTACAACCATGTGAACTGGCAATTTTTGCCAGACGCCGTTGCTAGAAAAAGCATTGTCAGTCCATTGCAAGACTAGCAACTGACAACAAATTGTCAGACATCTTACAATCGTGTGAACACATTGTAAAATTATTGCCAGATATTTGTCAGACATTTTAATATTGTCAGATGTGCGAAGTTCATGCATCTGACAATGGCGTCATTGTAAGATAATTCTTTCTATGGGCAACACTGCACACGCTTGATTTTAAATAAAAAATTTATAATAAAATATATGCAGACAAAATCATTGCAATTGCTTCTTTATGGTCCATAATAATTTATACTTTCACTTTTCACATTTAACACAAACACAAACGGTAAATATTTAACAATTTCCAACAAATGGTTTAAGTCTGGCAACGCATAACAACAGATCTAACAATTTGTGCATATGACAACCGTGTGAACTGACAATTTTTCTACTGACGATTTTGTCAGATGAATTTATTGTCATACAACCGTCTAGCAATAAATTGTAAGATTTTCTGACATCCGTGTGAACTGACAAGAAATATTGTGCTGGCAATTTTCGATTGCCAGTACATTGTCAGCACATTGCCAGATCTGACAATATTGTAAGATCTGACAATCGTCTGTACATAGCTTGAGTCTTACTTTTCTTTAAAAAAAATGCTATTTAAACCGGATGTTTTATATTTTATTCAAAAGTTTTGAGGACTGGAAATGGTTGCTAATAACATAATTGTATTATTCCAAAATACAGTTTATAAAATTTATACTGACCTATTGGTATTTTTCGATTAAAGAAATTTGATTCAAAGAATTCATTTTCTTATTCACTCACCTCTCTGTATTTAAGAAATTTTTTTTTGCTCTTTAATATTTTTTTTAAATAAATGAAGAGATATTTACAAAAGAGAACTTTAACAAATATCAGCTGTTTCTTATGACAATTTATTCACCCACATCATAAGCCTTGAAATTTACGAAAATGGCTCATAGTGCGCCGTTTTACAAGCATCTCTTTTTGGACCTTCTTATATACCAAAAGAAAAGTTTAAATTTTCCAACCCTGAAACCGTATATCTTTAATTTCTCTGACTTTTCTTACTAATTTAATACTTTCTAAAATATATATTTTATTAATTAACAAAGAAAAAAATTTGATTTATTTAGTTAAAGTTAGAAAGTAAATTGGATTAAAAACACACTTTTGTTTGACAAATTCATTTTTATTGAAACTCATGTAAAGTAGAAATATGGGAATTAAGGATGGAATATGATATTGGGAAACTGTCCGATGTATGCTATTTACACAAAATTTTTAACCATATTTTGCAACAAATCTTTGCTTATCTTGTCAATGCAGGGACCAGTTTAATTTTTAGGGCGTCAGTTAATTCTGGTTTTTTCACATAAGCCCGGTCTTTCAAATTAAAATTTAAAAATTTCACAATTAAAATTCCCAGTTCAAGAGTATAGCGTTCTATGGCTAAAATTTCCCAAATTTTTCACTAAATAAATGTCAAAGGATGGCAGCTCAATTTTTGACATTTCATCATTTGACAGACAATTCATTTCCTAACCTCAAACTTGCCCACCCTTTTCTGTTTAATTATAGAGAAAACGAAAAAAATAGATTTAGTGGTTAATTTTTATAAAACAAAAAAAAGTTCCATTTTTCCAACCCTGGAAACGTCTTCTTATTATCAATTTAATTTTTACTGATATATACAATAGGTTTAATTAATAAAAAAAATAGTTTTAGATGGAAACTTTTATATATGTGACAGCGCATAGAGAAAGGGACCTAAGGGTAAAAAAAAAAATCAATTATCACTTTTTTTTTGATGTGGACAACATCTGAGCATCAAATGAGACCGATCCCATGCCCCAAAAGTGTTCCCTCCAAGAGATATGCGCGTTTAATGATGTGATAGTACACCAAAGATACACGTATTTAAATCTTTAAAATGGCTCTCCTGAACAAAACCGGTTTTTACCCTTAGGTCCCTTTCTATTTTGCGCGTCACATATATAAAAAAATGAAATTCCCAACCCTGCAATTGTCTATTTATTTTTTGTATTTAATGCCAATTTTATTCTTTATGATATATAAACTAGGTTTATTAAACAAAAAAAAAAAAAAAACAAAAAAAAAAAAAACAAAAAAAAAAATATTAGTTTCAGCTACTAGTTACTTTTATATAGCAAAAGAATATTAAGTTTTCCAGCTCTGAAACCTTCTCTTTGATTTTGCTGATTTTCAATACGAGTTGAAACATTTCTGACCCACTAGTCCAAGACCGAAGTCGAGCTGTACTGGGAGATTCGGAGAACCGATTTCAGCTACAGACAGATGGACGAACGGACGGACAGACGGACATCGCTTATTCGTCTTCCCTATTCAGAAAGACCCAGATTATATATATACTTTATGTATTGCATATTAATATTGTAGAAACTGAACAAGGAATGACAAACATCTATATACCCTCTACTATTTTTGATATCGAATCGAACGACTATAGTAAAATTATAATTACTAATGGAAGCAATCGCTATCTAACAATGTAATAATTATGGTTCGATATCCAATGCCATAATTTAAAACTGAGAAAATTTGATCGAATCAGCTCGTTATCGAAAGCAACGATCAGACCCCAGATTTGTAACTTTTTTGTTCACTTGGATGTCGTACCATAGTGCAAAACCAATTATGAAGTTTTTGCTTTAACAATTTAAATGAAATACCAAAACCCGACACAAGATCTGCGTCAGCTTAGGGTACTTTTGAAAATTTCTTACAAAACTTCATAAATCCACTTTACTGTTCGTTCGTTCGCTGTTGTATATAAAATTGCATTTAAATTATTGCAAGAAAACTGCCACATTTCAATTGATATGCATCTGTTTTGTTTTTCTGCTGTAATTTATAATATAAAAAATATATATATGTACATTATTAACGTATATATGTGTGTGTGTATATATGTATATCCTTCTGTTTTGCAGTTGTTCTTTTGTGAAAGATAATGGCAAATTCAACTTTAGACCAACGCACTGTTGTATGTCTTTTGTATGTTATGCACTACACTCCTCTCCCCCGTTAGTCGGGCATTTGCTAAAATTCAGTGGCAAAATGTTAAGTATTATGAAAATAAAATATACTAATAAAATAGATGACGATAGCAACGACTCAAATAATGAAGATGAGTGTATTGATCGTCTTATCTTTGCTTACATACATACATGGAGTGTAATTCATTTACTTCTCTACTTTAGTAATGATCTTCTAAGTATGAAAAGTTTTCCTTTAATACACTCATAAGAAGAACCAACTGTCTCGCATCTATCTAGTTAGTAAAAATAGAGGGACATCAATTGAAATAATTAAAAAGAAAAAACGAAAAAACAAAAGAAACTGCAACTGCAATGAAATATTTTATTGTGACTCTGTTAAAAAAGCAAGACGCCTTTGCCATATACATTTCTTCCACGAGTGTGTATAAGCTTAGTCCCAAATCACACTGTGCAAGTCTTATTGCTAAGCTGATCACTTTATTAGGAGAGAGAGACGAGGGAAACAGAAACGTTTCCTTTCCCCCCGTCTTTCTCTCCTAATAAACTAATGAGATTAGCAATAAGACTTGCATAGTGTAAATAGGGACTTACGTAGCCAACTGTCTGTCGTCTAGTTGTAAAGTTTTTTTATAAAAACTTTTTATTTTCTTTTTTAAAGAGTCTTTAGTGGACATACAGACAGGCAGACGGATAGATAGATGGATGGATGGATGGATGGATGGATGGCTGGATGAATGGCTGGACAGACATGCGGTCAGTGGCATTTTTAATTAGTTTGTTTTTATAAAGTTTATATTATTGTTTTATAGTGCCTCAGTACGCCTATTTGTCTGTCTGTACACTTACAGTCTGATATTAATTTTATGAATAATTGAGGCGGGAATTATTGTTTTGTATAATGTAGCCAAACATGAAAGCATTTTGAGACTGTTTACCTATTTGACACGAATGAGACACTGGAGAACAAAGTAGGAATTTCTTTTCGCAATAGACATACTTATTTGAGGGACTATTTTTCTGAGCATATTTGTTTTATATTGCAGCATACTTCAAGGAGCATAATCTATATAGCATGAAAAGTGTTGCCAGCTGGATAATGATTTTAAACAGCGACATGTTCAAGGGTGATTTTTTAGCAACTTTCTTTTTGGCAGCAGCTGTTTTCGTGTATCATTTTACTGTTAATAATTTTCAGTTTGGTCTATTATTTTAGCATGAATAGAATTTTAAATGAACAACGCTTGCAGATTATTAAATTTTGTTATCAAAATACATACTTTTGCACTTCTTCCATTTTATGGACAGTTTGAGGGACCTGCTGAGGCGGCTATTTGGAATCTTGTGCCTAAATTTCGCACCAAAGTTATAATAAGCCACCAAAAAGCATACGTAAAGTGCGGACAGAAGAAAACAACGCAGCTGAATCCGCAAGTGTTGTTGATGACCGCGAATTATGGATTCGGCGCCGTTCGCAGCAATTGGGCTTCTGTTACTCCACTTTTTTTTGGCAAAAATGGAAGATTTGGACTTGGCTGATATGTGGTTTCAACAAGACGGTACCACATGTCACACAGCACGCGAAACAATGGCCCAATTGAGAGGCGAGTTCGGTGAATAGTTTATTTTACGTTTGGTGCCTAGATCGTGCGATTTAACTCAATTAGACTATTTAATGTGGGGCTATGTTAAGGCTCATGTCTATAAGGACAAGCCCTCAACGATTGACGCACTGGAAGACAATTTTGAAGAATTTGTGGAGACTTCCCCTAATACACTTTAGTTGAATTATAAAATTTTTAACATAGTTTTTTATAAAAATATTGTATTCTAATTTTGAGTTATTAAAAAGCATTAATTTTAAAAAAAAGGATAAAAAAAATATAAAAAATATCTTTTCATTTTTTATATATAATATTATTTAATAGTATATAAATTGAGAAACTACAATTGGTGACCCCGAAGCAAGAATGCCCAAAACAATTACTAATTTAACTTCCGAAGAACTTACCATTTTATTAAGGAAATGGAATTTACCACTTAGTGGACGGAAACCTGAAAAAATTTTAAGAGTAGAGACCTATCTACAAGATCTCTCTATAAGTGATATTTCAAACTATGATTTGGAAAGAGAGCTAGCTGAATCAGACAATACAGCATCTGGCTCTAATAGCGACACAAATATAATATTGGAGCATATTCAAGATTTTGTACGAGACATGGAAAAGCGATTTGAGGAATTCACAAAAAAAAAAAAATTCGCAAACATCAGTGCCTTTATCAGAGAAGCAAAATATACCAAGTGATGAACTCAAAAACTCAAAGATATTAACTCTCCCATTATTTTGGACACAAAATCCTGAACTATGGTTTTCAATTTCCGAGCAAAAATTCAACAATTTTAATATCGTTTCAGATAACATCAAGTTTTCAAAAGTAATTGAATCTCTAGAGGTATGTACAATTAACAAAATTTCAAACCTTATTCGCAACCCACCCGAAGTAAGTAAATACATTACTCTTAAGAATAAATTAATTTCGCTTTATGAAGAGAGCCAAGAAAGCAAACTTAATAGAATTTTCGAAGAAATACAATTAGGAGATCAAAAACCGAGTCATATTATTGAAATGTTTAACTGCACACCTCATTTTTATTTATAATTTATCTTTTATTTCTGTTTTTCATTATTTGTTTTTTACTTGATGCAAAAAAAATAGTAGTTTGCTTCAAAAACAAAGCAACAGGGTATCATCATCACACAAACAGCTGATTGAAGCGCTAAAAACACATTCACTTTTACAGCACACAACTGATAAAATTTCAAAAATTTATTAAAAATTTGTATGTGAGAATTCATGTGAGAAATCATTTTGACGATAGCAAGGCAACAGGCAGCAGACTGTTGTCGGTGCTACTTTTGTCGTTGGAATCAAATTAAACTAATAGGACATTTATGTACATTGTCTTGAAATTTAGTACTTACAAGATTTCCAGCTAAGTCTACTTACTTTTTACTAGATTTCCCCCCCTCCCCCTTCCCCATACAAAACTAAATGTACATTTTAGATAGATTTGTACAAAATCTACTCAAAATCTAACTTTTTCATTTATTTTTTACTACCCTGTACAACATACATATATAAAAGGTGAGTGAGCTAACTACGCTCTAAAAATATATCTATTGATAGTGTATGAATTGGCTAAGTATATAATTTTGTGCTTACAGCTTAATAGGACATTTAAACCTCCACAAAATCTAGCAGATTTTAATTAAAATTTTTATGAAAATGCAATAAGTTTTTTTTACATTTATCATGACTTTTTTTTATCCAAAACAAAACCCATTAACTGAAAATTTTCCTAAACTATAACCAAACAACTGCAATATAGCCAATTCACACATCTTTTTAAGCAGACCGTAGCTAATTCAATCATTTTTTATATAAATATGTAGTACAGGGTAATAAAAATAAAATATAAATACCAGATTTTTATTTGATTTCCTTAAAATATACTGAAAAATTTGATTTCGTTTTATATGGGAAATCTAGTAAAAAAAACAGGTAGATTTACCTCATAAGTACAAGATTTCGAGATAATTGAAATGTCCTTTAAGATAAAGTTATAAACAAAGGATTTTGTCTAGGATACGAAGTCTTAAAAAATTTCAAAAAAGCTTCGTGTCAACGATATAGATTTCGATAATGATTTCAACTTAAATACACTAGATTTTGAGGAAAGGTAAATGCAGTATAATATCTATTTCTGTTGGCTCATTGTCGCAATGTTGCCCATATAATATAAAAAATGAGGAAAAAATTATGGCTTACAATTACTTATGTTTTAATTCTGTTCGACAATTGTGTTTCCTTGTCTATGGATGGAAAAATGTAGCAGTAATGTAGCTTTAGCACAATTATTATTTATTGTCTGTGCTGAGAGGTTTGTGTTTGTGCTTAATGCTATAGTTCCAAGCCGTTGTAAGCAACACATATATTTTCATATATTTTTCAAACTATCGTATTATATTTAAATATAATTTTTAGACTATAAGATTTTGGGTTAATTACAGAAAACTTGGTCATGCACAATAGTTTGAGAATATTCCTCCATAATTGAAACCTTTTGAATTTTTTAGTACGATATTACTATCTTAAGTCTTAGATCTACATAAAATCAACAAAAATAGCTTAAAATTTATGTTTGGGTATATAAAAGAAAAAAAAAGTTACATAAAAATTAGATTTTGAATAATTTTTTTAATTAAAATACTTCAACGAAAGCGGAGTTCTGTTCGATAGAAAATTTGATTTAAAGGGCATTAGCCCTTGCACAAAATCAAGAAGATTTCAATTTCATTTATACCAAGTTTTTTATATTTATTAAGATTTTTTATCCAAGACAAAAACTGTTGAATAAAATTTTTCCTAAGCGACAGCCAAACAACATCAATGTAGCTAATTCACACACCTTTTTAAGTACAGCTTCTGATTATACTATTGGCTCTAAAACATCTGTGCGTAAAATTCAAAAATCTGTGGAAAAAAGGAAAAAGCGCTTAAATGGAGATAAGCCGTTTCTGTGAAACAATTCTTATTAAATATTTTGTAGCGCCTTTAAAGTTCGTCCATTCACTTAATTCCTTTCGTTTCTAGTTTCATATAAATTTCAATAATAATAAAGAAGTCACAAGTCAATCATTACTTTTTTTTCAATCTTTAATCAGTATGATTTGCATGCGTATCAATTTAGTTTTTTTTTTTTTTGTTTATTTAATGGATTTTTGTACATTTTCTTTGGTATTTATTTTTTATTTTTTGAATTCTCAAGTGTTCTTCTCTATTTTTTTCAGCTTTTGCTGTATTTGTTGTTTACATGCATAAATTTCAGCTGTTAATCAATTCTGTCTAAAGATCTTTTTTATTTATTCAAAATATTTATTTTGAAAATACTGGTCAATCAAGCACTAGGTTAAATTGATAAGCTTAATTTTAGATGAGTCTGTTGAAATGAAAGAGAAATTGTTGTGCGTAAAGAATTGAAATGGGAAAAAAATGTTTAAAGAGTGCTTGAAACAAATTTTTTTTATTCAGAAGTTAATGCTTTGAGTATTTTAATCTATTGGCTGACGCAAATGTTCATGTAAATTAACTTTAATTAAAAAAATAAAAAATAAGGAAATTAATAGGTATGTCTGCCTTCTATACACATAGAATGGATATTGAAAATATTGCTATAAATTTTATTTGGTATCAAATTAAAATGATTTGATCAAAGATATGCAATGGAAAATAATCATTTTCGAAACTATTGCTTTTCAGAAAGTGTGACAAATTTAAAAAAATTTCTGTAATAATTATTGCTAAAGTATAAATAATACCATAAATATATCGTGCTTTAACCGTCAAAAAAGCTTAAGCGACATAATTTTTGAACTTGATTTTTTGACTAAAATCTATTAAAAGCGATGGCAAATAATCGATTTTCGTCAAAAAACGAGGTCCACAAAATGTGTCGGTTAAGTTTTTTTTTGCGGTTATGAACAGATAACAAAATAAAAATTAAAAATGTTTCTGCCAAAAAAAAAAAACGCCGTGTTCAATGCAAGGATCTAATATCACATTTTCAAAAAAAAATTTATGGGATAAAGAATTAAATTTTAATGGGCGTACCTCCGCCTAATTTTTAAATGCAAGATTTTGTGTCGCACCAATTTCTTTATAAAAACTTTTATTTAAAATTTTTTTAATTTTATATTTTCATCAGCCGTAGTCACGCCCACTTTTGAGAACATTAGTGTCAGCCCACTTTTATAAAATCAGTACTGCATCTCTTTCAGCGCTCTACTGGATCATACAAATTGATCCAATAGAAGCACGTGAATTATTATATTAAGTTTGAATGGGCGTGGCTCCGCCCACTTTTTCAAACACAAAATTATTTAATTTTAAGAGCCGTAATGGTTTGTAAAGTTTCCTGGGAATCGATTAAGTAGAAGTATAATTAATCCAATACTAAAATGTTAAGGGTGTGGTTCCGCCCACTTTTTAAAATGCAAAATTTATTCTGTTTTAGAGCTCAGGGTGTGTGCCAAGTTTCGTAAAAAACAATTAAGTAGAAGCACGTGAAATACGGTATTAAATATTAATGGGCGTGTCCCCGCCCAATTTCTTAAAGTCAGGAATATAAAATTCCTAGAGCTTAGGTTGCGCATCAAGTTTCATAAATATAAAATAAGTAGAAGCACGTGAAATATAATATAAAATATTAATGGGCGTGACCCCGCCCACTTCTTAAAAGCAATATTGTAGCTTTTTAAGTGTTCAGGGTGTGGTCCAACTGTCGTAAAAATTGGTCAAATAAAATCACGTGAAACATATAATTAAATATTAATGGGCGTGACCAAGCCCACTTTTTCAAAAACAATATTGTATCTTTTTTTTATAGTGTTCAGGGTGTGGTCCAAGTTTCGTGATAGTCGGTCAAATTGAAGCCCATGAAATACAATATTAAGTTTTAATGGGCGTGGCTCCGTCTATTTTTCTATTTTTATAAATTTCAGATAGTGTCATTATAAAAGCTCAATGTGTGTCTTAAATAATACGGCGATAGGATAAATATGAACTAATAATATCAAGTAAAAAATTTGTAGGCTTGCGTCCGCCCACTGTTTTAATAATCACACCAAATGGAAATTATCACACGAATTTTTTTTTTTAAATCGGTCTTAAAGGTGCAGCGTTGTGAACTAACCAACATAAGAATAAATAATCCCCTCCATTTTTGAAGTCAGCTAAAAAATATTAAGATTATTTTTCAATATATCTTTTTTTTAAACTTCGTTAGACAAAAGACTATCTAGATGAAGTATATCCACTTTATTGGCTCATTTATTTTGTAAAATATCATTAAATATTTCATTTTTTTTTGTCAAATCTGTGCACAAACTTACTTTCAATTATTTTGTCTTCAAAGTGCATGCGAGTCTCTATTGTATATATCAACATTTTCACACAAAATGTCGCCTTTCCATTATAAATGACCAAATTGTGTGTTATTAAAATATAAAGACACAGAAAAGTAAAAAAAAAATTAAGACAAAAACTTGTTAAAATTTTTATGACCAAAAGTTAATAAATGATGAGTTTCTACTGCGAAAAAATCCCTGCTAAAAATTGTTAAACAAAGAAACAAGAAACTAATAATGAAAATACAAAAAATAAAAAACCATAACCAACAGAAATTTCAAATCGCACAAATATCAGTGGACATAACAATAATACTTGAAATGTCATATTGCAGCAAAAGCAACAATTACATGGAGGAAAATAGCCGCAACGTGACAACAACACAGAGCAGCAGTAGCAGCAACAAGATTGTTAAAAGCAGCCAGCTTCAACATGTCACTTTCATTTGAAAATAATTTTACAACAACTCAACAGCAGCAAAAACTACAAAAACTAACAAATTTAAGACAGAGAGAAAAAAGGGTAGAAGCTTAAATTATTTTTCTTTATGGCACTTAATTCCAAAATAACAAAACAACTACTGATATTTTCTTTAATTTTAGTGTACGGTAGAAGGAAACTATCTCTGGCTTTTGCAATTAACAGCACGTAACAATTTTTTTCGGGTTTTTGGTTAAACTGCAACATTTTAAGGCGTTTTCTTAGAGATTTCTAAAAACGTTTAGAGTAACATTAAAACTGTAAAAAGCTTCTACTGAAAATTTTTAAATTTCTTTTAAATATTAAACTTTGTTGTATACAAATACGCATGTGGGTGGTCTCCATTTATAGTGCTGCTTCCGTCTCCATTGAAAGAATAGCAAATACACATAAAAGTGAAATTGTAATTGTGAATTCTGTGGGCAATCTATGCTTGTTAAAAAAATTGTGCAAAAAAAATTTAAGTACAATTTTGGGAAATAAAACAAGGATATTCCGTAAACTTAAACTTTTTGCTTACATCCATGCTTCGGAAATAAACCAACCGCAACGTTTATTTTTCTTTTGTTTCGCTGTTTGCAGTAAGTAAAAATAAATAAAAATTAAGAGTGCCGCTCGTATGTATTGATAGATTGCAATTAAAATAAAATACATATGTACATAAAAAAATTAACAATATAAATAGTTTTATATAATTTATTATATATAACAAAAAAAAATTTAAATTTTCCAGCTCTGGAGCTGTTTATATACTTTTATATATATGAAATTTTTTATACCAAACTCTTTCTTCCCAAAATATAGAATACATTTAAATTATAAAGAAAAAGAAAAAAATTAATTTAACCTACATAGTAACTTTTATACATCAAAAAAAAAAAATTAAATTTTCCAACCCTGGAACTATATATTTTTCTTTAATACCAAAAATATGTATTTAATTAATGAGGAAAAAAATTTGTTTTATTTTGTTACTTTTTTGTACCAAAAAAAAACTTTAGTTTTCCAGCTCTGGAGTTCTTTTTATTATTTTTTTATTTTGTATACCAAACTTTTCTTTCTTAAACATCAATTATTTTTGATATCTAGAGAAAAAGAAAATATTAAATTGTCCTAATTACTTTTATGTAAAAAAAAATTCTCCAACCCTGGAATCATACTTTTATTTTTTTCTGATATCTTTTAGTAGAATATTTCTATATAAATATAAAACAGGTTTAATTTTTTAGAGAAAAAGAAAAATTTTATTTTAGTAGTTTACTGTTATATACAAAAAAAGTAAATTTTCCAACCCTGTAATCGCCTTTTTATTTTATTTTAATTTTTAATACAAATTTAATTCTAACTAAAATATAAATAAAATAATTTGAAATTACAAAAAACAAAAATTTGTTTCAGTTAGTTTTATATTGCAAAAAAAAAGTTTAAACTTTCCAGCTCTGTAACTATATTTCTGATTTTTCTGATTGTTAATAGCAACCTATTTCTGATAAACCACTTCAAGACCGCATTCCTGGGAGCTTCGGTAAAGCGATTTTACATACAGACAGGCGGTCGTAAGAACGTATATATATATAGAATCGAGCATACCAGAGAACAGCAATGAGTAGTAAAAAATTGAGTAGAGTTGAAACATGATTATAATTTCTTATACTTATACGCACTTATACTTATTGCAATGTTGTCTATGAATCATATTCACTCGAAAGTTTGAAGTGCGCATCGAACTCATACTTAGCAACATTTATGACGTTAATAAGTATGATTAACATTGCAGTTCTCATTATGAGATTATGTGTTTTTCTGCTGCTTTTTTTTTGTTGCAGGAATTTTTAAACTACCCTATATACTACTATTGTATACTACTTGCAAAATGTTTAGAGACTAAACTTTTAAATAAACATATATGCATGATTTGATTGAGCTGAATCAATGTGAGTAGTACAAGTATTTTAATGAAATTATAAATCAAACTGACGTGAGTGCGATTGTAGTATGACTATGATGTCGACGTCGACGTCGCATTCATATTTATTTCAACCTACACTTATAAATCAATGTCATCGTTAGCAGCGATGCCAACTATTTATAATCCAAACGCGCTACTACCCTCCTCAAAACGCGCTAGAAAGCGCTAAGTTACAGCATTATCAAATATTTATAGCAAAAACGCGCTATTTTCTACGCGCTAAATTAAATTTCAATAAAAGTCGATGTATGTTTAGTATCACAATTAATTTTTCAGATTTTGCAATATTGCTTCCTCGACATTATGTTTATTAAACTAAAATCATTTAATACAGAATCAAAATCGCCTTCCAAGTCATCGAAATCCTTAGTTTTGTAAAACTTTGTAACAACATATAAATTGTCGAATAGTTTTGCGATTCAAATACTTTTTGTACTTCAGCTATAGTAGATGCTTTGTAAGTTATGTACATTTTTTGGGTCATTGTATGTAGTACATATCTTTAATTGTGAGATTTCAAAATATTTGTCATTATAGTATTAAAATGCGTTTTTAATTCTAACAAAGAGGTCAAACGAATTTTGTTTGCAACAGCTGAATCATTAAGTAATTTAAAAAATTTTATTTTTTTAAATTTATACAAAAAAAGCTAAAAAATATTGAACTGAAATGATATTATTGACTTTGTTCCAAACGCGCTTATTTAGCGCTTTTTTGTTAAGCGCGCTAAGACGAAAAAAAGTGCGCTTGGCATAGTTAAAACGCGCCAAATCTAGCGCGAAACACGCTAAGTTGGCATCGCTGATCGTGAGTATGCGTAAATCAGAGTAGTTGTGTTTAATTTATTTCTACTCACTTATATTTAAAATTTCATGAGTCATTATGAATAGCGAAGAAACGATTAATTGCCGATCACTGGCCCATACTAACATATTCGTCTTCTCTATTCATAAATACCCAGAATTTGTATACTTTACACGGAATGAAAAGCCAATATATACTCTTTAGCACTTTTGGTTAAAGCAATAAAAAAATTCTTATCTATATTTCGTAAGGGATTCATGGGCGAGGGGCAGCACAACGCGCGATTAATAAGGAGCCAAGTGAGCCGAGTTCTTGGGGAAACTGGCAGCCTGTAAAACGTAGATTTTGAGCGGTGGGCGTGGCCAATGGGGATGAAACTCGGAATGAACATTTTTTTATTCCAAAAAATGTATGTACCAAATTTGAAGACTTTTGCTTGAATAGGAAGAATTTTATGCAAGATATCGCTTTCGATTGCAGGGACGGTGGGTGAAACTATTGGCCGACTTTGATCATATTCCATTTTTTTAAATGAACTCAATATAACGTTGGATGCCATTTCTCAATGATGTAGAAGCACTCCCTACAGCTTTTCCACAAAAATTTATAAAGCCACATGACTGTGTGTGGTAGCGGCTAGGAAATGGATTACTTTAAACTTCTCTAGGCTGCACCAATTTGGCAACCTTCTTGTATATTTTTCTCATGTGTGAGTCCATTTTTTTTTAGTATCAATCATAAAACAAAATGTGAACATAAAAATGTTGCTAGAAAATATTTGTTACAAATGTTGCATGCAACATAATAAAAAAAAACTTCAGCAAACTTTTTTTTTAAATTACTACAACAGCATAATGAAAATGAAAAGAAAACAGTAAGATAAAATTGGCGATATTTTTTATTTCAACGCATTGTCAACTAAGGAAAATACCAGCACTTTTGCTTTTAAGGCCGAAAGAAAAAAAATCCCAGTCAAAGGCACAAAAAAGTGACAGCAACAGCAACAACTAAACCATACAAATGATGACTCCGTTGAGGCAGATAGACAGACATTCAAAATGATGAAGACGAAAGCCATAAACAGTCAACCAACTATTAAAACGTTTTTGGAAAAAGTTGTTGATTTTGTTGTTGTTGGTGACTGAAAGTGACACCAAACTATTAAAAACCGAACGTTACAAAATCAACCCGCACACACCAAACTTGGCGGCAGTTAGTTTTTGCATTGATATGTATATGGATTTCCAAGAGAGAGAGAGAGAGAGAGAGAGAAAAAAAAGGAGTTACAAACAGAATAACAAAATAAACATGCAACATTTTAATATGGCTACCATTAACAGTTATGGTATATAATAAATGTTGCAACTAGCAGCAACAGCAACGGCAGCAGTAAGAAAAACTTAATTGCAATTATGATCTTGTTTTGCTTAACTTGTTTGCCAAGTCCGTCCCAAGCGTGTCACAACGTCTGTTTCATTATGAAGTCTGCCTTTTTGTCTGCCAAAACTCTCGTCTAATATGGCTTTAAAGATAAATTTAATTTAAAGCATTTTGCCATGCAGCTACTTTTTTTTCGTTTTATTATTATTTGCAGTTGTAATTTACGTACATACATATGTATGTATACTCTTTGTGCTCGTATGTAAGTGTAGGAGTTTTGTGTGAAAAATTTCTTTAAATAAATTAAATTATTTACAAAGAAAGTTTACTCAACTGTCAAAATAAAGCGTTATAAATAAAATTTAATTAACTCTGATTTGTAAGTGGCCACTAAAGCAAAAAAAAAAAAAACTTTGATAAACATGACAAGCTAAAGAAGAAACTTGTTTCAAACAGGACTTGTACAACAATTTCCTTAAAATTGTACATAATCTTTAGCTGTTTGTTTGTTTTGTTTATAACTTCTAAATCATAAAACTTCAAAACAACAAAACAAATGAAAAGCTCATATATTACTTCCTTAAAAGTTCATTCATTAATGTTTTACAAAAAAAAAAAAAAAAAAAAAGTGTTTTTATTTTCCTTATAACTTTTTCATTGCCTTTTTCTTACCATAAATAATCCAATTTTTTTATTCAATAGATATGTCTCTTGTTCGGTTCATATTAATAATTGGGTGAGATAGTGAGAAACTCCTTTCATCAGTTGGTTGATTCTCTTGTTTTATTTATTTTCTTGCGTGCTGAAGTACCAATTGAAGTTTGATCGATGGCTGCGTACGAAATGTATGAAATGGGAAACGTTTATGGTTTCTTCGTTTAAATGAACTTTCTTTTGGCCATATGCGATTTAGATTTTTTGCTTTAACTCAACAACTTGGTATTTTGTATACTTAATATGATTTTGTTCACAACTTTATCATAAATATATTGTGGGCGTTGAAAATTCATGCATCTATTGATTCGTTACACCATTCATCACTCGATTTATGCACATGAGCAGGATTTGTTTGAATAAAATTTGTTTGTTTAAAACTCAGCCGAATTGTTGGCTGAACTTGGGCACAGTGGTTTGGATGCAGAAAAATTTAGCAAATCGAAAATTTTCTGCTATTAAAAGCACAATTTTGGTTACTGACAGTCTGCAGGACACGTTTACTCATCCAAAGCATAAAAAATTAAGGAACTTGAAGAAGTTAAAAAAAAACATTTTTTTATTCGAATAATACTCAAATACTCGCTAATTTAAACCCCGATACTGCGCATGAGCAAGTAAATTGAGAAACATTTTTTTTTAGCTTTCTACTGGCTTGAAGAGTGTGAAGACAAGGCTGGGAGTACCCGAATAAATAACGAATTTTATTTAGGTTATTCGAGATGAATAACGAATGAAAAATTGCCACTTGAATAAAATGCAAAAACGGGTTTTATAAATACAAAAAAAAAATAAAAATTTCGAGTAATCGAATGAGATTTATTCGATTATTTGACTAAATGACAAAAAATATTTTTTTCGAGTAAGAATAGCAAACAATTATTTAGTTTAAGAAAAAATTTTGAGGCGTTGGCGTTGGCTGAAGTAGTTAGCACGTTGCACTAGAAAACCGAAGGTCCTGGGTTCAAGCCCGTTAACCGAGAGTCATTTCTGATGTTCCTTTGTATCATTTATTGTAGGAAAGTTCAATTAATGAAGGCATTGACACTGGCCACTGAACTATAACGGCTTGAGGGGATACTAATCCTAATGTAATATAAAATAAAATGCTTACTTAACTAAACGCAGCTTCAATATAAATTTAGTACGTCTCATTGACACCAGAGGCGCTGCAACTCTGCAATATTTGAAGAAAAAACGTGCAAAAACCCAGACTTATAATATAATGAAACTTTCCTCTATCTCTATCACTTTCCCTTTCCTAAAGAAACACCTCGTAATAGTAGTAAGCATTCATTGCCTGAGTGTTACTTCCCCTTAATAAATAAAAAACAATTAAGAAAAAATAAATTTGTAACCAAAGATTAGAAAATTTTTTTGTAACTAACAAACAATTCAAATGGCATACTAAAACTAATTAAAGGCCTGGCCTGCGATGGCGACAAGAAACTTTCTGTTTGCTTACTTATATTGCAAGCCAAATAGTTTTTCTAATTTTATTGTTGTTTGCAATACAAGTTGTGGATCGGAATTTTTTTGTCGATATCCTAGGCCAGTCTATAAAATAATATCGTGACATTCTTACCTTTTAATATAATTGTTTTGTTGGTGCGAAGATTGGATATTAAATAAAAATTCACAAGTGTACAATTTCTATTTAATAAAAACACTTTATTTACTCAATACCAACATTATGAACTTTTAAACATACAATGTTACATAATTCAGTTTTTAGAACACCACGATGTTAACTACGCTGTTCTTTACACAATACTTTCTGCTTTACACGCAGACCGACTTCAAAATAGAAGGATATTATCCATTCGTCTGTTTAAATTTATTAATTCATAAGTCGGTAGCCTTTGAATTGATTTTAAAAATTATATTTCTTTTTCAAGAGTGGGCGGAAAGATGCCCGCTAAGTTTTTCTTGCATGATTTAACGATTTTTTAATCACCCGATTGCCCCCCCCCCCCCGTAGTGACACAATCTCAAAGTCGAAAAGTGGGCGGAGTAACGTCCATTAAAATTTAATATTATGTTTCACGTGCTTTTATTTAAACGATTTTTATGCAACATGGTATACACCCTGATGGTAGAATTATTCGATTTGTATCGTGAGTTGAAGGATCAGCTAACAGAATCTGTTACACAAATAAAATATGTTGCTGTTTATTTAATATGTATCGTAACGTATGTGAGGTGAAAATCTACAGAAAGTTGATTTGTACGTCAAATTCTCTCTTACATACATACGCACACGAAACACAATAACAGCTGATACGTTTGCTGGCAGCCGCACGTTTTTACTAACTAACATCCAGTTTTAAAGGATGCGACAACTTCAAAAGTAACACGATTCGAATCGGCTAATTCTACCATGAAGGACGAGGGCCACTGCAGCTTGTTCCTATAATTGAATATTAATCTGTAAATTTATTTACTATTAATAAATAAAAATAAAATAAAAATCAATAATTCTACCATGAGTTCTAAAAAAGCCTAAGTATTGCATTTAAGAAAACGGGTGGTGCCACGCCCATAAAAGCTTATCATTGAATTAAATACACTACTTCTTATTCGATTTACATGAAGCTATGCCCATTAAAACTTAAGATTATATTTCATATGGTTCTATTAGAACGGTTTTTATAAAACACACACAAAATACATAATCTTAGCTCTACAGAAGACATAATATTGAATTCAAAAAGTGGGCGGGGCTAAGCCTATTAAAATTTAGTAATATTTTATGCGTGATTGCACTTAACCGATTTTCACGAAACTTTTAAAAGGACACAATCTTTCATAAAAAAAGTGGGAGGGGCCACTCCCATTAAAATTTAAAATTCTATTTCACGTACTTCTTCTTTATTGATTTTTACGAAACTTGACACACACCTTACATTCTTTAAAACAAGCAAACTTTTGTTCAAAAAAAGTGGGTAAAACTACGCCCATTAAAATTTAACATTATATTTCAGGTACTTTTACTTTAGCGATTTAAAAAAAAAAAAAAAAACTTGGAACACACCTTAAGCTCTAAAAAATATAATGCAATATAATGCGTTTAGAAAAGTGGGCGGGATCACACCCATGTCTTAGAATGACATCATTTTTTGCTTGAATATGTGGGCTGGACCATGCCCATTCAAGCTTAATTAGACTAATCTGTACAAAACTTGGCACATACATTGAGCGCTGAAAGTGACGCAATATTGAATCAAGAAAAGTGAGATGAGCAGTAATATTTCCGAAATTGGGCGTGGGTCACAAAAAATTTAAAAAAAAGTTAGAAGAAAAATTTAACGGACTTTAAAAATAAACACTAAGGGCCTTTTATTCATAAAAAATTATTTTGTTTTATAAAAGGTTAATTAAACGAATTTCCATAGAAAATTTGTTGTATAAACCTCTTATAAAACAGAAATATTTTTTGTAAATTAGGCACTAAGAGCCTTGGTGAAATAGGCTCTAAAAAGTTAGAATTGATTTAGATTTAATAAAACAAAATATTTTTATATGTACGCATGTGTTACCTGTAATACTGTTTAAACGTTTTCTTATTTACTTTTTGATTTAACATTTTTTTTAACCTATTCAATTTTAAAAATCAATTACTAGAAGTTACTGGTTTTCTTTAAATATATAATTGTATTTAATCTATCGATTATAAATCCGTTGAATTGAATTGTCAGTAGTCTAGCAGCCAAAACTAATCAAAAATGTTTGAAGCCTTTAAATAACTGTCGCCTGACACAATATTTTTAATTAACTAAATGTTATTGTCTCCCAACTGGCGCTTCGGAAATCTAGGCTAGTCAATTTCGAATGCATGAGCAGCAGCCGACTGCAACGTTCTACGCTGTCAAGTGTGTTGCTCAAGTCTTTCGTTCTTCAAGCAAACAACAATTAATTTATAATTATTTGAATTTTAGCTTTACCTCTAAAAGGGAAATACATAATAATGATAATAATAAGGTATATCTTAATTAAAACAATAGTTTGCTATGCAATGTGAATAAAAAATTAATTATTTTGTGAAGAGGGAAAAAGTTGGAAAATAATAAATTGAAAACAGACGGATAGATCGATGCAAACTATTCGTCATTGATTTTGCAAATATCATACATAGCAACGATCTTACTAAAGTACGTAGATGTGAATATGTAAAAGTAAATTAGTGCTGCTTTAAGCTATCATTCACTCCTATCGTTCTGCCAGCCTGTTTGCCATGTATTATTTTCTTATTATTGATTAAGCCCTTTTTCTGAGGAGTATTATTTCATAAAGAAAAAAAAGATAACTGTAACTAAAACGTCAACCAAAAAGGAGGCGGAGGTGATGAAGCTTAACCAAAAACAAAGAGTAAAACTGTATTGAAAAATCGTGTTTTTGCAACAGTGTTAAATGCATTAAGAAGCAAAATCCTACGCAAAATCTATACAACGATAAGATTGCCAAAGTGCGATAAAAAGCACCAAATCTTATTTGCAGTACAAAACGCCAAATTCGAATGCAAACTGTGTCATAGCAGCCATGACGGCTTGTGAACTTTTTTGTCTTTTGTATTCATATAAAGCGGGTTGATTTTGTTTTTCATTTTATTCAAATAAATATATAAAAACACATTAAAATAAATTATATCTGGTTGAAAACGCATTAAGTGTGATTCAATTTACCCATAATATTGTCTGAATGTAAGTAAGCATTTGTGTGCTGCCCATAAAAGTTTTTCACTTATTGAATTGGCCACAACGAATCATTGCATTTTAGTTCCACTACAAATAAATTTTATTGTTAAAAAGAAACAAAATATTAAAATCTGTGAGAATTACTGTAATTATTAAGTATTGATTTTGTAGGCTGTTTTGTGCCTGCCTGGTTGGTTGTACATTTTTTTTTGCCTTTTGGTTTTATTTTGCTGGCTTGTTTGGGTGGAATATAAACTGTATATGAAACCATATTTTTGTGTTTATTGTATAGATGCAAGTACGGATTTGTCGAATTACAGAAGTCAACATGGAGATGGACTAAAATGATATGAATACAGAGCAGCTAAAGCCACACATGTTTTCTTTTTTCTCTCTTCCTTAATGGCATTCATAAATGTGTTAGTCGAAATATACTGCTTGGATTGTATTAAGCTTTCAATTTCATTTGTATTAAGCCTTGGACAGTAACGTGGTATAATGAAATGAGAATGAGGGATTAAGTTTAACAAAAAAATTTTCCAGCAGTTGCTAGAACGTGTTTTTTATATTTTATCTTTTACAGGACATTTTTTATATTTTAAAAAGGACAGGAACTGTATTTTTGTTGAATTTTCAGAAATTTTTATTAACCAGTTTTATATCATTTTCAAGGTCTGGCAACACTTACGATATTTCCCTGACTACATTATGACCACTTTTTATATTCCAAGCAGTGTTCTTAAGGCTTTATTAAGGAATCGTTTCGATAGAAATACATAAAATGCAATGTTTAATATAACTAGGCGTGGCACGTTGGGATTTTGGTGTCAGAACCCCCATTATCTCACCACTTAATTTCAAAATCAAACAGCTTTGTAGAACGTGATTTAAATCAGCATTTATGTTTTTTTTCATATCAAAAATTCCCCAAGTATATTTATTTGAGATTTGGCCTTTAATTTTGTTATTATTTTCGCATTTTAAATAATTTTATTTTTGGGTGGTTTTGTTTTAAGTGCATGAGAATTTAAAATGATAATACAAGACAGAAATATTTTTGGAATGATTTTTTTATAACAATTTAGTAGATAATTTGAAAACATTTATTTTTGAATAGGACTGGCGGCATATGTCCACTGTGGCTACGAGTTATATAGTTCATTAGATCAGGTACCTTTTTAACTACTTTTTCCAATTAATGTGGCTATATGACGTCAGGGGTGGGTTAACTATTGGCTTCTAATGCTTCAAGAGTTGCTGGTTTGTCGGCATAAATAAACGTCTTAGCATGGTTGGATGGTTGGTTTACGTGGCTGCCTACAAGACACAGGAATTCAAGTAGAATCTAGATGATTTCTCTTTGAAAGAACCACTACACTCATTGGTGTCTTATAATAGTCCCATAAGGATTAATCCAGAGATATTAAATCACACAAACGAGGAGCCAGTGAACAAAACCAATTCTCGAAAGAAAATTGTCACCAAATTTATTTTGCAATTAATCCTTTGTTAAACGGGCTATATGGCAAGTTGAGCGATCTGGTTGCAATCAAATATTGTTGATGTTTAGTTGATTAATTTTTGGAAATAAAAGCTCACTCAGCAAGGCTTATTAGCGCCAGCCATTTACTGTAACGGCAGCTCCTTGATCATTACGAAAGAAATAATGACCGATGATGCCACCGGCCTTCTTCAATATGCACATTTCTTTGTCTTGTTGATGACTTTAAATCGGGAATAGTAAACCGATCAATAACTGCTGAAATTTCTTACTTACTATGCCGCTTATATTGTTCGAAAATAGAAGAACTTTGAGAAATTTTGTTTAAATTTTTTTAAAGTATATTTCCACAATTATGAGGCGTTTCTTTGGCCTAAAATGATTTGTTCATGGGAGGTGGGTGCGGCCGATTTTTTGTTTTTTTTTTTCTTATTACTATAGAAGTTTTATTAACCTAATTGAATGCACTTAGAAAAACTACATATTCAAATTTACGACATTTTTCATGTTAAATCAACATGATTAACAGTAATATTCAACGAAAATTTTTCCTTCTGAAATAACTTTATTTCATACTGATTTAACATTACTGTGCTCTTATATCCAAATGAATAATACTTTTCAATCAAAGTTTTTTCAAGTTAAAACAAAGTGAATTTAACTTAATAAATGTAGATGTCTAATATTTTGTATATTTTTTATGTTAATTCAACATGATTTTTAAAGAAAATTTTGTCTTCAAAAGTAACTTTATTTCAGGTTGATCTATCATTCCAGTGCTGTTAAATCAAAATGAGTAGTCATGTTGAATCAAAGTTACTTTAAGTTGAAACAGCATGAATTTAATTTAATTAATGTAGTCATCTTGTATATGTAATAATTTTTTATAATTATTAATTATTTTTACTTACGATTCTTACGAAAAGTGTGTTCTGTATATATTGTTGGCATTCCCGGCCAAGATTTAAACTCAAACTCATTCTAGTCAACACATGACTTAGAGTGTAAGGGCAGATGCTTAGATTGGTATGAACTAAATTTGTTGTTTTATTCAACCTTTGCGTACTTATGACATATAGCTGGTAATAAAACTGCAGCAGCATCCATAGGAAAACTAAAAATGTTTTATAATAAAACTTTAATTTCAATAGAACTTATGAAGCAAATTAAATCCTTCATCAAAAGTTGCAATCCTGCGCCCTTAAAATATTCAATTTCGATTTCTCTATCAATTTATTATTTAAGTTAAATTTTTATTATGTGCTTATAGCAAATGAAAACAAAATGTTGAGATATAAAATAAAATAAAATGAAGAAAAAGCTGGTTGTGTTATGCTGGTAAATATTTACATTTATTGAATTATCTTAGCGTAACGATCAAAACGATTTAAATCGCTTTTCTTTCACAACTCCTTTTTTCTTACTGTGGTCCTTGCATTTATTGTTTAAAGTCTTGAGAATGTGTTTGAATGCGTATCTGTCTTATAATTTTAACACATGCTCTTAACCAGCTACAAATACAAAAACCGAGCTTCATATAACATTTCTTGCCTTATTTCCTTTGTTTTCATTTGTGAAATGCATTTTTATTATTTCATTTGATACTGCAAGAGGTAGTTAAGTGATAATGATATTATTGATGATGATGATGATGATGATGAAGATGAAGATGCGGACGTTGATGATACCTTAACCTTAGCAAGTGCATTGGGTCATTGTGCTATTGGGTGTTTTCTTAACATGTCGCTCATAATTCTTTTTCCTTTAAGGTCTCCTCGTTAAGGTTGAAAAAGAAAAGTGAAATTATTAAAGTATTTCTGGTTTATTGTATATTGGTGCAATTGCATCGGAACATTTGGATTATCTTTAAGAGCTGTAGTGCTACGTACATGACTGCAGTATCGTTAATTTTATACAGAAGAATAAATTATGTCCATTGTTAAGGTGAACGTTAAAGAGGAAGAAACAAAATTGATGCTGCCATAAAAACGAAATCCTTTTCTTTAACTTTTAATGTAAGTACAGTCCGTAACAAGTGCAACGTTACAAAATAAGAACTACAAACAAACTTTCAGAGCTTTCATATTCTAACAAAATGTACAAGATTAATGTGAAAAAAATCGATATTAAAAATATAATTTTTCACCTATTGACATGACTTCTAACGCCCAGTGTACTGTATTGGTGGCTTAACATGTGTCATTTTGTTTATATGCTACTTTTCACCTCTTTTTCTTCCTTGTACGTTTCTTATTGGTGGGAGATTGAGTGAAAATACGAATACAAATAAAATTCGCTTACAAAAAGACTTAATTTTTTTTAATACGATTTTTATGCGATTTTCGATCATAAAATTGTTTTTCTGTGTTAACTAAACTTGACTTTTATGAGCGTACCAGGTAAAAGTAGTCAATAAATGGCATTTACAGTTAATAAATTTTCTGCACATCGAAAAGAAAAAAAAAAGCTAAAAGGCAAAATACAAACTGAAGAAAAATACTAAATTATTAAAATTTTATTGCAATAAATAAAATTATTATAAAAATTATTGCTCTTGACACTTTCGTTATTAACACGAATTATTGTTAAAATATTTGTCAGTATTACTCAGATTATACTCGTATTCAGTTGGCGGTAATGGAAGTTGCTAAAATTCCTAGTGATTTATGATCTATGAATTGGGTTTTGGTCAGTTGCTTTTCTGATGTTTATTTACTATACTTTTTAGTCTTCTTTTTGCTGATTAAATATGATAAAAGTCTTTAAGTCTAATAATTATCAGTTGCATAAGGTCTTAAATATAAATTTACATATATAAAATAAATCTCTCAAATAAATCTCTAATATTATTGAGAATTATTTAATGTCAAAATAAAGCAAGCTAAGAGGTTTCTTCATAAATGCTTAATTACCCACTAGCATCTCAGATATAAAAATCGTTGGAATTAGAATAAAAAAATAATAGCCCAATTCACAATCTTGTGCAAATTGTCTTGCATCGTTGCATGTGCAAAATGGTATAGTATATTAATACTCACCACTAGGAATTGTTAAGTGGTGAGTATCAATAAACTATACCATTTTGCATATGCAACGATGCAAGACCATTTGCACAAGATTGTGAATAGGACTAATGTTTATTATTGAAATAGAAAACTTGCAATATATAACATTTTTTAAAAAGGTGTCTTGGAAAGAATTTCCAAAATATTTCATTGGTGTGCACAAATAACTGTGAAGGCATTTCTTAAATAATATTTTTTCCGTAACAAATACCGCAGTATGTTTATTTGACATTTTTTGTTTTGGTTAAGCAGTGCCTACATGCATTTCGTTCCCGCTTATGAAACTCATCGGTAGACATCAAATCAAAAGATTTTTGATTTTAATTAACAAGCTTCGTATGTTTATATTAAGACTCTAAGCACATTATTGAGAATTACAATATACAAACATAATAAGTTCTAAAGCCTCAAACAAAAATCTTTACAATTTATTGTATACAGGGTGGGCCAACTTGGACTGACTGATTTTAAATGCTTATAATTTTTCTATTTATTATTTATTTTATTTTTTTTTTTGTGTGCAGATAATACAGAATTTTATAAAATTTTATAATGTCATCATACTCAGTGGAAGAACGTGTAACAATTTTTGAATTTTATTATGTTTCCGGACGATTAATTTTTACAGCGCAAAGAAAATACCGTCAGCATTTTAATACTGCAAAGGCACCTAGTGTAAACATGATAAGAAGCATAATGACCCGTTTTGAGAACTTGGGTTCAGTGGGTAATGAACTATGAAGAAATGTTTTTCGTCCGGTTCGGACTGAACAAGCTATAGAAGCTGTACGAGAAAGTGTTCACACGGATCCAACTGTGTCTACTCGTCGACGAGCTACTCAATTGAACATCTCCCGAACATCGCTAGATGTTCTGGAGATTGGCCCAAGAATTATTGCCGAGGGATGCACCACAATGGCTACAATATGCCAAATCAGTCAGTCCAAGTTGGCCCACCCTGTATAAGTCCTGCTCCAGACTTGCAATTTTGTTGCGACAACTTTTCATTTTTTTTTAGTGAAAAAGACAGAGGGGGGAATATCAAATGTATATATTTCTAATGCAACAATCACCAGCATATTCAAAAATTGTTGCAACAAAAATTGCAAGTCTGGACCGGGACTTAGTTTTGAAGACGCTTCAGTTTTTTTAAGTTTTATTTTAAAATTTTTTGTGCAAAGTTTATATATTTTTTGGGTTACTCCCACTTTGCAAATTTTAGTGTCCGCCCACTTTTATAAATTCAACATTGCGTCACTTTCAGAGTTAGAGGTGCGTGCCAAGTTTCGTAAAAATGGTGCAATAAGAAGCACGTGAAATATAATATTAATCTTTAATGGGCATGGCCCTGCCCACTTCTTAAAGCACAAAATTTTGTCATTCTAAAAGCCAAAACTTTTTGCCAAGTTTCGTAGGAGTGAGACAACTAGAAGCGCACATATAATTTAATACTAATCTTTAATGGGCGTTCTCACGCCCACTTTTTCCAAGACAAGATTGAGTATTTTTCATAGCTCAAGGTGTTCGGCAAGCTTTGTAAACATCGATAAATTGGCATCACGCCCCGCCCATTTTTTAATGCAAGGTTGTGTCGCTTCAAGAGTTTAAGATGTTCGCCAAGTTTCTTAAAAATTGGTTAAGCACAACCTCATGAAATAAAACATGTAATAATATTTAGTAGGCGTGGCCCGCCCACTTTATTTAAAGCAAAATTAAACTTTTTGGTGATCAGGTGGGTGCCAAGTTGCGTAAAAATCGGTGAAATAGAAGCATGCGTAATATAATATCAAGTTTTATTGGGAGTGGTTCCGCCCATTTCTTCAACCTTGAGACTGTGTCGCTACGAGAGTCCAATGTATTGGGTAATGTTGGTAGCAATCGAATAAATATAATACCATTAAATCAAATTAAATTAAATTAAATCAAAATTAAAAAATTAAATTAAAATTAAATCAATTAAACTTCACCATAACTCCTCTCTTCACTCTACCTTGCTCACAAAACATTAATTGTATAAAATAAAAAATTAAAATAAATGTGTATGTATATTAGAGGGCTGCATAAGCAGTCTTGAAATGTAAATACGTCTTGTTTTTTAAATGTATTCTCGTGTCATGTATTATACTAAACCAATAATAAATGCTGGCGTTTATTAAGCGAAGCACGATGGATGTATTAATGTTCGTGAATATGTGTGTTTACAAAGGATGTCGCTAAGACTTCTTGTTCGTAACAAACACATGAAAGAAGTAGTGTTGATGTGTGTATGTTTGTTATTTCGCATATTGTACATTTGAGTGTATGTGTAAGATGTACATGGTAACAATAATATTAATAACTATGTGTTTAAGGGTAGTTGTTTAAAGCAAGCGCAGACAACTAATTTCAATGCGTGTATGCGTTTGTATGTGAGCAGAAAAATAAGAGAAAATATAAGCAACGTATGTGCGTATGTAAATGGATGACGTTTGTATACGCTCCCATGCGTATGAAGAAGCAAGCATCACAAATTCTTCTGTCACGAAGCATTTTCTTCTGTACTCCTATACCTGCAATAACTGAAACAAATTTCTTGCAAAGAGTGTTGTTTAGTGTTTGTTTTACAAGATTTCTCTGTAGAAAATACGGAATTTACACGATGACTTTTTCCCCTGCGTTTTTCTTGAATTCTCTTTTATGTTGCTACCCCTTTTATCACCTTTGTGACCCTTTTGTCAATAAACTCTAGAAAAGTCACGGTAAAAAGTCATAATGTAAATCCCGTAAAAGCATTTGAAAAATCTCTCATGTCTTAAAAGTTCTTGTAAGTGGTCTTGTGCAGGGATCTAATGTATATCCATCTAATAAACTTCATTTTACTTGGGGCCGTTAACATATTTTAAAGTTAGTCAAAAGTAAAATTTTATCGGACGTATAAAAAGCTTTTCATTAGTAAAATTTTGTTCTAAGTTACTGGCAAGTTTATTCTGCCTGTTCAGTTAAATGAAATTTTTTTAAGAATGAACAACTTTTTAAGCTTTCGTTGGCGTTTTAATTTTGTATAAGATATCGTGAGCTTTTCATCATTTCATTATATTGTCATATTCTAAAAACTTCAAGCAATTATCATTTAATTTAATTTATGGTGGCTTACTTTCTCCTAGATCATATTTTTGGCTTCCTGTAAATTTAAAATTTAAGGAATTTCACCGTAATTGATCTTAAGTTTATACTTTACTAAACTAGAAGAATAATTTGCTTTTTTTATTTAGGTTAATAAAATTCAAGCACTTATTTACAGTTTTTGCCATTTTTTTATAGCAGCCATGATACGAAATGCATACTGCTGCTCCCATCCATAGAACAACTTTAATATTACGAGTATCTGCTGATATATACCTCCTTCTTTATTTCACTTCATTTTCATTTTTTTCTTTGCTGCTTTATTATTCCAAATTTATTTTTGTTGTAGCTTTCCATGTGATAATTTTTTATTGCTCACGTTTCTTTTATTTTTTATTTTTGACTGCTGTTGCATGGCGATTTGAAATGCAACTGAAATACACCAGATCAACACGTTGCCATGCTGCTATTTGAATGAAACAATCTTTAAGTTGTTAGATTTGATAGTGTGAACATCACAAATCGTTATTCTAACGGATGTTACTCAGTTACAATAGCAAAGTAGTTTAGCGAGCAGCAGCAAACACCTTAACACACTATTAGCTTTTTTTCTTGCAGCAACATACATATTTACTCACATGTATGTATGTATGCTAAAGCATCTTGTCTGTAGGTATTTGTAATATTAAGGCAGACTTTTTTTCCTCAAAGATTTTTAGATTTTCTGGAAGGTGTTTTGCTGCCAAAAACTAAAATTGCCATGATAAAAATATATAAGAAATAGTGAAAAAACTATGGCATAGGCAAACCTTGTTTTAAGGCAGTGGTGGGCATTTCGCAGCTCTATTGAGCTGCAATTACACTCAGGTAAATGATGCAACTTAAAAATAGCATAACATTAATTCAATAATTTTCAATATAATAGAAAATGTAAAGCTAAGACTAAGAAATTAATAAAAAATACCAAAACGAAAAATCCAAAAAATCGATAAAACAAAAAAATTAATTAAGTCGCCAAAAACTAAAAAAATCGCCTAAAAGGAAAAAATGTCAGAATTAAAAATAAACCAAAAAAAATCCCAAAAATCAAAAATTCCTAAAACTAAGATAAGCGCCAAAACTAAAAAATCGCAAATTTCGTATAGTATTACATACATATGTTGTATTCGTATGGATACCTTCGTGTGCTAGTCAAAGTCGCACTTTATTGAATTTATTATAATACTATTCTCGTTATTGGTTTTACTACTTACGAAAAAATTTAAAAATTTTGTCTCTTTTGGTTTCCTAGATATCTTGAAGTAAATGTTGCTTCTATGTAGGAAGTGCCACATCAACTTTAGGCGCTATGAAATAAGGCCCACTGACAAAATAAGAAAATAAAATTAAGCTCAATAAATTTTGAATTGGGCTCTATTTCATATATTTTTGGATTTATTTCATCTCGAGTTTGGTTGGGCTTTGTTTTATTTTTTACCTTTATTTCATATTGAGTTTAGGCTTTTCTAATTGAACTTTATTTCATCTTGAGTTCAGTTTTTTATTTCATTTATATTGTGTGTTTTTTCATAAATTTTATCATGGGCTTTTTATAATTTTGTGGGTTTTATTTATTTTATTATCCCTATAAATAAGTAAGATTGGTATGCTGATATTATTTTTGAAGATAAACAAAAATTGGCAACATATGAGAGGCATCACGCCTTGTTGTTCAATTCTGAAATTGTTTCCAGAGATAAAGCAATTTATCAACAAAGTTATCCCTACAAAATTTTAATGTTCTACCATATTACTTTTCAAGATATCTCAAAGCAGATATTTTCTCGCATGTTTAATTTGAACTAATTTGTGTAAGCCAATACTTATTATAAAAATCGTTATTTACAAAAACTTTCACGTTTCTTGCTGCATTAGATGCAGAGATATTCTAAAATAAAATTAATTGTGTATGGGAGGAGCCACGCCTACTAATTTTATTTCGACTTTTTCTTCTTTAATAGTTTATAAGATCAATGGAATAACTCCTACAAAGCTCAAGCAATTTTCCCAAATTTTTCAAAATAAATATTTTTTATATATGGAAGGTGCCATACCCACTACTCCACTCTTTAATAGTAATTCTTTAAATTACTACGAATATTAAAAATATTAGAATTAGCAGCGTAGCTGTTCTCCGATTACAGATAAAATTAGAAATGGGCGTGAAAGTGAGGCTGGTAAATTTTTCTTTCCATAAAAACCAAAGTTGGGTTATGGTAATTATTAAATTTTTTTTAGCGAAATCGGTGCAAGCGTTCATAAGAGATGCCATTACCAATCACAAACATTTGCGTTTTGTTTACTTAGATGTAACATCTTCTTAAGCAATACTATAGACCACTTCAAGCTTTTAAGCTGGGAAATGGTTTCGCCACTCACTCTTTAGCCGTTGCCTTGACACTTTTCAAAACACCGTTGTCCAGTAATTACCGCGCGAAGGTCTGGGGGACCTTCACTAAAGATCGCACTGGATTAATCAAGTTGAACCGATCTGTCAGTATAATAGTATAATAGTATATAAGTATAATAGTATAATAGTATAATAGTATAATAGTATAATAGTATAATAGTATAATAGTATAATAGTATAATAGTATAATAGTATAATAGTATAATAGTAGAATAGTATAATAGCATAATAGCATAATAGTATAATAGTATAATAGTATAATAGTATAATAGTATAATAGTATACTATTCTAATAGTATAATAGTATAATAGTATAATAGTATAATAGTATAATAGTATAATAGTATAATAGCATAATAGCATAATAGTATAATAGTATACTATTCTAATAGTATAATAGTATAATAGTATAATAGTATAATAGTATAATAGTATAATAGTATAATAGTATAATAGTATAATAGTATAATAGTATAATAGTATAATAGTATAATAGTATAATAGTATAATAGTATAATAGTATAATAGTATAATAGTATAATAGTATAATAGTATAATAGTATAATAGTATAATAGTATAGTAGTATAATAGTATAATAGTATAATAGTATAATAGTATAATAGTATAATAGTATAATAGTATAATAGTATAATAGTATAATAGTATAATAGTATAATAGTATAATAGTATAATAGTACAAAACTATAATACTGTAATAGTATAATAGTATAATAGTATACTAGTTTACACCAACTCTTTTTGACGTTTATCGAGATTTTTTATCCAAAACTAAACCCATTAACTGAAAAATTCCCAAAACTACAACCACATAACTGCAATGTAGCCAGTTCAAAAACCTTTTTTAGCAGGACGTACCTAATTTACACATTTTTTATAAATATTTTGTACAGGGTAGAAAAAATAAATAAAAAATATTAGATTTTATATTTGTGATTTGAACGGGCTAAGGTTCGTATTGCTTTTTAAGCCAAATTACATGTGATAATTATTAACCAAAAAAGTTTGTCGTAAGTAGAACAAAAATAAGCAAATTAACTAACATGTGTATAATTAGTAGAAAGAACAAAACGACAATGGTAAGACTGTTGTAAATATAGTGATGGTAAAATGGAGCTTTCATTACAAAAAAGCTTTCAGCAAATTGAAATAAGATGAATCAAAACAATTCACACATTCCATTTGCAATAATGCTAAGTATATAAAGCAGAAATCTACATCTACGAACACCACACACAGTGGACCAAACACAAAAGAACGCTGATGATGAAGGTTTAGTGGTCTTCGAAAACGGCTGGCTGTTACGTTCAACTATGTGTTGTTAGTCAGAATATTTACAACAGACTTTGGTGTTATTTGTTCATTAATAATTACCACATGTAATTTGGCTTAAAAAGCAATACGAACCTTAGCCCGTTCAAATCACAAATATAGAAACAAATGGAGTTCGAATAATAATTAAAATTAACTAAAATATTAGATATTGTTTTGTATGGGAAATCTAGCAAAAAAGTAGCAAGATTTAGCTCAAAATCTAGTAAGTACTGGATCTCGAGGCAATATGAATGTCCTTTTAGTGAAATCTTTTTATGATATGCCCAGTTTTTTGCTCAGTGTTCATGCTCTTTGCTCTTCTCACCCATACTAAACAATATCAGTTTTGGGCACCAATATTTTAAAGATAGCATTTGTAATGCATAAAAACTCATTGATTATGCACACCAGATACCACTTAAGAGATAGAACTTACACATACAAGCACACATATGACACAGCTTTTGTATCGCAGATAAACTCTTATGCATTATATGCATTTGTGTATGTGTGTGTGCGTTTTGCTGGCAGAATGTTCGTCGTGCATTTGTTCCCGTACAAACTAACAATATTGTTAGCGTTCTGTTGCAAATCGGTAACAAAGTAGCAATCATGTATTAGCAAGTCAATTTTGTTGGACAAGATTTTACCAAGAAATCTTCTATTTATGTTTTGAATTTTATTTTGGTAACAAGAATTTGAACTGAAAACCCAATTCTGTTAGAACAAACTGTACAGCGTCCAGTAGTACAATTACCGTAAATGCAAATTGGGCAACAGTATTAACAACAACAATAGAAGCAGCAGCATCAGCAACATCAACAACAACAACAACAACACAAAAAGTATGTTAAAAGAACAGACAAATTTGTTAAACATTGCAACAAATGGGGCAACTAAATGCTTTTTTTGTAGTTGTTTTTTCAGAGTAGTTTTTTTTTTAAATAGTGCATTTGCATTTGCAAATTTCATTTTATTAATGAGATAAATTTTGCCAAGGAATTTACGTCTAAGATAATAAATTTTTATTTTTAATTTTTATCGTTACATACATGGTATGTGTTGTAATGAAATCAAGAAACTTCTTATCAATTTAAATGTAAAAAGATTTAATTCGAATATCCATAGACACTATTCCCTCTACATACATAGACTGCATAGACTCCTACCGGCAAAAATTTTTTTTATTGCAGCTCTAGCATAATCTTTCCGGGGGTTCATTGCCTTCTGAAAATTTGTTGCTGCCTGCCTAGAATTATTAAAAATTGCATGTTATTATTTAGTTTAATATTACCCATGAAAATCAGCAGTTATTATGTCTCTCCCTTAAAAACTTTCTAGCTACGCCTATGACCGTAATTTAAATAAGAACCAAAATAGAGGTTTCAAAACAACGGTACACATATTATCGGTTAGACTCAGTTGTATCAAATTTGGTTTTGTCGCACAGTGTTGTTAGTTCATTGACTTGAGAGCGTATAAAATAACAACCAAAATATAATTTTTGTAATCTAACCTAATAAAGAACACAAAACTTAACAAACTCACTGTAAATTTTAAAGTTTTTTTTTCCTATAAACCAAAGTTCAATAAACTTTTGTAAAAATATCATATTGAAATTCCAATTGCTATTTCATCATATTACGAGTTCATAAAAGTCGATAACAACATAAGACCAATTTTGTTTTCCACTCCAAAAATGTTTTTGACACAAGCAACAACGACAACAGCACAACTACGAGTAACAAGCAACAAAAAATATTAAAAATTACGACAACACAAAAATGTCTTCTTATTTGGTGCGACTATTCACACATGTATGTTGTAATTAAAACAAATGTAACAATTTGTGTGAGAAAATACGAAAATGACAAAAAAAAAATTAAAATCTGGCACGTAAGAAAACTACAAACCAAAATAAAATATAAAAAAATATTAAAAAATATTGTATCTGTAAAGTTTTACTTAACGGTAATAGAGATAAAATGTACAAAAAAAATCATATGATTTTTTTTTTTTTTTAAATGAAACACTAAAATCATGTGACATACTAAATTAAAAAAAAAGTGAAATAACTCATGTATATGAGAGAACTGGGTAAAAACAAATAAATAATTTTTTTGGATTAATTTTAAGCCAAAAGAAGTTTATAAAAATAATTTCAAAAAAATACTGCGTGATACAGAGCAAGATGTTGTATCCTTAATGTTAACAACAAATAAAAAGGCTAAACGATAAGTATCGACAATTGAAATGTTGCAAAATATCAATTGTACTTTCTTTAACTTAAATTTACAATAAAAACGAAATAAGATAAAATAATTGAATAAGAAAAACTTTTAAAGAGATTTTTTCTTTCATATTTGTGTTCAATCTGTGCGTTTCGTTTTTTTTTCACTTTTAATTGGTTTGAGAGACAACAATGCAACTACAAAGATTTTAAAGATGATCATGCAATTTAACAGATGTTAAAAGGAATGATTTTGCTGTATGATATTTAAAAAAAAATCTTAGGGATTATGGGGAGGGTTGTGCTTTATAATTATTAAGCGATCAATTACTCACAAGCAATAAGAAATATTTTGTTCAATTCAAAGAGACAAATAGAAGCAGTGTTAACAAGAATGCGAGAGTAAAACTTGCAAAGCGATTTTCAATATATACTTAAGGAGCTAACCAATTCAAAATTGATCTATCCTTTTTCGCTGTTTAAAATAAAATGTCTGGAATAATTTAATGGTTTTTTTGGGTATTTAAATTTTGGTTATTTTGTAAAAGTTTAGGGAGCTGTGACCTGTGATATACAACATTAATTCTCATCAGTATGTATAATAAATCAGATTTATTTTTTCACAAATTTTCTGAACTAGCTTTTTTGAACAAATTCAGCGAGGCTGAATTGAGACCTGCAAAAATTCAGCTGTTGCATATTCCTTGATCGAGTACAACTTTTTTCTATACCATTTTTATAAGACTAGTTTCATTCAATATTAATTCATTTTAGCAAAATTTAGGATTTTTAAAGTTCAACTCACTGAATACGGTTCAACGGGATTTTTTTTTTAACGAACATTTTGCTTATTGAATTTCAGTTAAATTCATATACATATATAAAAATTCATATATAAGACTTAATTGATTTTAAGTCTAATATTCAAATATTGCTTTTGTTTCTCCAAAATCGTTGTTAAGCTACAACTAAAATTAAATTAAATACAATTCAGCTGGGCTGAATTAATATTTTAGCATCATTTTAACTAAACTGTAGCTTTTAAGCTAAGAAACTTCTTTTCTTACTTAATTTGAATTGAATAAATTAATTTAATATCAATTCAGCTGAATTAAACGCAGCCTTAGATGAATTTATTTTTGCTGAATTTGATTTTATATAGTTGGTCATTTAACTGTAAGAGTAAATGTTCTAGGATACATTTTATTTTCTTACAAGCTTTACTTGCCTACATTTATTCGAAGTATAATTTGGGTATATATAACTTTTGAAACAATTCAGCTAAGCTGAATTGAAGCAGTAAATAATTTTCTTCAGAACCATACAATCTGCACCAGTTTTACTAATTTTTTTCTGCATCACTTACTGCTTAAGAGCTGTATTTAGTTTAAAATCAATTCAGCTGAACTATATATGCTTTTAGTATGAATCAATTTCAGCTGAATTGAGTCTTGCGCGTATTCAGCTGAGCTGAATTGCAATTATGGAGTGCTTTTTTATACGAATTAAATTTAGCTATATATATTTTTTATTCATCTTATTTTATGTAGCTATTTCAAATTAAAGAGAGTTTCTTGAATAGTTATTTAATATGTTTTAAGCAAAAAATATAATTTTGATAAGTGATTACAAAATCTAGATGTACAATCTTCCTCATATTTCGTATTGCTTAAAGGCCAAATTTAGTTTAAAGGCAATTCAGCTGAACTTTTGTGTGAATCAATTTCAGCTGAATTGAGTCTTGCGCTTATTCAGCTAAGCTGAATTGCAATTATAGAGCTTTTTTTTAGCTAATTCAAGTTTCAGAGAGTTTCTTGGATAGTTATTAAATATGTTTTAAGCAAAAAATATAACTTTGATAAATGATTAGAAAGCTAGATCTACAATCTTCCTTATATTATGTATTGCTTGAAGACCAAATTCAGTTTAAAATGAATTCAGCTGAACTAAACATACCTTTTATGTGAATCAATTTCAACTGAGTTGAATCCTGCACTTATTCAGCTGAGCTGAATTGCAATTAATGCCTGCTTTTTGTAAATAAATCGAATTCAGCTGGGTATATATTGTTTAAATTTTGTTTAGCTATTTCAACTTTAAGAGAGTTTCTTGAATAGTTATTAAATGTGTTATAAGGGAAAAAATTTAACTTTGATAAGTGACCGCCAAGTCCAGATTTACAATCTTCCATATATGAGTATTACTTAGTGCTTAAGAGATAAATTTAGGTTGAAAGCAATTTAGCTGAACTAAACATACTTTTAGTATTAATCATTTTCAACTGAATTGAGTTCTGCACTTATTCAGCTCAGCTGAATTGCAATTAATGTTTGCTTTTTGTATATGAATTAAGTTCAGCTGAATATAATTCTTATTCAGCTTCTTTTAGCTTAGCATTTCAAAGATTAGTTTAACCACTTAGCTTAGCTCCAGCAACTTGTAGTGCATTATAAGGGATGTCCCTTTCAGCATTGATTGATCAACTCTAATGACAACAAAATAAATTTATAAAATATTAAGGATTCATAAGCAACATATCATATCAGTAGCTAAGATCCAGTTCGTTTAGATAGTTTATTAATTTTTTGGTTTTAAGTAATTATGAAATTCCAAATACTATATCTGGTGATGCTTTCCATCGCATATTTAAGTCTCTGCATCAGAAGTGATCTTTACTGTTAATGAAAAATTGTAACAAATAAGCAAAAGGAAAAGAAGAAGAAGAAGAAAAAACATACCAGAAACTTTCTTTATTGCAATCATTGTTAAAGATTGCCATCTACGTCAAACAGAACACACACGCAATTTGATTAAACTGCATAAAAGTATTGAGAAAAAATAAAAACACAACAAACATGGAAAAGAAGATCATCCAAACAGTTGGCGAAAAAAAAAAGAAAAATTATAAACAGAAGTAAAGAGTGAAATTGATTTTTATCGACACCGAAAGATACCGAAGTAGAAGTAAAAATTGCGTTTGTCTTACAGAATTGTAAATAATTCATTTAACAGCGTTGTAGTGCAACAAGTTTTGAACGGATTTTATTTTATCTGTTGCAGTTGCATTTCATCGCCTCATTTCTCTTCTCCGGCTACTTATTCATAAGCAAATTTAAATTAATTAAAATAAGTAAAATGCCATAGAAGTTTCAATACCAAAAATCAATGTTAATTGCTTTGCAATGCCAATACAAAAAGAGCCTGCGAAAGAGAGAGAGAGAGACCCAGAGAGGGAGAAAAAGGCATTGAATTGATCATAAAAATGTAACGAAGAAAATCGCATTAAAATAATCAACGGCTTAGTTGGCGGTCTCTTAATGGTCAAGTCCGTTTGCAATATCAGTATTCGCATTTGTATCTAAATACACGTACTATATATTGCAGATAAAAAATAATATTGTACTCGTATGTATTTTTTTTTATGCACATATTTCAATCAATTGGAAATCGTTTGGTGCCACTGCTGTTTGTGTTCAACATCTCAAGCATTGATTGTGAAATACAATCTTGAAATTCGTTTTTATTTTTATTTTTTTTTTTTTTTTTGGTTTACAATTTTTTCCCATTTTGGATTCTTAAAATGAATTATTGTTTCTAAACATGCAAATGTAAAACAATCAAATAACATTTCAAGCCGTACCGGAATAATGTTGCTGGTCTGTAGTCTCTTAACATTTGTCCATGCCACACTGCCGCATGAATAATGGCAAAAGTTGAGTTGCTGGTGCAAAACTTTTGCTGCCATTAGTTAAATTGCACTCTGTGAAATCTAGAGAATAGTTCTGCTGGTAAACTAAACGGTTCTACGAGTATTATTCTCAAATGATGATGTTTTTGATGATGATGATGATGTTGATGCTGCTGCAGTTGGGAATTGTTATTTTTTTTTTCAATTTTCTTAAATCATAAATTATATTGCATGCTTATGACATGGTGCTTATTGAAATCTTTAAACACAACAAAATTTAAAGAATCTGCTACAAAGTTATGATATATAAATTTGACAATGATAGATGCTCGTTAGCCGGAAGCTAAAAAATGTTGCTTAATATGACGGAACAGCACAAGAATTATTATTAGAGTATTTTCTTTTTTTTTCGCCAATTGCTTGTCTTTCTAAAGCTTATTTGCACAAGTCAAAGGATCAGCTTGTGGCATTTGTGTACTAAGTTGTAAGACATACATAAATATTTAAGTCAAAAGTATTTCTTGTCAGAGTACTCTTTGAAAATTTCATTAAGTATTTCGTGACAAAAATAATGAATTGCCTGAGAGTAAGAACAGCGGAATAGGAAGTACGAGCATGCAGAAATGGTTCGTTTTAAAAAGCAGCTTGTACAAATTTTATATGATGCTATCATAGTAACCTTGAACCTTAATAAATATTGAATTTATTATATAAATCAATTTTAATAGCTATAGTACAGGCTCCCTGAAATTTTAAGTGCTGAGCTAATTAAAAGAAGCTGAATTAGAATTATATTCAGCTACATCCATTTAATTAAAAAATTAATAGCAATTCAGCTAAGCTGAATAGTTGTAAAACTTATATGAGCTAAAATTAATTCATATGAAGCTATATTTGGTTTAGCTAAATTGCTCCCAAAATAAACTAAACTCAATAACAGCAAGTAATTTATTAAAAAATAGGTAAAATTACTAAAGAGTCCATACAGCTTCAATTCAGCTAAGCTGAATTACTTCAAAACTTAGCTATGACTAGCTTAGCTTAAAATTTTTCTATAAAGTAAAAATATAATCTGTAAAGAAATATATTCAGCTAAAATTAACTTATCTTAAGTTGTATATAATGCAGCTGAATTGCTACTAGATTGAACTATTTAACCTATACTAAATATTGAAAGTAATAATACCAGCTTAAGAGCTATATTTGAATTAAAATATTGCTATAGGTTAACTTTTAAATAAAAGAAGCCAAATTTAGCTTGCAAAGAAATAAAATTTATATTACTACATTAAACCTGAAAAATAAATGATCACCTATGTATTTATGTAGAGATATAAATCAGCAAAAATTAATTTATTTATTTATGCATTGCTTTTAAATTGAACTTTTAAACTCATATTAAGTTCAAAAAACAGTACTCCTGGCCTAAAGGACACAGCTAAGATGAACTTTGCTCTAATTTGAATTCAGCAAAGCTCTTTTTCTATATTCCATTCAAAAGAAAAAATGTTAAATTTTCAAAAGCTTTTTGCAATAACCTATTATTTCCAACAACATTACTATGAGAATTCTGATCCTTTTTGAGATTGGGTAGAACATACCATTCTAACAAGTCTTATTCAGAAGATTTGAACTTTTGTAGAACAAGATTCAGCTAATATTCGACAATGGCCTTAAACCTGATAAGTGACTGATTCAGAATGTTAAAGGCAAAAGCTGAGTTAGTGATGAATTAAATTCAGCTGAGCTGAATTTGTTGAATACACATCTAAACGAAGCTCAGTTTGAAAAAAAAATTAATTCCTATTACAAAATTTATACAATACTAAATAAATTTTTAAATGATTTGCTGGCTTTAACTAAAATACTTAGTTAATTCTGTAACCTTCCTTAGATAAACTTGATTTTATGCGCAGAAAAAAATTAAGACTTGCTTATAATACATACATATATATATATATATATATATATATATATATATATATATATATATATATATATATATATACATATAGCTGAATATCTTTTAACTTCAATTAATCAGAGCTGTATATTTTCAAAGCTAGTTTTGAAAAAAATATATTTACTTAGAAAAGTTTTCTTATAAAACAGATCAATTTTTAAAATAACTTATTTTCTAAGCACATTTCAGCTCAAATGCATATATGTATATATTGTAAAATTAGTTCAGCTTAATTCAGCTGGTGTAAATTTAACATTAGCTTATAACATAAAAATAATAATAAAAACTTACTATTTGCTAAAAATACGTAAATCTCAGCTAAATATATATTAATTTCAATTCAGCAAAGATGAATATTTTGAAAACATGAGTTACTTTAAAAAAAATATACTTAGAAAAGATTTCGTATAATTTATTTCAACCTAATATTGTATCAAACACTAAGTTTGATATGTTTTGGTAAGCACGCTTTAGCTTATGTGTATATGTTTCATGTAATATTAGTTATGCTTCAGTGAAAATCTAACATTATAATGCGAGTATGATGATAACATTAGAAAAAAAGCTTAACACTTGTAGATAATACATAACTCTCAGCTGAATATAATAATATTTGAAAAATATTTTTGCTTTGACAAACTATACTATGAAATATTAAGCTTAACTGTATCAGCTTAATTCAGCTGATAAAATTTTAACATTAACCTATAATATAGCAATAATATTAGACCTAAGCTTAGCACTTGCTCATAACACGTAAAACTCAGCTGAATATCTTTTAACTTCAATTCGGCAGAGCTGAATATTTTCAAAACAGAAGTTACTTTGAAAAAAATATACTAACCAACATAAGTATTTTTTTTAGCTGTAATTCAGCAAAGCCAAATACGCTGAAAACATACAATGTATTCTACAAAATCTTCGACACATTAAGTCAGACTCGGTTTGGTAAAGAGATCTTAGATTTATTTGATTATTTGTTTTTAATTCAAATATAATAATCAATATATAGTATTAACACTTCTGTTCGCATAATTTCGTTTCATGTGAAACTATTCACAGTTGAACAAGTGAAATTTATTTAAATTTAAATAAGAATACGTGAAGCTTATTTACAAAATATCTAATATTTTCTAGATTTAAGATTTGAATACATATTGTTAGTTCATATTTGAATATACAATAAATAAATACATGCATTAAAAAAAATGAAAAAAATAAAAAAGAACAAAATTTTGAGCTCAGCAAAACTTAATTTATATAAGCAGTTAAATAAATATTTGCTGAATGCTGGAAGTCTTTGATTAAACACAACATTAAAACATTATTGATGTTATTTGAAATTTAACTTAACTACTGCATTCAGAGCACTTAACTTTTGTTCAGACCTATTCTTCTACATCTAGGCAATTATTTGCACACGTTTTAAACTCATAGTTTTGCTATTTACAAACAAAAATTCGTGAATATATTTTCAATATATGAATAGTCATAAATTTCACTTTAACATAAACGTCCAGCCGTTATGAATCAACAATATCTTTGCATAATGACTTTTTCAATTTACTAATTTTTTTCTCTTCTTAAATTTGGTTTTCAAATTTGCACCCTTTTGATTTAACGGCAGGCGATGTTACGGTCTAGTTTCTGCTTGACAAAGTGTTACACATTCCAAAATCTTTATTGACTTAGCGGTTATGAGATTTATTTATATTTAAATTTAGTTTACACCAATTACCAACCGCACTCTCGACAACTTGCTCTCCTCTTTAAGTGCCCTTAGAAAAGTTTAAGTTCGTGATGTTGGCGCTGATGATTATTATTGGTGTTAGGTGTGAAATTGGTTAACAAATCTTGAGTAAATATGTAAGAGCTGGAAGAAGACATGAATTAGTTTGGTTGAGTGCGTGATGAGAACAGCACACTTTTTCTTATGAACAACCATACTTTTAGATGGATTTAAAAACTGATGAGTCTTGATAATGCTAATGCAATTAAATGAAATTAGTTTAGGATTTGTAAGTGAGTGTGTGTGTGTGGGGGTGTGTGTGTGTGTATTTTTATGCGTAACGGTGTAGGTATATTTGTGTGTGTGTGTGTGTATGTGTGTTTACTTATTAAATTACTTTAATTTTCATGTTTAACTGTAAAATTATAATTACAAAAACTAATTTATTCATATTTATGCTTTTAACTGTTTTTGTCGGTCATTATCTTCATAATGTTGTTAATCATGTTTATATTCATAATGATGATGATGATGGCAAATTATGCCAAGTAAGCCTACGCTTGTAATATTAGGAAACTGTTATTTCTATGAAGAGAAATACCCTACAATTCCATGATCTTTGCCTCTCTTAATAACGTACATATGTATGTACATAAGTATGTACCAGCATAAAATTTAAAATTGATGAAAATACATATACAGAGGTCTTAGGCGAAAGTGAATGCTTGTATGGGAGGCAAAGTTTCTCAGAAATTGTATTGTGTAGTAGTATTTTAATTTCACTTAGTTTAACTAACTTTTATATTTTCCTTTTTAGGGTTCCGTACACCAAAGGTGAAAAGGCACCCTAATGTTTTCGCTACGCTGTCCGTCTGTCCGTCACACGCTATTTTCTCAGGAACCGTAAGAGCTACGGACCTGAAATTTGGACAGAGTATGTAGAACCTTGGCCGCTACAACAACATACATAATACATAAGAATTAAAGATTAAAGGGTGTTCCAAAACGAGCAACGAAAAATGTTAAAATCCCATGTAATATACATACAATTGTATGAACATATGTATATTGGAACTTGAAATTTGTAAAATTAGTGTATTTTTATACAAACTACAACAATTTACACTAAAATTTAAGAAAATTTAAATTAAAGGGTGGTCCATCAGTTAATGCAATTTTGGCTATGTAATTTTGACAATTTGCTATATCTTGGAAACCGTAAGAGGCAAACACTTGAAATTTTCAAAAACGGTAAAACTTAAAAAACCGAAAATTATAAAATCGCCAAACCAAAAAAAAAAAATCGCCAAAAATTAAAAAAAATCGCCAAAACGAAAAAAATCGCCAAAATTAAAAAAAAATTCTAGCACTAAAATAAATCGCCGAATTCGAAAAAATCGCCAAAATGAAAAAAACGCCAAAATCGAAAAAAATCGCCAAAACGCGAACATGTCGCAAAACTAAAAAAATTTTTTATAAAAAAAATCGCAAAAATGAAAGAAATCGCCAAAATGAAAAAAACGCCAAAAACCGAAAAAAAATCCTCAAAACAAGAAAATAAAGTGTCAAAACGAAAAAACGAGCCAAAATTAAAAAAAATCGCCAAAAACCAAAAAAACGCAAAAAACGTAAAAAAACCCGAAAAGATCCCAAAAACGAAAAAAAATGCCAGAACCTATATATTATATAGGATGAAGTTTGTATTAAATTACATATCTAGTGTTCGTACGGAACCCTTCGTACGTGAGTCAGAGTCGCACTTTACTGAATTTATTTTATATCTAAAGGTTTTTTATGGCTTTTTGTGTCATTATAGCGCAAGACACACACCAAGCTCATATTAGAAGAAACAAACACACACAATTTTTTGTTTCTATTAATGTTGCAAATACACACCAGACAGACATTTATTAAACATTACAGAAATAGATTTTGCTAGTGCATTTTGCTTTATGGAACATTAAGACTCTTGAACTCTTGGCTTGAGTCAAATGATCTAAGAAAAAGCATGGGTGGCTCGTACGTTCTTCTAGTATACTTACTCAGGTTTTTTTTCTGTTCATTTAGTTTGCCATTTGCAAATCAACTAACAGGAAATGAGATCCAAATAACCAAACAACTGAATGAGTTTTTCTTTATTACAAGAAAAGAAAATATTTTTTTTTTTGAATCTTAATGATAATTCAAAATAAATATATGTATGTATGTAAAAACTGCAAAAGTAATAATAAGAAAATAACATGAGTTTAGTGACCCAGATTGGAAAATGGATTTGTGGAATATAAATTTGCATGAGGAAATTTTTTCTTTCTTCTGAATGCCGTTTGAAATGACAGGTTAAATATTGAATATGACGTACATACATTTTCTGTCATTAAGTCAGTATGATTTTATGTGTTTGAGAGGTGGGTGATATTAATGATTTTTGCATTTAGTGATAAAAACATAAATTTTAACAGGCTAAAGATAATTTTATTTGTTATAAAAATTTATAAAAAAAAAATTGTATGGGCTTAAGATGACGACAAAAAAAAATCAGTTTTTGAGCTAAGTCGAAATTTTATTGTTTTGTGTTGTAAAGGGTACTCGTATATATACATAAGTTTGTCATACTGTGTGTAATTTCCACAATAACAATAAACAAGCCATAAAGTATATATATATTCTGGATCCTTATGCATAGGCCGATGTCCTTCTGTCCGTCTGTGTGCACATGAAATCGGTTTTCCGAAGCTCGCACAAAATCTACAATATTTCTTCTTAAACTGGTGTGTCAGAAATGGTCCAAAATAGTTTGCTATTGAAACTCAAAGAGGTAGAGTCAGAGCTGGAAAGCTTGAACTTTATTTAGCCATACAAAAGTAATTAGCTATGTATCGCAAATTAATTTTTTTTTGTTAAATAAACATAATTTATATTTCAGTACGAATATAATTGGTTTAAAAGCAAAAAATAAAATAGACGTTTACAGGGCTGGAAAACTTTAACTTTTTTTTTGCCATATAAAAGTAACCTACTAAAACTAATTTTTCCTCTTTCTCTATAAATTAAACATGTATATATTATATTCTTAAAAGAAACAGATTGGGGTAAGAAATCAGTAAAATCTATAAACGTTTTGCCAGAGTGGGGAAACTTACGCTTTTTGTGATATACATATAAAAGTAACTAGGTCTAATTAATTTTTTTCGTTTTCCTTATAAATTAAATATATTTTATGTTTTAGAAAAAAAAGTTTGGTATAGAAGACTAGCAAAATAAAATATATTCCAGAGCTGGAATATTTAAACTTTTTTTTGGATATTAAAGTAACTAAATACAACTAGTTTTTTCCTTATTTCCTTTTTTATTCTTTGTTGACCTAACATATTTAGTATATTTTTTAAAGAACTAAATTGGTAAAAGAAATTAAAAAAAATATAAAAGGGTATTTCCAGGGTTGGAAAAGTTAATTTTTTTTTGGTGTATAAAATGAACTAGCTTAAATTAATTTCTTTTTGTTTATATATTGAATACACCTAATGTTTTAGAAAGAAATAGTTTGTTAAAAAAATGAGAAAAAAGATAAACATAGCTCCAGACCTGGAAAACTTGAGCTTTTTCTGGTATATAAGACTAATTATTTCTTTGGCCATTAAATATAATCTATATTTTAGAAAGAAATAATTTAGTTTTAAAAAGCAGATAATTGAAAATTATGGCTCCAGGGTTGGAAATTGCAAAAAAAATATTTTTTTGGTAACAAAATAACCAAAAATATTTTTTTTTAATTAAACATATTATATTAATATCTTATTGAAGTACAAACAAATCGATGATTTTTCATTGACAGCTTGTAACGAGTTCTTATTAATTTTTATTGAATGGTGATAAAAATAAAATTTATCAGAACTATAAAATAAATAATTATATTTCCCTGAAATCCTTCCTTTCCACTGAGCAAAATCGAAAAAATTTTGTAGTAATAAATCGTTTACATAATACCGCGATATTTACCATTTGCAATAGGATGTTAAGAGTAAGACACTAAAGAGTTTTGCAACATCAAAGATTATTAAATACGGGAAAATATAAAGCAAGTAAAAATATGGTTGAGGTAACCATAATCAAACAGCAACATACTATGATTGAATTATATGGTTGCAGTCAAATCATATTATTGTTAAGAGAAAAAAAACTTTAACAATATTATTATCTGAGTTAATTATAATATTATCTGAGTTAATTATATTATAATCTTAGTATTGTAAATATGACAACACTATTATTAGATGTGACTAAAATATAATTAAGACTCACCATACCATGTTCTAATATTATATTAATATTGTTGAATATGCCCACAGTATTATATAATATAATAGTACTATTTTGTTTTTAATCATATATTTATTGTAGAAACAGCTGTGCGTTAAATTCGAAATAAAAATAAATTAATATTGTTGAAATAAATTGTATATATAGAAATGTATACTTACACCACATACAGCCATGTCTGTATAAAAAGATACACAAAAGCTCATATATTTTTATTGATCTATCCTTTTGTTTATACTTTATTCATTTATTCATTTATTTAACACTACGATAGCTTACAAACGAAGTACTGAACTGACAGATGTTTCTGAAAAAAGATTTTTTTTTTAAATTTAACATAGTATGGCTTTGGAAAACATTATATTGTTATTTACATCATATTATTTTTAAATAATAAAACAAATTATGTTGTAGTCATAAACTTTTAACAAAACTATATTGTTAAACTCTAATCATATCACACTTTTTTATGGATGTGATAATGTAATTATTAAATTCAAACATTACTCTATTTTCGACGATCACACATTTGTTTCGGAGAACATAATATTGTTTTCTCAACCATTATACAACCATATCTTTTCTTTGCGTGTGGAGGTACAATACTAAGACTATTTTAGGATTATTAAATATTAACGCGGTTCTTGAACATCTCGAGAGTGAGTGTAGAATAAAATATTCAACTATTGCTAATATCGGAAAAAATATTTGAATCAAATTATTTAGTGGAAAAATAGCGAGAGGTCACTTACTAAAAATTGCACTAGAGAAAAAGGATAAAATTTTCACAGAACAAATATATATGTGTAAGCTTATGTATGTATCTGTATAATACATATATGTAAGTTGGTGAAGGACATACATTTACTTGTTTTTAATAATAATGATTAAAAACTTTATGTTTTTACTGTACCTAAAACTAAACCCAAGACAAAGATTTATTATTTAAGCAAAATATTTGTGAAATGGTGACTAAATGACATTAACTTGCTTAGAACAACTCAACACAAAAAAAACGCTCTTACAATGATTTATATCACTCACTCGCAAAAACAAAATTCCATTTCAATGATTTATATAAATTTTCCCTTAAATTAAATTAAATATTTATAACTACTTTCGAATTCCTCGAATATATTAACGTTATCATTATTGTATGTATAATTGAATTTGTTAAGCAAACATTGTCATGTTCTCACTTCACTTAAGTAATTGCATATAATTGCTTATAATTACTCGTATTATCATTGTCATACATATGAAATTATTCCTTATAAATTATTGCAAAAAAAATTAATACAATATAAAATTTATATATTTTTTTCTTACAAAAAATTATTGTGGAATTTCTAGAATGAAATGTTGTAAAGCTTACAAATAAAAAATCTAATTAACTCTTGTGTCATACATCATATGGGAAATAGCTTTTACAAGGACTCAAAAAGCAATTGGCAAAAACAATGATTTATAGGCAGACTGATACAGCAACAAGGTTTAAGGCGGAAAAAAGGCTCTATTTAAAATGGATTTATATGGTCACAAGCTTAAATACACTGACAAAATATATTGAATATTGAGAGTTATACTGGCTGAAGTAGTTACTGAAAGCATAGTTGCGACTACACCCACTTTTTAAAACACCAAATTGTGTAATCTTACATTTAATAAAGTTAGTTTAGATTAGCAGGCTGCTGGTAAGGAAGGGTGAAATTTAGAGTCCAGCTTACTTGGGTCCAATACAATGATCCCTTTGTGCTACCTGTGATTTGAAAAAAAAGCAATGTGAGTCCGATCACAGAGGAGATGTGTAAACATCTAGTAATGAAATTTTTTTTAAGTTGGAAGTACTTATGCTTTTAGTATCTTTTTTTTAAATTAATTAATTAAAAGTATCAAAACTTTCAATATTATAAATACATATGAATTTGTTGGTTTTTGTTTGTTTTATTAAACTTATTTGGTTAGTAAATGGGCACACTGCAGTTTAATGTATATGTACTGCATTCAAAATTGCAGTAAGCAGTAAATTTACTGATTACTAAAAAAATTCAGTAAATTTTTACTGCTAATGAAATTTAATTTGCATTACTAGTAAAATCGTATGGCCGTAGCAAGTGGCAAAGTTTTTTCATTCAAATTTTGAAACTTTTGTATGAAAAACATTTAGCCATTTGGTAGAATTTCATTATGAATACGGGCATTACTGATTACTGAAAATTCAATGCACCTCATCATATAACAAATCATTTAGGCAATTTATAAAAATTGTAGAAAAAAATTTTAGTAATCAGTAAAAATTTACTTGTTAAACATTTTTTATTGTTTTTACTGAAACTTTAGTGGTACTGCAGTGCTCATCTATGGTAAATGCCTTTACGTTTTCTTTTTAATTTTTAATTCTTGTTGTTCATCATTTAGTTGTTGCTGTTCTTGTTGTTGTGTACGACGCATTGCAATTAAAATAAATTCAGTAAAGTGCGACTGTGACTCGCGCACATTCGGTTTTGATCATTTTTTTTTTTTTTTTGATTTAGCTTTCTTCCTCTTTTAAGTTTTTTCAGTTTAAACGATTTTTTTTCAGTTTTATCGCTTTTTTCTCATTTTGGCGTTTTTTTCTCTTTTTGGGTTTTTTTAATTTTCGCAATTTTTTTCATTTTGGCGATTTTTTTTCTGTTTTTTGGGGTTTTTTTCATTTTGGCGATTTTTTTCTGTTTTTGGTTTTTTTTTTATTTAGGCGATTTTTTCATATTGGCGATTTTTTTGTTTAAGGATTTTTTTAATTTTGGCGATTTTTCCGGTTTTTTGCGATTTAGTTTAGTACTAGAGATTTTTTTTTTATTTGGTGATTTTTTCGTTTTGGCGATTTTTTTTTTGTTTTTGGCGATTTTTTTATAATTGGCGATTTTATATTTTATTGATTTTTTAGTTTTACCGTTTTTGAAAATTTCAAGAGTTTTGCTCTTACGGTCTCCAAGATACAGCAAGTTGTCAAAATTACAAAGTCAAAATTGCATTAACTGATGGAACACCCATTGATTTAAATTTTTTAAATTTAGTGTTAATTGTTGTAGTCTGTATAAAAATACACTTACTTTTAAAATTTCAAGTGTATATATGTACATACAATTGTATGTATGTATATTACATGGAATTTTAACATTTTTCGTTGCTCGTTTTGGAACACCCTTCAGTTTCTAACTCTCATGTATTTGTTGTTGTAGTGGCCAAATGTCTACATATTGTGTCCAAATTTCAAGTCTGTAGCTCTTACGGTTCATTTTCACCTTTGGTGTACGGAATATACAAAAAAATAACCGGCGGCGGCGCACCGTCGGCTTCGAGCCGGTCGACTTGTTTCTCTGCTCGGTATTGCTTCTTTCAAACACTAATACACTCATACATAGCTCACACCGATTTGACAATGCTGTGAAAGAAAAGCAAAGGAATCTCAGCAAAGAAATCAAAGTCAAAAGATTTTTACCCCCTAGCGTATAGATGTTTACACATCAAAAAGTGAGAGAGGGTGATAGGGAAGGATAGTGATAGAAAAGACAGATAGAGGAAAGCTTCATTATTTACATTTTGCACGTTTTTAATAATGCAGTGTTGCAGCGCCTCTGGTGTCAATGAGGCGTATTAAATATTGAAGCTGTGTTTTGTAGCCATTTAATTGGTTATTTTACTTCGCCGATGATTCTGCTGCACAGCGAAGGAGGGCGCTCTGATGTTACTGGCTCTGAAGCCAGTGCCTTTTGCCTGCATATCTAGAATTTTTCGTACTATAACTGATACAAAGGACACTAATGCGCATCAGAAAAATACCTGATGTTGTGGATAAAATGGAAAACAAATTTCAAAAATTTTTTCATTTGTTGATTAATGACGTCCTATGCATTTCAGAAATGCTTACAAAACTTCAATGCTTAAGAAATTTTTTGAAAAAAAAAAAAATAACAAATACTATTGACATAGGCGGCAAAACCTGCTGAATAGTATTATGGGTGGTTTTTTAAAAAGTTCCTCAAGCTTTGAGGCTTTGTAAGCGTTTTTGAATTGTGTTTAAAGTGGCTGTTGCTAAAGCAGCCTTGAAATTCATCTTGAAGTGCTTAACCAACAACAAATATATTTTTTAATTTATATAAAATCACTAACTTCCTATAGCTGTAAGTTAAAAATACAAGCCAATTATTAAGCTCTTCCTTATTTGAGGTTGGTTAAAATATTACACAAACGGCAACACTTTGACTTTTAAGTTAATAATGATTTTTTCCAGTGTTTATTTACTGTCCTCCTATTATTTATTTTAAACAGTTTTATTTATGAGTTGGTTATAAAAATCTCATTTTAGTTTAAAATACTCGTGCCTTTGAAAGAAAAGGCACAGCGGTGCGTGGGCTAAACAATAGTCGTAAAAATTGTAAACCATAACCAAGAAACCTTTTCATTTGCTCTACAGTCATAATCGGCTTAAAGGTCAAAATATTAATGCAAACTAACATCAAAGAGTTCAAGGCAATATTCCTTAAATAAGCGCTTAGCTTTTGAAATGAAACTAGACTTGAGAAATAAAACTGAAAAAGAAATTATAACAAAACAATAAACGGAAGCGGTCTTTTTTTTTGAAACTCATTAGGCAGACGAAAATTTGTCTACGTGTTAAACATAAATAAAGATGTCAACACAAAACTGATTTGATTTTTTCTTTATTTCATTTGTGTTTTCATTTTGTGTTTAAGAAATTTGTCTTAAGAAAAATTAACAAATAAAAACAAAAACAAAAGACTTAGGTAACAAACTTGCTGTTAGAGCTGAGGCAACATTGAAAAATGGTTTCATTCCTCTTTTATTTTTTTGCTGCTCAAATTCACTTCAATTTCTTAAATGTTAAATTTAATTGTTACAACTGAGACAAAAAAAAATAAAAATAAACAAATCTTATATATTTTCTTGTAAAATTTAAATTTCAAATCACGATTTTCTCACAACTACGAGATCAAAAAAAAAAAAAAAGCAAACAAACAAACAAAAACTTTTCTTACATCCAACATAATCAAACACTCTACAAGAATGCTGGTACTGGTATTTAAAATTAAATTACTTTTTTGTTGTAGAAACGTTTTTTTTTTTTATTTATTTATATGCCTGTATGTATAGCGCAAAAAAAAGGTTTTTACCTTCAAAAGAACAATGTCAATGCTGACAGGGTTGTTAATTAAAATCGTGATCTTTTAAATACATTTTGATTTAGAAGTTTTTTTTTGCAAAAAGTTAAAACTAATTTTTTGGTAAAAGAAAAACAAAACACAAAAATTGTGTTTTTCAAATTCATTGTTGTTCGTAGTAACATCTATGTACATTAGGGCGTTTCGCCAAAGGCGTTTTTTGCGGTTTTTGCAACACTTGAAGCGGACTATTAAGGCTTGTGATGTAAAAGAATTTCGAAATTTTTTTTGGATTTTTCGAAGATGGGAATGGGGTCGCTGAAATAGATTTTATCAAAAAAATTAGGTTATGGAGAAAAAAAATTTATATTATTTTTTTCTGGTAATTTTTGTTCATACAACTAAACAATTCTCTTCTTATGGATCCGATCCCACGACAAAAAAATTATTGGTGTGAAAAATTATTATATTAAGGACCACTTTAATAGTCCTAAAAGTGAAAAATTATTTTTCCTAGATTTCAAACCTCGATAACATGAAAAGTTTTCAACATTTTTTCAAGATGTAAAATGCGTTAGAAAGGTCTTTAAATTACCTTTCATTCGGTACATAGATTTAGTTTTACTTGTTGGAAAAATATAAGAAAAAAATTTAAGTTTGAGAAAATTTTTTTTATTTATCAAATTTTATGAAAATTAAAAGAATTTCATTCACCCCTATCGTGAACAGTTTTTCCCTCGAAATATTTTCCCTTTTCCACAAATTGCAATCGTGAATAATTTTCCCCCTGAAATTTGTTCCCTTTCTTGATTCCCCTTATCGTCAATAATATTTTTCACATGGATTTTTTTACTTTTCCCTTCGTTTTGTTTACTTTATTTTTGCAGGCGAACTGAATGAATATACTGCGTAATTTCAATATTACACTTGCAATTATATATTAAAACTTATAAATAATTATTTTTAGGGCAAGCTCAATAAATAATGTCCACGATTAATAACAACAATTCCTTGGAACACCTTTTTTCATTGAACATGAATCTCTTTGGCTCACATGCCGTAAATTTTGTGACTGTGGTATACTAAAAAAAACTTTTGCACGGCGCCGAAAACAATTAAAAACACAACTAAGCACTCTATAACATTTCTCATTCGAAACCCAAAATATGTGTATTTCTTATTATTAAACTTAATTTGTTTGATTTTCAATTAATTTGGAAGCTTTAAAAGTCTTCTTCCCATTTGTTACATTCACTACACATTGATAGCGGGAACAAACGTTCCCATGAAATTCACGATTGCAAATTTCCCTTCATGGGGAATGAAAATTTCATGGGAATAAAAATTTCACATTTTATTCACGATAGGGGTGATTATGTTTCCTTCTTGGTTAAGTAAAAAAAAAAACATCTGAGATACATTGGTTTAATAAAAATGTCAAAAATTCAATTCATCAATATATTTGTATTCCCATACAAAATCAAAAGATATTAAATAAACAAAATCAACATATTTAATGAACAAATTAAAATTTAAAAGCAAATTTGTATCTTAAATTGCAATACATTAAACATTAAATATGGAACAACTGTGGAAGTATTTTCAAATTGGTTTCTTAACAGCTTTTTCAATGAAATTTTTGTTAACATTACGTATAATTTTTCGATTGTTATCAATGCTAATCAATAAATTTTGAAAATCATCCTCATTCTTTGTAATTTTTTTGTTATTTATTGTAGCTGATGCCACGCCTCTTTCTGATAAATCATTCACAGCACATAGTTTTTCTAGTTTTTTCTTTGCAGAAACAAAGTCATCAAATTACCTACTTTTAAAGAAGTCCGACTTCAAGTATCGCAAAATTCAAATATTCTGAAATATTTTTGTTTTTGTATATTTTGCTACATTTTAAAAAACAACTACTTCAAATATTTTAAAATTCAAATAGTGTGAATTTAAAAATAAAAAATTATTTTTTTTGTCTATTTTTTATTTTTTTCAACATTTTTTCACAAGTAAGATATAAACTTATATATACCAAAATAAAGGTATTTGAATTATCCTTCTAACGCATTTTACATCTTGAAATTTTGAAAACTTTTCAAGTTATCGAGGTTTGAAATCTAGGAAAAATAATTTTTAACTTTTAAGACTATCAAAGTGATCCTTAATATAATAATTTTTCACACCAATAATTTTTTTGTCGTGGGATCGGATTATTAAGAATAAATTTGTTTAGTTGTATTAACAAAAAGCACCAGAAAAAAATAATATAAAAATTTTTTCTCCATAACCCCATCTTCAAAAAATCCCAAAAATTTTCGAAATTCTTTTAGCTCACAAGCTTTAATATTCCGCTTCAAGAGTTGCATTTTTTTTTTGTGAAACGCCCTAATGTACAAGGGTCATGTTGGTTGTTTTTTTTTTGTGGTTGTTGCTTTTTTTGTGTAGAAAAAAAACATAGAATTTATTTCGTTTATTATGCTGATGTGAATGGATAATTGAGCAAATCAATCATAAGCTTAATGGTATTAGTGTATACTAATTTAATTTAATTTTTATTGTAAAACATTGATTTGAAATAAAGTTACTATATGTTGCTTTATGGCGGATTATCTGTTTGTATATTCAAACATACTTCAGGTGTAGTGACTCCGTCCTAGAGTTGGGCATAGTTGTTCCTTTTGCGGATTGTTCCTTTTTGTTCCCAACAACAAAAAGAACTAGTTCGTTCTTTTGGTTCAGTTGTTCTTTTCGGTCAGTTGTTCAGTGAACAACAGAACAGAGATGTGCAGAGATTGCACAGTCATCGAATCCTCTTCAATGTTTTCTGCGTGTGTTGTTATTCTAAAATAATTTTATTTCATGCTTAGTGACCTTATTCGTTTTGTAGTTTTTGTAAGTAAATGGTTAAAATTAATATTTTTGATTGAAAATGCTTAAAACGAAGTCAGTGATCATTTGAAAATAAATTTTAATTACTTTTTTAATTCTAAAAATCTTTTTCACGATCTGTTTTTTAATTCAATACTACAAATTATTTCTTTTAATTTTGTCAAACTCACTTGTATATTTTACTAAGTCCCAATTTACACTATGCAAGTCTTATTGCTAAGCTGATTAGTTTGTTAGGGGAGAGAGACGGGGGGAAAAGAAACGTTGCTGTTCCCCTCGTCTCTCTCTCCTTGAAACGAATCAGCTTAGCAATAAGACTTGCATAGTGTGATTTGGGACTAAGTATACGTTGTTTGTTTTGATTATCGTGCTAAAAATTTAGTAAGCTCACTATATTTGTCTCTTTTTAACAGTATGCAAATCAGAAACTTTAATCTTTTAATTGAAATGTTTTGCTTGTGTATTGGTCAAGAACAGAGAATAAGATAAACAAATAGAAATAAAGAACAAAAATGAACTAAAGACCAAAATAGCAAGAAAGACTAAAAGGAAAAGAAAGACCAAAACAACAAAAATGAATAACTAGACTGAACTAGTTCACATCGTTCAATTATAGGAATAGTTCAATTGAACTAGTTCATTCCTTTACAGCACAAGCCCTACTCCGTACCCATCTCTAGTATTGTCTTTGTGAAAAAAGTTCCTTGTTCCTAAGTAGACATTGAAAAAACATGATTTCCGATCAAAATGGCCATAAGAGGACTGTGATGGGTGTGACCTTACAAGCATCGGTTTTTACAAAATTATTTGCTTACAATTATTTTGGTTTAGTAAACTGTTTAAATTATTTTTGATGATATTAAATGCCTAGAAAAAAATCTGCTTAAAATATACTTTTGCAAAAATGTACGGATCTCATGTCTTCATGTGACGGGTGTGGCTTAGTATGAACTTTAAGAAAAGTTGAACGTCACCAAGCAGTATTTTCATTATTGTGCTTATTGAAGGCACCAGAGTTTTTGGTGCAACATCCTTAAAGAATTCTCTTATAACAACAATTCCTTTTTGGTGCATTACGTTTATTTTTAGTGACTGCCTTTTTTAATGGACGCTAAACAGTGGGAATCTTAGCAAAAAAAAAATGGAAATAATTCTGCAGTTTCTAAACGGGGTGTTCGATTGTTATAGGATACAACACGCAACAGACAATATTTAAAAATCTGCTAAAAAGCTTCAGTTCGGAATTTGGACTTCATAACTTTACAGGGGGAAGAGCCACCAAGCCCCAAAGTGGGCCAACTCTGGTTAAAAATTTTTCCTATCTAAGACCGAAATAAAAGTTTTTTACATTTATGGATTTTCGCTTACAGTTCAAGATATATACGAGAAAAAAGATTACAATTTTAACTTTTTTTTACCAACTGTGGTGCACGGTTGTACCAATCCATAAGTCTGATTTGTAATAAGAGCTTTTAATGGATTTAAAACAAAGTTATTAATAATTAAATACAAATTGGCACCAAAAGCAAGCAAGCTTCAGTCAAAATTTATACACAATTTAAATCAAAATTTTGAAAAAAAAATCGATTTCGCGGTGTAATAATTAGTGTAATAATTACTTCGCAATTATAAAAATTTTTAAGTTTAAAATTTTTTAAACGTACTAATAATACCAAATTAATATTTTACTAATTAAGTAAAATATTTTTTTATTAAAAATACATTGAAATTGATTATTGGGGGGTTTAGCTGGATCCTATACTCAGTTCACTGTTGCTAATGTGGATCATCAGGGAACCTTTACCCAAAGTTTCTTAGAACAACTAGAGTTATTATGTTATAAACTTTCATTTAAACAAATGAGAAGCTTAAAACAAATAACCTGATCTGCATTAGCAATAGTGGAATGCGCATAGGATCCAGCTAAACCCCTCAATAATCAATTTCAATGTATTTTTAATAAAAAAAAATATTTTACTTAATAAGTAAAATATTAATTTGGGATTATTAGTGCGTTTAAAAAATTTTAAACTTAAATCTTAACAATTCCCATAAAAAAATCACTAATAATATTTTTTTTTGGCAAAAATACCAAATCCATATTTATACTTACATATATAAAAGGTAATACTATGGGAAACATTAAAAAGGAATTTTTTGTTAAAATTTTTCATCATTTTCATTATACCTATTTTTGTTGTAATTATCGAATTTAAGGCCTTTTTCTCAAATTTTAAAGGTGGAACCAAATAATTTAGTGTGCTGGCTTAAGACATGATATATGTTTATATATCTCTAAAAATATTAACCCAGCAAAAACAATAATAATATTAAAGCTAGAATACTGTAGAAATCCCATTTTTGGGATTTTGGGAAGTTTCCTTGGGAATTTCCGGGAACTAAGCAAATCTGAATTTTTTTTATTTTATTTGCATTACTTATGCCATTTTACACGCAAGTGAGAACTTTCAGGCGAAAATATGTTTAATAAAATTCTTCTTAGTATTAAGTGATGTTAGAGGAAACTCTTTTTATATTGTAACTAGTGCCTCGTTTCTGTTTCGAGTCGGAAAAATTGTTATAATCCTGTGAAACACACAATGTGAGTAAGAAAAAAACTGTATTTGTTGATATTTTTTGGAAGGTTATATAAGTTTTTTTTTTGAGTAACCCTGTGTAAAATAGTAGAGATGTGCAAATGTCGTGATTTTGTCGTGTCACGCGTGAGTCACGCGTGATTCACGTGATTCGTGATCATATATTATAACGAATCACGCGTGAGTGCGTGAGCGTGACTGAAAAAAAATTTACTGGTGCGTGATCGTACGTGAGCTTTTTTTAATAATCACGCACGAATTCTCACGCTCTCACGACTTAACATTCCTGCATTTATTATTATTTTATAATAATAAATAATAAATGCAATGCTGCCCACAGAGAGAAGCCCGAGAGAAATGTATAAGCACATGTGCATTCATTTGTACAAAAAGCCGATTGATGTTCGGCACTCTGGCGCTTCTCTGGCCAGCAGTGATGTATAGTAATATGTATGGTAGTATGAGCTTACAAACATAATGAATACCCCCTGAAGTCAGACTTGTCGTACCGAAATCGTTAACACATTTCGGTAGTTTCTCTGAACAATTTGTTTTAAACATTAACCCCCTTATGCAAAAAAATATTTTACTTTAGCTTTAAAGTTCATAGTAGTTGATAAGCACTTTAAGGCTAACATAGCTTTATTAAAAAATCATATGCAAAAGACAACTTTAAATATTTTATGATTTAATAATAAATACTGGTAACACCACCGTGTTCAACAACCACTTCACAGCTTATGATGTACAAAATCGAATACAATTTCATTCGGGTATTCAAATAATTTTTTATTTTATTAAATAAATTTTTATTATCTTGAACTAAAGCAACCTAATTTAAAAAATATGAGCTTCTGACTTAATAGGAAAACAGATAAACACAACCATGAAGTAAAAGTAAAAAAATGTGAAAAATTATCACAATTTGTTTTATTCGAATGAAACGAGTATTTGAATATCCAGCTTTCTTCGATTTGTTTTGATTGTATGTACATCACTAAAACATTTTTGTAAAATTGTATTTATTTTAAATTTTTTTTTTGGATTTTGCTATGTATTTCGAAGCAGTTGGATAATTTGGTGATGTTTTCCATCACATGACAGAAATAATAAATTTAAGATAAGAGCAGGCACTTCTAGCTTCATTTTCAGATGTAACATGAATCAGTATGTGCTATATTAGTAAAAATATTTGATGTACAAAATATACATTTTGGAAATATCAACTTAAAGTAGTCTTAGCAAACGTTGGTGCCTACTTTAGAATTTTTATACAATAATTTTTTTAGAATACAACTTTACTTAACATTGCTTGGCAAAGCTTTATTAAGTTTTTTTGCATAAGACCCTAAAACTTTGATTTTTGAGTATATAAGTAAAAGTCTGTGAACATTTTTTTCAAATAAATATGTATATGTTGATAAAAAAAAATAGGATTGTAACAAATATTAAAAAAGGAGAATATGTGCAAATTATTTCAACAATAGCAGCAACATAACGTTGAAGCGGTACTCTGCTATAAAAGCAAAAAAAAAATCGTACCTACATGTCGTTACGAATTCGTACCGAATTATCGTAATGAATTCGTACCGACATATCGTTACGAAGTCGTGTCAACCATTTCATACAAAAATTTTTACGATTTCGGTAATATTTCGGTGCTGAAATCGGAAGATTTTGTCGACCAATCGTTACGAATTCTTTACGAATTCTGAGCATTTTGTTTGATGGGTACATACAGCTTTGTAAGTATGTGTATATGTTTCTTAGATACCCTGTAGGAAGTATCAATTGAGAAACACTACTGATTCAACAGTGCATTTGTCAACAATACTACTACTGACGAATTGTACCGCAGAAAATATTTTTTGCTTTAGGGGCCGTCCATATATTACGTAACGCTGTAGGGGGAGGGGTGGGGTTCGAGTTTTGTTATGATTTGTTATGGTGAGGGTGGGGGGAGTCTTTGAAAATGTTACGTCACAGAAAAATTTTAGAAATTTGTATGTTTTCTCATATAATATGCTTTTCTCATTTATTTGATTATCATTTATTTAATTGATCATACGTCTCACCTTCACATTTATATTATGTATGTATACATACATACATGTGCGGAATGTCAATTTTTGATATACGAGAATTCGAATTCTAATATTTAAAATGATATTAAATTAACTTTTTCAACCCAAAAAACGTGCAAATTATATTATAAATATACTTTTTCGTGAGCGTGCGTGATCGTGATAAGTTATAAGACACTCGTGCGTGATTAAAAATATTTGATTCGTGAGCGTGCGTGATCGTGAAAATGTTTAAAATCATTCGTGTGTGAAAGAGCGTGAGTAAAATATTTTTCTGCGTGAGCGTGCGTGTCGTGAATCAGAAAACACTCACGTGCACATCTCTATAAAATAGGACAACCACTATCATTATTTAAATTTTCTCGATGCGAGAACTTCTCACGAGTTACAGAAACAGGACACAGATGTGGGTAATTCCAAAATGTAAATATTTATTTATTTTTTTTTATTTCATGTGGCTATAATAATTGGACTTTATTTAAAATGCTTACAATTTGATTTTAATACTTTTTCCGTTGCCCAATCTATCGCTTTCATTCTCGCTAATTTTTAGGGTTCCGTACACCAAAGGTGAAAAGGAACCCTATTGTTTTCGCTACGCTGTCCGTCTGTCCGTCTGTCCGTCTGTCCGTCACACGGTATTTTCTCAGGAACCGTAAGAGCTACGGACCTGAAATGTGGACACAGTATGTAGAACCTTGGCCGCTACAACAACAAATACATGAGAATTAAAAATTAAAGGGTGTTCCAAAACGAGCAATGAAATATATTAAAATCTTATGTAATATACATACAATTGTATGAACATATGTATATTGAAACTTGAAATTTGTAAAATTAGTGTATTTTTAAATAGACTACAACAATTAACACTAAAATTTAAAAAATTTAAATTAAAGGGTGGTCCATCAGTTAATGCAATTTTGACTATGTAATTTTGACAATTTGCTATATCTTGGAAACCGTAAGAGGCAAACACTTGAAATTTTCAAAAACGGTAAAACTAAAAAAACCGAAAATTATAAAATCGCCAAACCAAAAAAAATCGCCAAAAATTAAAAAAAATCTCCAAAACGAAAAAAATCGCCAAAATTAAAAAAAAAAAAAATTCTAACACTAAAATAAATCGCCAAATTCGAAAAAATCGCCAAAATGAAAAAAACGCCAAAATGAAAAAAAAAAAACGCAAAAAATTTAAAAAAAATCGCCAAAACGCGAAAATGTCGCCAAAACTAAAAAAAAATTTAAATAAACAAAAAATCACAAAAATTAAAAAAAATCGCCAAAAATAAAAAAAAACGCCAAAATGAAAAAACGTACCTAATTTACATTAAGCATTTTTTCTCATGCAAAGTCCTCTACTAGACTAGACTACACAGAACAATTTTTAGCCAAAATGCTTTCAATTAAATCAATTAATGCTATTTCAAACAATTTTATAATTGTCCCAATTAAATTTTATTGATTGAAAACAAAAAAGTTTAATGTTTGTATGGATGTTAGGAAATATGCAAGCATACAGACGAAGATTAAACTTTTGTACGCATTATTAAAAATTCAACAAATTTTTTGATTGTTTGAATTAACTTAGTTTAATGAAAAAAAAAATATTTTAGTTTGTGTTTGTGTTTGTTCATGTTTTCATGGAAGTGTGTGAGCCTGTTATTCTAGAAGTACAAAGTTCGAAGCATGACAGCACTGTAAGTTAAAAAATAAAGTAAGAATACACACCTACATATGACCAATAATTGAATGAAAAATAATTTGCCACGATAGCCTAGTGGATGTGTGTTAGCCTGTTAGAATGGAGGTACCATGTTCAAAGCCTGCATCGTAAGTTACGGAATTAAACAAATAAATAAAATAAGTACGTTAAAATAAATAAGTAAAAAAATTACTTTTTAATTTTTTTTTTACTTTTACTTTTTAAAATTTTATACAATTCAATTACTTTTATTAATTCATTCAACGAACAATTTAATTATTTAAAATCTCTAAATTCAATTATTAATTTAATTGGGCCAATTAATCATTTGTTTAAAATAAACGCGCACTTTCAATTAACTCTATTAATTGATCTCAAACAGCAAGAAAACCTCATTTTTACAAATTCATTAATTGATATTATCAATTTGTTTGCAGGACGAAAATCAGTACAGGATTTAATTAATAGCCCAGCTAAAAAAATTATATATGGTCCATATATTCTTAATATATGAATGTATATAAATATATATGAATATGTATGAATTCATGTATGGAAATGTATGGGATGATACATGGCAAAACTATTATATATGCACTAATATATAGGCTAATATATAAAATTTATTATAACATATGAGCTCATATGTATATGGAAATTTAATTATGAAGCTCTTCATACGTGGATCCATATATAGATACCCGATTTTATATATGGTGCCATATACGAATGTATGCATACATGATATCTCACATAAGATCGTTTATTCAATTAAAAAAGCTTGGTATTTTATCACTGATTAATTGGAAATCCATTAGAAAATACATACGATATTAAAAAAGAAAATCCTTTGTTACAAAAAAAAATCATTGTATGATTTTTTACGTTGTGGCCCATTTAATATATCAAATAATCAAAAAGATAATACAGTCATTAATTTTATAGAAAATAACAGAATTCTTTAGATAAGAAACAAAGTTCATATTTCTGCAAAAAAATATATTGAAAACTATTGTCAGACTGTTTATTTTTTCTTTTGTAATTAATTGCAATAGTTTTTAATCTGATTTCCTAAATTAAATTTTATGTACGAATATGAGTTTTGTGTTTTTAAATAATTGATTCACCTTTTGACTTAAAATGATGAATGAAATGACTTTAAGTTCGTTTTTCATTATTTGTCCAAACAAATATTTCATTAAATACAACCTCCCTGTTCAAAATTTAAAAAAATTAATTTTAGTAATTTAATTTATTGCACAGCAGTGTGCTTTTGTGAATCAAGAGAGTATAAATAATGGGTGTTTTTTATTGAGGTATAGAACTTTAAGTTACCATCACTTTTTTAACTGGCGGCCATTTTATTAGCTGTCAAGTGATTAATATTTAGTTTGGTTTGCCATTTTATCATGAACAGGTTGACAAAAGAACAACGCTTGCAAATCGTGCAAATTTATTTCGAAAATAATGGTTCAGTTCGCGAAGTTTACCGCAAGCTCCGTCCATTTTATGGTCGACATAATTGTCCATCAGAGCAATTAATTCGGTTAACCATGGATCGTTTTCGCACTACGTTTACTCTATGTGATAATACGCATCCGCAGAGACGTCGAACAGTGCGCACCGAAGAAACAATTGCCGCTGTAGAGCAAAGTGTTGAAGAGGACCCGAATGAATCGATTCGCCACCGTGCACAGCAATTGGAGCTTTGTCCATCAACTTTATTGAAGATTTTGCGCAAAGATCTTGGCTTGCGACCTTACAAGATCCAGCTTGTGCAAGAATTAAAGCCGCGAGACCATGCAATGCGTCGTGATTTTGGTGTATGGGCCGAAAATGAGATTGATCTCGATGCTGATTTTCATCGCAAAATTTTGTTCAGTGATGAGGCTCATTTTTGGGTGAATGGCTACGTCAACAAGCAAAATTGCCGCATTTGGAGTGAAGAGAATCCACATGAGACCCTTGAGACGCCATTACATCCACAAAAACTGACTGTTTGGTGTGCTCTATGGGCTGGTGGAGTCATTGGGCCATACTTCTTCCGAAATAATGCTGGAGAGTCAGTTACCGTTAATGGAGACCGGTATAGAGCCATGATAACCGACTATTTTGTTCCCGAATTGGATGGCATGAATGTAGATGAGTTGTGGTTCCAACAAGACGGCGCTACATGCCACACAGCGCACGTCACAATCGATTTATTGAAGGAAACATTCGATGAGCGCATAATTTCGCGGAATGGACCTGTCAATTGGCCACCAAGATCGTGTGATTTGACACCATTGGATTATTTTCTTTGGGGATATGTGAAGTCGCTCGTCTACGCCAACAAACCAGAAACGTTAGGGGACTTGGAAGCCAACATTCGTGGCGTTATTGCCAACATACGGCCCCATATGCTCGAAAAAGTGGTTGAAAATTGGACCTGTAGAATTGGCTTTATTCGAGCCAGCCGCGGCGGCCACATGCCCGAAATCATATTTAAACATTAATGGCATAAAATTATCCTTCCAATAAAGCCAAATTGATGGACATTAAAACGATTTTCTTGTGTTTTATTTCAATTCGAAGTTCTATACCTCTAAAAAAACACCCGTTATGAACTTTGCATTCTGTAGAGGTAATATTTACACGTACATGTATGAAAATGTATGAATATATATAATCATATATGCCCATATACCCTCATTTTTCGGATCCGAACCATATATGGGATATCATATATGCTCCATACATATTGATGTGTAAACGTCTATACGCTAGGGGGTAAAAATTTTTTGGGTTTGATTCTTTGCTGAGATTTCTTTGCTTTTTGCTTTCGCTTTGCATTGTCAAATCGGTGTGAGCTATGTATGAGTGTATTAGTGTTTGAAAGAAGCAATACCGAGCTCGAGGCTCGAAGCCGACGGTGCGCCGCCGTCGGTTATTTTTCTGTATATTTCCGTACACCAAAGGTGAAAATGAATCGTAAGAGCTACGGACTTGAAATTTGGACACAATATGTAGACATTTGGCCACTACAACAACAAATACATGAGAGTTAAGAACTAAAGGGTGTTCCAAAACGAGCAACGAAAAATGTTAAAATCCCATGTAATATACATACAATTGTATGTACATATATACACTTGAAATTTTAAAAGTTAGTGTATTTTTATACAGACTACAATAATTAACACTAAATTTAAAAAGTTTAAATTAAAGGGTGTTCCATTAGTTAATGCAATTATTACTTTGTAATTTTGACAACTTGCTGTATCTTGGAGACCGTAAGAGCAAAACTCTTGAAATTTTCAAAAACGGTAAAACTAAAAAATCAATAAAATACAAAATCGCCAAATATAAAAAAATCGCCAAAAACAAAAAAAAATCGCCAAATCGAAAAAAGCACCAAATTAAAAAAAATCTCTAGGACTAAAATAAATCGCGAAAAACCGGAAAAATCGCCAAAATGAAAAAAATCCTTCAACAAAAAAATCGCCAATGTGAAAAAATCGCCTAAATAAAAAAAACCTCAAAAACAGAAAAAATCGCCAAAATGAAAAAAACCCCAAAAACAGAAAAAAATCGCCAAAATGAAAAAATCGCCAAAATGAAAAAAATTGCGAAAATTAAAAAAACACTTAAAGAGAAAAAAACGCCAAAACGAGAAAAAAGCGATAAAACTGAAAAAAATCGTTTAAACTGAAAAAACTTAAAAAAGGAAGAAAGCTAAATAAAAAAAATAAAAAATCAAAAATGACCAAAACCGAATGTGCGCGAGTCACAGTCGCACTTTACTGAATTTATTTTAATTGCAATGCGTGCACAACTACAAGAACAGCAACAACTAAACGATGAACAACAGGAATTAAAAATTAAAAAGAAAACGTAAGGGCATTTACCATAGATGAGCACTGCAGTACCACTAAAGTTTCAGTAAAAACAATAAAAAATGTTTAACAAGTAAATTTTTACCGATTACTAAAATTTTTTTCTACAATTTTTATAAATTGCCTAAATGCTTTGTTATATGATGAGGTGCATTGAATTTTCAGTAATCAGTAATGCCCGTATTCATAATGAAATTCTACCAAGTGGCTAAATGTTTTTCATACAAAAGTTTCAAAATTTGAATGAAAAAACTTTGCCACTTGCTACAATTTTATTATGATTACGGCCCTACGATTTTACTGGTAATGCAAATTAAATTTCATTAGCAGTAAAAATTTACTGAATTTTTTTAGTAATCAGTAAATTTACTGCTTACTGCAATTTTGAATGCAGTACATATAAATACATATACTGCAGTGTGCCCATTTACTAACCAAATAAGTTTAATAAAACAAACAAAAACCAACAAATTCATATGTATTTATAATATTGAAAGTTTTGATACTTTTAATTAATTAATTTAAAAAAAGATACTAAAAGCATAAGTACTTCCAACTTAAAAAAAAAATTCATTACTAGATGTTTACACATCTCCTCTGTGATCGGACTCACATTGCTTTTTTTATAGCTGGGAGTACAAATTTCTAACTAAAATATTAATTAAAATTGATTTTAAACTTTTTTTGTGTAGTCATAATACAGAAAAAGAGATTGCTGACGCAGCCATAAGAATCAATGCATAAAACAACAATAAAAGCTGATCTCCTGTTAAATTTTTAAAATGTTAGTTAGGCCAGTTAGCTAAAACGGCGACAATATGAGAACAGGAATAAAGCAAATCGTAAATTAAAGATCAAACACACTAAAAGTAAGATCAAAGTGTTCAGCATATTCTCAAAGCATTTTGAATACACAACATATTAAAATTTTTATACTAATTTAATTTGTGCATACTCGTCATTCTCTAAAAGATATCGGTTGAACGATTTTTATTAATATTAAGAAAATTACCTTTTCCCTGTGTAGGATAATTTTGCTAAGCTTTGCAAATATGTTTTAACACTACCCTCCGTTTATACGTATAAAAGTCGACTTATCTATCTCTCTATTTTTTCCTTTAACACAAAACGTCCCATGTACATCTTAAATTTATATTTTCACCACCGTATATAACTAAGCATAAATAATTAAATTTTTCGTAACACGTTTTATGTTGATGTTTAAAGCAAATTATTGCTGTAAACACTTTTTGATTGACGGAGCAATCTTAAATCGATCTTAATTGAAATTGCACTTTCAGCAAAACATTAAAACGTCACCTCGTTCGAGAAGGCCAAGTTTGTTGACTTATTTTTAATTACATTTTAATTATGTTGTAAGCAGCAAGTAAATACATAATATTTTAAGATTTACAACACGTTTTAGTGACACACACACATACATACACATGTATATACAAGCACAAATAGGTTGCCCCACCATTTATTTATGCTAGACAAAAAAAAAAGGAAATTTTCATTGAATTAAATTTTTCTGTTCATTTTTAGCTAAAATATTTTTTCTCATTAAATATCCGCCGACATTTACATTTCACTTACAATTTTTTTTACACAATCATCTAATTGGCCAATTTAATTATCTTTAACAAAAAATCAACTATTTAACTGTCAATGATTGTCTGTAGTTTACGTGATTTTACTTTAAACAGATTAATGTTGCTATTGGTATTGCATTTGGATTTTCTACAAAAACAAATCTTAAACAAAATATCGAAAGTTTAGTTTAAATGATTTAAAAACAAGAGACAGGCTGGCAAAAAGATAGTTGCTCTAAAAGGATACAAAACGACTTAATGTCTCTACATTAAAGAGTTATGAATAGCATAAGAATGAAAGCAGAGAAGAGATCCACCCCAAACTAAGAACAATCAAGCATAGGCCGGGCTTACATCTGTGTGTAATGTGCCACACAAGCGAGAAAAAGTGTAACCACTACTTACTAATGAAAAATAGTTTGATTCAGATACGTATTTATTAAGTTAAACGGTTTCATACATAACTAATAGACAATTTTATAGAATTCAACATGATTGGAAACTATTTAAATCAATAAATATATGTCTGAATCAAACAGTTTTTCATTAGTAACTAGTGGTTACATTTTTTTTTTTTTTTTTTGTTATATGGCACAAGAAAAATATCAGATGTAAACTCAGCCATACTCTAAAATAGAAAAAAATTAATAATAAAAATTTTCTTATACTTCCCAATATCTTGAATTACCGTCGCACATCCATGAAATTCGACTGCAAACTTGGCTTAGTTTGTCTCAAACTGAATAACAAACTTAATACTCAAACATTTTTCTTATAGCGTTTGTAAAAATTTCATGAAGCTAAAACCTCAAACCAAAAAACTTTAACTAATAACACATTTACTTGATTAGTTGATTAAATGCTGAGTGACGTTTGATAGTTTCGATAAAAAGGAAAATTATTTTGCTCAAAAAATAAAAAGCACACACACAAACATAGAAAATAAGAAAATGCATTAGACATTAACTAAGTGTAAAACTCCAAGAAAAAATATGTTTTAACTTTTACGTGTGAAAAAAAATTTTGTGAAATTTTGTAATAACAAAAATTTCTTTTTATATAAAAAATACTGAAGCATATTTATTTGAAATTTAGTCTTTAATGCTTCAGGAATTATGGGTAGTTTTGATTGTTACACAAAAATTTTTAAAAATTTCTTTTCATAGAAATGTTTTATAAAGCATTTACATTATCTCTAGTACTTACAAGATTTCGAACTAAATTTAATTGCTTTTTACTTGATTTCCCATACAAAACAAAATCTAGTTTGTGAGTAGATTTGTAAGCAATCTATACTCAAAAACTAATATTTTTATTTTATTTTTACTACCCTGTACAACATATTTATACAAAAGATGAATGAATTAACTACGTTCTGCTTAAAAAGGTGTCTGAATTGGCTACATTGCAGTTGTTTGGTTGCAGTTTTAGGAATTTTTCGGTTAATGAGTTTTGTTTCGGATAAAAAATCTTGATAAAGGCAAAAAAAAAAATTAATTCAGTGAAGTGCAACTTCGACCCGCCTACGAAGGGTTCCATACGAACACTAGATATATAATTCAATTCGAACTTTAACCTATATAAAATATAGTTTTGGAATATTTTTTCGGCCTTGAACGTTTTTTAGTTTTGGCGTTGTTTGCGTTTTTTCGGTTTTGGCACTTTTTTAGTTTTGGCACTTTTTTTCTCGTTTTGGCGATTTTTTTCGGTTGCTGGATTTTTTTCATTTTGGCAATTTTTTTTCATTTTGGCGATTTTTTTTCATTTTGGCGACTTTTTTAATTTTCGCGATTTTTTCGGATTTTGAGATTTATATTAATTAGATTTTTTTTTAATTTTGGCGATTTTTTTTAATTTTGGCGATTTTTTTTTGGTTTTGGAAATTTTTTTAGATTTTTGGCGATTTTTTTTCGGATTTAGCAATTTATTTTAGTGTTAGAAATTTTTTTTATATTGTAAATTTTTTTCGTTTTGGCAATTTTTTTCGGTTTTTGGTGTTTTTTTTTTAATTTTGGCGATTTTTTTAATTTTGGCGATTTTTTTAATTTTAGCGTTAGATTTTTTTTTGAATTTTGGCGTTTTTTTTCGTTTTGGCGATTTTTTCGTTTTAGGGATTTTTTTTAAATTTTTGGAGATTTTTTCAATTTTTGGAGATTTTTTTCGGTTTGACGCTTTGATAATTTTGAGATTTTTTTGTTTTGCAGTTTTTGAAAATTTCAAGATTTTGCCTCTTACGGTTTCCAAGATATAGCAAGTTGTCAAAATTACATAGTCAAAATTTCATTAGCTGATGGTCCATCCTTTAATTTACATTTTTTAAAAATTAGTGTTAATTGTTGTAGTCTATATAAAAATACACTAATTTTATAAATTTCAAGTGCCAATATACATATGTATATACAATTACATGTATATTACATGGGATTTTAAAATTTTTCTTTGCTCGTTTTCGAACACCCTTTAATTTTTAATTCTCAGGTAGCGGCAAAGGTTCTACATACTCCGTCCAAGTTTCAGGTCCGTAGCTCTTACGGTTCCTGAGAAAATACCGTGTGACAGACAGACGGACAGACGGACAGCGTAGCGAAAACAATAGGGTTTGGTTCCTTTTCACCTTTGGTGTACGGAACTCTAAAAATGGTGTAAGGTTATAGATTTTCGTAAAAATTTAATTTTTTTTTAATAATTCTTGATGGACGCAAAATATTTCTATTTGTACACGTATTATAATTATGTTTGTTTGATTTCCTCTTCCAGAATCAGAATAATTTAATTTTGCTGTATGGTTCTTGTCTATGGTTCGTTACTTTACTATTTAGACTTGTGTCGAACTCGTTCACTAGTTCATTTTTGCCACAAACCCATGTAATTTAAATGGGTTTGATCAATGGTTTGTGGCAAAAATGAACTAGTGAACTAGTTCGACCCAAGTCTAATAGTAATAGATTAGAATTACTATTCGAATTCAAATTCATATTAGACTTGGATCGAACTCGTTCACTAGTTCATTTTTGCCACAAACCAATGATCAAACTCATGTTATTTAAATGGGTTTGATCATTGGTTTGTGGCAAAAATGAACTAGTGAACGAGTTCGACCCAAGTCTAATTCATATGGACACGTTCCTTTGGAGTATGTATTAGACTTGTATCGAACTCTTTCAGTAGCTCGTTTTTGACACAAACCTGTGATCAAACTCATTTAAAATACATGGGTTTGATCATTGGTTTGTGTCAAAAACGAGCTACTGAAAGAGTTCGATACAAGTCTACTAGTGACCGATTTAGAGATAAGTCTATATTCAAGCAAAGTATGAAACTCCCTCAATTTCCAAAACGAAATACAAAAGGCAAAGCACTGTGCCAATTAGCAAAGTACATATTGTATATGTAAATCAATTTATAACTAAATATTCATTATATTCAAGGTATCGGTTTCATTTCACCCATTATTAAACGAAATTGGTGTTGAAATATTTTTAAATGCATTGCATATTCGTAGCCTGCATTCTGCTGTCTCCTCTTTGAAGCAATTTATTAATTTTTTTTTCTCGGAAGTTAAACGAGAGGAAACTAGTCAATATAAATCAAAATAGCCTTACATAACACCTATTTTTTATACACACAATAAATACCTATCAACACACATATTGTAATTCAAATTTCAACGCGTACAGCCAGCCTGTCAATAAAAATAAAATGAATGAATACATTTTATCAAAAAAAAAAAAAATAAAAAAAAAATAAATAAAAGAAAAAAAATGTATATTATTATGACTCATTAGATATGACACCTTTACCAAAATCTCCCACATCTGCAATCATGTTTCTATCTATTTGAGTTGTTTTGTTAAATGCTGATGATTACAATCATTATTATAAATGTTGGAGTTGGTGTTGGTGTTGCAAAGTTGCTATTTATAGTAAACATCAATGTATAACAATCAACAGATAATAAATGTGATGCAATTGGATTTTCGTTAAACTTTTTCTTTTAGTCATTTCAACTTCATCAAAGTGTAAAATTATTATTACAACATATGTTGTATAAAATTTTTTCTTTTACATTTTTTCTTTCTTTTTCGTTCATTTTTTTTTTTTTTTTTTTTTTTTTTTTTTTGACAAACAGCAGCAGCTTCGAGTATAATATAACACCAAAAACTTAATGTTAATAAAGTGTAGAAAAAAAGTATACAATTTAAAAGTGCATTTTCTAGCTCCATTCAATCGACATGCAGCAGCGGCAACGCAAGCCCAGTCAGCCTGTCAGTCAGATCATAGATAGATGCCAGCAGATACAGATACAGCTTATTTTCAGATTCGTTTTCATTTTACAAAAAACTGGCAAATAAATACTCGTATAGCTCTATAGTCGAGCATGTTAATCATGTAGTAGTCGAAGTCTCTTGTTGTATTTGAAAGTGTGTCTGTGCGATTGGTGTTGTAAATTTAAGCTTTTGCTTCAAAATAAAAGTGTTATAAAACGAGATATTCATAAGTATGAAGCTTTTACTGGATACTTTGTTGTAAGACAAATAAATAGTTTAAAACAAGCTAAAATTTTGTAGCTTTGTTGTTATTATTTTATTATATGCACTCTTCATCAAAAGTATAAAGAGGAGATCCATCATTCAATTTGCAATGGTAGACAGAATTTTTTAGGATGTTTTTAAGAATGAAAATGTCCTTCAGAATTAATCTTTCACAAGAAAAAATTATTTAAATTATATATTTAATTTAAATAACAAAAATTAAACATTTTAAAAACCCCCGACTTTTTTCAGAAAAGATGTTATATCTTCTAAGCGGCTGAACCGATTGTTTTTTAAAATAGCTAAGAACTCTCATATCAAGTCATCTTTCAAACAGAAAAAACTAAATGAAAATCGGTCCAGCCGTTTGGCCTGTACGTGGACACAGACAGACACACAGATACACAGATACACAGATACACAGATACACAGATACACAGACACACAGACACACACTACAAACTTATAACACCCCTTTTTTTAGTCGGGGGTTAACAATGCTAAGAGAAGCCAAACAAAATTTTAACAAAATATGTATTGAAAAAAATTATTTTAATAAAAAAATGTATGTATGTGCTTAAACAAGCTACGTCCAAGCCATATGCATAATGTGCAAACTTTTATAATGAGCTTTTTATGCTTTCGCACCGACGAGAGTACAACATTCCCAACAACAACACAACAGACAGCAATGCTTGCTCTTACTTTACAAAGAAACAAGACCAAACGTAAGAGCTTTCACAGCTTTTTACCTCAAATTAAAATATCATTGTACGCAAGAATGATAAAATAAAGATTACGCCAGCGCGCAAGATTAAAAAAACATTTCTGCGCATGATGGAATTCTGAAGTCACTCAGCCTGTGTTCTCATTGGCTAGTAAAATTCAACTGTAGAACTATTACACGCTCACAGTGTTGCCATATTTATTTGTTAAAAAATCTTCAGGTCGATCAAAAAAAAACTTTTTTTGTCACCAAAAATCTTTCTTGTTATTTTATTGAATGTAAATGAGTTAAAATTTATTTTGTTTCTTGTGAACTACTAAAAATAAAGCCAAATAACACAAAATATTTAATGTGTAAGATCATTATGAAGCAAATTAGAAAATTTGTAAGTAGTTTGGTCAAAAAATCACTCAATAATATATTAAAAGTACCAAAAGTAAAATTTTTAAAAATCTTATTTTAAGATAAAAAATCTTTTTTGTCGTTTTAACATGTCTAAAAACTTCAAAAATAACTCACATTTCATATTTGCTCTTTTTCTTATCTCTTTATTTTGTTTTTTAATTTTCTTAGTTTTGCAGCCTTTAAACAACAACATGTAATTTTTTTCTTGGAGATCTCTCTGATTAAATTAATCACAGGGCTGCCAACTACAACAAAATACATACATTTCTTGCAAAAAATTATAAATTTCACATGTGATACAGACTTGGTAACCTTTGCGAGGGGACTACTAATTACGTCATCAAACGGTAAATCATGCGCAAGGCGTAATCTTTATTTTATAATTCTTGATTGTACATGTGTTTGGACGAATCTGGCTTAAACCAATATTTGGCATATAAAGAAAAGATCCAAAAATAAGATAATTAATAAAAAAATATTCGAAAAAAAATTAAAAAAAATTTTTTTTTCGATTCATGGCACAAAATAGAAATAGGAAATGCTAACTAAACTAAATCTATTTGGAAATTATTCGAATAAATTACGAATAAAAATTGTTTTATTCGAATAATTTAATATCATTTAATAAAAAAAACTTTATGGAAAAATCTCTATTTTTTTCTAATATTAAAAAAAATCAGATAGTTAATAAAAAAATATTCGAATATAAAATAATAATATATAAAATGCCACCTAAACTAGATTTATTTTCAAAATTATTCGAATTAATAACGAATAAAAGTTGTTTTATTCGAATAATTTTATATAATAATCAGAATAATCAGATAAAATAAATAAAGTAAGCCAATACTCGAGATATATTATACATTTCTGGTTTTATTCGATTAACCGAATAATTAACGATTACAAATTTTTATTCGGCTTATCAAATAATATTTAAAACAAGATAAAAATATTTTATGATTTGTTCAATCATTCATAAACTTTTCGTTATTTTTCGACAACTCGAATAATTAATTATTTTTGATTTTCTTACTTTTATTTTAATTAATAAATACAAATAAAAAACTTATATATACAAAAACTATCGAATAAATTTTAACTTATGTATTAATTGAATAAAGAACAAATAATTATTTTTATTTTTTATTTTTTATTATAATCAAACAAAACAAAATTAAACAAATTTTAGATTTTATTCGGTTCACTAAATTATTATCGATTAAAAAATTTTATTCGGATTTTCAAATTATATACCATATAAAATAAGATAAAAAAATTTTATGATTTAATCACTCACTCGAGCAAATATGAAAATATGAAAAATTACTTTTTTTCGAATACATTTTTAATATTTTTTTTTTATTATTCGAATAATGAATTTTTTTCCTAGAACACAATAAAATACAAATAAAAACGAATATATGATAAGCTGAAAAGATATTTTTATTTTACTCGGCAACGAATAATCTCGAATACTTCAGAAAATTGCTTAGTGTTAGATTTTATTCGGTTGCTCGAATTAAGAACGATTAAACATTATTATTTGGTATGTAAAACAACATATTAAATAAGATAAAAAATGTAGGTTATATTAAGATTCGGCTTAGTAGGTTGCATAGTAATGATTAAATGTATTTATTGTTGTTGTTGTTGTTGTATCAACTATTTAGCTTCGTGATCATATTTGTAAATTGAAAAGGATCACGCAAATAATTCGCGTGAGTAAATATTATAACAATCGATAAATATCAACAATGCTAACAGTTGTTGGTTGTATATTGAAAATAATAAATAAAATTTAAATTGTGGGCTGAGGTAGGGGAAAAAGTTATTTCGGCACAAAATCCAAACGCTAAGGCGCGTAGTTCTGAACTTGTGTGAACAATCGCTCGTGAATACTTCGGTGTTGTTGCATAAAAAAAAATAAAATTGCAAGAAAAAGTTTTTTCCCTTCACCAACATTTTTGCAGTCTGCCAAATGTTGCAAAACACTAGTAGGCTAATAAGCATTCATCAATTTTGAATAACGATTGATTGCATTGATGATTTTATTACGATACGAACACAAATAAGCATTCTAGCAACACAAATAAAAATTAAATAACAAATTAAACATTTTAATATTTAATAGCAATAGTTTTTCTCTAAATTAATTATACTCGTAGCAGAATATCTATGATTCATATTGAATTAATGCCAACAGAATTTCATTCTCTCTAGATGTTCTTATTTCAATATTTTTATTAAGAAAACAAAAAACCAAAAATAGCCAAATTAAATTTAATAAAAACATATGGCTGCCGAAAGTTGTCACAAACCAAATAAATGCATCAAAAAAAAACATTTAGTTTTAATATGATTCATTATTGCTGCACTAGAATCAAAAAAAATATTTTGCTATTTAAACAATAAATGCAGGCAGGTGATTCACTGCCTCAATAAATTATTATATTTTTTTTTGCTGTCAATAACCCTTGTAACTGCGAACAAAAGCTAAATAAAACTGCTTTTACATGTACGAGTATTAAACAATAAAATAAAATATTGCAAAGAAAAAAAAAGAAAGAGAGATCATCTTGTAAATCTCTTTGTATGCTTAATACCATGATGTAGTCACTTTTATTATTTGTGTTAAAATTTTATTTAATTTTTTTTTTTTTTTTGCTTTTTCCAAATACTAGTCAATCATAATTTTTGACAGTCACTTGTCAGATAAAAATCAGAAATGCTGGTATTTTATGCTTCCTTCCATTCGCACGTAATCATGTAACTGCAAAACGAAAGAAAAATGATTTGTTATAAAAAAAAGGAAAATTCGCCCATATGTAAAGACTTAAGATGACAGCTGCTGTTTAATGCAGGTGCTTTTTTTGCTCTAGCGGACGCCAGAAAGCTTTTATTTCTTCTAGCCAAAAGGAAGCGTTTACAAAGTTCTGTGAAATAACTTAGAAATTATAATATATACATGAGTGAGAGAGATGAGTGTTATTTTGATACCTGTTACTTAATCATAGTTATTGAAAAATAAACAACAACAACAACAACAACAAAAATAAATATTATGTTTCTACAACTATGCTCTATTGTGTAAAGACCTTATTTGCGAAAATTATTAAGGGTTAATAAGAAATGTTTTTTATGAAAATCTGTTTTATAAACCCTTTATAAAGTCTTAATAAAATTTTATAAATAAGGCTTTAAGAATATACACACAAACAAATAGAACGAACTGGTCTATTACAAATGACGTGTTCAAAAGTTTAAGACACAAACTTGTAAAAGAGAAACCCATATTATTGGTTTAATCATGGGTTTGTATCTTATATTATCGACTAAACTAGTTCGACTCATGTCTAAACGAGAGCTTTTGTCAAGAGGCTATTGAATGTAGACCATAGTCGCTCAAACTGCCACCATAGTGCCGAACTTCAAACGGCTTCTTATACAAATTAATACACATACAAGCACACAATTCACTCGGTGACCAGCTTTGATGTATACCCACGTTTAGTTGCTTGTGCTGAGACTTTCTAAATTTTATTATAATTATTCTGTAAGCTTTATTTTAAACATCAAAAGCTCCATGCATCAGCTAAAAAACAACCTTTTATAAGGAACAGCAAAAGTTAACATCGCGGTATTTTAGCTGTGAATAATTTAACATTGTGTGCTTAAATGCTCTTAATATCAGTATTGTGTAAATAAAGTGTCTTGATTTATTAAGAATTGTAAACTAGTGAATTTTTAAGGTTTCGTACATCCAACGTGAAAAGGAACCTTAAGGTTTTCGCTATGAAGTCCGTCTGTCTGTCTGTCTGTTAAAGAGAGTCGTAAGAGCTGTGGATTTTAAATTTTTACAGCATATGTAAAAGTTTGACCGCTACGGCAACAAATAGATGAGAGCTTAAAATTAAAGAGTGTTCTAAGGCGAGCAACAATACATGTTGAATTCCTTAAGTAATATACAAACAAACAAAATTATATAAAAACACTTGAAGTTTACAAAGTTAGTGAGTTTTTATGCACACTGAAATTAAAAAAAAAATCAAAATTAAATGGTATTTTATCAGTCAATGTAGTTTTGAAAACTTGCTGTATCTTAAAAACCTTAACAGGCAAACAAATAAAATTGTTAAAAATGCTAAAATTAAAAATCACAACATCAAAAAATAGCCAAATTAAAACAAGTAAGAGTGCTATATTCGGCTGTGCCGAATCTTATATACCCTTTACCAAAGTGCGTTTATGTAGTATAGAGATACATACATAAGCACATAGTTACTTTTATGCACAAAGAAAAAAATAATAATTTTCAAACCCTAGAATCATAATTTTAGATTTTTCTTATTACTTATACCAATCTAGTAGTTCTTAAAAAAATATAGAAAGTGTGTTAAGTGAAAAAAAAGGAAATTAAAAAAAATGTTTTATTTAGTTACTTTAATGTCCAGAAAAAAAATCATAGTTTCCATCTCTGAAGCTGTGGTTTTTATTTTTATAATTTTCTACCAAACTTTTCTTTCCAAAACGTAAAATATATGCATAATTTATAAAGGAAAAGATAAAAATTAATTAGCTTAGTTACTTTTATATATCAAAAAAGTGTAAGTGTCACCAGTGAACTCATCCTTTTTGATTTTCTGATTTCTTACACCAATCTCTTTCTTTTAAGAATTTAATAAATGTTTAATTTATAAAAAAAAGGAAAAATTTGTTTTAGTAGCTTACTTTTGTAGAAAAAAAGTTAAAGTTTTCCAACCCTGGAACCGTCCTTTTAATTTTTTTAATTGTTTTTTTTTATTCGAAATACCAATTTTATTCGTTATCAAGCATAAAATAAGTTTATTTAATAAAAAAAGCTAAAAATTAGTTTTCGGTAGTTAATTTTTTATATCACAAAGAGTGTAAGTTTCCCAACCCTGGAATCCTCCTTTTTGATATTTTATGATTTCTCACACCATCTTTTTTTAAGAATATAAGATATGTTTAATTTATAGTAAAAAAGAAAAAAATTTATTTTAGTAAGTTACTTTTGTATAAGAAAAAAAGTTAAAGTTTTCCAACCCTGGAAACATCTTTTTAATTTTAGAAAATTAATTTTTAATTTGAAATACCAATTATATTCGTACTAAAGTATAAACTAAGTTCATTTAATAAAAAAAAATAAAAATTAATTTTTTGTAGCTAATATATATCACAAAAAGTGTGGGTTTTCCAACCCTGAAATCAAACTTTTTGATTTTTCTGATTTTTTTATACTAATCTCTTTCTTTTAAGAATATAAGATATCTTTAATTTATAGAAAAAAAGGAAAATTTTGCGGTAGTAAGTTACTTTTTTATAAAAAAAGGTAAGGTTTTCCAACTCTGGAAACGTGTTTCAAATTTTCTTAGATTGAAATACCAATTTTATTCGTACTGAAGTATAAAATAATTTTATTTATTTAAAAAAAAATTAAAATTAGTTTTCGGTAGTTAATTTTTTATATCACAAAAAGTTTCAGTTTCCCAACCCTGGAATCATCCCTTTTAATTTTTCTGCTTTCTTACACCAATCTATTTCTTTTAAGAATATAAGATATCTTTAATTTATAGAGAAAAAGGAAAAATTTTGCATTAGTAAGTTACTTTTGTATAAAAAAAGTTAAAGTTTTGCAACCCTGGAAACATCTTTTTAATTTTAGAAGATTAATTTTTAATTTGAAATACCAATTTTATTCGTACTAAGGTATAAAAAAAGTTCATTTAATAAAAAAATAAAAATTAATTTTCGGTAGTTAATTTTTTATATCACAAAAAGTTTTAGTTTCACAACCCTGGAATCATTATTTTTGATTTTTCTGAGTTCTTACACCAATCTTTTTTTTTAAGAATATAAGATATGTTTAATTTATAAAGAAAAGGAAAAATTTGTTTTAATAAGTTACTTTTATATAAGAAAAAAAAAATAAAGTTTTCCAACCCTGGAAACATCTTATTAATTTTTTGAAGTTTAATTTTTTATTTGAAATACCAATTTAATTCGTGGTGAAGTATAAAATAAGTTTATTTAATAAAAATAATTAAAAAATTAGTTTACGGTAGTTAATTGTATATATCACAAAAATCGTAGGTTTTCCAACCCTGGAATCTTCCTTTTAATTTTTCTGATTTCTTAAATCAATCTCCTTCTTTTAAGTACATTACATATGTTTAGGAAAAATTTGTTTTAGTAAGTTACTTTTGCATAACAAAAAAAAGTAAGGTTTTTCAACCCTGGAAAAGTCTTTTTAATTTTTTTAATTTTTTTAAAATTTTTTTTTAGTTCGAAATACCAATTTTATTCGTACTGCAGCATAAAATAAGTTTATTTAATAAAAAATTATTAAAAACTAGTTTTCGGTAGTTACTTGGTATGGCAAAATGAAGTTTAAGTCTCCCAGCTCTGAAACCGTCTGCTCGATTTTGCTGATTTTCAATACCAATCTTATTTCGACTATTTCTGACCTACCAGTCCAAGAACTAAGTCTCTAGCTTTTCTGGGAGCTTCGGAAAGCCGATTTCACTTACAGACCAGACAGACGGACAGACGGACATCGCTTATTCGTCTTCCCTATGCATAAGGATCCAGAATATATATATTTTATGGCTCGTTTATTAATATTCTAGAAATTACAAACGGAATGACAAACCTATATATACCCTTTTACCATTTTTTGGTAAAGGGTATAAAAATCCCCCAAATGAAAAATATCACCAAAAATAAAAGGAATCGCTCAAATGTAAATAAAAAATCCCTAGAAGTAAAATAGGTCGCCAAAAAAACTAAAACAATTTCCATAAACCAAAAATAAAATCACCAAAACGAAAAAAATCGGAAATGAAAAAATATCGCTAAAAATAAAAAATCGCTAAAAATAAACGAAAAAATCACCAAAACCAAAAAAAATCGCAAAACGAAAAAGGCGCCAGAGCTAAGCATAAACGCTATATCCAAAAAAAATCGTTAAAACCCCTTAAAAAATTGACAAAACCAAAAAAATCGCTTAAATCAGGTAACATATTCAACAATATAGACTAAGGTTCGTATATTATTACATATCGGGCCATAATCGCCAAAAAAAATCTTAAGTGACACATATTCATTTTTCACAGTTCATTTTTTTACGAATATGATTTATTTAGGATTTTGGATAAAAAATAAAGTACAACAGTTATGTCGCTTTAAGCTTTTTTTGCGGTTATGGCACGATATGTAGTATCCGTAAGAAACGCTTCGTGTGCGAATCAAAGTCAAATTTTGAATTTTTGTTAAGGAGATATTATTTGTTTTGCGTAAGTAATGCGCAAAAGAAATACACAATTAAATTGCTCATTAAATTTTACAAGCAACGTTTTAAGAAAATTATTCCTCTTCTAGTTATAATTTTATTTTTATTTAAGCCCAATATTAATTGCCAGTCATTTCCAGTTCCAATCTTAGTGCTACCACTGTTAAGCCTAAAATATTTCGTTAAATAAGATTCCTCTCTGTAGTTATAAGCAATTAATCGCAATTATGCTTAACTTTTCTACTAACTTTAAACTCGCTACATTGTTTCGCAATATTAGCATCTAGATATTTTTCAATTCACTTAAAATCCCTGCCACCATTTTTCTAGATATAATATTCCTCAACCTATCTTGACTTTAATAAATAAAGCAAATCAATATGAATCATGCGACTCAAGAAATCATAATTCAAAAAGCTTCTTGAGGGCCATAAGTTGTGGCATGAAAAGCATAAACAAAATTGCATGAGCGACGACGTGGTAGCAAAACTTCTTAAATACATATAGGAAGAAAAAAGAACTTTATTTTATATGACTGACTAAAACTTAAGAAAAATTGGGGGAAAAAATAAAACATTGTAAAGAAGTCCAGTTGTTCAACATCAGACAAAATGCCAATTCTCACGCTCGTTTTCCAAAATATTCAATTGTTTTTAGCACATTAAGAAAACAAATTAACCCTAAGGAGATCACACTAAGTAAGAAGTGTTGCCAATGTTCTTATTACAATCCTTTATCTTTAGCTCAAACAGAAATATGTAAATATGATGAATTATTAAGTTATTAAGCTTAGATCGTTTCACAACTCTGCAATTGAGAATTTTGCTAGTTTTTATAGTATCATTGCAGCGCCTCTAGTGTTAAATAGGAGCATTACTTTAAACTATAAAGCCATTTTATTGGTTGTAGTGTTCGTCAGCATATATACAATTAATTTTAGTGTTAGTTAGTGTTTTTTGGGAATTGTCACAATTTAAGTTTAACATTTATTAAGGCACTAATAATTCCAACTTATTATTTTATTTCTTTAGTAAAATATTTTTTTTTATTAAATATACATTTTAAATTGATCCTATGCGCATTTCACTGTTGTTAATGCAGATTATCAGGGAGACTTTACCCAAAAACTTCTTAGAACAACTATAGTTATTATGTTATTAACTTTTATTTAAACAAATGAGAAGCTCAACAACAAATAACAAAGTTGAAACAAGAACTCAATAATCAACATGTTTTTTATTTGCTTACTTTACTACATTGGCTGAATTTTTTCAGTTCAAATTGTAATTGTAAAAAGTATGTAAAGAAAATAAATGTAAATAACAATAACAGCTATTCAAGAAAAGAGTGTTGCCACACAAGTATTTTTTTCACTGGGTGCAGTCAAGTTAATAATTAGGGTTCCGTACACCAAAGGTGAAAAGGAAACCTATTGTTTTCGCTACGGACCTGAAATTTGGACAGAGTATGTAGAACCTTGGCGGCTACAACAACAAATACATGAGAATTTAAAATTAAAGGGTGTTCAAAACTAGCAACGAAAAATGTTAAAATCAAATGTAATATACATACAATTGTATGAACATATGTATATTGAAACTTGAAATTTGTAAAATTAGTGTATTTTTATACAGACTACAACAATTAACACTAAAATTAAAAAAAAAAATTAAATTAAAGGGATTGAGATTGATGTAAGAAATCAGAAAAACAAAAAGGATGATTCCAGGGTTGGAAAACCTACGATTTTTGTGATATATAAAATTAACTACCGTAAACTAATTTTTTTTATTTTTATTAAATAAACTTATTCTATACTTCACCACGAATAAAATTGGTATTTCAAATAAAAAAAAATAAAAAATTTAAAAAGACGTTTCCAGGGTTGGAAAACTTTAACTTTTTTTCTTACTAAAGAAATTTAACTTACTAAAAGAAATTTTTCATTTTCTTTATAAATTAAACATATCTTATATTCTTAAAAGAAAAAGATTGGTGTAAGAACTCAGAAAAATCAAAAATAATGATTCCAGGGTTGTGAAACTAAAACTTTTTGTGATATAAAAAATTAACTACCGAAAATTAATTTTTATTTTTTTATTAAATAAATAAAATTATTTTATACTTCAGTACGAATAAAATTGGTATTTCAATCTAAAAAAATTTGAAACACGTTTCCAGAGTTGGAAAACCTTACCTTTTTTTATAAAAAAGTAACTTACTACCGCAAATTTTTCCTTTTTTTCTATAAATTAAAGATATCTAATATTCTTAAAAGAAAGAGATTAGTATAAAAAAATCAGAAAAATCAAAAAGTTTGATATCAGGGTTGGAAAACCCACACTTTTTGTGATATATATTAGCTACAAAAAATTAATTTTTATTTTTTTTTATTAAATGAACTTAGTTTATACTTTAGTACGAATATAATTGGTATTTCAAATTAAAAATTAATTTTCTAAAATTAAAAAGATGTTTCCAGGGTTGGAAAACTTTAACTTTTTTTCTTATACAAAAGTAACTTACTAAAACAAATTTTTTTCTTTTTTACTATAAATTAAACATATCTTATATTCTTAAAAAAAGATGGTGTGAGAAATCATAAAATATCAAAAAGGAGGATTCCAGGGTTGGGATATAAAAAATTAACTACCGAAAACTAATTTTTATCTTTTTTCATTAAATAAACTTATTTTATGCTTGATAACGAATAAAATTGGTATTTCGAATAAAAAAAAACAATTAAAAAAATTAAAAGGACGGTTCCAGGGTTGGAAAACTTTAACTTTTTTTCTACAAAAGTAAGCTACTAAAACAAATTTTTCCTTTTTTTTATAAATTAAACATTTATTAAATTCTTAAAAGAAAGAGATTGGTGTAAGAAATCAGAAAATCAAAAAGGATGAGTTCACTGGTGACACTTACACTTTTTTGATATATAAAAGTAACTAAGCTAATTAATTTTTATCTTTTCCTTTATAAATTATGTATATATCTTACGTTTTGGAAAGGAAAGTGTGGTATAGAAAATTATAAAAATAAAAACCACAGCTCCAGAGATGGAAACTATGATTTTTTTCTGGATATTAAAGTAACTAAATAAAACATTTTTTTTAATTTCCTTTTTTTTCACTTAACACACTTTCTATATTTTTTTAAGAACTACTAGATTGGTATAAGTAATAAGAAAAATCTAAAATTATGATTCTAGGGTTTGAAAATTATTATTTTTTTCTTTGTGCATAAAAGTAACTATGTGCTTATGTATGTATCTCTATACTACATAAACGCACTTTGGTAAAGGGTATATAAGATTCGGCACAGGCGAATATAGCACTCTTACTTGTTTCCATTGGAATTGTTACAATTTAGTGTTGTTTTTAAATTAAAAATGTTCACAAATAATTTGGCATGCAGTGCGATACGATTTGGTTTTTGGCAATTTTTTTTAGTATTAAACGCTTTTTAGTTTTGGTTTTTTTTTCGTAAAGGCGATTTTTTTTCCAATTTTTGGCAAACTATTTTTCGTTTAGGCGCTTTTTGCGGTTTGTGGCGATTTTTTAGTTATTTTTTGCGATCATTTTAATTCTAGTGATATATTTCATTTAAGCGCTTTTTCATTTTGGCGATTTTAAGTTTTAGCTTTTTTGAAAACTTCAATTTTTTTTAAATTTTTCTTTTTTGCGAGTTTTTGTTTTGGTATCTGACATTTTTTTTAGATTAGGCGAATTTTTGTGTTGCGGGTTTTTTCGATTTTTGGCAATTTTTTTTTTGCTCTGGCGCTTTTTCTTAGTTTTGGCGCTTTTTCGTTTAAGAGATTTTTTTGGTATTCGGCGTTTATTTAGCTTTAGCGTTTTTTTTCATTTCGGCGATTTTTTTTTTAATTTTTGGTATCTTTTTTAGTTTAGGCTCACCTTCTTAGTTTTAGCGCTTTTCCATTTTCGCGATTTTTTCGATATTCGGAGTTTTTTAGTTTCGTGTTTTTTTTCGTTTTAAAATTTTTTTCGTTTTGGGGTTTTTTTTAGTTTCTAGTTTTAGCATTTTTGAAAATTCAAGAGTTTACCTCTTACGGTTTCCAAGATGCAGCAAATTGTCAAAATTGCATTAACTGCATTAATTGGATTATGATTTTTTTTTAATTTCAGTATTAATTCGGGTAGCCTACATAAAAATACACTAACTAATAGGCAGACTGACGACATAGTGGAAACTATAGGGTTCCTTTTCAACTTTGGTGTTCGAAACCCTAAAAAAGAAAGAAAAAAATACATCTATAAAGGGTTAAAATAATATATATAGTTAGTGTTTGCTGCTGAACTGAAGGATTCATTTTGTTACATTTCCATTTTTGTTGCAAATTCATTTTCTCCCCCCGGCAAAATTACAGTTTATTACAATTCCTTTGTTGGATTTATTGGCTTTTGTTTTGTTTCTTACTTTATGAGAACATGCACTCTCTCTGTGCATCCACATAGTTTGCATAGAAATGAACGATTTTCTGCTTTTCTAATTCTTTTTGCTTTCAATACAAAATATGCATATTGTTCTTTGTGGAGGTGAAGAAAAAAAATTTGTTTCCCAAAAAAATATTGCAATTTCCTAAGCGATAATTTATGTATGTTGAAATTTGTGTATTTAAAAAAAAATATCATGCATTTCTTTAGAATTTTTTTATATTTTTTTATTTTGGGTTTCTTGCAACAAATATAAAGGTAATAAGCAGCAAGTCTCGCTATAGATGTTAATGCTTTGTAAAGACATGCAGGCAGGAGCTTTGGTGCAGGTTTAGCTAAAATTCTATTACAAAAAAAAAAAGAGATGAATTCAATAAATTTCAATGTGAACTTAGCACAAGATTTATGATTTTACTTGACTTTCTTGAAAAATATTTTTGTCAGCTTACTTTGTTCATAAGGCCAGAGAGGGCGACAATGTTATGTATTTGAGTATTATACTATGTATGCATACATTAGGTTTGTTCATTTACTAGAAATTGTAACAATTTTTACTGGAAAGTGTTCATTAACTCAAAAATTTTGCAAGTAGAGAGCGCCAGAAGAGAGAGAAAAAAATTGAGAAACTACAAAATTCTTACAAATTATTACTAGTAAAATTTTTCACTTGCAAGAATTATCCAAATATATTTCAAATTAATTATTTTAAAAATATGTGCATTTCTTTATTTAAAAAATATGTTTATAGTTTCATTAAGCCATTCATTCAACTTTATTGTCAAAAAATTTTGTTGGCCTCTCATATCTGAGCAGAGATGGAAAGTCTCATTTTTGAGTTTGTTAATGGAATAAAATTAAAAAATTATGAAAAATGCATAAAATTAGTAAATAATACATGAAAATGTGTAAAGAATTTCATATTAAATGTCAGTTTCTAAAAAAAAAAATTGCAATTTAAAATATTATCAAACAAAATACATCGGAAAAAGTACAATTGTATCATGATTTCCATCCATGGTTCTGATATGAATAAAATTTTCTTGCAAGTTTTTGCAAGTGGGAGGGTAATTTTGTAAGTTTCTGCTTTACTTTCTCGTTGCTAGTTTCTACTGGAAAGTAAATAAACAGAAAGTATATAAAGCAGAAATCTACATCAACTGACACCACACACAGTGGACCAGACACAAAAGAACGCTGATGACGAAGGTTTAGTGGCCTTCGAAAACGGCTGGCTGTTCCGTTCAACTATGTGTTGTTAGTCAGAATATTTACAACAGACTTTGGTGTTATTTGTTCATTAATAATTATCACATGTAATTTGGCTTAAAAAGCGATACGAAATTTAGCCCGTTCAAATCACAAATATAGAAACAAATGGAGTTCGAATAATAATTAAAATTAACTAAAAAACAGACCTATTGTTTGAAGAGAACATTTTTAAAACCTTTAATTTTAGCCAACATATTTTTTGCGTGTATTTTAATGAAAATATTATTATTAATCGGAATTTGTAAAAAAATAGGTTTTAATACCTTTGAAATCTGTATGGAAAAAATAAATGAAAATTTGTTAAAAAATATTTTTTCATACAAATTTCAATATGAAAAAATCGTTTGAATTTAAAAAAAAAATTAAATTTTTATAAGCAAGCATTTAACAAAAATCAAATTCTAATGAAATTAAAAACGTAGACATATGTATAAATAACAAAAATTAAAAATTTTAAGAACCCCCGACTTTTTTCAGAAAAGATGTTATATCTTCTAAACGGCTGGACCGATTTTTTTCAAACATAGCTAAGAACCCTCTCGATCAAGTCATCTTTCAAACAGAAAAAACTAAATGAAAATCGGTCCAGCCGTTTGGCCAGTACGTGGACACACAGATACACACAGACACACACTACAAAATTCCCTGCAGTCAGACTGGGTCTAGGTGTCTCTATGTCAACACTAAAATTCTAGTAGTAATAGTTACATTGTCTACAATTTCTCTTCTATTCGTCAGTATAAAAGAAATAGAGAAAACAGATGTGGTGTATTTCTGGTGGATTTTGCAACAACTTGTCAATATACATAAATTTGTATGTATAGAAATGTACCAGTAAATGTCTGGTTGGTATGTCTCCATGTTCCCATAAGAACTATGAATTCACTACCTAGTCAATTGTTTTAGTGTTACTAGTAGATTTTCAATGACAAGCACATGCTAAATGTCCATAGCATAAAGTATTGTATGGGGAATAATTGTAGAGTAGTACTGGTGACAAAGTCAAAAGCGACTCAGTACATTTTCACTATTCGCACTTTCTGCAGGTTTATAACACCCCTTTTTTTAGTCGGGGGTTAAAAAGCAACAAATTGAAAAATAAAATTAGACTTAAAGGGCATTCACACCTGCACAAAATCTAGCAGGTTTCAATAAAAATCTTTATGACAAACCTATACCGTTTGTACTAAGTTTATTTTTTAACACTTATCAAGATGTTTTATCCAAGACTGGATAAACTGGAAATTTACCAAAACTATAGCGAAACAACTACAATTCACGCATCTTTTTAAGTACACAGGTTGACGTTTTAGTTTTTGTTTTGCATGAGAAATCTACTAGATTTTGCTCGAAATCCCGTAAATACTAGGTTTTGCTCAAATGTACCCGCACTCCTATACACAAAAAATAGTTTCTAAATTTATAACCGACTGCGCGACGCAAAGAAGGGTATTATATTTATCAGCCTATGTATGTATGTATTAGACCTCTGCAAAAGACCATTTACAAGAACTTCTAAGAAATAACGGATTTTTCAAATGCTATACTACAGAGAAATCTTCTAAAACAAATGCTAAATAACACTGTTTGCAAGACATTTGTTTCAGTTATTGCAGATATAGGAGTAAAGAAGATATTTTGTTTTCCTGCACTCATCCAAACGCGCACATGCATTGATATTAGTTGTGTGCGCTTGCTTTAAAAAACCACCCCTAAACACATAATAGCTTACCATCTACATCTTACACACACACACTCAAACGTACAATATGAAAAACAACAAACATACACGCATCAACACTGCTTCTTTTGAGTTTTTGTTACGACCCTCTAGTCAATCTAGAACCATATGTCTCTATATCAATACTCTTTCTCCAGCAACAATTGCACTAGTTAAAATGCCGACAACTTTCCTTTTATGCGCGAGTAGAGATACGTTATAGACGACAGTTCTAGTGTATTTCTGGTGATATTGTCAATTAACGCATCAATAGTTTGTTTTTCTTTTTTATTATGCTGTGCAATAATATTAAATAAATATATGTAGACGAGGGTCACTAAAATCTACGAGTGAATCTTCGGTTCAAATATCTCCACATGGTCGTAAAAAACTACCTTCTCAATAGTGCTAAAGTCTACTGCTAAATTTTCAGTGACAACCCTATATTATGTGTTAATAGGCATTTACATTGGCTGGGGTACACCTAGTCAGTAGCACTATTGACAACGAGAGAGGATATATCGATATTGTAGACTAGAGCCCCTAAAATTTACTAGTGAATCTTTGGTGTCAATGTCTCCGTGTTGACCCAAAAGAACTACTTAGTCAGTAGTGATACAGTCTAGTGGTGGATTTTCAATGACAAGCTAATGTTAAATGTCAATAGATGATACCATTGGCTGGGGTACACCTGGTCAGTAGTGCTACTGACAACGTCACTAGTACATCACCACAATTTCACTATTCGCACTTTCTGTAGGGGAACAATAAGTCTTCGCGACATCGCGTCAAAACACTCATATATACGAACATCAATACATCCATTGTGGTTCGCTTATTAAACGACATCATTTATTATTGGTTTAGTAGTTATAATACATGCTACGACAGTTCATTCAAATATTAAAACATATTTACCTTTCAAGACTGTTTACGCAGACCTCTAGTATGTATGTATTTGTGTTCCTTTTTGGCACTATATAAACCGAACGCGTTGACCGATTTTGATTATTCTTACTTCAAACGATTTGTATTAAACCCGTCACTAAAGATAAGGCAATATTGAAAATTCAATAAGGCGGCCAACAGACGCCATTTTGTAAATGCGAAAAAATAAAAAGTCGGCTAACTATGTATATCAAAATGGGTATTGTTCGAAAGGTGTTTAAAAATCATTTTTAGGTTTCTCTTAAGATTTTTCATTCTTAATGACCGTTGTGACGACCAAAGTCGCATGCTTGTTTTGGCTCACAAAACGCTGGAGCTATTTAGTTATTTTTTTTTTTCATTATTTTTATAATTATTTACATTAGTACCTAATGCGGTAATAAGCCGAGAATAGTCTGTTTATTTAATGAGAAAGTTTAAATTAATTGCATATTAGACCAACGATGTAATTGACACTTTTAACCCACCGTGGTACTTTCATGTAATTTAAGTTTGACTACCCATCACTAATGATTATCACTATTTACAGTGGGAACAAGAGATACCACATACGCTCTCGTTATGTAACGTTCGTGTGGGTGTACACTTGTATGTGTTGTACTGAAAGAGCATAAAAGGCTGTTAGTCACCACACCATATTTTCAACACACACTCTTGTTAGCAAGGCGCATTTATTAGGTGGCAGCACTACACCAGGTGACTAGTGTCATTATACCAATCTAAATGTCAAATTTGGAATGTGTAGGTATAAGCCTAAAAGCATGCTTTTGTTTGGGTATCCATAAACACTTTTCGAATATTCAGTTTTGTATGGTGTTTGACATTTCCTATAAGAAACATTCAATCTGACGATGCTACCCTGTTTTGAAAAGTAAGAAGGTAATTTATACCAACAAAGTACATGTGGTTGTTGCTGTTGTAATATTTGTTGTAGTATCGCGGGTACCTGATTGATGTGCCTTGCTTGTTAGCTTGTATGATTTTAGTATTGATATGCATGGTATAACAGGCGATTCAATAAAGAACAATTTTCAGTTTGCTTGCAGCGCTCGCTACGGTAAGACAGATATCGGATGAAGATTACTTATCTAATATTGTCTTCCTATAGCCACATTGGAGCAAGACTAGATATTGGAATTTGGGTACAATTCCAATACCTACAACCTGCAGTAAACTCTCGTTGCGGACTAGTATTAGGTGTGAAGAGAGGCTACCTTGGCACACACTTCCAAGGTGAATCTCGGCACTAGTAAAATTACGAGTGAGCGGAGGCTGTCGCTGGTGTCCAGGTTACTGGTTTCACGACGAATCTCATCACTACGGAATTTACGATTGAGTGGAGGCTGTTGCTGGTGTCCAGGTTACTGGTTTCACGACGAATCCATGCACTAACAGTTTAGGGGCCCTCTGCCCTTGTTCCAGTTGTTTAATTTGATTTTGAGTTAAAGTAAAATCCAACAGAATTTTGTAAACGCTCGTTAGTAATAGAATTTTAGTTTTGTTTTAAGTAAATTTCATTTAGCGATATAATTTTTGTTTTTTTTATAAATAAAGTGAATTTTTATAGCGTAGAGGAAATGAGATCAGTCTTTTATTTACTTCACACACGATCCTGGACTCCGCTGAGCCTATCCCAGCTAAGAACGGAAACGTGTCGTTACACCGTTTAAGATATTTAGCGGTTCAAAGTTGGTCGCAGTAGGTTTTTTGAATTTTTAATTTCTACTTGTTTCATTTCAGATAAAATTTACACCTTTAATTAATATTTTTATTGAATTTTTGAATATTTTAAATAAGATATTAATTGAAACAGCACTATTTATAGATTTTTAATCAGAATACTATTAACTAATTAAAACTGATTTCATATTTATTGTGTGTATAAATAAAAATCGTTCTTATTTTTTGTTGTCAGTCGTTTTATTTTATCTGAAACCTGACAAATAGATTTTTTTAGAATAATAGGAAAATGTTGAGGAGTTTTTTTTAGAAAATATTGCATATTAATAACTGTAATTAATAATTCCTCTGGGAGTCCTGGCACGGAAAAAATATCCCTGCAATCGATATGTTTAATTGAAAAAAATAAAATAAAAATTTTATTGTGTAATACCTGATTTACATAATCGTTTTTTCATGAAATTTCATGAATTTGGTTGCAGGAACCTTTTTCTATTTACTAATTGCAGCGCAATGGAAGACAATGTTATATAAAAAAGGACGTAGAATGAATCTCTGATGCATTTTTGGCAACTTTTTTGATATGAATTGTTCGTCCAGGGCTCCTATTGACAAATAAAAAATTTTCATGCAACTAATTTCATGAAACAAAAATTTAAATTAATAAATTTAACTTTTCAATTAATTAAATGCAATTAAAAGTTTGATTGGCTCAATTAATATTTTAATGAAACTTTTACTCAGTTAAACTTTTAAACAAAACTTAAATTGATTTAATTAAATTTTCAATTTATTATTTGTATCTTTTTTCAATTAAAGGTGTTAATTGGAGAGAAGATTTTTCTGTGGGCGTGTCCTCTCCCATTTTTTTTTTTTTTTTTTTTTTTTTTTGGTAATATGACCAAATCAAAGCTACAAATTTTTAGCAAAAAAAATTTTAATCGGCTTAAAAATGACGGAGTTATGAACTAACTCAGGCCGGGTTTTCATCTGTGTGCTAAGTCCAACATAAGTGTAAAAAAAGCGTAACCACTAATTACTAATGAAGAACAGTTTGATTCAGATACGTATTTATTAAGTTAAACAGTTTCATACATAACTAATACAAAATTTTATAGAATCCAACATGATTGAAAACGGTTTAAATTAATAAATATGTATATGTCTGAATCAAACAGTTTTTCATTAGTAATTAATTGGTTACGCTTTTTTGGGCAAATGACACACAAGAAATGCTAGATGTAAACTCAGCCTCACATTAAAACAGATTACAGCGTTGCCACTTTTTCGCATTGTAAATGTTTTTCTAAAATTCGTTGTAAACCGAAAACCGCTACGCCGACCTCGTATAATTTACTATTCGGCGCCGTTTAAAATTTATGACACATATGCATATATCGTCTACTTTCATATCGAAAAAAATCGGCAACCCTGGACCACTGGTATACTCCTACAGTATGTCATCTTTGAGACGGAACTAGTTCTTATTCCTCCTTTCTTTTAATCGGTTACAAAATTCAAATAATTATTTAAACAAACTAGTATTTTAAACACTAATTGATTAAACGTTCAATGACAATTTAAATTAGGCCAATTAAATTTTTGCTTAAAAGTTTAATTAATTAATTAATTAAATTTTTAATGGATTATTTTTTTATTTATATCAATTAAAGATGTCTGTGTTGTTGTTGTGAAGCTATTTTTATTTTTTTTTTACTTGAAGGATGACTAAGATCGCCTATTTAATTTGATAATTAAAATAAATAAATGAACACAAAATAATAGGTCATAGCTAATCAGGCATATCGCAGTCGCTGGCAACACTAACGTACATGTCATGTGTCATCTAATACACTCTGAATCCGAATGTGGCAATAGCATTAAGTTACGCTTGACTAAATGTATTTTTGTAATTTCTATAAAAACTATTCATTCACTTTTTTTTTATCCAATCACACAAATAAAAAACAAATGTTAAAACTTTTGGAAAGAGTGATTTTGTATTTTCTTAAAAAAAATTGTCTACAAAATTTAAATAGATTTGATTGTCATGTTTCATTTCTTAGCATTTATACTCAGTCGACTTCATGGTGGCATTTATGTACAAAAACTATTTAAAATATAAAACCCATTCTACACAGAAAAAACTAAATTTCGTTTTCAGTAACCAAATTCATTGAATCAGTAAATATTTTGTACGAATGCGGACCTACAAAGAAATTTGTAGATTCTGATAACAACTTTGTAAAAATTTAATTGAAAAAAAAATTATTTTTAGTTAACTTATTATGGCATTAGAGAAAAAAGTTAACTGAAACTCAAAATATTTTCAGTCAAATTTATTAATAGGAACAGAAAAACATTTTTGCAGATTTTTTTTTATTATTCAGCAAATTTTTTTTTATAATTTACAAACACATTCACTAAAATTTTTCGTATTATCAGAAAATAAATTAACTGAATCAATAACTCTAAAAAAAATTTTTTTAAAAAATTAGTAAAAGTTTTATTTGAAAAAAATAACTGAATCAAATGAAAGATTCAACTATTTTTTTTACATTCAAAAATTTACTTTTTTTATGGTTAGGTATTTCGTTCCCGCTTTTGAAACTCGTCAGTTGACTTCAACCAAAAAAAGTTTTTTAATTTAGCTAACAATATTATATTGAGAATCACAATATACAAACATAATAAGTTTGAAAGCCGCAAACAAAAATCTTTAAAAAAATAAAATTTTTTTTATATCTATAAAATAATTTAACTGAAAAAATTAAAAAAACCAGACAAATTTTTTTTACAGTATATAAAAATAAATTTAACTGAAAAAATTAAAAAAAATCAAACAATTTTTTTTACAGTATATAAAAATAAATTTAACTGAAAATAACAAATTTAAATATAAAAAAAATAAATCTAAGATTTTTTTTTTACAAATTTTACTTTATATAGATAATTTTCGTTCTATACAGTTTTTTTTTTACATAAAATAAAATTGGAACAAATAATTTACTGGAACAGTAAAAAATATTTACTGAAACTAAATTATATTTCAAAACACACGTTTGTTTGAAAATTTTTTGGGAATAATTTTTTCTGTGTACTGTTTGAAGTATAATTGGTTAATGCTTTTCCTCCTCACTAAGAGACTAATGCCGAGTACACACTATGGCATTTGGTGACATCTAGGGATGCCGAACGGGAAATCCCGACCCCGGAAATTCCGGGATTTTCGGGCAAATCCCGAATCCCGGGATTTGTAAAATTCAATCTCGGGATTTCATTTTCCTGATTTCTTAGCAATTTGTATATAAAAACTTTGTAAATTCAAATTTTCGTTGATTTTAAGGTATTTTTTGTAATATTTAAAAGTCCCATACAATTTTATACGTACAGTTTTAACAATTTAATGACTATTTGTGACATATTTCTTATAAATTAACAACAAGAGCAAAATAAATAAACCACTTTCTTACGGCTATTTTCATCAAAGGTGCTACAAAATATGTAAATTTTAGAATTATTTTGAAAACAAAAGAAACATATTACCTTTGGAAGGGAAATAACATTTGAAAAATTCATAAGTTTGACAAATATACTCCGTCTTATTCTATATTATGAGGGCAATTATAATTTAAATTCCACGAGAAATTTTTCCCGGGGAATAATTTCAAACAGTAGCAAGTAATAGGGAAAACAAAAAAATCTAATTGGAAAAGGGAGAAATTTCTTGCGGAAATTTATTCATAATTGCAGTGTATAACTATCTATCGGGGCAATCATGAATAAAATTCCGCGGGAAATTTCTCCCTTTTCCAATTAGAATTTTTTGTTTTCCCTATTATTTACTATTAGTTGGAATTATTCCCCGGGAAAAATTTCTCGCGGAATTTTATTCATAATTGCCCTCTATATGTCGACTCCTCAACGCTAAAAAAAATTAGCACTTATTTACTTGTCGGTAACAATTGATAACAATTGACACCTCCTTACAATTGGAGTAGAATACAATACAAGGCAAGTGAAAACTTTTTGTTATCGGGTTGAGGTAAAAGCGAGAAATATTTACAGAATAATGCGGAGTATTTTGTCTAAAAAACTGCTCGAGTGTGTATGTATGTTTTTTACATTGCAGTTCAAATTTATTTTGTTTTTTATTTAGACCATTTAGGTCGTTTTTGATACAAACCTAAGGATCAAACCCATTTAAATTACATTGATTTGATAAATAGTTTTAGTCAAAACGACCGACTGAATGAGTTCGACTCAATTATAGTTGCATTCGTGTTGCAGAGTAAAAGGAGGCCAGGACACTAATAAACCATACTCCTCTTAGCGAACGTATGAATACATACATATGTATCTGTTGAACTTGTAGAAAAAAGCTTATGTATGAATTTAAAATTTTTCAGTAGAGCAAAAATACTGTTCAAGTGCTCAGGCAAACTTTTAATGTATGTGCCTATAAAAATGTGATCTTTAGACGTAATTAATCGAATTTGATTACAATAATGTATACATTTCTTTTAATTTTTCGACTTGTTCAGCCTTATTAGTCGTAACGAAATCGATAAAAAAAATACATATGTAACAACTGTTATACTTGTTGTGGATCAATCGCTATTAAAAAAATGTTAGTAGATATATTTTTAACAAAACAATATTGTTTTTGCAACTTATTTTTATGAAAGTGAATCTAAATATTTTCGTAAGTCAACTTAAGCGGTAAGTAATGCTAAAAGTCCATCGATATGTATATTCGGTTTGGTTTAGATAATAGAAAAAAAAGTTTTCATATTTAGTTATTGTTTTCACTACAAATTCTCTAACATCAAATGTGATTAATCAACTTAAAAATAGATGAGAAAAATTCTTTTGATTTTTATTTCATACTCGTATTAGAAAATTGTTCACTTTAAAGACAATTGTGCAATGATAAATTATGAACATAAAACCTTTTAAAATGCATTAAATTGTTATTAAAGTAATATTTATTTAAAAAAAATATTTATTTTACGAAAAATATTTAAATCCCGATATCTCGAAAATCCCGTGATCCCGAAAAATCCCGGGATTTCCAAAAATCGATCCCAACTGGCATCCCTAGTGACATCACAGTATTGTGTACTAGTGGCAACGTTGGTCATTTCCGATATGAGTATTTATTAGAGAGCTGCGTAAACAGTCTTGAAATGTAAAATCGTCATGATTTTTAAATGTATTCACGTCGCATGTATTATACTAAAGCAATAATAAATGCTGTCGTACTAATTATAAGCGAAGCACGATGGATGTATTGGTGTATGTGTATATCAGTTGTAACAAGCGATGCCGCAAGACAGCTTGTTTGTAACAAACACTCAAAAGAAGTATTGTTGATTAGTGTATGCTTGTTATTTTTCATATTGTACGTTTAAATTGTCGATTAGAAAACTTAATCTACAGACGACATGTCGTACATGAATCGTCGAAGACAATGTCGTCTAGGACGATTTGGACAACTGGGAAAATAAATCGGCGTTCATGACTATCTGAACGACAATGTCACACGTTTTCTCTTCAATAAAACTTTGTTGGGGACCATCTGAGCGACAGTGTCATACGTTTTGTCTTCAATAAAGCCTTGTCGAGGACAATCTGAGCGACAATGTCCCTCGTTGTGTCTTCAATAAAGCATTGTTGACGACAATATGAGCGACAATGTCCCTCGTTATGTCTTCAATAAAGCCTTGTTGATGACAATCTGAGCGACAGTGTCACACGTTTTGTCTTCAATAAAGCCTTGTTGAGGACAATCTGAGCGACAATGTCGATCATCTGGTCTTGTGTGACCTCGCCGCCATTTGTATGAAAATTTCGTCAACGATTTGTATGGAGTTGTCTTTAATATGTCTTCTACGACTTACCATTGTCTTGTACCCGTCGTCAAAGATGTCTTAAAGACGTGGCCAACTGGGAAATAAAAAATCATACACACATACATGCATGACGTTTGTACACTCGCTCATGCGTAGAAAGAAGCAGTTATCACAAATTCTTCCGTCACGAAGTATTTTCTTCTTTAATCTTATAATTACCTACAATACTCAAACAAATTTCTTGCAAACAGTGTTGTTAACGTTTGTTTTATAAGATTTCGCTGTAGTAAAGCATTTGAAAAATCCCTCATGTCTTGAAAGTTCTTATAAGATGTCTTGTGCAGGAGACTAGTATTTATTCGTATAAAACCATAATGTGAACGGCGTTGCACATATTTTGAAAATGACACAACAAAATGATAACACAAGAAATGCCAGATGTGTACTCAACATACGACATTAACTTCACTATATTTTGAACCGATAAAATAAATACTGTTGAAATATTATAAAGTACTACCAATTATTATTTTCATATTTGTTTAAGTTTTATTGACGGCGCGATAGAATTACTGGCATACATATGAATATCTTCCATATTTGGCTGGAATCGTTTAAATTCTATTCAAGTATTTTTGTAATAATTTAACTTTTTTTTTTTTGTCATACATACATACTTCCAATAAATGTGCGTTTTGTATGAGAATGCGTGCGTGTGTGTGGCATTTTCGGGTTTTAAAAGTGTGTTGCAATATAATATTAATTTTTTATTATTATTATTATTTTTTTTTTTGAAAATGTCATTTGATATTTATTGGCGAGTAGACAGATAAAAATAATTTAATTTTAAATTTTATTGTAAGATTAATAGAATTTGTGTGACGGCACCTTGATAAATGTTTGACAACAACATTTTCTTGTGTGTGGCAAATACTAAATAGACTTTGACTTGACTTTTCAATTTATATCGAAATAAGGCTATTCGCATGCATGAAATTTTTAATCAAAAACTTTCTCCATCATTTGCATTGTCTTTATACCTGTAATATTCATTTTTTTTATTGTACATACATATGTATAAAAAATATATTTTTTAGTTATATTTTACATTTTTTCCTTCTTTTATTTTCAGGTAAGAAATAAATATGTGTAAATACTTTTTACTTGGACTTTCGCGATTAAGGTAACATTTTTGATCAGCAGACTTGACATTAAAATTAATTTTATATTAAGTTAGTTTTTTTTTTTAAGTTGTAAAAACGTTATATGAACTTTCCATTAACCAAAAAGTTTGTTGTGTAAACAAATTTCGAAATATGCAAAAATAGGCTTTTTCTATAAATTTCCGGTTTTACAAAAGTACAGCTTTCAAATTGTCAGGAAGACCTTAGCATTCGATATCGATTGCACGCAGTGTGTATACTTACACGAAGCAATTCGAGCTGTTTTTACCCCCCTGATAACTTTGTTCACTGCAGTTGTAAAATTATGAAATTTAAACCATAATTAAAATAAATTCATGTTAACCTGAAAGGTTCTGGAGATATGGAGGTGCAAGAATTTCATATTTTAAGACATACCCCCTTATGCAAAAACGTTTGTTAAAGTTGAAGCATGTGTTAAAACCGGTTTTTCCATACGAAATTCGTTTGTTAAACCAACTTTAAGTTTAACAGTCGTTTTTGCATAAGGAGGATACTCACTGACTCACTCATCAATATTATCAAGCACTTCCGCTATAGATACAGATCTGAAATTTGCTACACAAGTAGACCTAGGTAAGCAATTAACTAAAAAAAATCTGCAAACCCGGAAATTTTAGCCAGGGGGTGGGGCTACGTCCTAAAAACTAACTAACTTGTTCTAGTGAGCTAAAATTCGATACAGAACTGGGTCTAGGTGATCAATAAATTAAAAAAATCTGAAAACCCAAACATTTTGGCCAGGAGGGCGGGGCTACGCCCATAAGGGTCAGTATTAAAAAAGCAAATCTAAGGCGCTTAGTAGAAGCTATTTTATTAAAATTTGGAATATATACTGTGGCTATAAATTTTTCATTAAAAAATGGGCGTTGACATGCCCATACAATTTGAACCTCAATTTCCATGTACTACGGATCAACTTATTTAGATATACTTTTTATGTAGGTATTATTATCCGTTTGCAACGAAACTTGACACAAATAATAAGCACTGGCCCAAAAAAAATTTGAATTTGGAAAAGTGGGCAGGGTTACGCCCATAAAAATTAAAAACTAAAAGTTGCGCTTATGAGCTGAAATTTGATACACAAGTAGGTCTAGGTGAGAAACCAACTAGAAAAATCTGAAAACCCAAAAAATTTTACCAGAATGGGCGGGGACACGCTAATATTGTTTGGTACTAAAACCTTAATACACAGTTTTTAACTCCAGCCATTTTAGTGAAACCTTGCATACACGTTACACGTATACAAGACTTTACACTAGCACCTTAAAAAGTGGGCGTGATCACGCCCATAAAATGTCAGCCTTGTGTTTAATCTACTATGGTCTTGCATATTTTAGAAGAAAATTAGCATTAATTCTAAGCGCTGCTCACAACAAAATTGTGAGTTTAAAATATTGGGAGGGGTAATGCTCATAAAATTTAAAGGTATAATTAGCACTAGAGAGCTGTAATTTTAAACACAAGTAAGAGGTCGTTTAGATGAAGGGTGGCCTCGCTGCGACACGTCGCCTGTGAGTCTTGTTTTTAGGCGAGAAGTGAGGAGAAGCTTGCGGGGTAGCAAAAGTCGCACGTACTGGGAATTAAAGCGACAATTTTATCTCTTCTCACTCACAAATTTTTTTCTCTCGTATTTTTTGGTGTACTATGTACAGACAGTGTTGCCAGTTAGACTAATGTTTTAAAACATGCATCAAAAGAACAGTTATAATATAAAAATTATAAACAAATAAAGTAAGGAGAGAAAAGGAATTATTGTATTTCGGTGGTAAATTATAAAAAAATAAAAATATGTGGACTAAACTAAAAATTAGTTCCTTTACGGCAACAATGCTACGTATGAACGAATAAAAAGCATTGAAAAAATTAATATCAAAAACTCGCCTGACTATTGCGACAAAAAAGTCTTCATGTAAACGCGCGTGGATTTAAGAAGGGGCTCCAAAAGAGAACGTAAGCGTTGTCGCAGCGAGGCCACCCTTCATCTAAATGGGCTCTAAGTGTAGATGAGTAAGCCAATGGGAAAATTTTAAAACCAAGAAGTCTTATCTGGCCACGCTGAAATTTGATACACAAATGAATGTAGATCAGAGATCACTAAGAAAGATCTAAAAAACCAGTAGTTGCGATCAAGGGGTGGGAACAAGCACTTCAAACTCAAAATTAAAATACATTTTATTGAAACTTTTCATACAAATTGCACTTATCCAACGTAAAAATTTCCTGTTTTGAAAAATAAATATGACTAAACCCACAAATCTTATCTATTTCTTTCATGTACTTCGGCTTAGCAGTTTTTAGTCTATTACTCATGTATTTCTCAATAGCTTTTCCCTACGAAACTTTACATGAACCACAAACACTAGTAGACATAAAAGTCGGCGGGGCCAGACCCATAAAAATTTCACATAATATTATACTGTAGAGAGTATACAGAATGAAGACAAATAGTCCTAATTGATTTACTCAATAGGAAAATCCAAAAATTAAAGCACCAGCTACCCTATTGAAAATTTGCATGCACATTGGGCATATCCTTTTGAGTTATGTATGTACTTTGGCTAAGCACACTTTAATGTGTAAGTATATTGAGAAAATAGGCGGAGTCATGCCCACTAAAATTTACGCTGTATTTTACATATTTCTTTTCAGAGTACTCTTAACAAATTGTGTACACACTGGTGACCCGTTGTAATGACACAATAGTGCAGTTTTAAGGTCTACAATCCAACACCCATCACGCTCTAGCCCATTATTTTATGCAACTATTCCATTTTTAACTGGCACAGTGATCATTAATAGAAATAAAACACACTAGAAATTTTAAGTTTAAAGAGTGTTATTATAGAAATTTTTTCAAAAATTAATCAGATCCTCACAAAAATATTAATATGAAAAAAGACAATTTTCCTATCCAAAATTTCCGCTATTTAAAGTAGTGAGATATAAACTTTGACCAAGTTCTTGTTTGGCACAATACCTAAGCTGAAAAATGCTATGCATTATATAAATTTGTAATCTTACAAAATCTGGATAATTTCCTTACTTTTACATTACATTTTTACCTTTCCTTTTTTATAGAGGTAAGTTGGCCTTTTTTCACATTTTGTTTTTGTGAGGATTTTGAGGTTACAGTTTGCAATTTTCTTTACTTGATCAATTTATAGCTAATCGTTTTGTCTATTAAGTTTTGATCTTATTTACTGCCTGTCCCACGATGTCACCAACAAACGTTAGGTCGACAACTTATACTGGAAACAACAACAAATTTTCTAATGTAATTGTTGTTTGCAATACAAGTTGTCGATCGAACGTTTGCGAGTGACATCGTGGGACAGGCAGTTAATCTTTAACTTTTTACAATTAAAAAAAGGGCATATTTTAATGTTTTTCCTGCATATTTTATGCATAAAATTTATCGTTAAAGCATAACTCTGATTTCATTTTTAATAAACCTTGATCTAATTCTTCTTTAGAGATCGACTAAGAGAAATCTCTTTTATAATACCTTCTAAAATTTTTCAATAATTTAACGCATTATTCGGAACACAGCGTGCAATGTTTTTTACATAAACAAAAAAACTCGAGAAATTTTTCTTTTCTTTTAACGATTTGTTTTCCTTAAATTCAATTTAAATTTCTGTGTACTCTTGACTCACAGTTTTTTTTTCGTGTTGATTGATGTCTTTTGTTCAAAACAGTTTAATTGTTTTTGTCTTTTACAAAAAAAAAAAAAAAAAAAAAAAAAAAAAAAAAAAAAAACAGTGGGAAACATAAGTGTGTATATGTTTAAGATGATCTCTAAAGTGTCAAACATATTGATCAATTAGTCTATAAAGTTTTTGTATCAAACACAAGTTTTTGATTAACCTTCATAGGGTATTTGGCTCAATTTTGACCCATTTCAGGAAAAAACTTTTATTTTTTCTGAAAATTAGTGATTGATCTATGTCATATTTTCTGACTTTTATTTAATTTTATATCTTAACAGATATAGTAGGTTTATATATCCGCAAACTTGCCAAAGAAAATTGTATGCAAGATTTTACACTAGAGATCTTTGGGTCAAATTTGACCCGTTTTAAAGTTTTGAAGTGTTGTGTCTGGTATTTCTTGTAAAATAATGAAAGATAATGAAATAGAAAATGACCTGCATACATTATCAGACGATTTTGAAAATATAACACGACTGCAGATAATTTTTTTACATCTTATCGGTTGAACAATAAATACTGAGATCACAAATCACTTTAGTTCAAACTACACATAAAAATATAAATGAGTTACTACCAGAGATAGTATATGTGTTATTATCATGCGTGTTTATCATTATTTTTGTTTTACCAAAGATAGTACTCGTAACCTTCTTATATGTATATGTTCCGATAAAAAAAGTCTGTGAATCTTAGTATAATATGGTCACTTCTGGCTGCAAATGGGAGGGTAAATATTACTATTAAATATTATTATTTTTGGGCAACAGAAGGGAATCGCAATGGACCCAATTGGGTCTCCAAGTGGAGGTGCGGTAAAGCACCACCCTTCCTAAACTAACCTAACCTTCTTAGTACTTTGCATCATATCTCTAAAGTTAGTAATCACCAAGACAAGAAACTGCAAATATGATTAGATTACAATAAATAAAATGGAAGGGTTTATTTGCTGGACAAAGTTAGATCATGTTTTACTTGCAAAAGAAAGACTAATCAATGTTGTCAAATGGTGGTTAGTAACATGGTAGATATATAAGCTTACAATGCTTTTGTGATATCTACATCAGCTAATAGCGGCTGGAAATAAACTGTTTTGCAAAACGTCGACACTTCTTAGAAAATTTAGGATTGCAGCTCACTATGCCTTATATAAAGAACCAAAAGAGGTTATCAATGTCAGTATTTTCACAGAAAGTTGCACTAAAACTACGTGAGGTAAATGAGTAGCCGTAAACTTCAACTAAATCCAAAGGAAAAATGCTTGAAGAGGGTAAAAACAGATCCAAAAGAAGTCGTTGCCAGATAGGCCTCAACGCAGAAAATAAAACACCATTAGATACTATTATAACTTGCAAAAACTTGATATGAAAACTGCACTCTGAAACCATTACTTTATGTACAATTAATAATAATATCGATTTAATATTACGGTTTTATCTATCATATATTAATCGAATTAAATATATGAAATAATGTTCTCTTTCATTGGCAATAAATGAATCACAAATAAATGAAACCAATACATAATTTTCAATTTGGGTCAAATTTGACCCCAAGATCGTTAACGTCCACGATTTTAAAGACCCTATGAAGGTTAAAACCTCGTTTTATTTTTTAACTTTCACTTCTTTTAGCTCTTGTTTAGCAAAATTTTAAATTGTTTTTCAAATTTGTTGATCAATCGTGAAAAGAGCATTTGGAAAACGATCAATCAACGCCAATGAACATTAGCGAACAGGAACAGCGAGAATTACAAGCTATTCCAAACAAAAATGTAGAGAATTTGATTTTAAATATAGTAATTACAAAAAAGCTTAGAATAGTAATTTAATTGTAAATTTGTAAGGTATTGCAACCAATTTTACCTCCCACTGTAAGCATGTACAAACATGTTTGCGGTACAAGTATGTCGGTATGTATGTAAATAAATACATCGATCTTTATTCTTTTTGTTATTCAATTTAAATTTGATTCCATTCCATAAAATCTTTTTATTTGTTATTTTTTGTAAAATCTATCTGTAAGCACGGCGTAGATTCAACAAAATCTATGTTAAAATAATAAACTCTCAATTGCTGACACAGATCATTTACTTTGCCACAAATTGTTGCCCATTAAGGGCGATATTTACATAAAAAAAATAACAACAACAAAAAATATATGACATCCATACATTCCCTGTCGGAGAATGTGTGGTTGACTACAAAAATAGTTAACTTATAGTTAACTTTTCTAAGCCTGACTAAAAGCTAGCTGCAAAGTCATCCAGAACAAACCCAAAATTAATTCTAAAGTTGAGTACCTAACCGAATTTGGTGAGAGCCAACAAATTTATTCTCAGCTACTTTAAAACTCATTTCAGTTTTATATTAACATTTTGCTGTTGTTATTTTAGGTGGCAGCTTAGCCGAGTGGTAGCGCGTTGAGTACACAACGAATGATGTTACATGTTCGAGCCACAGAAATTTTTTTTTAATTTACTGACTATCAAGTGATTTAAAAAAGTCAACTTTAAAGGTAGAATTAGTAAAATCGTATCATTCTACTTTACAGCTTGCCGTATCGTTCAACTTTGTGCACAAGTTATAGAAAATGTAACAGTTTGCACTGCACATTTTTTTTGTCTGGCATTAAATACGGCGTTTTTGACATTCGCTACAGAAAAATCTGTTTTCTGCAGATTCCTACGTCAGCATATTTTATAACTAGTAACATGCATTGTATATTGTACGGTTTTTGTCAGCTGACACGCAACATCACGATACGATTTTACTAATTCTACCTTAAGTTAGCTTAAAGTAGTGCTCAATGACACAATTGACTACCGCCTAGGACATCGCAATGTTAAAATAGTTGATTACATTGCAAAGTAATCCAAGTGTATGTGGTCAGTACTAGTTGCGAAATAGTTAGCTTAAAGTTAGTTTAAAGTTAGCCAAATTTCCGATAGGGTTCATACACACATACACATCTACAAACATACATGTGCACACATACTTACATATGTATATCTGTATGTACATATTTTCATAGATCGAAAAAAATGTTCGCATGTAAACAAAACAAAAAGAAACCAACTTTGGAAAGCAGACAGACTCATGCCCGAAATTTCCATAATTCACATATTTTGTTTGTTTATTTTCAAATGTCATACATGTCAGAATCCATAAAAAATTAGAATAGTGTGGAAAAAATAAAAACAAAAAAAAAAAACAAACAAATTACATTTTTATGCAATTAGAAAAATTAAACGAAGTGTACATATTATTATTCAAAGGAAATAAAAAAGAAATTGTGAAATAAAAAACACACAAAAAAAAATTTAGTTCATCTTGTCAAAAATTTGATACGATTTAATAAATAGGTCATGGAATGATTTAAAAGTTTCTACTGATCTTTTATATACATAGAATTATACAGGGTGGGCCAAAAGAAACCAAGGGGTGTAAAAGTTTAATAACTTTTTTGTTTATTAACTTTTTTTTATTTTTTCTTTCAGATTATATAATATACAAAATGAAAACTTTTTTACACTAAGTATGAAAAATGATGTCTCTTAAATGACCACCGTTTTCAGTTTCGCACTGATGGGCTCTTTTTAGAGCATTTTCCATAACATCTTTCAAAACTTGTGGCTGTAGCGTTCGAATTTCTGCAACAATGTTTGCCTTGAGTTCAAGGATTGTCTCTGGCTTGTTCACATACACTCGCTCCTTCAAAAAACCCCAAAGAAAATAGTCGGGTGCTGTCAAATCTGGCGATCGCGCTGGCCAAATAATTTCCGAATTTCGAGAAATTATTCGCTCTCCAAAAATTTTACTTAAAAGTGCCATTGTGTCTCGGGCAGTATGGGCAGTGGCTCCGTCCTGCTGAAACCACATACCAGGTCTGTTTTCAAGAGCAGGACGTAAAAAATTTTCTATCATAAACCGATACCGCTCTCCATTTACGGTTACAGCACTTCCATCTTCATTCTCGAAGAAGTAGGGCCCAATGACATTGTCAGATGTGATCCCACACCATACTGTACACCTGATGGGGTGCAATTGGCGTTGATGAATGGCTCTTGGATTTTGAGAGCCGCAGAACCTACAGTTCTGCTTATTAACAAAGCCATTCAAATGAAAATGAGCTTCATCACTCATAATCAAATTTTCAATAAAGTTGATTTCTGGTTTAAATAATAAAATTCTATTGTTCTGGTTCTCTGTTCAGTTGTGAACATTTCCATTATAAATTCTCCAAGTGTTGTCTATATAATCTGAAAGAAAAAATAAAAAAAAATTAATAAACAAAAAAGTTATTAAACTTTTACACCCCTTGGTTTCTTTTGGTCCACCCGGTACATATCGAATTCGATTCGATTTTATCATCGCTTACGATAAATGGGGTTTCACTTACAATTTAGAAAATATTCGAGAAAAATAATTAAAATTTTGTCTTTTTTACCAACCTTGGTTCACTGTTCTGCTAATGGTGAGGTAAAATCGTGTTCCATTTAGAATAGGAAACTTACTGCCTCCCCCACGAGGTCGAAAGAAAACTTAAGAGAACGAAAGTAAGTCACTCATTTGCTTCTATAAAAGTGTTCCACTATCTTTCGACTTATCGTTCGTTACGTTTCTAACGTAAGCCGTATACCCGTTGTCAAATATCTATATTGCCACATCCACAATTTCACACATTCATCGACAACTGGGAATAAAAAATCGTTCAAATGTGTAAATTGTGCTTTAAAAAATTAAACTCTGTTCTAATTTAACTTGCAACAAGTGGCACCCAAAAATAAATTAAAATAAACTTGACAAAACAATTTTTGTAAATGATAAAAAGTGTACATACATAATTACTCAAGGGTTTTTATTTATGATAAATAAAGACATAAAAAACCACAAGCTATGCAAAATTTTGTAAAAAATCACCCAAAAGGAAAAATGACCAATAGCCCATTTATTTAGGTCATTATTCATTGTCATTTGGGTGATTGTCATTATCTTTAAAATACCAACAGACCCAGAAAAAGTGTTCTACCTTGTCGGGTGCAATAATTTTCTCTCTCTCCTCTGTATATGTAGAACAACTGATTATATGAATAAATACATCCTTATGTACAAGAAAAAACTGGCATAAAGTAAGTGACGACATTGAAATAGGTGCTAAAGCCGCGTTCAGACTATTATACTGTGTATTTATACTTGTCAAAAATTCAAATAATACGTGCAAGTGTGATAGTCTGAACGTAAAATGTCCTCAAAGTGGCAAATAATACGATAAAAATTTTGACATCCCATAAGACTGTTTCCTTTTTAGAAAATTTTCTAAACGATAATACTTTTCATTAGATCAGGGTTGCATTTTCACACAAACCAAACTTCCAAGTCGGCTGTTTCGCCGCCGATAGCGTGTCGTCATTGATGTAATATTTTGTCATATGTATATCGGCTCAAAATTTTGAATAAGTGAATCGTATGGAAGTATATTTCGTTGACGTAATTTTTTAACGTTTTTGTAATATCTTTTCTTAAATTTTTTTCTTTTATTTACATAGAATATTTTTAACTGCTGAATGTTTTCAAGTGTCGGCACGTCCCCGCCTGCATGAAACCGTTTTGCCGCCCCTAGTAAATGAATAGCACAGACATTTTCATTGAACAGCTGTTTTGTTTTCTACTTGTATTACACATTTGATTTGAAGTGTGATGGTCTGAACACAATATGTGATTTTACGTTAGATTTTTTTGACAGTCGCAACGAATGTATTTAGATTTCTGTATCGTAAAATGTGATGAAAGTATTAATACTTGTATAATAGTCTGAACGGGGCTTAAGGAGTTCCTTCATACATTTTGACAATAAAAATCGGCGCATAATGTAGTTTTAGCCCACTATTAAGTCCCAGCGTGATTTATCTAACTTCTTAACCGTTTTTTCTTACACATAAGACCGATAGTTTCTAACCAACCTTCACTATAACTAGCGGAAGTGGTGGTAGGCAGAAAATATCTACTCATTGAAGCTGTTGTCGAACACACATACATACATACATACCGAGAGAAGAGTATCACAAAGACCAGCCAAGGACGCAAAACCGCTTACTTACAAGCTCAGACGTGAGGAGATTGCCAACGACGGGTTAAGCAATGAACCCATTGCCAGCGAAGCCGGTATTATATTTGCTCATTGGCAAAGCAAAATATTTTATTCATATAAATAAAAATAATTTGTTGTATTTTGTCTCAGTCGACAATAAAAATACAAGTGCCTTCTTTTGGCATTTGAGTTCGTAAAAATGTCGGAAAAAATTTTATTGGGGCTCATATTTGTATTGAAATGCTTACGTTATCGTTCGCTTTAATTTTCTTTCGACTTGTCGTGCTAAAGGCTTTTAGTGGAACGCAAAACAGCTGTTTGTCGTTTAAAAGGCTCGCGAACGAAAATAAGTGACATCCTGGAACAGGCAGTTATTATGAATAAGGAACAAAATTTTTGTTACATCAAAAAAAAAATTTGGTATCAAAATCACAATTAAGTTAAAACTTATACGGATTTTAAATTAAAATTTTGACAAAAGTCGCTTTTGCCATTTTTTGCAGTAAATGGTGGATTAATTACTACGGTATTATAAAAAACTTTTTGCACAAATAACATACCAATATTTTTACTTATTCTAAAAGTAAGACTTTAATACAAAATACTTTAATTACACTGTGTAACAGTTTTTTGACCAAATGTATCCGATACCCAATCCTAATGTAAAATGGTTCGCTGAATCCGAATATGATTGTTTTAACAATTTTATTTTCTTTCAAGTGGAAAAAATAAATAAAAAAAATTATTTAATACTTACCAAGATTCTTTTATTAAAGTTATATCATCTTTTTTAAAAACCCGAATAACGGTAATTTTAAAATATCTCGAAATCTGTTCTACTTTTGACCATTCTGAATTCAGATTCGGATTCTACATTAAGATCATGTGTCAAATTCATTCATTTGGTCACGACTTTGTTGAAATTTTGTTCCACAGTGTTACAAAGAATTTTTTTGTACAAAAATTTCTTCATTGAAGGAACCAAATAGTTTCGAAATAGATCAATTTTTGTTATGAATATCTAACTCGAGACCTTTTTTTTTTGTCAAATTCCAAAGCTGTAATAAACAAATTCATTATACTACCTTAAGACACTATAAGTTTTTAAATATTTCCAAGAATCTTATCTGCGCCCGGTGAAAATTAAGAAGAACACAGCAAAAATACTGAATAAAACCAAAAATTAACACAAAATTAACATTTATCTATTCGTTAAAAATTAGCGAACTTCACTACAAATGTAGACATTTGAAACAGAGTTGAAGTTCCCGGTAAGCTTTTTTCGGTTTTTGGCGATTTTTATAAGTTTTGGCGCTTTTTTTTAGTTAAAGCAATTTTTTAAGTTTTTGGCAATTTTTTCAGTTCTTGGCGATTTCTTTCGGTTTTCAGCGATTTATTTTAAATTCACCGATTTTTTAAGTTTTGGTGCTTTTTGTTAGCCTTAGCGATTTTTTTTTTTTTTTTTTGTTTATTGGGGATTTTTTCTTTTTGGCGATTTTTTTCGTTTTAGCGACTTTTTTCAGTTTTAAGCTATGTACAGACGATTGTCAGATCTTACAATATTGTCAGATCTGGCAATGTGCTGACAATGTACTGGCAATATTCCTTGTCAGTTCACACGGTTGTCAGGAAATCTTACAATTTATTGCCAGACGGTTGTATGACAATAAATTCATCTGACAAAATCGTCAGTAGAAAAATTGTCAGTTCACACGGTTGTCATATGCACAAATTGTTAGATCTGTTGTAATGCGTTGCCAGACTTAAAGCATTTGTTAGAATTTGTTAAATATTTATCATTTGTGTTTGTGTTAAATGTGAAAAGTGAAAGTATAAATTATTATGGACCGTTAAGAAGCAATTGCAATGATTTTGTCTGCATATATTTTATTATAAATTTTTTCTTTAAAATCAAGCGTGTGCAGTGTTGCCCATAGAAAGAATTATCTTACACTGACGCCATTGTCAGATGCATGAACTTCGCACATCTGACAATATTAAAATGTCTGACAAATATCTGGCAATAATTTTAGAATGTGTTCACACGATTGTAAGATGTCTGACAATATGTTGTCAGTTGCTAGTCTTGCAATGAACTGACAATGCTTTTTCTGGCAACGACGTCTGACAAAAATTGTCAGTTCACACGCACATTTAACTGGCAATATTGTAAGATCTGACAACCGTCTGTACAAAGCTTTAGACGATTTGTTTTAGTTTCAGCGATTTTTTTAATTATGGTGCTTTTTTAGCTTTGGCGATTTTTTTGATTTTGTCAATTTTTTCGTTTTGGCGATTTTTTTAATTTGGTGATTTTTTAGTTTAAGCGTGCTTTTTACGTTTTGCAAGATACAGCAAGTTGTCAGAATTACATTAACTGAAAGAATACCCTGTAATTTGTATGTTTTAAATATTAGTGTTAATTGTTGTAGTCTACATACACTACCAGCCTACTTGTGTAAGACTTTGACGATGGAAGTCTTGGCAGAAACTTGTACAGATTTTCAAGATTTCTAAATTCAACGTCTTACACAAACAGCCTTTAACTTGAAAGATTTGAAGTGTCTATATCATTAGCTAAAATGCAAAAAAAAAAAGTAACCAACAAAAAATTCAAAATCGAGGTTTTGATTGATTGTTATGAATGCCATTAAATTACATGTCTTGGCAAAATTTTACACTTCTGCGTTCAAAAATTAAGCTTTTAATAAAGAAAAAATAAGCGGACTTAATAGTGTTTTCACCCTGACATGGTCTTAATAAAAGTTGATTTTAACGTTAAAACCAACTGTTAAAATTTGGTTTTCCCATACAAATTGTTGTTATGAAAATCAACTTAAAACCATTTTTGAATTGGTTTTAAGTTGGTTTTATGAAATGCAACCATACTTTCGCAGTGCTAAATTCAGTGCTGCCAAGTTAAAATGACCGAAAGCAGCTGATAATGTTTATGCCAGTTAATGACAATAGATGTCGCTTGAAAGATTTTCAACTTATAAATGGATGCAGCTGCAACAATAATTCAAAATATTTATTTACAAAATATGAAATAATTTCCATTTTACAACGCATTGTAAAATTTCTGAGTTTTTCAAGAAATAGTTTTTCAAATAAGTGTTATAAAAAGCAGAAAAAATACAACAAGAAATACATGCATATCTGCAGAAGATTTATTTAATTTTTGAGCAAAGTAATTAGACAGTCTGTGAGTTAAAATCTGAAGGCAGAATTAGTTTTTACTTTCTGTTCTGTTACGAATCAGCTGATCGTTAGTTTTTCTGTTTCGATCTGTTCTGTTTCGGATCAACCTGTGAAAATTAAAAACTTGATATGTAATTGTAAGTGACAGCATAAATTAAATAAAAATGTTTTAATATTAATTGTGATTGGGCTTCTAGAATTAAAAAAAAATTAATTTTTAAAATAAAAACAAAACTATATTGAAACTTAGTCCCAAATCACACTGTGCAAGTCTTATTGCTAAGCTGATTAGTTTCAGGGAGAGAGAGACGAGGGGAACAGCAACGTTTCTTTTCCCCCCGTCTCTCTCTCCTAATAAACTAATCAGCTTAGCAATAAGACTTGCATAGTGTAAATAGGGACTTAACAATGGACGATGGAAAACTCATCGCTTTAGTAGAAAATTGCGACCCTTCTGGTCAGAAACAGCTGATAAGTTGCTACAGAAAAAGTAAGTACTCAAATTTAGAGGCAGAACGGCACAGCACAGAACAGCAACAGAAAGTGAACACTAATGAAGCCTTGAATTTAACAAACTTGCAGTGTGAATGCAAAATCAGCTGTTTATGGTTTTAACGTTAAAACCAGGTTTTAACTTTCAGTGTGAAAACACTATAACTACAAGTTCGCCTCGGTTTGTTTTAGCTTTTCACTTCTTCTGTAAAATTATATTTTTGCTAGTTAATCCCTTTTATATTTAAGCTAACGATAAACTAACTGCATGTACATATTTTACATTACAATTTAAAAAATTTTCGTTGCCTGAATGAACACCCTTTAATTTTTAACTGTCATATATATGTTGTTGTAGCGGCCAAAATTTTACATATTCTGTGAAAATTGCAGGTCCCTAGCTCTCGAGAAAACAGGCTATTACCGGACAGACGGACATCGTTGCAAAAACAATAGGGTTCCTTTTCATCATTGGTGTACCGAACCCTAAAACAGAAAATAGAACAACACAAACTCGAAAAGTTGTTGAATAGCAATGAGTATGTGTGAGTGTATATATTCGTCTGCCATACCCAGTCGCGACGTCAGTCAGCCCCTGTTTAGTCATCAAACAGTTACAATATGTACTCCAAAATGTTAAGTTTGTTTTTATGCTCATTTTCAGTTTTTGTTATTTAGTTTTGAGGTCAAATAATAATTTGTGTCATTAAACAAATGCTTAATAAATGAAATGAGAAAAAAATTTAAGAAGAAACAAAAAATTTAAAAAACACATGTTGAATTATAACTCACATGTGTTGTTTATTTGTTAAAACTACCACATACACATTAATAATGCTACTGCGCGCAATTCCATAGATACGAACGTCTATTCAAAATATGTACATATACCCGTTCAAAGAGGAGACATTCATATTCAATTCCTACTGAACAAAGTTACAAAGATAGACATTTAGATATGTACGAGTACATATGAGCAGACATTAATTTCCATACTTGGCTTGTGTATGAGTATACATATTATTCTGTTAAGAACTTATTGCTTTTTTTGTAATATTAATGTGTATATGAAATTATGCAAAACATATTTTTTTTTCATCTAAAAAGAAAAAATTATACAGGGTGGGCCAAAAGAAACCAAGGGGTGTAAAAGTTTAATAACTTTTTTGTTTATTAATTTCTTTTTATTTTTTCTTTCAGATTATATAGACAACACTTGGATAATTTATAATGGAGAGGTTCACAACTGAACAGAGAACCAGAACAATAGAATTTTATTATTTAAACCAGAGATCAATTATTTTAAGCTCATTTTCATTTGAATGGCTTTGTTAATAAGCAGAACTGTAGGTTCTGGGGGTTCTCAAAATCCAAGAGCCATTCATCAACGCCAATTGCACCCCATCAGGTGTACAGTATGCTGTGGGATCACATCTGAAAATGTCATTGGGCCCTACTTCTTCGAGAATGAAGATGGAAGTGCTGTAATCGTAAATGGAGAGCGGTATCGGTTTATGATAGAAAATTTTTTACGTCCTGCTCTTGAAAACAGACCTGGTATATGGTTTCAGCAGGACGGAGCCACTGCCCATACTGCCCGAGACACAATGGCACTTTTAAGTCAAATTTTTGGAGAGCGAATAATTTCTCGAAATTCGGAAATTATTTGGCCAGCGCGATCGTCAGATTTGACAGCACCCGACTATTTTCTTTGCGGTTTTTTGAAGGAGCGAGTGTATGTGAACAAGCCAGAGACAATCCTTGAACTCAAGGCAAACATTGTTGCAGAAATTCGAACGCTACAGCCACAAGTTTTGAAAGATGTTATGGAAAATGCTCTAAAAAGTGCCCATCAGTGCGAAGCTGAAAACGGTGGTCATTTAAGAGACATCATTTTTCATACTTAGTGTAAAAAAATTTCCATTTTGTATATTATATAATCTAAAAGAAAAAAATAAAAAAAAGTTAATAAACAAAAAAGTTATTAAACTTTTACACTCCTTGGTTTCTTTTGGCCCACCCTGTACATTCATGTGTATCTTGTTTGCATTCAAAGTTAAACTAGAAAATATGTTGGCAACATTCTGGGGCTAAACTTTATTCACTTGCTGGTTTCCCCGTTTGTTTGTTCAAGCAAATAAATATGTTCATTCTCCATTGCCAGTTGTTTTTTTTTATACAATTTAATTGCTTGTCGTCTGTCACAAAAATTATATTTATTTCACCAAGACATTCATCATCGTTTGGTTTCATTAAAATGGAGTTGTTTGCTGCTTTTATATTGTTTTTGAGTTTAATCTCAATTTTCGCTTTCAAGAGAAAATAGCTGTAGGATAAAGTAGACACATGTTTCGTGTTTTTTTAGCTTTTTTTAAAGCACGGCTTTTACAAGTACACACCCTGTTTGTAAGATACCTTGTCAACAGTACATCGTCATCATTCAATATGTGTGTTTATGGAGGGTTGTGTGTGAAAAGTGAACTTGTTTCGTGAAAAGCAGCACCAACCAAAAGGACTATTTGTGCTCATTGAAATTTAATATTAAATTTTTCTTACTTCAACCCAAATAATACATGAAGCATATTTTGGGCTCTGGTAATATGGTAAAGTAAGAAAATAAAAAGAAAAACATGTTGATTATTGAGTATTTGTTTCAACTTTGATATTTGTTGGACTTCTCATTTGTTCGTTGTTCTAAAAACATTTTGGGTAAAATTTCCTCGATGATCTGCATTAGCAACAGCAAAATGAGCATATGATCTAGCTAAACCCATCAATAAACCATTTTAAATGTATTTTTAAATAAAAAAATATTTTACTAACGGTCCTTTTCACAATGTACAATTAAAAGCTAACAGGAACTTTAAGGGCAAGTTTTATATGAAGAACTTTCAGTTAAAATTCATGTTAACTTTTAATCTTACATTTTGAAAAGGGACGTAAAGTAGTAAAATAATAATTTGGTATTATTAGTGAGTTAACATATGTTAAATTTAAATATTAACAATTTCAAACAAAAAACACTGAAACAATATCATGTTTGAAAAAGTAGGCAAGGCCACGCCCTTCAAAAATTTAATAGAATATGATATGTACTCTTGCTCCATCAATTCCAAAGAATTTATTGCACACTCCTTGAACTCTTCTAGTAACACGAACTTTTATTGAGAAAAGTGGGCGAAACCATGCCCCTTAAAAACTAACACAATATTGTTAAGAAACGTTGTTCCTAGCATGGACTGCTAAGAGAAACTTAAATAATAGTTCAAATTTTATAAGCCGTATTCTTACTAGTGTACTTCAGTCAAAATTCGTATGTAAAGTTAATTTTTATTTTAATTCGCTATACGTTAAGGCTTAACTGTTCTGTAAGTTATAAATATCTTAAACCTTAAAAGATTTCTGCTATTTAGACAACAATGAAAACAAAAAATTAAATTGTTTACTTATTTTAAAAAAAAAGTCGCAAATATAGAAGTTTGCAATACCCAAACTTCACTGTTTTTTATATGATATAGAACTTATTGAATAACTTTCCAAATTCAAAAACACACTGAAACATTAAAAGCTAAAGCGATTTTTTTAGTATAATATGATAAATTAATACTACCGTAGTTCGCAATAGCGAAACTCCAACGTATTTCCTTAAAACAAATTGAGCTACAATTTTTTAACTATTTTTTTCGAACTCAACAGCCTCAAAACTTTTAAACTGTTCACAAAAAAAAAATTTTTTTCAAGCTAGATTCGGTATGCGTCCTACTGTGCATCGAATATGATAACAATGAGTATTAGATATTATAATTTTATTTATTTAAATTATTTATGAAATGATTTCTTAATTTGTTTTAATAAAATTGTTTGTGAAGTTATTTAATTCAAGCTTATTTTTTTTTTAATTAACTTTTCGTTAAAGCTTAACTGTCCTGTAAATCATAATTACCTTCTACTTGATTAGACATCTGCTATTTAGACAAGAATGAAAACAAAAAATGCAATTGATTACTTATTTACAAAAAAAAAAAAAAAAAAAAAAAAAAAAAAAAAAAATCGCGAATATAAAAGTTCGATTTACCTGAACTTCACTTTTATTAAAATGATATATAAATTTTCAAATAATTTTTCAAATTCAAAAATACACTAAAACATTAAAAGCTTGTTCGAATTTTTTTTCTACTACATCAAAAATTAATACTACCGAAGTTCGCAATAGCGAAACTCTATCGTACTGGGTTAAAAAATTAAGCTAGAATCTAAAAATTTTTTTTCAGATTAAGCAGCCCAAAAATATATGCACTGGCCACCAAAAAAATTTTGTTAAGCTAGATTCGGTATGCGTCACATTGTACGTTTAATAGGATAACAATGAATATTAGATATTATCAGCTTATTTAAACAAATTATTAAGGCTTTATAAAGATTTTTTAAGAAAAGTTTTGTATGAAAATTTGTGTTAAAAATCCTTTATAAAGCCTTAATAAGTTTTATAAATAAGGCTATTTGATATTACTTATTTAAGTTATTTTTAAAATTATTTATATTTTGTTTAAATAAAATTAATTCTCTATTCGTTAAAGCTTTTTATAAGATTTCTGCTGTTTTATTACAATAAAAACAAAAAATGAAATTGATTTTTTACTTAAAAAAATTAATATAAAAGTTCGCAAGAGCTGAACTTTACTGTGTTTTAAATGATATAGAAATTTTTAAATAATTTTCCAAATTCTAAAACACATAAAATATTCAAATCTAAAGCGAAGTTGTTAATATTATATAAAAGAAAAATATTACCGAAGTTCGCAATAGCGAAACTCTATTGTATTTCCTTAAAAAAGTTGAGCTAGAATACACATATTTAAATTTTTTTTTCGAATTCAGCAACCCCAAAACCATTTAAACTGACCATAAAAAAATTTTGTCCAGTTTAATATGGGATGCGTCCCATTGTGCTTCAAAGTTCATATTAATTTCCTTACTTTTATTTTAAGTATTTTAATCCCATCGATTTAAACGAATATCTGCTAACACATTGAGCTCTTGTAATGATACGATCTCATCCTTGCAGTGGGCAGAGCCTCGCTCATGAAAAATTAATCGTTTTTTGTCTAAACAAACTATCGTGCCACAACCGCAAAAAGAGCTCAAGCGAAAAAATTTTCGAACTTGATTTTTCTTTGCCAAAATCGATTTGTTGCGATCCTAAATAATCGATTTTCGTCAAGAAAACGAGTTAATAAAAAAATCTTGGTTAGGGTTTTTTCGAGGTTATGGCTCGATATAATAATATGTTATATATATTAAAATGATTGAAGAATAGTTATTTGACGTTAAGTCTAATGTCTTAAAATAAAATATTTTTTCTATATTTATGATTTGATTAGGCTAAAGTTTTTGTTGTTTTGTAAGCCAAATTACATGTGATAATTATTAATGAACAAATGACACCAAAGTTAATTGTAAATATTCTTACAAACTAGTATGTAGTGGAACGGAACAATTAGCTGTTTAAGAAGGCCACTACATCTACATCATCAGCGTTCTTTTGTTTTTGGTTCACTGTGTTTGGTGTCAGTTGGTGTATGTAGATTTCTGCTTTAAATACTCAGCTTGGAATATGTGAATTGTTTTTTTTTATGCCAATGTAGTAATCTGAAAAGTTTCCTAAGCTGCAAAGAAATGCATCTAGATGTGCTTAACCTACAGCACAAAAAACGCTTTCAGAATTGGTTCTAAGCTGGTGCCATTATTAAAATTTATTTTGTGCAAGATTTTGTTTGCAATAAAAGTATTTTTTTTTCTTCTCTCCTTAACTTAGCACTCCGCACAAATTTATATGCCAGCTTTTCATTTCTGCTAATTTTCCGTTTAGAAAAATAAATTTCAAACCTGTTGAATTATAATTTATATGACTCTACATTGTTGTTGGTTATTTTCATATCAAATCTGTATTTTAACTATTCACAAAAGAAAATATTTTACCAAGTGTCTTGGGTATTTTTTTTTTTTTAATTTTTACCACCAGCAAGCAACAGAGAAATATTATTTAGGTATCTGACTGGGTGAGAGCAAATATGTATGTTTCACACTTTTTGCAACATAAATAAAATAATAGAAAAAAAATGGAGAAACAACAATGGAAAATAATTTAAACACATAAAAAATATTGTTACAATTTTTCTCTTTTCCTAAATCACAACAATTAGACGAATTAGGCCACACGCTGTTTATTTATGGCAACATGGATTAGTTTTTATTTAAATTTGTTTTGCATTTCTAGTTTTTTGTTTTGCTGGTTTATTATTTTTACCGATTTTTGCATCAATATGCTTGAAAAGGAATTTCAATAGCCGAATAAATGGAAATTGAATTGCGGCCGATTGTGTGTTTTATTTAATTTTTTTTTTTTTGCCCGAGCAATTTCAACACTCCACAAAGCAAAAATTTTTAAAATTGCTTTTGTGCTTGTTTTATGATTATGATGGAGTAATAAAATTTTAATATGAATATAAAAATGCTAATATTAGGAAGTTATAAATTTTTCACAAAACATTATAAATAATCACAATCGTAAATATTAATAATGAAAAATGAAAGCAAATTATTAGAGAAGACAACAAAAAAAAAAAAGATATCAATAACCAGCCAAGAGTTAGACAGACAGACAGACAGACAGATGTTACAAGTACAAATAAGCCACTCAAAGTTAATCAAATCCGGCAATTTATGTATCTAATGGTGGTACAATTTTCTGGTAATTGTATTAGAAATATAACAGAAATAAATAGATGTGATTTCACTACTGCAATCAAGAGAAATTTACGCTTAATAGTGGAATTATGTAGATTCTTATTAAGAATTTATAAGAAAAGCTTTGCACAGTGTAACGATGCATAGCCATAGAACGAATAGCCACGTACAAAAATTAAGTGATTTTTAAGGCTAAAAACAAACAAAAAAATAAATAACTTGAAATCTTAGCAGCAGTTATTTAGTCCAAGTTTACACTACGTAAGTCCTACTGCTAAGCTGATTATTTTGTAGTGGAGAGAGAAACGAGGGGAAAAGAAACAAATACTCAGCTTCAGTGATGGTATTTTAGTGCGTTTCGGGTATTTTTTGGTGCTTTTTGTCTCTTCATAAACGCGAAATTTCGGCTTATACCTTTTTTTAAAAAGCGGGTATTTTACAGTGCTTTTAACAATTTCTTACAGTGCTTTTGGTGCTTTTTTGTTAAATAAAAATATTTTTAATTTAAAAAACTAAAATATTTTTAAGCGCTAATAGGAGCATCTTTTAACTGAGGCTTCTTAAATTGTTTTCAATGACAATAACGAAACTATGTTAAAAACAATGTAGAAAACTTTTCATAATTGGGATTAAAAAGTTTTATTTTTTTTTGCAAAATAAAAACCGAAAGTAACTGGAAAGTACCACATAATTCTCTGCATAATAATTGATTGAAAGTGGTATGCAATAAGCATTTGTTAAAGCTTACACAAATATTTAATCATACTATAGGGTGGTTAAATTTTAAGGACCGATTTCGGAATTTTCATAAGGCTGTTAATTTATCAGTGCAAAGTAAATCAAAATGTTCACGTCTACAACAAAATGTAGGTAAATTTGTATTCAACGCACATGAGTGGTTAAATTTTCAGGGCCGATTCGATTGAAAGCATGAGGTTATCAGTAGCAGTCAGTTGTTTTGGATAACGAGTAGCCAACCTCCAATTTTTTCATATCGTATTGACGTGTTGTCAAATTTGACAACTGGAATAAAGATGAATATCGCAAAAACAAAAACTTTTAAGTTAAGGTACTTATTTTTACTCAATTAATCAAGATTTTGTTTTAATTAATATGTTAATAAATTCTGTTAATACTTCTCAAATACTTTGTTTATTTTGAAGCAAAAATTTTAAATTATATTTTGAGCTTTTACACTCTAAACTCTCCTTTTTAAATGACTTAATATATTAAAATTAAAAAAAAATATTTTCGTGCTTTTTTACCCTATTTTTTGTATTTTATTGCGCTTTTTACCCTTTTTGCAACAGCTTAATGTGCTTTTGCTCTTCGTAGAGATACCAACACTGCTCAGCTTCATGTACTGTCACCGATGCCAATTTAGCGCGTTTATTTTCATCTTAGCGCGTTTAACAAAAAAAGCGCTCAATAAGCGCGTTTTGAAACGCGCTTTAATACTGTAATGACAAATACTTTGAAATCTCACAATTAAAAATATGTACTACATACAATGACCCAAAAAATGTACATAACTTACAAAGCATCTACTATAGCTGAAGTACAAAAAGTATTTGAATCGCAAAACTATTCGACAATTTATATGTTGTTACAAAGTTTTACAAAACTAAGGATTTCGATGACTTGGAAGGCGGTTCTGATTCTGTATTACATGATTTTAGTTTAATAAACATAATGTCGAGAAAGCAATATTGCAAAATCTGAAAAATTAATTGTGATACTAAACATACAACGACTTTTATTGAAATTTAAGTTAGCGCGTAGAAAATAGCGCGTTTTTGCTATAAATATTTGACAATGCTGTAACTTAGCGCTTTCTAGCGCGTTTTGAGGAGGGTAGTAGCACGTTTGGATTATAAATAGTTGGCATCGCTGACTGTCAGTATGTTTTGCTTTCTCATTCGTAATGTTTAAAAAGCACACATGCATCTACAAAGCCCCGCATAAAAATATATGCTCAAAAATAAGACTTGCATTTTGTGAACGCCGATGAAAGTTCAAAGAAGGCAAAATGATAAGCTTAGCAATAAGACTTGACTAGTGCAAACTGGGACTTATGGATGCACAGAAATAAAATGGAGAAACGAGGTATTTGCTCGCCTAACGCTAAAGAATCTTTTAAGATCATATCGAGCCATAAACGCTAAAGAAAAAGCTCAACCCAAACATATTTTGGAGCTTGTTTTTTCCTTATAAAAATCGATAATTTACGATCGCTAATAATCGATTTCAGTAAAAAAAAAATAACTAACAGAAATTATTTTGGTCGTTTAAGCGGTTATGGTACGATATACAGACAGTTTCCCTAGACCAACAAAAGGTTAAAGATTTACAGCCGTATTCATAAAAAAAAGTTGATTGAGGTTTAAAATTCATATTAGTTAAAAAACGTTTTAAAGGTGGAAGTACATAACACGCCTTCAATGCGCTAATGCGATACACGCGTCTGTCAAAAAAGTTGAAATAGTGTGTTTTCATAAGGCAAGTTACATAGAGAAGTTCGCGACGCGCGTACCTCGCCAAAAGTTGAACATTCTTCAACTTTCACGCGTTGTATACAAAATGACAGCTAGTGTTGCCAGATTCATAAACTAACATACACAAACATGATTAGAAATTAATTTTTTTATTAAACAATGGATACAAAAATGAATTAAATGTTTAAAGAAAAATGCAACGTAAATGCAAAAAAAAATAGCCGGCAAAGGATTTAAATTTTACAACTAAAAAAGCTTCAAAAGCGTGGTGTGTAACCTTCCATTTGTGTAGTGTTGAACGTTTAACAAGCCAGAAAAGCGTTGCCGCGTAACGCGTGGTATGTAAAGGGTGTTTTTTTAAAGGTATAGAACTTTGAATTGAAATAAAACACAGGAAAATCGTTTTAATGTCCATCAATTTGGTTTTATTGGAAGGATAATTTTATGCCATTAATGTTTAAATATGATTTCGGGCATGTGGCCGCCGCGGCTGGCTCGAATAAAGCCAATTCTACAGGTCCAATTTTCAACCAGTTTTTCGAGCATATGGGGCCGTATGTTGGCAATAACGCCACGAATGTTGGCTTCCAAGTCCCCTAACGTTTCTGGTTTGTTGGCGTAGACGAGCGACTTCATATATCCCCAAAGAAAATAATCCAATGGTGTCAAATCACACGATCTGGGTGGCCAATTGACAGGTCCATTCCGCGAAATTATGCGCTCATCGAATGTTTCCTTCAATAAATCGATTGTGACGTGCGCTGTGTGGCATGTAGCGCCGTCTTGTTGGAACCACAACTCATCCACATTCATGCCATCCAATTCGGGAACAAAATAGTCAGTTGTTATGGCTCTATACCGGTCTCCATTAACGGTAACTGACTCTCCAGCATTATTTCGGAAGAAGTATGGCCCAATGACTCCACCAGCCCATAGAGCACACCAAACAGTCAGTTTTTGTGGATGTAATGGCGTCTCAAGGGTCTCATGTGGATTCTCTTCACTCCAAATGCGGCAATTTTGCTTGTTGACGTAGCCATTCAACCAAAAATGAGCCTCATCACTGAACAAAATTTTGCGATGAAAATCAGCATCGAGATCAATCTCATTTTCGGCCCATACACCAAAATCACGACGCATTGCATGGTCTCGCGGCTTTAATTCTTGCACAAGCTGGATCTTGTAAGGTCGCAAGCCAAGATCTTTGCGCAAAATCTTCCATAAAGTTGATGGACAAAGCTCCAATTGCTGTGCACGGTGGCGAATCGATTCATTCGGGTCCTCTTCAACTCTTTGCTCTACAGCGGCAATTGTTTCTTCGGTGCGCACTGTTCGACGTCTCTGCGGATGCGTATTATCACATAGAGTAAACGTAGTGCAAAAATGATCCATGGTTAACCGAATTAATTGCTCTGATGGACGATTATGTCGACCATAAAATGGACGGAGCTTGCGGTAAACTTCGCGAACTGAACCATTATTTTCGAAATAAATTTGCACGATTTGCAAGCGTTGTTCTTTTGTCAACCTGTTCATGATGAAATGGCAAACCAAACTAAATATTAATCACTTGACAGCTGACAAAATGGCCGCCAGTTATAAAAGTGATGCCAACTTAAAGTTCTATACCTCAATAAAAAACACCCATTACTTCCACCTTAAGTCTAAATAACGTTTTTTAAATATTGGTATTCATAATCAGTTTTTTAACTAAAAATCAATTAACTAGATTCTTTTAAAATATAGTGGCAACACTGTATTCTTTATTTGTCACTTGCATATTAGTTCTGCAAAACAACGATTGTTAACTCACAAAGTACTCGTGTCTATTTTGTTTATTTGTCGGTTTTCAGAGAAATATTGTTTCTATAAAATAAAAGATATGTTGCAACTTGTATTTAATAAAATAATAAGAAAAAGTTCACAACAAATCTTTGTTAAAAGTGCTTTTTATATTATTTATTTTATTGCAGATAAAGAAGCACTAGAATAACGAGCTTTATTTTGTTTGTTTTGAGTGTTTATACATCACTAGTTAATTTTCTACAATTATACTATTTTTTTTAACACATAAAATGAGAAAACAATGACTGGGAATAGAAACTGGATCGCTCCTTTTCTTTTAAATATTCTTTGGAGTATATTTGTTATTTCGGCAATAGTTTATATAAAAAAAAATTACATTGTTTTCTTCTAAATAACACTGGCATATGCATACATACATGCATACATAAGTACATACATACATACACACATATGTACATACCGGTAAAGTTCAAAATGTAAATAAAAACGAAGCAAAATTATAACAACATCACCTTAAAATTGGTTTAAACATGGGGGCAGTCAATTTTAAAATTTGCTGATTTACGCAAGGTTTAAAAACCGTTTTTTAAGCTAAAATTCTATTATGAATACAATTTTAGCGAATTTTGCTTAAACAATATTTGAAACGCGGTTTAAAATTTTTATGAATACGGCTGTTAATGTTAAACTTTAATTAGTTCACCTGAGATTTAATTGCCTATAAAATAAAGTTGGTAAGACTTATTAACTGACATTAAAAACATAGTTCGATTTTTATATATTTCAATATATGTACAAAAACATTAAGCATTTGAACTTGTAACACATGTACAATATGAAACGCTCTAACAATTAATGCTTTAAATATAAATTTTAAATGCACTAGAAAAAAGGAAAATGTTCAACCCGACTGAATGTTGTATTGTATAAAAATTCAAGCTCACTCATACACACACACACACTGTAAATATGGCAAAAAGTAAAGTGAAGTGCTCCATATAGACATACAAAAAAAATAAAAATGTATGAAAAAAAATCTACAACACTGCTCAGCAGTTTTTGCTTTTACCTTGTTGATGTTGCAAACAACATCAGTAGCAGCAGTAGCAAAAAAAAATGCAATAACAACATTTCCTTAATGTGTTAAATCAACTGTGACTGACTTACAACTGTCACTTTTTGGTTATTGAAGTTGCCCATTGTAATTGTTGTTGCTTTTGTTGTAAGAGATAGTCGAAGAATTGCAAAAACAAATAAAACGAATCTCTGCAACAACAACATTTATTCAGAGTTTAACATATGTAAATATTGCATATAGTAAAGGTTTATATTGTTATTTATATGAAAGCAATACTTGGCAACACTTTTATACATACATACATACATATACGTTTGAATTTATCTAAGAGTTTTTATGGCGGCAACAATAACAACATTTACGGTAAATCTCAACATTGAATAATAAACAACAATATTAGGGAGCAAAATATTTTCTCTTAATCTATTACTCCTCTGTTTGGCATAGTTAATTTAAGGCTCAGTTAGCCGACTGTAATGCAATGTAACTGTAACGTATAAAACAGCTGATCGACATTTTTATATGAAAATTAGGTCACGTTACATTACATATCTATAACCATTTTCATTACTTTTCACATAACAAAATCGATCAGCTGTTTCTTACTGTTGCAGTTACTTTACATTACAGTCGGCTAACTGAGCCTTTAGCTAGAAAACACTCGAAAAATTTGTGAACAAATAAATTGCACAAAATACCAAATGATAGGTTTAAAAAAAACTGCGTCAATAACCGAAAATTTTATTTAAATTTCTTTATGACTAGAGAGAAATCACTATAGAAAATCTCAAAATAAAATATTTGTAATTATTTGGCTATTTGCAAATTTCAAGGATGACTTGAAAGGTTGAACGTTTTTTCTAATTTTTAGGGCTATGTACACCAAGGGCTAAAAAAAAACGTCCGTCTGTCTGTATGTCTGTCTGCCTCTCTGCCTATCTGTCATAGGCTGATTTCTCGAGAATTGTACGTGCTGCACATCTCAAATTTTCACAGAATATGTCAAATTTTGGCCGCTAAAAGAATATATGACAGTTAAAAATTAATGGGTGTTCTAAACCAAGCAAGGAAACATGTCTAAATCCTAATGTAATATAAAAACATTTATTTATAGACAGTTGAAAATTTCAAAGTTTGTGTATTTTTGGCTGAGTGCAACAATTAGAAGTGAAATTAACAAAAAAATTAAAATTAAAGGTTATTCTATCATTAATGTAATTCTGACAACTTGCTGTATGTAGGAAATCATAAGAGCAAAACCTTGAAATTTTCAAAAACGCTAGAACAAAAGTATTCCAAAATAATAAAGATGCCAAAATTAAAAAACGTCTAAATGAAAAATATCACCAAAATTAAAATAAATTGCTAAAATGCAATAAAATCATTAAATTTAAAAAAGTCGCCAAAAACTCAAAATTTGTCAAAAACCTATAAAAACCGCCAAAACGAAAATAAGCGTCAAAAAAAAAACACCAAAACTAAGAAAATCGCTAAAACTGCAAATATGCTTTGCACAAACAAACAAACAAAAAATCGTAGAAAACCAATAAACTTGGCAAAACGAAAACAAGCGCCAAAAAAAAGCATCAATAATTAAAACAACTCGCCCAAAAACGAAAAAAAATCGCCAACGCTAAGAAAATTGGTAATAATAGTAAAAAAATCGGCAAAATAAAACAAAAACATCAAACCTAAATATATCGTCAATACTAAAAAAATTGCCAAATCGGCATGAAACAAGGGCCAAAACTTAAAAGTGTCCATACGAGTGCGAGTCAAAGTCCCACTTCAATGAACTTTTTCTTTATGTTTTTGTAATTATTTTAAATTGAAATATTAAAAAATTCTTAAGATTGTAGATGGTCTTCCAATAATAACTTTAATTTTTAAATGAAAAAACGAGTATTTATTTTTAAGCGAAATCATTGGGTGTTTATTGAATCGAAAAGAGAAGGGTACGCCATTAATTATGCAAAACAATATGAGCTGAATGGCCGCCATGACTACGCTTGCAGTATCATATTCTTATCACGAAGTTTTCCATCACCAATTCGCACATTTGCGGCTATATGTCCTCGGTGACTTGACGATTTCTATCTTTGTGGTCTGGAATTGGTTGTAAGCCTTGTCTTACATGTCATTTCAAAGAAAAAATTCTAAGGCCAATCATCGCAATACATCTATGGTCAATTATGGTCTAATCTTCGAGAAAATACAGGACTAGAAACATTTTGACTCAAAAGAGCGCTGGAATTATAACTTGTTCGCATTTATCATCATATTGTTGAAAACAGACATCATAGACGTTAATATCTTCCAATTATGGCCATAAAAAATTGTTTGTGGAATGGCGAATTTTAAAGATTGAAAACATTGTTATGCCGAGTTTACATTGGGCATTTCAAATGTTGTCATTTTGTAGTGTCATTTTCATATGATGTGTGCAGTGCCATTCCCATTAAATTTTTCGATGGCACACAATGTCGTTTGATTTATCATTGGTCGCATTCATAAGACAGTTGTGAAACTGTTTGCAACTGTTGGCCCCAACAGTTACGTTTTTGAAACGGCTTGATGGATAAAATTAAATTTTATATCTTTATTTCGTTTCTTCATCGCATTTGTAATGTAAAATTTAACAAATATTTTCTCCTGCCACCTAACAAAGCATAGAAAAATGCATAACTCTATTCGATCAGCTGTTTAGCCTGAGCACAACATGTTGACTATAGGTAGCGAAAAAATTTTCTGATGGAAAATTACTCAACTTTTGAGTGGAGCGGAACTACTCAACTACTCAACTAAGACAAACACTCAATGGTTGCGCAACAGCTAACGTTTTATGAATGCACCCATTGTGATACTTTGATTTTCGTATTGTTTGTTAATTAATATTTATACAAATGTATAATCGCAAAATTATTCAATGGGCCACCGTGTGTTTATCAATAAAAAGATAAAAATTAAGAAAATCTAAAAAAGGCAAAGAAAGTGGTGGAAAAGACCAGGGCTTATAAGCCCTGGTTAGTGGCACGCATATTATATAAAGGATTCAATCACACTCTCTTATGCTTTTCCATTTTCTTTTTCGTTTTCCATACTTTTAAATTTTTATACCCGCACAAATTTAAAATTCTTTCGGTATTTTCTCAATGTCAAATGTCAACACGCTGACATTTTCTTTTTGTGTTTGGAATGCAGCCAACTTATTCTCACAACTGTTTACATCAGATACGTAATATAGCATTGCACAGATACATCTGTTTGCACTAGTTTTGCGTGTTTTTGGTTTGGTTCGTTTTCTGTTACTAGTTGTAAATGTTGATTTTTTAAGCAATTATTGTATGGTTGGGCAATGAGCAAATGCAAAGAACACATTTATTTTTGTTGTTTTTCTAAAACAGATAAGATACAGAAAACTGCTTTTACCGTAAGCGCCTTATGATGTGTTGAGAAAAAATATCCATAGCTGATGAATGAATGAATGAAAGCAAAATTTCACATACATATGTAAGTAAATGATACATGTACATGAAACACATGCAGGTGTAATTACTCCCAGAACAAAATTGTCTCTCTCTCTCTCTCTCTGTATACTTGGCTGCGCCACAAAAAATATAACGAACGTCCGCATATACATCTGCACATCATGTATTCGTTTCAATAGTGGTTTTGTTCATATATTTGTATTACAATATGTATTTTTGAGCAAAAACAGATCAAACAGTTGCTCAGCACCAATACAATAAGCAATTGTTATTTGTTTTCAATTGTATTGTAATTTGGAAAGGCACACACACACAATAACTCTTATACTAGTTCTGTCCATTGTGACCATTTTAGCATTTTTGCAGCTAAATTTAGCATTTTTGTTGTTGATTTAGCTGCAAAATTTTCGATTTAGCACTTAGCATTTTCTTTAGCATTTTTCAATTATTTATTTAGCATTTTCTAGCATTTTTTCATAATATAATCAACGTAACTTGTAACAATTTCGGTTATATGTAAAAAGGGTTGAGTTCCAAAGCGTCAACTGACTTGCCTTCCAACAGAGTGTAGTATTTCATAATACAGCAGAACAAAACATTGACAATGCATACCCTTTCAAAAAGTCCTTGACAAGTATTAAGAACACCGCAAACAATCAAGCAGCGCATCGGTTGCAAAGTTGGTGCTCATACTTACAATGTTATACAACTTCTGATCTGTGCACGTAGTAAATACCGTATCCGAAGACTGTACAAACTTTTAACTTTTTACGTAAAAGTGGAATAGACAAAAGACTTAGAGTATTTTTAAAAAAACAGTTTTTAAACGTTGTTTATAAATGAAACGTAAGTGGGAAAAGGCTTCTTCTAGAAGAACCGTGCGTGAATTAATGTTTTTAGTTTGTCTTAAATACTTTTTCGGCATTTTGTATAGTGAAAAACCGGTATGCAGTTATCATAACCCAGCAAAAATTACTGCTTCCTAGAAGCGTATTTGTAAGGTGTAAAATGTTACAGAATCACTTTCTGTTGCGCATGAATAAGGCATTATTATTTTTTTTTTGTTCGAGATGAGCCAGCTAGAATTTATACCTTTAGCTTCATAAAAGCCATGAATTTTTTGCCTTACTAAAGGGCTTCATAGAAGTAATACTCAAATCCAAAAGTTGCTGGTTTGCAAAATTTTTTGTAATAATTTTCTATTTTGTTAGAGAGACTGCTCACGTTAGTGCTTTTCAAAAGCATTTTTCGAAGCTTTTTTTATCAAGTAAGCAATGCACAGCTTCCTCCAATTTTTAGTGCTTCCAAATCACATTTTTTGCTGGGAAGTCACGAATTTACTCGTAACTAAGTTTTAACGAATTGCACCATACAATTTGTCATTAAAAATTGGCGCATGTAGTTTTCACCGACTATTAAATCCTAGCGTGAAGTGTAATGTAATCAAACTATAGGCGAAAAATCCTTAAGCGTATGCTTCATTTTGCCACTTACATAATGCAGTTTATGTTCAAGAAAAAATTTATAATTTAAAACAAAATTCTGTTTCATTCAAAGGAAATAAATATAAGTAAGGCAATGTAAGCAGAAATTAAAAAATAACAACTATAAAAGAAACAATTTGATTAATAAAAGTACATATTAAGTTTTAGCATTATGTTTTAGCACTTTAATTATTTTTTAGCATTATTTTGAAGTCAATTTAGCCGCAAAATTATTTTTGGATCTGGTCACACTGGTTCTGTCGCTCACACTACAATTATATGGTACATACCATGGTATATTTGTTTTGGCTATACAAACGAGTATACAAATGCAACCCTTTAATACGTAAACAGTTTGTTTGGTAATGCCACACAACGAAAAATATCGGAAATGACAAATGTTGCCACTAATTTACATTGTTATTTTTACTATATTTGTCACAAAATTCCACAGTGTGTACTCGACCTTAGTTGTTAGTGTTCGACTGAACACACTTTTTAAAACCTCAAGTTTATCAACTTTTTTCCAAGAGTGTTGCTATTTGCTGTCAGTAATTTTTTACAATTTTTTTCTTTAAGATGTTTTAGTTGCTTTTTGAAAAAGGAAGAAAAAAGAAAACACTTTTAGTTACAGAGCAATTGCTATTACCAAAATTTTTCCATTTGACAATCCAACAGTTTCGGTTTGGGCTACCAACAACAACTATACGGACATTCGTTCCTCCTCATGTTATTTGTTTCATATACTCGTACTAGTTGTTACAATTAAGTTAAAATATTTCATTTTTCCTAGACACATTTAATGGTAGGTGACAATTTTCATTTCAACTACAAGACAATTTACACTTCTTTTCTTTGCCAGCGAATGCTGACTGACATCTTAAATTTTCATTTGTTAAGGAAAACAAAAAAGAAATGAAAATTTGTTTCGGCCAGCAACATAAATAATACTTTTTCAATTAATTAAGACATGTTGGCAGGACAGCCGAGACTGACGCGACACACGAAATGCAGAAATGAAGCAATAAATAAAAAAAATCATGAATAGACATAAAATAAAACATTGAACATGAAAATATTTTGTGTGCGAGGCTTTATACAGCAAAAGGAAAATGTGAAAAATTGGAAAATTTTAAAATTTTTTTGTACAACTTGACTAGAGATATGTATGTATGTAAATTTTTGTTTTGCTTGTTTTTTTATAATATTGATTATAATTACATTATGTAGCTAAAATATTCAATGATAATTGTGTTTGAACCTGACCCTTGAATTGATTTTATGGCAAGATTAAACGTTTCTTAAGCTTAAATATTTTTTCTGTTGCATTATCATTGACCTTCACTTGTTGTTACTCGTAGATATGTTTTTGGCAACCTGTTTTGTTTTATTCCAAAAACGTGTCACGTTATTTTTTATTTTTATGTATTTTTGATGCACTTTTCATTTACAGGTTTGGACAATTGGACAATTTGGACAAAAAAAAAACCTTTGCTGAAGTTATAGTTATAAAGTTGTGGACCATTTGGTTGAGATGTTAATTGCCACATTTTTTTTTTTTTGCATATTAATTAGTTTCGACGTTCAGTGAACACAGGACAAGTTTATAGTACTCCACATTTTACTTACTGTTTTCAAGAAAAACGATTTCTAAGTCCCGGTTCACACGTTTCAATTTTTGTTGCTCAACTCGTAATTCAGCTGTAAAAAAGACGAAGACGGAAATACAAATATCTCTTTTTTTCTTACAGCTGAATTACGAGTTGAGCAATAAAAGTTGAAACGTGTGAACCGGGCCTAACTGCAAACAATGAATTTTTTATAGAAACATCAATTGTAACTATTTTATTTCTTGTTAGGGTACGTACAGTCTTCAATCAAGATGCAGTTTGCAGCGTTGCCAACTTTTAAATTTCAAAAGGACCGAAACCAAGAAAAAAGCGCGTAATTTAAGTAAAAAAACACTAAATTTAAAATTTTATTATATTATTTAAGAAAATTTTACACATCGTTTGGTTATTGATTTGCTGCAGACATAATGTATTTTGAATATACTGTGCCGCAAACCAATAACCAACCGACAACATGAACATAAATTGTACAAATTTGAGGCATCCGAAAAACATTTTATTTTTATAAGACGAAGCATTTTCAAATTATTATAAAAATTTTTTAATTTTTTCCGTCAATGAACAAACGAATCTCTCGAGTTTAGTCAAATTGGCAGTAATCTACAAGTCTTTCTGAGGTTAAGAGCCGATTACTCGTACATTTTGAGCTCGATGGGCTTAGCAGTTGAAAATATTTTAAAAACAAGGCTTACAAAATTTGGTTTTTATTAAATTATGTGGAAATATATTCTCGGCTGATATGTGACAAAGATAATAAATTTGTATCGAAATAAAAATGGTGACTTCTGCGTTTCAATATGGAAGTAACAGAAGTTTGATGGGAATGCAAGTTTTGATAATGACTCAAACGAGTTCATATCAACTGAATCTCTCAATAGTGGACTCAATATTTTTCTCATTGCATTAAGTGAATCAATCTTTCTTCACCCATTGTCTATACTAGACAAAATTTCGCTATTAGACTATGTTTGAGTAAATACTTGAATTATGTCTTCTTTGTTGTATGGCAAAACACTGTTTACATTAATTATGCTTAAAATGTTAAGGTTTGATGGTAATATGACACGTATTTATTAAACCAAGCCTTTTAAAATTTTAGTAGATTTTTTTGAGATGCTCCATTTAACTTCAGAGCTTATGTTTTTGAATGAAAGACTTCCTCGAAAAAAAAAATAGGTAAGGAAATTTTCCTTTGAGTTTTTGGCTTAGTGCCACCGCCTCGAAACAAAAAGCACTGAAAATTAATTTAAAAAAGCACTGAGCACCAACTTCAAAATTTGTCGCGTCGAACATTTCAAAAAGCACTAAAAACGGTGCGAAAAGCGCCGAGTTGACAACGCTGGCAGTTTGCGATATTCAGTGATGCCAATTTAGCCCGTTTTTTTCGCCTTAGCGCGTTTAATAAAAAAAGCGCTAAATTAGCGCGTTTTGAACGAAGTCAATAATATCATTTCAGTTCAATATCTTTTAACTTTTTTTGTATAAATTTAACAATTTTCTAATATCCAAAACTCTGATAAAATTTTTTAAATTACTTATTCAGGGCTATCATGAATAAAATTCCGCGTGAAATTTCTCCCTTTTCCAATTAGAATTTTTTGTTTTCCCTATTACTTGCCATTAATTGGAATTGTTCCCCGGGAAAAATTTCACGCGGAATTTTATTCATGGCAGCCCTGAATAATTCAGCTGTCGCAAACAAAATTCGTTTAACCTCTTTGTTAGAATTAAAAACGCATTTTAATACTGTAATGACAAATATTTTGAAATCTCACAATTAAAAATATGTACTACATACAATGACCCAAAAAATGTACATAACTTACAAAGCATATACTATAGCTGAAGTACAAAAAGTATTTGAATCGCAAAACTATTCGACAATTTATATGTTGTTACAAAGTTTTACAAAACTAAGGATTTCGATGACTTGGAAGGCGGTTCTGATTCTGTATTAAATGATTTTAGTTTAATAAACATAATGTCGAGGAAGCAATATTGCAAAATCTGAAAAATTAATTGTGATACTAAACATACATCGACTTTTATTGAAATTTAATTTAGCGCGTAGAAAATAGCGCGCTTTTGCTATAAATATTTGACAATGCTGTAACTTAGCTCGTTCTAGCGCGTTGTGAGGAGGGTAGTAGCGCTTTTGGATTATAAGTAGTTGGCATCGCTGGCGATATTCATCTTTCCTCCACTCTCTCTCTCTCTATCTCTATCTCTCTCTCGGTCTTTCTCTCTCTTTGTATACATCACTATTTAACTTCCCAAAGATTTGTAAGGATTTGCTGAATAGAAAAACTTTGTAATATTGGGCATAATTTTGAACTATATTAAATAAAAAATATTCTAAAGATCTTTAGTCTATTCGTATTCGAAGTCCAAATTCGATACTCGTATTTAGGCCCATTAAATAAAATTTTGTAATAACAAATAAAAATATAAATTAAATTTGCTGTTGCGTAAAGTGCTTAGTACGTGGACTATAAAGCAAATAGAACATTTTTCAGAGTCCGCTTTCAGTCCCTTACCAAACACAATCATATCAACATCAAATATTTTCTAACATGCATTATTATACTAATTCATATCACAGCGCCCTCCATCGGCCATTTTTTTTTAACAATGAAGCGTTAATGAAGTAAACAAATAACAAATTCAGAAAAAGGCTTCCGTACCGACACTACATATCGTTACCTTAATATACCGCTGAAATGTCTTAAGCGACACATTTTTTGGACTTCGTTTTTTTGACGAAAATCGACTATTTACGATCGCAAATAATTGATTTTGGTCAAAAATTAAAGTTCGAAAATTATGTCGCTTGAGCTATTTTGGCGGTTATGGCACGATAAAAAGGCCCTAACTAATTTTTTTTTTTTTAACCGAGACATGCTTTTTTCGATAGATTTGATGCTCTTCTATCGAACTATACAAAAAACTAGATTTAAAAAAAAAATAAAGAGTTAAGGCCTGTCTATATTGAGGTAACGATATGTAATACCCTAAGAACCTTGGCCTATATAATCGAATATCGCATCTGATACAGTCACTTATAAAAAAAAGCAATGTGAGTCCGATCACAGAGGAGATGTGTAAACATCTAGTAATGAAATTTTTTTTTAAGTTGGAAGTACTTATGCTTTTAGTATCTTTTTTTTAAATTAATTAATTAAAAGTATCAAAACTTTCAATATTGTAAATACATATGAATTTGTTGGTTTTTGTTTGTTTTATTAAACTTATTTGGTTAGTAAATGGGCACACTGCAGTATATGTATTTATATGTACTGCATTCAAAATTGCAGTAAGCAGTAAATTTACTAATTACTAAAAAAAATTCAGTAAATTTCTACTGCTAATGAAATTTAATTTGCATTACCAGTAAAATCGTAGGACCGTAATCATAATAAAATTGTAGCAAGTGGCAAAGTTTTTTCATTCAAATATTGAAACTTTTGTATGAAAAACATTTAGCCACTTGGTAGAATTTCATTGTGAATACGGGCATTACTGATTACTGAAAATTCAATGCACCTCATCATATAACAAATCATTTAGGCAATTTATAAAAATTGTAGAAAAAAATTTTAGTAATCAGTAAAAATTTACTTGTTAAACATTTTTTATTGTTTTTACTGAAACTTTAGTGGTACTGCAGTGCTCATCTATGGTAAATGCCTTTACTTTTACTTTTTAATTTTTAATTCCTGTTGTTCATCGTTTAGTTGTTGCTGTTCTTGTTGTCGTGTACGAATTGCAATTAAAATAAATTCAGTAAAGTGCGACTTTGACTCGCGCACATTCGGTTTTGATTTTTTATTTTTTTATTTAGCTTTCTTCCTTTTTTAAGTTTTTTCAGTTTAAACGATTTTTTTCACTTTTATCGCTTTTTTCTCGTTCTGGCGTTTTTTTTCTCTTCTTGGGTTTTTTTAGTTTTCGCAATTTTTTTTCATTTTGGCGATTTTTTCATTTAACGATTTTTTTCTGTTTTTTTTGGGTTTTTTTCATTTTGGCGATTTTTTCTGTTTTTGGCGATTTTTTCACATTGGCGATTTTTTTGTTGAAGGATTTTTTTCATTTTGGCGATTTTTCCGGTTTTTCGCGGTTTATTTTAGTCCTAGAGATTTTTTTTAATTTGGTGCTTTTTTCGATTTGGCGATTTTTTTTTGTTTTTGGCGATTTTTTTATATTTGGCGATTTTATATTTTTTGATTTTTTAGTTTTACCGTTTATGAAAATTTCAAGAGTTTTGCTCTTACGGTCTCCAAGATACAGCAAGTTGTCAAAATTACAAAGTAATATTTGCATTAACTAATGGAACACCCTTTAATTTAAACTTTTTAAATTTAGTGTTAATTGTTGTAGTCTGTATAAAAATACACTAACTTTACAAATTCCAAGTGTATATATGTACATACAATTGTATGTATATTACATGGAATTTTAACATTTTTCGTTGCTCGTTTTGGAACACCCTTTAGTTTTTAACTCTCATGTATTTGTTATTGTAGTGGCCAAATGTCTACACATTGTGTCCAAATTTCAAGTCCGTAGCTCTTACGGTTCATTTTCACCTTTGGTGTACGGAAATATACAGATAAATAACCGGCGGCGGCGCACCGTCGGCTTCGAGCCGGTCGACTTGTTTCTCTGCTTGGTATTGCTTCTTTCAAACACTAATACACTCATACATAGCTCACACCGATTTGACAATGCAAAGCAAAAGCAAAAAGCAAAGAAATCTCAGCAAAGAATCTCAGCAAAGAATCAAAGCCAAAAAAATGTTTACCCCCTAGCGTATAGATGTTTACACATCAAAAAATTTGAGAACACGCTGAACTTTTTTTTGGTTTTTAGGCGATTTTTTTTAAGTTTTTAAACGCACTAATAATCCCAAATTAATATTTTACTTATTAAGTAAAATATTTTTTTTTATTAAAAATACATTGAAATTGATTATTGAGGGGTTTAGCTGGATCCTATGCGCATTTCACTGTTGCTAATGCAGATTATCAGGGAACCTTTGCCCAAAGTTTCCTAGAACAACTAGAGTTATTATATTATAAACTTTCATTTAAACAAATGAGAAGCTCAATAACAAATAACAAAGTTGAAAAAAGAACTCAATAATCAACATGTTTTTTATTTTCTTACTTTACCATTAATACATTGGCTGACTTTTTTTCAGCTTCAAATTGTATTTGTAAGAGTATGTAAAAAGAAAATAAATGTAAATAACAACAACAGCTATTTAAGTATAGGGTGTTGCCACACAAGTATTTTTTTGACCGGGTGCAGTCAAGTTAATAATTAGTGTTTTTTTTATGGGAATTGTTAAAATTTAAGTTTAAAATTTTTTAAACGCACTAGTAATCCCAAATTAATATTTTACTTATTAAGTAAAATATTTTTTTATTAAAAATACATTGAAATTGATTATTGAGGGGCTTGGACGCTTTTAGTTGGTATTTGGGATTTTTTTCGCTTTTTTTAATTATTTTAGCTTTTGCGTTTTTTTTTTATTTTTGCGGTTATTGGGGATTTATTTAAGTTTTAGCGATTTTTTAAGTTTTGGCGCATTTTTCTCGGTATGGTGGTTGCTTCAGTTTTTGGTGCCTTTTTCATTTTTTAACTACCCGGTAAACTTTTTTTCAATTTCCGGCAATTTTTTTTAGTCGGCGCTTTTTCGTTTGAACGATTTTTTAGTATTCGGCTTTTTTTAGTTTTGGAGTTCCTTTAATTTCGGCAATTTTTTAAATTTTTTAAAATTTTTTTTCAGTTCTGACGCTTTTTTTAACTTTGGAGGTTTTTTTCGTTTACGATTTTTATGTTTTGGTACCTAGCGTTTTTTTTTTTTGTTTTGGTGATTTTTTTCGGTTTTTGGCCATTTTTTTGCTTTGGCGCTTCTTCTTAATTTTGGCGCTTGTTCGCTTGAGCGATTTTTTCGTTATTGTACGTTTTTTTTTCATTTTGGCGATTTTTTGAAATTTTTGGCAACTTTTTTTAGTTTTGGCTGATTTTTATAGTTTTAGTGCTTTTATCATTTTTGCCATTTTTTCGGTTTTCGGAGTTGTTTTTAGTATAGGTAATTTTTTTTTTTTTGGCTTTTTTTAAATTTTTTCTTTGATATTTTAGTGTTAGCGCTTTAAAAAATTTCAAGAGTTTGCCTCTTACGGTTTCCGATATGCCTCGTCTAAAGTACATTAACTGATAGATTTTTTTTGAATTTCGTGAAAACCATAGAATCAGCTCCGCACAAAATATCTCGCTTAGGCTTATTTTCTCATGGAAGCGCTGCAGAAATTATTTACGATCCCAAAGTTTCTTACAATAACTAGAGTTATTCAGGTATTTGATGAAAAATGATTTAGACATAAAAACAATTTGAAAACGATAAAACGTGTGATATAATTCTTATAGTCGTTTTGTCAATAATTTTAAAACTTGTTTTTAATAGCCTTTTCAGACATTTTTGATAAATTTCTTTTCACAGCTCCAAAATGTGATTTATGTTTTATCTTCTAGTGTGCTTTTTAGAAGTCAGTAGTTTAAGATAAGCTCAAAAATGATGCGCAAAATCTATCGGAAGTCACCACACCTTTTCAAAACGATTGTTTTGAAATCGTTTTGAAAACCATCGTTTTCCATCACATACCTGATTATGTTATAAACTTTCATTTAAATAAATGAGAAGCTCAACAACAAATAACTAAGTTGAAACAAGAACTCAATAATCAACATGTGTTTTTTATTTTCTTACTTTACCATTACTTTGGGTAAAGCGTCCCTGATGATCTATCTGCATTAGCACCACTAATTAAACTAACTTTAATTAGGATTTCAATATGTTTTGTTGCTCGCTTCAGAACACCCTTTAATTTTTAACTGTCATGTATTTGTTCTTGTAGCGGTTAAAGTTGGACGTGTTGCAGTCCGTAGCTCTTACTATTCTCGAGAAAACAGCCTATGACAGACAGACGGACAGCATAGCGAAAACAATAGGGTTCTTTTTCAGCTTTGCTGTACGGAGCAGTAAAAATATAATAACTTTTTCTCTAGATAAGTTAGTTCCAACTTCAAATACGAATTTTTCAGTTGAAATTAAATAATCTTAGAAGATGCAATATCGGATATCTGGTATGTGAAACGATGGTTAAACATTTGAATACAATATTGGCCAATTTGAAATAAAAATTTTCAGGGACAAGTGTTCTAATGAGTCCGCCAGAAGGTTTCCAGACATCTAAGGGAATATAAAGTGGAATTAAATATTCTTAGTTATAATATATCACTCGATTAAGAAATTGCTTTATCAAGACTTTTTTTTTTTGAAAGTTTCAATGTGACAAAAGAAAAAATCCATTTACTGATGATATAGTAAATGTACTCGTATTTATAAAACTACCTGACATATCCAGTGACCTACAATTATTTGCTACAAAATTAAGATGTAGCTGGTGATAGCTAAACTTTTATATTTATTTTATTGCCAAATAATAATCATTGATTACCAAAAAAAAAAAAACTTTAGATTTAATGGTGGCAATAAAGTCAGACAAACATTTAAGCTTTAAAAAACGACATAAAAGTCTCTTAGTATGTAGTGCAGTAAAACCGATTACAATTAATTTAGTGTTCATTTTCCAAAAGAAAACCACATAATACTGCAAATATGTCAACATTTTTTATTTTTTTATTTTTTAGTTTAACAACTTTCCAATAGTTAAAATTGCCACACTCACACTGAGAGTTGCAAGTCAATTTGGTAGTGAATATCATTTTAATTTATTTATTTTTTATTTTCGTGTTCTTCTTTTGGGATAATTACACGAGTGTGTAACACCAGACACCATTTCTCCAACTCAATACAAAATTTATTTAATTAGTATGTTATGCTCAACTGAAGACACACTTGCCACAATAACCAAGAGCCAGCAACAGCAGACTCAACAACAGCATACATACATAATTTACATAAATTTTTGAAAAAGTGTTGCTCTCTCAAGCCAAGCGCTGTTCACAGGCAATATTTTTTATGTGAATTAAAAATTTTGTAAAAATTGAAACGCAAAAAATATTATTTTTAATTAAAACTAATAACACATCATTTGTTATTTATCTTAACTAATCATTTTCGAAAATTTTTCATTTAAATTTACAAGGTCACTCATTCGCTCATTCATTTATTACTTTATTTTACCAAAAATAAAAATTACTAGAAATATTAAATGTTAGTCTAATTTACAGCAAGCAATTTAAATGAGTGTACCGTACATACATACATATTTATTTTTAATAATATATATATATATACATACATACGTGTGTCTGCCTTGTATTTCGGCAGACATTGGGCATGGGATCGTAAATAAGTTCTGCAGCGCTTCCATGAGAAACTGAGCCTAAGCGAGATATTTTGTGCAGAGCTGGTTCTATGGTTTTCACGAAATTCAAAAAAAAAATCAAAATTAAAGGGTATTCTATCAGTTAATGTAATTTAGACGATGCATCTTGGAAACCGTAAGAGGCAAACTCTTGCTATAGCTAAAAAATTTAAAAAAACCCAAAAAGAAAAAAATGCCTAAAATCTAAAAAATGCCAAAACAAAAAAAAAACGCTAGAACTAAAAAAACACCGAATATCGAAAAAGTCGCACAAATGAAAAAGAAACGCTAAAACTAAAAAAATTGCGAAAAATTTAAAAAAATCGACGAAATAAATAAACTAAGAAATATCGTCAAAACTAAAAAAAGATAAATACCGAAAAAATCACAATAAACAAAAAAAAGGGAAAAAAGCGCCAAAACTAAAAAAAGTGCTCAAACAAAAAATCCCAAAAACCGAAAAAAATCGTCAAATAAAAAAAACGCCAAAACTAAAAAAACGCCAAAACTAAAAAAATCGCTCAAACAAAAAAAGCGCCAGAATTAAAAAAATTGCGAAAAACCGAAAACAAATACCAAAACAAACAAAAAAAAAAGCGCTAGATACCAAAACAAACTTAAGAAAAAGAGTCAAAATTTAAAAAAAAAATACAAAAATTGAAAAAATCGCCGAAGTAAAAAAAAAACGCCAAAACTATAAAATCGCCGAATACCAAAAAAAAAAAAGATCAAACGAAAAAGTGCCAAGATTAAAAAAAGCGCCAAAAGAAAAGAAAGTTACAAAAACCGAAAAAAATCGACGAAACCAAATAATCTCCACAACTAAAAAAACGCCGATACCAACACAAAAAAAAACGCAAAAACGGAAAAAGTGCCAAACTTAAGAAAAAGCGCCAAAACTAAAATAAAATCCAGAAATTGAAAACTTGCTGAAATGAAAAAAACGCCAAAATTAAAAAAAATGCCTAATACCAAAATATCGCTTAAACGAAAAAGCGCTAAAACTAAGAAAAAACAGCAAAACTAAAAATATTCCCAAAAATCGAAAAAAATCGCCAAAACAAAAAATCCTAAAAAAAACGAAAAAAGCGCCAGATACAAAACAAAAAATCCCAAAAAACGAAATAAAGCGTCAAAATTAAGAAAAAGCATCAAAACTAAAAAAAATTGCAAAAAAAAAAACGAAAAAAATGTTTCCGGGTACATACTTGAAATTTTATATAAAAAAATAATTCTACATCAGGTAAAATATTGCATTAAGCTAAGTCTAGACGATATGTTGAATCAGCAAATATATGCTTACATTCATATGCTTAAAAATAACAACAAATCCTGCTGTCAGCATATGCATATGTTAGGCGTCTACACAGTATGCTGAAAGTACCAAATTTTTTAAAGTCAACATATGTCAGCAAATAATAATACAACATATGAGTTAGCATACAATTTTTGTGTCTATACGATATGTTGAATTTCGTATGCTGATATATGTATATGTTAAGTCATGTGAGCATTTGCTTAAATGTAAAATAAATTTGACAATTATATTTCTTTATTAGTAATTTGTATAAATTATCGCTTTTAGTGGAAAAGTTTATATTTTTGGTGTATAATTAAGATATAAAAAAACATAATGTCATCAAATGATATTTCCCTTGCCGTTATCCTAACTGCATTTGTTTTTGATGGTGATGCAGAATTAAAAGAAAAACGACGTAGAGTTTGGCAAAAGAAATGGTTAGAAAGAAGAGAGGAGGAGGGCTTCTGTGCAAAATTATACCAGGAATTGAAAGAAGAGCAAATATTATACAAAATTTCATACGTATGGATATAAATGTCATCTTTAGACCATTCAGTATGGACTTTTGGCCTAATTTGTTTGTAGGTTTTTCTTTCTTTTTTGACTGCCTGCACTTTTTCAGGTGTTGCGCGTGCAGAATCATCTGTATCAAAGCCACAAAATGATTCTAAACAATCAGCATTTTCCAACAAACCTGTAATCACTGTTTCCATTTCTTTATAGATATCGTTTGCTTAATCGGCAAATATGATAAGTCCCTTTTTAATTTTTCAGGAGAATCTGTCTAAATTTATTTAAACTGAATATGTGTAAGGAAAACGAAACTATTAATTTGGCTATTTTAAATTAACAGAAAAAATTTATTTGCTAAGTAAATGCAAGTACATTAGATGCATATTCTTTTCCGCTGGACTAATAGGTGTTTTTTTTATTTTTATTTTTTTTGGTCTTAGTATATTTGCTTAGTAGCATTCTACACTAAAAACTCAATTTACATAAAAATGGACTTAAAATAATCCAACGATATGTTTATGTTTGAAAATAAAACAACAATTTTTTATTGTAAGGAATAGTAATACTAAAAATATATACTTATCTATAATGAGTCACCCATTACAAATATCTTCCAATAAATAAACGTTTATTTTTACTACATTTTAATGAGCAGAATTAAAATAACAATTCTATTTGCTATCAAGTTTGCCGTATGCTGAAAAGCTTTAATAGGATTTTCAACAAACAACATATCTGACAGCATACATAGCAAATTTGTTACAAAGTAAAAATATGGTGTCTACACGATATGGAAAAATCTTGATCATACGTTTGTTGACAACTTTAACAAATGCCCTTCATATGTAGTTAAGCACACATATGTTGAAAAAATTTAGTGTCTACACGATATGTTGGCACTGATAACAAATTTTTCACCATAAATATGCTGATTCAACATATCGTCTAGACTTAGCTTTATATAAGCTTAAGCTCGTATAGTATTAAATACGCAGTGCACTTTCGGAACCCTTTGTGAGCGAGTAGAAATCGCACTTTTTTAAATTTTTTATGTTGCATGTACATTAGAGCGGCTCACCTTCTATATCAATCTTAATATACTCGTACCATATTTTTATAACTAATTTAAATTAAAAGTAGAGAAAAGAAATTAGACTAGCTTCACTTTTCCTTGAAAAATTCATACATTGAAAATATAAAAAAAAAATTAAAAATGTGTGTTCACATTTAATGCATATTCAGATTACAAAAGGTGAAAATAGTAATGAATATTGTTTCAAAAACTTTTATTTTTTAAAATATATATTTTTCGTTAGCTGACCCCGCAAACGTAGTTTTGTTACATAAATTATTTCTAGGGAATTTGTAGGGTAGAAAATAATAACTAATGTTGTTTTCTTTTCTAAAAGAAAAGTGTAACATATATGCTACATGTGATTTGGCAACATTTTTAAATGCTCACCTGATTTTTAAGAAGTGTTGCATATTTTACGCTCACAAAAGAACAATTTTCCAACAAGTTTCGGCATAAAACAATCACGAACCAGAAAATGATTTATTTTTTTATAGACAATAACAGAAACAGCTGTTAATATAATGCTGCACTCATGCCCCTCTAATGAAAATGAGTGTTGAACATGTAGCATTTTTCTTCTTTTTAAGGGTAACATCATGGGAAAAGAACGCGTTCAATTTAATAATACATACTTTTTAGAAAAGAACACAAATAAATGTAAAAGGCAACATAAATGCAACATATTGCTCAGAGAAGAAAACGCCATAACTCTTTGCAAGTGTGTGAGGATGTGGTATATAAGTGATAAGGGCAGGAAGTGCTGTGAACGATGACGGTATATGAAAATAACAAAACACCAAAAATTTATTGTTTTAAAATTATTATAATTTACATTTACTCGTATATTAATTTTTTTTTTCAAATTAACTCATACCAAATTTGAAGACTCCTGTTGTTATAGATTTCAAGATATAAGATTATTATTTACATTACTTTGCGTCGTGGGTGTCCCTATCCCGTGTGCTCTTCCACTAAATATTGAATTACTTATCACCTCGCTCTCGAAATGATCCATACCAAATTTTAAGGCTCTTGATACTATAGCTTTCAAGATATGATATTATTATTAATTACCTTATATGGGGGGTGCCCCTTCCCTTCCCTTCCCATCCCTTCCCAATGTAATGAATTACTTCACAACTTGCTCTCAAAAGAGCCCATAAAATATTTCAATACTCTGACTTCTATAGATTTCAAAACATAAGATATTTCGTTCATATGGGCGTGACACAGCCCACTTTGGGGTACCAAAGATAGATAAGGACCTAAAGTACAAAATTTCTAAAAAATTGGTGAAGCCGTTTCGGAGGAGTTTAATTACAAACAATGTCAGACGAAAATTGTATATATGTATATAAAAGAAAAGTAAAATTTTAAATTAAGTAAGATATTTCCTCAAAAAAAAAAATTAAAAAAAAAATTACTTAAATAGAAATTTTCTTCAACATCATCCAGATCTTTACAGTACAAATAGACGAGCAATTTTTATTTCTGAACATAAGAAATAACGTCGGAAGGATGACGTCACAAACAAGTTTGTGTTCAAACTTATTTTAAGGGGTGGCTAAACGTATAATGTTAAAATTCAAAATTTAGGTTGTCGTATGTATACAAAGTGCACGTTTTACGTTTTGATTTTTTAATACTTCTGCAACAGAGCATATATTTTGTGCTTCTGCTTGATTTTTTTTTTTTTTGTAATAAACTTATTATTTCTAGTATCCCGCCATTATTTTCTACGGAAAAGGTAAATTTGACAGCTTGTGTCCTAACATAATTGCTCAGACTTGTGTTTGAGCAATTGTTTCCAAACATGTATTCGAACACTAACATTTACTGTTTACACAGTCATTTTTTGTGTTAGCCACAGATTTTGACAATTGCCAACAAAAAAATTTCCAAACTTATTATGTCTCGTGTAATCTCACTGTTACACTTTAAAGCCAACAAAATGCCGCCCGTGGGCACTTCATTATTCTCTTATTTACACGTGCTTAAATACACATTAAACACGTTCACCACAGCAGGCTACACGAACACACGACTTTAAATGCCGCTACTTCAGTATTGCCACCTTCAAATATTTCGCATTCATAAAAATTAAATAACTCTTTAGAAATGTAATTATATGACGTAAAATTATAAAAATGAATCAATTTATGCTTTTTGGATATTGTTTCTGTTAAATAATATGAAATAATTGTACCATATCATTCATTCAACATTTTATATTATACTGGCAGCACTGAATTTTCTTATTGTAGCCAAAGAAATAGAAATTAGTTTAACTAGACTACAACGACAAAATCAACATAGACAACAACCTGCCGCCCTGTCACCTCTCATAGAAACATGTGTATTCTATGCTTGACATTTTGTAGTCGGTAGTCTGCTGTGCTGAATGTGTTTAATGCATAATGCATAGATAATATAAAGACTACAATGACAAAATCAACATAGACAACAACCTGCCGCCCTGTCACCTTTCATAGAAACATGTGTATTCTATGCTTGACATTTTGTAGTCGGTAGCCTGCTGTGCTGAATGTGTTTAATGCATAATGCATAGATAATATAAAGATGTATGTGTTTGCCTGACTTTGTTATAAAACCAACTCATCTTCAGTTTGAGATATGTATATAAAAAAATTTCTATCATGAGCCACCCTAATGGTTATATTTTTTTAATTTTGTTTATGTGCTGTTGTTATTGAAATACAATTAAACTGATTAGTTGTTAAAAAGCGGAAAATCTCTACAAAATAATAGATAAGATAGATAGAAACGTTCGAGAGCGACAGGCCGACAGACATGCAGACAAACATACATATGTATGTACTCATACGTAAGTGATTAAAACTTAAACAACGACAAGAAAGCAATTAACAGGAAAAAAACCAAAACTGTAACAATCTGACAATGACGGTGTTTAGTGCTACTGCGTTATTATACGTATATATCTGGCTACAGTCAAAAGCGCTTTTCAAACATCACTCATCTAACACTTTTTCCTTCAATGTTTTCATCACATTTTATAAAAATAGTTTTAATAACATGACGCATGCTAACACTATTGACAGACCAACCAACATACAATTTACTATTAGATATTTAGATTTAGTTTTTCTCTTTTGAGATGCTGCACTTGCTGCGGGGAGTTTGTCTTTTCTGTCTTTTAAATCTGTCACATTGTAACGACAAGTGCGTGTTTTACTACAGTTTTCATTTTTAATTTAACTTTTTTTTTATTCAATGAAAACATGTTGTTTTATTTTTTTTATCTCTGTGCTATGAGTCTAAAATTTTTCTTGTAGCCAACATTTTACTTTTTTTTTTTGTAAAAAAAAGTTTTTTTGTGAAAAATTTTATTAACTTTAATTGACAAATATGCGGGGAGAAATTTTCCCATAGAAAAAAAATTTATATTTCAAATTGAGTGTAAACTAAGAAATCAGGTTTGTATCGTAAGTCTTTTGTTTTTTTTTTCTTAAGAAATTGAATAGTTTTGCACTAAATATCAGCGCACTGTAACAGTTTTTGTTGGTAATTATTTAAGGGGAAAAAAACAAATTTATCATTCATAAGAACACAAAATACATTAATGCCTTTGTGGCCAATTATTGAAAATAACAAATCTTTTTTAATAAATATTATTTAAATTTATTATTTACGTTTATATTTAATAGTGAAAATTTTTGATTACAATTTGAAAATATAGAAACAAATAGTAACTAAGATTTTAAAAATAACCATTAATTAATTAAATAACGAAAAAAATTAAAATAAGTAGACCATTGTGAACACCTACACCCTAATTCTCTTAATCATTTTCTTCAAAACTGATTGTTGTCTCTGATTGGCGAAAATTAAAACAATATATTTATATATATATTGTGCGTCATTACAATTTTTTATATTGTTTTTTAACTTTTATTTATACTACTCGTATTACTGAAACAACGTGAGTTTGATATTCTGATAATAATACAAGATTCATGTTGAATCAAAGTTATTTCAAGTTGAACTAACATGAATCCAATTTAATGTAGACATTTTATTTTATTAATTATTTAAATTGCGTAATGTCTATGAACACAAGCATCATAAAAATGCGTATTGTACTTTAGCTCCCCTCAGTCCAGAGATGAACTCGAACTCATTGCGTGATTATCAATGCGCCTACCGCTGCAGCCACAACAACCTTAAATGTTTTTTAGATTATGCAGTAAATAAATACAATCTTGAATTTAATTATACTCGCACCCTTCAGCAAAAATGGTAGAGGCTATATAAGGTTTGTCATTCCGTGTGTAGCTTCCATAATATTCATATGCGAACCATAAAGTATATATGTAAATTTCGGGGTCCTTATGATTAAGGAAGACGAATAATCGATGTCCGACTGTCCGTCCGTCTGTCTGCACGTGAAATTGGTTTTTCGAAGCTCATAGAAAAGCTTAGACTGTTTTGTCAGAAAGCGTCCAAAATAGATTCTTATTGAAAATCAGCAAAACCTAACAGATGGTTTCAGAGTTGGAAAACTTAAACTAGATTTTGCCATATAAAAGTAACTAGCTAAAATTTGTTGCAGCACGAACAAAATTAATATTAAAAAAAAAAATAATAATAATAAAATAAATTCGGTGAAGTGATACTTTGATCCGCGCACGAAGGGTTCCGTACGGATACTGGATATGTAATTCAATACGAACTTTAGCCCATATAATAAATAGTTTTGGCTTTTTCCGTTTTTGGGTTTTTTCGGTTTTGAGCGTTTTTTAGTTTTGTCGTTTTTTCGGTTTTTGGTGATTTTTTTTTAAATCTGGCACTTTTTTCCACCGTTTTGTCGATTTTTTCAGTTTTTGGCGTTTTTTCATTTTGGCGATTTTTTTCATTTTGGCGATTTTATTGTTCATTTTGGCGATTTTTTTCACTTTGGCAGATTTTTTCATTTTACGTTTTTTCTTCGTGTTTTAGCTATTTTTTCGGTTTTTGGCGATTTTTTTTTTGTTCATTTTGGCGATTTTTTTCGGTTTTTGGCGATTTTTTTTCATTTGGGCGATTTTTTAGTTTTGTCGCTTTTTTCGTGAATTTTTTGGTTTTTGTAGTTTTTTTTATTTAGGTGATTTTTTTTAATACAGGTGGTTTTTTGTTTTGGCGTTTTTTGTTCGCGTTTTGGCGATTTTTTCGGTTTTTGGCGTTTTTCAATTTCGCGATTCTTTTCATTTTGGCAATTTTTTCATTTTGACGAATTTTTTTTATTCATCCGAATTTTTTTAGTTTTGGCGCCTTTTTTGGCGATTTTTCAATTTGGCGATTTTTTCGGTTTTTTTGGCGTTTTTTTCATTTTGGCGATTTTTTCATTTTGTTGATTTTTTCGGTTTTGCCGATTTATTTTAGTGTTAGAATATTTTTTTTTAATTTGGTGCATTTTTCGTTTAAGCGATTTTTTTAGTTTTTGGCGATTTTTTTGGTTTGGCAATTTTATAAAATTCGAATTTTTTAGTTTTACCGTTTTTGAAAATTTCAAGTGTTTGCCTCTTACGGTTTCCAAGATTGTCAAAACTACATAGTCAAATTTGCATTAACTGATGGACCACCCTTTAATTTAAATTTTTTTAAATCTTAGTGTTAATTGTTGTAATCTATATAAAAATACACTAATTTTTACATATTTGAAGTGTCAATATACATACATATGTATGTATGTTTGGCGCCCTATGCGCCAATGGGAGTTAAAGGAACTTATTTATATATATATACATATCTATATATATATATATATATGTATATTGACACTTGAAATTTGTATGTACATACATAGTATGTACATACAATTGTATCTATATTACATGGGATTTTAAAATTTTTCGTTGCTGGTTTTTGAATACCCTTTAATTTTTAATTCTCATGTATTTGTTGTTGTAGCGGCCAAGTTTCTACATACTCTGTCCAAATTTCAGGTCCTGAGAAAATAGCGTGTGACGGACAGACGGACAGCGTAGCGAAAACAATAGGGTTCCTTTTCACCTTTGTTGTACAATGTACATATAATATATACATATATACATAATTACTTGGTATGGAGGTACAATTTTAAGACTATTCAAGGATTCGATGACGTCGATGTTGACAACTGGAATAAGGATGAATGTAAAATATTTCTTTAATACAGAGTGTAGAATAAAATATTCAACTTATTGCTTTTATTGAAAATAAAATATTTGAATCTAATTTAAGCGAAACAAAGGGATTACCTTAGGAAACCAATTTTGAAGTTTCTTAAATTGAGTATGAAGTCCTTAAAGTACGAGTATGTAAAAAAAATTTTAAATCAAGTACAAATTTCTTAAATGGAGTAAAAAATCTTATTTAAAGTTGCACTGTGAGTTAAAATTTTATACACATATGAAGAAAACTATAGTTATTACGAGAAGAATATAAAATAAATATATAAAAAAACTAATTATTTTTTTTAACCCCCGACTAAAAAAGGGGTGTTATAAGTTTGCAGTGTGTGTCTGTGGGTCTGTGTATCTGTGTGTCTGTGGGTCTGTGTATCTCTGTGTCTGTCCGTGTCCACGTACAGGCCAAACGGCTGGACCGATTTTCATTTAGTTTTTTCTGTTTGAAAGATGACTTGATCGAGAGGGTTCTTAGCTATGTTTGAAGAAAATCGGTCCAGCCGTTTAGAAGATGTAACATCTTTTCTGAATAAAGTCGGGGGTTTTTTAAAAGTTTTAATTTTTGTTATTATTATTTACATACGAATTTTAATTATTATTTTTTTAATTAACAGACCCCCCACACGCACTCAAAATTCACAATCATTTAACGTCAAACATTTATTCACTTTCATGCAAAACATTAATTTTTTTTTGTGTAAGCTTTTAAGTACTTTTGTGATTATCATTGTATTTATTGCATTATCGGCGACATGAACATGAACGAACATTTAATGAACAAATCAACAACATTTAATAATTTAAGATTTCTTGAGATTTTTTTTTATTCATCATCATCAGCTTCATCGTTGTAAAATTGCTAATACATGGTATTGCGTTTGGCTTCAACTTAATCTTTTGAAATAACACCTACACAAGATGGCATTGTGTAGCCAACAGTTAACAACGTTTAAGAGATCTCAACAATACATTAACAAAAGGCAAAACATTTAACAAAGTTTATCGCAATAAAGGAAGGAAGAAGCCGAAAGAAAGTATTGTTGACAAAGAAGAAAGATCTTTTTGTTGGCAAATGATTTCAACAAGTAGAGGCTCTTCTATGTTGGTGGCATTTTTGAGTTAAAGGCTATTTAAATTTTGCTCAAGAGAAAAATAGAGATATGGCTTCTGTGGATTGAAAAAATTTTTAATTAGACCAGCATAAACAGGGTTTGAAAAAAGATATACAGATCTTAGCCATCGTTTACACTAATAATTAATTAACTTTGTTCAATATGCCATGAATCTATAATGCACCTAGAAATATTTCAGTTTAAAATCGGCAATGATTTTGCTTCATATGTGTTTCATGTTGATCTTATATGATTTAAAGTAATCGTCAAAGAAAATTTTTACTTTTAAAATAACTTTATTTTATTTTGATTTAACATTCCCTTACTGCTAAATCAAATTGAAGAATCTTGTTAAATCAAAGTTCTTTTAAGTTGGAACAACGTAAAATATATACTGAAATAACACAAAGAATCATGTTGAATCAAAGTTATTTAAAGTTGAAACAACATGAATTTCATTTAATGTAGTCATTGTATTTTATTTATTATTAAATTTTCGTGTCTATATTGGAACAGGCATCAAAAAAATTTTTGTATGTATATAATTGGCTTCCCCGGCTAAGATTTGAACTCGGAAGTCATCACGTGATAGTCAACACTCTTACCGATGTAGCCACAACAATTTTACATATTCCTTAGAAAAACATTAAATTAATACCATCATGATTTAAACTTTAATTCAACATGATTTAATATGAATTCAAATCAAAATTTTTGTATGGTGATTTTACATTGGTTTTTTTTAAACTTTCAACATAATTCCATAGCCAAATCGAAAGCATACCTCAAATATGGTTAAAAAAATAATTTCACGCACAAATTGAGAGTTGTAAGGGTGCTTTAGAGTTGCCTGCCTGCACAAAGACAGATCTTCATTTTACCAAAAAAAAATTCGTAACGTGAATCCAGCCATACTGACGGCCTGTGCCACGATGTCCACAGAAAACGTTCGATTGAGAACAAAACAGTTTTTATTATTATTATTATTATTTAATGCTCTTTTCAATACGTTTTCAAACGTTTTCTGTCGTTATCGTGGGACAAGTCTGGAATGATTGCATACGAGTAGTGTACATTATTTTTCTTCGAAAATATTAAAAAAAAAACTCAAATGTAATGTACTTCCATTTTTGTCATATGCCGTTTATGGGCACTAAAAATTATGTAATAAAAATCATTTTACTTGCGTTTCAAAAGTTCATTTTTGGGAGGTAATTGTTTGATGGCTTTTTTTTGCTTTTTATATCTGATACTTCAAAGACAAATCAAGCGAGAAATTCGTATCCCTAAAAAAAAACTTTAAGAAAATTAGGTCACCCACCACAGTTTAAATTTTCGTAGGCTTTATTAAGTGTGTGCTAAAATGAAACGTTTTTATGTATGTCAATTTCTTATGGTTAAGTTGCTTTAATTTTCCTTTTTTTATTTTTAATAAAATAAAAAAAAAACTTCATAAAAGGAACAAATGGAGGAAGACTTACACACATATTGTTTGTACTTGCTCCATTAATTTGAAATCTGTGGAAGTGGAGAAAGGCCTAGACTTTTAAGACCCTTTAGAAGCAATTATTGTGCTTCTAATCGTTGCTTTAAATTAAAAAGTAATTGTCATGGCCGCTCACCTGAATGAAATGAAAAATTTATTTGCAAAAGCATGCATGATTTGTAAAGTCGCTTAGTTTTAATTTGATTTGAATTGAAGAAATGAAGCCAGAATCATAGACAAAAATATTTTTCTACTAACAACTTAAATTGAAATAAAATACAAAAAAATCAACTAAAAATTATTTAATTAAAAATTTAATTGCCTAAAGCTTAAAAATTTTATTGAGTCAATTAAACTTTTGTTTAAATTTTTAATTTGATTAAACTTTTGTTTAAAAATTTTTATTGACAAAAAAAATATGAGTTAAACATTTAATCGAGTAGATTAAACTTTTGTTCATGAATTTAATTTAATAAAAGTTAATGTAAAAAATTTAACTAATTAAATTAAAATAAAATTGACATATTTTTAATCAATTATTTATATTTTTTTTTTTAATCGAAGAAATTTTTTTTGCGAGAATTTTGTTAAATTTATACTCGTGATATATTTTCCTTTCTATAAAATTATATTTTCTGGGTTGCCATCTTTTACTATTCAATAACAGCAAATTCTTAACTCGGGTTCTCACAATTTCTTTCTTCAAACTTTTCAAAAAATGTTGCTTCAACATTAGATTCTTCTAAAGAAGAGGGTTATAGAAATCAAGTGATAGTGCTATATGTGGCTGTGACGCATCTTATATACCCTTCAACAAGGTATGTATGGAGTATATACATACATACATATATACATACATAAGTATACACATGCACATTTGTTTTGTGAGAAATATACAGCATTTATTTTTTGTTCTTGTTCAATTTATATTAAGTGAGCTGACCTATGGGTATTTTTCGACTAGAGAAGTTGATTTAAGGGTTTAATTTTCGATAATAGTAATAGTGGAATATTTTATTCTGCACCTTGGATAACTTTTTTGTTCCATTATTAATATGTTCCTTTTTTTAAATGAATGAGGAGAAATTAATTAAGGAGAACTCTTACAAAGATCAACACTTTCAAATGGCAGTTTATTAACCAAAATCTGAAGCAACTTTAGTCCGTATCTAAATATAAATTGATCATTTTGCCAGCCTTTAGCCATATTGATCCCCACACCAAAAACTGGTTTAAATAACTATCCATAAAGGTAGTAAAACATATTTCTATTTTAAAACATCTTGAAGCTACCTTAACTAATTACACGCCTGCATTTATGCATAATATGCATGAATGATCATGTGTATGATTAAATTAGATTTTCATTAAAAAAAAAATTATAAAAGTCCTTTCAATACATAAAATATTGGCATTTCCACAGGAATGTCAAGTTTTTGTAGCGTGCGACACCAAACAAATATGTTTGATTTTTTATCAAAGAAAACTAAACTTTTTTTAGGCCGTCAGTAGCTCACATAAGGTAAAATTTTAACAAAAATCTAGTTTCATTATTCTCATATACAAGCTTAATTGCTTACTGTCGCATGTGACAAACAAAAATGAGCTTTGTCGTGGAAATGCCCATATCGCTCATTTACTTCAATAGCGCCATAACTCAAAAACGCGTATTTTGAGTTAATAATGCAGAAAGATGCAGCATTTCGTATTTTATCTTGTGTAAAAATTTCATATAAATAGCTTGTACCATCACCTCCAGAGAGAAGAATTTTTTTATTTCGCCATTGAGTTGTATGCAAATTGAAAACTTAAAACGCGTTTTCTGCAAAACTGTTTTTTTTTAGTTGTGCCACTATTGAAAAACATTTGTTTTACATATTTAGTTTATTTTGTATACCAAAAAAAAATTTAAGTTTTCCAAGCCTGGAACTATATTTTTTTAGTTTACTGATTTTTAATACTAATTTAATGTTTTCCTTAATATAGAAAACACGTTTTAAATTAACAAAGAAAAAATTATTTTGTTGAGTTACTTTAAAGTACCAAGAAAAGTTCAAGTTTTCCAGCTCTGGAGCTGTGCTTTTTATATTTCTAATTTTGTTATAGCGAACTTTTCTTTGTATAGTATAAATTATTTTTTGTGTTTTTTATGGGAATTGTTACAATTTAAGTTTAAAATTTTTTTACGCACTAATAATACCAAATTTTTATTATTTTACTTATTAACTAAAATATTTTTTATTAAAAATAAATTGAAATAAATTATTTTTAATTTCTAAATAATAAAAAAAATTAAATTGAACTGGTTACTTTTACGTACATATATAAAAAAAACTAGTTTTTCCATCCCTGGAATCATCGTGTGGGTTTTTTCCGATTTCTTTTAGCAAACTTTTTCTCTCTAAATATAAAATATATTTAACTTATAGAGACAAGGAAAAAATTCATTTAAGTAGGTTATTAAGAAAAATTCAATTTTCCAACCCTGGAATCTTGTTTTTGTTTTTTTTTTATTTTTAATATCAATTTTATTCTAATTGAGATACAAAATAGGTTTGAATTAAAAAAACGAAAATAATTTTCAGCTAGTTACTTTATACGGAAAAAAAGTTTAAAGTTTCCAGCTCTGAAACCGTATTTTCGATTTTGCTGATTTTCAATAATAACAGTTCAAGGCCAAAGTCTCTAACTTTTCTGGAAGCTTCGGAAAACCGATTTCACGTGCAGACAGATGGACATACGGGCGGACAGACGGATTTACTTAGGTACATACGGATATCCATCGTTTATTCGCGTTCCCTATTCATAAGGACCAATAAAATATATATTTTAAATCAGTCGTAAAGCAGCTCTGGGCAAGTCAACATCACGCGTCGTTGGCAATTATTTCTTAAATGCAACCAGGCCACTGTTGTTTGTTGGCCTTCGAGAGTTTTGCGTCTCACTCGCACTGGTTGACTGATCTACCACGGACTACCGTATAATCTTGCGGTTCTTTAGTGGAATTTCCTTAACAACCACGTTGCTACTTCCTATGTGAAGGCATAGGTCGTGTACAGTCAGTCACAAAAACATTTTTAAGAATACTATTAATAACATCATGGACATATGGTCTTAGTCACCCGTCCATTTTTGTGCAACCATATTCTGCAAATTTACTTTGTACAGTATGTACTATAAATAAATAAATAAATATATTTTAAATGTTCTGTATTAATTTTGTGGAAATTATGCAAGAAGTGACAAGGGTAGGAAGGGTATAAAAATGTCTAACAAAATATGCACACTGTAAACATTAATATAGGAAAAAGGCCTCTTTAAAGGCTTAGTGGCTCATTCACTTTATTGTTGCCACTAACCCAGTGCAACTATACTTACATACATTTATTGACATGAGTACTAAGCTGCTTGCATTAATACATGTTGTGTTGAGTGTTTAAATTTTTTTTCATTTTCTTCTTTGTAGTTGAAAATAAAAAACGCAATTATTGAAATATTTAATATTATAAATGCAACATTTTTGTATGCACTTTAAAGGACCGCCAATACAGAGATGTATATTTTTTTTTTAGTTCTGCAGAAAATCTGGAAAGTTTTCCTTGTCTTCTTTATATCATTCTCATGTGGGGACAAGTACTTTAGAATATATTCAATATAAACTTGCAGCATTATGGGCACATACAACGGAGCATGCACGGTTTTGTGATAAGAACAAAAATTAAATAGGCCGACAAATGAAATACTTTGTAGAAAATTTTTTATTTAAAGCACATTTCACAGAATATTTTATACTAAAAACGCTTAACTTTATTGCGATATGAAATGTATATAAAATATATTTCATATTTCAGTTTAAGCCAATTCATAATGTGCTAAAAGTAGAAAATAAATAAATGTTCTTCTTCATTCAAAATTACTGGGCCAAAGCTCACTAGTCCTATGTTCGTCATTTTATACTCGTAATTCGAAAACCACTTACTCGATTTACAATGCAAAACATGCGTTGAAAAGGTCTACTTTCACTGGCTTAAAACAAACATCAAAAATTTCGATTCATATGACCTATGCTCACATTTTTATAATGCATTCATTTAAATTTTTCTTATGAGAAATACATGTTTTCGGTATACAACTGAAAGGCCCTGCTTGCGCGTGGAATTTCACTTCTTTTCCAGAAAATTTAGGCCCTTATTATGAGTTGCTGGCTATCGAACATCGAAAATCTAATGTTTAATTAATATTTTCTATCGAACAGAATTTAGCTTTCGATGAAAAAAAAATTTATAAACGACTGTTTTTAATTTTTTAGGTATAGTTGTTAAAAATTTTAAAAATCACTTTGAGTACTATTCAGAATAAGGACATTCTTTGTCGAATGCTCGCTCGTCATAATACCAAATGAAAATTCGTTCGATTAATACTTTCGACTACAGTCGAAGATCGAAAGTTGGTCATAATAAGGGCCTTAATTTTTTAATACAGAGACGTAGACGTATTGTCCAGCAGCGTTACTTTGGTATTATACCTACAATAAAAAGTTTTCTGACACTTCATTTATATCCTTCAAAATTTAAAAACCAAAACATTTATTTTGCTATAGAAGCCAATCAAGCTTTTTCGGCTCCATTTTTTTTTATTGACTTAAACGTCATGTGGCAGCCTGTTAATTCTCTATATTTTTTTTTTATTTTCGCATCCTTCAAAATTTAAAAACCAAAACATTTATTTTGCTATAGAAGCCAATCAAGCTTTTTCGGCTCCATTTTTTTTACTGACTTAAACGTAATGTGGCAGCCTGTTAATTCTCTATATTTTTTTTTATTTTCGCATACGAAAAATCAACACAAATTTATAATAACCTCCCTGAATTTCCAAATTGTGCATTGTCGCAAAATGAGACACAAACACACTGACACAAGAGAATTGCGTGTAGGTTGCAATATGACACATACTGTCATTATAAGCAATAACAACAGCAACAGTAACGACATTAAGAAGATAAATAAAAAATAAATAATATAATAAATTTTAACAACGAAACATCGCACATGCTGCTACAAAAAAATATATACATATATTAAAAAAACTTCAACACTCCAAAAAGTATAATCAGCAGATTAAACGTTGCAAAAACGTGGCTCCGTTTTCACCTATTTTAAAACCAAAGTATTTGTGTTTTTAAGCTGTATTTTGTTAACAAACAATTTACTTGGACAATTTATGACAATATTTCAAATAAGTTATGGCAGGAAGCTTTTGCAAAAACAAATTATAGAACAATAAAAAAACTAATAAACATCATCAGCATATCGTCCCTACCACATCAAATTATCCAATATGCAAAATTTCTTTTTAGATTCGTTATCTTGGTACCCGAATTTATACGATATGCCTCATTTAAGAATGCTGAAATTTTCATGGACGATAGATAACTCAATAAGAAATATTTTAAGCCCTGCACTTTTAGGAATACGCCGACTTTAAATTCACAATTGACGGGTCTTCGTGCTCTTCTCAAAAGTTCAAATTTACATATTGGATGGTTTGACGTGGTAGGGACGATATCATAACCTTAATATAAAAACGTTATTATCATTTTTCTTAAATCGATTTTTTTTTTAATATTTCGGTCGCTGAGCATCTCATCTATCGATATGTGGAAACAAAACTGAATGCCTGAAAAATTAGGAGTTAGGGCCTTTCTATATTAAGGCAACGATACACACAGAGAGATACATTTTGTAAAGGCGTATTAAGTTATTTATTACTTTTGTAACTTAAATCATACCACCAGCTAACCATAAACTTTAACATACATTTGTATTAGAGGGCTGCGTAAATAATCTTGAAATGTAAATATGTCTTTATAATTTTAAACTTAAATAAGTAAATACTATGTCTTGTTTTTAGGGTTCCGTACACCAAAGGTGAAAAGTATGTAGAACCTTGGCTACAACAGCAAATACATGAGAATTAAAAATTAAAAGGTGTTTCAAAACGAGCAACGAAAATTGTTAAAATCCCATGTTATATACATATAATTGTATGAACATATGTATATTGAAACTTTTAAATTTGTAAAATTAGTGTATTTTTATACAGACTACAACAATTAACACTAAAATTTAAAAAAAATTAAAATTAAAGGGTGGTCCATCAGTTAATGCAATTTTGACTATGTAATTTTGACAATTTGCTATATCTTGGAAACCGTAAGAGGCAAACACTTGAAATTTTCAAACACAGTAAAACTAAAAAACCGAAAATTACAAAATCGCCAAACCAAAAAAAAAAAATCGCCAAAAAGTAAAAAAAAACGCCAAAACGAAATAAATCGCCAAAAAGAAAAAAAACGCCAAAATGAAAAAAAAACGCCAAAAATCGAAAAAAAATCGCCAAATCGCAAAAATGTCGCCAAAACTAAAAAAAAAATTTAAATAAAAAAAATCGCAAAAATGAAAAAAGTCGCCAAAAATAAAAAAAATCGCCAAAATGAAAAAACTCCAAAAAACGCAAAAACCGCCAAAACAAAAAACCGAAAAGACCCCAAAAACGAAAAAAAAATGCCAAAACTATACATTATATAGGATAAAGTTTGTATTAAATTACATATCTAGTGTTCGTACGGAACCCTTCGTGCGCGAGTCAGAGTCGCACTTTACTGAATTTATTTAAATTTTTTGTCATATCATGTATTATAATAAACCGATAATAAATGATTTCGCTTAATAAGCGAAGCACGATGGATGTATTGATGTTCGTGTATATGAGTGTTTGTAGGCAATGTCGCGGAGTCTTCTTGTTCGTTACAAACACTCAAAAGTAGTAGTTTTAATGTGTGTATGCTTGTTTGCATATTGTACGTTTGATAGTATGTGTAAAATATGTAAATGGTAAGCTATTATGCTTATTCATACGCACCCGGGCATATGGCGAAGCAAGAATCACAAATTCTTCCGTCACGAAGTATTTTCTTCTTTACTCCTATACCTGAAATAACTGAAACAAATGTGTTGCAAACAGTATTGTTTAGCTTTTGTTTTAGAATATTTCGCTGTAGTAAAGCGTTTGACATGTCCTAAAAGTTCTTGAAAGTGGTATTGTGCAGGGGTCTAATACGTATTGTAACATTATTGTATTGCTGCCACTGCCACCGCAACTACTCAATGCCATCAAATCATGTTGTCTTCAGTTTGTCTAAACCTCCAACAACCAAAACTAAATGAAAAATCATAAAGTTTATGGGCTTAACTTTTATAGGAAGGAAGTAATTAAGCAGAAAAAAATTAGAATTATTAGATGAAATTGAAAGGAGAGTTGGGAATAATCTACTCTGCATCTTAGATGTACGTATTTTTTTTAACAAACTTAAACTGTGAAGCTATTTTTGAGCCTCAAAGTTGGCATTAAAGCAGGCACAGTGACAAGCTGAGTGAAAGCATTCGAAAACAAAATTATCTTTCATCTCGTGACACCTCTGTAAGTCCACTGTGATCTTGACTAATGAATAGTAAAGTTAACGTCGTGGTATTCAAGCAAAGAATAACTTAACATTGTGTGTTTTAAAGCTCTTAATACCAGTGTTGAGTAAATAAAGTACTCTGTACTCTGAGTAGATAACAAAAAAAAACAAAAGCAAAAAATGTAACAATATAACAAAATTTTAGTTTAGAAAATGCTGTTAAGAAAAAAGCAAATATATTTTGTTCCATTGCATCAAGATTGGTTAACGTTTGGCTCCGTTTTTGGATCCTAGGAACTACGTTCAAACCTTTGAATAGCAAAGATCAATGCGTAGATGTAGACTTGGGTCGAATTCAATCAGTTAGACTTGGGTCGAACTCGTTCACTAGTTAATTTTTGCCACAAACCAATGATCAAACCCATTTATATTATAAATGGGTTATTGAACGAGTTCGACCGACTGAATGAGTTCGACACAAGTCTTCGTAGATGTTATCAGCGATGCCATCTTGGTGCTTTTGGCACTATTTTTAGTGATTTTTGAAGAGCCAAAATGCCAAATTATGAGCGTCAGTGCCAAACTAAGAAAAATCACTAAGTAGTGCTTTTAAAGGCCGTGATACACTATCATACAAAGTCGTGCGATCTACGAAAAAGTACATCGCTGGTATGATGGAGTTTATGAAAATTTTCAAAAGACAATAACAATTCATCACACCAGGGTTGTATATTTTCGTAGATTGCACGAGTTTGTATGATAGTGTATCATGGCCTTCAGAAATTTGTGTATTTCTTAAAATTACTTTAATAAAAACTTGATGTATGTATTTATTTTTTTCAGTATAAAGAATACCTTTTCCGTCTGATATATTTTATTAAACAGAGAATAGCTTCGAAAATATTAAGCATTATCAAACTTCACTCGTTTGGATCTTCACTCCTTTTTCATGTTAGTACATTTTAAGCTTTTTAGATCTCAAAATTACGTTTTTTTTTTGCTTTTTTTAAATTTTAATGTACTATTAGAGCCAAAAAAAGTTGTGTCGAACAGCTCTTTTTGAATGAGTTTCAAGTCTAAACTATCGAACTCTTTCAGTCAAAATGAGTTCGTTCTGTTGGACACAAGTACGGTCAAAACATCAATGTAAATTAAATGTGTTTGAAACAACTTTTGATTCGAACGCTTTCAAACTAGTTTAGAAAGAGCTTTTGGACATAACTCTAGCTCGAACTCGTTCAATTGTAGACTTGTATCCAACTCTTTCAGTAGCTCGTTTTTGACACAAACCAATGATCAAACCCATTTAAATTACATGGGTTTGATCATTGGTTTGTGGCAAAAATTAACTAGTGAACGAATTCGACCCAAGTCTAATACAAGTCTATTCAATTGTTTATTTTCGACACAAACCTATGATCACACCCATTTATATTACATGGGTTTGATCATAGTGGGCGTAATAAAGTATTTATCATGCCTAGACACGTTCAAATTATATCGATATATTAACAAAGGTTGTTCAGCTTTACTGGAGGTACAACTTTGCCAAATATTGTTAGCAAAAATTTAGCAGTCCCTTAAAGCTATTTTGAAAAAAACTGAAAAAAATAGTTTTTTCTTAATTTTTGCACAAAAAAAGTACAGAAGAAATAATTTTTTTTGGCATAAAATGTAAGCAAGATTTTCTCGGTAGACTCTTAGGTACATTATTGCTATATATAGCTAAGCGCTATCACTAACAGCCATCCCTAAACAAGGACGGAAAGCGGAACGTTTTTTTCCGCCGGGCTTTAACGCTGAAATGCCATACCTAAACAAAAGCGGCAACATTATGTCAAAACGATAAAAACAGGGTTATGAAACAAATAAATAAAACAACCCTGATTATTTTAACAGCCGGACGGACGACATTGTTGTTTGTGATTTTGTTATTAATATTTGGTTACATAAACTTTTTCATTTAAATTAAAATAAAATAATAAATAATTTTGAAAAAATTAGTTATATAGAAGATTTGGAAAACTTGCTTGTGTTAACGATGATGGTCAGCGTTGCCATATTTGTTTTTCAAAAACCTTCAAGTCGAACAAAAAATCTCTTTCTCATTAAAAATCTTTTTGAGTGATTTTACTCAAAATTGTTTTGAGTTTTTTTTATATTAATATGCATTGATTTTACTGAATTCAAATTCAGGAAAAATTTATTTTGTTTCAAATGAACTAACCCTAAAAGAATAGTATCAGTCAATTGACCGGTCATTTGATCTAAAGTCATGCAGGATATATTCATCATTGCGTAAAACAAAGTTTCTATAACATTATTAAGAGCCAAATGAAAAATGTGATAGAGTTAAAAAATAAATTATTGAGGGTACGACAACGTTTGCCGGGTTCAGCTAGTATATATGTATATATAAATATAATTTTTGTTTTTTTTATTTCAAAAAGTGCATTCAAAATACACAAGTAAATAAAATATTTAAAATTAAAGATATAAATAAGCAAAAACAGATTAACCTAAGAGGTATCTAGCCCTCTTCACACATTTTCACGGCCAACGCATCCTGCTTTTTACAAATATCTACAACTTTGAAAAGAAATATGTATATATTAAATTAAATTTTGTGAATTTCTTTTATTCACTATTGTTTTTACTTATCTTTTTCAACACTTATAAATTTTAATTTTCACAGACAGGATGACGGCCCTTTTCACAATGTACAATTTAAAGCTAACAGGGACTTTAACGGCAAGTTTTATATGAAGAACTGTCAGTTAAAGTTCACGTTAATACTAAATAATATACTAAATAATAAACACTAAATAATATACTAAGAGTTCCAAATATCATATCCATAAAAATCTAATTTTTAACAAAGAAATCTTTTAGCCTTTTTAACATCCCGAAAAACTTCGAAAATAAGATAAATCTTCACATATGGTAACGCTGATGATGGCAAACAAAAGGCAATTGTGTTCTTTTGCAACTAACTTGATTGTGAAACGCGATGTCAAAATCGGATTTTCCAATAGCAAAGCGTTGCCGTTGCGTTGCCGCCGCGTTATTTCGGTATGCTCCATACAAAATGTAAGGACATGAGAACTTTTGACAGCTAAAAAACGGTTGCCGCTTTTGTTTAGGGATGACTGTAAGTTTGAATTAGTTGGTGGCCAAAAACTGACAACATTTTTTAAGGCTGCACTGATTTTCGAAATCTTTGGAGGCCCATAAAAAAATTGGTCACCAAAATCGTCAAACTGGGAATAGGGTTTTACTACCCTTTGGTAGTACTATCAAGCCTATACTGCTAGAACCGTGCGGATTTTTCAGTGTTGCACAGTGTAATAAATTTTTCTGCTTTTTTGTGTCAGTTTACGAAATAAAACCAAAAATAATGACAATTCCTTCACATTTTTCCTGTGGGTCTTCAGTATCTAAAAAAGCAAAATATTTAAAATTCTTTAGCGCCAACCTGTTCGCACTCATTTAATAACAATAAAAAAAAATATTAATATAAACAAAATGTTAATTTTTGCTGATTTTTTTTTTTAATTAAAAATTATTAACGATTTTTCTTTTTACAAAATAATCAATTTGTTAATTGAAAAAGAAAGCAAAAAAAAAGTAATTGAAACACCTACAAAACAACTTTCATTTGTTTAGTTTCGGTTGTCGTCTGTTTCAACAGTGAAGCGAATTTATTTATAAATTTTTCTGTTTTTGTGTTTTATATTTGTCGTATTTAATGGTGAATTTGTTGTTAATTTTTTTTTTCACCTTGTCTTAAAAAAAGGTAATTACAATTGCTTAAATTAAATTGTTTTAAATGGAAGAGAAATAACTATTACAAGAAAAATTTTAAACAAACAAACAAACAAAAACCTCAGATAATTCGAAAATCCGTATAAATTGCAATTAACATAAAGTTGACAATATTTTCATTACAACGTTTTCTAGGTATTTGCAATTCATTAAATGCAATTGCTTGTAGTTTTGCTTTAATTGCAACTACACACTTTCTGCCACAAAGTACAACAACTATATGTTGCAGCCTGCCTGCATGTTGTTGTTATTGCCTTTGTGTTCATACCAACTACGCAACATTAGTGGCTCAATGAACTCGGTATTCCTTTAGTGTTTTTGTTTACAATATATCTTTGCTTTTTTCCATTTGTTTTTTCAATTTAAGTGACAAATTATTAGTTTATTTTCTACACTCGCACAGTGGTACGGAATGGAAGAAATAACTTTTAAATTTTAAAGTTTTTTCGTTTAAAAGTGGGCAGATATTTTTATGTGTGTGGCCGAGTAAATTTTATTCGAACTGCAGATGAATGAATAGTTTTACTCGATTAATAAAACAAAGCATATATGTATTTCATTATCCAAATAAAATCTAGATGATTAAAAAATTACTTATTCGAATAAAAACTTGTTCGAATATTCGAAAAAAATAATTTATTCGGTATCCGAATAACCGTTTTTTCTGTTTTTCAATATATATTTTTCAGTTTGTTTAAATATCTTATTTTTTTATCCTAATGAAAACTAGTTATCTTGCTTAGAAACAAAAATTTCAATTATTCGAACAAAAATTTATTTGATTATTCGATTTTTTTTTTAATTTGTTTCGAATGTAATTTTTTTTCAGTTGTATTAATACACAATTTTTTTGATTATTTGATTACAAATTTTATTTTATTACTCGAGTAAGACTATTAAAAACAATTTTTAATTGTTCGAATAAAAATCCAAATAAAAAATTTAATATGTATTAATAATTAGTTTGATTATTGGAATAAAAAAATTATTCGTTTTGTGGAATAGAATTTTATTCAACTATTCGAATATAAATATATTCGATTATTCGAATTTTTTTCGAGTAAGACTATTAAAAACAGTTTTTAAGTTATTTCAATTACTCGAATAAAAATACGAATAAAAAATTTAATATGTATTAAAAATTAGTTTGATTATTGGAATAAAAAATTAATCGATTTATGGAATAGAATTTTATTCAATAATTCGAATATAAATATATTCGATTATTCGAATAATTTTTTTTAATGCTTTCCATATTATTATTTTTCAGTTTCTTTCAATTGACATTTTATTTGCTTGTTAAACTAAATAAATATTATTTTTTGAGTAAAAGTAGAACAATAAAAAATTTTTCCATACGTTAATTATTTATTGGAATACATAAAAAAGCTTGAGATTAATCTAGTTACTCGAATAAAGACTTCTTTTGATTATGCGAACAAATAACTAATTTTATGAATATTATAAAAACATTTATTCGATTATTTTGTAGCTATTAAAAATGGAAATTTATGCCATTATTTTATGGCAAATTCATTCTATTTATAACTAATGAAGTGAAAAATAATTTTATTATTCGAATAAAAATATTGTTTACCCAATAAAAGTAATTGATTACTAAAGTAAAGAGCTGATTCGGTTACCCAACTAAATCCAGAATACCATAATAAATTATATGACCAAAGGGCATTATTTATTTAAATACAAGAAAAAAATTAAATTATTTCAGTTACTCGAATAAGAAATTCTGTCGATTATTCGAATAAAGATAGCTTTTTACTCTAAAAATTAATATAAATATTATAAAAAAAAATTATATAACAACTCGAGTACCAATTTATTACAAATTTAATTATTTTATTATATTTATCGAATAATTAATATATATTATTAATCGAATAAAAAAATTATTCGAATACAAATTTATTAAATTTTTGCAATAGCAGTATATTTTATTATTCGAATAAATTTTCATTTGATTATTTAAGTAAAAGTAACCGATTACTCGAGTAAATTGCTGATTCGGTTGCTCATTTGAATCTTGAATACTTTAATAATAATATTTTTCCTACTCACATTCATAAATATATTTACATACACGTATAGACACACACATATGTTATATTTAAAAAATCTCTAATGAGGTTCCAGGCCTTATCGCCATAATTTACAGGCGACTCATTTGTGCCCACATATTTTTCAATCAGTTCCACTGTATAAATCTTAGTTCGCTTACTTTCTTTTGGTAGAGTTTTCTTAAATTTTTTACTACAAAAAAGGTGTATAATTTTTGCAATGACAATTAAAATGTCATTGGTATCTAATGGGAATTTATTTTTTTTTTTTTTGTTGCTTTCAATTCAAGGAAAGTTGCATTTTAAAGTGCATAAAATTTTGGGATTTTTTTTTTTTTTTTTTTGGAAAACCTTTCACATTTTTTGAATATTTTTTTTTTAAACTCTCAAAGGTTGTACAATTAAAATGAAACGGTAAGGAGAAAATAGATTAATGAATGCTACTATTTAGTTTTCAATGTGGAAAATTTCAAATCAAATGGCAGACAGACACTACTCCCTCTATCCTCCTCTCAAAAAACTATTTTCTTAATTCTAGCACAATGTATGGCATGAGTAGGGGTCATCCCCTGAGTACTGGTCCTATTTGAAAAACTATAAAATATTATAAAAAGCAGCACAATTTTCAAATTAAATAAAGACATTATGTAAAATAAATATTCATACTTCAATATTTCGAATATTATTAACGAGTAAATTTGTGATCAAAGAACAAATTAGGGTACTCGATGCCGAAGAAAATAATATAATTATTAATTATTATTAATATTAATTATATGGAAAAATTTTAATATTTCGATTGGTATCGAATGCCGTTATTTGCCTGTTATTGTTTTCGTTGTAAATATCATTTCCACCCTCAGAGTTTTTTCTATTCAATCCTTTATGATAAAATTTTAACAATTTAAGTCTGACTTCTTATGCATGATTTGTTTAAGTTTTGTAAATGAATACAATTTCTTAATCCTGCATCTCAATTCATCTGCACATGTCACATATCTTCAACACAATGATTAATTTGTTGAAGCCATAAAAATTAAATTCCTTAAGAGAATGTACCATAAACACAAAAGAAATAGAAATTCTAATAAAAATGCTAATATAAGAAAACAAAAAAAAAAAAAAAACAACAATCACATTAAAATCCAAAGAACACATTTAAGAAATTTTTCTGTCTGCTCACTTATGAAGGTCGATTTCAACAAAAAAAAAAAAAAAAAGAACATACTCCTTCATACAATGGGAGCATCCAGATCCTTTTGGTAAACATTTGCTTTTGTTTTCGGCGTAAAAAGAAAATGTATATGATCGTTTCCCACACACACGCACATCGATCATTTTACTTTTTTTTTCTTTATTATCGTTGATATGTTATTTTTATGTTTATTTATTTTTTTGGTTCCTTATTCACCACATTGTTTCATTGATACTTCAAATAATATTGTGTGTTGTTTTGAAAATACCCTGCCTGAGATACTCTTTGGTTCCCCTTTCATAATTTTGTTAAATATTTTTCAAAAACTTTTATTTTTTTGGGTTCTTTCGTTTTATAACACCACGGTCGTCGACAAATGCTCCTCATATCGATTTCAAAGCAGGAATGTGCGCTATTTGATTGAAGGTACACATGAGAGGCATATTGTGATGGAAACCCTTGATAATGTGGCAAAGACACACAAGCACACACATATGTATATATTGAAAGTAGAGGATTAGTTGCCTTAGTTATCGATTGTATACTCTACAATGGTTTCAAATATTACGAATACGATTTCAATAATAATAGAATTAAAAGGAATGATGGCTTGTAAATGTAAAGGAGCTTAAGAGGATTTTATTTCATAATAATTCTCTTTATTATGTAATTCGTTGAGGACGTCACGTTGCGTCAATGGCTTATTAGCAGTATGAAAATATAATTTGTGAAGATAGTTAGGAGTGGATTGGAAAACAGAGTAGTTGCTCGTTTTGTAGAAATCAGAATCGAAGTTAACTTAAGGATATATTAAACAGTCAAATTAGACGAAAAATCTTCTGTATACAATAATATAATATCTACCAGATATGGAATATCCACCGCCAGAATTGATGACCATACGGGCCTGATTTATAGCATTTTCCTAAATTCTTGCTAGAACATCCGGCGATAAGTTCCCGCATTCCTGACAAATATTCTCTTTCAAGGTATTCAGAATATAAGACTCATTTACATAGACTCGTGACTTCAAGAAAGTCCACAAAAAGAATTCTGCGCTTTCTTACCGGCCACAGCAAATCTGCAAAACGTGAGATTAGACTGCCCGGAAATGCAGCAATTAGAATTTAGGTTGTTGATTGTGCAGTATGCGCCATTGCTTCTTGTTGTTGGAACCACATGTTCTACCGTCTCAATTTGCCCATTTGAGATAGGAGAAAGTCGTTGAGCATCGCTCGCCATTACTACGGGGTCCTATGCAACATCTTCAGTCATAAGAGCCATATTCTCAGCAGAAAGGCTGCTACGGGGGCACGCAGACTTTAGAGCATATTGTGTTGTCCCGTACTCTTTTAAGCGACCGGCTAAGCCCGATAGAATTTGTCCAGTTAGGGCAGGAGGAATGGGAAATCTACGTCTAATTTCACTCTGCGAAAATACGATCGTCGAATTATTACGCAAAAAAAATCGAAACAATTATACCGCGTGCTTCAGGAGTATATGTACATCGATTCATGCCTTATTGAAGTGTATTTGGTATCTGCTTACTTCACAATTGTCAAAGCAAAACTGACACTTTCCACCATTTGCTAAAATTTTAGTATCTTCGGATAAGACGATGACTTTTGCCCCACCTTGTATGCTTTTAGCAGTTTTATAGATTATTATTATCATTATTATTTTTTTTTTTTTTTTTTTGAGATAAAGTGCATTTATTTATGGTTTCTTACTTTCTCTGGATTGTAGAAAATATTTACCGAAGTTAGAACCAAGTTCTTCTTTAACAAACAAAACTACCAACGACCTCTTATAGACTTACAGCTTATTTGTTAGACCTGATGGGTTTGATCATATGTTGGTGTCAAAAATGTAGGATTTGGTCGAACTCATTCAGTCGGTGGTTTTTGACACAAACGTGTCATCAAATGCATTTGAATTCCATGGGTTTGATCACAGGTTTAATTAAAAACGACCGAATGAATGAGTTTGACCCAAGTCTGCAAAAACGACTGACTGAATTATTTCGAGCCAAGCCTACTATTTGTGTAAGATGTTGATGATGGAAATCCATTCGCCAATATTTCTAACATCAACGTCTTACAGGCTGTTAAAAGTAGACTTGGGTCGAACTTGTTCACTACTTAATTTTTTTTTAATTTTAAAAGACTCTGGTCGACCTTGCTCACTAGTTTAGCTTTGACCCAAAATTAGATCGAACTCATTGAGCAACTTGTTTTTGACACAAACTAGACTTGGGTCGAACTCGTTCACTAGTTAATTTTTGCCACAAACCAATGATCAAACCCATTTAAATTACATGGGTTTGATCATTGGTTTGTGGCAAAAATGTACTAGTGAACGAGTTCGACCCAAGTCTAACACAAATAGACTTGTGATCAAACACATTTAAATTACATGAGTTTGAACATTGATTTGCGTCAAATACGTGTAGACTAGACTTTGGTCAAACTCATTTAGTCGGTCGTGCTTGACACTAACTCATAATAGAGAAACAACCGACTGAATGATTTCGACCTAACTCTGTAATCCATGTAATTTTAATGGTTTTGGCCTGCATCAAAAATGAACTAGTGAACGAGTTCGATCCAAAGAGAGCTGCGCCCAACTCGTTCGAACTCATTCAGTCGGTAGTTTAGATACAAACCTTTTGATAAAATCCATAGACTTGGGTCGAACTCGTTCACTAGTTCATTTTGGCCACAAACTAATGATCAAACCCATGTAATTTAAATGGGTGACCATTGGTTTGTGGCAAAAATGAACTAGTGAACGAGTTCGACACAAGTCTAAAAATCCATTTACTCTATATGAGTTTGATCTAGACTTGGGTCGAACTCGTTCTATACTTGTATCGAACTCTTTCAGTAGCTCGTTTTTGACACAAACCAATGATCAAACCCATTTAAATTGCACGGGTTTGATCGTTGGTTTGTGTCAAAAACGAGCTACTGAAAGAGTTCGATACAAGTCTATAGTTCACTAGTTAATTTTTGCCACTAGACTTGGGTCGAACTCGTTCAATAGTTCATTTTTTCCACAAACCAATGATCAAACCCATTTAAATTACATGGGTTTGATCATTGGTTTGTGGCAAAAATGAACTAGTGAACGAGTTCGACCCAAGTCTATAGTGAACGAGTTCGACCCAAATCTATTTGCCACATATCTATGATCAAACCCATATAATTTAAATGGGTTTGATCATGTGTCAAAAATAAACTAATGAACAAGTTCGACCAGTCTAGTTTGATCTAGAGTTGTATCGAACTTTTTCAGTAGCTACTTTTAGACACCAACCTTTAACTAATACCATGTAACTCAAATGTATTTGATTATAGGTTTGTGTCTAAAATGAGCTACTGAAACAAGTGGATACAAATTAGACTTGGGTCGAACTCGTTCACTAGTTCATTTTTGCCACAAACCACTGATCAAACCCATTTAAATTACATGGGTTTGATCATTGGTTTGTGGCAAAAATGAACTAGTGAACGAGTTCGACCCAAGTCTAATACAAATCTAAAGATTTCGATAGAAGTCTAGTTTGATCATTAATTTTAGACATCAAACTCTTGTAAGTAGAGTTATGTCCAACGCGATCGAATTGTTCGCGTTCGAATCAAAAGTTGTTTCAAACCCAATTTAGTTTACATAAGACTGTTGTCGAATGATTTCATTTAAATTATATGGGTTTGATCATTGGTTTGTGTCTAAAATGAGCTACTGAAAGGGTTTGATACAAGTTTAAATAACATTGACGCTTTTTTTACCGTACTTGTGTCCAACAGCTCATTTTACTTCACAAAAGCTGTTGGATACAACTTTACTTGTAAGTTAACTGGGTTTGACCAATCAACGGTTTGCATCAAAAAATTAACAATTGAACAAGTTCGATCCACATCTACCGTCTTAGTTTGTCATAACCGAACTTCACCGTACTTTCCTCAGATTGTTGTTTGAATTAGTATTATAAAGAAGGTTTAATTTTTTTCTACTTCTAAACAATTTAAAATTTTCTAACAGATGATCTTAATGGAAGGCACGCATTAAATATCAAATCTCTTTACATCTACACACTTTTGATTATTTATTTTGAAAAGGAAAACGAAATTCTAAACATAAACTGAAACTTTATATTATAAACCTGGATACATTTCACTTAAAAAAAATATTTTGTAATCTTATAAACATATGTAGAAAGTCTATATGATAAAAGCACCCAAATGATACTAATCTCTTTTCGATGTTTTTATTTAAGTTAAAATTTATACATGTATTCGTTTATTTTTATATATATTTTATATTATTTTTTTTTTAATGGAAATACATTTGAATTAGTTTTTTTGTTACTTCTATAGCAGCCCTTATAAACAAATATGTATGTCAAATATGTACGAGTATTTATTTTTAGTTTTTTGTGTAATGTTTGCATATTATTTTTTGGTAATCTACTTTGGAAGTTTTTGATAAATATTCAGACCAACTGTGTAAATATTGGGTGTAGAAACCTTGTTTTTATGGTATTTTTCTTTAATGTTTGTTTTAGTAGAATTTTTTATGTTTGTGCAGTTTGGTAAAAAAGACCTTTAAGTATCATGTTAGCCTTTTGTAATAAGCATGACTTCCTCCCTCCGGTTTACCAACAAAGTTTGTGGTGCTAACTCTGCAGAGTAAAGTCAAAAGTATTTTATATAATATTTAATTCAAATATGAAACTTCAATGTAGACTTGGGTCGAACTCATTCAGTCGATTGTTTTTGACACAAACCTATGATCAAACCTATTTAAATTGCACGTGTTTAATCACAGGTTTTGTGGCAAAAACGACCAACTGATTGAGTTTGACCCAAGTCTACTTCTATAGATTATAGACTTCACAGAACAAAATGATTTGTAAACACAATTAATTTTTTTGTTATATCAATTAAATAATTAATTGATTTTGAACCTACAACGATTTTTGTAAATACAATTAACGAAATTGTAAGTTAAAGGAAAATCTGAAAAATATTTTCAATTAAATATATTAACAAATATTTTGTTCAAACAGATTTATTTTTTCAACATTAATTTTTGTTAGATTTCAAAGTTATTTCAATTAAAGTTATTCTTATATTAACAATGCGAATTGTTAAGTTTTTGTACAAATTTTGATTATCATAATTATTATATTAACAATGTTTCTTATACACAATCGCAATCCTCGAAACGATTTTTTGCTTGTCTGCGAAAAACACTAAATGTCTTTGGGAGGAGTTGAACCGGCAACCTCAAAACTAATAAACCAACTGACTTACCTCTCAGCTAAAAAGCAACACTTTGTTAGATACATAAATAACGAATACACACAAAATATGATTTCTTGTTTCTTCTACATGTGCGCACTGCGTTATGATATAATTTAACAAATAATTTTGTTAAGTAATTTAATTGAATACAAAAATTAAAATTTGTTATATCAACAATGATCATGGTTAATTTTTAAATTAAATATTAACAATTTGTTTTGTTGGTTACATTTCGATGATATTTTTTTCTGTGTTGGGTCTAACTCCTACTCACTACCTCATTTTTGTCAAAAGCCTATGAGCAAACCCATTTGTAGGTTTCTGGCACAAATAAACTATTGAACAAGTTCAACCTAAGTTTAATAGATTAGAGCTGCGTCCAACTCATTAAAACTCGTTCAGTCGGTCGTTTTAGATAAAAATCTATGATCAAACCCATTTAAATTACACGGGTTGAATCATATGTTTGTGCTGATAGTTTTTGCTAAGACCAGCTACACAAATGTTATTAGACCCATTTAAATAACATCGGTTGGATCATTGGTTTGCGGCAAAAATGAACTATTGAACGACTTCGACCCAAGTCTAACATTAAAAGGCAATTATAATTAGAGATTGGCCCAACTCGTTCAGTCGTTCATTTTAGACACAAACCTATCATCAAACCCATGTAATTTAAATTAGTTTGATCATAGGTTTGTGTCTGAAATGAAGGACTGAACTATTTGGATCCAGCTCAGTCTGTAGTAGTGTTGTTAATTATTCGTCTTTTATGTTTGTTCGAATGAAATTTCATAATTTTTTTCTTGTTCGAACAGACGAATAATTTTGAACTTTTGTTCGAATATTCGAACGCATAAAGAATAAAAAAATATATTCGAATAATCTTAAAAAAGTTTGCAAAAAACGACACGTATGTGTATTAGATTAATTTTTTTATTAACAAACGAAAAATATTTCATTATACAAGAAAAACAAATAATTTCAATAACAAATTTAGGAATATTAATAACAAAACTTTAAAATTTTAAGAACCTTTGCCGCAGTTGACGCTGTGGCATAGATAAGAACTCTATGTTCCACTTATACTATTGAAGTAACAGAATCGCAAAAAATAAAAAATTAAATAAAAAAGTTGTGATAACTTCCAAACCGATTTTCTTCAAGTATAAATTAGAAGATATACGATCATGTCACCATTCAAACGAAAATAAAGCAAAATTAAAATCGGTCACGACGTTGGAGAGCTACGGCGTCAAAGACACGCAGATCAACAGAATATATCTAAAAGATGTGATATATTCTAAACGGCTGGACAGATTTTCTTTAAACATAGCTGAGAACACTCTCGAACAAGTCATTTTTTATTTTATTTTTAAAGACAAGTAACTATCAGGAAATGAATGCCTACCACTATTATAAGGAAAGGGATATTAAGACAAAAGATAGGTGGTGAAGCAATAGATAGAGGAATCCTTCATTTTTTTACATTCGGATTAGTATCTCTTGAAGTCGGTATAGTTCAGTGACCAGTGACTATGCCTTCATTACTTGAACTTTTCTACAACAACTGAAAGAAAGGGACAGTAATGCACATCAGAAAAATGCGTGGTGTTGTTATTTAATGACTGTCAGATAGCGGGCTCGATCCTAAAACCTTCGGTTTTGTAGTCAACGTGGCAACTTCTTCAGCCAATGCCACCCTCAAACAGGAAAACTAAATCAAAATCGGTCCAACCGTTTGGTCTGTACGTCGACTCGTACATACAAATAGATACACAGACATAAACTAAATACAAACTTATAACACCCCTTTTTTGTCGGGAGTTAAAAACTGAAACGAAATTAGTTAAAAAGTATAGTTATTTATACACATTCAGCCCAATCATGAACAAAAATTCCGCGCGAGTTTTTTCACTTTTCCCTTTTCTCCTATTATGAATCTGTGTTTCCCCTGTTTTTACCAAATGCGGGAATAAAAAACTCCCGAGGGAAAAAAGTAGGTATTATGAAATCAATTGAATTTGCTTTTTTCACTAAAAATCTTTCACTGGCAAAACAGAAGGGAGTTTACATAAAAACATATTTCATACTCCATTAAAACAAAATGTATATACATAAACTTGTATTTTATAGTTATTTTATTTGGATTAACCTTAATAATGCCCAAATAAATCATTTATAAACTTACCCAGCAAAAAAATTTGAAGATTTTGTAATGGGTAGTACTCTTTTAATGGCTTAAAAACTAATGAGTGGTACTTATTTATTTAATTATTTCATGTGTATAATAATGACTGTCTTGTAATGAATAAAATAACAACTTATTTATATCATTACATGAAGGTAAATACTTACGAGTATTGTAGTACTTCCTAGTTAATGCTGAAATCTATCTAAAAAATATTTATTGATCGTGAAAGTGAGCTTCGAAAACAATAAAATAACTTTGGTTTACTACAATATTTATTACAAAATCTCAGTATTTTCGCATATTCTTCAATATACGTATTCATATATTTGCTTTGCAAAATTATGATTTTTAACAATCCCAAAAAAGGTTCAAATTTTATAACTATGTTACAAAATTCTATTTGTTTATAATTTTTGGCTGTTTTATTAAATTTTGCATTTTTGTGAGCATAAAATGACCCATTATATTTTGAATACTTTTAGGCAATCAGTAATCTATTAACTTTTGGATATTTTTAGGCAAAAAGTATAAGGTACCGCATACTTTTTGAACTTCTCATACAAAAATAATGGCTTATTCAGTCAAATTGTAAGTAGTCACAACTGGAGAGTACATACACTTTTTTGCATTCTAGTAGGCAAACTTTTTTGCTGGGTATTTTTACTTATTTTTTCAAGTTGGTGAATTTTATAAATTTTGTTTACTCTCTCACTCAAAAAAAAAAGGAGAAACAAAATGTCAACAAACAAGAAAAACAATGAGCTTCGTAATGCGGTGATGCCACATATTACTCTTTTTTGTTCCCAAGGAATTTATGATTGGAGGAATGTTTTCTCGAGAAAATTATTTTCCGTGAGAAATACATTCCGAGGGAATATTCATGATTAAGCTGATTTACAAACATTTTTAATATGTTATTAAGTTTTTTAAAAAATCATTTAAAAACCGCAGATAGCCCAAAAAATCTGTTTATACAAGTAGTTAAGGAAATTCTTCGAATATTCGAATATTCGAGAAAAATTATTCGAATAATTTTTAATTCTAAATTGAAAATTTTTATTCGTTCGAATATATATGGTAAAAAGTTGTTCGAATATTCGAATAATTTTTGTTCGAATGACAACACTAGTCTGTAGCAAAAAAAATACCGAGCCTTCTTCACATCCCTTACGTCCTGCTTATCTTTAAAAATTGTTCGGATAATTTTTACTTTTTACTTTTATCTTTGTTTCTTTTAACAAAATACTAATTTTAGTTGTCAAATATTTAATTTATGTCTAATGTCCGTCCCTTCTGTCAAAAGAATTTTCTTGTAACACTTCTCAAACTTCTTGTCACTCGTATGCTAAAGTATATATTTATTTAGTTTAAAATTATTTAAATGCTTTTATTTACCTAATTTTTAATTCATCTTTACTTTAATAGTTTAATGTTAAACTTCCTTTTATAACGAATACGTACGTACAGGTGAAAAAAATTTAAAACATACAAATTGAGATTCCAAGAACTTCTCAAGATGTGCGATAAACTGTTAAAATGATTTAAATCACAACAATGATGTTGTTTGCCCTCTTTTAATAGTTGTTAAGATTAAAAGAATAAATTTACGATGATGCTAAAGACAGTTCTCTCTCTCTGTCTTTTGTTTTTCAAAAATTTTAATTGTTATTTTAATGAGTGTTTGGGGAATATAAAATAGAATAAATATGTTAAAATTTTGTTACACATTTTTATTTGTAAGATAACAAGAATTTGTTAAAGTAGTGAAATTTACTAGAAAAAAAGTAATTTTTGTTCTTATAAATATTGCGCGTAGTTAAAAAAATATATTACATGTGTAACAAAGAATTATTAGAATGTTTGACATATTAAAGTGAAGCCTTATGTATACCAAGAAGCTGGCTTGAAGTTAGCATAAGATGTGAAATTTAACAAGTTTAATTTTGCCATACAATCTTACTATAAAAATTACGCTACGTTTTAAAAGCGGGTTAAGGTTGAAGGTACAGGTTTCTATTTACAAACCACGTTATGCAGGAATATACTTAAGCTATCTATTCCCTTATTACTTAATATAGCGTTTGAATTAAAACACCATTTTATTTGTAAGTTCCTCGAAATCTTACATTAGCCACAGGAAAATTTCATATAAAAATCTATGAAAACAAGGTTAAGTTAACATTTTGCTGCAATGCTGCAAATGTATTTCATGTTAATTTACTTTATTTATAAATAGTAATCTTCACCAAAGGTCCAGGGTTGCAAGCCGGTCTCCGACAGTCATTAAAAAAGCAATTCTACGGATTTTTCTGAGGTGCGTTAGTATCAATTTCTATTAGTTGTTGTAGGCAAGTTCAAGATATGAAGGCATAGACACTGGTCACTGAACTACACCGACTTCAGCGAATTCTAATCCTAATGTAACTTCAGAGTACCTTCCTTCGTCGGTGCTGTATAGCAGAATTATCGGCGAAGTAAAATAACCAATAAAAGGGCGACTAAACACAGCTTTGAAAACTTAATGCGCCTTATTGACACCAGAGGTGCTGCAAAACTGCATTATCTGTTAAAAACGTGAGAAAAAGCAGAATTGTAAAATAATGAAGCTTGCCTCTTTCACCACTTGTCTTCCCTATCACTATAACTTTCCTAAAGAAGGTAACACCTAGTAATAATAGTAGGACTTAGTGTTACTTCTCTTTAAAAAAAAATCAATAAAAAACATTATTAAAATTTTTTAAACGCACTAATAATCCCAAATTAATATTTTACTTATTAAGTAAAATATTTTTTTATTAAAAATACATTGAAATTGATTATTGAGGGGCTTAGCTTGATCCCATGTGCATTTCACTGTTGCTAATGCAGATCATCAGGAAACCTTTACCCAAAGTTTCTTAGAACAACTAGAGTTATTATGTTATAAACTTTAATTTAAACAAATGAGAAGCTTAAAACAAATAACAAAGTTGAAACAAGAACTCAATAATCAACATGTTTTTTATTTTCTTCACCATTACTACATTGGCTGACTCTTTTTCAGCTTCAAATTGTAGTTGTAAAAGTATGTAAAAAGAAAATAAATGTAAATAAAAATTTTTAACTTAAATTTTAACAATTCCCATAAAAAATCACTAAAAACATTATTTCCTGTTGATTTAATATTCCAGTACTGTTAAACCAAAATGAACAATTATGCTCAATCAAAGTCATTTGAAGTTGAAACAATGTGAATTTGATACTGTTATAGCACAGAGGTTCATGTTGAGTCAAAGTTATTTCAAGTTAAAACTACATGAATGAACATTCGTTTAATGTAGACATTTTATTTTATTAATTTTACGTGATGTGTGTAATGGGTCAGGCATCAGAAAAATGTTTGTGTGATGAAGGTATAAATAGTTGGCTTTCCCGGCCAAGATTTGAACTCGAACTCATACCCTGGTAGTCAACGGGCTTATCGCTGCAGCCGCAACAACCTTAAATATGCTTTAGATGCACACTTAATAAAAACAATCCTAAAAAAAATTTTAATTCAACATGACTTAATTGTTCATTTAACATAAAATTTCTTTGAAATTAATTTTAACAAAAAAAAAAAAAAAAACACACAAACTGCGAAGCTACTTTGGATTGTCTGCAGAAACAACCAGGAATCAAACCTGCAGAGCACTTTTCCCTTCTCCCTTAGAAACTTAAGACCTGACAAAGTTCGACATTGCGTGCGTAAAGGCCGTCTTAGGAAAATTTTTCCATAATTTAAGTACATAAATTATTATTTTAACATGTGTGAAGATAAATTTCCAAATTTAACACCCAAGACTCAAACCAAATGCATTAACAGAGCTATGCTAACCTAATTATATAATTCTGTTAGACATGAAGATCTTGGTGGTACATAAATACTGCAAATGGAACTCTGACCATATTTTTTTTAACCCTAGAATATCATACTTATTTTTATATCGCAAACGTCATACTTCGTCGAATCGACCACGACCTATTTCAAGAGCCAATAAAAAACGTCTTGAGCAAAAATAAGTACGAAAATAGATTTATTATTGATATTTAGCTAGTTTTTAATTATCATATAACGAAATTCATATATTTCTTTTAATCGTTTAACGTAAAATTAACATTTCACAGACTTCTATCAATTGGCATTTTTTCTTAAAACATAGCATTTATAGCATCAATTGTATGAAATATTACACATTTTTTTCCATTAAGTCTTGTAGTTTCTTATAATAAATTTATTAAACTAAAAAAGCAACATTAGTTTCGAGTAACTGATATTAGCGGCTAACGCTATACGAAAAACGAAACAAAAACAATCACAAAAAATATGTTTTAAATCGAAAATAAAATCGCGCGTCGTCATTTCGATGAAGTATGATAGTGCAGGGTTAACAAAATAAGCTAATATTTATATACAAACATGTAGACTATTATATATTTTTTAACCTTCATAGGGTCTTTAAAATCGTGGACGTTAGCGATCTTCGGGTCAAATTTGACCCAAATTGAAAATTATGTATTGGTTTCATTTATTTGTGATTCATTTATTGCCAATGAAAGAGAACATTATTTCATATATTTAATTCGATTAATATATGATAGATAAAACCGTAATATTAAATCGATATTATTATTAATTGTACATAAAGTATTGGTTTCAGAGTGCAGTTTTCATATCAAGTTTTTGCAAGTTATAATAGTATCTAATGGTGTTTTATTTTCTGCGTTGAGGCCTAACTGGCAAACGACTTCTTTTGGATCTGTTTTACCCTCTTCAAGCATTTTTTCTTTGGATTTAGTTGAAGTTTACGGCTACTCATTTACCTCACGTAGTTTTAGTGCAACTTTCTGTGAAAATACTGATATTGATAACCTCTTTTGGTTCTTTATGTAAGGCATAGTGAGCTGCAATCCTAAATTTTCTAAGAAGTGTCGACGTTTTGCAAAACAGTTTATTTCCACCCGCTATTAGCTGATGTAGATATCACAAAAGCATTGTAAGCTTATATATCTACCATGTTACTAACCACCATTTGACAACATTGATTAGTCTTTCTTTTGCAAGTAAAACATGATCTAACTTTGTCCAGCAAATAAACCCTTCCATTTTATTTATTGTAATCTAATCATATTTGCAGTTTCTTGTCTTGGTGATTACTAACTTTAGAGATATGATGCAAAGTACTAAGAAGGTTAGGTTAGTTTAGGAAGGGTGGTGCTTTACCGCACCTCCACTTGGAGACCCAATTGGGTCCATTGTGATTCCCTTCTGTTGCCCAAAAAAGTAATATTTACCCTCCGATTTGCAGCCAGAAGTGACCATATTATACTAAGAAGATTCACAGACCTTTTTTTTATCGGAATATATATAAGAAGGGTACGAGTACACTATCTTTGGTAAAACAAAAATAATGATAAACACGCATGATAATAACACATGTACTATCTCTGGTAGTAACTCATTTATATTTTTATGTGTAGTTTGAACTAAAGTGATTTGTGATCTCAGTATTTATTGTTCAACCGATAAGATGTAAAAAAATTATCTGCAGTCGTGTTATATTTTCAAAATCGTCTGATAATGTATGCAGGCCATTTTCTATATCATTATCTTTCATTATTTTACAAGAAATACCAGACACAACACTTCCAAACTTTAAAACGGGTCAAATTTGACCCGAAGATCTCTAGTGTAAAATCTTGCATACAATTTTCTTTGGCAAGTTTGCGGATATATAAACCTACTATATCTATTAAGATATAAAATTAAATAAAAGTCAGAAAATATGACATCAAAGTTTTTTCCTGAAATGGGTCAAAATTGACCCAAAGACCTTATGAAGGTTAAGAAGTTCTCCATATGCATTTAGTTCCCGCTATTGGTACTCAAAAAATTTTCGTATGTTGAAGTCTACTGATGAGTTCCAAAAGCGGGATCGAAATGCATATTCATAGACAAGGGTTAACCATACAAAAGAAGTTAAATTTCCATATACCTACACTAAATTATCTTATATGTACTTTACACCTTTTTTGATTTTATATGGCGATATACATATATTTGAATATGTATTTATGAGTACACCATCCAACAAAGAAATTCATTCATAATAATTTATCTTGAGGTTAGTATAACATTTAACTGCCACAACCAACTTCAGGAGCATTCATACATACATATGTACATACATGCACATGCATACACCTTGTTCTAAAACAATATGATAATAAGCCAAAGCAAGAAAAACAACAGTAAATGAAGTATGTAATAAAAACATAAAAGGTAATAACAACAAAAATATGGTAAAAACAAGAAAAACATACACACCAGTGTGCACACTTAATTTTTTTTTAAATTCGGTAGAATCGACAAAAAAATCGGTAGATTTGAATGAAATTCGGTAGCATTTTTTTTTCATTCATAGAAACATACAAAATAACAATTCAAAGAAACATAAAAAATAACAAAATATGTGCACTTATATATAAAGGGTAAGTGCAAGGAGTATCAAACTAAACAGGTTCCAAAAGCGCATTTAAAACTTCACATGTGATTGGAAATTAAACTGCCATAAACAATGAAGCATTTCCAATAAAAAAAGTGTCATCCCCAGTTATTTGCCCTTACCCTTTATATGGATATGCAATAATATATATACATAAATAACAGGAATTCAGTTTTTGAACATAGGTTTATATAAAGCTACTAAAATAACTTTTATTTGACAAACATTTGTAACTACAAAGATTATATGTAAGATCCATTTATGAATTTAAACTTTTGCGCTAAAATTATTAAATCATTGGAATAAATATATAGGAATAAATATTTCATCCCCAAGGCACAATTCTGTGGCAAATATTAGGTTACTTATAGTTTCAGTTTTTAACCGATTTCTTTGTTCTGTTTTAATGATTGTCATGACAGAAAATGACCGCAGTCATTTTACACATATATCGACTTAAATTACTAAATAACAATATTCGGTAGATTTCAGGGCTTGTTCGGTAGAATTGGTAGATTGTTAAATTCACAAACATATTCGGTAGAATCTACCGAATATCGGTGGAAGTGTGCACACTGATACACACATGATGTTTACAAAACACAAAAATATATACATACAAACACAACCATTCAGTCATACATACATACACACATACTTATTTACATGTACGGTGGCTACTAAAAGTTATCAGCTACTTTGTTTTGATTACCGCATTCGCAAACAAAACATGGTCAACAAAAATGAAAGAAAAAGAAAAAAGAGTTAAGCAAAACTGGTACGTTGCAACATGTTTGATGGGGCAGGGAAGTGCTCAAACCCTGTCTGATCAAACAGTTGCAAGGGATTGCTTTGAGTGTTTTTTAGCTGAATTGTTGCTGGAAAAACAGATGTTCGAAATAAATGATCATTTAGTAGGCAAACGTATGCCAATGAGTGAACTTCTCGAAGTCGGTTGAACGGTAATAACATTGGAGCGCGCGCGGGTTCGTGTCTTAAACAAAAAAAAAAACAACAATTAGTGAATAGAAATAAAAACACATAACCAACAACAATTGGAAAAAGTATATGTACATCTCTACTTGTGTGTTTTTTATTTACATAATTTTTTTTCGGGTTTTTAAATACTTTAATAAAAATAATTCAAACAACAACAAAAGTGTTTTTTTTAAAAAAAAGAAAGAAATACAAACAAAAGCACAGAAAATACAGCGACCGACTTTTATTAAATTAAATAATAATTAAATACAACCAGCAAGCAAACAAATATACATACATATGTACATATCTGCGGCTAAAAATAAAGAAATCAAGAAAAAAACGGTTAGTTATTTATTGTTGTTATATTTTCATAGAGAGAAAAAAATGTGAAAGAAAAAAAAGTTGCTTTTGAAAAAAATAAAAAAATAAAAATAGAACCTAAGATTTAAATACAAGTGTTTATTTTCTTATGTTAAGATAAAAATAATAAAATAAAAGTAGATACTACAAAGTTAACTGGATTCTAAAAAGTTTTTTTTTTTTTTTTTTTTTTTTTTGAAGAGAATGAAAGAATTTAAAATAATAGTGCGTAACTGATAATTAAACAACAACTAAAAAAAACCTTTGATATGACACTGACATTTCACATGCGTTCTCTAAGCCAAGCAAGCAGTGTATTTAAATTTTATTTTATATACATACCTATGTATGTATCTATTTAAGGTGATTTTATAACGTAGGACACAAAATATCTAAATTTTTTTTTTTAAGTTTCTAATAACAGTCTACCAATAATGCAAAAATATTTTAAACTCATTCTCTGACATTAGCCAACAACTTAAATCAATAGTATGTGTTTGCTGGGAAATGCTTAAATACAGATTTTAAGCATTTGTGTTTTTTTTTTTTTTTTGATGGAAAAAGTTTTAAAAACAAAATTATTTTAAAGCAAAATTCTAGCTAAAGGTAAAACACACACATGTATGTACATATGTAAATAAAAAATATAATTTATAAATTAAGAAAAAAAAAATTTTTTTTAAAAATCAAAATAAATTTAGAACAACAAAAAATACGACGTTTTAATTAAAAATAGCAAAATATTCAAATAAATTTTATTAAAAAAAAATTTCTTTTACTTGCAAATTTTTTTGTTTCAACAGAACAGAAATTGTGTTAATTTTTCTGAAAGAATAGTGTAAAGTTGAAACAATAACGGCACAAAGTGCAGCAGAGAATTAAAAGAAAAAAAAAACAAATAAGCCAGTGAAACAATAACAAACAAATAAAAAAAAAAGAATTACTCCAAGAAAATACTCAATCAATTTCTTGAACGAAATAAAAAAAAGAAAAGAGAAAAAATTGTTTTCGGTTCAAAAAGCACGTTGCGGTTTCAAACATTTTCTTTCATTCATTCATTCATTGTTTATTCTTATTTGTGGTGTTGTGATCATAATAAAGAAATTTTTATTACATTTTCTTATAAAACATAAAAAAGCGGTGAGTTTTTTATTTTTAGAAATTCTTAAAAATTATATTTCACTCATTTTTTATTGCTATTTTTTTTTCTCTAAATTTTATTCAACATTTTTCTAAGCAATGAATGAAAAAAATAATGATTTTTATAGGTCACTTCGGTTCAATAGATTTATAATTTTAGAAAAATTAAATTGAAAAAAAATAATAAACAATCATGTCAATACGTACTGTATATTTTATTCTTATTAGCTTTTTATAGTTGTAAGGTTTTCATACATAACCGCTTAAGTCAGCTTTTAGGCTATAGAAGCCAAGTAAAAATTCTGGTCTGCCTATTTATAATGGAAACAAAAACAAATTTGAGAATTTTTACTTGTCTTCCATAAACTGTAAACAAAGTATTAAGTTTTTTTTGTTATATTCAATATAAACAGACAGACCAGACATTTTTTAATTGTAAACACTGGCAGTAATTGTTGCTTACTGGAGAAAATAGGAAACAAATTTAGTTTAGTGATGAAGCTTATTAAAATAAAAAATATCTAAAGTGTTATATAGAGCTGGCAAACAATCGATAGTACTATCGATAGTATCGATTGTTTTGTTTCCATTAGACTATCGGTAGTTTTTTCTTGATAGCGATACTATCGTTGAAAAAAATATATTGCCAAATTGGCAATAAACTCGATAAAATTTAACATATTAGCTTACTTTTATTGAAAATACATGTAAGTATATATCGCTCAATTACTCAGATATCGTCATAACTAAAAATAATAAATAATAAATTTATGGACTTAGTACTACAGAAAAATTTGCGTGTAATGGATCTACTCTTGATAGAAGAACACTTTTTAATATCTCCACTGAGTTGCATGCAAATTGAAAACTCAACTCATTTGAAAATTAAATTTAACATTCTTAACTCCTAGTCTCCTGCTGACATGAAAGGCTTACTTTAATACTAACTGCAAGAAAGAAAAAAGTACGCTGAATCGAAGGTTGTGAAATAGAGACCGAATATATATTTTTGTGTGCTATCTTCTTTTTTGTCATTTCATATTTTAACTGAGTCCTTAAAACAGATTCCCTAACAGCCATGTTAAGCCTACACTTAACATTAACTAGAAATTAATATTAAATTTAGTCATTTTATGTTACGTGTAAACCGCAAGTAAAATAATTCGATACTATCGATAGTATCGATAGTTTTCCAACAAACTATCGAAAATATCGAATTGCGTGACTATCGATAGTTTGCCAGCTCTAGTGTTATAAAATTTAATTCTAAGAAAAAAAGAGTTATGTACAAAAATCTTCGAATATTCATTTTACAGAGTTACGGGCCCACAAAGTTTTGTAGATCTGTTGGCATTTTTTTTTTTAGTAAATTTTTGATTCAGTATAAAAATATGGGTATCATATGACAGCTTATCAGAATTAATAAGTAGATAATAAAAATGTTTTCACAGAAAATCAAAATGTATTTTTCCTATTTTTATACCCTTCGCCAAAAAATATTAAAGGGTATACATAGATACATATGTATATATCGAGCCATTTTTTCGATTTTATCGTAAGCGACAAAATTTAATTTTTTCAGGAAGAGTTTTTTTTTTTGTAAATATTCAAGTATGTTTTTGTAAGTAAATTAACGCTTACGATAACATTTTACAGCCCGTATCTTAAAAGTTATCCGCAATTTTGGTATTTTGATAATTTTAAACTAAAAATAAAATTTTACTTTCAATAAAAAAGTCTGTTTTCGATAACATGTCGCTTACGATACAATCGAAAATAAGGCCCAATATGTTTGCCATGCAATGTATAATTTCCACTATATTCATATGCGACTCATAAAGTATACATGTGTATGTATGTATATATTCTGGGTACTTATAAATAGGAAAGACAATAAGCGATGTCCATCTGTCTGTAAGTGAAATTGGTTTTCTGAAGCTCCCAGAAAAGCTAGAGACTTCGGCGAAGTGTTGTGTCAGAAAAGGTCCAAACTAGATTGGTATTGAAAATCAGCAAAATCGATACGATTTCAGAGCTGAAAAACTTAAACTTGATTTTGCCAAATAAAAGTAACTATCAAAAAATATTTTTCTTAAACTTATGGCTCGATTATGGAAGGCAACCGAACTTCAGTTGCCGAGTTAACTAGCAACGCAACTGAATTTAAAATTGGTATTATGTATGGCAACTTCCTCCAGTTGCCAAAGAGTTATCGAAAATACGATCATGAAAGATTGGCAACTGAAAATAATGTAAACAAAAATGCAAACTATAAGAAATACAAGTGCTAAAAAGAAAATTATTAAGTAAAAGTGCTTAAAACATTACTGATCATAAAAATTATTAGTTAAGTGGAATTAATTTTTGATGAATAGAAGGAAGTATAAGAGATTTAATCTATTATATGGCTTACCGCATCTACTGTGAGTAAATTATATTGCCTAAAATAAGTTTTAAGAATCTTTTTTATCCTTAAGGCATATTTTCTTTAAATATGCATAGAATAAACTAAGAAATAAAATTAATATTGCAATTACTTTTTAATTTTTCCAATTTTTTGCTATTAAAACTATACAGCAACTGCAAATTTGTGGTTGCCAATATGACAACTGAAATTACCAGCTGTTAGTTGCCAATTGCCATCCGTAATCCCATTCCGGCAACTAGCAACGAAACCAAAGTTTGGTTGCCATCCATAATCGAGCCATTATTTTATCTTTCAGTACGAATACATTTGGTATTAAAAGCCAACAAAAAAAAAAAAAAAAAAAAAAAAAAAAATACGGTTTCAGGATTGGAAAACTTTAACTTTTTTTGTTATATAAAAGTCACCTACTACAACAAATTTTTCCTTTTTCGCTATAAACTAAACATATCTTATATGCTTAAAAGAAATAGATTAGCATAAGAAATCCGAGAAATCTAAAGGATGATTCCACTGCTGGGCAACTTACACTTTTTGTGATATATAAAAGTATATAGGTCTAATTATTATTTTTTCTTTATAAAATAAATATATTTTATGTTTTGGAAAGCAAAGTTTGGTATAAAAAATTAGTAAAATTTTAATCAGAAATAATTTCTTATTCGGGCTTAAGTTCAGTAATTTCATTTCTTATTGAATGAAATATTTTTATTAATTAATGTGAGTTTCTAAAGAAGAGAAGAAAAATTAAATTAGACTTTTAAGCTGGGGGAAATATCGATATTTTTCTGTGCAGCAACGCACTTCATCAGCACCCTAGTCTATCTACTTGGGTATAGATTGTTATTAACATCAGCTATTTAACGTAAATTCTAATGAAACGGAATGTGAGAAATGATTGTTGTATACAATTATTGATTTCATTCAATAAGAAATGAAATTACTGAACTTAAGCCCGAATAAGAAATTATTTCTGATTAAAATTCACTACAGTTCAAATAAGTAAAATAAAAACCTTAGCTCCAGAGCTGGAAAATTGTAACTTTTTTTTGGATATTAAAGTAACTAAATAAAACTAATTTTTTCCCTATTTCATTTTTTCGTTGTTCACTTAACATATTTTATATGTATGAACTAAAATGGTTCAAAGGAATCAAAAAAATCTAAAAAGATGATTTGGGGATTGGAAAATTTTGTTTTTTTGCATATCAAAGTAACGAGATCAAATAAATTTTTTCTTTTTTTCTTTACATATTAAATAAAAAACTAATTAAATAAAAGTAATTGTTTCTTTGGTAATCGAATAAATTCTATATTTTAGACAGAAATAAATTAGTATTAAAATTTAGAATAATCAAAATTATGCTTCCAGGGATGCAAATTGAAAAAAAAAATTGTTGGCAAAAAAAAATAACCAAAAATATATATTTTTTTCTACTTCGGATTTGTTTTTAGGCAGTATTTTGTAGAGGAACCATACTATTTATAATTGATTACGAGTAAAACGCAGACTTATGTGAAAAAATCCTATAGAGATTGACTGAGTTGTTAAATATTTTATTAGAAGACCTTTTGTTATAAGCTAATATGTATAAAACTATGTACCTGCATAATATTGATCGTGTAATATATATGCGCTTTATGTGTATTTAAGTTTCCTGGTACTACAATTTAATAAATATGGATCAGTATATAGTAAAAAATTTGTATAACAGTGGTCGCAATACTTTTTTCCTAAAGAGTCACATTTTTCAAATACATGAAAAATTTCTAATGCTTTATTCTAAAATTTTGTTTAAATTCAACGTTATACATACATACTTACATAGATGCAAACATACATATGTACTCTTATATGCATGTATTCCTTAATTCAAAATCAATTCAAGCTCAGAGAACTACTTAAGGAGCAATTTCCAGTTTTTCTAGTGACTAGAGTCTTGTCCAAAACATAGTGCACGTGTTTTATTCGCCTCTTGAAGAAAATTTAAATAAAATATTTTTGGGTTAAGCTTTGATACTAGACTTTTGATTTTTAAAACAAAATTTTATCTTTTGCTGTATCTAAAATTTTTGATGGAAAAAAATTGAGCCACCCTAATGTAGATACTTGTGATATGAGATGAAGAAATAACAAACCATGTTTTGCAACGATTTCTATTGTATTATTATTATTTTAAATATTATCATCATTTTGTTTCCTTTCTTTTTACTCCAAGATATCGAACGCTTTGACAACTGCTGTATTAGTCATTGCAGTTGCTGTTATTGTTGTCACCACAAATACTCGTATACGAGTACAATGTGTTTGTTGTGTCTCTTCTTTTATTTATTTTTTTTTTTATTTTTTAATTTAAAAACTGATAACAGACGATAACCTATTTCAAACCTTTTGCGTTTAGAGAAAGAGGAACACAACAACTGGAGTACAAAAAAAAAAAAAAATGTAATAAAGAAAAGGCAGAAAAATTAATTTGTAACTGTAAATATGTATTACGAACTCGATAAGTGTTGCCACTGCAAAAATATTTTTAGATTCCCAAAATTTAAAAAAACTACATATTAAATAATTAGAAAGAATATATGTACATATGTACATATCTCTCATTTACTACCACAATGCCATAACTCTAAAGAAAAAAACTTAGTTTTACAGTAAATGAGTTTAAAGTTTTCTATATAAAAATAACTTAACGGAAAATGTGAATTTTGTTTTTCTCTAACGCATTTAGTATACACGATATTTAAATTTTTTACACAATCAGTCTTATTATGAAAAATATCTCTCCGGTAATTTATTCCCTATTAATTATTTCCCTCATTATAAAAAGTAATTTAACAGCTTACAATTAAAATTAAACAGCTGGAAACAAAATATTCAGCTGACTTTGAAAATTCGAAGTTCTCCCTCAAATTTTAATTTTTAATTCAAACTGTTTAGGATAGATTTATTTTATTTTTACAAACAAATTAATTCGGTCTGAATTATTTTCCCGTGAATATACGGAGTTTTACTAAATTTAAACAATGATACGAGGATTAGTTCTGCATTATTAACTTGTACATATGTACATATGTATATAGTTATGTATGGATATGTGTATATACTAGAGACTCAGTTAGCCGACTATAATGGAATGTAACTGCAACGATAGCAAACAGCTGATCGATTTTGTTATGTGAAAAGTAATGTACAGGTTCTTGTATTCCGGTTACATCTCTATACCCATTTTCATTACTTTTCACATAATAATATGGATCAGTTGTTTGTTTCCTACCGTTGCAGTTAAATTCCATTACAGTCGGCTAACTTAAGGCTTAGTTAGCCGACTGTAATGTAATGTAACTGCAACAGTTAGAAACAGCTGATAGGTTTTGTTATGTGAAAAGTAATGAAAATGGTTATAGAGATGTAATGTAACGCAACTTACTTTTCATATAAAAATATCAATCAATAGAGTCGGCTAACTGAGCCTTCAGCCTTAACAGTAATATTCATAAAAGATTCTTAAAGTTAACGTTCACTTTAAACAAGTGTTCTCAAACAAAATTCGTAACGTAAACCGATAGTAACCTTAATAATGATTTGTTAATACCGGCGTAAGTAGTTAACTCATATTTTAAATAAAATGTTCATTAATACAATATGTAAAATAAATTTTTCTCACATACATAGTTATTATATTTTTCTTTATTTTCACGCTTTAGAAAAAGGAAAAAAAATCACATTTTTGAACTGAAATCTACTTACATATATGTATACAGTATTCTTTTTTTGTGCTGGCTGCTGACACACTTCCAAAACCTATGTATATCGTTATTTTATTATTTTTGTAATTGCATTTACTACCAATAATTGTCTAAAAAATACTTAACTTTTCTGTACATTTACATATCTTTTATTACACAAAAAATAACCCAATTACAGTGATATGACTTTAATAACAAATTATGAATAAATTTTCGAGTGAACTTTGTTCATTGTTGTTTAATTAGTTTTTTTTATTTATTTTTCATAAAAATCTAATAATCATACATACACATACATATGCAAACACACCTAAAACGAACTTTAAATAATTTGATATTTGAAATGAGTGGAACAAAAGGAGGTTAAGTAGAAGATATCAACACTTATTGAACCCTGAACTCTATTTATAGCAAAGCAAGCAAAACATTATAGCATAAAAAGACAAAATGAAAAATAAAATTAAAACTGCTAAAGAGAGACTAAGAAAAAGTACTTGAAAATCAATAAAAATAAATTTTTAAACACACACACACACACACACACACACAAACGCATGCCGACACAAACATTTACTGACATGAGATAACAATTGTATTGCAAGAATATTTACAATGTAAATTTTACATGAGTGCACGCGTATGTGCTTGAATGGTGGCCACAGTTTGTATAGAAATTCTTTGCAAAATCGAGTGATTTACCAAACTAGCTCATTTTACTTAATTTGGAGAGAATCAACATCAAATAAAAATGAACAAAACTGGAGGCAAATTTAGGCATTCGATATCGTACAAGTTTTCATATAATTTGAATTGTGTTTTTCTGGAAATTTCATTTGATATGCAGAAACAATCATTAATTATATGAAAAATTTTCATTATATTAATAAATCAACTTCATTTATGATCTGTAAAAACTTCATAAAGTCAATGAAATAATTACATTTAATTTATGCAAGAATTTCTTTGAACTAATGAAATGGTTGCATTCTACTTATGACATGGTAGCAGAAATTAAGTTTATAAATACAATGAATCATAATTCATTTATCAATTACCCATTAGCTGACTTTCAATGACTAATTTGATTGTTACAGCAGAATTTCATTGTATTAATGTAATGTAATTTAATGTGTTTATTGTAAAAAAATCCAGTGAATCAAAAATACAGTCGAACTTTGGTTAGCATAGGTTACCAGGCTGCTGGTACGGAAGGGTGAAATTTCGAGTCCAGCTCACTTGAGTCCAATAAAATAAACGCTTTGTGCTACCTGTCAGTTAAAGAGAAGATGGTAGGGAAGGGATAGTGATAGAGAAGACAGGTGATGAAGGGAGTGCTAGAGGAAAGCTTCCTTCGTTAACAACTCTGCTTTTTTGCACGCTTTTCTTAATAATGCAGTGTTGCAGTGCCTTCTGGTATCAAATGAGGCGTATTAAATTTTAAAGCTGTATTTAGTAGTCTAATGAATTCGGTATAGTTTAGTGAACATAGCTTTATGCCTGTGTCATTAGATACAGATGCTGCTATTTTTAATAACTATCGGAGACCGGGATCGAATCGAGGACCTTTGGTTTTGCAGTCAATGTGCTAACTATTTCAGCCAACACCACGTCGAACTTGCTTATAACGAACTTCACTATAAAGCATTTTTCTCAATAACGATTTATTTTTGAAGACACTGTTTTTTAAGGTTTTCCTCTCGTTCTTTTCTCCCTACAACAAAGTTCTGTATAGCGTATTTTTCTCTATAATGAACTTTTTATTTTGGCACAACATACTTTTGATATGCTAAGTAATTTCCAGGGTATTCAATTAATCGAGGTTTTGTCTGAATTAACAAATTAACCACAATTTTCATAAAATTATTAATTTGAATAAATAAAAATACATAAATTATTAATTTTGTTGATCAATCAGATCAGATCAGAAAGTAAAGGGTCAGCCATCTAACGTTTTTTTTTCAACTAGTGCTTATTTCGTGAATGGTAACACTTAGCTCATGTCTTATTTGACAGATAATTAGTTTTATCCTTCCGCTGAACGAGCCAACTGACCATCCAATGCGTTTTCGCTTCGCTAAGTGGGCCTGCGATCGACTTACAGAAGATGCCGATTTTGCCAAAAAAAAAAATCATCTTTTCAGATGAAACTCCTTTTGATCTTGGCGGGTATGTAATAGTGTCCTGCACAAGAGTATTTATAAGACTTTTCAAGACATGAGAAATTTTTCCCAATGCTTTACTACAGCGAAATATTCTAAAATAATCGCTAAACAACACTGTTGGCAAGACAAACCACCGAAAAAAATTACTTGCCAACAGTGTTGCATAGCGATTCTTTTAGAATATTTCGCTGTAGTAAATCATTTGAAAAAATCTCTCATGTCTTGAAAGGTCTTATAAATATTCTTGTGCAGGACACTAGTATGTAAACAAGCAAAATTGTCGCATTTGGGGCACAGAAAACCCGCACGCATACATTGAAAAGCCGACGCACCCAAAACGAGTCACTGTTTGGTGCGGATTTTGGTCCAGAGGCATAATTGGGCCATTGAGCAAAGAGTGACCGTTACAGTCAATGGCGATCGTTATCGGGCCATGTTGAACGATGTTTTGTTCACAAAAATTGAAGAGGAGGATATTGGCAACATTTATGAAATAAAAACGAAATGTACATACATATCTATTCTTTAAGGTATAAGTTCGTCGGTCCCTATCACCTACTACGTTATTAGAGAAGTTTTTACAAGAAAATAAACACAAAATGTTTTTCTTAACGCAGGTTTTTTTACATTGTCATAATTTGTAAAAAATTTATTAACAAACTGTGCGAAACAAAAATGTTTGTTATCTCTCTCTATCTGCATTTGTGTATACCAATGCTGCCCACAGAGAGAAAACCGAGAGTAATGTATAATGTATAATGTTTGTACAAAAAGCCGATTGATGTTCGGCACTCTGACGCTTTTCTGGCCAGCAGTGGTGTATACATATGTTTATATATGTGTGTGAAGTTAGCTCCGTCAGTTAGCTTCGTTTTAAGCATCCCTGTGTTACTTTACATATATCTCGCTCAGACACTGTGAAATAAGAAAAAATCTCTCACTTGTAAACTGTTCACTTAACAGTGCAGATATTTTGTAACATTTTCAAGCAAAAATATTAATGTAAATATTGAAACTTATTTTGGTGGTCACAATTTCGGCCAAAATCGAAATGGTGGGGTTATACGGCCAATTGGGGTCGAAAGCCAAGGCTTCAAATATTTCAGAACTATATAGATTGTATTCACATCTGTACCCATATGAATATCTGCATGTAAATATGTTATTAGTACACGGCATGTAGCAAATGTAGCTTCGTGATGACGTCAAAATTGCGTCAGAGCCACATGCATATGTGATTTTTTACATGCCGTTTACTATAGGCTTAAGTAATGTGTAGGGTATTCAATTAATCGAGATTTTTGCTTTATCCGTTACCGATTAGGAATATATTTTATAAATATATATTAGTTTGAATAAATAAAAATACATGAACATAAATTATTTATTTTGTTGTGATGTTATTAATGATAAAAACCAATGGAAACCTACATTACCAGCGTCAAATATAGCATATTTTTTACACGGTTCGGAACCGGTTTTCTTGTATTTCGCATTTTTTAAACAGATCAACGCGAACGGAGCCGGGGTTAAAAGACCGTATGAAATAAAAACGAAATGTACATATCAATGGATGACATATTTCCAATAAAGAATTATCTCTTTAAGGTATAAGTTCGTCGGTCTCCATCACCTACTACTTTATAGAGAAGTTTTTACAAGAAAATAAACACAAAATGCTTTTCTTAACGCAGGTTTTTTTACATTGTCATAATTTGTAAAAAATTTATTAACAAACTGTACAAAACAAAAATGTTTGTTATCTCTCTCTATCTGCATTTTTGTATACATATGTTTATATTCATGTATGTATGTATCCATACATGCATCTATACATTATGCTTATGAGCGTATGTCCAGTATGTTAATAAAATTCTTTCCGATACAAGTGGACCCCCTCATTTCAAACAAAAACCAACAATTACAACAAAACCGCTGACTGCAACAACTGGAATTTTTTGTAAAAACTACAAAATTAAAAAAGAAAAGAAAAAAGTGCGTACGTACATACCCTGCAGAAAGTGCGAATAGTGAAATTGTAATGATTTACTAGTGACATTGTCAGTAGTACTACTGATCAGGTGTACCCCAGTCAATGTAATTGACATTTAACATTAGCTTGTCATTGAAAATCTACCAGTAGACTGTAGCACTACTGACTAAGTAGTTCTTTTGGGACCACATGGAGACATTGATACCAAAGATTCACTAGTAAATTTTAGGGGCTCTTGTCTACAATATCGATATTTCCTCGCTCGATGTCAATAGTAAAATTATAGTGATTTTCTAGTGACATTGTCGATAGTGCTACTGAGTGGGTGTACCCCAGCCAATGTAATCGCCTATTGACATACAACATACGGTTGTCATTAAAAATCTACCAGTAGACTTTAGCACTATTGAGAAGGTAGTTCTTTTACGACCATATGGAGATATTTGAACCGAAGATTCACTCGTAGATTTTAGTGACCCTCGTCTACATATATTTATTTAATATTATTGCACAGCATAATACAAAAGAAAAGCAATCTATTGAAACGTTCATTGACAAATATCACCAAAAATACACTAGAACTGTTGTCTCTAACGCATCTCTAGCCGTGCATAAAAGGAAAGTTGTTGACATTTTAACTAGTGGAATTGTCACTGGAGAAAGAGTATTGACATAGAGACATATGGTTCTAGGCTGACTAGAGGGTATCTACATACGCACACATTTTCATTTCTATGTGTCAAGAAATTACAAAAGAATTAACAATGAAAACTAAAAAGATTAGAAATAGAAAAAAAAATCAACTACTTGCACTACGAGCTGAATAATTGTGCAGATAGAGAAAAAACAATCTGGAAAATATACTAGAAGTAATAAAAAAATTAAAGAAAACCCGTAATAGTTCGTGTACAAAATATTAAAATGAAAATGGAATAAGGAAACGTCTGCATATATGCATGTATGTACGTACATAAATGTAAGAAGCAATATTTTGTAATTACAAATTTGCTTAAGAAAAGAAGAAAGATTTTTTTTATTTAGAATAAAGCCTGGTACTCTGTTCAAAGTTGTGAAAAACTTTCAGCACACCATTGATTATTTCGCGTGAAAAATTTGACATGTACTAAATGTAGCCCAACTCGCGTTTTTTTTTATAAATTTCTCGCTTTTATTGCTTGAAAGTATGCAACATTGTCAAAATTCCGTGCGAAAAAAGCACTGCTCATGTTGTTTCGCAGCTAAACTAAAATGATGCCAGACTAATTTTGCATGGAAAGACATGATTTTACGTGTTTTTCACAACAAGAACAGATTACTACTTTTGCTAACTTATTTTGCAAATATATCATGCCAAATACTTTTATAAGTAGTTTGACAGCATTTCGCACGAAATTGTGAACAGAATACCAGGCTTAAGGCAGAATTAGCTTGACGTTTACGTCTGCTAACGAAACAGCTGATCGTTTTTAAGCAAATGCTTAGTCTTGTTTTAGCAGTTTTTCTTGAAGTAGTTATCTTCAATTCTCTTTTAAATATGCTCGTTTGTTTACACTCAGACGGTTTGTTGTTCAATTTTCTTATTGTTTTAATGCTGCGAATGAAATAACAAAAGAGAATTGAAGTAACTTTTCTGTACAAGCAAATCAGTACCCCTCTTCTTTCTTCTTTCCTCACTCTCCCATAAACTCAGACTTGCTTCAAGAAAAATTGCTGAGTCTAAAATATGAGTTAGCGAAATTTATTGTCTTGCGTCCCCTTTGAAACGATTAATAACACTTCTTTCCATTCTTTCCCTACACCAGCGTACGATTTGCTTTGATTACACATTTGCAGTATTATTTTGCTCTGAGATTCGGTGGTTTCTTTCTGTTTTGAACTCATTTTTGTATTTGAAAATTATTTTTTTAATGGTTTTCTTCAGAAAAATGTCGCGTGAACAGAGACAACCCACGTATTATGACTTATAGTACACAGAAAATCTCGTTAATGGTCGAAATTTATTAGATCTGGCAAAGATTCCAAAACAGAGACATTATCGCGTATACACAGAAAAAAAATCTTCCTGCAATAAACACGTTCAATTAAAAAAAAACCAAAAATCAATTAAAACTGTAATTGGGTTAATTGTTTAAAAAGTCTAATTTAATTAAAAGTTTATAACACAAAAAAAAAATTTTCATTGATCTTTGTGTATATACGATAATATCTTTGTTTTGGAATCTTGGGCAGATGTAAAAAATTTCGACCATTAAGGAGATTGCTGACTGGGTGTGCGAATAATTTCGTGCCACAGAATTATGATTTTCTCTGCTACGTGTGTTATAAAGGGTGTTCCAACAAGAACGCAAGATTTAAATTTGGCGCCATTCGAAGTGTCATTGTTTGACATTTGAACAATTGTTATTGTCTGCTAGTAGAAGGTACGAGGTTAGTAAAAATGGAGCGCTACACGAATGAACAACGCATTCTCATTGTGAAATTGTTTTACCAAAATGGTGCAAGTTTTGCGGCTACAGTTCGCAAATTGCGATCAATTTGATGGCTTCGTCAATAGGCAGAATTGTCGCATTTGGGGTGAGGAAAATCCTCGAGTGATTCACGAGAAGCAAATGCATCCTCAACGTGTCACTGTGTGGTGTGGATTTTGGGCTGGAGGAATCATTGGACCTTTTTTTATGAAAATGACACAAAGTATACAGAGGTGAAGAAAGTGAGTGATGAAAAAAGCTAAAATCAGCTATGACACGGGTTCGGCGAGAAAGGGACAACAGTAGTATATTTGTTATTAAGTTGTTAGCAATATAATCAAAACAAACAAGAGAAAATCTGTACTTCGTGAAATGAACAAAAGAACATTTTTACAAATTTAAATGAAAGTTTTTGAAGTGTTTAACTAAAAAACACAATGTGTAAAAGGTTATTAGTGGTAAAAAAGTGATTAAAATTAGTTTCCAAATAATTACAGACTTAATTTTAAGCATTTTCATTGAAAAAATACTAATTTTTACCATTTACTTCCAAAAAGTACATAGCGAATGAGACCACAAAGAATAAAATGAAAATACATTTCAACAAGTGAACATTTGTACAAAATTAAATCAAGGAATTTGTTGTGTTGAATTAAATAAATTCAGTAAAGTGCGACTCTGACTCGCGCACGAAGGGTTCCGTATGAACACTAGATATGTAATTTAATACAAACTTCATCCTATATAATATATAGGTTTGGCCTTTTTTCGTTTTTGAGGCCTTTTCCGTTTTTTTGTTTTGGCGGTTTTTGCGTTTTTTCGGTTTTGGCGATTTTTCTAAGTTTTGGCTCTTTTTTTAGTTTTGACACTTTATTTTCTTGTTTTGGCGATTTTTTTCGGTTTTTGGCGTTTTTTAATTTTGGCGATTTTTTTTTATTTTTGGCGATTTTTTTCATTTTTGCGATTTTTTTTATTTAATTTTTTTTTTTAGTTTTGGCGACATTTTCGCGTTTTGGCGATTTTTTTCGATTTTTTGCGTTTTTTTTTTCATTTTGGCGATTTTTTCGAAGTTGGCGATTTATTTTAGTGTTAGAATTTTTTTTTAATTTTGGCGTTTTTTTTTTGTTTTGGCGATTTTTTTTTAATTTTTGGCGATTTTTTTTTTGGTTTGGCGATTTCATAATTTTCGGTTTTTTTAGTTTTACCGTTTTTGAAAATTTCAAGTTTTTGGCGATTTTTTTAAGTTTGGCTCCTTTTTTTAGTTTTGACACTTTATTTTCTTGTTTTGGCGATTTTTTTTTATTTTTGGCGATTTTGTTTTATTTAAATTTTTTTTTAGTTTTGGCGACATTTTCGCGTTTTGGCAATTTTTTTTTCGTTTTTATATGCGTTTTTTTTTCATTTTAGCGTTTTTTTTTTCATTTTGGCGATTTTTTCGAATTTGGTGATTTATTTTAGTGTTAGAAATTTTTATTTGATTTTGGTGATTTTTTTCGTTTTGGCGATTTTTTTTAATTTTTGGCGACTTTTTTTTTTTTTTGGTTTGGCGATTTTATAATTTTCGGTTTTTTTAGTTTTAGCTTTTTTGAAAATTTCAAGTGTTTGCCTCTTACGGTTTCCAAGATATAGCAAATGATCAAAATTACATAGTCAAAATTGCATTAACTGATGAACCACCCTTTAATTTAAATTTTTTTAAATTTTAGTGTTAATTGTTGTAGTCTGTATAAAAATACACTAATTTTACAAATTTCAAGTTTCAATATACATATGTTCATACAATTGTATGTATATTACATGGGATTTTAAAATTTTTCGTTGCTCGTTTTGGAACACCCTTTAATTTTTAATTCTCATGTATTTGCTGTTGTAGCGGCCAATTTTCTACATACTGTGTCCAAACTTCAAGTCCGTAGCTTTTACGGTTCCTGAGAAAATACCGTGTGACAGACAGACGGACAGCGTAGCGAACACAATAGGGTTCCTTTTCACCTTTGGTGTACGGAACCCTAAAAACAGAGTTATTATTAGTATTAAAAAAGTGATTAAGATTTGTTTTCAGATAATTTCTGATTTAACTTTAAGCTTTTTCATTCGTAAATATTAATTTTAACCTTTTAATTTCAAAAATCGTATAGCGAATAAGGGCACAAAGTATAAATTGCAAAAACATTAAATCAACGCAACTACGAAAGAAGCTTAAACAAGACACGGGTACTGTGTGAACGAGACGTCCAGAATCCGATTTTATCTTCCGTCTCGTGTCATCTCTGTGTACTTTGTGAAAATGAGGCAGGTCAAGCGCAAAGTCAATGGTGTTCGGTATCGTGAAATGATAACCAGTTTTTTCGTGCCTAGAATTGAAGAAATGAATGCGGAGAGCATGTGGTTTCATCAAGACGGCGCCACATGTCATACGGCCAGAGAAACAATTCAATTGCTGCATCAGTCATTTCCCGGTCGTGTTATTTCGCGTTTTGGAGACCTGAACTGGCCGCCTAGATCGTGCGATTTAACACAATTAGACTTTTTTCTTTGGGGTTTTTTGAAGACGATGGTTTACGCGAATAAGCAGACGACGACTCAAGCCTTAAAAGAGGAAATTGGACGCTGCATTAATGAAATACCGCAGCATTTATGCAAAACGGTCATTGAAAATTTCATTAAAAGATCGCGTGTGTGCCAGCAAAGCCGTGGCGGCCATCTCCCCGATATATTGTTCCATACATAACCTCATTCTGTCTACTTTACGATATAATAAAGTTTCACGATTTTTTTTTTAAATATCTGTGTTTTATTTATAATTAAAGAAGATCTGTTCAGTATATTTCAATAAAAAAAAAATAATGCTATTCGCTAAATCAGTGCAGGAGGTATTTATTACCAAAATTTTTTTTCTAAGAAACTATTCGGTGTGGCTTTAAAATATTGATAAAGATTAAAAGTACTGCTGTGCTAATAGTTATGTGCGGCACTGTACATACATATATCTGTGGCAATATTTAATGAAAGTTTAATTCGACTTAAGTAAGCAGTGTTTTTCGAAAGTTTTGATGCAACGACTGATATACTAAAAGGCTTTAATGCTGGCTTCTTCTACTTTCGTGTGATCACTTCTTTGCATCTCTAGCATTGTAACACGTGTAATTTTCAATTGAAACATAATAAAGCTATATTTTATTAAGTCGACTTAAGAGATTATTACATATTGTAGATATATTGTGCCATAATTGCCAAAATAGCTTAAGCGACATAATTTTTTTACCATAAACGATTTTCTTAAAAAAAAAACGAGGTCCAAAAATGTTGCGGTTAAGCCTTTTTTGGCGGTAATGGCTCGATAAACATATGTACATAAATACATGTATTTTTGAAAATATTTGTTACTGCTGCAGCAAAAAACTTTTCACAAATGATTACACAGATTGTTTGCAATTCTATTTTATTTAGTGGGTTATAAAATCATTATTCTCCATTCATTCACAAAGCAACAATATTGACTAGAACATGAACAACAACGTCAGTAACCGCATCGTGATCATCATCATCATCATCATCATCATCATCTGATACGTGTACTAGATGCCACTGGGTATGTTATAATAACTTCAGCATCTTGGAATTTCTTTTATTTTAACTTACCGTTTCTAATTCTATTCAACATGATGTTGTATACTCGTACTTACTGCCATTAAAAATCTCTAATGGTTACCTCGCACAAATCCATTCATGGAAAAAATTTTCTTAAAATAAAACAAAAAATGTTTACAAATGCAGACATCAGAAGTGTTGCAAAACATGACGAAGAAAATATGCAGACATACGTCTAATAAGAAAAATAGACAGACAGACAGACTCTAATAAAACAAAATCGAAAGAAAAGTTAAGAAAAATTACACAAAAGTAAAAAATTAAATACTAAGATATAATTCAATATTAATTAAAACAAATGTTTATAAAATTTCTCTACTTTTTCGATTTTTAATAAATATGCTGCACATTTACACACACGTTAAAGTTTACTATTTGGTCACATGCGAAAGCAATAAATTTAGCTTGTATTTCAGAACAATGTGACCCGATTTTTCTTAAAATTGTACCTCTTATTAGAGCTGCTGACGGCCTATACAAATATACAAAAAAGTAAAAAAAAACTTTCGTTTTCTATAAAAAAAATTAAGCATATATGTTTGGTGTCGCATGTGACAAAATGTTGTTGTTGGGAAAATGCCTATATATATAAATTTTAAAATAAGCAGAAAGTTATATAAATATGAATTTAAAAAATTTCAATTACAAGAAATACGAGGGCGGATCAGTAAATCCGTGACTTTTTTAATGAAACACAGTTTTTTTTTTTTTTGCAAAACAAAAATATATTTTTCAACATAATCTCTTTTGAACTCAATACACTCAGTCCAACATTTCTCTAGTTTTTGTATCCCTTCCAAAAAAAATAGGATTTTGCGAGGTCCTTTAAATAGGCAATAATTTAATCGTTGGAGCTAAATCTCTTTCCACCGACCCATTTCTTTAGGATTATCCCGCGTGCCATCACCTTATTGGCCGTCAAACTCACATTGGCCTTCTTCGGAGCAGGTTAAGACTGCTGCCACAGTTACAAAACGTCGCAAAAGCTCATTCGGATTGCGGTTAAACAACTCCAAACAATCATTTGAAGTTGTCACGCGTTTACGTTTATGGTAAATTGAGAGCAAACACGGCAACCATCTTGCAGACAACTTTCTTAAGGCCAGCTGATCATTTATAATCGAAACCACACTGCCATATGAAATGCCTATGACATCAACAATCTCACGAGCTTTACTCTTGGATCGGCCAACACCGAGGATCGTGGATTTTGTCGGCATTTTGGGGTGAACTGAACTGACTGGCCGTCCAGACAGTTCAGCGTCATTTGTACTTGTGCGACCACAACGAGAGCCAGGAAACCAATTTTTACCATTGAAATCTATGGTGCAGAGTTCTAATAGTATTTATCGAGCTTTTCCTTGGTTTGATTGACGGTTTTTTTTTTAGCAAAAAAATTATTTTTAATGAGCACACGAAATTGACTTTTTTCCATTTTCTTCTCAAAAGGCGAGGTAGTCTGTTATCAACGGCTGTCAAACACAAACTAAATGACACAGCTTGTTCAAATTTAGACAATAGTCAACTGACAGTTGCCTCTTAACAGGAGCAGTGTTGCCGTTTTAATAACGAGTTAATGATCCACCCTCGTATTCTTAAAGTTTCCTTTATTATTGATCATTTACCCACAAGTGAGTCTACCTTGCTAAAGTAAATTAAATTTGTAATTAATTTTGCTTATACATTCATACATTTTATTGTGTTTTATTTATTAATTTGCAAAATATTTGTGATGTTGCATAACAAGTTATTTCATTAGCAGCTTGGTTTAAGTCTTTAATACACAACAAACAAATTATTCTCACTTAAGCGTTTTTTTTTCATTATTTAAAAAAGCCGGCTATTGAAATTTTTATCTACGAGTTTTCCATATTTCTCATGCTTAAATACAACTAGAAATGTATTTTTAGTGAAATGCAGCGACCATTTAAATTGATTAGCCATCTATTAACTTCAATTATCACCTCACATATTTTAAAGCTTTTCACGTTTTGTTTTCATAACGTTTTTCTTTGCTTTAAATGATTACAAAAAAAGTGTTTAATATGCTCTTTACAAACCCTTCCCACGTCTAGGTGACACTTTTCGAAATTTTTATTGTAAAAAAATGTATGTGAACCAACGATATTTATTTAACAGAAAATATAAAATGTTCTGATACCTAGAAGCCGGATAAATTATGGGTTAAATTCATTTATAAACATGTGTTAAAAACAAATACATATACATATTTATATTTATAAAAGCATACATACCCTGTCGGCGAATGTGTGATTAACTACAAAAATAGTTAACTTATAGTTAACTTTTTTTAGACTGACTAAAATCTAACTGCAATGTCATCCAGAATAAACCCAAAATTAATTCTTAAGTTGAGTAGGTAGTCGAATTTGATGAGAGCCAACAAATTTATTCTCAGCTACTTTGAAAATCATTTCATTTTGCTGTTGTTAGTTTAGAATCTAAATCTAAAATTTAGATGGTACTTTAGCTGAGTGGTAGCCTGTTGAGTACAAAACGTGTGATGATACATGTTCGAACCCCAGAATTTTTTTTGATGTGTAAACATCTATACTCTAGGGGGTAAAATTCTTTTTCACAATACAATCACAAATTTTGCTGAGATTCACACCGCGTTGTCAAATCGGTGTGACCTATATATGAGTGTATTAGTGTCCGAAAGAACCAATACAAACTTATTTAAATATTGTAAATACATAGTAATTTGCTGGTTTATTTTTGTTTTATTTAACTTGATAATTGCTTTATTAGGGTTCCGCACACCAAAGGAGAAAATGAACCGTAAGAGCTACGGACCTGAAATTTGGACACAGTGAGCAGTCATTTTCCCACTACAACAGCAAATACATGAGAGTTAAAAATAAAAGGGTGTTCCAAAACGAGCAACGAAAATTTTTAAAATCCCATGTAATATACATACAATTGTATGTACATATATACACTTGAAATTTTAAAAGTTAGTGTATTTTTATACAGACTACAACAATTAACACTAAATTTAAAAAATTTAAATCAATGGGTGTTCCATCAGTTAATGCAATTTTGACTTTGAAATTTTGACAACTTGCTGTATCTTGGAAACCGTAAGAGCAAAACTCCTGAAATTTTCAAAAACGGTAAAACTAAAAAAACTAATTAAAAAAATACAAAATCGCCAAATCTAAAAAATTGCCAAAAACAAACAAAAATCGCCAAAAAGGAAAAAAAGCTCCAAAACGAAAAAAATTTGTAGGACTAAAATAAATCGCGAAAAACCGGAAAAATCGCCAAAATGAAAAAAAACCCTTGAACAAAAAAATCAAAAAAATTAAAAAATCGCCTAAATAAAAAAACCCGAAAAACAGAAAAAATCGCCAAAATAAAAAAAACCCCAAAAACAGACAAAATCGCCAAAATTAAAAAAATCGCCAAAATGAAAAACAATTGCGAATATGAAAAAACCCCCAAAACAGAAAAAACGCCAAAACAAGAAAAAATCGATTAAAAGGAAAAATCGTTTAAACTTAAATAACTTAAAAAAGGAAGAAAGCTAAATCAAAAAAATGCTCAAAACCGAATGTGCGCGAGTCAAAGTCGCACTTTACTGAATTTATTTTAATTGCAATGCGTACACAACAACAAGAACAGCAACAACTAAACGATGAACAACAGGAATTAAAAATTAAAAAGTAAAAGTAAAGGCATTTACCATTGATGAGAACTTACTTAAGCCGCGTTCAGACTATTATACTTTGTATTTATACTTGTCAAAAATTCAAATAATACGTGCAAGTGTGATAGTCTGAACGCAAAATGTCATAAAAGTGGCAAATAATACGATACAAATTTTGACATCCCATAAGACTTTTTCGTTTTTAGAAAATTTTCTAAACGATAATACTTTTCATTAGATCAGGGTTGCATTTTCACACAAACCAAACTTCCAAGTCGGCTGTTTCGCCGCCGATAGCGTGTCGTCATTGATGTAATGTTTTGTCATATGTATATCGGCTCAAAATTTTGAATAAGTGAATCGTATGGAAGTATATTTCGTTGACGTAATTTTTTTTTTCTACAATTTTTATAAATTGCCTAAATGATTTGTTATATGATGAGGTGCATTAAATTTTCAGTAATCAGTAATGCCCGTATTCATAATGAAATTCTACCAAGTGGCTAAATGTTTTTCATACAAAAGTTTCAAAATTTGAATGAAAAAACTTTGCCACTTGCTACAATTTTATTATGATTACGGCCCTACGATTTTACTGGTAATGCAAATTAAATTTCATTAGCAGTAAAAATTTACTGAATTTTTTAGTAATCAGTAAATTTACTGCTTACTGCAATTTTTAATGCAGTACATATACATATACTGCAGTGTGCCCATTTACTAACCAAATAATTTTAATAAAGCGAACAAAAACCAACAAATTCCTACACTCAAAAAAGTTTTACATTAACTGTTTGTAGTTGTTTCAGAAGTTTACCGTAAAGTCAAACTTAAATGAAAATGCAGTTGTCCTACGAAAAAAATTATATTTTAACTTTTTATTATGTTGCTGAAAAAACAACTACAAAATTAAAATGATTTTTCGTGCGTCAAAATATTCAGTTATTTTCAATTGTTAATAAATAATTCTAAAATATCTAACTTATAAATAAGTTTATTTTTTTTTAATAAAATGAATGATTTTTTGTTTATTTTTACATATTGTGCTAGTTAAAAAATTAACATTAAAAAATAATTGAAAAACTCTGTTGATTCAAATGAAATGTAAGCGAAAGGGTTTTTAAATGACATTTTACTTGATTTAAATGATTCTTAATTTATTTTCCCTAACAATTTACCTACATGATATTTTGAGTGTATGAGTTTACAATATTGAAAGTTTTGATACTTTTAATTAATTAAAAAAAAAAATACTAAAAGCATAAGTACTTCCAACTTAAAAAAAATTTTTCATTACTAGATGTTTACACATCTCCTCTGTGATCGGACTCACATTGCTTTTTTTTTAATTTAATCACTACCAGGTGATTTAAAAAAATCGACTTTAAGTTAGCTGAAAGTAATGAAGAGTGAGACAATTGACTACCGCCTAGAAGATGGCAATGTTAAAATAGGCAGTTGATTAAATTAAAAGTGAACCGAGTGTCAGTCAGTACTAGTTGCGAAATAGTTAGTTTTAAGTTAACGTAATTTCCGACAGGGTACGTTTACTTTTCCCTTTGTCCGTATGCATGCATGTGAGTGTTGTTGTTGATAATATAAAACTCCAAAAAGGTTCTAAGCTTCATTGATTATCATCTGGTTTATGCTAACGTCTCAAATATGTACATGAGTAGAAAATAATAAATTTGTTTAAGACAAAAAAAAAAAAAATAAATAAATTGTTATTGCCCCTCTGGCCAACATGAAACTTAAATTAATTAAAAATGCAAATTATGTCTAGAAATAAAAAATAAAAGAAAAAAATTTAATACGGAAGTACATAGAAACTTCTATTGATGACGAAATACTCTAACAAAGTCTATAAGAATTTGAATGGGAAGTTTTCGTACTGAAACTTCAGTCACAGCTTAGAGAATTTTAAATATCTAATCATATTAATTATGGCTTAAGAGGTCATTAATATCAATCATGAGCTCATAGTTGGCAATTAAACTGAACATAAATTTTGTATAAACTTAAAATTTTATTAGAAATACATACACACACATATATATGTGTATGTGTGTTTGTGCGAGATGTTAAGTCTTTTAATTTTATTCAAAATTAACTTCGCATTCATATTCAGATGATTCTTGGGATTTATCAACCTGTTCGATTTCTATCGCTTAAAATAAATAAAAAAGTTGATTTCAACATAATGGTGTCAGGTCACATGTACATACATACATATGTATGTGTGTGTGCAGATAAACTTCTATTTAACTAGCAGAGACAAAAACCAATAATATTAGCAGAGCCCATAACGTTTCCAATAAAATTGACAATAGCAAGTGAAATTTTTGTTCCCTTCGAAGAGGAAAATGTTATCGTGACTTTTTTTCCCCACTATCAGAGAAGAACGGGGAAAATACTTGTAAATCTTAAAAATTAATTCAAAATCAAATAAATTTAAGTTTAATAATACGAAATACGCAAATTTTTGGGTTTCAAACTAAATGATTTTAAGTGTAAAAAAGTGTTTTTAAAAATTCTAGATACTGCGAAAACAGAAAATTCTTTGGTATATCACCTCCATAAAATCTACTGCATGTGCAGAGGTTTGTCAGATTTTTTCCAACCTATTTCAATAAAAAAAATTGTCATAAAAATTGACAAAATTTTTTTAAATTATATTTATGATTTAGTTAGGCTAAAGTTCATATCACTTTGTAAGCCAAGTTAAATGTGATAATTATTAATGAACAAATGACACAAAAATTAACTATAACTATTCTTATAAACACTAGCAGAACGGAACAACTAGCTATTTTCGCCACACATTCACCTACAGCGTTCTTTGTGGTTAGTCCACTGCGTGTGGTTTCAGTTGATGTAGATTACTGCTTTATATACTCAGTTTTCAGTGCAAATGGAATACGTGAATTCTTTTGATTCATCGTATTACAATTTGATGAAAGCTTTGTTTGTAATGAAAGCTAAATTTCTTCTTCCCTGAAGAAGCAAGCTAAAAGGTTGCGAAATATTGAACAATAATAAAAAATTTGCAGCTTTTATAAACTGAAAAAAAAGAACAGCTCAATGCGAAAAGCGAAATGAAAAAAATAAATTTTTAACAGGATATCTTGAGAAGATTAGTAGTCACTATAGAAAAGTAAGCTATTCTATAGGTGTCCCACTAAAAAATAGTGCTACTATTAGCTGTTGAAAGAACAAATTTTGTAACACTTCTAAAATTATTTTAGAACTTTCGACAAATAAATTTAAAAAAGTCATTATTTTAAGCAAACATGTTTAAGAAGGTTTTGGTTATTGTGAGACTTTTCACAACATATTAAATCATAGCATGTTTGTATTATAACATTTTTATGTCATTATATGGATATATCGAGCCATAACCACTAAAATAGCTTAAGCGACACATTTTTTGGACTTAGTTTTTTTGACGAAAATCGACTATTTACGATCGCAAATGATCGTTTTTGGTCAAAAATTGAAGTTTGAAAATTATGTCGCTTAAGCCATTTTTGCGGTTACGGCACGATATGTCAGATGCTAAAAGGCCTAACTCCACCTTTCGAAAGTTTCTCAATTTTGTTATATTTCTATCTAGATAGTTAGTTGTTAACTCTATGGAAATTATTTTGTTTTTCTATTATTTAGATATTTTCCATTAAAAACATGAAAAATCGGCTTTGAATCTTATTTGAATTTTTTCAAAAGCTACTCCAATTAACTCCACTATAATTGAAAGCATTGGCTTTATGAAATTTTATAAATCTATCCAATGTATCTGTTACGCGGAAATCCCTTCTCCCCTAATTTTTTTCTGTTAAATGCCATAAAAAAATTTGTACTTTTTATAATTTTCATAAATTTTGGAAATCTTATTGCCAAACATTACTAATTTACTCAACTTTTTATTTTGTGAAGTTAGGCCTTTTAGCTTCTGACACATCCATATATGTTACCTTCTTCGAGAAAAGGGACATAGTGTGTGAAAATGAAGTTTTGAGAAAAACGCATTTAAAAAATAAAATTTTAATGTTCTTCTAATTTTTATCGATTTTTCCAAGTTCTCGTTTTTTTTGACACACTAGGTCCTTTTTTTTTTTTTTTGGAGAAGATCACATATTATATTATATATTATTAAATCAAAACATAATTATATCATTAGATAATGATAAAATAAATTTGTCACTACATAATTGTGTGATATGATTTATGCATTATATCATATTTATGTCTTGATATAGCTTTGGCATAATTATGACATAAGAAATTCACATCATGCCATAATAAAGACTTAACATGTTTATGTTATGACATATTTAGTTCGTGATATATTAAAATCATGACATAATTATGTAACGACATAATTAATGGGGACATAAAAATGTCATGACATAATTGAAAGAAAGTATTGTCGCAAAATACTTATGTCATGATATAATTAAGCATAATTATGACATAACACATTCATATCAAGTCATAATTTGTCATGATCTAGTTATGCCATAATGTGACACCGTACTAAAAATAAACATATAAACAAGCAAAAAGTAGAGTTATAAAAATAATGAAATCTCCTCTCTCTATCCCTTCCTTCACAACTTGCCTTTTGTATGATTAGATCTTTCCTGAAGAATGTTACATCTATTAATAGTTTAATAATAGTAGTCACTCATCGCCTGTGTTTTACTTCCCTTTAAAAGCATAAATAAAAATATTAAAAAAATTTATAACATGTTTGTGTAATAAATTGTTTATGTCATAACTTTTTTTTGTGTCATGACATAATTTTGTCAAGTCCTAATACGACATAATTGTATCTAATATGAATAAATTTTATTACAACTGTTAAATGATTAACAGCGTGGTCTTTAGTCTTCATTGGACTCTGCTAATATTTTTGGTTCTTGTCTCTGCTGGTTAAGCTTAAAGTTGTCTGCGTAGACATAACTTTAACATGATTTTTCCAGCATGATTTAGCTTACGATCTCATCTCTAAAACATTAAACTTGTTATATATATATATATATATATTATTTTTTAATTTGTCTCTTCATTTAAAATGTGTGAATAAACTTAATTAATTTTATGTTGTTTAATTCTCTCTCTTGTTTCTGTTACAGATTTTTGTTGTGCCTTAATTTAAATAACCTTTAATTGAGAAAACCTGTTAAAATATTAATACGAATAGAAGTAAAAATTATCGGAATAATAAAGAAATTAAATATTAAATTACGTGTGTCAGCCAGCTTTACATTCCAGCCGCCCATAATATCGGATTACTATCAACGTTAATTGAAGACTTATCCAAGGCATTTTTTTTTTGTCAATTCAACAATATAATAAGGTGAGTTTAGGCATTTAAAATGTTGTAATTAAATATAAAAATAAAAATATATTTATAAATATATTTATTAATAATATTTTAAGGAATGAATAGCTTTTATTGAAATTAGAACTATTTGATAGATTCATAAAATATATTCAGGCACTGATATTTGTTTTTTAGTTAAAAGTTTCATTGATTCCCTTTCAATTTTAATTGTGTCAATTAATTCAAATTGAACATTTTAATTTATATTAGTAATTAATTTTTTTCTTTTTAAAATTTTTTGTTGAACGCAAAAAATTCTTCTGTTAGACAGTTTTTTTGAACAATATAAAATTGCGATTCCTTTTATTTATATTCTTTGTTACATACTCGCATCATTTGTAGTGTTTAAAAAATTTCTTGCCACTCCTCGTCATCTAAAATTTTTTTTGAATTGCTCCTGTCTATGATTTAGTGTGCGATATGTATATATGTATATGAAATCAAATTTATTTCTTATTATCTCCATTATAAATATCAAAAATATAACTCATTAAAATTTCACATGATAACATTTAAAATAACAAAATATCAAAGCCAAACCCATTTTACCCATTTTTATAAAATGACATTATTTATTAATTAATGTCTCTACGAAACAATTCATTGGCAAAAATTTACTTTGGCACAAAAATGTTCTAATCTAATCTTACAAGGTCAATAAAATTTATTTTCAGACGCCTTTATCTATGAACAAAACAAAAAAAAAAAAATAATAAAAAATAAAAAGTAAAAAATGGGGAAAAATTAATTTACAAAATCGTGTGACAAAAACAAATTTATAAAACTTCCAAACGACTTCAAATATGTCGTTTTTTTAATTTTTGCTTAAGGTTGTAAATATATTTTTCTTTGGTAAACAATAAGACCTAAAAATTATCTTTTCCAATAATTAAATGACTAAATAAATCATCGATAAAATTAAATGCATTCATGAACTCACGCAGTTGCTCATACTCCGTCATTTAAATAATTAGGGGAAAAAACATAAGTTACACGGTACTACAGAAATTCAAAAATCGTAAATTACTCTTGATAACTCGAGCAACAATATTGCTTTCCACCATCTGCTCAATATAGAGTGGGAACTTTCAAAATGAAGACACCACATTGTTAATATATAATTATGGTCCTTCGAACCGATTTGTTGCCATTGCCGTTTTTAATTCAAGTCGATCTTTGGTTAAGGTTTCAAGAAAATATATTTAGGTTTTAATTTTACTGAAACGCTCATAACACTGTCGGTCAGTGTTATGCGAGGAAATTGTTTTCTAATTTCGTAAAAATTAGTGAATGAAAAATTTACATAAATACAAACACACACACACACACACACATAAAAGCATATTCAAACAAAAGCAATTCGTTTCCAAAAATGCTTTGAAAACATTTTTTGTTTTAAGAAGAAAAATAGATGGTTTGAAGGGAATGAAATGATTATTTGTCTGCCATTGATTAAATGATGTTTACACAATTTTAACACATTTCTAAATAAATGTTGAATTGAACATGACTAAACAATACAAGTCAAACTACAATAGAATAATACTCGAAAATTTCTAAAAACAAAGCCAAATAGAGAAGAGTCCAGCTCTGCTTTGAGCAACGAAGAGTATTTGAGAAAACGAGTACACTTATCCCTAGACTTACAATACTTTTTTTACACGATTTCACATTTACACGATTATTTTGGTTTTCGTGTAAATTGAGAGATGTATGAAATACCTCGATTTACACAATTTTTTATGTGTTTTGAGTAAACGCTTCTGATATTTTTAATTTTGTTTTTAACCCCCACTAAAAAAAGGGGTGTTATAAGTTTGTAGTGTGTGTCTGTCCGTGTCCACGTATAGACCAAACGGCTGAACCGATTTTGATTTAGTTTTTTCTGTTTGATAGATGCCTTGATCGAGAGGGTTCTCAGCCATGTTTTAAGAAAATCGGTCTAGCCGTTTAGACGATATCGCATCTTCTCTGGATATATTCGGGGGTTTTTAAAATTTTTAATTTTTGTTATTATGAAGAGTATTTATTTTGTTTAATGAATAAAGGTTTATTTTTATGTGTTTTGAGTAAACGTTTATGATATTTTAAAAACTAAGTTGAAATACTTATATAATTTCTTAATAAAATTAATTTTTTACGCGATTCTGCCTTTATTTTCCATTTACACGATTTTTCATACAAAAATTTAAAATTTCGATTTACACGACTTTCTCAGGAACGTATCTATCAGGTAAATCGAGCGATGTGTGTATTGTAAAATGACTTAAGCATTAAACACATTCACCACAGCAGGCTACACGAACACCCGACTTCAATTGCCGCCTCGTAGCCGGCTACTTAATTATTTTGGAGACGGCAGCAGCACCATCTGCAGCCGATATTCAAGTACAAATACATTGTTCAGTATTGCCACTTTTATATATATTTCATTTTATAAAAGTTAATTGCTCTTTTAAAATGTACTTATTTTACGTAAAAGTACAAAAGTTAATCAATTTCTTTTTAACCCCCGACTAAAAAAAGGGGTGTTATAAGTTTTTAGTGTGTGTCTGTGTGTCTGTGTATCTGTGTGTCTGCCTGTGTCCACGTACAGGCCAAACGACTGGACCGATTTTCATTTAGTTTTTTCTGTTTGAAAGATGACTTGATCGAGAGGGTTCTTAGCTATGTTTGAAAAAAAAAACGGTCCAGCCGTTTAGAAGATATAACATCTTTTCAGAAAAAAGTAGAGGGTTTTTAAAATTTTTAATGTTTGTTATTTACATCAATTTTTGGATATTATTTCTGTTAAATAATATGTAATAATTGTACAAAATCATTCATTCAACATTTTGTATTATACTGGCAATACTGAATTTTCTCATTGTAGCCAACAAAATAGAAATTAGTTTAATTGGACTACAACGCCAAAATCAGCATAGACAACAACCTGCCGCCATTTTGCCTTGCTGTCTTCAAAAGACTTATTCTCATATAAACATCTGTATTCTATCCTTGACATTTGGTAGTCGGTAGCTTGCTGTGGTGAATGTGTTTAATGCTTTAAACAAAAATATTGAAAGGCAGTAAATGGTATTTTGAGGAAAAATGTTTTCACGCTCACTGTTTAAAAGGGCATTTTAGAAGAGCTCTAAGCTATGAAATTAATTAAAGGAAATAGTAGAATAGACAACGAATCTCGCATCAGCTAAAGCAGAGAAATTTGTTTCGCAAAGGAATTTAGACTTTGGAGTTTACTGAGAAATTTTAAAATAGTTATCATTGATACAGTAGAAATTCATTCAAACTATACGAGCATTTTTCTTAGCAATTGGTATTATCTTATGGGTTTCAAAGAAGCTCTTAACATCACAAATACAAATGAAATATAGTGTAGCACATAAATATGTTTTTAAATTTCAGTTTGACGATATAGAGCGTTAAACGTTGGTAAGAAATGCAGTCAGTGCTTGTGACTGATTTATGGTCCTTCGAATCGAATTTTTTTTAATCCCTATACAGAGCACTGAAGCTAAACCTTTAAGTTTCCGCTATCAATGCTTTAATCGCAAGAATAATATCGGATGTTCCATCTGCATAGTTTAGGAAGCAGACAGTAAAGAGAAGAAAGAGAACCATATGATACTCGTATTTTGGTGAAATTTACTGTGTACCAGTAACTTATTTTTTCTTATAAAGCGGCCCATACACTACAACAGCATGCACGCGCAATCATGCGATTGAACAATCATGCTTGAACCACATATCATACCAGCAAGCTAGTACAATATTCACTTTTTAACAAAAATTCAAGAAGGATGGTTAGTTACACATTTTTTGCTGCAATTATTATTGATATGTTGTTAATATGACTTAAGTGCTCAAATTCCATTTTCCATTGAAAAAAAAATATTTTTAAACAAATAATATTTTTAAATGCATATTTACTCTTTGGCCACTTTGCTCAACTGAGCTAGTTTCACCATACACAATACCAGCAAGCTGTCACAATCAGCAAAATATCAAACTCTATCGCTACAGCAAAACGTATAACCACACAAAATGCCCATACACGACCAAACCGCTGGCACCAACACTTGATTGCGCATGCATGCTGTTGGAGTGTATGGGCACCTTAAGGCGATAAAGATGGCCGAATAAGTACACTAGAATGAAAGTATAGCGGTTTACAATTTTCTTAAAAATATATGCTGTATAAAATTCGAAACTCAATTCAAACACCAGATACTAGACCAATGATAAGCAAACACATACATATATAATATGAAAGAGGGTAAAAATAAGAGCAAACGAAGTGCCCACGGGCGGCCTTTTGCTTAACACTGTACCAGACAAAACTTAAAATGCATGCTAAGTTTAATTTAATAGCTGTATATAAAGTCCGATTTCATGGGAAAAAACTTTAATGCATTCAGAAACTTATAGTGAATTAATGTAGAAAATATATTTGTAGAATATCTTAACTCATCATATCCCTGTTTAGGCGTACTTGTTTATATTATAGCCAATATAATTTGCGAAAGTAACAAAATAGACCCATAAAGAGAAGAGTTAAATGGTTAAAATACCTCACAAAAATGTTCTCCTTTGGGCTTTGGATAAATCTGTCAAACGAATTTTATAGCTAAAAGCTCTGCTAAGAAAAGTACCGTTTCAGGTACTCTTTGAGTATTGGCCGTCAAACAACTATGAATGCTTGCAGCTAAAAATAAAAAAAAACATGATCATATGCAAGCGCACGCATTAACATCTAGCAAGTATGTATGTAATAATTTTTTAAATTACGTAGCACAAACGACAAATACTTATGTTTATAAACAGTATGAGCTGCAATTATACGCATGAGTATAAAAATACTATGACTATTAATCGGCTACACATGCGTATGTACAGGGATATTTTATTTGAATACAAAAATAAAGTATATTTTCAAACAGCAACACATACATGTACACATTCTTCATTCCATTTTATATCTCGAGTATCATGCATATATTCTTTTAGTTCGAGTGTAAATATACCCTATAAGTATGAGAAAGAGTCAATGCGTTTGACACGCATAAACGAAGTAGAGATGCTCTTGTATGTTGCAATCGGCTATAGTCATAGCTGCTTGAGAGAAAATATGTGAGCTTACGAATTGTTTGCGTTACAATTATGACACAGTTACTAAAATTAAGAATATTTACTTATGCATATATTTTTTTAAGCATTAAGTGTCATTATCTGGATAAAAGGAAAAAAAATACTTACATACGAAATTAACCCTGAAGTGCATTTTAATTTTTGATCTTTAATTTTTTTTTAATTTAATTACGAGTTTTAGTGTAAGTATAGTAACATTTTATGAAGAATATTTCTGTTAAATATTTTAATCCTTTATAAATACATTTAAGAGTATTATTTGCATTAGGAAAGCAACAACAACAAGGAAGTGATCAAATATTCCAAAACAACATCTTGTATTATTTTTATATAAAAGTGCTAAAAACATTCTATGCCTAAAATGTAAGGAAGGGCTACATGGGGAACTTTAACGCACCTGTGAATAAGACCCAGACGTAAACTTTCCAAATGCCAATATAAATTGGTAGTAAATTATTTGCTAATTGGTGCCCAGTGAAGAAATAATATTTCATATACAGACTTCAAGTTAGTTGATTTGAATTAATTTTTTATTACATTAGTTCCCATTTAGTGGCATGTCACGTTTCTATACTAATATTTAATTACCGCTGTAGGGTTCTCTTGATTTCCCTTCTTCCATGATGAAATGGAAAGTTAAGTAGTTTTCTTATAATATCTGCTGATTTGTTAAATGAAGTTGATTGAAATTGTATTTTATTGTTCTTATTATTGTTGTGTGGTGTCCAGCCGGTTAATTAATTACATTCAGCGTCGGAAGCCAATTTTGGAAGTTTTTTATTTATTAAATTTAGCTGGTGTTTAATGAATTTTGTTTAAGTCTTTAACGAAAGCAACAACAATTACAAAAAAAAAAATAAATTAATAAATCGGTTGCGGCTTCGATTTTAAGTGGTTTCTAGAAATATGCCACTACTGTCAGGCCTGGAAAATGGTGTACGATCAAACAGTGTTGCCATTTTGTTCATAAAAAAAATTTTGTTAAATAAAGTTTTACAAGACAAATTTTTTACTGAAACCCCGTTTTTAGTGAATAAAGTAATTGTAATAATCTCTTATGAATTAAACCATTAATATATAGTGAAAATTTAGTGATGGCCTCATTTAAATTATGAAAATTATCTCCATAACATAGGACTAACAATTTTTTCGAATCAATATCCCTTAAAAGGCAAGTTAGATGCAAAATAGGCATAAAAATACAAATCCTCTCGGAAAGTCCATAAAACCTAAAAGCGATTCCTAAAGTAATTTCTACACTTTATCTATTCTGCTTGTTTTCCTTCTTACAATCTTATTCGAATAAAAGCCAATTGATTTGAAATGTAAGACATCATATATCATTAATCATTTACGTTTAGAATTTTTCTTAGATGCAAGAAAAAAAATCGTAAATTCTTTTGCACTTAATACAGCCTGCAATCAATTAATAATCCTTAAAAAAAAAAATTATATATTTTTGGGAGTGTAACCAAATGTGTCCAAAGATTTGTGCGATTTGTAACTGCAATTGAAAGTACTTTGGCGCGTTAGGAGACAAACTAAGTCTATGATTTATGACCGAAAAAGGTGGTTAAGCACATACATACTTTAATGGATTTCACTACTGATTTGCAAATAGAAATCATAATTGCAAAGAAAATTTGTTATGTTTAAAAAATACTGAATGTACAGTGAACGTCATAAGTTGACAAACTGCAGGGAAATTATTTTCCTTAATTATCGTCACAATTTTACCTAAATTCATTGCCAAAAAACCCCGTAAATTGTTTATGTTGGCCGACTATCTCCAAGCTCAATTTTTCATAGAAAAAAAAAAATATGATTTTAATTGTTATTGTAAAAACGTATAACATAAATAAATGTTTAACTAACATATTTAAATTGATGATGTTTATTTTAGTTAGTGAAGTAACCATATTTAATTGATAAATTAATTATCAGAGTCAACGGGATAAGTGAGACCTACCTCAGTACAATTGATTAAAATAAATTTGGGAATTTTATCGGGACCAACATCATATGCAAATTTGAGTTTTTTAATTCATTTATATTTATGTTTACATCGAAGTAAAGTGAGGATATAGATTGACTTTCAGTAATGGAAATGTATACTCGATTGAATAATCAAATGGTTTCATAGACTATATAATAAATAGAAACTAAGCAAACATGTTACTTATCATCACTAAATTCATTTTGTAGATGTATAGCAGAATAACCACAAGTTTTTTTTCTTCGAATTTGTGAATTTGTAGAACAACTTTTGATTGAAAGCCTTTCATATTAATTTTAGTTTTAGGTTTTCCTTAATAGTCATAAGTTTAAAAATGTATGTGTCAACCAACTCTGGTATTCTTTTTTATAACCAGTTGACGTTTAACTTCTTATCATAACTAAACTCGGTGCATGTAGATATCAGTGATTGTTGTAAAAATGCAAGGTGGCTTAGAAAATACATCACTTCCCCACTCTTTATAATTTAGATATTCTCAACTTCTTTCAAAAAAATCATATTTTGAGTAAAACATTTTCATATCAAATAAATAAATAATAAATATTTGGATTGTTGCTTGGTTGAAGATCCTTAATTAATTTTGTAGGCAATGGGAAATTTTCTATTAGAAAAATTTAGATGACCCTGTTTAAGCATACACAAAACAGAGTGGGACTATCGTACACATTTAAGGTGAAAAGAAGTCAAAACCAAACATACTTTTAATCAGAAATAATTTCTTATTCAGGCTTATTAAGTCCAGTAATTTCAGTTCTTATTGAATGAAATATTTTTATTAATTAATATGAGTCTCTAAAGAAGAGAAAACAAACTGGCGTCTAAATTAACCCTATAATTGGTGATTTGTTTAGTTTTGAAAAATTTTTACGTTCTCAAGATAATTGCAGAAAACCAAGGTATTCGCATGTGACAAAACCATAGGTTGTGCTTGTGGCCAACAATTAAACGCTGATTGGAGGGAAAACTTGGGGGCAAATCACGGCATTCGATACGACTCGTAATTGAAAAATATTTCCATATAAACTCTATTGAAATATTTTTAAACTACGAGTCGTATCGGATGCCGTAATTCGCCCCCTGGATTTTACCCAAACATTATTTAGTATATATTTTTTAAATTTAATTTTACTAACAGTCCCACATGAGATGTTGCATGTGAAATTTTTTCCTTCGAAATATTTATATTGATTTTCTCTACCTTTTTTTTATTAAATTTTAATTTGTGTCGCACGTGACATGTTGCATGTGACAATTTTTTTATCGTGATGTTTATAATGTTTCTCTTGATAATATTTCATCTTATTCTTATGAAATTAGAAATTATGAGTTTCTGACCATTTCGCCGCTTGCGTATGCAGTAATTCTGCCTTTGCTCTTCAAACATTTAAAGTTTGCCTTTAGTTAGGTATTTCCTATCACAATGGACCCAACTGGGTCTCAGAGTAGAGGTGCATTATAGCACCACCCTTCTTAAGCTAAGTCTTTCTACTATTTTTTAGCATTTCGTATTCTTTTCTTATTTTTTAAATCAAAGTTTTCTAATAATATTTCATCTTCCTTGAATTTTCTCTACACCGTTTGCTACTCTCTTTATTTTATTTTTTTTTGGTCATCTAAATTTAAATAATTTAAAAGTATGTATGTATATAAAAAGCTTTTTCTGTAAATTATTTTTTACATTTTGCATTTACGATGTCGCACGTGACTAACTTTATGTAGATACCACGATAACAAAGCTTTATATTCTTTATTTTATTTGTATTAAATATATTTTTATTAAATAAATATTTGATAAGCTTTCTATATATGAGCATATCTTCATTTACTCCAACAACGCTATAACTCAAAATATGGAATTTTTGAATTAGTGATGCAGAATAATTCCTCATATTGTGCAAAAATTTCATACAAAGATTTTGTTTACTCAAGTCTTGTGAGAAAAATAAAATTTTCTTTTGTATTAAGTTGTGTGTAATTTGAAAACTTCAAACTCGTTTTCTGGCAAACTGATTTTTTTGAGTTATGAGGTTGTTGGAGTAAATGACCCATTTGTTGTTCTTTGAAATAAAAACCAAGTGACGTAACGTGAAAAAAGTGGACATTTTTGTGGACATGCTCATATACTTTCAACGCGCTGATAAGAAAATGTTGTTTTTCAGTGTCGCACGTGACATAAAAACATACGATTTTGCAAAGCAAAAACTTACCGTTAGTGTATTGAGAAACATTTCTGAGAGCAATAGTCTTTGGATAATGTTTCTCTTTAAAGAACGTTTATGAAAACAAAATGAGAAAACAAATGTACAAATTAAAAAAATTGCACTTTTGTGACTTTGTATTCGAATATATCAAAATGGGTTGTGTCCAAATGTAAATTTTTTTATGTTAAATAAATCTTATTGTCTCTCGATGAAAATATGATAAAACAAAATGTTTTCAAGAAACTTAATTTTTTTTTGGAGTCGGTGGACCTTTCGGCGGAAATCCCCATATGTATAAAATTCTATGAAATTTTTTTATTACTGCCATAAAGATTTCTTTTTGCCTTTATTTTAATCCTAATTTTGTGAATATTTTTTAGATATTAAAAAATAAATTAAAAGGCTGGGAGCCTGCAGTGACAAACTTATTTAAAAAATAAAAATAAATCATGTTTTGTGAGTTGTCACCATTTTGCCTTAAGTGTGCTATGCTTTAATTTTTTTTTTAAATATGGAACACAAAAATATTTTTTATCGTACTGCCTCGAAACACTTGAGTATTTTGTCTCTAAATTCTCTAAATTCCGGCGCTTTTTGTGCCAAAAATTAAAAAGATAAAACAAATTTAATGCACTACCAAGCCCTCTTTAATAAAACGACAGCAGTGTATGAGGAAAACATAAAAAAGTATGCAATAATGAATTATATAAAAAAAAAATAAAAAACTTTATTGGCTTTTTTCTGTAGACTAAAAAAAAAAATTCATAAACATGTCGCATTTAATTGAAAAATTGCTTAATAAAATCCTGAATAGTTTTAATGTTGACACTTGATTGGTGTAGTTTATTAATATTTTTGTGATATCTTTTTTTATTGAGTTTTAAATAAAATTGAGCAGAAAAAAAACACACATTCAATGTAATATAAAGTATTTAACAGGAGTGAAAAATATAATGAGAAATTAATAATTTTGATGAACATATTCATTAAGGAAAAAGTATAATGCAGATTTGTTTATTAAAGCCTGGGGTCTAATGGTCGCTTTCGATAACGAGCTGATTCGATTACTTTTTTTCAGTTTGGGATTGTGGCATTCGATATTGATCCATATTATTACATTGCTCGATAGAGAATGCCATAATCTCAAACTGAAAAACGTGATCTGATCAACTCGTTGTCGAAAGCGACGATTAGATCCCTGGTACTCACTAGGGATGCCAAAAGGGACTAGGCTTTTTAAAACCCGGTATTCGGGATTTTGAATTTCAAAAAACGGGATCCCGGGACGGATCGGGATTTTTCGGGATTTTATAAACTAAAAAATATTAGATGATCTCATTTATTAGCTTTTAAAATTATAATTTATTATTAATGTAAGTATAAGTATTAAAAAAAAAGTTAAATTCATTACAGAACCAAATTAAACATTTTTAATATATTATTAGTAGGAATAATTTAAAGTAATATGGAAGTAATATTTATATATTCACGCTTATCGGGAACAAAAGGCGAACAGTTTGTTGACGTGAAATATTTCCCGTGAACAAAAAAATGGTGAACAAAATTTGAAAATAGTATACTAACACAATAACAACGCAAAAATTTGCGATCACAATTTTAGGGAAAGGGAACACTTTTCACGTGAACTTTTATTCCCGATAAGGATGATTAAGTCGCATCTCTTTTTTTTTTTTTTTTTTTTAACATAAACACAATTCGCAAAGCGATTAGCTTGTCTGCGAAAAACACCCAGGGTCTATGGTGGGAATCGAACCCACGACCTCCGGACTGAGAGCCTAGCATCGCTACCACTCAGCCACAGGGGCACCTTCTTAAACAAATTAATGCATCTAGGGTGGCAGCCGACAATCGAGATCTTATTTCATTGGAAACATAAGCTGTTGACGAAAAACAACGTTCGCTTGGTACTGCAATTGCGCTATGAAATAAGGCCCAAGGAAATAACGCCCAAATAAGAAATGACATAAGGCCCAATAAAATAAAACCCAAAATAAAAATGAATTGAGGCCCAAGAGCAAATTTATGAAATAACACCCAATATAAATGAAATAGAGCCCAATTAAAAATGAAATAAAGTCCAATTAGAAATTCCTTAATTTTGTTGAGCTTTATTTCATTTTCCTATTCGGCCGTTATTTCCTTGGGCTTTATTTGATAGCGCCAAGCAACACCTCTTTTTGTGGGCCAAAGAAGTTAGTAATTTTTAGTATTTTTGGTTGAGGTGCAACCTTCTCATGTCGTTTTTCTAGCTGAATATCATGGGTATATAAAAATATTTAAAACATTTTATTTCATATATTTATTTGACAAAGTATACTTACTTTAATATGTGTCAAAAGACCTTTGCACTTAGAACCTCCCTAAAGTTTTATATACCTTTTTGCGAAATTTGCTTTTTGCGTGCGCAGTTCCATTATCATCCACTAAGAAAAGAAAAAAAACCAAACCGAGCTTGCGACTTTGTTTTGTGTGGTACAAAATTCATTACTAATAATTTTTTCGCCTACGACTTCTTTTTATAACCAGTAAAAAGCATTTGATTCATGGATACTATGATTAAATTTCAAATATTTAAAATTATTTTTAACTGGGAAGCTCATGTTTGTTTACAAACGTAAACATAGTTGCATTTAATAAAAAAATGGTCAAATTTTTAATGTTACCAAAATCCCGGGATTTCTGCTTAACCCATTACCCGCCGCTGTACTCACTTGAGTACAGCCAAAAAAAGGTGACAATTTTGCATATTTGAAAGTTGTTGTAATTAATTGGCGTTTATAGCTAAATCTGAACCATAGTCTATTGAAATAATGAACAAAAACCTCTCTATATATATTTAGACTGTTGAAAAATTAACTCTTAGTCTGGTGCAAAATTGATGTGACGTGACAAGTATGTATTTTCCGCTTTTTATAAATTTTACTGTGTTGTTAATTTATTTTGTACCTTAATTTCCTAAACTAAAGCATTTTTATTTATAAAATAAGTAGAAACAACTTGCCTCCCACTCATTTTTATAAAGTTATCGTAGTTTAGATATATCTGTACTCAATTGAGTACAGCGGCAGAATCCACATGCGAATTCTGGCAACACTGTTATTTCCCCAGAAATATGTACAAAAGCATAAAATAATAAAGTAAAACGTTGGTCCACTACACAACGACAAAAAATTTATGTCAAAATTCCAAAGGTATTTCAGTCTTATAGTAAACATATGGGAGGAGTGGATGAGCTAGATCAGTCAATCTCGCTGTACAGAATTGTCATTCGAGGTAAGAAATGGTGGTGGGTCTTGTTCACCTACATAATAGATATGGCTATTGCAAACGCTTGGCGGTTATATGTAATGACTCATAATGATGACATGGATCAGCTTTTGTTCCGACGTTACATTGCAAGATACTATTTACGCAAACTAAAGCTCGACTTTCGTCTTCATTGGTCCTAGGGTTGCCACAAGATGGTATAGGGCACTACCCCAAAAAGTTAGAAAATCAACTCAGATGTGTCGTATGACATGCAAGAGTTCGCTGGCAGTGCAAAAAATTTTTGAAAACACTATGTATTAAAAAATCATGTGTTGAAAAATACCACCTGTAAACCGCCGCTGTACTCAATTGAGTACACCCTCCTTACTCCGCCCACTTATTATTTTTTTTAATTTTTCCAAAACTTTATGTTAACTTTGAGCACAATGAAATTAAAAATAAACTTTTTTGTTAATTATCGTCATTGTTTTCATTTTGGCGGTTAATGGGTTAAAAATCCCGGGATTCGGGATTCAGTTTTCTTAGAATAATCCCGGATTTTCGGTATTCGTGATTTCGGTATTGGCATCCGTAGTACTCACTATCCTACACAATCGTGCGACAACCCTGATTCATTTATATTTTTTCGTAAGTCGTACGATTGTGTAGGATAGTAAGTACCAACCGTAAATAATTCAAATATACAATTGTATAAATTTTCTGGCAAATCGTAATTTTATGAAGTAATTAGTCATTGTGATTTTTCTAAATTTTTTCTCATATAAATTTTGTTTAAAAAAAATTTTTTTTTTAATATTTTAAAATAATTTTATTTTGTATTTTTATCCATTCCGTTTTACTTCAAACAATTACTGGCCATTTTAAATGTTCAATTCAAATTCTGGTAGTCACTATTCTATATAACCGTGCGACTTTTAAGAAAATGCAACCCTGATTCATTAATTCATTAGATCAGTGTTGTATTTCTTCGTAAGTCGTACGATTGTGCAGGATAGTAAATACCAGCCTTAAATAATTTAAATATACAATTTTATAAATTTTCAGGCAAATTGCAATCCTATTAGTCCTAATTAGTCTTTGTGATTTTTCTAAATTTTTTCTCATATAAGTTTTGATTAAAAAAAAATTTTTTTTTTCTAAATTTTTTAAAATAATTTTATTTTGTATTTTTATCCATTCCGTTTCACTTCAAACATTATATACCGGCCATTATAAATGTTTAATTCAAATTATGTCATTTTGCACTATGATTTTAGTCACATAATTTCTATGTAATTTCATATTGTGTCTTGTGTGAAAATTTTACTAATTTCAAAATAATAACAAACATTAATTTTATTTCAATTTGTCTTGATAATTCCCACACAGCAAATGAAATGAAATGAAATTATTCGAGCAAACGTTTTGCTTACAAATCATTATAAATTATTTGTTTTTTGTTGTTTTTATCTACATTTAAATTGTTTTTTTTTTTGCAAAATTTTACTATTAGTTGCTATTTACTGTTTGTGTTTTTGTATCACAATCAAAACAATTTAAATGAGTTACAGGAAATGAAAAATTATTGTGGTTTTGCTCATTTTGTTTCTTTTTTATATTGTATCCAATATATTTTTTTTAAATTTAATTGCATATTTTTCTAAGTAAATACATTACAAACATTAAGCTGATATTTCTTTATTTGTTTTATAAAATTGTTGAACGTAGTATGGTAAAGCCATAATTATAAAAATAATACAGCTGCAGGTACATATAAAATTATTTGCATATTGTAGAATAAAATTTATTTATTGCAATAGACATTTTGGCAGCAGAAAATTGATGAATTCATTAAAAACTTATAACAAAGGAAACTCGTTGCTCTAAAAAAATACTTAAATATTAACAGACTTATTTATAAAACTTATTAAGGCTTTTTAAGAAAAATTTTGTATGAAAATTTGTTTTAAAAACCCTTTCTAAAGCCTTAATTATTTTTATAAATAAGACTGCAAGTTTGTTTTCTTATGTTTTTTAAACTGGAAAAAAAAACTAAAGAGATCAATAAAAATATATTTGAAATCTTAAATGTCAAGAGAAAAGCGTTTAAAAAAATAGTTATTTGAAAAAGACAATTATTTTAAAAATACCTATACAATAAATTCTCTATTCGGGCTTAAGTTCAGTAATTTCATTTCTTAATGAATGAAAAATTCACTACAGTTCAACTAAATCTAAAAATGTCTCATACCTACATATACAATTTTATTAAGAATTTTTATGTTGACTTCAAGCTCAGCAGTCTTAAAAATTGAACAACATATCGGCCATTCCACTCAAAACGAACTTGCATAGCAAAAAAAACTGTATTTTATTTTATGTTTATTACTCCGTAATTCAGTAACTTTTAATTTTTTTTATGTACGTGGGTATAGTTTTCACTGGAGTCCACTATCAAAAAAGTGGGCGGGGTCAACCCCGCTAATTTTTTCTTCGATTTTACTGTCTTTTATTTAGCCGATGGCGTATAAAATTTAACACACACGCATTGGCCTCCTTTAATGACACAATATCGAATTTGAGCAAAATGGGTTGAGCCACGCCCACTAAACTTTAATATTATATATCACGGGCTTCTACTAGACCGATTTTTGCAATACGTGGTGCACACTTTGAGCTCTAAAAAATAATTAATCTTGCATTTAAAATAATGGGCGGGGCTACGCCCATTAAAAATTAGTATAACATTTCACGGCTTCTACTTAATTAATTTTTATAAGATCCAGCACACAATCTGAGCTGTAAAAAAGTATCAATTTTACATTTAAAAAAGTGGGCGGAGTGACGCCTATTAAATTTTATTATTTTATTTTATGTGCTTGTACTTAACCAATTTTTAAGAAACTTGGTACACACCTTTACCTCTAAAGAATACTTAATTTCTTGGTAAACAAAAAGTAGGCGGAGTCACGCCCCCAAAAGCGGAGTCACGCCCCTAAACTTGGCAAAGAGTTTGGGCTCTAACAAAGAAATAATTTTGTGCTTAAAGAAGTGGGCGGCGGCGTGCCCGTTAAACCTCAAAATTATATTTCACATGCTTCTGCTTGACCAATTTTTATGAAAATTCGCACACACCTTAAGCTCTGAAAGTGACGCGATGTTGAATTTCAAAAAACTAGGCTGGCACTAATATTTTCACAATTGGGCGTGATAACGCCCTTGAAAAATTTATTGGCACTATAAGTTTAAAAACTAAACTTAAACAAATATTAACTAACCTTAAAAATAAGCGCAAGAGGTTAAAAATAATTTAGATTCAGTTAAATAAAAGGTGTTTATAAATGTCTCTCTCTTCATAATATTTAAGCTTAAGGTATATTTTTGTAAAAATATTTATTCTAATTTTTATTTTTCAATATTTCACCACTCTGTTGTGTGGCTTTTTCAGGAAATGTTCTTTAGGCTAAAAACGTTATGAAATTGAAAAAAAATTTTAAGAAATTTGTTTTACATTTTATTTATCTGAATCTAAACTATTTTAAACTTTTAAGCGCTTAGTTTTAAAGTCGGTTAAATATATTTTAAAAGATTTACGATGTTAATAAAAATCGCCAGCAAAAGATTCTCTGGTCGCTCTACATGGACAAAAATTATACTGTTCGTAATTGTAATATAGCAATTTTACACTTAAAACACCCTATAATATAGTATATTAGTTCAATTGAAAATCTTGTGCAAATGGTATTGCATCGTTGCTTGTGCAAAATGGTATAGTATATTGATACTCACTACTAAGAATTGTTAAGTAGTGAGTTCCAATATACTATACCATTTTGCACATGCAACGATGTAAGACCATCTGCACAAGATTTTGAATTGGGCTATTCTGTAACACTTGTAGGCTCTGGTCCTAATTTAAGAACCAAAATATAAAACTTATTGATTTAACTAAAAATTAGATTGAAGTTGTCTATAATTTTTTCTCTTTTACTTTTGTAAATTGATGTTGTGTAAAATTCAATACAAGTAGGAAAAAGAAATGTGTACAAATTGAAACATCATTCGAAAAACAAAATAGCAACAAAAACTTTTAAAACCAAACCTAAACCACAAAAGTGCATTAAACTCATTTCACCTTTTTTTTTCTTTCTTCACTCACTGTCTAAGAAAAGGAAGGCAAAAAAAAAACAAAAAGAAAACTCCATATGAAACAAATCAATGACGAAATAATGTACATATGCGAGTACTTTATGTATAAATGTACGTGTGTGCATATGAAGTATAATAATGGGTAAGTTGGTGTTTGCAAATAGAAGGGTTGGGCCTTAGAAAGGGAAAAATTTTTAAAAGGGCCTTCATTCAATAATAAATAAATGTTATGTGCTGTTTATTAAAGCACAAAAGAGATCTCAGAATCACAAGATCTAAGATTCCTAAGTTCTCCTTCAATGTTAAATAAATTTAGTAAATTGCGACTCTGACTCGCGCACGAAGGGTTCCGTACGAACACTAGATATGTAATTTAATACAAACTTCATCCTATATAATATATAGTTTTGGCATTTTTTTTCGTTTTTGTGATCTTTTCGGTTTTTTTTGTTTTGGCGGTTTTTGCGTTTTTTCAGTTTTGGCGATTTTTTAAAGTTTTGGCTCTTTTTTTAGTTTTAACACTTTATTTTCATGTTTTGGCGATTTTTTCGGTTTTTGACGTTTTTTTTCATTTTGGCGTTTTTTTTCATTTTGGCGTTTTTTTCATTTTGGCGATTTTTTCGAATTTGGCGATTTATTTTGGTGTTAGAATTTTTTTTTTTATTTTGGCGATTTTTTTTTAGTTTTTGGCAATTTTTTTTTTTTTTTTGGTTTGGCGATTTTATAATTTTCGGTTTTTTTAGTTTTACCGTTTTTGAAAATTTCAAGTTTTTGGCGATTTTTTTAAGTTTTGGCTCCTTGTTTAGTTTTGACACTTTATTTTCTTGTTTTGGCGATTTTTTTCGTTTTTTGGCGTTTTTTCATTTTGGCGATTTTTTTTTATTTTTGGCAATTTTTTTTATTTTTGCGATTTTTTTTATATAACTTTTTTTTAGTTTTGGCGACATTTTCGCGTTTTGGCGATTTTTGGCGTTTTTTTTTATTTTGGCGTTTTTTTATTTTGGCGTTTTTTTCATTTTGGAGATTTTTTCGAATTTGACGATTTATTTTAGTGTTAGAAATTTTTTTTTTTAATTTTGGTGATTTTTTTTTCGTTTTGGCGATTTTTTTTTAATTTTTGGCGATTTTTTCTTTGGTTTGGCGATTTTATAATTTTCGGTTTTTTTAGGTTTACCGTTTTTGAAAATTTCAAGTGTTTGCCTCTTACGGTTTCCAAGATATAGCAAATTGTCAAAATTGCATTACCTGATGGACCACCCTTTAATTTAAATTTTAGTGTTAATTGTTGTAGTCTGTATAAAAATACACTAATTTTACAAATTTCAAGTTTCAATATACAATTGTATGTATATTACATGGGATTTTAACATTTTTCATTGCTCGTTTTAAAACACCCTTTAATTTTTAATTCTCATGTATTTGTTGTTGCAGCGGCCAATGTTCTACATACTGTGTGCAAATTTCAGGTCCGTAGCTCTTACGGTTCCTGAGAAAATACCGTGTGACGGACAGACGGACAGTGTAGCGAAAACAACAGGGTTCCTTTTCACCTTTGGTGTACGGAACCCTAAAAATTATATATATTTCAATAAAACCGAAACCGATGAATGTATTGAAAATTTGTTCCCATCTGAAATACTCGCATTTAAATACGCTCCTGTTACATTTACTTGAATATGTTGAACGCATATTTTTCATGTATTCATCTGTTTTATGTGACAATAGAAGATCATTTCTTTTTGAAAATTTAAAAAAACAAATGATTGTTCATTATAATAAAGATCTCTTTGAATAAAAATACTTTAAAGTAACAAAATTGTTGATTTTATTCTTGCATATTTGTGCATATAACCGTGCATATTTAGAAATTTTTTCGTGCTATTTCTGGCGCATATTTTGATTTTTTTTTGCATATTTTAATTAGCCCTAGTCATAACAAAAAAAAATCAACATTTCGATAAAAATTCGTAAATTCTTTTTTTCTGTTAATCTAGCCCAGTGTACGCAGCTTTTTGAAATATATACTGACGGGCCTCCTTATATTACAAATTTTCTTTTTCTTCAATTCCTGTCCCCTTTTACTTTATTTTATTTAGGGCCTAGTCTGGCCTGACTGAACATGTCTTGCATATAAATTTACTATTTGCTTGAACTCTACTCACTCATGCACATACACATATTGTCATGGTCTAAGATTATGGCTAAGAAAATCTATAACGTTCTTTCTTTTTTATTTCAAAAAAAATATACTTTTTAGAAAAAGAAAAAAAAAATCGTGTTAAAAAAACAAAATATAAAACGACTATATATTAAAACCTTCTACGTGAGCTGCCTGCCTGCCTACACAAATCGCTATTGGTTAAATTTTATTTTGTTTCAATTTTGTTCGCTCAAACTTGTTTGGAATTTTAAATAATTAATAACAAAAAAAAAAATATTTCAAATGCATAATTAAGCAATAAAAATAAATTGAAAAGGAAAATAGAATTGAATAAAATAGAAGTTTATTAAACGGAAGTTAAGGTGAAATAAAAATAATTAAAAGTAACCTGAGAATTTTCTCTATGAAAATTTGTTGATCGTAGTTAATTAAAGTAATTCTTTTTAGAGCTGCGAAAGTCTAAAAATAAAGTACCCTGGAAACGATCAAAATTAAAAAAAAAAATAATTTATAATTTGTGCTTTATGGGGATTTTTTTCTTTTATAATAATAGGCTGTTTCTACAACCGAGACGGTGGGTCGGCTGGAGTAAAAAATCTACATGAAAAGTACTAATTATTTTGAGTGAATTTCATAAAAATGTTCTAGCCGACTAGACTGTCTGACTAGTGGAAACAGACAGTTAGTTTAAATATTTTTAATGCACTCTTTCGCAAAATATATTATTCAACTTATTCAGTAACATATTCAGAGTTTCTTAAAAATATATTTAAAAATAATTTACTATACACAAAATAATTTTCTTATACCAGCCAGCAACTAATTTTACTCGAAAAATTTATTTTTCTTTTTGTCTTTAGCGTAAATAAGAGTTCAAATCGAATTGCTTAATAAATTAGAAAACTAATTTGTTAAATATACAAATGAATTTCTAATAAATGTTTGTCTTAAGTTTTTTATTTTTTTTTTATCTGTGTACATAAATGCAGAACAGCTTTTACATGCCTATTCACAGAAAGTATTGTGACTGAAAAATGGTCATAACTTTAAAATTGTGATGAAAGACTAAAATTTCCGATTCTCAAAACAAAATTCTATCAACATACATTTTTAAATAATAAAGACTAGCCCCCATATTCATAAAATTTTAAACGAATTTGAAATGTATTTTATTTAAAATTTTACATACAAAATTTTCCAAAGCACATTCACCAGGTAGTAGCGGAAACGCAGCTGATCTATTTTTGATGTGTAAACATCTATACGCTAGGGGGTAAAAATCTTTTGACTTTGATTTCTTTGCTGAGATTTCTTTGCATTGTCAAATCGGTGTGAGCTATGTATGAGTGTATTAGTGTTTGAAAGAAGCAATACCAAGCAGAGAAACAAGTCGACCGGCTCGAAGACGACAGTGCGCCGCCGCCGGTTATTTTTCTGTATATTTCCGTAGACCAAAGATGAAAATGAACCGTAAGAGCTACGGACTTGAAATTTGGACACAATATGTAGACATTTGGCCACTACCAAATAACCAAAAAAATCGCCAATATGAAAAAATCGCCTAAATGAAAAAATCGCCTAAATAAAAAAACCCCAAAAACAGAAAAAAATCGCCAAAATTAAAAAAACCCCAAAAAAACTGAAAAAAATCGCCAAAATGAAAAAAACCCAAAAAGAGAAAAAAAACGCCAAAACGAGAAAAAAGCGATAAAACTAAAAAAAATCGTTTAAACTGAAAAAACTTAAAAATGGAAGAAAGCTAGATCAAAAAAAAAAAAAAAAAATGATCAAAACGGAATGTGCGCGAGTCAAAGTCGCACTTTACTGAATTTATTTTAATTGCAATTCGTACACAACAACAAGAACAGCAACAACTAAACGATGAACAACAGGAATTAAAAATTAAAAAGTAAAAGTAAAGGCATTTACCATAGATGAGCACTGCAGTACCACTAAAGTTTCAGTAAAAACAATAAAAAATGTTTAACAAGTAAATTTTTACCGATTACTAAAATTTTTTTCTACAATTTTTATAAATTGCCTAAATGATTTGTTATATGATGAGGTGCATTGAATTTTCAGTAATCAGTAATGCCCGTATTCATAATGAAATTCTACCAAGTGGCTAAATGTTTTTCATACAAAAGTTTCAAAATTTGAATGAAAAAACTTTGCCACTTGCTACAATTTTATTATGATTACGGCCCTACGATTTTACTGGTAATGCAAATTAAATTTTTTAATTTGAATGCAGTACATATACATACATATACTGCAGTGTGCCCATTTACTAACCAAATAAGTTTAATAAAACAAACAAAAACCATTAAATTCATATGTATTTACAATATTGAAAGTTTTGATACTTTTAATTAATTAATTTAAAAAAAGATACTAAAAGCATAAGTACTTCCAACTTAAAAAAAAAAAATCATTACTAGATGTTTACACAGCTCCTCTGTGATCGGACTCACATTGCTTTTTTTTTAAATTATAGTTCATTCGAAGCTTCAAAAATTGTTTACGAAAGAGAAATTAAAAAAAAAATTTTAAAAAATTTTCAATGTGAAAAATATTTTATTAAAAAAATTCTTTTGAAACAAACTTAAAAATGTGAAAAAACTATTAAAAAATTGTGAAAAGTGCCTAAACGTTGCAAATTTTGTTAGTGGTAGCTGCCGTGAAAAATTTTTTTCAAATTTATGTGAATAATTTTCATTATTACTATTTTACAACAAATTCTATTTTTGATATTTTGGATCAACTAAAAGCCATGTTGTTTTTTTTAATGTTGTATTTTTCATTGTTCTTGTAATCCTGATATTACCTGGAAATAAATGTGCCTTGCAAAATTTTCCTAAAATGAATTTCAAATTCGTTTTATTTTTTTTTATGAATATGGGGGTAGGAATTTAGATAATCATAGGAATTATGACAGGCATTTTAAACTAAAATAATTAATATAAAATATTAAAAAAGAGAAAATAATTTAGAAATGGCAGAAGGGATATACATAATATGTACATTTATGCTAATAGCCCATTTTGCGAGTGATTTACAATTTCCACAAACAATCGAAGAGCAAGCAAGCTGTGCTCCTAGATTTTACCCTTACATGTATATTTTTTCCCGCGACTTTGTTCGCACTTAGAAAGAAACTGAGTAGTCTTTAAATTGTATCTAGGCCAATATTATCTAAAACAGACAAAATACCAACAGTGAAAATTTTCGCGATTTATTCTGTTCCGCACTACTTTCTCAATTTTTTCTTTAATATCATTATTCTCCAGACAATAATAAACAAAACAATAAAGGATAGGTCGTCCCGACGTTCACGCGTGCTGCCGTGACCAAGGGAAATATGGATTCATTTTCTGCAGATAATGCATGTAAGGACTAGTCCAAAGAGGAGTAGGAGTACTCCAAAACTACTCCAAATATATGAATAAAGCTGGTCAATTTGACATTGCGATGTCGTAGGGTTGGACCACATGGTCAAACTTTGCATTACATCGGACTAACCCCAAAACTATCCCATATGGAATAGCTATAGACTAAACGAACACTTATCGTGCAGCATTGAATGCTTGTATGAAAACGCTATTGTCCATGACTGCATTACATGGGACCATGATGTAACTAGTCTATTTCACTATATATTGGACCGCGTACTCCAATATTATTTGCAGTGTTTTTATATACATACATACATATATATGTATGTATGTATGTATGTATATTTTTTATTTTTTATTTATTTTCAATATTCAAATGTCATAATTTTTAAAGTCAAAATTTTCATTAACATGTTAACTATAAAATTTGGATTTTTGTGACTATGACTATGACTATGACTCTGTCATAACAAAAGTTGTAACTGACTTGAGACTTTTTCTGTGAATAGGCCTGTTAATGCCATAAAATGTATTTTGGTTTATTATTCTCTTTCAGTTCAAAAATAAAATGTATAAAGGTAAAATAAAATAAAACATTTGTGTAGACATAATAAAATTTAAAAATAAATATCAACTGTGACCTTGATATTTACCTTAGTTTAAAAAAAATAAGATTTTTATATTTTCGTTTCCCTCATTAATGAAACAACATCTATTAATCCCACATAAAATTTCTCTGCCGAATACTACAAGTTCTAAGCACGTGTATATGTATCTCCTAAAATGTCTTGGGTATACTTAAGGAAATCTTAAATTTTAAAGTGACACCAAAGTTCATGCTAGAACATTAAAAATAAAAAAATAAAAAATACATATCCACTATATCTTGTTTTTTATTAAGAGATTGAATATATTTTAATTATTGAAAAAGAATCTGTAGAATGTGTTAATGTGTTTACCATGAGTTTTTATGTAAAATACAACAGACATAATTCAGCTGAAAAGCAAAGTGTGAAAAAAACTTGAAAAAAAAATTGTAATCACACATTTTATTGTTGTTTATAATTTACAATATAATAAATACTTTAAAAACAATAAAATGTTTGGTATATAAATTCGTGCGTGAAGTGAATTCGCCGCTACACAGTATTTTGGGAACAATGAAATTTTGAAATTTTACTTATAAGTTTGCTCGAAGAGTTTGTAGCTTTCCCAATCATTTGTTGCTGGGAAATATCCTCCCATTTTTCATTCATTTCATTTCACATGGCACAGAGATGTAAACCCGGCCTTACATTTTAATTCACAACATTATGTACATAATAGATCTTTTAACACAAAATTGAACTTTCGGCTAACACAAGTGCGTTCTGAGACCTATAGCCGAATTGCAGGACAAATATTTTCGTAGAATATTTCAACTACATATGTACATCCCTGCACCACGCCAAAAATTTTCCCAACACGAAACTGCACAACACGCATGAAATCAAATACAATAACAAAATATCGTTTTTAGGGTTCCGTACACCAAAGGTGAAAAGGAACCCTATTGTTTTCGCTACGCTGTCCGTCTGTCCGTCACACGGTATTTTCTCAGGAACCGTAAGAGCTACGGACCTGAAATTTGGACAGAGTATGTAGAACCTTGGCCGCTACAACAACATACATAATACATAAGAATTAAAAATTGAAGGGTGTTCCAAAACGAGCAACGAAAAATGTTAAAATCCCATGTAATATACATACAATTGTATGAACATATGTATATTGAAACTTGAAATTTGTAAAATTAGTGTATTTTTATACAGACTACAACAATTAACACTAAAATTTAAAAAAATTAAAATTAAAGGGTGGTCCATCAGTTAATGCAATTTTGACAACTTGCTATATCTTGGAAACCGTAAGAGGCAAACACTTGAAATTTTCAAAAACGGTAAAACTAAGAAACCGAAAATTATAAAATCGCCAAACCAAAAATTAAAAAAAAATCGCCAAAACGAAAAAAATCGCCAAAATTAAAAAAAAATTTCTAACACTAAAATAAATCGCCAAATTCGAAAAAATCGCCAAAATGATAAAAAACGCCAAAATGAAAAAAACGCCGAAAATCGAAAAAAATCACCGAAACGCGAAAATGTCGCCAAAACTAAAAAAAAAATTTTAAATAAAAAAAAAATTGCCAAGATGAAAAAACGCCAAAAACCGAAAAAATCGCCAAAACAAGAAAATAAAGTGTCAAAACTAAAAAAAAGAGCCAAAACTTAAAAAAATCGCAAAAAACCGAAAAAACGCAAAAACCGCCAAAACAAAAAAACCGAAAAGACCCCAAAAACTAAAAAAAAAATGCCAAAACTATATATTATATAGGAACCCTTCGTGCGCGAGTCAGAGTCGCACTTTACTGAATTTATTAATTAGTCTTTTTTCTGGGAATTGTTACAATTTAAGTTTAAAATTTTTGGGTTTCAAAAAATTAAAAAAATCGTTTTTGTTTTATTTTATTGTTTCATACGTTATTTATACATTTGCCATCGCAATCAGTGAGAGAAAAATTCTTCCAAACATGGCTTCTGGCTTGATCATTCGTTAAAAATTGGTATTTTTCATCATTTCTGCGAATAGCTTCTTGAATTTTATTTTTCATTTTTCTCCCAAAAATTAATTACCTTTTTTCAAGCGTAAATTTTCAAACACGTGCTAAGTTGGCACTGTCAACAGCTGATACTATATACGAATCTTTAACCTTAAAACTGTCATACCATGGCTGGTGCTTGCGTGTTTGACGATACAAAATAGGCATTACATTTTTTCCTGGAAATTCATGCATACATATTTTGCATGTAAACTCGTTTCGTGTTTTTTGTGTCAATGTTGCTGAACATGATACGAAACGAACACGCTTGAAATCAGATTTTCTGAAACGAACACTACGCGTTGAATCGTGCGTGTTCGTGTCACGAAAAAAAGCACGAGACGCGCCCATCTCTAGTATATGCCTAAAACTCACACGACTTTCTACATTTTCTTTATACACAACAGTGAAACCTTAAAAGAAACGTAAAATGAGTTTCAGATGTAAACTTTTAAAACGCTGTTACAAATATATTTTTATTTTCTTAGTCCCCTCTACAAGAACCAGTCGACAGAAAATTGTTATTTTGTTGTGTGTTCGACAGTATAGTTAAATAAAATTACGTTTACGTTTTTAAGTGTAGTTTTGTCAAAAAATCAAAGAAAATTAATCCATTTATAAAACAACGAAATCATCTGTTAGATACATATACAATTTCATAATTAATTTTTATTACAACAGATGCGGTAGTTGTTTGTTATTTGTATAAAGCTACTAAAGATTTATTAACCTTAACAAGTTTGCCCACAGCTTTTGTTGGTTTTCATGTTTTTTTTTTTTTTTTTAAATTGGATACCGAAATATCTTGTCAAAGCTCTAGTTATCATAGCAATTAACACAAAGTAGCTATAAGGCCCAAGTGTGAGATTTGACTTTTAAAAAAACAAATAATTTGGAAGTTGGATTAGCTATGGCTAAGTAAGAAAGAAGAAGAAGAAACGGTTCAACTTGTAATAAAAATTATGAAAAAAAAAAATTTCATCGAAAATCGGATTTCACACACAGGTGGCAGCCTTTACTAGTTTATCTTCAATTTGTGTGAAATTATAATAAACAATTTTTATACCCTTTACCAAAAAATGGTAAAATGGTATATATAGGTTTGTCATTCCGTTCGTAATTTCTAGAATATTAATAAGCCAGCCATAAAGTATATATATTCTGGATCCTTATGCACAGGGAAGACGAATAAGCGATGTCCGTCTGTCTGCACGTGAAATCGGTTTTCCGAAGCTCCCAGAAAAGTTAGACACTTCGTTCTTGGACTGGTGGGTCAGAAATGGTCGAAATAAGATTGTTATTGAAAATCAGTGAAATGGAGCAGACGTTTTCAGAGCTGGGAGACTTAAACTTCATTTTGCCATGCAAAATAACTACCGAAAACTAGTTTTTAATAATTTTTTATTAAATAAACTTATTTTATACTTCAGTATGAATAAAATTGGTATTTCTAACTAAAAAAAAATTAAAAAAAAAAAAAAAAAAAATTAAAAAGACGTTTACAGGGTTGGGAAACCTTAACTTTTTTTCTTATACAAAAGTAACTTACTAAAACAAATTTTTCCTTTTCTTTATAAATTAAACATATCTTATATTCTTAAAAGAAAGAGATTAGTATAAGAACTCATAACAATCAAAAAGTATGATTTCAGGGTTGGAAAACCCACACTTTTTGTGATATAAAAAATTAGCTACCTAAAATTAATTTTTATTTTTTTTATTACATGAAGTTGTTTTATACTTTAGTACGAATAAAATTGGTATTTCAAATTAAAAATTAACTTTCTAAAATTAAAAAGATGTTTCCAGGGTTGGAAAACTTTAACTTTTTTAATACAAAAGTAACTTACTAAAGCAAATTTTTCCTTTTTCTCTATAAATTAAAGATATCTTATATTCTTAAAAGAAATAGATTGGTGTAAGAAATCAGAAAAATTAAAAAGGATGATTCAAGGGTTGGGAAACTTACTTTTTTGTGATATAAAAAATTAACTACCGAAAACTAATTTTAATTTTTTTTTAAATAAATAAAATTGTTTTATACTTTAGTACGAATGAATTTGGTATTTCAAAATAAAAACAATTGAAACGAAACCTTATTTTTTATACAAAAGTAACTTATTAAAACAAATTTTTTCTTTTTTGCTATAAATTAAACAAAAAATCAAAAAGGATGAGTTCACGGTTGGGACACTTACACTTTTTTGATATATAAAAGTAACTAAGTCTAATTAATTTTTATGTTTTCCTTTATATATATTTATATATATTATATATATTTTACGTTTTGGAAAGAAAAGTTTGGTACAGAAAATTTTAAAAATAAAAACCACAGCTCCAGAGCTGAAAACTATGTTTTTTTTCTGGACATTAAAGTAACTAAATGAAACATTTTTTTTTTTGAATTCCCGTTTTATCCACTTAACACACCTTCTATATTTTTTTAAGAACTACCAAATTGGTATAAGGAATCAGAAAAATCTAAAATGATGATTTTAGGGTTTGAAAATTAATTTTTTTTTGTACATAAAAGTAACTAGGTCAAATTATTTTTTTCTTTTTGTTTATACTTTATGTATGTGCTTATGTATGTATCTCTATACTATATAAAAGCACTTTGGTAAAGGGTATATAAGATTCGGCACAGCCGAATATAGCACTCTTACTTGTTTAATATTTCATGTTGATTATTATTAAAAAATTAAGAAAAATTATGTGTAACGTTGGAATATCTTCCAGTTTGAATTTCTTTTTAATAACACTGTACAACAAAATTTAAACTTTTATGAATTGAGAAGACTTAATATCTGAAAATTCTACCTGCTGTACCGGAGATAATAGGGATATAGGGACGCTTTCTGTGGTCTAATTTATCTATTTATTAAATCCGTAATAATAAGGAATAATGTAAATTTGCTGCTGGTAACAAAGATGCAATTGCTTATTTCACCATATTTTATGAACTAGGGGGAAAAGTAACGAAAACTAGAAATTTGAGAGTTGCTGAAATAACTTCTTCAGAATTTAGAAATATACTCTTACAAACGTTTGGTAAGCAATGAAAATGTCATTCTTTAAAAACGACTTTCCTGAAAGTTTCACCTATTTTATAAGTCCTAGTTTACACTATGCAAGTCTTATTGCTAAGCTGATTAGTTTGTTAGGATAGAGAGAGAGAGAGAGAGAGAGAGAGAGAGAGAGAGAGAGAGATAGAGAGAGAAGAGGGGAAAAGAAAAGCTTATATTCCACTCGTGTGTTTCTTCCTCAAACTAATCAGCCTAGCAATAAGACTTGCATAGTGTAAACTAGGACTAAATAGTGCTCTTCAAAAAAGAAAAAATAAAAACAAAAACTAGTGCCATTTGTTTCACAGTATGTAAACAATCTTTGTAAACATTTAAATTTTAATTAATTTGATGCAAACATCGCCTTAACAGACATTTTGATGCCTTATCTAGAAATGCTGTTTTTCATATCATCCAATCATAATTAAGTTTTGTTTACAACATTTTGTATGTAAATTTCAAAAAAAAAAAAAAAATCATTTCCGTTCTATTTTTTATTTTTCAATTTGTATCCAATTATGCAGTTTGCAAATATTCTCAAACGCATATTGGAAATTTGCGCTGATATAAAAAACAAGAGAAAAAATAAAGTAACTTGCTATAAATTTATTTACGAGTACAAGATTTATTCTGAGACCATATATACATTTATCAAATTAAAATATTATTTTATTTTAAAATACTTTGAGTTCAAATATAGAAAATAAGTATTTCATTATAAAGATAAGAGACTTTTTTTCTAGAAAATGTTAAACAATGCAAATTATTTTTTTATACATGTGTATAAAAAAAAGAAATCGAACAAACGTTCTTGTAAGTAAGAAAAAAATCATTAAAATTTACATTTAAAAAAAAATATAAAGAGGAACAAGACCGTTGACGCCTGTTTTATTTCTTTATTAATAAAAACTTTATAATTCTTTGTTACTTCTCCTTATTCTGAACTATTAAACTGAGGAACAAAGATTTGTTTTAAATAAAAAATAATAATATATAAATAAAATAGTGAGACATTTTTCTTTCTGTTAATAATTTTTTTTTTTTGGAGAAAGTGTTATTGTTATTAAATTCTTGCGGTATATAAAAAAAATTAAGGAATTGTTTCTGCTTTTTAAAACTAATTTATTTCTGTCTAAAATAAAGAATATATTTATTTACCAAAGAACTTATTAGTTTTATTTAATAAGTTTTATATACCAGAAAAAATTTAGGTTTCCCAGGTCTGGAGCAATGATTTTTATTTTTTTTTTAATTTTTTTACCAAACTATTTCTTCCTAAGACAAATTTTATATATAATTTGTAAACAAAATGATAAAATTAATTTGACCTAGTTACTTTTATATACAAAAAAATTAATAAATTGTCCAACCCTGAAATCGTCCTTGTAGATTTTTTTTCTAGTTCTTAAATATATATATAAAATATTTCAAGTGAACACAGAAAAAAAATGAAATAAAAAAATAGTTTATTCAGTTAATTTTATATAAAAAAAATCCAAATTTCCCAGCTCTGGAACTGTGGTTTTTCTTTACCAAACTTTTCTTTCCAAAACATGAAGTATATTTAATATATAAAGAAAAAGAATACAATTAATTACCCCTAGTTACTTTTATATATATTACAAAAAGTGAAATTTTCCAACCCTGGAATCATTCTTTTAGATTTTTAAGATTTATAATACTAATCCGTTACTCTTAAAAATATAAAATATTCTTAATTTATAGGAAAAAAGAAAAAAATAATACTAGTGGTAGTACCAAAAAAAAAACTTCGAACTTTCCAACACTGAAATAATTTTTCAATACTTATTTTATTCTTACTGAAATATAAATAGGCTTATTTAACAAAAAAAAAAAAAAAAAAAGTTTTAGCTACTTACTTTTATATGACAAAAAAAAAGTTTAAACTTTCCAGCTCTGGATGCCTCTGTTTTGATTTTACTGATTTTCAATACCAATCTAATCTATTTCTGATACACAAGCTCAAGATTAAAGTCTCTACCTTTTCTGGGAGCTTTGGAAAACTGATTTCACGGACGGACGGACAGACGGACATCGCTTATTCGTTTCCCAGAATATATATATATATCCTTTATGGGTTGGATATGAATATTGTGGAGATTACACACGTAATGACAAACCTAAATATGCCATTTACCATTTTTGGTGAAGGGTATAACAAGCAAATTATAAAATTAAACATTCTTTTCAAAGTATCAGCTGGTGTATATTTACGACTTCCTAGTACACTTTATTTCTATGTCACTCATAGCGCTTAGTGTTTATAACCGTATACGAAAGAATTTTCATTTAGTTAGTGTTGAAATTAGTTTAAGTATTCCAAGTATTGTGATAGTTTTTTAGGTGTTTAAAAAAATATTGTAAGCTAATAAAAATCATAAAATTAAGAAATGCCGGAACGGAAAATCTCCTGAGTGAAAAAAACGCTTAAATGAAAAATATCAGCATAAATAAAATAAATAAGTCGCTAAATTGCTAAAAATAAAAAAATCACGAAAAATAAAAAGTTTGCCAAAAACCTAAAAAAAAACTTAAAAAATCGCAAAAAACACCGAAAAAAATGCCAAAAGTAAAAAAGTGTCAATACTAAAAAACCGTTAAAAACCAGGAAAATCGCCAAAAAGAAACAAGCGCCGTACGCAACACTTCGTGTGCGAGTCAAAGTCACACTTTACTGAATTCATTTTCGAACACAAGAATATGATGAAGTATTAAATTACTGAACCTTTTGACTCGTTTTACAGCTATGCTATTAGCGGAAATCACCCTTTGTTGCACATCTGCAATTTTAGCAAACATAGCATGATTTTTTGCTACAAAGCGTGAGTGCCTTTTTCCAAATTTAATTTCAGTACAGGCAGTCTTTGTGGCGGCTTTGCAGTCGTGAAATTTTTTAAACGCAGGGGCTTACTTGTTTTTATTTAAAAAAAAATAAATTCAGTAAAGTGCGACTCTGACTCGCGCACGAAGGGTTCCGTACGAACACTAGATATGTAATTTAATACAAACTTCATCCTATATAATATATAGTTTTGGCATTTTTTTTCGTTTTTGGGGTCTTTTCGGTTTTTTTTTGTTTGTTTTGGAAGTTATTGCGTTTTTCGGTTTTGGCGATTTTTTTAGTTTTGACACTTTATTTTCTTGTTGTGGCGATTTTTTCGGTTTTTGGCGTTTTTTCATTTTGGCGATTTTTTTTTATTTTTGGCGATTTTTTTCATTTTTGGGGTTTTTTTTATTTAATTTTTTTTTTAGTTTTGGCGAAATTTTTGCCTTTTGGCGATTTTTTGCGTTTTTTTTTTCATTTTGGCGTTTTTTTTTCATTTTGGCGATTTGTTCGAATTTGGCGATTTATTTTAGTGTTAGAAATTTTTTTTTAATTTTTGCGATTTTTTTCGTTTTGGCGATTTTTTTTAATTTTTGGGGATTTTTTTTTTTTTTTGGTTTGGCGATTTTATAATTTTCGGTTTTTTTAGTTTTACCGTGTTTGAAAATTTCAAGTGTTTGCCTCTTACGGTTTCCAAGATATAGCAAATTATCAAAATTACATAGTCAAAATTGCATTAACTGATAGACCACCCTTTAATTTTAATTTTTCTAAATTTCAGTGTTAATTGTTGTAGTCTGTATAAAAATACACTAATTTTACAAATTTCAAGTTTCAATATACATATGTTCATACAATTGTATGTATATTACATGGGATTTTAACATTTTTCGTTGCTCGTTTTAGAACACCCTTTAATTTTTAATTCTCATGTATTTGTTGTTGTAGTGGCCAAGGTTCTACATACTGTGTCCAAATTTCAGGTCCGTAGCTCTTACGGTTCCTTTTCACCTTTGGTGTACGGAACCCTAAAAAAAAAGCGAAAACACAGCTGTTTTAGCATTGAGAACATTTGCAATTTTCAATATGCAATGGTTTTTGGTTATGTATATTTATTCAAGTGATGCAAATCTCATTTGGATGTACTTTGTTGTTGTGGTCTTGCAGAATATAGCACGTATGCTACATTTGCAATATCTGCAGGACTTGCAAGGGCAGTATGCAACGCAGAGTGATTTCCGCTATTATGTGTTTTGGTATTTTCTATATCGTTGCAACGCCACCGGTGTTAGAAGTGACACAAATTCATATCAGAAAAATCCATTTTGTTGATATGACTGAATCCGTACTGAACATGATCTTAAAGAGTTTTGCCACGAAAGATCACGCTAGGACTTAGTAGTGGGTTAAAACTACGAATTGCAACAAATTTTAATGTAAAATTGTATAGAGGAATTCGTTAACACCCAATTAAATTTTGTCACTTATGCTAACTTCATGTCAATTTTTGCTTATAAAGGGTGTCCCAACAAGAACGCAAGATTTAAATTTTAAATAAAACAAAGATATTTAAAAAAAATTGTGAAACTTTATTATATCGTAAAGTAGACAAAATGAGGTTATGTGTGGAACAACAAATCGGGCAGATGGCCGCCGCGGCTTTGCTGGCACACACGCGATCTTTTAATGAAATTTTCAATGGCCGTTTGCATAAATGCTGCGGTATTTCATTAATGCAGCGTACAATTTCCTCTTTTAAGGCTTGAGTCGTCGTCGGCTTATTCGCGTAAACCATCGACTTCAAAAAAAACCCCAAAGAAAAAAGTCTAATTGTGTTAAATCGCACGATCTAGGCGGCCAGTTCAGGTCTCCAAAACGCGAAATAACACGACCGGGAAATGACTGATGCAGCAATTGAATTGTTTCTCTGGCTGTATTACATGTGGCGCCGTCTTGTTGAAACCACATGCCCTCCACATTCATTTCTTCAATTCTAAGCACGAAAAAACTGGTTATCATTTCACGATACCGAACACCATATTGACTGTTTGCGCTTGACCTGCGTTTGAGCGACATCATCACGTACAGCTGCGACATTTTCGGTCGATCGACCTGGTCGAACGCGCGTTGTTGTCTTTACATCACTAACAGGCCCAGTTGCGGCAAATTTATCCATTAATGTCTTTACAGTTGACTCTTTTGGAGCATTATTGTGACCCCAAATTGATCGCAAATTTGCGAACTGTAGCCGCAAAACTTTCACCATTTTGGTAAAACAATTTCACAATGAGAATGCGTTGTTCATTCGTCTAGCGCTCCATTTTTACTAACCTCGTACCTTCTACTAGCAAACAATAACAATTGTTCAAATGTCAAACAATGACACTTCGAATGGCGCCAAATTTAAATCTTGCGTTCTTGTTGGGACACCCTTTACATAAGGCCGTTATTGTTCTAGGACATGAGCAGCTTTCCGCCCCACTGTGCAGTATTACATTTGCCATGATATGAAATAATTTTTTTTTAATTTTTCTTTAAAAAAGAGTTCATTTGATTACAACTAGCATTCATAGTTGTATTAATGGCATTTTGTTTTGTCCGTATTTGAGTTCATTAATTTCTCTTTTTTTTTCAATAAAGTTTCTTGTAATTTGAAATCATATATTATTTTTAAGATTTTTTTTACATAAAAATCATTTTTCAACGGATACGCTCTGTTTGTAATAAACAATGAAAGCAAATGTGTTTTTTTTTTGTTCTTCTATTTTTTTTAAATTTCATTTTACATTTTATTTTGTAGTTTAGAGTTGATGCTTTTGCAGCGGCTGCTTCTTTGCTTCTATACTTTTTGGTTTTTTATTATTATAGATTTCAATTTGTTTTCTTCATTATTGTTATGGTTCTTCTTTTTTTCTGCAGTTCGTTTTTTTGTGCTCATTTCGCAAAACAAAATGGTTTGATCTTTTGTTGAGTTTAATGGAGTGACCATTAGACTCTCGGTTAAGAAATTAACGCACACACACGCTGCAACATTGTTGATTGCATTACAGCTTACATTATTAGTTGGTTGCAACAACATAAGCAAACTACATACATATGTACGTACGTACGAGTAGTAACCAATTGATAGTAAAGTGGACAACATCACTTTTAGTTGTATGACTTTTTTTCATCTCCTTATTTTACAGTAAATAATGTGGACACAAAAGAAAATTTATACATATAAAACGTTTGATATTGGTTAAATGCATTTGGGCTTTTAAATTTAGAAAGCAGGGGTGTGAGAAAAATTGTTTTAGAAGAAGAGAAAGGATGCAGAACGTAGAACTGGCAGGTTTAATAAAAATTAATGATTCACTGAAATTAAAAATATCAAAAAAAAAAAAAAAAAAACGTGGCAATGTCAAGTTTGGCTATACCAGGGCTCAAATCGTCACATCCGCGATCGTATCGGCAATCGTACGAAAACAAATTAATTGATACGTCAATCGCATAAACTGAATGGAATTTCAGTACGTTCACGTATGTAATAATCCGAAAATTGTGTTTTTACGTGACGAGTTGTACGTTCACGGATGTGACGATTCGACACCATATCTAAGTTTTGTTCAAGATATTTTAGAAAATGTTGCAAAGCATAAATTTTTAGTATAATTAGTAGATAAATATTTGTGTAGATCTTTGTGCCAAATAACCAGGGAAATCGCAAATATGCTGAGATAAGATATATATTGGTTTCAGATCTTTTAATGAATTTTGGCATCGATTTGTTAGCGCATATTTTTGCATATTTTACCCTTTAAAGCATGTTTTTGCATATTTCAGTCTACACGCATATTTTTAGCATTTTTCGAATTTTGAGAGCATATTTGATGCTTTTAGGGCATATTTTGCTACTGTATATAGTTTTTTTTTTATTTTAATATGCCACAAGCCATTTATCTGTTGTTCAATTTATTTTATTTTTTTTTCACCAAATAAATATCATTTTCAATGATATATACATATAAATTATACATTTTTATAATTTTTTGCCCCCCTTATTACGGACGTTAGTTTCAATAAAAATTTGGTTTTGCTATTTGTGCCGGACTCTGCCCCTATTACATCAATAGACGTTGAAGAAATATTTTCAGTGTATAAAATTTTATTAAAATGTGACAAGCAGCAATTTTTAATTGAAAATATATGTAGGTCAATATTTTATTGTTTATTCCAATAAAAATTATAAATACAACGCTTGTCATATTTATCAAAAATATAGTTCCAAAATTTTAATTCTAATATCGTAATCTTTTTTGAAGTTGAAGTTAAATTTTTACGGTCGTATACCATGATATAAATATAGAAGGTAATGGGTGTTTTTTATTGAGGTATAGAACTTTAAGTTGGCATCACTTTTTTAACTGGCGGCCATTTTGTCAGCTGTCAAGTGATTAATATTTAGTTTGGTTTGCCATTTTATCATGAACAGGTTGACAAAAGAACAACGCTTGCAAATCGTGCAAATTTATTTCGAAAATAATGGTTCAGTTCGCGAAGTTTACCGCAAGCTCCGTCCATTTTATGGTCGACATAATCGTCCATCAGAGCAATTAATTCGGTTAACCATGGATCGTTTTCGCACTACGTTTACTCTATGTGATAATGCGCATCCGCAGAGACGTCGAACAGTGCGCACCGAAGAAACAATTGCCGCTGTAGAGCAAAGTGTTGAAGAGGACCCGAATGAATCGATTCGTCACCGTGCACAGCAATTGGAGCTTTGTCCATCAACTTTATGGAAGATTTTGCGCAAAGATCTTGGCTTGCGACCTTACAAGATCCAGCTTGTGCAAGAATTAAAGCCGCGAGACCATGCAATGCGTCGTGATTTTGGTGTATGGGCCGAAAATGAGATTGATCTCGATGCTGATTTTCATCGCAAAATTTTGTTCAGTGATGAGGCTCATTTTTGATTGAATGGCTACGTCAACAAGCAAAATTGCCGCATTTGGAGTGAAGAGAATCCACATGAGACCCTTGAGACGCCATTACATCCACAAAAACTGACTGTTTGGTGTGCTCTATGGGCTGGTGGAGTCATTGGGCTATACTTCTTCCGAAATAATGCTGGATAGTCAGTTACCGTTAATGGAGACCGGTATAGAGCCATGATAACCGACTATTTTGTTCCCGAATTGGATGGCATGAATGTGGATGAGTTGTGGTTCCAACAAGACGGCGCTACATGCCACACAGCGCACGTCACAATCGATTTATTGAAGGAAACATTCGATGAGCGCATAATTTCGCGGAATGGACCTGTCAATTGGCCACCAAGATCGTGTGATTTGACACCATTGGATTATTTTCTTTGGGGATATGTGAAGTCGCTCGTCTACGCCAACAAACCAGAAACGTTAGGGGACTTGGAAGCCAACATTCGTGGCGTTATTGCCAACATACGGCCCCATATGCTCGAAAAAGTGGTTGAAAATTGGACCTGTAGAATTGGCTTTATTCGAGCCAGCCGCGGCGGCCACATGCCCAAAATCATATTTAAACATTAATGGCATAAAATTGTCCTTCCAATAAAGCCAAATTGATGGACATTAAAACGATTTTCTTGTGTTTTATTTCAATTCGAAGCTCTATACCTCTAAAAAAAACACCCTTTACTTCCATTCTCTCTTTGTTTTTAAAAATAAGTATTTTTGAAGTTTGTTTTTTGAGAGAAATAAAGAAAAATGTTCCCATATAGTAAAACATGTAAGTCTTCCCCTAGAAATTTTTTACAAAAATGTGTAATTATCTTAACAAAAAATTTGGGAATAAATTAAATTATATACATAAATACAAATCTGTTAAGTTTAAAAAGTGATTATGTAATAACTTATCTCATATTTTTAAGTTTTCTGCTTAATGCAAATCTTTTAACTATATTTTCATCTAAGTTTGGCGTTGCGAAACCAAATTTATTGAAGTTTTTGATAAGTTGACACGGAATTTTCATTAAGTTTAACAAATATTGATTGATATTGTATTCTGTTTAATTTACATAACATGTTTCTTGTTGATTGTAACATCATTTTCTAAAAAAAATTGGTTTAATAACCGGTCAGATCTTTTGGAAAGTCTATTTCACAGATCTTATAGGCTCTGAGCCACTGTTGTCGAACTCCAGGAAATGAAAGGAATTTAAAAAGTGATGCGCTCTTATTTCTTTACTTATGTCCTAATTTAGTAAGAAGATTTAGAACGCTTTTTTTTTGAAAATAATTTTCTTGCTTTTGTATTCTCTAAAATATTTTCTTCAAAAATGGTTGTTGTCTTTCATAACGAAAAATTAAAATATTATTACCATGTTTTTAAAACATAAAAATAAAATTAAATTATTATACAAAAGTTTGAAAAATATATGAAAAAATATGTGTTGGATATAATGTTTAGAACAAAATCATAAAGCAAATACACGAACCTTCTAGCATAGACAATAAATAATGTTTTAAAGAATCATAACTGATGCTTTTTTCGTCCATAGACGAGACGATACAATCGTCGAACAGAATTTGAGCATTAATTGTTTAATTTATACATTCTGTATTTTATAAAAACAATTTCGAAATAATTTTTGAATAAAATTTTCAAACAGAAAATAGAGGGGAAATATTAAATTAATACGGTAGCACGATTTTACCGGAAACTTCAAAATACTTATACTTGTCAGATGGTGAATGTCAAGAAAAAATGAGAGAATGGAAGTACCTTCTATATTTATATCATGGTCGTATACAATAAAAATTTATTTGTATTATTTGCTTTAGTCAAAATTTGTATGATAATTTTGTTTTAATAAAATTCAAACCCAAATTATTTCTTTAATATGGAAGTTATTCTTTGTTAATTTTTTTCTTGTTTGCTTTTTTTTTGGTTTGTTTTATTTTTATCTTATTTATATGCACATATTGATGAATTAAAAATATATTTTCATTTACAAATAAGCCAATTCATGTTATTTTTAAGTGCATATTTTCAAGTTTTTAATGGATATTGAATGCGCATAAAATACTTTTTTTAGAGCATATTTCTGGTTTCCCTGCTAATAACTCTCTTTTTTGTAAATATCAGGAGAAACATAGAGTTCTCCTGTTCCGCAATGACCAATTGTTTTCCTTAAAGAGTGCATTTTTTTAATTAAGTATTATAAGTATTAGTTATAAATCTTAAGTTTATCCAAGTGGTATAATTTCATTAATCATATCTCGGGCCATGTTATGCATCATGAATTGTTGAGTGTAAACCTAGTCCCCATTACTAGATTTTGCCTCCGAAATAATACCCATTAATTTTACTAGTAGTGTTAAATGATAAACAGTAAAAATTGGCTTTGTTAATATTTTTAGTTTTTGTCTCGGCTACTTAAATTAAAATTTATCTCACACGCATAAATTCTTGACTTAAATAAATTTTCACATAATAACGCACATTAGAGGACTGCGTAAATAACCTTGAAATATAAATTATTCTCGTTTTTTTTAATGTTTTGTCACGAAGTATTTTCTTCTTTACTTCTATACCTGCAATAACTGAAACAAATTTGTTGCCAACAGTGTTGTTTAGCGTTTGTTTTGAAAGATTTCGCTGAAGTAAAGCATTTAAAAAATCCCTCATGTTTTAAAAGTACTCTTGCAGGGGTATAATGCACATGACATTTGTTTTTTCCCTTGGCCTTATATTTCGAAAAGAAGGTGCACAACTGATGCTAGTCACACAGCAGCGTTTTACAAATGCAGTTTTATCCCTTTATGGCGGAAAAACCATATTTGCTGGTTTGAATGACTCTACTTTCCAATTTTTTTTTATATAATTAAAAAAAAATTTTTTAAAAAATACAGCAAGTTGCGTTGTTAAAAGACTCAGTCCATGGTCCATTTTATATAATTTTTTTTTGTTCTAGAGCCATCACAGAAAAATCAATTTAACCAATCAACATCTTTAAAAAAGTCAATTAAAGATTTAATTGTTTTAATTAAACTGTTCAAATGCTTAAATTTTTAAAGAAAACATTAATTGATTCAATTCAATTTTTAATTAAACTTTTAATCAAACAAACTTTTAAATAAATCCAATCTAATCTAATTTCTTAGTCTTGGCGCTGTTTTTTTAAACCGACTTCCAAAAAAAGAGGAGGTTAACAATTCGTTTCTAGTTTTTTTTTTGTGTTATTTCATAACTCGGTACATTTTAGACCGATTATAAACATTCTTTTTTGTTCGAGAGGGCATAGCTTCCCATTGGTCCCATTGTAAAAAAGTGGGCGGAGGCATGCCCGCAAATTTTTAAAATTAAATTTTATGATATTATATCTATTTGATTGCTGCGAAATAAATAAAACAGATTTGGGCGGGGTTGCGCCCATTAAAATTTATTATAATATTTCGCACGGTTTTATATAACCAATTTTTACGAAACTAACAACACACCTTGAGCTCTCAAATAGACATGGAGGATTGCATTTAAAAAAATGGGCGGAGTCACGCCCATTAAAATTTAATATGTTATTTTAAGTGGTTCTACTTTACCCATTTTTAAAAAGACTTAGCACTCACCCTGAGTGCAGAAAAACACACAATCTTGCATTTAGAAAATGGGCATAAGCACGCCCATTAAAATTTAATATATATTGCACGTACTTCTTCTTATCTTTTTCTATCAGATTTTTGTAATGAAGTCGGTTTTTTTTGCAAAAGGAATTATCAGTGTTTTTTCGGTTTTTGGCGTTTTTTTAATATTGGAGTTTTTTACTTTTTGGCGATTTTTTAGTTTTGGCGATTTTTCGGTTTTCAATGATTTATTTCATTTCTAAAGATTTCTTTAGTTATAGCATTTTTTCGTTTTGGCTACTTTTTTTTCGATTGCTTTTTAGTTTTGGCACTTTTTTCTTTCTGGCGTTTTTTTTTTAATTTTTAATTTTTCAATTTTAGCGTTTCTGAACATTTTAAGAGTTTGCCTCTTACGGTTTTCAAGATACAGCAAGTTGTCAAAAATTACATTAACTGAATTTAATTTCTCGTTTTAGAACACCCTTTAATTTTTAACTGTCATGTACTTGTGTTTTAGCGGTTAAACTTTTACATATTGTGTGAAAATTCGAGGTCCGTAGATTTTACGGATCGGAGAGACGAACAAACACAAACAGACGGTCTTCGTAGCGAAAACAATAGGCTTCCTTTTCAACTTTGGTGTACGGAATTCTAAAAAAGTATTGCTATGCTGCTAAAAGATAAATTTAAATTGTCCCTTCTTATCCTTGTTACCTGTATTTTTACTACAACTCTGATATATACGAATAGTTAAAAAAAAAAAATAATAAACATTTGTCGGCGTTTTAGATTCAGTTTAAAGACAAAAAAAAAATAAGTAGTGTGATGGTGTCGTTGTTGATTATTCTTACAAAACTTGCTAATGGCTACTGATAGTCACTTCGTCGTCTTTGTGTACGTCGCGTCGCCATTGCCACCATCATCATTCTGAGCGTTCACATCCTAGCAGTTTCGGTCACCATCATCATCATCATGATCATCGTCATCAGCGCCACCAAGAGGAGAGTGAATGTTTTACTTATTTACGATCAAATGTTTAATATTTTATATTACTTTTTTTTCATTAAGTAATTTTCTATACAAACGCCAAATGCTTGCTGCAGCTGCTTTCTGTTGCATTAATGATCAAATGTAAGCAATATTAGGAAAAAAACAGAGCTTTACAGCCATCAACACATCAAACATACTAAATACAAACCAAAGCAGTTCCAGAAAGAAAAAGGTTCTGGCTGGTTGCTTTTAATCTTTCACTTGGAAAGTAAACTTTTCTTTGGCGTGGTGTCTCCGTTTTACCTCCTTTTGCTTACATTTGTCAGCCAAACGGCCATCGAGAGAGACAGACAGATAGACAGACACACCGGCATTGATGTAGCCTGTGGTTTATGCCGCCTTAACATATGTTGGGTGTTATTATCTTTTCTATTAAGTTAAGCAAAAAAAAAAAAACGCATAACAAAATATTTTTGCATCAAAGAAAAGCCTAGAAAAAAAAAGAATGTAAAAATATTAAGATTAGAATTTTAATAGAAATTACATATAAGTATGTATAAAAAAATCTCTCTTATACATATGCCATCTTTAAATAAAGATTAAATCTAGGCAAAGAAATTCAAAAGAATGCAAATAAATAAATGGCTGTTTTATAATACGAATATAAACCCGGATGAGGAGCAGCGTAATAAAATGGACTTTAATTAAAAAATGCACATTTTAAACTAATTTTTAGTGTGTATAACTAAATATAAATAGCAGGCAATCAACGTTAAATAAATTTATTTATTAATTCCTTTAGATGTAGAAACTCACATTTAAGTTTTACCGTCTATTGTAAAAACACTTGTTTTAAAAATTTCTAGTGGTTTGCGCGCACGTTCTTTATAAATTACATCACATTCCTTAAGTTTTTTTGTTATATGTTCATGTTAGAAAAAGCTCATTTGTGCTTAAAAAAAAATATGACAAACAAAAAATATTATGTCTTTTGGTTTCAAATGGCAGCACATGTTCATATCAGAGAGGACAGAGTGACCACTAACGCTCAGGCACGCTTAAAATATATATATATATATATAGAATATAGAATATATATATATATATATATATATATATATATATATATATATATATATATATATATATATATATCGTAGATTGCAAAATATATTTCAAATCATTTTAATCACGAAATAGTTAGGCCGTCACGCTCATGCGGTTTCACTCACGCTTTCTTATGCTTATGTAATTAAAAAAAGCTTGTCACTATCACACAAATCACGTGACTGCTGGCCATCTCTGGTTCGTAAACAACACACTTGGCTCAAAAACTTAAACCCCTACAACATTTTTTTGTTCGCTCTCGTTTCAAATGCTTCATACGGTTTTATTTCATTTATTTAAAATAGTTGTTGTTGTTGTTGCTGTTTTTGCTGTTGTTGCTGTTGTTTTGTTTTTTGTGGACACATGTTGCATTCGCCTTTGTATTTAATACTTGTACTTGTTCCATAAACACTTGTCTATTGGCTGACGTTTTGAATGATTGTCTGGTTTTTGCGCAAATATTTACACTAAGAGAAATTGTTGGCCTTAAAGAGAAATTGTACTAGTCCCAACTTTTTGTACTTTTAAGGCAGTATTGTCAAAAATAAAACTATAGTTGTATGTGTGAGAAAATCTCTCTCATTCGTCTCTGAAGTACATAGAAAAAAATATATTTTTGCAACAAATGCATTTTATGAAGCAGCTCAAAATATATAAAAAGGAGTCTATATGATAGAAAACTAAAAAATAAGGAATAAAAATTAAATAAAAAATTTGGGGGCGGGCCATATTTTCCGAGTTACGGGGCTGTGAACTTTTCATAGGAGACTCTGAAGAATTTCTAAAAATAAATTTTTAAATAGCTTATCTGATAGAAACTTGAAAAATAAGAAGAAAAAATTGAAAGAAAAAATTGGCTGCGACCAACATTTCCCGAATTATTGGTCTTTTAAGTTTTGATTTTAAATACAATTTAGTGAAGCTGCTCCAAAAAATCAAAATGTCTTTTCAATATATATTCATTTCTTTCCTTAAAAGTTTTGTAACATAAAATACATTGAATGTCGCAAAAAGCATTACAGATTATAGCATATTTTTCGCATACCACTTTTTTCTTTCACTGTATCTATAAAGAATTTAATAAACTCGCTACGCATATGTTATCGTCGCTGTTTCATTGACGACTAAATGGAAGAGAATAAGAATGCGTGTGATTTTAGTTTTACCCCTTTTAGACAAGCAAAGTTTACTTTGCAAAGTCTTAATTCAGCTGTTTGAAAGACATAGTCATGAATACTCTCTCTCTCTCTCTGTCTTTCTCCCAGCTGAATTAAGACTTTGCAAAGTAATCTTTCCGTTTGTAAAAGGGGTATTTGCACAATTGTGCCATGAAACTGACATCATTGTTTTAAGGCAATAAAACGGACGAAAATTGTACTCTTTTGTATCCCTTTAATCATCGAAAGTAACAAGCAAATAAATTATATCTAAATGAAATTGTAGTTCTTCTAAAAAAAATTGCAAATGGACTTTAGCGCTTCTTTAAAATTTAATGGGTTAGAGGGCTAGAATTTGATCCTTTTTTTTAGTACTTTTTTACAAACAATTTTTTCATATGGTATAAAAATGTTTATTATAAAACGCGTCTACTATTAATAAAGAATTCGACTTATCGCGCACTTCATTTGATACAAAAACAAATTTTTAAAATTTGCCAATTACGCATACTTCGCTACTTTTTCACACATAACGGTTCCTGGACTAATTTTCCTTGCCAAAAAATATACTTTTTTTTAAGATATAAGCAAAATGCTATTATTTTATTAAAAAATCCTTTCTAACTTTAAGTACATTTATTTGACAAAAAGCACAGTAAAGTTACCACAAACTACAGTATGATTAACCATTTTAAATATAACTGATTTAAAACATTCGTAATTTAGCGAACATTTATGTAAACTAAAACTGACTTTTTAATACATTTTTTTATTGATTGCTATAGTCAAAAAATTTTTTTTTAATATATAGTAAAGTTACCGGGAAACATAGTACCTTTTAGCCGATTTATTTGTAACAACTGCAGCAAATGTTCAGCGATTATACCAGCCACTATTCCTAATATAGAGGCTCAGGTTTTTCCGCCCGATTTCCGATAACTCGGATAAGCTTCCGAAGGTTATTCTGCCAAGTATGTGCAAACGGAGATCCTCCAGAGTGGGACAAGTACACAGGAGGTGCAGAATACTTTCTTCCTCTTCCTCGTCGTTGCAACTGTAGCAGTAATAATTATACGGAAAATTCATACACTTAGCATGGGTTCCGAAGGTACAGCGACCGGTCAGCGTGGCCATAATGTTTGTCAAGTGCTTCCTATTGAAGTTCATGAGATTTTTCGTTCTGTTTTGAGCTAGTTCAAGAAAGGTAACATCGAAACGTCTCCAGCAGGATGAGAGTGGGAGACCACAAATATTGTCGATATCGGCCTCCTTAGTAGGGTTTCCCTCTTTCCAGTTCATCCGAAACTATGTTTCCTGAAATAGTTCCGTGACCGTGAGATATTTGAGTGTTGCGCAAGTCCATCCAGCTCTTTACGACATTCTTGGACAAGAAAGGATGTGGTATACACACCTATAATGGCTAACTGCAGCAATGGGTAACTTGAATAATTTTTGCTGGTTGGTTGGTTGTTATCTAGTGGTCTGTCTGACTTTAAGGGCATTTAGAAATTATACACTGAAAGGAAAACCTTCATTCAGACAATGAAATTCTTCATTGTATTAATGAAATGTTTCATTAAAAGTCAGCTAATGAAACCCTTCATTGGATCAATGAAGAATAATGATTCATTGTATATATGAAGTTAATTTTGGCGGCTATGTCATAAATAGAATGAAACTATTTCATTAGCTCAATGAAACTTTTTCATGAATACAATGTAGTTGTTTCATTGATTTAATAAAGTTTTTACATACTATAAATGAAGTTTATTCATTACCATAAAGAAAATTTCATAAATATACTGAAATATAATCCGTTCGAAACCACCTACTTAATAAAAGATATATAGATTTTTTTTAAATTTAATTTAATATATACAAATACATATGTACTTAATATATGCACATGTGTATGTATTTATTAACGTAAAACATTTAAAATTTAAGGAACTCATCAGTAGAGTTTAACCCAAATAATGCTTAATAGTGTTTTCACACTGACATGGTTTTAATAAAAGTTGGTTTTAACGTTAAAACCAACTGTTAAAACCTGGTTTTACCATACAAATTGTTTTTGTTAAAACCAAATTAAAACCATTTTTGAATTGGTTTTAAGTTGGTTTTATGAAATGCAACCTTGTTTTCGCTGTGATAAATTCAGTGCCGCCAAGTTGAAACGACCGACATTAGCTCTTAATGTTTATGCCAGTGAATAACAATAGATGGCGCATGAAAGATTTTCAACTTAAAAATGGATGCAGCAGCAACAATAATCAAAAAATTATGGGAAAAAGAGTTTTTTTGGAAGGAAAACAAAGAAAATATTTGCGTTGAACTCTGGAAAGTGAAAATAGACAATAGTACTGACATTCATCTGCCTATAAAAAAGATTTATCTCATAATGTATTTGTGCATTTTTATATATAATAACTTTATTTCCAAGCACTTCTTCATTCTGTATAAGAAGTTCCATAATTTAAAAAAATCTTATTTACAAAATATAAAATAATTTCCATTTTAGAGCGCATTGTGAAATATCTCAGTTTTTCATACAAAGAAAAACAGTTGAATAGTATGTCCAACAAGTGTTATTAAAAAGCAGAAAACATGCAACAACAAATACACGCATTTCTGCAGAAGATTTATTTTATTTTGAGCAAAGTTATTAGACAGCCTGTGAGTTAAAACCTGAATTTAACAAACTTGTAGTGTGAATGCAAAATCAGCTGTTTATGGTTTTAGCGTTAAAACCAGGTTTTAACTTTCAGTGTGAAAACACTATAAGTAAGCCGAAAAACTTGAATGTTTATAATAAAACTCTTAATATGTTGTTGAGAATCACAATACACAAACATAAGTTTAAAATAATCAAACAAAAATCTTAACAAGATAAGATGTTTTACACAACCTTCTTGCGTTTGTATATAGGTGACGGTCGCGAGTGGATAAAAAAAAGAGAAAGAGAGAGATATCTGCTATACAATGAAGACTATTACATTGTGTAAATGAACTGATTTCATAGCATTTATGATGACCATACTGCTTTGAAATTAAAAGGGATTAGAAAAATAAGAAATAGATATTATTTTTTAACAAAATAACTTTTGATTTATTTATGTTTGACAAACTGTATACATTAAGTAGATAAAATTTTTCGAACTTACTAATATTTGCCCCAATTTTGCTAAAAAGAAAATTCGCTTAAACAATGTAACGATTTTCATTAATACAATGAACTCTGAAGAACACATGAAGAGCAGAGATGGAAAGATTTCATGCATACAATGAAATTGTTCATTGTATTAATGAAAAGTTTCATTAATATAATGCAGAACATTTAATGAAACCGTTTCATTCTCTGAATGAATGATTTTCCTTTCAGTGTATGTGCTTGTCCTGCACCTTCGACTTTAGTGAGGTTTACAAAAAAAAAAAAAAAAAAAAAAAAAAAAAAAAAAAAAATTAACAACGAGTATTAGTGTTATATATTTTACAAAATTTTTACTTTTATTTTCATCATATCTCATATTTAATTATTTTATTAATTATTAAATGTGATCTTGAATCTTCATGAAATTATCACATGATGTAGCGCAAAGTGACTGTCGCTTTTTACTTATCTGACATAAATTTAATTATACTTGCTTTTTCTTTTTTGTAATTTAAGGTTTCCTGTGTCAGCTGTTAAGTAACTCTCTTAACACAATTTACACAAGACAAGTGCTTGTCTATGTCTAAATACTCTTTGCGCTTGCCTTTTTTTCTCGTTTTTTTTTTTTTTGTTATTTAAGTGTTTGTTCTTTTTGTATTTATTATTGTTGTAACTTTTTTATAGCGCTTTTCGGCTAATACAACAACAACAACAACAAAAACAACTCATTCTACACACATAACTTTCATAAAAACGAGCGCGAAAAAAAGTACACTTAAAAGCAAAAATTAACATACAAGCTGTAGAACAAGTTTATTTTTATATTTATTTATTTTTTGTTCTTTTTTTTTTTTTGTAATGCATTCATATGTACTCGGTTTTTGGTTTCTAATGAATTTATTTAAATTAACTCAAATATTTATTGCACAATACACACGTACTCCAGCCAAAAAAAAAAAAATTAAAATAAAAAAGAAATATTAATAAATAACAAAAATCTCCTTCAAAAACATGTGTGTGTGTTCAGTCACAGATTAAATAAAAGGAGAAAAAAAATTTAAAAATATCTGTTTGAAAAATTAGTTTTTTTTTTCGTTTTATTTTGAAAACAAGTCTTAATTACCTTGTTTTATTATGACTTTACATTCTTGCCTGGGATTTTTTACAATTTATTTATCTTTTAGTTTTATTTCAATTTTTGTTTCATTATTAATGAGCATGACGCATGTAAGTTAAACAATTTAAATAAAATATACTACGTACTTTAACTATAAATAGTTCAGGTAATTGGAGTTGATTACTCGAAATCTCTTGGGTGTTTATTTGAAAAAATATGACAACAGTGCTTGTGAAGATGTCCTAACAATAAATAAATAATACATAAGAAACTTATGCCCTAATTCTCTTCGACGATTGTATCGTCTTGTCTATGGACGAAAAAACGCAGCAGTTGTGATTCTTTAAAACAATTATTATTTATTGTCTAGGCTAGAAGGTTCGTGTATTTGCTTTGTGATTTTGTTTCAAACATTATTTTCAACACATACTTTTTCATATATTTTTCAAACTATTGTATAATAATTTAAATTAATTTTTATGTTTTAAAAACATGGCAATAAAATTTTTATTTTTCATTATCAAAGACAACAACCATATTTGAAGAAAATAATTTAGAGAAGTCAAAAGTATTTTCAAACAAAAACGTCTAAAATCCTCTTACTGAATTAGGGCATTAATAAAAAAAATACAAATCTTATTTTATTGTTGTTTTAAATACAAGTTGCTGGTCGAACGTTTACTGACGACATCTAAAATATTTTTGTAGTAGTTGAAATTTACAAAAAAGTTTGAAAAAAAGTATTTTTAGTCCCACAGTGGATGACTGCACATAGAAAAATCTATTCGTAATTTATAATTTATTCCGCATTTAAAGAGAATAAGATATATATGTATATTAAAGACCTGAAAATTGTGTGTTTGTATAATTCTCGTATTATATTTTTACTAGTTGTCAATCAACTAAATAAATGACGTGCGTTATTTTTATTTATTTTTTATTTTAAATATAAGTTAGCTTTTGATTTATATGTATATGTATATTCATCATATCATTTATTAAAATTAATATATTTTATATTTCTTTTTTGTTATTTTCAGGTGAGTTATTGAGATTATTCGAAAAATTTCGTACTAACTGGAGGTAAATAATTATATTTATAGCAATTCATACAATCAATCATATATTCTTTAATTTTTATAAATCTTGTATGTACATACATAATGAATAAATACATATATTTAACTTACACTAATTATTCTTAAACCACGAACGCTCCGCTTCAACTCGAGGATTTTTGTTAAATAAAATTTTCCAAAATTTTTTTTCGAATGAATTTTAGACCAGGCTTATGCTGAGTACACATATGGTATTTCTTGTGTATTCATTTTGTGGCGTCATTATCAAAATGTGTGCACCACCGTTCACATTATGTTTTTTATATGGAAGACAATACCACACAACGAAATATATTGGAAATGACAAACGTTGCTACCAGTACACACTACTGCAATGTCGCAAAATGTCATAGTATGTACTCTTCATAAGATCTAAGCCGATTGAACTTGAAAAACAACGTCGAATGCCAAAAATTTTCATATCAATCGGTTGAATAGTTCGGGAGATATCGTTTCATAATCACCAAAAAAAGCTTCTTTATTTATCCACCCGTTATTCGGATATTAGTTAGTTAGTGATCGTACAGTTTTATGTTTATAAATATATGTAAAAAAAACTTGAACGAACTTAATTTTTGGATTAAAATCTATTATTGATGATCGCATATAATCGATTTTCATCAAAAAACGAAGTTCAAAATATATGTGGCCTAAGCTTATTTGGCTATTTCGGCTCGGTATCGTTGCCGAAATAAATTCGAGAATAGCATTTTGTAATTTCTCCAAATTTACCCGACTGGACGACATAAAGTATGGCATTGTGTTTATCAGTATATGTCAAGACTGAACTGTACTCGCGTATGTCATTTGTATAAGAATCCGATTGATGTTCGACATTCAGGTGCCAGTTTGGACAGTCTTGGCCAATGTATATATGTATATATGAATGTGTGCTCCTTTGCGGCACTATATAAACAGAACGCTTTGACCGATTTTTTAGGGTTCCGTACACCAAAGGTGAAAAGGAACCCTATTGTTTTCGCTACGCTGTCCGTCTGTCGGTATTTTCTCAGGAACCGTAAGAGCTAAAATTTGGACAGAATATGTAGAACCTTGGCCGCTACAACAACAAATACACGAGAATTAAAAATTAAAGGGTGTTCCAAAACGAGCAACGAAAAATGTTAAAATCCCATGTAATATACATACAATTGTATGAACATATGTATATTGAAACTTGAAATTTGTAAAATTAGTGTATTTTTATACAGACTACAATAATTAACACTAAAATATAAAAAAATTTAAATTAAAGGGTGGTCCATCAGTTCATGCAATTTTGGCTATGTAATTTTGACAATTTGCTATATCTTGGAAACCGTAAGAAGCAAACACTTGAAATTTTCAAAAATCGCCAAACCAAAAAAAAAAAAAAAAATTGCCAAAAATTAAAAAAAATCGCCAAAACGAAAAAAATCGCCAAAATTAAAAAAAAATTTCTAACACAAAAATAAATCGCCAAATTCGAAAAAATCGCCAAAATGAAAAAAACGCCAAAATGAAAAAAACGCCAAAAATCTAAAAAAATCGCCAAAACGCGAAAATGTCGCCAAAACTAAAAAAAATTTTTAAATAAAAAAAAATCGCAAAAATGAAAAAAATCGACAAAAATAAAAAAAATCGCCAAAATTAAAAAACGCCAAAAACCGAAAAAAATCGCCAAAACAAGAAAATAAAGTGTCAAAACTAAAAAAAAAGCCAAAACTTAAAAAAATCGCCAAAACCGAATATCTGTTTGAAAAATTGGTTTTTTTTCGTTTTATTTTGAAAACAAGTCTTAATTACCTTGTTTTATTATGACATTACATTCTTGCCTGGGATTTTTTACAATTTATTTATCTTTTAGTTTTAATTAAATTTTTGTTTCATTATTAATGAGCATGACGTATGTGAGTTAAACAATTTAAATAAAATATACTACGTACTTTAACTATAAATAGTTCAGGTAATTGGAGTTGATTACTCGAAATCTCTCTCTCTCAAAACCGAAAAAACGCCAAAACAAAAAATCCGAAAAGACCCCAAAAACGAAAAAAATGCCAAAACTATATATTATATATATAGGATGAAGTTTGTATTAAATTACATATCTAGTATTCGTGCGGAACCCTTCGTGCGCGAGTCAGAATCGCACTTTACTGAATTTTTATGACTCTTACATCAATAGATTTGTCTTAAACCTGAAAATGTCACTAGAGATATAATATATATAATATTGTATATACGTAAGAAATAAAAATTCGTCGAACTATACTAAAATAGCTTTTATTCGAAAGATATTTTAAAATCATCTTTAGGTTTCTCTTATGATTTTTTTTTATTTCGATTAACCATTTAGGATATTTAACGGTTCAAACTTAGTCGCAGGCGGGTTTTAAAATTTTTTTAATTACTACTTCTTATTTAGTAACTCTAGAAGTCTATGACAAAAGAGTTTCCGTTTTCCTTTTTTATGTTTGAAAAACTAAGTCTCAAAACCACAACCCCCTTATGGTGGAGCTTTGCTTTGTTTAGTTATTTCACATTTTTTCCCAAGAATTTATTGAAGATTTTTAGGTCCAACTTTGTTAGGACTTATTTCATTTGGATGTTTTTTTTTATATAGCCACAGACCTTGTGCGGCAACAAGCATTTCTAATACATGTATGTATTAAAGTCCTGCACAAGACCCCTCACAAGAACTTTTAAGACATGAGGGGTTTTTGAAAAGCTTTACTACAATGAAATCTTCTAAAACAAATGCTAAACAACATTGTTTGCCAGAAATTTTTTTTAGTATTGTAGGTATAGGAGTAAAGAAGAGAATGCTTCGTGATGGAAGAATTTGTGATGCTTGGTTTTTCATACGCATGGGCGCGTATACAAACGTCATGCATGTACATACACCTACACACATAAGTTGTGTATATGCTCTTAGATTTTTCTGCGGTCAAAGAAAAGCACACACGCATTGACATTAGTTGTGTGCGCTTGTTTAAAAAAAAAACCTCCCATAAACACATAATTACTTAGCATCTACATCTTACATACACAATTAAACGTATAGTATGCAAAATAGCAAGCATACACGCATAAACACTACTTCTTTTGATTTTTTGTTACAGACTAGAAGTCTTCGCGAAATCGCTTGTTAACACTTATATACACGTACACCAATACATATCCATCGTGCTTCGCTAAATAAACGACAGCATTTATTATTGGTTTAGTGTAATATATCCATGTCGGAGAATGTGTGGTTGACTACAAAAATAGTTAACTTATAGTTAACTTTTCTTAGATTGACTAAAAGCTAACTGCAATGTCATCCAGAAAAAACCCAAAATGAATTCTTAAGTTGAGTACGTAATCGAATTTTATGAGAGCCAATAAATTTATTCTCAGCTGCTTTGAAACTCATTTCAGTTTTATATTAACATTTTGCTACCTTAGCTGAGTGGTAGTGCATGATATATGTACACAACGTGTGATGATATATGTTCGAACCCCAGAAAAATTTTTTTAATTTACTGACTACCAGGTGGTTTAAAAAAAAAATCAACTTTAAGTTAGTTCAAAAGTAATGTAGAGTGAGACTATTGACTACCGCCTAGGACATCGCAATGTTAAAATATTCAGTTGATTACATTAAAAGTAATCCAAGTGTCAGTCAGTACTAGTTGCGAAATAGTTAGCTTAAAGGTAGTTTAAAGTTAACTTAATTTCCGCCAGGTATGCTAGACAATACTCGTACATTCAAAAAAACAAGACGTATTTACATTTCAAGACTGTTTACGCAATTCTCTAATATGTATACATAGTATTTGTAAATCACATGAGAGTTACAAAAAAAAACCTTGAAATTTCATAAACCTACGAAATTAATAAAATTATTAAATTTTATTCAAACATTAACTTGATTGAACGATTAATAGTTGACTGTGTATAGTTTTGTTTTTTTTTCTAAGGGGAAAAAACATGAATAAAATCTCTTTTTACAAATGACTAATTATTTTACATGACCAAACACATTATTGATCTATTCAGCAGCCTTACAAATAAGTTTTAATAAAAGTTTTGTTTTTCGATTTTTCGTGCTGTCTGTAGATTATTTTTTTTTTATTATTTAAATAAAGGCGCCATTGTAATGACTTTTTAGTGATTATTATTAATATATTTTTAATTTTTTTTTAATTTTTTTTTTGCCTAGAATCTTTTTTAATTGTTAAACTTTGCTCTACGTTTGAAAAGCACGTTTATTTTGTAGTTGTTTTTTTTGCACTTAAATACAATTTTTATTAAATTTTGCTGATTTTTTCATTTAATTTATGACAATATAAAATTTAATTATTATTGTTCAATTTTATTAATTGTGCTGTTTTCTTATGTTTTATTATTTCATCTCTCAATATAATTTACTATCTGTTAAAAAAAAACAAACTTGCTTGTTTTATTTCTGTCATTATTGTTTAGTATATTGTTTTTTTTTAATATTTACTTTGCTGTGTGCAATAAAAGGTATTAATTAAAAGTTTTTGTTTATTTTAAAATACAACGTTTAAATTATACAAACAAAAAACTTGGGCTTGGTTTTGTTAGTACGAGACTAATTCGCTGCTACGCCTACATGCCAATAATTCAATGTTGGCTTTTTTTTGGCTTTTGTCAAACGTTAATTAATTTTTTTTAATAAAAGGTTTTCCCAAAACTAAAGCAGGTAAATTAATTTTCAAATTGACAAAGATAAAGGGTCGTATTCAAAAAAACTTAACAACGCTTTGAAAAGCAATGTTAAGTAAAGTTGTATTCAAAAAAAAAAAATGATTATATCAAAATTCTAAAGTAGGCACCTACGTTTGTTAAAGCTACTTTAAGTTGATATTTCCAAAATGTGTGTTTTGTACCTCAAATATTTTTGTTAATATGGCACACATTGATTCATGTTAGATCTGAAAATGAAGCTAGAAGTGACTAGCTCTTAACTTAAATTTATTATTTCTGTCATGTGATGGAAAATATCACTAAATTATCCAACTGATTCGAAATACATGGCAAAATCCATAAAAAATATTAAAATAAATACAATTATACAAAAATGTTTTAGTGATGTACATTCAAACAAAACAAATCGAAAAAAGCTGGATATTCAAATACCCATTACGTTCGAATAAAATAAATTGCGATAATTTTTCTATGTTCATTATATTTTTTTTACTTTTACTTTATAAAAATGTTTATCTGTTTTGCTTCCATGTCAGAAGTTAATATTTTATAAATTAGGGTGCTTAACTTCAAGATATTAAAAATGTTTTTAATCAAATCAAAAATCATTTGAATACTCGAATGAAATTGTATTCGATGTTGTACATCATAAGCTGTGAAATGGTTGTTGAACATGGTGGTGTTACCAGTATTTATTATTAAATCACAAAATAATTAAAGTTGTCTTTTGAATACAATTTCTTAACAAAGCAATGTTAGCCTTAAATTGCTTGGTAGCTACTATGAACTTTAAAGCTCAAGTAAAATATTTTTTTTGAATAAGACTGAAAGCGTTTAATTAAAAGTGAAATACAGGGCTGGCAATGTCGCATTACAAAAACGAATTAAGTAAAATTTTATTTTTTGCTGTGATTGGATTATACTTCGTTAAATTTTTTTCAATAATAGATAGAAATATACATAAATACTTAAATTTTGCATTCAAAATGTATTCCATAATTTTTGTCATATATACGTAGCAGTTTTAACTAAGATTTTGGTAAAAATAACCACAGCCTGCCTTACGTTCAATCGAAAACTTGAATTGAAAGCAATAAAATAAGTAAATTTCTTTTCGAACGTTTCCTGTGGACAATTGTATCATTGTTTCTTTACAGATTTTATCAAACTTATTTAGTTATACTTTGACATACCTTTTTGACTCATAATATTATCCATTCAATAGAAATTTTATATTAATGCATCATGTTTTATTACACGTAAAAGTAAAACAAAAAATCGTCAGCTGAGAAAACTTGATTAATTATCGTATTCCCACGATTATACCAACAGTATGTATATGACTTTGCAATACAAACATTTACGAGCATTTTTAAATTTCCGCTATGGAAGTTACTGATTTTACCCTGAATTTCGAAAATTGTGTTTTCATCTTATTTGGACGTCTTGAGGTCCTAAGGGACCTAACTATTTTCTTAATGATATCCGTATAAGTGTACGTACATATGTATGTTTGTATGTATGTATACTTTTTGGAAACTAAGTTAACTTTAAGCTAACTATTTCGCAACTAGTGCTGATTGACACTTGGATTACTCAACAATCGAAACAACTAAATATTTTAACATTGTCCTTTGGCGGTAGTCAATTGTCTCCCTCTGCACTACTTTTCAACCAACTTAAAGTTCATTATTATTTAAGTCACTTGGTAGCCAGTAAATTTACAAAAAATGTTGCTGGGTTTCAAATTATGTATCATCACACGTTGTATAGTTAGTCAATGCGCTACTACCCAGCTAACGCGCCATCTAAAATAATAGCAGCAAAATGTTAATATAAATGTAGAAACAGAATAAAGTCTGCAACTTCAGGAAAATCGCTGATAAATTAATCAAGCCCATAATAACATCGACGGCAGTAACTTCAAATGTTCTCTAGTTTTTGTTTTATTTTCTTTTGTGCTTATTTTTCTTTGTAGTTTTGTTTACAAAATGTATGAAATTTATTGAAAGTATGGTAACATTTTTGTGAGAATGAACATTGATATGTGAGAGTATAAGAAAAAACGCTCTCAAAATAAAATAGATTCTATCTCACGACCGGTTTCTGCGGCTGTTTTTTTGTGTCAATTTGTATGGAAAATGTGTTGAAGCCGGTATTCTGTTTACGTACCTTTTCACAATGTCTGGTTAAAATATAACAGGGACTTTAACGGCAAGTTTTGTATGAAGAACTTGCAGTTAAAGTTCATGTTAACTCTTAACCATACATTGTGAAAAGGGACGTTAATCATTAAAATTGAAATGGGTTTCAAAGTAGCTGAGAGTAAAGTTTTTGGCTCTCACCAAATCCGATTAGGTACTCAACTTAAAGCATTAAACACATTCACCACAGCAAGCTACCGACTACCAAATGTCAAGGATAGAATACACATGTTTATATGAGAATAATTCTTTTGAAGACAGCAAGGCAACATGGCGGCAGGTTGTTGTCCATGCTGATTTTGTCGTTGTAGTCCAATTAAACTAATTTCTATTTTGTTGGCTACAATGAGAAAATTCAATATTGCCAGTATAATACAAAATGTTGAATGAATGATTTTGTACAATTATTTCATATTATTTAACAGAAACAATATCCAAAAATTGATGTCAAGAATAAATTGATTCATTTTTGTACTTTTACGTGAAATAAGTACATTTTAAAAGAGTAATTAATTTTTATAAATGCAAAATATATAAAAGTGGCAATACTGAACTATGTACTTGTACTTGAATATCAGCTGCAGATGGTGCTGCTGTCGTCTCCAAAATAATTAAGTAGCCGGCTACGAGGCGACAAATGCTGCTAGCGGCATTTGAAGTCGTGTGTTCGTGTAGCCTGCTGTGGTGAATGTGTTTAATGCATAATAATTAATTTCAGTGCTAGATGACATTGTGGTTGGCTTTTAAGGCAGAATTAGTTTGTACGTGCTGTTCTGTTCTGAATCAGCTGTTTTGTTTCTGTTGAGTTGAAAATCTGTTTGTGTGGTTTATTTTTGCCTTTTTCGTTATGTTCTGTTGCGGACAAATCTGTAGAAAATAGAATTCAAGGTTAAGTGACAGCCAAAAGTGTGTATGTAATTAGTGTTTTGTGATATTTTATGTACAAGTGTAATCAAATCTATAGATTGCCAGCTGATTTTTTTCACAGGCAAAGTAATTGCAAAATATTTTAAACACAAAGGAACGGCACAGAACAGCAACAGAAAGTAAAGACTAATGAAGCCTTTAGTTAGTCCAAGAAAAGTTAACTATAAGTTGATTATTTTTATATTCAACCACACATTCTCGGTGTGTGTATGTCTGTTCCTGTGTATTTAAACACGGGTCAATCAATCGAATGTAAACTTGCTGCATTCGAAAGATGTTGAGTTCACTTAGATATTGTAAGATAGTGAATTCGAAATTTTCGAAAATTTTCGAAAATAAAATGTTCACAGAACTATATTTTTAAAAAAAATTTGAGCTACTAAGCCGATGAAATTCAAAATCGAATCAGCTCTTAATCTGAAAAATCACACAACCATTGCTGTCAATTTAACTAGAATCAAGCAATTCGTTCGTGAGACATTGGTGATGGAAAATTTTGAAAAAAAATTTTTTTAATAACCATAAAAGTATTCATCAAATCGATTTTAGTTATTCGCTGGTTTTTGTAGACTTCGAAAGGGTATGGGATGCCGCAAGTTGTACCTTAATATGTAGCTTAGCAGGAAGTGGTCTGCCAAGTCAACCGACTTCCATATTTTTTTAACTTCAATAAAAAAATTTTATTCTTGTTCATTCGTAAAATAAAAAAAAACTTGTTCTATTTATTGCATAAAAATTTATTTTAAACTTTAATTTACCATATTCCTTTTTTATGTGTACGTAATTTTACTATTCCAAAAAAAATCATGATTACTATTTTTATTTGCATTTATTTTTTATTCGAATAAAAAATTGTATTCGTTTTTTATTCGAATACTTGAATATAACCTTAAATTTATTTGATTAAATAAATAAAATAAAAGATATTTAGACTTTTTTAAAATTGATTAATTTTTTAATGTTTCTTAATATTCAAATAAGCGAAGTTTTTACTCGAATACATTTTTGTAAACAGCCTTTAATTCGAATAATCTAAATTTTTGAAAATATATTAACTTTGTCATGTTTTTTATATAACAATAAGCGAATTTTTTACTAGAATATATTTTTTAATCGGCCTTTAATTCGAATAATATACGCTTTTTTTACTTTTTTGATATACATACATAAGTATGTATGTATATTATTTTTTTTAATTTTTTGCTATTTAAATTATTGAAGTTTCCGCTCAAATACAATTTTTAATGGGCCTTTAATTCGATTAAACTGTTTTCTTAATTTTATATATATATATATATATATATATATATATATATATATATATATATATATAAATTTTATTTAATAGTCACAAGCCTCTTATCTCATGCACAGACTTTCAAGAACTATTTGAGAATTCACAAATAATAATATTTTTGAAAATCATAAGATAAGAGGTTTCTGACTATTCAAAATGTGTGGTTGAAGTCTACTGATGATTTGTTACAGCTACAGTGAAATAAAGGGTGTTTTTTATTGAGGTATAGAACTTTAAGTTGGCATCACTTTTTTAACTGGCGGCCATTTTGTCAGCTGATTAATATTTAGTTTGGTCTGCCATTTCATCATGAAGAGGTTGACAAAAGAACAACGCTTGCAAATCGTGCAAATTTATTTCGAAAATAATGGTTCAGTTCGCGAAGTTTACCGCAAGCTCCGTCCATTTTATGGTCGACATAATCGTCCATCAGAGCAATTAATTCGGTTAACCATGGATCGTTTTCGCACTACGTTTACTCTATGTGATAATACGCATCCGCAGAGACGTCGAACAGTGCGCACCGAAGAAACAATTGCCGCTGTAGAGCAAAGTGTTGAAGAGGACCCGAATGAATTGATTCGCCACCGTGCACAGCAATTGGAGCCGACTAACCGACTATTTTGTTCCCGAATTGGATGGCATGAATGTGGATGAGTTGTGGTTCCAACAAGACGGCGCTACATGCCACACAGCGCACGTCACAATCGATTTATTGAAGGAAACATTCGATGAGCGCATAATTTCGCGGAATGGACCTGTCAATTGGCCACCAAGATCGTGTGATTTGACACCATTGGATTATTTTCTTTGGGGATATGTGAAGTCGCTCGTCTACGCCAACAAACCAGAAACGTTAGGGGACTTGGAAGCCAACATTCGTGGCGTTATTGCCAACATACGGCCCCATATGCTCGAAAAACTGGTTGAAAATTGGACCTGTAGAATTGGCTTTATTCGAGCCAGCCGCGGCGGCCACATGCCCGAAATCATATTTAAACATTAATGGCATAAAATTATCCTTCCAAGAAAGCCAAATTGATGGACACTTAAACGATTTTCTTGTGTTTTATTTCAATTCGAAGTTCTATACCTTTAAAAAAACACCCGATATATAGACAACGCTGAACCGCCAGCAAATAAATTTCAAATTAAAATAAACTTCTGACAATATGTCGAATAATAAGTTTCTTAAATATATATATACATTTTTTCAGCTTTTTTATAAAATTGGATTAAATTTTTCACTCGAATACATACTTTTAGTCGGTTTTTAACTAGAGTAACGTAATTTTTTTTCAACTTTCTTTAAAAACATAAATTTTTTCGCATTCAAATAATCGAGTTTTTTACTTGAAATCTATATTTTGACCGGCCTTTAATTCGTATAATCTAAATTATTTTCGATTAATTAAACAAAAATTGGTTTTCAACTTTTCTAGATAATAAGTAATTTTTCGATAGATTTTATATTCTTGTAATCGAATAAAATGTAAAATTTATGCGGTCGCTCGAGAAAAAATATTAATTAATTTTAAAATTTTGTGAGCAATATTTCACCTTTGCATGACGGTTTTTTTCATTATACATACGAATAAATTTTTATGTTTTTTTTTTTGATTCGAATAATTGAATAAAATTTAGAAAGCATGTAATTGTTTGAAAAAAAAAAATTATTTGTTTTAAGACTAAAATCAAAAATTATATTTTCATCGAATTCTTTCAATAGCTCGTTTTACACACAAATAATCAGACCCCTATAATTTTAATTATTACATGTTTGCATCCAAAAAAGCTACTGAGAGAATTCGATATAATTCTAATATAGTTAATAATTCTTATGATTACTCGTATATATTTTATTAAATATAAGTTCATTCGTTACTTGCACTTTGAGCCACTAGTATAATTCGGATAATAAAATTAATAATGAAATTAAATATATTTAATTTTTATCCAAAATATTAATTATTCATTTTGTTTAATTTCAATATGTTTTGCAGTTGTATAATTTGATCAAATTAAAAATTTTATATGGTTACTTGTTAGAAAAATGTTTTCAACTATAATTGATAATATTCAGTGCATTATTTTATATGTGAAACAGTTTTTTATTCATTTTAGTTAGTTATTTGTATATTATTCCTATATTCCAGCAAAATTTCTAATGTATTTTTGAGTCGAATAATCCTTTAAAGCTTCAAGTATATTCCATTTATATTATATACATGTTAATTCAACATGATTTGCAGTAATCTTAAAAGAAAATATTTTACTTCCGCAATTACTTTATTATTTCATGTTAATTCTTATAAAAATGAAATAATTATGTAGAATTCCGCCATCAATTTCATGCATGCTGTAAAATAATTTGTTTGCTTTCAAGCTTCGGGCAAAATCTAAATTTCATATGAAATCTCCCATATGGATTGAAATGAAAAGATAAAAAAAATATTTATTTAAACTAACTTTACCTTATAAGAGAATACAATTTGATTCATTGATTAATTTATTTATTCATTCATGACTTTCACATGTTTATGTGTGTATGCATGAATCTATGTGTGTATGTATGCATGTATGTATGCATGTATGTATGTGTGTATGTATTTATATGCATCTTTTATTCTAACAGCAGCCATATTTGTATTCTCATATCTCATCTGCATATTACTTTGACAGCAAATAATTTGTTTTCAAACAAATTCAGATTTATTAATAAATAATTTGAAAAGCTGTCATGTCCGGTAAATATTTACGTTGAATAAAAAATGTAAATAATTAGATTTGTAATGTGAACAAAATAATAAGAAAAGAAAATTAGTCATCAATTATTTAATAAGGCGTAAAAATCAATAAAATAAAATAATTTAATGTGAAATAATAAAAAACTTAAAATTAGAAAAAAAAATTAATTTAAGTAAAGAACCTAGGGCCGGTTTGTCAATGTCGACAATGTTCGACGTGTCGTACATTTACATTTTAAACAAAAACACAATTTAGAAATTTGTTTTTCTTTTGAATGTATGTGTGCAACAAGTCGAACATTGTCGACATTGACAAACAGGCCCCTAGTTTTTTCAAATTAGAGGTTACTTATTTTTTTGTGGTAAATTCTATTTGTTTACCTGAAGATGTATGACTAAGAGCAGTCTGGAGAATACTTCTTAATCGCTGGCTCGCCCTCAATTTAACTGGCTAACATTGTCATTAGTAGAGCTCTCTCTCTCTCTCTCTCTCTATATATATATATATGTACATATGTATGTACATATATATAAAATATATTTTGATGTCCCGACTTTTCATCCGAAGGGTAAAATTTTCTTGAAGGGTCAAATTTTGAAAAATCTCACTTTGGCCCATTTAGAGTACCTCAATCGAGTCAAAATGTATGACCGACCCCCACATATTTCAGTGGCACACCCCCTGGAACCACCCCTGGGGGGATCACCATACAAACATTTCAAAAAATCACAAACGTTTGTATAGGGAACCCCCCAGGGGTGGTTCCAGGGGGTGTGCCACTGGCATAGGTGGGTTGACCCTCCAAAATTAGTGGGGGTTGGTCATACATTTTGACTCGATTGAGGAACTCTAAATGAACCAAAGTGAGATTTTTCAAAATTTGACCCATCAAGAAAATTTGACCCTTCGGATGAAAAGTCGGAACATCAAAATATATTTTAGAGGTATGGTTCCTTCGGCAAATTGTCTTATTTTGATCCCTAGAATACGATTTTCCTTGTAATTTGTGCGATTTTTTGGCCTTCATACAAATCGACCCGCCCTAATATATATAGAATTACTAGCATAGCCCGACAAACATTGTCTTACCCTCCATAGTTCATTTTTTAACTCCAAATTACTCCACCCTGTGGTCACTTGTTGGGCTCAAAACCTATCGGGTATTGATTCGAACCTATGTTGAAAATTTCAGCTCCATAGCTGTTATAGTTACAGATATCATGCGTTAGGAACAAACACACATTTTTTTTGTATAGGGTGTTTTTTTAAGAGGTATAGAACTTTGAATTGAAATAACATACAAAAAACTCGTTTTAATGTCCATCAATTAAACTTTATTGGAAGGATAATTTTATGCCATTAATGTTTAAATATAACTTCGGGCATGTGGCCGCCGCGGCTGACTCGAATAAAGCCAATTCTACAGGTCCAATTTTCAACCACTTTTTCGAGCATATGCGGCAGTATGTTGGCAATAACGCCACGAATGTTGGCTTCCAAGTCCCCTAACGTTTCTGGTTTGTTGGCGTAGACGAGCGACTTCACATATCCCCAAAGAAAATAATCCAATGGTGTCAAATCACACGATCTTGGTGGCCAATTGACAGGTCCATTCCGCGAAATTATGCGCTCATCGAATGTTTCCTTCAATAAATCGATTGTGACGTGCGCTGTGTGGCATGTAGCGCCGTCTTGTTGGAACCACAACTCATCCACATTCATGCCATCCAATTCGGGAACAAAATAGTCGGTTAGTCGGCTCCAATTGCTGTGCACGGTGGCGAATCGATTCATTCGGGTCCTCTTCAACACTTTGCTTTACAGCGGCAATTGTTTCTTCGGTGCGCACTGTTCGACGTCTCTGCGGATGCGTATTATCACATAGAGTAAACGTAGTGCGAAAACGATCCATGGTTAACCGAATTAATTGCTCTGATGGACGATTATATCGACCATAAAATGGACGGAGCTTGCGGTAAACTTCGCGAACTGAACCATTATTTTCGAAATAAATTTGCACGATTTGCAAGCGTTGTTCTTTTGTCAACCTGTTCATGATAAAATGGCAAACCAAACTAAATATTAATCACTTGACAGCTAACAAAATGGCCGCCAGTTAAAAAAGTGATGCCAACTTAAAGTTCTATACCTCAATAAAAAACACCCACTATAATAATAGGAGGCGGGTCTTTCGCTATGAACTTCTATGTTCAGGTAATATTACGAGTAGCTGGATCTATCCAATCTTCATCGTAATAGTTATACAGAATTCATGTTAAAGATAGTGATCAAGAGAAAAAAAATTCATTGATTGTTATTTTGTGGATTTTTAGAGCATATTCTATTGTAGAAAAAATAAGTAGAAAATACTTATATTATTCTTAATATTAACTAAATGAGAATTCTATTATACATTTACTATACCCAGTTGTGTTTTTACTTTATTGTTAATATTTGTAATTGACCCTCTAGAGTCTAAATGCACTAAACTAATTATTGCTTAAAAATTATTGTTTATTATGTGTTAATATGTCCATATACATACATTTTAAATACAAGTTATTAACTCACAATTTAATTACATACTTTGCAGTTAACAGTGACACATTTAAAATATCTTTAAAAATGCTTTTAACTGTTGTTTAGTATTTCATTTAAGCAATAACAATTAACTTCAGACAAAAGATATTAATCATAATGATATAATTTTGACAAAATACTCAGTAACTTTACTGAATAAAGTGACAAGATTATATTGTCATTATTCAATGTTATGAAAGTTGTACAATTGGCACAGCGATATGTATGTATGTAAACATACTTATCGTTACCTTAATACAGAAAGGACCTAATTCATTATTTTTTCGAAACGAAATTTTTGAAATTTTCGATGCATTAGATGTTCCTCTATCGAGATACGAGTATATAAAAAAACTCGATTTCAAAAAAATTATGAGCTAGGGCCTTTCTATATTAAGGTAACTATATGTATGTATGTTTTAAGCATGCAAAAAATTTAACATGTTAAAATATTTACACGTCTTGGCTTTTAATTATTCAAGCGAATATTTACCTTAAAAACTTTATTCAATTATTTTAATAATTAAATTTATTGCAAAATTTATGCCAATTTGAAAAATTAAAATAAAATGTCAAAGGGCTTTGTTACTAAATAATTAGTTTAAAATTATAATCGGCTGTTTGTACTAATGATTTACACAAGTAGATAATTGCATAACTGAGGCGGCAGTGATTAAAAATTAATGCCTTCACTAGAGAACTGCAGAAGCATAACAACCAGCGTTGCCGTTTTGGTTACTTGTAACCAAAATTGGTTACTTTTTTTCCAATGTGTACTTGTGTACTTTTTTTCCATTTTGGTTACTTTTTTTCAACACAAAAATAAAAATTTTTTATACATATACATATGTACATATGTGGTATGTTAAATTTGCACATAACTAATTATCTTGATAAAAGATCACAATTTAAGCGTTTTAATGCGTTGTAAATACAACACTGGTTAATCAACATAGCGTTTAAAACAAACACATGTCTGTGTCTAAACATAACAAGCCTGGTTTCAAAAATCAGATGCATCCATGGTTGCAAAATCTTTAAACGTCAAACAGTATCAGCCCAATGATGAACATTCCCGGGGAGTTTTCTCCCTTCCTTACCATTTGTACCCGGGGAATAATCCTCCTATTCAAAACAGCCGGGAAATAAGAAAATACGGGAGAGAGTAAAATCTTCATCAGCTGTTTAATGTTTACATATTTTTTGCACTAACGCAAGAGTTCAACAATATAAGTTTAATAAAAATTTTATGTTTTCATTGCCAATAAGATTGTGTGTTAATATAAATATTTGTTTATGCTTAAATAAAAATTATATAAACCACTAACACTAACCATTCACAGGCATGCGTAATAACATTGTGCTGAGAAAGTGGAGTGAAAACTGAGCCAGGTGCAGATGCAAATTGATTAAATTCCGAAGGACTGTTTGTACAAAGGAAATTGTAAATTTTATAAAGTTTTTCTTATCCTATTCATAATTGGGATGTATGTAAAAAGTTAAAAGAAAATTTTTTTATATTTAAAGGCTCAGTTAGCCGACTATAATGTAATGTAACTGTAACGTAGAAAATAGCTGATTGATATTTTTATATGAAAAGTAGGTTACCTTCCATTACATCTCTATAACCATTTTCATTACTTTTCACATAACAAAATCGATCAGCTGTTTCTTACTGCTGCAATTACCTTACATTACAGTCGGCTACCTGAGCATTTAAATATAAAAAAAAATTTCTTTTAACTTTTTACATACAGCCCAATTATGAATAGGATAAGAAAAACTTTATAAAATTGTGCTGATATGGACATAGTTGATTTTTGGGACACAGTTTCAAAACATACAAATGGATTGAACGAAAAATGTTTTTATGATTTGAATAATTTTGTATATAATTTAATGTCACTGCCACACTGTTCGGCTGCTGCTGAAAGGATATTTTCGCAGCTAAGTCTAGTCCATCATCTAGTACATCAATCGAAACAATTTCTATTATGTTTGGTCTGCCAAAGATTTGTTTTAATATTAACAAATTTAATACTTTGTCTATACACACAGAAAAAATTATTCCCAAAAAATTTTTAAACACATATTTGTTTGAAATCAAACTTAGTTTCAGTAAATATTCTGTACTGTTCCACTAAATTAATTTGTACCAAAACACTGTATAGGGAAGAAACAGGCCACGACGTTTGTCGGCTACATTTCGGCATTTACATGTATACAACACGATCAAACAAAATAGACAACAACTAAACAACAACAACACAACAGCACGTTGTTCCTATCAACAAGCAAGATAAACACCAACACACTGAAATAACATTTTCTCTCAGCCGAACTCTGATTAATTTAAATTTTTACAAAATTTTTATCAGAATTTACAAAATTATTTGTAGGACCGCATTCAAATAAAATATTTACTGATTCAACGAATTTGGTTACTGAAAATGAAATTTAGTTTTTTCTGTGCAGTCTTGTGTTTTGATAACGAATGTATGTAATTAAAGTACATATTATTTTTTTGTTACTAAAAATATTTTTGGTTTGGAATTTCTAATAATATTACCTGAAGTATTTTTGTTACAAAATTGATTTTATTGATTTTTAAACCCCGACTAAAAAAAGGGGTGTTATAAGTTTGTAGTTTGTGTCTGTGTGTCTGTGTACAAGCCAAACGGCTGGACCGATTTTCATTTATTTTTTTCTGTTTGAAAAATGACTTGATCGAGACGGTTCTTAGCTATGTTTGAAGATAATCGGCCTGTACGTGGAAACGGACAGACACACACATACACAGATACACAGACACACACTACAAACTTATAACACCCCTTTTTTTAGTCGGGGGTTAATAAAACTGCAGTAAAAATTTAAATGTCCATTTATATTACGTATATATGATTTTGTAATAATACATATTAATATATGTATGTATATTTTCTAACTGATGTACAAATAAAACAGTATTTTAAATATATAAAAATTTTGGTTACTTTTTTATGCATTTGATTACTTTTTTTTTTTTTTTTGTATTTTGGTTACAAAATTTTTTTTGGTCGTGGCAACGCTGATAACAATACTGACTTACACACTTGCGAATCTCATTTCCATTTTTACTCCCTTACAATACGGACTCAAAACAAAAATCTTTTTAGTGGATCTACGATGTGGAGAGGCACAAAATTTCCAGACATACAAATTTTAAAATTTACAGATATTAAAAATTAGGAAAATAACTGAAATAAACTGATTTATTTGAAAGTATTGTGTCGGTGGTAATGAGGAAAAATTGCTTAAGTCATATTTTACTGTTTTGCAGGAGAGCACTTTTAAGCGTTCAAGTCGATTTTCAGAAATTTATTTCTTTTACTTTTAAATTGAGAAATTCTCTGTTAACCTTTATTTTTTTCAGCAAACATCGTTCTACATACTATAAGTAATATATTTAAATTGAAATCTATCAAAGTATAACTTAACTTAAGCTATTATTCCAAATGAGATTAGAAGTCTAAAAAAGATAAGTCGCAAGTCATAATGCTATAACTTCGTGAAAAATGACACAAATTAATTGAGATTTTGAACAGGGGTACATAGGAATATGCAGATTACGTAGATACCACTAACTCAAAATCAGCTTATCTCGACTTAAGCACTTTATTCTTTTGACCACAGATATATAGGGAGCTGAAAGAAACCCCGATGGATATATAATAATAAAGCAGGCTAAAATAAAAGAAAAGTATCCGTTTCTTCTCCTTTTAGCGTTTGCTGACTGACACAATGAGAGAACTAATTAAATTGGTTTCGGTGAAATAAATCTACAGATATGTATGTAATCGATAACTTGAAATAAAAACTCTACAGCAAAAAACTTTCTTACCGATTATAATTTATTATTTTATTTTTTTTTTTTTTTGCTTTTCTGAATAAAAACTTTGGCTCATTTTTCAGTTGTTGTTTATTTAAATGATATTGAACTTTAGTTATTGTTTCTTCATTAATTCCTGGTTTGGCAGCTTTTTAAACATTTACACAACACGTTTTGTTTTATTGTTGTTGGCCTTTTATGCAAATTATGCGAATTAAAAATGTAAAATGTCATAAAAAAGAATCGTAATCAGGAGAGAAAAAAAAAAGACTTTACCTGCTTTAAAAAAATAAGAAAAATGAATGAAATGAATGAACTCGTCTGAACCTTTCTTTTGTACGTGCTTATACATTAAGGAATAAAAAAAAAACACAAGCTGAAGGTTGAACAAATAAATAAATAACTTGGCAATTTTTTTCCTTTTTTTTTTTTTTTTTTTTTGAAGTAGATTAAACGCAACGCATTTTTCAACTTGAGCAAATATGCGTCATTTTGCGTTTATATTTGTTTTGTGTATTATTATTGTTATTTTTTTTACCTCACCTCAAAATTTGGAAAATACACCAAAACCCAAAAACCCAAAACAACAACATTAAAAAAATCTTTAACTGTTTAACAGATTTGAATTTAAGGTGCCGGGGCATGCATACGCAGTAAAGTCCTGCACAAGACCGCTTACAAGAACTTTTAAGACATGAGGGATTTTTCAAATTCTTTACTTTAGCGAAATCTTCTAAAACACGCGCTAAACAACATTATTGGCAAGTCATTTGTTTCAGTTATTGCAGATATAGGAGTAAAGAAGAAAATACTTCGCGACTGAAGAATTTGTGATGCTTGCTTTTTCATACGTATTTGCGCCTATACAAACGTCATGCTTGTACATACGCACGCACGTTGTGTGTATGATCTCTTATTTTTCTACGCACATACAAACCCATACAAAAATCTAGTAAAAATTACTTAATATGAGTAAAAAATAAAAAGTTCATATCCTTAAAAATTGTTCATAAACATACACACAAAAATTCTCACATTCAAGGACAAGTTTATTGGCTTAAAGGAAATATTTACCAAACATTGGAAAATGCTTTAAAAGTTTAGGGAAATTGTGTGCTAAGAACTAGTTAATTTCGTCTTAAAGCAAAAAATAGATTTTAGGAAATGACTTACCCCGGATTAGCTCATCAAATTTGACTTATGGCGTTTTCTTTTCTGGAAAAAGTGTAACATTTTTTAACCTTTTATTAAAAAAAATACAACTTAGCATTCGTTCAAAGAAAAAATTTAAGCTCGCAAAGGATGACACAATAATTTCTCATAAAATGTATATTTCAGAAACTCATTTTATTGCAAATTTTCATTGAAAAGTGTAATAAGTGTAACATTTATTTCCAGAAAAGAAAATGCCATTAGTTGAAAGATATAAAAAGGTATTGTAAATTTTAGAAAAATATTTACCAGTTTTAAGTATTTTTTTCTTAGAATTATAGAATATATGTATCTTTTGTTTGCATTAAGCCAAAAATCTAAGTAAGTTTTTCATATTTTCGAGGAATATTTGAACTTGAAATATTTCTTTTTTTAATAAAATAAAATTTTAAAACTCAAAAATTTCAATGCTTATTCAGGCTGCCTGTTCGGCAATTGGTTAGAGTGCTAGCCTATCAGTCAGAAGGTTGCTGGTGCAATACTTGTCTCCTCTCAAGGACTTAATATGTATGTATGGTGAATTAATTCAGTATATAAAATGAAGATATAATAAAAAGCATACCATGTGGTTAGGGTGATCGATTATTCGACTTTTTCCAGAAACCGGTTTTCGAAAAGTTCGAATATTTGAAATTATGAATAACCCGGTTTCGGTTTTTACAATTCAGAAAAACCGGTGAACCGGTTTTTTAACTAAGAAAATTATTGTACAAAAGTTTTGATTTTAAATTGCTTTATTTAAAAAAAAGAGTTAAAAGTTCATGTACATACTATAAAACAATAAGGGTTTTCATGGGAACTCTTAAAGTTGCCATTTGTAGAATTGGGCAAACTTGCGAGACCTGTTTCATAAAGCCTCTTTTGCACTTTTGGGCAAACAGTTTATGTAAATTTCAAACAAACGTCAAAAAGTTCATTTAATAAAAATAAAAAAATTAAATTTCAAGTAATTTTGAATTTAAAAACATATTTATGTATATCTTTCTATAAAAATAAAAAAGTGTGTGTGTGTGTGTCTTAAAATGCCTAAAGAAAGCCAAAAAACCAAGAAATTGTTTTTTGCAATATGCACAATTGCACATTTTAAGTTTATGAGTCAAAATTATTTAGCGAACTTAACAGATTTGTGAAAATAAATTCCTATACAATTTTTGACATTTTATTTACGAGAGTGTAAAAATGCACAATAGCACAGTTTGCGAGACTTTTGAGCAATCTCATGAAAACCCTTAATATAAAAATGAAAGGTAAAACATAAATATTAATATTGATAATGGATTTTGGCATCAATTTCACACCATATGGCCAATTTAATTCGCCTCTGATACCACCTCATATAATAATTTCGTTGGTCTATGTTTTTCCATAGCAAAAACTAATTTTATTGCCAAATTTACAAATCGAAAAGTATTCGACTCAGCCGGTTTTTAAATTGTGAAAAAACCGGACTATTCGACATTCGAAAAATCAACATTTTGAAAAACCCGACAACCGTACTGTGAAAAAACCGGCTTTTAAAACCGGTTGAAAAACCGAGTCGATCACCCTACATGTATAGAATTTAATGAAAAATAAAAAAATCAGTAAAGTGCGACTCTGACTCGCGCACGAAGGGTTCCGTACGAACACAAGATATGTAATTTAATACAAACTTCATCCTATATAATATGTAGTTTTGGCATTGTTTCGTTTTTGGGGTCTTTTCGGTTCTTTGTTTTGGCGTTTTTTCGGTTTTGGCGATTTTTTTAAGTTTTGGCTTTTTTTTTTGTTTTGGCACTTTATTTTCTTGTTTTGGCGATTTTTTCGGTTTTTGGCGTTTTTTCATTTTGGCGATTTTTTTTATTTTTGGCGATTTTTTTCATTCTTGCGATTTTTTTTATTTAAAATTTTTTTTTAGTTTTGGCGACATTTTCGCGTTTTGGCGATTTTTTCGATTTTTGGCGTTTTTTTTCATTTTGGCGTTTTTTTTCATTTTGGCGATTTTTTCGAATTTGGCGATTTGTTTTTGTGTTAGAAATTTTTTTTTAATTTTGGCGATTTTTTTCTTTTTGGCGATTTTTTTTTAATTTTTGGCAATTTTTTTTTTTTTTTTTTTTGTTTGGCGATTTTGTAATTTTTGGTTTTTTTAGTTTTACCGTTCTTGAAAATTTCAAGTGTTTGCTTCTTACGGTTTCCAAGATATAGCAAATTGTCAAAATTACATAGTCAAAATTGCATGAACTGATGGACCACCCTTTAATTTAAATTTGTTTATATTTTAGTGATAATTATTGTAGTCTGTATAAAAATACACTAATTTTACAAATTTCAAGTTTCAATATACATATGTTTATACAATTGTATGTATATTACATGGGATTTTAACATTTTTCGTTACTCGTTTTGGAACACCCTTGAATTTTTAATTCTCGTGTATTTGTTGTTGTAGCGGCCAAGGTTCTACATACTCTGTCCAAATTTTAGGTCCGTAGCTCTTACGGTTCCTGAGAAGATACCGTGTGACCGTCAGACGCACAGCGTAGCGAAAACAATAGGGTTTCTTTTCACCTTTGGTGTACGGAACCCTAAAAAGTACCAGAATTAAAGACATAAAAAAACTTTGAAAAATTTACTAAATTTGAGATCAAAGATGAAGAATTTTTTTTCAAAGCTCCAAATTTAATGGAAAAATTTTACTTAAATATGAAATCATAATTACTATAAACTAGTTCATTGATGAACTAGAAATTTAGTAAATATGTTACTGGTTTCAAGTGAAAACCTGCTTTGGCGTCAAACCCAGCTTTTTTTTACTCAAATTTAGAAAATTTTCCAAAGTTTTAGTTAGTTTTTTTTTTTGGTGTATTTACATTTCAAGACTGTTTACGCAGGTCTCTAATACGCAGAATTATGAAAAATAGTAGTAAATTACTGCAATAATGTTTGTGGCATACAGTGGTGGTACTACCAATTTTCTTATCATTAGTCATATGTATGTATGTACATATATGTGTGTATATACGTACTTGAGTTACGATTAACTGACAACAACAACAACAACAACAACAAAAATAAAATAACGTAATTGCTGTCATTTGTGTCTTTTGCTGTAGGAGTGTTTGCTTTTCAATATTTTTTCTCTCCTTCTTTTTTTTTCAAAAATGTCATTTACATAAATGTTGACTTTTCGTTTTTGATAAGAATTTATTTATTTTAAAAATTACAAAAAAAAAAAACAAACAAAAAATTCATATAAATTTTCATTTGATAATGTTTTGACGGAATTTGCACATAAATCAATCATTTTTTACAATTTTAGTAATCAACAGCAGATAATTTTAATGAGCATTTTTCAATACTTAATTTATTTTATAATTATGCAAAAATAATGTCATGGCTTTTACACCAGCTAGCGCAGAACTTATTTTTATTAAATCAGCACAGGGTCTACAGGTCTGAATAAAAAATAAAAAATAAAAATAAAAAAACATTAATATTTTGGCAACATTTGACTATTTTTTAAGCTTTTAGTTAATTTATGAGCAGATAGTGAGTCGAATATAAAGCACTAGCTAGATGCGAAGAAAAATGCGTAGTAGCAGAGACACAAACCATAGTGTTGTAAAAGTTGCAGTTTATATTACCAATAACAGAATGCTGTTAAGCATTTAACGGTAATAGTTATGAACTAGTATTAATATATAATGCTATCATCCCAGAAGTGGTGTAACCCACATTTGATTTTTGATTGCTGTTATGATGATAAATAAATTATTTACATTACCAACTATCTAAAAAAAAAGTAAAGTAAGCCACATTTTGGTATTCTAAAGAAAATGGAGCTGAAAAATCGTTTTTGCTAAAATCATAAGATTGCAAAGTAATAAAGCAATTATATAGTTAAAAAGAGCAATGGTCTAAATAACTAGATGTGGGTTGCACCACTTCTGCACTTATAGCCTCATATAATACCATATGGGGAAAACACAGTTTTTCATTTATTAAAAAAAAACATTCAAAGATTATTTTTGATTACTTTTGTATTGCACTGTACTTAATTAAAATTTAAAAATTATGCATATCTCATAATGCTTTTTAACCGACTTCAAAAAAAAAGGAGGAGGTTATCAATTCGTCTCAATTTTTTTTTTGGCGCTGTTACTTCATAACTCGGTACATTTTGGACCGATTGTAAAATTTTTTTTTTGTCTGAGAGGGTATAGCTTCCCATTGGCCCCATTGTAAATATTTTTTTGATTTAATTTTAAGTTATTCTGCTTATTTCATTGCCGCGAAACCTAGAAAACACTTTTGGTTTTTGAAATTGCACAATTTTAGAGTTGAAAAAATGGGCGGGGCTACGTCCATTAAAATTTACTTCTTTATTTCACGTGGTTCCACTTAACCGATTTTTATGACACTTACCACCTTGAGATCAAAAATAGACACAATCTTCTATTTGAAAAATGGGCGCAGTTACGCCCATTAAAATTTAATTTTGTATCCCATAAAATTGTTTTGAAAATGTTTTATCAAATCTTTGCATCGGCTTTTTTTTGCCAAAATTATTTTTATTTTAATTCCCAACCATTGTTCGAAATATTTCCTATGGAACTCTAACCACCCTCGTTAAATTCTTTGCAAAATTTTAGTTTTTTCTTTCTTTTTTTTAAATTACTTTGAAACAACTGACTTTATTCTGCGGCACAAATTATGCAAACTCGTAAATAAACATAGAATGGAAAATGTACATGTTTATAGTCAGCCAAGCGTTTCTTCATTCATCCACTTGAAAATACAGCAGAAATAACACAAAATTCCTTTATTGGCATTAAGTAAGAAAATGAAGATAGAAAAAAGAAAGAATAGCGGCGTCGGTGGTAATGACGAAACTGGCTGATGCGGCGTCAGTAGCGTTGCTGGTAGTGATGGCTGCGGCGACAGTCACAGTTCTGTTGTACACAACGAATGTGACGAGCGACGATCCTACATGAACGTTCATATGAACACTATGTACACGTACTTGCAACAAGAACACAAAACAACAACAACAGCTAACAAACATTCATATTCGTATGAAAAACACTCCTAATAATGTACTCGTATGTATGTCTTTCATTGAACCATGTACTCGTACACCAGCTTTGCTGTGTATCTGTACAAATACAATTCCGACACTAAAACAGCAAACACATTTTAATTTATTTTCCTTTTAAATAGTTCCAAATAGTCGGAACGTGAAAGAGTTAATTGTGTTTTCATGACGTCGGAGATAGATGTTTTTTTTTAAAGAAATCCAGATGGTTTGAAATGCCAACATGTCTGATGAACTTAGCCTTATGAGGCCTTGAATGCTCACAAGAGAGTTTGATTATTTAGCTTATAACCCTTTTAGACACGCAAAGTTTACTTTGCAAAGTCTTAATTCAGCTGTGTGAAAGACAGAGGGAGGAATACTATCCCCCTGACCCACGATATCGAGAACGTTCGACTTGTCGCTTACTTACATTTTAAACAACAACAAAATATTAAAATTTGTTATTGTTTTGAATGTAAGTGTGTGACAAGTCGAACGAAAGTCGACATCGTGGGTTTGGTCCTATTTCTTTCTGTCTTTTTCACAGCTGAACTAAGACTTTGCAAAGTAAACTTTGCATGTCTAAAAGAGATATTTTTTATCTCACTTTGCGCTGAGGTTCTACCGGGGTATGAGTATTGCTATTTGAAAAATTGCTCTTTTCTCTGCTCCTGTCAAGCAGTTTTATTTCTTATCTTTAAGTTTTCCCATTAGCTTAAACGGCTTTGCAGTATATAAACTCCATTTATTATTTGTTTATCCATTAAATGGTATTATTATTGATAATAATAACAAGAAAAAATTTAAGTTATAATTATGCAAAGATATTTATCGGGCAGACAAAATCCTACCTTTAACTAAAGGCAAGTTGTGAAATATGTATAAATACAAACAGCTTTTCCAACCATACTTATGGGCAACAGTGCCAAAACTAAGGTTCAATCACACGTGCCATAACCATAACCATAGAAAACAGCTGTTCGAACCAAACTTGTGCACAACACTTTATTTGATTATGTATGACTCATCATTACGCCATAGTCATTACCATAGAAACTAATTGAATTTTGATTTGATTATGCCTATGGAATTATGTTTATGGCACGTCTAAATTAAGCTTTCAGTTTTGGTTTATTTTGCCATAACCATAAATACCTGTTTTTAAACATATTTGTTGTTGCATTTTTGTAATGAATAAATACATGAAGACATAAACAGCTGTTTATGCTTCTGGTAGCAGTAATAGGTGAAGCAAAAATATCTACGGCAATGGTTATGTCTATGGCATTTTGGCATTCAACGTCTGATGGAACCTTTAATTCTTTTGCTTCTCTGCTTATTTCCTAAATAACTAGAAATAATACATTATAAAATAACCACACCATACATACATATTTTTAGCGTTATTGCAGTTTTCTTTCTGCAAAAAAAAAAAGAATCAAACAAAGAAAATTGTAAACATTCCATTTCAGCCAACAACAAGAAAATTTATACTTGAATCGTACATTTATTTTTGCAGTTTGACGTTTGTACAATTGTGCATAGATGACACTGCGTAGTTGGTTATTGCGAGTATTTTTGAATGGATAGCAAACTTGATAATAAGAAAAATAATTTTTTTGAAGTAAATGAGAATTACATATTAGCAAATAAATTTTTTCTTACACCCTGTTACCACAATGTAAACGTAGAAAATTTATATGAAAAACACTAATTTCTCTGAGTGATTTTCGTAGAAATTTGCTAGATAATTCCACTGCCTGATTTGTGCAAAGTTGAATTACAAAATTTCAGTTAAATTCAACAAAAACCCCTGAAAAACGGGGTTGTGTAAGACTTGACAATAAAATAGTGTGGTTTCCAGCCCTGGTTTGTGTGTCTTTCTCCCCACCAAAATGCAATGCTTATATACATATATCCATCCGCCTTTAACAAACCAATATACAATTTAATATAAACAAGTAAGAGTGCTATATTCGGCTGTGCCGAATCTTATATACCCTTTACCAAAGTGCGCTTATGTAGTATAGAGATACATACATAAGCAAATAGTTACTTTTATGTACAAAGAAAAAAATAATAATTTTCAAACCCTAGAATCATAATTTTAGATTTTTCTGATCTTATACCAATCTAGTAGTTCTTAAAAAAATAAAGAAAGTGTGTTAAGTGAAAAAAAGGAAATTAAAAAAAAATGTTTTATTTAATTACTTTAATGTTCAGAAAAAAAATCATAGTTTCCAGCTCTGGAGCTGTGGTTTTTATTTTTATAATTTTCTATACCAAACTTTTCTTTCCAAAACGTAAAATATATATATATTTTATAAAGGAAAAGATAAAAATTAATTAGTCTTAGTTACTTTTATATATCAAAAAAGTGTAAGTGTCCCAACCGTGAACTCATCCTTTTTGATTTTCTGATTTCTTACACCAATCTCTTTCTTTTAAGAATTTAATAAATGTTTAATTTATAAAAAAAAGGAAAAATTTGTTTTAGTAACTTACTTTTGTACAAAAAAGTTAAAGTTTTCCAACCCTGGAATCGTCTTTTTAATTTTATTAATTGTTTTTTTTATTTGAAATACCAATTTTATTCGTTATCAAGCATAAAATAAGTTTATTTAATAAAAATCGATAAAAACTAGTTTTCGGTAGCTAATTTTTTATATCACAAAGAGTGTAAGTTTCCCAACCCTGGAATCATCCTTTTTAACTTTTCTGATTTCTTAAATCAATCTCCTTTTTTTTAAGAACATTACATATGTTTAGTTTAAAAAACAAAAAGAAAAAATTTGTTTTAGTAAGTTACTTTTGCATAACAAAAAAAAATAAGGTTTTCCAACCCTGGAAACGTCTTTTTAATTTTTTTATTTTAATTCTTTTTAGTTAGAAATACCAATTTTATTCATACTGAAGTATAAAATAAGTTTATTTAATAAAAAATTATTAAAAACTAGTTTTCGGTAGTTATTTTGTATGGCAAAATGAAGTTTAAGCCTCCCGGTCTGAAACCGTCTGCTCGATTTTGCTGATTTTCAATACCAATCTTATTTCGACCATTTCTGACCCACCAGTCCAAGAACGAAGTCTCTAGCTTTTGTGGGAGCTTCGGAAAACCGATTTCACGTACAGACAGACGGACAGACGGACATCGCTTATTCGTTTTTCCTATGCATAAGGATCCAGAATATATATACATTATGGTTCGCTTATTAATATTCTGGAAATTACAAACGGAATGACAAACCTATATATACCCTTTTACCATTTTTTGGTAAAGGGTATGATAATGACTTTAGTGCACTGTTTTAGTAATTCCAAAATAATAAAAAATTGCACTCAAATTCGACATGAAAATATAAAATTTTCTTACTTATACCAAGTATTTACAACAACATTTGGTTGCAATGTAAATGAACCCTAACAGTAACACTTTTATTAGATCACTCACTCATTTAGACATTACAGCAGTAGGGGAGTTCAAGAGTAACAAGAGCAAACTCCTGCATATAATTATATGTATTAGCGTTGTCAACTTGGTGCGTTTCGCACCATTTTGGGTGCTTTTTGAAATTTTTTGTGCGGAAAATTCCTTAGTTGGTGCGTGGTGCGCTTTTTTAAATTTTGGTGCGTTTTTTAATTTTTGGTGGCACCAGCGCAAATTTAACACAACAATGGGTTAAAAACCAAAAAATTCTTGTTTTGAAACTTACCAACTTCCTGATAGTGTTAATTACCATATTAATACTAATGATGTTTACAAAATATTACAATTTGAAATGAAATCTGTTTTATGGCCCAATGATAACAATAATGATGAAAATATTAGCTTTATTTATTTGTAATAATTAATTTTTGGTCTCTTCTTAAAAAGTTTTAAACCGAATTTATAAAATTAATATACAAAAATGTATCATCTTGTACAAATAAATGCCCTTAATTATGAAAGCTGTATAAGTCTTATATATCTTTGGTAGAGATATTTAGTAGATTACATTTTATTACATTTAGGGCCATTATTACAACTGAAAGATAGTTAAAAGTAGGATTTTATCGGATGCATAAAAAGCTTTCAATTGTTGCAAATTGGATTTAACTTACCAGATAAGATAAATTTGCCTATAATTTATCGCTCACTTTAGGTTAAAGTAAAATTTTGCAAATGATAAAGTTTTAATAGGTCCGATAAAATCCTACTTTTAACTATCTTTAAGTTGTAATAATGGCCCTTAATTTATTATATCGAATCAAAAATGGTATGACCTAGACCACTTTCATATGTACTCTATGTATGTACGAATTTGTTTAGTTTTTTTGTTGTTTTTTAATTATGTACATATACATATTGTAAAAGGCTGTTTATTTTTATTGTTATATTTTTAATATGGATATATTAAACTTCTGATAAAAAAAGTTTAAAAATATTTGAATAAAATGATAAATAATAATAAATATTAATCGTTGATCTCTTTAAAAAGTTTTGTACAGAATTTATGAAATTAAAAAAAAAATTATTATCTATGTAATACAAATGAATATGAACAAATTTGCTAAGTTTTTTTAGATTTTATTTATTTTTTAACCCTGAACTGTAAAATCCTGTTTTAGTGTTAAATTTTTAATACAAAAAAATAATGTACTTTTATGCAAAATTAATTCAATAAGCATTTTGAACTAAAAATATAAATTCTAAGATTGGTGCGTTTTTTTTTGTAAATGGCGCGTTTTTTCTCCATTTTGGTGCGTTTTGAAATTTCAAAGTTGACAACGCTGATATGTATGTATAACTTCGTTCAATCCCCCACACGACCGTTCGTTCGTTCATTCGTTCATGCATCATCATCCCTGCAACGCGCTGTCTGTTAAACATATTAAACGCGTTTTACTTTAGTTCAACATCTGCTTCCTGGTTTGGAAAAAGCAAGCAAAATAAAATGTTCTTAAGTTTCTTTTATAATTTTGTTTTTGTTTTTTTTTTGCCAGCGCTCTATTCTATGGATTTAACAAATGTCTAAGTATATTTATTAAACTCGTATAAAATATGTTTAAATTCCACTAACACATACACACACACACACACAAAAAGGAAAACTGACTCCAGCAAAAGCAAAAAGAAAATTATAAAATAAGAACTAAATAAATGATCACTTTTAAATGGATGTGTTTAGAGTCAGGAACATACCATAGAATAGATGGATGGAACGACCGACGACCGACGACCGACGATGGATGATGTGTAATGGTTTATTTTGGCATGTGCTCGCAATGCCAAAACAACTACACGATCAGCCAAGCCAGCCAGACGTACGGCACCAGCAACCAACAAAGAAAAACGATGGCAATGATCATGGGCCACATGCTTTTTACACAATTATTTGTTTGAAATGGTCATAGAACTAAAAACAAATAAAGTGAATAAAAAAAAATTGATGGAATCTCATGCTGTTAATTGCCTGGATAGTCTTGTGCTGCCACCAAGAAAAAAAACCCACAGATTTAAAGACAGACAGACGGGAAAAGTAAACAGTTTAAGTTATCAAAACACGATTTGAATGTTATTTTATTTTTCCTCAAAAGAAAACAAATACTAAAAATCAATTAAGGGAAGCAGTTACAAAAAAAAAAAAAAAAAAAAACTAAGCCTAAAAATAAAATCCATTTAAAGTATATTAATAAAACAAAAAATAAAATAAAAAAAAAATTGCCCACACGTAATGAATTACAAAATAAGAAAAATTAAAAAAAAAAAAAAAAATCATAAAGCCACTCTATGGGTAGTCCTGTCATCTCTTGAATTTCACAAAAAGAATATGCCAACATTTTTAACATTTTTATAAACAAACATTGCTGTAGGTAAAGAAGTTCTTTGAATATCTGTCTGTCTGTGCGATAGTTCAGCACAATCAACACAAGACAAACCATCAATTCCCATAAAAAAAATGGGAGTGGTCCTGTGACCGTTTTTTTTTTATTTATTTTTTTAGGATTTATGAAATATTCCAAAGGTTTCAAATGAACTTATCACATTGGCATTAGCAAATTTCAAGGGTATGAGAATAAATGATTTTCAATATTGAAATTAGGCAGCCAATCCTAAATCCTTGAGTTATCGATTGTGTGAAAATAAAAACTGTGAGAATAAAGAAATTACACCAAGTGGCCAAATTTCTAGAGACGCGAAAGTTATATAAAATCACATTTTTCAAATCACATGTGATTTTAAAAGTAATAATGGTCCTGCTGACGTTTTTAAAATCATATACGATAAATGATATTTGATGCTCTATACAATAAAAAAAAATTAAAATAAAGAGTGAAAAAATATCTGCATGACTATATTACTTTTGAAATCACATGTGATTTGAAAAATGTGATTTTCAGAAAATGTCTGCATTTACACAGATAAAAGCTCACTACAATCAACTTTTTGATACTCACTTTAACTTGAGTACACAGAAAAAAATATTCCTGCAATAAACAAGTTTAATTGAAAATAAAATTAAAAATCAATTAAAAACGTAATTGAGTCGATTAAGCTTTGTAATTAATTAAATTTTTAAAGAAAATTTAAATTGACTTGAATACATTTTTAAATGATTTTTGGTTTTATGTATTTTCGAAAAAATATAGTAGTTTATTGACGGAATATTTTTTTCTGTGTGTACGTGATCGTTCTTAATTACGTTAGATCGATTATGGTTCTTACTTCTGAATTTTATGAATACAATTATATAAAAATATACTTTGACCAAAGTCGAAAGTTAGTGACTGGTTTTAGTGAGCCAATGTCAGCTTTATATAACGTTGTTAAAACTTATACTACTGCACAGGGTTTTCCAATAAGAGTTTTCAATTTGATATAATAAAACCAATATTTGTACCCTTATGAAATGACTAAAACATTAAACACATTCACCACAGCAGGCTACACGAACGCACGACTTCAAATGCCGCTAGCAGCACTTGTCGCCTCGTAGCCGGCTACTTAATTATTTTGGAGACGACAGCAGCACCATCTGCAGCTGATATTCAAGTACAAATACATAGTTCAGTATTGCCACTTTTATATATTTTGCATTTATAAAAATTAATTACTCTTTTAAAATGTACTTATTTCACGTAAAAGTACAAAAATGAATCAATTCATTCTTTACATCAGTTTTTGGATATTGTTTCTGTTAAATAATATGAAATAATTGTACAAAATCATTCATTCAACATTTTGTATTATACTGGCAATACTGAATTTTCTCATTGTAGCCAACAAAATAGAAATTAGTTTAATTGGACTACAATGAAAAAATCAGCATAGACAACAACCTGCCGCCATGTTGCTAAGCAAGATGCGTTGGCGGTGAAAAGGTGTGAAGAGGGCTGGATACTGCCTAGGTTATTCTGATTTTGCTTATTTCTATCTTTAATTTTAAATATTTTATTTACTTGCATATTTTGAATTGACTTTTTAAAATAAAAACAATTAATATAATATTATATTTTTTGCCAGTATATCAATCATGTATGATAGCTCAATTGTGGGGGATATATTAGTCAATTATGATCAGTCAAACTTGATTAATATTTATGCTATCATTGATTAGTAAAAAGCACTCGTGAGCAGTTCAACTAAATGTTATATTCATTAGTTATAGAGAGATGCAACATCACACGTACACAAGAATTTCCATCACATTTTTCAGTTTCCCCTTAATAATGTGATAGCAACTTTGTTCTGCGCAATGATGAATATATCCTGCATGTCTTCCGATCAATTGACTGATACTATTCATGTAGAGTTAGTTCATTTGAAACAAAATAAATATTTTCTGAATTCGAATTCAGTAAAATCAATGCATATTAATATATTTTGAGTAAAATCACTAAAAAAAAAAGATTTTTAATTTTTGTCCGACTAGAAGGTTTTAGAGAAGAAAATATGGCCACGCTGGCCATCATCCTTAACACAAGCAAGTTTTTCAAATCTTATAAATAACTAAATTTTTCAAATCTTATAAATAACTAAATTTTTCAAACTTTAATTATTTTATTTTAATTGAAGTAACAAAATTTATGTAACAAAATTTTAATAACAAAATCACAAAGGGTGAGGGTGGCGTTGGCTGAAGTAGTTAGCACGTCGACTACAAAACTGAAGATCCTAGGTTCAATCCCTGTATCCGACAGTCATTCAAATAACAACACCACGCATTTTTCTGATGTGCATTAGAGTTGTTGGAAAGTTAAAGTGATGAAGGCATTGTCACTGGTCACTGAACTATACCGACTTCAGCAGATGCTAATCCTAATGTTACATCAGAGCGTCCTCCTTCGTCGGTATTGTGTAGCAAAATCATCGGCGAAGTAAAATAACCAATAAAATGGCTACTAAAAACACAGCTTCAATATTTAATACGCCTCATTTAACACCAGAAGGCGCTGCAACACTGCATTATTAAAAAGCGTGCAAAAAAGCAGTTATAAAAAGAATGAAGCTTTCCTCTAGCTCTTCCTTCACCACCTGTCTTCTATCACTATCCCTTTCCTAAAGAAGGTAACACCTAGTAATAGTAGTAGGCATTAATTGCCTGAGTGTTACTTCTCTTTAAAAAAAAAAAAAAAAAAACAACAATGTCGTCCGTGCAGCAGTTAAAATAATCAGGGTTGTTTTATTTATTTGTTTGATAACCCTGTTTTTGACATAACGCTGATGCTTTTGCTTAGGTATGGCATTTCACCGTTAATGCTGGGCGGAAAAAAACGTTCCGCTTTCCGTCCTTGTTTAGGGATGGCTGTAAGACACCTTTCTTCTTTTTTAATAGAGCGAACTAACACTTAGGCAAGGAATGGCTACTACTATTAACAAGTGTTAATTTCTTTGGGATATAGATATTTATAGAGAAGACAAGTGTTCACCACTTGAAATAAAGGAAAGCTTCATTACTTTACAGCGCGTCTGGTGTCAATGAGGCGTATTAAATTTATGAATCTGTGTTTAGTAGCTATTTTATTAGTTATTTTTCTACGCTGTTGACTTTTGCTACACAATACCCATGAAGTGGACCCTGATGTTACATAAGGATTAGTATCTGCTGAAGCCTTCATAACTTGAACTTTCCTACAATAACGTCAAAAAAATACGTGGACTTGTCTGAGTTCAGGCTTCGGCCTTAAAACACTGACTTCGCTGTGGCACTAGAAATAAACATCTGTCACTACGAAATAGTCATTAAAACAAAAACAGCTGGCACTAACAAGAGCACTTCATTTGTAATTGTTAATACTTCGAATTTACACTACTTCCGGATCTTATTTACTTCCTTTGATTTTTATTTTATATTTGATATCTAAATTTAAAATTTCTATAGTTAACATTTTTTCTATTTTGTTGGGTTTGTCGTTTTTTATCTCCCTACTTTTTTTTTAAGGAAACATAATTTGTTTGCACCCTTGTGTTCGTTAAAAAAAAATTCATCAGCAGCCCAAACTTGTTGTAATTTTATCCCCATTAATTTCCAATATAATAAACGTTACTAGCGATAATTTTATATCATAAAACTAAAGTTCATTGCTGCTCATAAACCACCGAAACGTCAATCAAAAACAACAATTATTTTTATAGACGAAGAAAAAAAAACTTCATATTCAACAGAAATTTACAACAATTGGATAAGTGTGTATGTGTGTGTGTGTGTTGATTAAAACTGTATCTGTGTAGCGCTGTGAAATGTCAATGTATTAGTTTTTGATGATGGCTTTAGAATGGCATAAAATGTGTCTAAAAAGTCGTTAACCTTATTTTGTTGTTGTTGCTGTTGTTGTAAATAATACATCAGCAGTAATAATACGAGTAACAACAACAATAGCGAAAAGAAGAAAAAAAAGAAAATGACAGAGAAACTGGAGAGACGGCATGAATGACTGACTGACATAAACACAATATAAATAAACTGAAATTTACTCCACTCAAGTAAGTGGTGACGAGCGTCGACGCAAAGTGTCGCCGATCGTAGCGTGCTGTGGGACTGCAGCGAGCGAGTTCCAGTAAGTTAACTTGACTCTATCTAGAATTATTATCAAACATTTTCAAGCACATACTGCAACGTCATTATCTTTAATGCCATGTGGTGGAAAAAATAAAACTAATAAAACAAAAATAAAAATAAAATATATAAAGTAAACTAAATACGAAATACGAAATTTTTTGTTTATAAAAGTGTTTAAGTACACAACCCAGCAAATAAAAAAAAAATTATTCTCACATGATGCAGGGTAGTGCAGCTGGAACTAGGGAGGTAACTTGTTTGTTAAATTTTGTTCCTACATGATTTCAATTATATTCCACAAGCACATGCATCCTCACATTATATTTAATCCTTTTACTTCTCAAAGGAGCATAAGGCCGTGTACCCTCACATTAGCGCAAAAAAATAATAATCCAGGGCTAGTAAATTTCAACTGATGTAGTACTAACGAAATTTTTTACTAAATTTAATTTATCTTTTAGCGTTTTTTTTTAAATGGCCGAATAAAGTGTAAAATAAGACGTTCCATTTTGCATAAAAATCCTTTTTATTATTACTTGTTTTTCGCTTTAAATGTGCTCAAAGGTCACGTTCGACATCATGGAGTTGCTAACGCATATCTTGATTTTTATGCATTTATTGATAACTTTGAAACAGTGAGAATTCCACTTCTCAAGAAATGCTTTTTATTGCTGGGTGTAGTGTACTTTTTAGACAAAATTTTAGCTAACAAAAAACTCTAATTGAAGTGACAAAGAGAAAAACAAAATTCAAAATAATATTTACTTGAGTTTAGAGGGATTGTCGTAATTGTGATTGTAAAACGTTGAAGCACAAAATTAACAAAGAGAAAGATTAACGGGTGTTGTCAATGCATTTCATTATGCCTTTCAAGTGCTGTGGGTACCATCATAATCTAATCAAAAAAAAATTTTTTTTTAACTTTAAAAATTGAAAATTAATACTTACGCTGATCAAAAACTTTTGATAATAAGAAATTTAAGAACCCAAATGTTTTAGTGTCCAAATAATTGTGATGTCTTAATTCGTTGTGTTTCTCGTATGTAATCTTGCATACATATGTATTAGAGGGCTGCATAAACAGTCTTGAAATGTAAATATGTGTTGTTTTTTAAATTAAAAAAACAAAAATAAAAATATTGTCGTGGCATGTATTATACTAAACCAATAATAAATGATGTCGTTTACTAAGCGAAGCACGATGGATGGATTGATGTTCGTGTATATGAGTGTTTCGATGTCGTGAAGACTTGTTATCCGTAGTAACAAACAATCAAAAGAAGTAGTGTTGATGTGTGTATGCTTGTTATTTTGCATATTGTACGTTTGAGTGTGTGTGTAAAATGCAATAACTGAAACATATGTCTTGCCAACAGTGTTGTTTAGCGTTTTTTTTTACAGATTTCGCTGTAATAAAGCATTTGAAAAATACCTCATTTCTTAGAAATTTTTGTAAGTGGTCTTTTGCAGGGGTATTATACAATATGTACAATATAATAATAAATACAAAACTACCAAATAGATCTTATAGATAATTTATATCAACTATGAGATCATGCTGCAGTGTTAATATTTTTAGTTGCAGTGAATATTGTTTTAATGGAAAAAAATAAAAATTTTAGTTATAGATGTTGTTTTTACAGCAATCAGCCACCAACGCATCTTCAATGAAAAAAAAAATTTAATTTTTTTTAAATTTTTTAGAAATAAAATCTTAAACATGACAGTCAATTGCTTGTTGTGGTTTAACGTTTTACAACGAAATTAAAAATAATATGAAAGAAAAAAGATTATTACGGCATTCGAAATGTATAGAGGGTGGACCAGTTGAAATTAGAAACAACAAATTATATTTATGTATAAGTTTTTAGGAAAGAATTATCTGACGTAAGAAATAATAGATTTCATGGGTTTAAATAAAGAATTTAATAAAGAATTAAATAAAGATTAAATGCATACTAGGATTAATTTAAGCAAGTTCTGTCCTACTTCTGCTATTTCAGTTTAATTTTAAGCCTTGGTAAAATAATGAACTTTTAATTCAAGTAAATGGAATAAAATGGAAGTATATGAAATTTTATTCATAATGCAAACTCAAAAAGCTCAAACTTTTTTATTTGTATATTATATATCTCGTTCTTCTGAGGGTACAAATAATAAAAAAAGGATGCATATGAAACTATATGATTGCAAATAACTGTTAATTCAATGTCACGTGCAACATTGAAAAACAATATTTGCTATCAGTGCGTCAAAAGTACAAGCAGAAAGCTTAACAAATATTCCGAATGATATTTTAAATATTTTTTATATTAATTATTTTATTATTTATAAAATGCCGCAATATGCATCACTGAGAAAAACTAATATGATTTTGTTTCTGAATTCAATGAAGCTTTTTGTGCTTTTAACTACTCAAACCAGCACTACTCTAAGTACAAACAGAAATATTTAAGACAATTAAAATACAAAAAGACCTTGTTGCTTCTGTGGCTGAGATGATATCCTCTCAGTCCAGAGGTCGTTCGCTCGAATCCCGGTGTTTTCTGCAGACAAGCTAGTCGCTTCGTGGGCTGTGTTTGTTTAAAATTAAAACAAAACTAAAGATTTGTGATATTGGAGCCTATGTGTACAAAACTGGTCACGTGCGACATCGTTAGAGTACAATGAAATTTAAAGTATTTACTTAAAAATTTTTGTCATATTTTTAAGTTATTTAAATTTAGATGAGCAACAACAGCAAAAAAAAATTAAGAGAGCAAACGGTGGAGAAACACGAAATATTACTACGAAAACTGAAATTAAAAAAACAAGGAAAAATGTGGAATTGCTAGAAAGAGTAGAAATCGTTGGCTGCAGGACAAAATTAAACTATTGAAGAGAAAAGGCGGAATGACCTCAAATGTAAAAGATAAAGTGGCCAGAAACAGAAGAAATGGGAAATGCTGAACAAGCACAATATAAGCTCCATAAATTCAAAGCAAACGTTTCCAAAAGCTGTAAAAAATGTGTATAATTTAGAAGAAAAAAAAACTGGAAAGAAGTAAGAAGCATTCCTGGTTTTTCGCAGTTGTTGTTCTTTTGCTATGATGGTCAAAGAATTAAAAGCAGCTAGAACTGCCTTTTGTAAAAAAAAGTAGGCCTTATCGTGGTTGGCGACTTCAACTATGACATTTTTCTGTCGTAGATTAAAGGAAAAATCCCGCCGTGTTCTTTAATCTATTACAAAAATAAGTAAAACACGCCAATCAAGATAAGAGGGAATATATTTGGTATTCCTGATACTATTTTCATTTAAATTACTTTCTTACTTTATTCACACTATATATTTTTGTTTTTTGTTATGTTAAAATAAATAAATTAAATATTTATTAGTTTAAGAAATTTTTTATTCGACATAAAGGGTGTTCCAACAAGAACGCAAGATTTAAATTTGGCGCCATTCGAAGTGTCATTGTTTGACATTTGAACAATTCTTATTGTTTGCTAGTAGAAGGTATGAGGTTAGTAAAAGTGGAGCGCTACACGAATGCACAACGCATTCTCATTGTGAAATTGTTTTACCAAAATGGTGAAAGTTTTGCGGCTACAGTTCGCAATTTGCGATCAATTTGATGGCTTTGTCAATAGGCAGAATTGTCGCATTTGGGGTGAGGAAAATCTTCGAGTGATTCACGAGAAGCAAATGCATCCTCAACGTGTCACTGTGTGGTGTGGATTTCGGGCTGGAGGAATCATTGGACCTTTTTTTATTAAAATGAGGCAGGTCAAGCGCAAAGTCAATGGTGTTCGGTATAGTGAAATGATAACTAGTTTTTTCGTGCCTAGAATTGAAGAAATTAATGTGGAGGGCATGTGGTTTCAACAAGACGGCGCCACACGTCATACAGCCAGAGAAACAATTCAATTGCTGCATCAGTCATTTCCCGGTCGTGTTATTTCGCATTTTGGAGACCAGAATTGGCCGCCTAGATCTTGCGATTTAACACCATTAGACTTTTTTCTTTGGGGTTTTTTGAAGTCGATGGTTTGTTTACGCGAATAAGCCGACGACGACTCAAGCCTTAAAAGAGGAAATTGGACGCTGCATTAATAAAATACCGCAGCATTTATGCAAAACGGCCATTAAAAATTTCATTAAAAGATCGCGTGTGTGCCAGCAAAGCCGCGGCGGCCATCTCCCCGATATGTTGTTCCATACATAACCTCATTCTGTCTACTTTGCGATATAATAAAGTTGCACGATTCTTTTTTAAATATCTGTGTTTTATTTAAAATTTAAATCTTGTGTTCTAGTTGGGACACCCTTTATAATCATAGTTCTATTATAAGTGAAATCTATTTACCAGCAAATAAAGTTGACTTATTAAATACTTCTGTTAATTTCAAAACATTTTTCTTTTTGTTTTTTTTTATAAATTCATAAGAAGAGCACCAAAAACAAGTTATATATCATAATATAAAAATATGTCACGTGCGACTATATTTTTTTAACCGACTTACAAAAAAAGGAGGAGGTTCACAATTCATTTCTAGTTTTTTTTTTTTTTGGTGTTACTTCATAACTCGGTAAATTTTAGATCGATTGTAAAAATTCTTTTTTTTTTTGTCTGAGAGTAAAAAAGTTGTCGGCGACACGCTCACAATTTTTTATATTTAATTTTATGATATTATACTTAATAGATTGTTGCGCTGCGAAGCCTATAAAACCTCTTTGGTTCTTGTAATTACACAATTTGAATGTTGTACAAATGGGCGGAGTTACACCCATTAAAATTTAATATTTTATTTCAGGTGGTTCAGCTTTACTGATTTTTAAAAGACTTAACGCGTACCCTGAGCTCTGAAAAACACACAATCTTGCCCATTAAAATTAAATTTTATATATAACGTACTTCTTCTTATCTTCTTCTATCAGATCTTTGAAGCATTGAAGTCGGTTTTTTTGGCAGAAGGAGTTATTTAAATAGGACAAGCACTCAGAGGATAACCACTACTCATACAATGTATTGTGCTAGAACTAGGAAAATAAGTTATGGAGGGGAGAACAGAGGGAGTAGTGTTTGTGGACTTTGAAAGTGACAGGAAAGACTTCGGCAATACGGCTTAATACGTAATTCTCTCTGTAATGCTTAGTGCGATTTGTATCATTTTAGAGAAAATCACAACAATTTGAAAAAGAGATCATTGAACAATATTTATAAATTACCTCATATTTCGCTAAAACTGGCGATTTAATCGACTTCTTTTTTGTCAAATGCGAATGTCTTGGTTTCTTGCAAATATCTAGAAAAAGAAAATTTTTTCAATATCATACTTATCACTAATTACAAGGCTCACTTACAGCTATAAGTTAGACTTATTGAAAAAAAAATTGTATACGATGGTCACGTTCGACATCATTGAAAAGGCCATGTATAAATTCTTTTTTTCATTAATTTGATTTATTTATATTTTATAAATGAAATCATACGTATACAAAACTTTCTGTGAAGTTGTTCATTTTGCTCTTAAAAAAAATTAATAGAAACTTTATGACAACCGGTCAAATACCTAGTAGATTGAATGGAATTCTTCTTGTGGGGCCATTTACTAATAAAAAAAGGATTTTGTATTCCAAGTTATCATCATTAAATAAGTGCTAAGAAAAATAGTAACATACGTGTTTTTGACAGGACACACTTTTATTGTAAGCATTACAAAGTTTTTCTTGGTTTTCTGTAAAACTGTTGACTAAAGGCTTATTTAGCCGACTGTAATGTAAAGTAACTGTAACGTAGAAAACAGCTGATCGATATTTTTATATGAAAATTAGGTTACGTTACATTACATCTCTATAACCATTTTCATTACTTTTCACATAACAAAATCGATCAGCTGTTTCTTACTGTTGCAGTTACATTACATTACAGTCCACTAACTGAGCCTTAAAACTATCATTTATGAGCGCAAAAACCTTAAGAAATTTTCTTACATTACCAAAAGTTTCCTATACAAAAGTATTTTGCCTCTCCTGAAAAATTTGTTTATGTTGACTTATAACGTTATTCATAAAAACTGCAATTGTACGAGTATCTTATTAATTTACATATGGATTTCTAACACGTCTTTTTCCTTGTGTATACATACACATGTAAGCCTGCCAATCCTTGTCTCTCACATCTTACAGAAAAATAAATCATTTCAAGTTGTTGTTGCATGCATATCAGTTTTTATTCTATTTTTCTTGTTCCCCTACAAAACAAAATTAATTTTTTTTTATTTTGAATTAATATTAAATAATTGACAGATAATCATTTGTAACTCTTAATGTCATAAGAATTATATATCAAAACCTTTCCTCTTTGCTTTGTTAGAATTTACAAAAAATAAAATAAAAAAAAAACCTTTTACATAAGTCATACTATATTAAAAAACCAAATTTCAAAGCTCGTTAGTCCCAACTCAAGCTACGAGTGAGTATCTATCGAAAACAACACATCCGTTCTATTGTTAAGCAGCACAGAGTTTTTTTTTCATCCAATGATTTCATGATTTCTTTGTAAAAATGTCTGTCTGCATGTTGTATGTGAGTAGTTGTTTATATTAAAAAGTAAAAATAAAAAAATTAAAAAAAATCTTTAAGTTACATCAGATTTTATTTAACAGATAATGGTTAAGGAAATATACTTATATACATATGTATGTATGTATGCATATGTACATATATGTGTGTTTGTACATGTGTGTTGTTTGAGAAGTAAAAAAAACCTTAAAATTCTAGCAATATTTTTATGCAAACCTTGTCTCGATAATATATTTTTTTATATATATATAATATCTCTTGCATAGGCGACATCCATGTTTGTTACTCTGCCACTTTTTCAATTTGTTGCCAGAGTGAGTTCCCTATTGTTTGGCAGCAGGAAAGAATGTTTTGGCTACAAGCAAACAAATAAAATAACACCAGAAACAACGACAACAACAACAACAACAACAGCAGCAACACCCGCGTCAAGCCATTATCGTATCAAACAATTGGTAGAATTTTAAAAATACGACGGAATTTACAGGAAGATTGAAGAAAGAAAGAATAGAAAAACGTGTTAACTAATCTGTTATTGTATTAAACAAAACAAAAAACAGAAAATTATTCCTATTAAAGATTTTTTACTTGCAGTCAAACGTTTATTTTATTTTTTTTTCTACAATATATTTGAAAGAAAACAATTGCAACTACAAGTTGTGATTTCTGTTTTGTTTCTTGTTATTTTGTCTGGAGATTCTATTGTTTGAATTATATCCTTGTCTCGTGGAAAATCTGGTTGCCAGTCTTTTTCCTATTTTTTTTTTTTTTTTTTTTTTTTTTTTTTTTTTTTTTTTTTTGATCAGCTCATTTTCACAGAACTTTTAAAACTGATTTTGAAAATCAGTGAAAGAAGAATAAAATATATATTAACACAAGCGTGACTGTAAAGGTTTTTTTTTAATACTGTAAATCATGGGTGAACATCATGTAGCAAATTTTTGCAAATCGAATTCACACGTATTCTTATTCTCTTTCATTTAGTCTTATCTGAGATAAATTTTTGCTTATCTTTTTACTAATTTTTCTCAAATGCACAGCCAGAAATTTATTGTGTATGCTGTTTATGTTAAAAAATTCTTTTGATTACGTGAAAATTAAAAATTATTTTCTCTTACAAATTGGTTTTTAGTAGTTTTAAACTCAGAATTAAAGTGAATAATAATGTCTATATATTACTTTTTGTTAAAACGGTTTTCTAGAAAAAAATTCTTTCATGAAAAAATCATATAAGAATTACTTTTACTAATCTTTTCTGCCAGTGTGTTTATCTTTTTCGCTCACTTACACAACCTTAAATTTATCTTGGTCACCTATGCTGTAAATGTACTTTGCATATAAAAGTTGTTGTCGTTGTTGTTTTGACATCTTAACACAAAAGAAGTGTTTTATAAGAAATTCAAATACAGCAATTTAAAAAAAAGCAATGTGAGTCCGATCACAGCGAATATGTGTAAACATCTAGTAATGCAATTTTTTTAAGTTGGAAGTACTTATGCTTTTAGTATCTTTTTTTAAATTAATTAATTAAAAGTATCAAAACTTTCAATATTGTATTATTACATATGAATTTGTTGGTTTTTGTTTGTTTTATTAAACTTATTTGGTTAGTAAATGGGCACACTGCAGTAAATGTATATGTACTGCATTCAAAATTGCAGTAAGCAGTAAATTTACTGATTACTAAAAAAATTCAGTAAATTTTTAATGCTAATGAAATTTAATTTGCATTACCAGTAAAATCGTAGGGCCGTAATCATAATAAAATTGTAGCAAGTGGCAAAGTTTTTTCATTAAAATTTTGAAATTTTTGTATGAAAAACATTTAGCCACTTGGTAGAATTTCATTATGAATACGGGCATTACTGATTACTGAAAATTCAATGCACCTCATCACATAACAAATCATTAAGGCAATTTATAAAAATTGTAGAAAAATAATTGAAATTTATTTGCTGGTAGTTTAGCATGCCTATATACGTATTCATTGGCGCTTGAACCAAATCATCAGTAGACTTTAACCACAAATCCCAAACAGTCACAGACCCCTTACTTTATGCATAGACTTCCAAAAACTATATGAGAATTCATAAAATAATAATACTTTTGAAAATCACAAAAGAAAAAATAAGCCCAGCAAATAAATTTCAATTATTTTATGTACACTTCTGACAATATGTCAAATAATAAATTTTCTTTAAATTGTAGAAAAAAATTTTAGTAATCAGTAAAAATTTACTGGTAAAACATTTGTTATTGTTTTTACTGAAACTTTAGTGGTACTGCAGTGCTCATCTATGGGAAATGCCTTTACTTTTACTTTTTAATTTTTAATTCCTATTGTTCATCGTTTAGTTGTTGCTGTTCTTGTTGTTGTGTACGAATTGCAATTAAAATAAATTCAGTAAAGTGCGACTTTGACTCGCGCACATTTGGTTTTGATCATTTTTTTTTTTATTTAGCTTTCTTCCTTTTTTAAGTTTTTTTCAGTTTAAATTTTTTTTCAGTTTTATCGTTTTTTTCTCGTTTTGGCGTTTTTTTTCTCTTTTTGGGTTTTTTAACTTTCGCAGTTTTTTTCATTTTGGCGATTTTTTTCTGTTTTTTGGGGTTTTTTCATTTTGGCGATTTTTATCTGTTTTTTCTGGTTTTTTTATTTAGGCGATTTTTTCATTTTGGCGATTTTTTTGTTTAAGGATTTTTTTCATTTTGGCGATTTTTCCGGCTTTTCGGGATTTATTTTAGTCCTAGAGATTTTATTTTTAATTTGGTGCTTTTTTTCTTTTTGGCGATTTTTTTGTTTTTGGCGATTTTTTTATATTTGACGATTTTATATTTTTTTGATATTTTAGTTTTACCGTTTTTAAAAATTTCAAGATTTTTGCTCTTACGGTTTCCAAGATACAGCAAGTTGTCAAAATTACTAAGTCAAAATTGTGTAACTGATGGAACACCCATTGATTTAAATTTTTTAAATTTAGTGTTAATTGTTGTAGTCTGCATAAAAATACACTAACTTTTAATATTTCAAGTGTATATATGTATGTACATACAATTGTATGTATATTATATGGGATTTTAACATTTTTCGTTGCTCGTTTTGGAACACCCTTTAGTTTTTAACTCTCATGTATTTGTTTTTGTAGTGGCCAAATGTCTACATATTGTGTCCAAATTTCAAGTCTGTAGCTCTTACGGTTCATTTTCACCTTTGGTGTACGGAAATATACAGAAAAATAACCGGTGGCGGCGCACCGTCGGCTTCGAGCCGGTCGACTTGTTTCTCTGCTTGGTATTGCTTATTTCAAACACTAATACACACATCTCAGCAAAGAAATCTCAGCAAAGAAATCAAAGTCAAAATATTTTTACCCCCTAGCGTATAGATGTTTACACATCAAAAATTTCTTTAGGGTATGAGAGGAAAGGGCTTACACCATTTCACTAAATTGATTATAATCAGTAAGAGATGCCATATGGAGTTTAGAAAATAAATACATATGGCAGCATGTAGGAACATCACCTATACTTTAAATAGCAGGGACATAAACCGTAACACTTAAAAATATATAAATAATGTAATAATGCATTTACATTATCTCGAAATCTAGTATTTACGTGATTTCGAGCTAAATCGAATTGTTTTTAACTTGATTTCCCATACAATACAAAATCTAGTTTGTGAGTAGATTTGTAGACAATCTACTCAAAATCTAATATTTTAATTTTATTTTTACTACCCTGTACAATGTATTTATATAGAAGATGATTGAATTAGCTACGGTCTTCTTAAAAAGGTATGTGAATTGGCTACATTGCAGTTCTTTGGTTGCAGTTTTGGAAACTTTTCGGTTAATGGGTTTTGTTTTTGATAAAAAAATATTGATAAATGTCAAAAAACGTAGTGTAAACGGTGTAGATTTTCATAAAGATTTTAATTAAAATATGCTAGATTTTATGTAGGTGTAAATGACCTATAACATTATCTCGAAATCTAGTACGAGATTTCAAGCTAAATCGAGCTGCTTTTTACTGGAATTCCCATACAAAACGAAATCTATTTTGTCATTAAATTTTTAGAAAACCTACTCAATATCTAATATTTTTATTTATTTTATTTTTCTGACTGTTCAAAATGTGTGGTTGAAGTCTACGGATGATTTGGCAAACCAGCAATGAAATGCATATAGACAATGCTTAACCACCAGCAAACAAATTTAAATTTTTATTTATATTTTACTACCCTATACAACATATTTATAAAAAAAAATGATTGAATAAGCTACGGTCTGCTTAATAAGGTGTGTGAATTGGCTACATTGCAGTTATTTGGCTGTAATTTTTAAAATTTTTCAGTTAATGGGTTTTGTTTTGAATAAAAAATCTTGATAAATGTGTAAAAAAAACTGGTGTAAGCGGTATAGATTTTCACAAAGATTTGAATTAAAATCTGCCAGATTTTAAGCAGGTATATATATACATTGTCGTGATATCTAGCAGATTTCGATTTGAAATCTTTTTGACATTTTTCAAGATTTCGTATCCGAGACAAAATCCTTCGTAGCTGATTCACTCACCTTTAATATAAACAATGTTATGCAGGGTGCAGTAAAAAATAAAAATATTACATTTGGAGTAGATTTCGTGAAATTCCAAGTTGCTTTCGTTTTGTATAGTAAAAAGCAAATAGATTTAGCTTGAAACAAGTAAGTAAGTACTAGATTTCGAGACAATGTAAATGCCCAATAAGGAGGCTCTGCTATACATTTTAATAATTTAACTAGGCTTCCAATTGCTTGATAAAGACTTAGTGCCTAATTTATGAAAAAATATTTTGGTTTTATAAAAGGTTTATTAATAAAATTTCCATCGAAAATTTGTCTTATAAACCTCTTATAAAACAGAAGTAGTTTTTTTATGAATAAGGCAGTTAGTCGTTGCAAATTTATACTGGGTATATCTTCAAATTGTTTTAACCATTTTAAAAATGTTCCATACTTTTATAAAATACAGAATTGCCCTCTTACAGCAGCATATAAAAATGGTCCTAAGTATAATCTAATTAATCAAATATGCGCAACACTGTTACAGGGTTGTCGTTTAAAAACGTTTATTTGTTGGAGTTCGATATTGCAAATAAAATAAAAGTCGCACATATGCGATTTTAACTTAGTTGTAAAACTTCAATTGTGAAGCTTCACTCAAGAATGTTAACTTGATCTCTGTCAATTATTTAAAGAAAATTATTCCATTCGACTAATGAAAAATATGTTAAATTAAAAATCATACGATTTTCCCCATTATTAAGAATATGTTATTCGATTAATCGAGTATGCTCCCCAAACTAAAAATGATTAAAAATTGCATTTGAACAATTAATTACTCGAGCTAAGAATTACAAAATTAAAATAAATAAATTGAAAATTAAACGACGAATAAAAAAAATATTCGAATACTCGAAAATTTTATTCGAATATATATACGAGTGCAAAATTTTAATAAAAAACTATATTTGAATCATTAATTAACAGAGTTTAGAATTGCCAAATTAAAAATTATTTTCAAGTCATATGATTGATAAAAAAAAACAGAAATCTACATCAACTGACACCACATACAGGGGACCAAACACAAAGAACGCTAATGATGGAGATGTAGTGGCCTTCGAAAACAGCTGGTTGTTCCGTTCTACTACGTGTTTGTCAGAATATCTACAATTAACTTTGCTGTTATTTGTTCATTAATAATTGTCACATGTAATTTGGCTTACAAAGCGAAAGTTTAGCCTGATCAAATCATAAAAATATTCAATTATTAAAAAATTTTATTCCAATTACATATTGCGGGTAAAAAATTTTAACAACAAAGTGTATTTGAAAAATTAATTGATGGAGCTTAGAATTGCCCAAATTGCCCATTTTAAAATCATATGACTGATTTAAAGAAAAAAATATACGATTATTAGAAAATTGTGTACAAATATGTAACTAATAAAGAATTTTAATCGAATGATAATGCAAGTACTAAAATAATTATTTAATACAACTAATTTTAAATACGTCATTCGATTAATCGAGTTTTCTCTCCAAACTAATAAAAAATTAAAAATTGTGCTTTAACTGTTAATTATTCGAGCTCAGCATTACAAAAATCAAATTAAATAAATTCAAAATCATATGACTAATAAGAAAAATAGTATTCGATTGTTCAAAAATTTTATTCGATTGTGTGACGAGTACAAAGTTTTAATAAAAAATTGTGCTTGGATAATTAATTAATTAAAAATTATTTTAAAATCATATGACTGATCAATAAAAAAATATTCGATTATTCGCAAATTTTATTCGAATATGTTACGTATAAAAAAATTCTAATTGAATAATGAAATTAAAATAAAGGGAAAGTATTTCATACGAATATATTATTCCATTAATCGAGTATTCTATTATTCGAGTAATTTATTGCTCAAGGTTAGAATTAATAAAAATTTAAAATAAATTATAGGCTAAACGACTGACCACAAAAAAATATATATGTACAATTATTCGAAAAATTTAATCGAATATAGAACGAATAAAAAAAGTTTTCTGGAGTATTGCTTAAATGCAGAATTATTAAAAGAAATATCTGCAGAAAAAAAAACAATTTTTATTTTGCACTGGCAGGGTAACACAATTGGTTTTAGCATTACAAATTTTAATAAAAATGGCACTAAATTGTTATATATATATTTTTTTTTAATTGAGATTTTTGCGTTTCTCTATAAATTAGATGCTCTGCTATTGAAATATACAAAAAACTCGTTATAAGAAAAATAATTAATTAGGGCTTTTGTAGTTATAACTATTAAGGTAATGATTTAGTGAATGTTTCATTTTGTCTCAAGCAGATAAATTTATATCATGATAATTGTTAAAATCTTTATTTAAAAAGCTGGGTGGTTCATTTTTTTTAAAATAAATTTGGCATTTCTGGTATTATAAATTTAACAGTTATAGAAAACATATTACATATAATTGGGGTATTCACAAGGGTGTCCTAAGTGTCATAAAGTCATAAAGTCCTCACATTTTAAACCAGTTTAAAAGTATTTTTATTGTCTTTCATATAAAAGGAGTACTATATTAATACAATTCTTCACTCTATGTATTTGTTATTGCCATAACTAATTATTTTGCTTTTTAGTTTTCTTTTTCGACAAAATTTCCATTTACGTTTAAATACGTGGCGTTTTTCTTAAGCAAATTTCTAATCAAATCATTATATATATTGCAAAATATATAAAAATTCGCAAGGGATTAAAATAATGGAAACAATATCTCAAAGCTAATTATATAGACCGCAAAAAAAGTAATAACTCGAGTATAGACTTACAGCATATATGTAAATCGCGAAAGCTTGCAAAAATGCGAATATCTTCTAAAAATTTCCAAAGCCTCAAAAACTGTAAACGAGCAAACTCACTAGATTTTATGAATCAAAAATTATCTCACGTGCAAAAAATTTGCGAAAATTCGCGAATAATTTTTTAATTGAAAAAAACTTAAAATTTATTTTAAAAAAATGCTTAAATTGTAAGGAATGCAGAAAACTTTTAAAAATCCGCAATTACGAAAATTCGCAAAAACTTGCTGACATCAAAAATATATTAAAGTCTGATACTTAATAAAAAAAGTTTAAAACTGTTAAAAAAAAATAAAGAATTGGGAACAATCACTTTTATTGCAAAAATTTGCAACAAATTGCAAAAATTGTAAACAAGCTTCAAAATTACTTAGAAATACCTAAAGATCTAAGAAATTCCAAAAATCGCAGAAAATTGGCAAAATTATGAAAATTCACACAAATAGATAGATGTATTAACCTTCATAGGGTCTTTGGGTCAATTTTGACCCATTTCAGGAAAAAACGTTGATTTTTTCTGAAAATTAGTGATTGATCTATGTCATATTTTCTGACTTTTATTTAATTTTATATCTTAACAGATATAGTAGGTTTATATATCCGCAAACTTGCCAAAGAAAATTGTGTGCAAGATTTTACACTAGAGATCTTCGGGTTAAATTTGACCCGTTTTAAAGTTTGGAAGTGTTGTGTCTGGTATTTCTTGTAAAATAATGAAAGATAATGAAATAGAAAATGGCCTGCATACATTATCAGACCATTTTGAAAATATAACACGACTGCAGATAATTTTTTTACATCTTATCGGTTGAACAATAAATACTGAGATCACAAATCACTTTAGTTCAAACTACACATAAAAATATAAATGAGTTACTACCAGAGATAGTACATGTGTTATTATCATGCGTGTTTATCATTTGTTTTTGTTTTACCAAAGATAGTGTACTCGTACCCTTCTTATATATATTCCGATAAAAAAAAGGTCTGTGAATCTTCTTAGTATAATATGGTCACTTCTGGCTGCAAATGGGAGGGTAAATATTACTTTTTTGGACAATGGACCCAATTGGGTCTCCAAGTGGAGGTGCGGTAAAGCACCACCCTTCCTAAACTAACCTAACCTTCTTAGTACTTTGCATCATATCTCTAAAGTTAGTAATCACCAAGACAAGAAACTGCAAATATGATTAGATTACAATAAATAAAATGGAAGGGTTTATTTGCTGGACAAAGTTAGATCATGTTTTACTTGCAAAAGAAAGACTAATCAATGTTGTCAAATGGTGGTTAGTAACATGGTAGATATATAAGCTTACAATGCTTTTGTGATATCTGCATCAGCTAATAGCGGCTGGAAATAAACTGTTTTGCAAAACGTCGACACTTCTTAGAAAATTTAGGATTGCAGCTCACTATGCCTTATATAAAGAACCAAAAGGGGTTATCAATATCAGTATTTTCACAGAAAGTTGCACTAAAACTACGTGAGGTAAATGAGTAGCCGTAAACTTCAACTAAATCCAAAGAAAAAATGCTTGAAGAGGGTAAAAACAGATCCAAAAGAAGTCGTTGCCAGTTAGGCCTCAACGCAGAAAATAAAACACCATTAGATACTATTATAACTTGCAAAAACTTGATATGAAAACTGCACTCTGAAACCAATACTTTATGTACAATTAATAATAATATCGATTTAATATTACGGTTTTATCTATCATATATTAATCGAATTAAATATATGAAATAATGTTCTCTTTCATTGGCAATAAATGAATCACAAATAAATGAAAAAAATACATAATTTTCAATTTGGGTCAAATTTGACCCGAAGATCGTTAACGTCCACGATTTTAAAGACCCTATGAATGTTAAAAATCAGTAAAATGGTAAAAAGGCAAGCCCTAAAGCAACACATAAATACTTAAAGATATAAGAAATTCCAAAAAATCGGAAAAATTCGCGAAAATTAAAATTTGCAAAAACTTGCTAATACCAAAATGATAGCAAAGTGTGATATAAAATAAAAGTCGCCAAATGTGTAAATAAATTAAGTAACGTGCGACTATGACTCGCGCACATAGGGTTCCGTACGAACACTAGATATGTAATTTAATACAAACTTCATCCTATATAATATATAGTCTTGGCATTTTTTTCATTTTTGGGGTCTTTTCGGTTTTTTTGTTTTGTCGTTTTTTGGGTTTTTTTCGGTTTTGGCGATTTTTTTAAGTTTTGGCTCTTTTTTAGTTTAGACACTTTATTTTCTTGTTTTGGCGAATTTTTCGGTTTTTGGCGTTTTTTCATTTTGGCGTTTTTTTTATTATTGGCGATTTTTTTTAATTTTTGCGATTTTTTGTTTATTTAAATTTTTTTTTTAGTTTTGGCGACATTTTCGCGTTTTGGCGATTTTTTTCAATTTTTTGCGTTTTTTTTTTCATTTTGGCGATTTTTTCGAATTTGGCGATTTATTTTAGTGTTAGATTTTTTTTAATTTTGGTGATTTTTTTCGTTTTGGCGATTTTTTTTTTTTGGTTTGGCGATTTTATAATTTTCGGTTTTTTTAGTTTTACCGTTTTTGAAAATTTCAAGTGTTTGCCTCTTACGGTTTCCAAGATATAGCAAATTGTCAAAATTACATAGTCAAAATTGCATTAACTGATGGACCACCCTTTAATTTTAATTTTTTTAAATTTTAGTGTTAATTGTTGTAGTCTGTATAAAAATACACTAATTTTACAAATTTCAAGTTTCAATATACATATGTTCATACAATTGTATGTATATTACATGGGATTTTAACATATTTCATTGCTCTTTTTGGAACACCCTTTAATTTTTAATTCTCATGTATTTGTTGTTGTAGCGGCCAAGGTTCTACATACTGTGTCCAAATTTCAGGACCGTAGCTCGTACGGTTCCTGAGAAAATACCGTGTGACGGACAGACGGATAGACGGACAGACGGACAGCGTAGCGAAAACAATAGGGTTCCTTTTCACTGTAAAAACTGCAACAACAAAAATACTTCAATCAAACAATGATGTGGCTGGATTCAATCCTATTTTGTTAAAATTAGACACAAGAGCAATAAGTTTTATCAAAAATTACCTGATCGCAAAACTTAAGAAAATTTGCAAATAAATTCCAAAGCCTTAAAATCTTAAAAGGTCAAATGCTCGAAAAAATTTTGTTTTACATATTTTGCAAAAATTCGCAAATAATTATCGGAAACAGATAGAAGCCGTTAAATAATTTTCTCATAATTTTGCATATTCGTACCAAATATTATTTAATTTTTGTAATATTTTTTCTCATTTGTTTTGTATCATATTGTTTATGTTTCAACTAACACACTAAAATATGAGGGGTTGCTCACAGCAGTCGCATTTTAAACTAGTTTAAAAGTTTAGAACATTATGACGTTATGACTTTAACACTACCGTGTGAATACCCCAAATGTATTTTAAAACACAAATAAAAAATTTAAAAACTGTTAAAAAAAACATTTCAATTTTTTTTTTAAATATGCACTTACAAAAATTATATTTTCCGATAACTTTTATTTAAAGTTTAATTTCAAGTCTTACGAATACAACTTGTTAATCGATTGTCAAGATTACAAAGTTTTACTCCGACAACCAGTTTTTCTTTTATTTATTTATCTTTACTATGTGTCGTCGCCATATCAACTAACTAATTTTTATTAATACAAGTTGTTTGTTTAGTGCGTTAGATTTTCAATAAACTTAAAACTCTTAATACTATTTTTAGATTTTTTTATTTGCTAAAAATCTTAAAAAATTATTTAAAATTTGTAAGTAAATGTGTTTTTTAAAGCTTTTGCAATTATTGACACCACAAAAAAGAATTCGTATTTGTTTAATCTAAAAATATTTAGAGTTGTGTTTGCGAAATAAATTTAACTTGTAAATTATCTTTCGTTTACATGCAAAACATTTACAACGTAAAGCACATTTATTAAATTAAATTTAAAAGAAAAAAAAAATAAGGAAAAAAACATCAATTTGTAAATGTCAACACGATGTCAATTGCATACATACAAGAAAAAAAATTATTAAGGTAAACAAATAAAATATTATTTGAAAAAAAAATAAGAGAAAAAAGTAATAATGTTTGTCAATGGAATATACGAGTACAAGCAATACATGCAACTATTTACATATTTTACTTACTTGAGACAAGAAAACATCATGTATAATATAAAGTAGTTGGTGGAAACGAATTGTAGATACCCTGCTGCTGCATTATTGTGATTAATAATATTGGACATTAGCATGCAATTTTTGTTAAGACGAATCCGATTGCCAATTATTTTTTCAACTAAAAAATAAACGCATTATTCTTGAAAAATATTATTGTTTAATGAAGAATACTAAGCTAAATTCACTTCAAAAAAAAAAAAAAAAAAAAAAAATAATAATAATTAATGAAAAAAGTGTGTAGACATTTAACGGATATTCAAATTGCAAGCGGCGAAAATAATCAGCTGAGCAGTTGAGGCCACATAATATGAATTCGCCTTGGCGCAAGGTAGGGCAATGTAAGATCTCCTCTATTCGCCTTGAAAAATTTAATGCTTGGAATGTCAAAAAAAAAATAAAAAATTAATGAAAAATGTGTGTTGCCATCCAAGGGATATTCAAATTGCAAGCGGCGAAAACAGTCACCTAAGCTGTTGAGACCACCTAATATGAATACGCCTTAAGTAAGGTAGCAAGCAAATTTTTATATTTATACGAAAACTTTGTAAAACTAGCGATATATAACTCAACAATCTCTTGGCTTTCGAATTGTATAAAGACAAGAGCACATATTTCGTTTTTATGAAATATATTTTCAACATGCTTCTAAAACAAAAATTTTTAAACAAAAATTTAATTGGATTAGTAAAATTTGGTTGAAATGGTTCTTTCTTTCTTAATATTTGAAAAAAGTAAAAAATCAAATTAAATTATTAAACAAAAGTTTAATTGACTTGTAAAACTTTTAATTGCTTATAAATATAAAGGGTGTCCCAACAAGAACGCAAAATTTAAATTTGGCGCCATTCGAAGTGTCATTGTTTGACATTTGAACAATTGTTATTGTTTGCTAGTAGAAGGTACGAGGTTAGTAAAAATAGAGCGCTACACGAATGAATAACGCATTCTCATTGTGAAATTGTTTTACCAAAATGGTGAAAGTTTTGCGGCTACAGTTCGCAAATTGCGATCAATTTGATGGCTTCGTCAATAGGCAGAATTCTCGCATTTGGGGTGAGGAAAATCCTCGAGTGATTCACGAGAAGCAAATGCATCCTCAACGTGTCACTGTGTGGCGTGGATTTTGGGCTGAAGGAATCATTGGACCTTTTTTTATGAAAATGAGGCAGGTCAAGCGCAAAGTCAATAGTGTTCGATATAGTGAAATGATAACCAGTTTTTTCGTGCCTAGAATTGAAGAAATTAATGTGGAGGGCATGTGGTTTCAACAAGACGGCGCCACATGTCATACAGCCAGAGAAACAATTCAATTGCTGCATCAGTCATTTCCCGGTCGTGTTATTTCGCGTTTTGGAGACCAGAATTGGCCGCCTAGATCGTGCGATTTAACACCATTAGACTTTTTTCTTTGGGGTTTTTTGAAGTCGATGGTTTACGCGAATAAGTCGACGACGACTCAAGCCTTAAAAGAGGAAATTGGACGCTGCATTAATGAAATACCGCAGCATTTATGCAAAACGGCCATTGAAAATTTCATTAAAAGATCGCGTGTGTGCCAGCAAAGCCGCGGCGGCCATCTCCCCGATATGTTGTTCCATACATAACCTCATTCTGTCTACTTTATGATATAATAAAGTTTCACGATTTTTTTTAAATATCTTTGTTTTATTTAAAATTTAAATCTTGCGTTCTTGTTGGGACACCCTTTACATTTTCTTCAACAAAAGGTGATGATTGTAGAAAAAAATTTTCTTTTTATAAAAGCCAATTATATGTAGATATTTTTATGATAATCCAAAGCAAGACCCCAGTATTGGAAGCGGCTATGGAATATTATGGCACTAGTCTAGTCTGTGTTATGGTGCGTGACCACTTAAAACCCCTTTGTAAAATTGTATAGAAAAAACTTGCACCACCTCTCATGGACTTGACATTGGCCTTCCGAGTTTCTTTTTTTCCTAGTAAAAAATTGTCTACACAGAAAAAAATTTTCCGGCAATAAACACGTTTAATTGAAGAAAAAAAAATTTAAAATCAATTAAAAAGTATCAATTATTAATCAATCAACTATTGAATGACTGAGTCAGTTAAACTTTTAATCAAAGTAAATTTTAAGCAGAAGTCTAATTCATTCAATCACATGTTTAATTAATTATTTTTTAATGAAACGTGTTTATTACTGCAACATTTTTTTCTGTGTATGTGATTCTGCCTTGAACAGTTTTTTTTGGGGTAGGGGGGGGGGAGTGAAAATGATAGGAAAAATCACAACTCGTAAGACACTTGGCAACTTGGTCAAAACTAAAATTTTCATTATTTCATTGCTTTAAAGGAGAAGCAACAAGCGTATTAAATTATGTAATTGATCAGTTATTTTTACTTTTTTAATAAAAAAAATTTAACCTTTTTGTTAGGGCAAGTTTCACTTGTTCTTATACCGATGGATTGAACAAAAATATCCAAATGTATAAAAATTTAAAAAAAATTTTTTTTTTAGTTATGGCCTTTTGCTCCCCAACATATTAATTTTTACTTAGAAAAAACCTATAATACAAAATTACATACATTACATCTGCTCAAAAAATAGCACTTGACAATTTTACAAGAATGGTTTTGGTAACAAGTAAATTACACTTGTGTTCCATGTTCAAGCAAAAAAAAAAAAAAAAACCATCAAGTAAAATACATTACAGTGGAAACCAAATATTATCTAGAAAAACAAATATTTGATGTAAAATTTTATGTTAGTAAAATGCTTAATATTATTTAAAGAATATTAAATAATTGCCCATAATTATGAAAGTGGTCTAGGTCATTTTTTTTTTTTGTTTAGTTATACTTAAAGGCTTGTATTTGAATAGAGGAAAAATTTATAATAACTCTGTGCATGCTAACCATTTTTCTAAATTAGCTCTTGTTTAAAAAATGATTAAAATTGAAAGCACCTAAAAATTAAAAAAAAAAAAATAATAATTTGACCTTTTTACTTTTATATAGAAAAAAATTTAATTTTCCAACCCTAGAATTGACTTTTAGAATAATCTTACTTATTATACTATTTTAGTTCTTTGAAAAGTATATAAAACATGTTAAGTGAACAAAGAAAAAATGAAATAAGCAATTTGTTTTATTTAGTTACTCTAATATAAAAACAAAGTTTAAGTTTTCCAGCTCTGATACTGTGTTTTTTTCTTCTTATTTACTATACCAAACTCTGCTTTCCAAAACATAAAATATATTTAATTTAAAAATAAAAAGAAAAAAAAAATAATTACACCTAGTTACTTTAATATATCACAAAAAGTGTAAGTTTTCCAACCCTGGAATCATCCTTCTATATTTTTCTGATTTTTTACAACAATCTTTTCTTTTAAGAAAGTAAGATATGTTTAATTTATAGAAAAAAAGGAAAAATTTGTTTAAGTAAGTTACTTTTGTAGAAAAAAATTTTAAGTTTTCCAACCCTGGAAACGTCTTTTTAATTTGTTTTAATTCGAAATACCAATTTTATTCATATTGAAGCTTAAAATAAGTTTATTTAATAAAAATAAATAAAAATTAGTTTACGGTAGTTAATTTTATATATCACAAAAAGTGTAAGTTTTCGTAATCATGCTATATTGATTTTTCTGATTTCTTACACCAATCTCTTTCCTTTAAGAATTTAAGATATGTTTAATTTATAGAGAAAAAGGAAAAATTTTTTTCAGTAAGATACTTTTGTATAAGAAAAAAAGTTAAACTTTTCCAAGCCTGGAAACGTCTTTTTAAACTTTTTAATTTTTTTTAATAGAAATCAATTTTATTCATACTGAAGTATAAAATAAGTTTATTTAATAATAATAATAATAGTTATTTTGTATAGCAAAATAAAATTTGAGTTTTCCAGCTCTGAAATCGTCTGCTCTATTTTGCTGATTTTCAATACCAAGCTTTTTCAAACTATTTCTGACACACCAGTCTAAGACCGAAATCTCTAGCTTTTCCGGGAGATTCGAAAAACTGATTTCACGTACAGACAGACGGACAGACCGATATCGCTTGTTCGTCTTCCCTATGCATAAGGATTGAGAATATATATAATTTATGGGTCGCTTATTAATATTGTGGAAATTACAAACGGAATGACAAACATATATATGTATGTATACCCTTTTACCATTTTTTGGTAAAGGGTATATAAATAGTTTAAGGTAGTAATTTTTTCTTTGGCAGAATCAAGTTTAAGTTTTCCAGCTTCAGATGGACAGACAGACGGACGGACGCCGTTTATTTGTCTTCAATAATCATAGACCCAGAATATATATGTACATATTTTTTTTTTGGTCGCATATAAATATTGTGGAAATTACACACGGAATGACAAACTTATATATATCCTTTACGATTTTTGGTATACCCTTCACCAAAAGTCACCATCAGTCCTTTAGGTAAAGGTATTCTCTTACTTCTGCTTATAGTGTTTTCACACTGACATGGTTTTAATAAAAGTTGGTTTTAACGTTAAAACCAACTGTTAAAACCTGGTTTTACCATACAAATTGTTTTTGTTAAAACCAAATTAAAACCATTTTTGAATTGGTTTTAAGTTGGTTTTATGAAATGCAACCTAGTTTTCGCTGTGATAAATTCAGTGCTGCCAAGTTGAAATGACCGACAGCAGCTGATAATTTTAATGCCAGTGAATAACAATAGATGGCGTTAGAAAAATTTTCAACATAAAAATGGATGCAGCAGCAACAATAATCAAAAAATTATGGAAAAAATAGTTTTTTGGAAATAAAACAAAGAAAATATTTTAAATTGAACTCTGGAAAGTGAAAATAGACAATATGACTGACATTCATCTGCCTATAGAAAAGGTTTATCCTATAATGTATTTGTGCATTTTTATATTATTAACAATATTTCCAAGCATTTCTTCATTCTGTATAAGAAGTTCCATAATTTAAAAAAATTTTATCTACAAAATATAAAATAATTTCGATTTTAGATCGCATTGTGAAATATCTCAGTTTTTTATACAAACAAAACCAGTTGAACAGTATGTCCAACAAGTGTTATTAAAAAGCAGAAAAAATGCAACAACAAATACACGCATTTCGACAGGAGATTTATTTTATTTTTGAACAAAGTTATTGGACAGTGTGTGAGTTAAAACCTGAATTTAACAAACTGGCAGTGTGAATGCAAAATCAGCTGTTTATGGTTTTAACGTTAAAACCAAGTTTTAACTTTCAGTGTGAAAACACTATTACTTCACAATTAAAGTTAACAAGGTTCGATACATTATGGGAGTTACCTTAACTATAAAATATAGTATAAAAAAAATCAAGTGTATTTAATTCTGCATTTATATATTTCGCTCCACTGTGCTAATATAAACTGAAAACATTAGATTAAAATAAAACAAACACAAACACACACACACATACACACACATGCTACTCTAAAACACTTTACTAACATTTGCTGCTATTTTTTGCATAATTTTTTTCTTTTTCTTTCTTATGTAAAGCTTTGTAATACTCTAACAAATGACTTCGTCTTTGGCAATGAGGTTAGCAGCTCAATTTAGTTGTTGAAATTGCACAAATGAATTAAGAAGGCAAAAGAAAAAAATAGAAAACTCGAAAAACAAAAAGCTAAAAACTAATAAAACAAACATGCCAAACTAATACTAATAGTAATCCCGGCTTTAGACTTTAGATTGTGTAGTTAGTTTGTTAAGTTTTTATCTAAAACATTAACAGCTGGTCAATAAATTCACAATTTAAAGTCTTAAAACGACATCACAGAACATGAAGACTAAATGTTTCCATTTTTTTTCTCTACGCTTTCAATCTACGAGTATCTGCTGTGTTGAAGAAGTTTAATATCCTTGTTTTTTTAATTTTTTGCTGAAGCGTATAAACTAAAAGAAATTTGTTTATTAGTTTGTCAATTTAGTGCTGATAATGTTGGTAAGTGGTAAGTTCTTTAAAATGGCTTAAAGCTGAGCAGAGCTGGAAAGGAGTGAGTGCTTGGTGATGGATAAAAGAAAAAATGTGTTTTAACTTTAACAAATTAATAAATATTTCATAAGATTTTTTTTAAGTATTATGTTGCAAGCAGTTGTGTGTTGATTAATTTTTTTTCAAGGGTTTAAATTCAATTAAAAATGAAAATAATATCATATTACCCGTATTTTTATAGCAATTAAGAAACTATATTTTTTATGAAGCAATCATGGAAACTTAACATGCTTTGGTAACAGAAAAGACATTTACTTTATCTATTTTTATTATAGCACATCTATACTTCAATTGAAAATTAAGTTTTATTTAGAATTTTCGGTGATAAGTCAATCACTCAATCAATCAATCAATCAAGCTTCTGAATAAAAAAAATTGTAATCATAAAATATGTATTTTCTTACAAAAATAATCAATTAATTAAGATATAAAAAAAAAATATTTTGTTATTTCAAAGGTATGACATTTTACTGCTTCCAAACTAGTCTCCTGCATAAGACATTTTATAAGAACTTTCAAGACATGAGGGATTTTTCAAATGCTTTACTACAGCGAAAGCTTATAAAACAAACGTTAACAACACTGTTTGCAAGAAATTTGTGTGCGTACTGTAGGTATAAAAGTAAAGAAGAAAACACTTCGTGACGGAAGAATTTGTGATACTTGCTTCTTTCTACGCATGAGCGCGTGTACAAACGTCATGCATGTATGTGTGTATGATCTTTTATTTTTCTGCGCACATGCAAAGGCACACACATGCATTAACATTAGTTGTATGCCGTTAATCACATAATACCCCTATCGGAAATTTGGCTAACTTTAAACTAACTTTAAGCTAACTATTTCGCAACTAGTACTGACTACACTTGGATTACTTTGCAACTGACTATTTTAACATTGCGATGTCCTAGGCGGTAGTCAATTGTCTCACTAGGCACTACTTTAAGCTAACTTAAAGTTGACTTTTTTAAATCACTTGATAGTCAGTAAATTTAAAAAAAATTCTGTTACTCGAACATGTAACATCACACGTTGTGTACTCAACGCGCTACCACTCGGCTAAGCTGCCATCTAAAATAACAACAGCAAAATGTTAATATAAAACTGAAATGAGTTTTAAAGTAGCTGAGAATAAATTTGTTGGCTCTCACCAAATTCGATTACGTACTCAACTTTAGAATTAATTTTGGGTTTGTTCTGGATGACTTTGCAGCTAGCTTTTAGTCAGTCTAAGAAAAGTTAACTATAAGTTAACTATTTTTGTAGTCAACCACACGTTCTCCGACAGGGACCTTACCATCTACATATTACACACACACTCAAACGTACAATATGAAAAATAACAAGCATACACTAATCAACAGTACTTCTTTTGAGTGTTTGTTACAAACAAGCTGTCTGGCGAGATCGCTTGCTAACACTGATATACACGTACACCAATACATTCATCGTGCTTCGCTTATGGTACGACAGCATTTATTATTGGTTTAGTACAATACATGCGACGTGAATACATTTAAAAATCATGACGTATTTACATTTAAAGACCTTTTACGCAGGTCTCTATTCCAAACCATCAATAAAAAAGCATATTAGAAAATTGTAAAATTTCATATTAATAAATTTCAAATGACTGTACAAAAAGTATAATCGCTATAATTAAAAAAAAATGTTGAATGTAACTTGTGACTTTAAGTATTGTAAAAGAAAAGTGCACTGTGATACCGTCGCTTCCCAGCAAAAAATTTCTAAAAAGGTAATCGAGTTTGGAATTAAGCATTTTCGGTGGAAGCATTTCCCTACTGGATTACCAACTTAATGTTTTTAACAAGGCGTAAGACTAAAATAATCTATTCTTGAGAAGTACTTAAATTTTTTTATTTGTCAACATTTCTCGTAATCTATTTCGACTAAAAAAATCATTCTGTTCATTTAGCAACTTGCACGTCATTTTTTTAAGTTTTAGGTAATGTGATTTGTAAGGGAGTAATGAGAATTGGCAATCAGAAAAGTAAGTCATTATATGGCAAGTAGTTCTAATGGTAATGTGCAATTTTTTGCTGGGTTAGTGGTTGGTCTTCATATAGTGAATCGGTAAACCGAGAGTAGCAGTTAGTCTATAAAATAAGAAAAGTTTTAAATTAAAGAAAAATCGTTGCAGGCAGGTCATATCTGCATACTGAATTTTTCAATTTTAATTTTAGCAACATGATAATAATCAGGATAATTACAAAAATTACTATTTTTCTCTAGAATGTAACATTCTAGCGCTGTTTTGAATTTTGCTACATTCGGTGAAATAACAAAATTACCTCCCATAGTTGTATTTAGTTATTACACACTTAAATTTAATAAAAAGTTCCAAAGTTCGTTGCCACGACAACTACCTCCCATATATCCTTTTTCTTAAAAACTAAAATTTTAGCTGCATTTATAACTAAAATTCACTAAAAATTTATAAACATTGCTAAAATTATGCGTTTTAGCTCTGTTGTAAATTAAGTTGCATTACATACAATTTAAAGGCTACCTCCCATTTATCCTTTTTCTCCAAAAGTAAATTTTATCCAAATTTGTTATTTAAAATAAGCTAAGGACTTACAAATATTTTTATAATTATGTATTTTAGCTCTGGTGCAAATTTTGTTTCATTTATTACAAGGACATAACTACCTCCCATATATCCTTTTTATCCAAAACTGAAATTTTAACTGCATTTATGATTATTATGCACTAAAATTCAATAAATAGTTCCAAAATGTTCATTATAATTATTTTATTTTATTCTGTGCCAGGACATAGCCACCTCCCATATATCCTTTTTCACAAAAACTAAAATTTTAGCAGCATTTATAGTTATAATTCACATAAAATTGATAAACATTGCTTAAATTATAGGTTTTAGCTCTGTTGTAAATTAAATTCCATTCGGTTCAATTAAAAGGTTACCCTCCCATATATTCTTTTACTCAAAAATGAAATTGTATCTGCATATTTTATATAGAATAAGCAAATAATTTATAAATATTTTTAAAATTATGCGTTTTAGCTTTGGTGTAAATTTTGTTTCATTTATGGCAAGGACATGACTACCTCCCATATATCCTTTTTCTCAAAAACTAAAATTTTAGCTGCATTTATATCTAAAATGCACTAAAAATTTATTAACATTGCTAATATTATGCGTTTAAGCTCTGCTGTAAATTTTTTTCCATTCGGTACAAGAAAAAGACTACCTCCCATATATCCTTTTTCTCAAAAACTAAAATTTTAGCTGCATTTATATCTAAAATGCACTAAAAATTTATTAATATTGCTAATATTATGCGTTTAAGCTCTGCTGTCAATTTTTTTTCCATTCGGTACAAGAAAAAGACTACCTCCCATATATCCTTTTTCTCAAAAAGTAAATTTTGTCCGCATTTCTTATTAGAATAAGCTAAAAACTTGTAAGTGTTTTTAAAATTATGCGTTTTAGCTCTGGTGCAAGTCTTGCTGCATTCCGTGCCAGGACATAACTACCTCCCATACATCCTTTTTCTCCAAAACTGAAATTTTAGCTGCATTTATAATTAGAATGCACTAAAAGCTAATAAATGTTTTTAAAATCATACAGTTTAGCTCTGTTTTAATTTTTTTAAGTTTGATACGAGGACTTGAGTATCTCCCATATATCCTTTTTCTTAGAAAATAAACTTTTAGCTGCATTTATGATTAGAGTGCCCTCAAAATGAATAAATTTTACTAAAATTATGTGTTTTAGCTCTGTTTAATTTTTTTTTACGTTGGGTGCAAGGACATGCCTAACTTCCTTATATCCTTTTTCTCAAAAACTAGATTTTAGTTGAATTTTTGATTAGAATACACTAAAATGTAATCAGTATCTTTATCTAAATAGGCAAGTGAAAAAAGTTAAGAACCATTTTAACTGACTTAAACTCAACGTATTCGCTTGATTTTTTTTTTTTTTTTTTTTGTTGATAGATTGTCAACAGGAGCAGTGCAGAATATATTTTTTCTTCTACATTTTTGTGTCTAAGATAGTAAAAAGCAGTTAAGAATATTAGCCAATCATAAAGCCATGATCTCTCTTTCTCTCTTAATTTGCTAAAAAATTACAACAAAAAACTCAAAATTAACTAAATTAAATTTGGCTTGGCAACTCCGTAAACACTCAGAAGCAGTGATAGGAGATGAGATTTGCATTTTTTTTGAGTACTTTTTTTAACAAAAAATTATATAAAATTAATTTACAAAGAAATAAAAATGAAACACAAAGCATATGGATAGGATGATTCTAAAAAAAATGGTTTGTTTTTCTCAGAACCAGGTTTCAAACTTTTGTTAGGTAAAAAATAGGCCTGTTAAAATATCAGCTCATTATATTAATGGTGAGATGGTCCGTTCGATTTCCCATACGATTTACATGGTATAAATTGATTTTATTTATTCTGATTGTCATAAGTAAAGAACGGAATGTCCTACAATAAACTTCTTGGTACGCTTTTGTAGAAAATTGAATTGGTTTTTTTAGAATCACCCTAATATGCATACACACATATGTACATATGTATGTACTCGTTCATAGGTACAAGTGCTAAAGTTATAACAAGAAGTGTTTTAAGATTTCAATAAATTTTAGGCCTGGATAAGACTTGATACTGTTGGAACATAAAGTATGTTCCTTTGTTTTGTTTTCATGACATTTTGTAAGAGAAAATCCTTTCGACATTTACAGACAAAACCAAAATTCGGTAAGCTACTGTCGATTTACCTGGAAACATCTATTCATCTAATGCGTTTTTAGTTTTAGCATCGGTAGGCCAAAAACTGCATATATAGGCCTGTTCTGCAAATCATGATATGTCAAATCACGGTGATTTCAAAAAATTAATAAAAGCTAAATTATTGCTTTTGTAAATTTCACGATTTATGGTTTATACATGAATATAACTTAAAATACAATAAATACAAACGAACAAGTCAGCTATTAGTAGTTTGTTTTTAACACCACCGTGATTTAATTCACCGTGATTTTTAGAACAAGCCCGATATTTTCTGTTGTTAATAGTTTTAATTCTTCCAAATCAGCCAATGCTCTATATTGATTGTTAATATTTTCAAAATCTTGCTTTTCGCTGGGAAACATTTTTAATCAAAGCGATATAATGCTATTGGTTTTAACAGATAAATCATTTTCAGGGGAAACTTACTAAGCTAAGTTAACATTTCATTGTCAAAGTCCACTTTTGCCCTTAGAACTTGACAGAATTTAATATATGATCTAAACATAGATCAACTTCTGTACCACAGAAAATATCATTGAAAGAAATATGGTTTTTATTTACATATATTTAATTGTGAAGGGTTACAATTTTCTAAAATATCTTTACTAATAAAGTTTCGTGCCATTTGTCGAAAAAGAAATTGAATTCTTGGCAAAAATATATGTGTACGCGCGTCTTCTGACTGTATTTCTGTGTTCGGCGAGAGAGTATCAAATGTATTGCTGGAGTACTACGGTACTTTTTCATGTCAAATAGTATCAAAAAAAGTACGATTGTACCAACTTTTCCATCACTGCTCAGAAGGAAATACTTATTTTATTTGTTCATTCTATTCTTATTTCCATTTTTGTATGTACTTAAACGATTATTGCTGAAACTAATAAAATTTGGATATTTAAATGAGTAAGTTAAATACATACCGGTACTGTATTATTTTTCTTTAGATGCTTAAAAATAATGGGCCATAACCATAGACAAACATTAAAGTCGGTTCTTTTTAGAGACAACTTACATTTTAACATCTGTTGTTAGCTTTCTTTCAATTATAGTCAAAATTAGAACCGCTTTTAAATTGAATCAGCTTTAAGAGGGTGATGAGTAAAATCTTGAAAATTTTGCATGCAATCTGGTATGAGTAATAAGCAAGTGGCATCTCTGAACAGCTGACAGAATAAAAACGACAAAAATTTAATTGAAATAGAATCCATTTTGGAGAAAAAAAAGTTGAAAAACATAAACCGGAGAAAAAATTAACATCAAAACCGTTTCTATTATTTATTTGGAAAGCCCACATTAATAGATACAACTATTAAAGACTGGAGTAAGTACGGTAATACATTTTATTAGAAATGAAGAAATATATGACATTTTATCTGAGCGGTTTGTATTATTGCAATAATCGTTGAATTTCAACCACTGGGCGAACACTAGTTTATATAATTATGCATTTTAGCTCTTTTGTAAATTTTATTTTATTTGGTGCCAGGACATAACCACCTGCTGTGTATCCTTTTTTCCAAAAACTAAATTTAAGCTGCACTTATAACTAGAATGTATTAAAATTTAATAAATAATTATGAAATTACATATGTGTTTTAAAACTAGTGAAAATTGTAATTTATTCGGTGACAGGACATGACCACCTCCCGTATATCATTTTTCTCAAAAAGTTTCTAAAAGTTTACCTGTATTTATAACTTGTTTTGTCAGTTCGTTGTAAGAGAAATTTTTTTTTTCTAAATTTTCTTGAAAACTAACCTTGCTTATTTTAATTGTAATTGCTGATATTTTCTTTCATTGCAATCACCACATTTATTAATTTGTTCGTACAGCTACGGCTAACTTCTGGTGTTTGTATTATAGTGTATTCCAGGACTCAGAGTAGTTAAAAATTGATGGCAATAATTTTTGTAGAATATTTTAACCCATGACATCCCCGTTTAAAGGCAATTGTTGCTGAAGGCTTAAAGGGTTGCAGAAGGCGGTAAGGAGTTTATTTCCTTACACAGAAAAAATATTCCTGTAATAAAAAAATCAATTAAAAATGCATTTAAGTAAATTAAACATTTGTTTAAAAATTTAATTAATTACAAAGTTCAATTGATTCAATTACATGTTTAGTTGATTTTTGGTTTTATTATACCCTTTACCAAAAAATGGTAAAAGGGTATATAAAGGTTTGTCATTCCGTTTGTAATTTCCAGAATATTAATAAGCGAGCCATAAAGTATATATATTCTGGATCCTTATGCATAGGGAAGACGAATAAGCGATGTCCGTCTGTCTGTACGTGAAGTCGGTTTTCCGAAGCTCCCAGAAAAGCCAGAGACTTCGTTCTTGGACTGGTGGGTCCGAAATGGTCGAAATAAGATTGGTATTGAAAATCAGCAAAATCGAGCACACGGTTTCAGAGCTGGGAAACTTAAACTTCATTTTGCCATACAAAATAACTACTGAAAAGTAGTTTTAATTATTTTTTTATTAAATAAACTTATTATATTATATTATTTCACCACGAATAAAATTGGTATTTCAAATATAAAAAAAATTTAAAAATTTAAAAAGACGTTTCCAGGGCTGGAAAACTTTATTTTTTTTCTTATATAAAAGTAACTTATTAAAACAAATTTTTCCTTTTCTTTAAAAATTAAACATATCTTACATTCTTAAAAGAAAAAGATTGGTGTAAGAAATCAGAAAAATCAAAAAGGATGATTCCAGGGTTGGGAAACTGGAACTTTTTGTGATATAAAAAATTAACTACCGAAAACTAATTTTTATTTATTTTTATTAAAGAAGATTATTTTATACTTCAGTATGAATAAACTTGGTATTTCAAATGAAAAATTAAACTTCAAAAAATTAAAAAGATGTTTCCAGGGTTGGAAAACTTTAACTTTTTTTATATAAAAGTAAATTATTAAATAAGATTATTTTATACTTCAGTATGAATAAAATTGGTATTTCAAATTAAAAATTAAGCTTCAAAAAAATTAAAAAGATGTTTTCAGGGTTGGAAAACTTTAACTTTTTTTTATACAAAAGTGACTTAATAAAGCAAATTTTTCCTTTTTCTCTATAAATTAGAGATATCTTATATACTTAAAAGAAAGAGATTGGTGTAAGAAATCAGAAAAATTAAAAAGGATAATTCCAGGGTTGGGAAACTTACTCTTTTTGTGATAAAAAAAAATTAACTACCGAAAAGTAATTTTAATTTTTTTTTAAATAAATAAACTTATTTTATACTATAGTACGAATAAATATGGTATTTCAATTTAAAAAAGTTTAAAACACGATTCCAGGGTTGGAAACATTTACCCTTTTTTATACAAAAGTAAGTTACTAAAGCAAATTTTTCGTTTTCTCTATAAATTAAAGATATCTTATATTCTTAAAAGAAAGAGATTGGTATAAGAAATCAGAAAAATGGAAAAGGATGCTTTCAGGGTTGGGAAACTTACACTTTTTGTGATATATTAAAGTAACTAAGTCTAATTAATTTTTATCTTTTCCTTAATAAATTATACATATTTTACGTTTTGGAATAAAAAGTTTGGTTTGAAAAATTATAAAAATAAAAATCACATCTCCAGAGTTGGAAACTTTGAACTTTTTTTCTAGATATTAAAGTAACTAAATAAAACATTTTTTTTGGAATTCCCTTTTTTTATCACTTAACACACTTTCCATATTTTTTAAGAACTACTATATTGATAAAAGGACTGAGAAAAATCTAATTTGATGATTCTAGGGTTTGAAAATTATTTTTTTTTGCACATAAAAGTAACTAGGTCAAATTACTTTATGTATGTGCTTATGTATGTATCTCTATACTACATAAACGCACTTTGGTAAAGGGTATATAAGATTCGGCACAGGCGAATATAGCACTCTCACTTGTTTTTATTTAAAGTTGTTAGTTGCAGGAATATTTTTTTCTATTTAGGATTTAAACGTTTTATGGTTTTCTATGTGGATTTACAAGCATCAGTTTCTTCGAGTCTCTTTATTAACCATAAAAAAATTGATTTTGTTGAGCGGTGTTATTTATACATTATTTTGCACAAAATTGTTTGTGTAAAATAATAATTATTTTGGTTTATGCTAATTAAATTTTAAATTGTAACCATATACAAAATCCAATTATGTTAATTAAACTTTTTAATTATCAAATTTGTAAACAAAAGTTTAAATGACACAATCAAAAATTTAACAAAACTTACAATCAAATAAATATTAAAACAAAACCTTAATTGACTCAATAAAATTTTTAATTAATTATTTGTATTTTTTTTTTAAATAAAAGTGTTAATTGGAAATAATTTTTTTTCGGTTTACACATGCATATATTTAAAGAAATCATTTTTAAGTGTCTTTCCATTCCACCGTCACTTATACGTTAATACGTAGTAGATATTTAGTCAAAGTTAAAACCTGAATATTGCAATATCAATTTGTATCAATCGGAAATTACAGCCTAAATAAAATCTGTTCACACGCCCTCTTCTCGTTCAAATATTAGGAAATACAATTTCAAATCATCGAATTTGAATCCACCAACACTTTCACTGATAGATACGAGTGAGTAGCTTACAAAATAAAATTAAAATTTCATATTTTAATTTATTATTATTAATAAGTGTAAGAGAGTGAGTGTCTGTGCTTGTGATTATTGTGAGATTATTTGTTTTAAATAATGAAATTAATTTAAATAGATTTTCAATATTTTTTTGTCATCTCTAATATGCTTTTAATTTTGCTTTCATTTTATCTATTAATAATATTTATTATTTGGCCGCTGCAGTTATTGGGTTGGTTGTTGCATCTGTTGTTTAACTGATTTGAATAAATTTTAAAATTTCTTATTTCTTTTTTCATAGTATTTATATCTAACAAAACGGTAAAAAAGACTATTAATTTATAAAAATTGTTAATGATGTTTTGTTTTTCCTCTTCAGTTGTATGGAGTTCAGCAAAAAAAATAATAAAATAAAATTTGTTAACACACTGGTTGGTTTTCATACTTTTTATTTTATTAATTTTTATTTTTTTTGGTGGGGAAGGTGGGGTTTTGGTTTTGAAAATTGATCGTTGTCCGGTATTTTCGATTTCAAATGTTGTTGTATTACAACAACAACACCAACAATAACATTAATGCATATTTTAATCGCTAAAATTGTCTCATAAACTTTACAATTTTATGTGACAACAATCGTGTTGATTTTGTTGTTATTGATGTTGTTAGCGGCGGTGGATAGAGGAATTTTTTTTTGTTACGGCTAATGGTTTTATGCTGTTTGAAATTGTTTAGTTTTTTTTTTCTTCTCCAAAATAGATTATTGGTTGTTTGTGTGGCCTGCATTTAATTTCAATTTTAATATTTATTGGAACTTAATACTCACTGGACAACATTGTAATTTATTTTAAGTAATCGTTGTTACTTTTGCGGTTGCTGTTATTGCTAAATCACTTAAGTTATGGGAATTTCAATAAAATGCGATTAATAAGAATAAAATCGATTACGAATTGCAAAAAATAAGCTTAAATTAATAATTTATTTTTAGATCATGTTGGGGCACATCTTTCAGAGCATAGCATGAAATTTATTTCAATGTGGTGAATTAAAGAAGGTTTGAAATATATTGTTGTTCCTTTATTAGTGCCAGTTAGTGTTAGTATCACTGTTAGTGTTTTTCCTAGTGTTAAGGTACGGTCACACTTGTCAAACATTTGCCCAAAAAAGCTTAACCACTAAGTGCTAATGAAAAATTTTGCAATTTAGACAAAAGTTTGTCCAATTAAATAGTTGCCAATATTGTTCTTGTTCTATGACATTGTTCATTAGTTGTATTCGAAAATGTTTAACATGATAAACTAGTGCTTGGATCAAAACTTTTTTCATTAGTGTTTGTTGGTTACGTTTTTTTTGGGCAAATGTTTGACAAGTGTGACCGTATCTTTAGTGTTAGTGTTAGTGCTAGTGTTAGTGTTAGTGTTAGTGTTAGTGTTAGTGTTAGTGTTAGTGTTAGTGTTAGTGTTAGTGTTAGTGTTAGTGTTAGTGTTAGTGTTAGTGTTAGTGTTAGTGTTAGTGTTAGTGTTAGTGTTAGTGTTAGTGTTAGTGTTAGTGTTAGTGTTAGTGTTAGTGTTAGTGTTAGTGTTAGTGTTAGTGTTAGTGTTAGTGTTAGTGTTAGTGTTAGTGTTAGTGTTAGTGTTAGTGTTAGTGTTAGTGTTAGTGTTAGTGTTAGTGTTAGTGTTAGTGTTAGTGTTAGTGTTAGTGTTAGTGTTAGTGTTAGTGTTAGTGTTAGTGTTAGTGTTAGTGTTAGTGTTAGTGTTAGTGTTAGTGTTAGTGTTAGTGTTAGTGTTAGTGTTAGTGTTAGTGTTAGTGTTAGTGTTAGTGTTAGTGTTAGTGTTAGTGTTCGTGTTCGTGTTCGTGTTCGTGTTAGTGTTAGTGTTAGTGTTAGTGTTAGTGTTAGTGTTAGTGTTAGTGTTAGTGTTAGTGTTAGTGTTAGTGTTAGTGTTATTGTTAGTGTTAGTGTTATTGTTAGTGTTAGTGTTAGTGTTAGTGTTAGTGTTAGTGTTAGTGTTAGTGTTAGTGTTAGTGTTAGTGTTAGTGTTAGTGTTAGTGTTAGTGTTAGTGTTAGTGTTAGTGTTAGTGTTAGTGTTAGTGTTAGTGCTAGTGCTAGTGCTAGTGTTACTGTTACTGTTACTGTTACTGTTACTGTTACTGTTACTGTTACTGTTACTGTTACTGTTACTGTTACTGTTAGTGTTAGTGTTAGTGTTAGCGCTCACACGGAGATGTTTTTCTTACAGAAATTTTTTATGTTGGTGCATAGCTAAACTATCTTCAATACTGAAATAATTCACGAGAGAAGAAACAAACATTCAAGTAGATGAATATTTATATCCCTTTCTAATCCTTTAATACTTTCAGCAAGAAAAACTTCAAAACTAAAACTTCATTCTATATGTGTAAGACGTTGACATTAGAAATCTTAACGTTTTTGTAATAGATTAAAGAAAACTTGTTTAAGCTTCCTTCAATATAAATATTACATAATCATAAAAATTTCTATTGTTAATGTATGGAAATACCATTTGAATTCCCCAATTTATCATCAATAAAAATTATTAAAAATTTGTGGTAATATAAAATAAGAAACTGCGATTAAAAGCAAATAAAAGCTCGTGGGTGCATTTCAATACTTTTGAACGAAATCCCAGCAGGGGTTACTGAATGAATATACATAGAAAAACCGCTTTAGTTTTTTTTTCTTTTTCATTAACCAAAAACTATTCAAATCAGTGTAAATCTCCTGAAGCACATCATCAGAATTTAAAATCAACACATAAAGGCGGCAGTTTTTGTGGTTACAATTTTTGTTATTTTATAACAACTAAAAAAAATATAAAAATGTTTTTCTGACACGCATTTGGGTGGAAAAAATTTAGAAAAATGTTTTATTTGGCTTAATGTTATTTAGTACTTACGGCCATTTTGGTGTTTAAAGCAAATTTGTTTAAATTTTGTTATAAACAGCACTGGGGTGTGCCACTTAATAAACCAAAAATAGATATAATTCTTTTTTTTTTTTGCTAAATAAGTTTTTACTCATACTTATTAAAAAAAATATATACAGCAAATGATCTGTATGATAAATTATAACAATTCAGCACATGTTTTTGATCATTAGTAGCTAAATTTCAAGCAAAAACTTACAAGCTTTTGGATTTATAAAATGTAGCTATTATGTTTGTTTCAATAAGTTATTTGTGACGTTATAGAAGATATTAGTTAACAATTAAATCTTAAAGCAGGCATCTTCAAAGCTCCTGTCTTGGTGATGCTTGGTTTAAGGCAGCTACGCCAATGTCATATGCACAATGTACAAACCTTTAAAAAATAGCTTTTGTATTTTCACACTGACGACATATCAACAAACAATCAGATATCGGCGGCAACCAGCGATGCCAACTTGGTGCTTTTGGCACTATTTCTAGTGCTTTTTGAAGACAAAACGCCAAATTTTGAGCGTTAGTGCCAAAATAAGAAAAAGCACTAATTAGTGCTTTTAAGAAATTTGTGTATTTCTTAAAATTATTTTAATAATTACACAGCGTATTTATTTTTTCAGTGTAAAGCGTAAATTTTTCGTCTGATATATTTCATTAAATGGATAATAGCTAAGAAAATTTTAAACATTATTAAAGTTCACATTAATTCACGTTATGGATTTTCAGTCGTTTTTCACGAAAGTGCTTTTTACGCTATTTAGCTATCAAAATTACGCTTTTAAGTGCTTTTTTTAAGTGTTGATGTGCCTTTATGGCCAAAAAAGTTGGCATCACTGGCGGCAATAATGCTTGCTCTTACTTTGCAAAGAAACAAGTACAGTTTAAAGAGATTTTAAAGCTGTTTAAATCGAATGCAAATATTAGAGTACATGTATTTGCACGCAGCTGATTTTTAATGCTTAACTCAGCTTAACGCTAAGCTTAAAGCTTATTTGGCAAAGAAAGCACAATATTTTTAATTCATATATTTTTTAATTAAAATACACAAAAATATAATATGAATAATTTTTTAATATCAATTAAAATATTTTTAAAATCAATAAAAAAATTAATTAAATGTTCATCTATAAACAAGTTAATTAAGTTTTTCCACTCAAATTAATTAATTTAATTAAAGCAATGAAATTTTTAATTGAAAACATTAATTGGTGAATACTTTTTTCTGTGCATTTATGCTTTATTTTAATTAATTTTTGTGCCACATTTGAAAGTAAATTTTAGTTGCATTTCATTTCGTCTTGACCATTTAAGTATTGCTTTTTTGTTGAACAATTTTTTTGCATGTTTTTACTCGTATTTTGTAAGTAAGTATTGCAAAGTCTAATTACCATATAACACAAGCTAGAGATAAATAAATAAATTATTTTTTTTACTTTTACGAAGTACGTAAGATTAGTTAATAAAACATTTAAAACTTAACAACACCAACAATTAAAACAATTAAACATGTAAATTGAATTACAGGGTTCAGAGTTTAAGCAACATGAATGACTTGAAACATTAACAAATCATAAAAACTTTAAATATTTTATTAATGCGAACTTTGTTTTAAATTAGTTTTTCTTTTTGTTTTTCTATTTTCAGGGTGAGTTCTAAAATTCCTTAAGCAACTATTGCCACCAGCTTTTCACAAAACTCGAAAATATGTACTCGCATTACACTAAATTATGTGAGTAAAAATATTTAGTTTATTTTTTTAATGAGCAGTTGTTTTTTTTTAGTTTGTTTTTGAAGTAAATTTAACCCCCAATTAAAAAAAATGACAAGAGAAATAAAGGTGTGTATTAAATTAAACTAAATAAATACGTTTACTGGTATGTAAAATGTAAGTAAAATGAAAGAGAACTAAAACAATGCACAGTGGTATTAATTATAATCAGGGATAGAAAAAAAATATTTTTTTTTTAAATTCGTTTAATTAGCAAATTTACTTTTGTATGTTTTAACTATAACTTAAAAAAAATAGTAGTTAATATATGACTTAATATCTGTGGAAGTAAGAAAAAAAGTGATTAAGTCATATTTTACTCTTTTGCAGGAGAGATGGAGAGAGAGAGAGCACTTTTAAGCGTCCAAGCCGATTTTCAGAAATTTATTTCTTTTATAGTTAAATTTGGAAATTCTCTGTTAACCTTTAATTTTTTTTTAGGTAAACATCATTCTACACACTGTAAATAATGCGAGGGCGGATCAATAAGTCCGTCACTTTTTGAATGAAACACAGTTTATTTTTTGCAAAAAAAAATTATTTTTCCACACAATCCTTTTTAGGGTTCCGTACACCAAAGGTGAAAAGGAACCCTATTGTTTTCGCTACGCTGTCCGTCTGTCCGTCACACGGTATTTTCTCAGGAACCGTAAGAGCTACGGACCTGCAATTTGGACACACTATGTAGAATCTTGGCCGCTACAACAACAAATACATGAGATTTAAAAATTAAAGGGTTTTCCAAAACGAGCAACGAAAAATCTTAAAATCCCATGTAATATACATACAATTGTATGAACATATGTAACGGGTGTTTTTTTTAGAGGTATAGAACTTCGAATTGAAATAAAACACAAGAAAATCGTTTTAATGTCCATCAATTTGGCTTTATTGGAAGGATAATTTTATGCCATTAATGTTTAAATATGATTTCGGGCATGTGACCGCCGCGGCTGGCTCGAATAAAGCCAATTCTACAGGTCCAATTTTCAACCACTTTTTCGAGCATATGGGGCCGTATGTTGGCAATAACGCCTAGAATGTTGGCTTCCAAGTCCCCTAACGTTTCTGGTTTGTTGGCGTAGACGAGCGACTTCACATATCCCCAAAGAAAATAATCCAATGGTGTCAAATCACACGATCTTGGTGGCCAATTGACAGCTCCATTCCGCGAAATTATGCGCTCGTCGAATGTTTCCTTCAATAAATCGATTGTGACGTGCGCTGTGTGGCATGTAGCGCCGTCTTGTTGGAACCACAACTCATCCACATTCATGCCATCCAATTCGGGAACAAAATAGTCGGTTATCATGGCTCTATACCGGTCTCCATTAACGGTAACTGACTCTCCAGCATTATTTCGGAAGAAGTATAGCCCAATGACTCCACCAGCCCATAGAGCACACCAAACAGTCAGTTTTTGTGGATGTAATGGCGTCTCAAGGGTCTCATGTGGATTCTTTACACTCCAAATGCGGCAATTTTGCTTGTTGACGTAGCCATTCAACCAAAAATGAGCCTCATCACTGAACAAAATTTTGCGATGAAAATCAGCATCGAGATCAATCTCATTTTCGGCCCATACACCAAAATCACGACGCATTGCATGGTCTCGCGGCTTTAATTCTTGCACAAGCTGGATCTTGTAAGGTCGCAAGCCAAGATCTTTGCGCAAAATCTTCCATAAAGTTGATGGACAAAGCTCCAATTGCTGTGCACGGTGGCGAATCGATTCATTCGGGTCCTCTTCAACACTTTGCTCTACAGCGGCAATTGTTTCTTCGGTGAGCACTGTTCGACGTCTCTGCGGATGCGTATTATCACATAGAGTAAACGTAGTGCGAAAACGATCCATGGTTAACCGAATTAATTGCTCTGATGGACGATTATGTCGACCATAAAATGGACGGAGCTTGCGGTAAACTTCGCGAACTGAACCATTATTTTCGAAACTAAATATTAATCACTTGACAGCTGACAAAATGGCCGCCAGTTAAAAAAGTGATGCCAACTTAAAGTTCTATACCTCAATAAAAAACACCCATTATATTGAAACTTGAAATTTGTAAAATTAGTGTATTTTTATACAGACTACAACAATTAATACTAAAATTTAAAAAAAATTAAAATTAAAGGGTGGTCCATCAGTTAATGCAATTTTGACTATGTAATTTTGACAATTTGCTATATCTTGGAAACCGTAAGAGGCAAACACTTGAAATTTTCAAAAACGGTAAAACTAAAAAAACCGAAAATTATAAAATCGCCAAACCAAAAAAAAAAAATCGCCAAAAATTAAAAAAAATCGCCAAAACGAAAAAAATTGCCAAAATTAAAAAAAAATTCTAACACTAAAATAAATCGCCAAATTCGAAAAAATCGCCAAAATGAAAAAAAACGCCAAAATGAAAAAAACACCAAAAATCGAAAAAAATCGCCAAAACGCGAAAATGTCGCCAAAACTAAAAAAAATTTTTTACATAAAAAAAAACGCAAAAATGAAAAAATCGCCAAAAATCGAAAAAAATCGCCAAAAAAAAAAGAAAATAATGTGTCAAAACTAAAAAAAGAGCCCAAACTTGAAAAAAATCGCCAAAACCGAAAAAACGCAAAAAACGCCAAAACAAAAAAACCGAAAAGACCCCAAAAACGAAAAAAATGCCAAAACTATCATTATATAGGATGAAGTTTGTATTAAATTACATATCTAGTGTTCGTACGGAACCATTCGTGCGCGAGTCAGAGTCGCACTTTACTGAATTTATTTTTATCCCTTCCAAAAAAAAGTCCCAAGAACATGGCGGATGTGGTACCAATTCGTAGCCCGATTCATAGAGTTTTGCCATTGAGACTACACGCGTGTGCCCTCGTGTATTATCTTGATGAAGAAGAACTTTTTTCTTGGCCATATGGGGTCGTTGTCTTTTAAATCCTCATTAAATCCGTCTAATTAGTTGGCATACTATTCGCCGTTTATTGTTTTTCCCTTTTGAATGTCATCGATGTGGATTATCCCGCGTGCATCCCAATAAACTTTTTGCCCGACAAACTCACATTGGCCTTATTCGGAGCAGGTTTAGACTGCTGCTTGGTCTACGGAGTACAGTAATGGATCCATGTTTCATCTACAGTTACAAAATGCTGCAAAAACTCATTCGGATTGCGGTTAAACAACTCCAAACAATCCTTTGAAGTCGTCACACGTATACGTTTATGGTTAATTGAGAGCAAATGCGGCACCCATCTTGCAGACAACTTTCTTAAAACCCGGCTGAACATTTAAAATCGAAACCACACTGCCATATGAAATGCCTATGGCATCAACAATCTTACGCACTTTTACTCTTCGATCGGCCAACACCATATCTTGGATTTTTTTCAACATTTTCGGGTGTACTGACCTCAATTGGCCGTTCAGCATCATTTGTACTTGTGCGACCACTAGGAAAGTCAATAAACCACATTTTTACCATTGAAATCGATGGTACAGAGTCCCCATAGTATTTATCGAGCTTTTGCTTGGTTTGATTGACGATTTTTTTTCGCAAAATATAATGTTTAACGAGCATTCGAAATTCATTTTTTTCCATTTTTAGACAAATACACGAGGTTGTATGTTTTGAACAGCTGTTAAAAGCAAAGTAAATGACGACACTTGCTCAAAATTTTACAGTAGTTTAGTAACAGCTGGTACTTGATGGAAACAGTTGCGCATTTCATATAACTACGAGGGAAATTCGAAAAGTCACGAACTTATTGGTTGAAATGAGATTAGGAATCTAAAAAAGATAAGTCATAGTGCTATAACTACCTAAAAAATCTTACAAATTAATTCAGATTTTGAACAGTTTTGAATATGCAGATTACAGAGGTATCATTAACTCAAAATCAACTTATCTGGACTTAAGCACTTGTTTCCTTTTTGCCACAGATATACGTGCTGACTTCTGTAACGTAGCAATACAAAATTTTGTATACTTTTCCGATGTGATATTTATATCGTGTATAGATACAAATTTGCGAATAATTGTAACCATGAGCGTCAACCTTGTAGCGCGACGTTGTAAAAAACTTAAACTTTGTGTGAGAATAAAGCAATTGACTGACGTTTTGGTAGTCAGCCACACAGCCCCATATTCGAGAGTTCTAGCATCATTTTCTTTAATGAAACTTAAGGCCTTATTTTGTAATACGCAATGCTAAGCGTGAACAAATTTTGTATGTATTGTGTTTTTGTAATTTATATGTTTTTCATACAAAATTTGTTGCCTTTACTCATCTTTTTGCAAAAATGATATAATATTAAGAGAAACAGAAAAGAAAGTTAAAAAGTAAAAACAAAAGTCTGACTAGTCTATTAGCCATCAGTACAATCAAAGTGTTTAAATTTTTAAATTCTTTAACATATTATTAGTTGGTGAATGTCACGCATTTTTCTGCCCATCCCACTGTGCTATCAAAGAGAGAGAAAAAAAAACAAAGGTATTTAATGCCCACATAACAAACTGACATGTTTGCTCCGCTGGTTTGGCTGAAATGCTAAACAATAAAACCCCAGATCCAATTACAGCAAAAAAAAAAAAAAATACAAGAGTAGAAAAGTCCGCAAATGAATTAAATAAAAACGATGTCTAATATTCATCGGATGTAATTTAAAACCATTGTTACATTAACAGCAAAAAAAAAACAACATAAACTAACAAAGAAAGGCTAACAACTAGTAAGTAAATTAAATATACGAATAATAGACCTTGACTCAATTATTGCTAAATAAACTGAAAATGAAAAATAAAAATAGTTTAAAAATGTTTAAATTACATTGAAATTATCAAACAGAAAAATAGAGAATTATTAATTTAGCCTTAATAAATGTTTAATAAAAATTATCAAAATGTTTGCCTCTCACTTTTTTTATATACCCTTTACAAAAGTGAGTTTATGTAGTAGAGAGATACATACATAAGCATATACATAAAGTATAAACAAAAAGAAAAAAATAATTTGACCTAATTATTTTATGTACAAAATAAAAACCTAGAATCATTATATTAGATTTTTCTGATTCCTTATATCAATCTAGTAGTTCTTAAAAAAATATAGAAAGTGTGTTAAGTGAAAAAAGAAAAAAGGAAATTAAAAAAATGCTTTATTTAGTTGCTTTAATATCCAGAAAAAAAATTCAAAGTTTCCAGCTCTGGAGCTGTGGTTTTTATTTTTATAATTTTCCACACCAAACTTTTCTTTACAAAACGTAAAATATATATAATTTACAAAGGAAAAGAAAAAAATTAATTAGATTTAGTTAGTTGATATATATATATATATATATATCACAAAAATTGTAGGTTTTCCAACCCTGGTATAATTCTTTTTGATTTTTCTGATTTTAAACATCAATCCCTTTCTTTTATAAGTATATAAGATATGTTTAATTTATAGAAAAAAGAAAAAATTTGTTTTAATAAGTTACTTTTGTATAAGAAAAAAAGTTAAAGTTTTCCAACCCTGGAAACGTCTTTCTAATTTTTTAATTATTTTTAAAATTTTTTAATTAGAAATACCAATTTTGTTCATACTGAAGTATAAAATTATTTTATTTAATAAAAAATTAATAATAACAACTAGTTTTCGGTAGTTATTTTGTATGGCAAAATAAGGCTTAAGTTTTCCAGCTCTGAAACCGTCTGCTCGATTATGCTGATTTTCAATACCAATCTTATATGGACCACTTCTGACACACCAGTCCAAGAACGAAGTCTCTAGCTTTTCTGAGACAGACGGACAGACGGACATCGCTTATTCGTCTTCCCTATGCATAAGGATCCAGAATATATATACTTTATGGCTCGCTTATTAATATTCTGAAAATTACAAACGGAATGACAAACCTATATATACCCTTTTACCATTTTTTGGTAAAGGGTATAAAAACAATTATTTGAAGTAAAATCTCATATTGTTATGTTAAGCCTGCTACTCTGTTCAAAATTTCACGCAAAATGTTGACATAATCCATATAAAAAAAGTTTACATGAAATATTAATGAAATAATGTTGCAAAAGTTGTGAAAAAAAATTGTGAACAAATTATGAAATGTATCTGGCAACATTTTCTTACCATATGTAAAATAATAGGTGCGTTTGAGTACTTGAGTACCAGTTAAATCCAGCAACTGAGTAAATACTGAGTAATTTAAAGAAGTTACTCTCAATAAAAACGTTTGCATCTAAAAGTACGCGAACGGAAAAATTGTAAAAATCCAGTAAAATATATATAAAACAACAGCTGATTACCAATTTTGGCGCTAAAATAATTATACATATGAAATACAAGATAGAACATTTTGTTTAACCCTGCTGTTAGGTTGAAAAAAAATTACGAATCTTAGGTAAGGGACCATTTTGGTCCACTTTGTATTTTTCATAAGTAATTTAATATTAAACTTTTTTGGCCAAACATTTTAAACGATATATTTAACTGAGAATATTCAACTTAAAACCAATATCAATAAAAAGGCTCAAAAACAAGCTTCGTCATCAAATAGTGTACCATCTGCAAGCCGTGATATAAATGTTTCAGCTCCAAGAAAACGGGGAATTTGCAACTGCTGTAAGTCGAAATGTGATCATATGCAGCAGATTTATATGCAAAATTAATCGAAAAACAATATGTAAGCCTTGCAGCGAAAATACTAATAGGCTATAACTATGTAATTTCACTGAAATAAAAAATATTATATATATTGCATGGACCAAAATTGTCCGTAACCTAAGATTTGTGACTTTTAATTTTCTTCCACGCTAGTTAACCGCAACTAGCCAAAAACCTTAATAAAAGCATTAAAATAGAAAAAAAGTACCTGAGCTTTCATTTTAAGTTGATACAATAAGCCATTTCAAATTTAAAATAAAAAAGAAAGAAAAAATGACCAAAATGGTCCAAACCTAACAGCAAGGTTAATAATAAAAGTAATAAATATGGACATATGTTTTTATTTAAACTTATTTGGCCGGTCCACGATGTAGACAAGAAACTTTCTATAGCGCTTACTTATATTGAAAACAAAAATAAACTTTCTTATATTTTGTTTTAAATATAAGTAAGCCATAGAAACTTTCTTGTCGACATCGCGGGCCAGGCCGTTAAAGTTTTTAAGCTTTTTACCCTGAACGTGAGAAGTTATTAGGATGATATATTCAAGACAACGAAAAACTGGGAAAGAATTTAAAACAAGTATGTACACAAAGTAAATTTTTTAAATGTTCCATACATCAAACCAGGAACCAGCGACTTGACGATATTTATAAACAAAAATTTCAATATAATAATCTAATAATCTATCAACTTTATTCACGTTTAAAAACAATCGGTTATGTTCTGAGTTCCATGTGAAATTAAATCGTTCGGAAATTCAATAGCATTGTTATTTAAATACACACATACATACATATGTGCATACATACATATTTCCAAATATTCTATGGAAATTCCGCAAGTTTTAATTTCACGTGGAATACATAACATACCCGAATATTTTTCTAGCATCAAACTTAAATAAATGTTATAATGCTTATAACTTAATACATTTGTTTTTTGTTATTTTAAAAATTTCATCAAAAACTAAACATTTTTGTTTCCCTTTACTTTTGTTTGTTTATATTTAAAAACATATGGTTTCGTTTTACTGGATTTTACTGGCAAAAATTTGTCCAGTAAAAACTTGCATTTACCCAGTAAATGAACTGTCATTTTTAACCCCCGACTAAAAAAAGGGGTGTTGTAAGTTTGTAGTGTGTGTCTGTGTGTCTGTGTATCTGTGTGTCTGTCTGTGTCCACGTACAGGCCAAACGGCTGGACCGATTTTCATTTAGTTTTTTCTGTTTGAAAGATGACTTGATCGAGAGGGTTCTTAGCTATGCTTTAAAAAAATCGGTCCAGCCGTTCAGAAGATATAACATCTTTTCTGAAAAAAGTCGGGGGTTTTTAAAATTTTTAATTTTTGTTATTCTCTCTCAATTCGATCTCTCATTTAGTGGATTTTGTGTACTCGAACGCAATCCAGTAAAATTTTTTACAAATTTTTGAGTTCTCGAACGCACTTAAAGTGTCTGACATTTATTTCATTCGAAATACATATTGACAGCTGATTTTTTTGTTTATAAAATTTTATTAATGTTGCATACTACTAACCAATAAAACATTTTTTCCGAAAAAGAAATAAGGGCATCACTTGCTACGTGTCAAATTTTTTATGCGAAATAATCAAAGTTGCTGAAAATTGCTTAAAACTTCGAACAGAGTACTAGGCTTTAAGAAAAATATTTTTTTTTTTTTTGCCGAAAACCTTTTAAATTCTTTGCAGCTTTATTAAAAATATCTAACTTTTTTATGGAGAGTAAGAGCGCATTTATTACGTAGCAGCATTTTTGTGGCTTTCAAAGATTTAAGCTTAGTTTAATTTTTAAAAGCTAAAAATGCAGCACATATTAAAATTTTACAATACTGAGCGAATGTTTTTAAAATTTTTTTTACTAAAAAAATTTTTGCTTTGTAAATAGAAAATTTTCTCAAATTCTTTGTTGCAAATAATATAATTATTTAATTGAAATGATTTTTTTTTGCATTAATTCTTTAATCAAATTTACTGAATGAATATGAAGAATACGCTATGCACTTCAAATGATTCGATATCATCTAACCTTGTGCCATAAATCACTTTTGTTTTATTGATTTATAGTTATAAACGTTGAGTATTTAAAGTGGACAAAATACAAAACTAAACAAATATGTATGTATGTATATGCTATTAAAAAATTTATTATCTCTTTAAGTCTAAAGCTTTTATTTCAATATAAATATTGATAACAAAAACAAAAAAGTATTTATATTAATGTACACCAACCCTTAGTGCCATATTATCCTAAGCAACAAAAGTAAAATTTTTCTCTGACAGCAAAAGCGGCAAGCTCAAGTTACATACCTCAACGAAACCGTCAACTTCAATGTAAACTTATCTCGTTTAATAAAGCTCACAAAAGAGAAATATCAATATGAAGATAAAACCACTAGTTTGAACTAAAATTAGCTAAAACGTCATTACTTTTTTTTAAGAACAACAATAATCATAAATATTAAAATTATAAACGTTATAACAGTGACATTTGGCGCCATCTGCAAAACTGACAGCTAATTTAAATTGTGACATTACTTTTGTGTCATCTTGTATATCTTTTCTTCTGATCTAATGATTGAGGTACCAGAATATTTTGAAACTAAGCAAAATAGTATAATAAGCGGCAACTGCACTTTTCGCTATTTGTGCCCGGTAGAATCATTAAGTTAGGTCTATTCGAGTGCTTTTCCAGTTAACGTACTGCAGAGCAGTAAAAGATTGCAATCAATTTAATTGCAATCACTTGATTTCACGTCACTGATTTCTAATTCTTTGATTGCAATCAAAACCGTAAATTGATTTCATGATTTCAATTTGAAATCATGAAATTAATTTGCGATTTTGATTGCAATAAATTTTTTTGAAATTAATTTATACATCAATTGATTGCAATCAAATTTGATTGCAATCGATTTGATTGCAATTAATTTGATTGCAATTAAATCTTAATTGCAATCAAAATGAAATCAGAATCAAAATAATCGTTCTCTTCAAACGAAACTCCTTCTTCTAGAAATAAATCTGATTATGATAGTTTTGAATTGCCATTGTTTGGAAAATTTTTTAAAATTACTGAACATAATTTTTAACTGCAATCCGATAAGTTTTAAATATTTTCCACATTGTTTTTTTAATGTTATGTTTGTTATCACATTTCCCAATAAAGGCACGAAATTAATATTTTTATTTTCACTTTTCCGCTAAGATTTGCATTAGAATTTGTTGGTTTCCACCACAAATTCAGTGGTTTCCACTAAAATCTGGGGCTTACTACTAATACTATGGAGGATTCTATAGCCTGTGCATTTTCAGGACACAAAGGTCAAAATCGCAAGCTTAAACTCAACCTCTCTAAGCACTCTATAATATTTTATTGAATGCTACCCCTTTAGATTTTATTTCATTCAAATTGATTGAAATCCTATGATTTCAACAAAAATTTGATTGCAATCAAATTGATTGCAATTAAATTGATTGCAATCAATGATTTCTAAAAAAATGATTTCAAAATGATTGCAATCACGAAAGATTGCAATCTCGTAATGATTTCATTTTGAAATCTGAAATCATTTTGAAATCAAAAGAATGAAATCAGTATGGCTGAAATCAATTTGATTGCAATCACAATTGATTGCAATTTTTTACAGCTCTGACATTACATTACATTACAATTAAATAATTTTTTTTATTAAAAATAAGATTTTTAAAAATATGATATTTGTTACTTTTAGTATATTATTTAAGGTCCTTTTGATTAAAGTACTGACATATTTTCTTCTTTCCTTCATCAAAAGTATGAATTATGTGCATACATCTTATACATGTTCTATTCAGTAAATATTTTGTGTTATTTACTTATTTATTTATTTGTTTATGTTATTCGTGAATTTGAAGTCAGTAAAATCAATGCATATTAATATACTTTGAGTAAAATAACTAAAAAAAAGATTTTTAATGAGAAGAAAAGATTTTTTTTGTTCGTATTGAAGGCTTTTGAAAAAAATATGGCAACGCTGTGTGTGTACAAAAACAAAGAGAGGGAGAGAGAAAATTGTTTTTTCGTCATTCGTCGGCGTACAAAATAGAATTAACTGCCTGGCTCACGATGTCGAAAAAAACTTTCTTTCGCTTATTTATATTGAAAACAAAAACAAAATAAAAAAATTTTTAATTGTCTCTATATTACATTAGTATTTCCTTATTTTTCGTTGCTCGCCTCAGAACACCCTTTGATTTTTAACTATTATATATTTGTTGTTGTATCGTCCATAGTTTTTCATATTCTGTGAAAAAAGGAACTTAATCATTATTTGCTCTGAAGGTTCCGAGTATTAAAAAAAATTGTTAATGAAAATTTTTTTCGCATAAACAAAATACTCTAATGTTTCATTACTGAAGCAGCACTTGTTATCAATACAAGTATTATTTCGAAAATTTAAGTGTTTAGCAAAATTTAAGTGCAAAAAGCCTAAATGATTTTTTTTTATTATTATACGCATATTTATCTATAATAATAATTGTTTTTAATTTATATCTTATCTTATTAAAAAATATATAAAATGTGTGCATAATGACTCATTTAAAGCAAAGAGAAATTTATTATGTTTCATAGGAAACTACTCGTGAATAGAAATTTTTAAAGGGTTATTTTCCTTTGATTTCAAGTAAAAATTTAGTTCCTATATAATATGTTTACTTGAAACACTTTTCCAATAAAATAAAACTTATAAGTGTTTGCAAGTTGCAAATTTTAATCTAAATATAAAAAAACATGCAAAATCAATGGCAAATTTTTGGTATTTAACATACGATTTGAGCAGAAAATTTATATCAAAAGCACATTTTTTTGTGATTGGCATACAAATTTTTTAGACGTGTCGCCTGCGTGACTTGTGGAAAGAGGGTATACAAATTTTTTAATTTTTTTTATGGTAAAAATTTACTTAGTTTCTTAATAAAATAAGTGCATTCACTACGAGCCTAAATTTTATCATCGTTGGTGTCTGGAATAATTTTTTCCCTTCGTCCTTAGTTAGAAAGGAATATAAAACTAGGTCTATTTCTACAGTAGTGCGATTCTCCCACATGTTAAAAGACTGTCACTTAGACTATCGCTTTCTGCTTAGAACTAAAAAGATAACATAGAAATATTAACTTTCAGGAACTTCCTAAAATCTGCAATGGAAGTTAACGAATATCAAAAGCCAAGGCACTTTTAAACAAGTAGTCTTATCAACTTAAAAACTCAACAGCTGTTGTTTTGTTTACAAGATTTTCAAAGCCGATCTGTATTGAGAACAGTCATCTCCATTTTGACACTAGTTGTGCCAAGGTGAATTCACATAAGGTGATTTTAATTCGTCAGCTGACATAACTTTCCTGCTGTCAAATGAACCAAAACGTTAAGAAATATTTTGACAGCAGGAAATTTTACAATAACAAATATACAGGGCGAGTGCGCAGAGTTGCAAATCAAGAACACCTTGTATCAATTTTCTTTATTTTTTAATTTTCTTTAATTTTTTTATATGTTTTAACAAACACAAACAACACAATCCGCGAAGCGATTAGCTTATCTGCGGAAAACACCCAGGATCTATGGTGGGAATTGAACCCATAACCTCTGGACTGAGAGACCAGCATCTCTGCCACTCAGCCACAGGGGCACCCTGTATTTTTGATTTCTAATGCCTTTATCTTTTGATGACCCTCGGCCAAAGCTTAAGCTTAAATACCCGGTAAATATCATCTCAGATTTTCTTTATTTCTTTACCCCCTTATGCAAAAAAATATTTTACTTTAGCTTTAAAGTTCATATTAGTTGCCAAGCACTTTAAGGCTAACATAGCTTTGTTAAGAAATCATATGCAAAAGACAACTTTAATTATTTTGTGATTTAATAATGAATACTGGTAACACCACCGTGTTCAACAACCATTTCACAGCTTATGATGTACAACATCGAATACAATTTCATTCGAGTATTCAAATAAATTTTTATTTTATTAAATAAATTTTCATTATCTTGAAGTAAAGCAACCTAATTTAAAAAATATGAGCTTATGACATGGTAATAAAACAGATAAATACAACTATGTAGTAAAAGTAAAAAAATGTGAAAAATTATCACAATTTGTTTTATTCGAATGAAACGAGTATTTGAATATCCAGCTTTTTTCGATTTGTTTTGATTGTATGTACATCACTAAAACATTTTTGTATAATTGTATTTATTTTAATATTTTTTTAAGGATTTTGCTATGTATTTCGAATCAGTTGGATAATTTGATGATGTTTCCCATTACATGACAGAAATAATAAATTTAAGATAAGAGCAGGCACTTCTAGCTTCATTTTCAGATATAACATGAATCAGTATGTACTATATTAGTAAAAATATTTGAGGTACAAAATACACATTTTGGAAATATCAACTTAAAGTAGTCTTAACAAACGTGGGTGCCTACTTTAGAATTTTTATACAATAATTTTTTTAGAATACAACTTTACTTAACATTGCTTGGCAAAGCTTTATTAAGTTTTTTGCATAAGACCCGTAAACTTTGTGTAATTTTCCAATTTTTATTTTTCTTATTTTATTTATAAAAGGTAAACCCATGACTTTAAAGTATAAAATCCTGTTATTTTAGCCATAAAATTATATTTTCATTTAAAGTGTTTATTTTTCCAAAGGATTTTTTTTATTCAGCTTTAGTATTTCCTCAAAAAAAAATAAAATAAAATAAAGAAAACAAAAGTGTTGTAAACATTTGAAAGAAAAGAAATCTCTAAAAAAAATTCACAATATTAATGGTTGATTATCATGCAAACGATACATTAACATCTAATATATTTTCAATTGCAATGCAGTTAGTTAGTTGGTGGTGTTTTAATGCATTTTCATTTATTTAGACGTATTTGAAAAACGTTTCATTAAAGGAAAAAATTAACAAAAAAAAAAAATAAACGAGAAAAATCCATAAACAAACAGACTTTATTTTTACATGTGCTGTGGAAATCGGTTAAAGAAAACATTATTTATAATGAAAGAGGTGGGCTCATTAGAAATTAAGTTGCTTTCAAATAGTTTTATTTAATGATTAATTAACTTTTAAAATGTTAATATTTTACATCTTTTTTTAAATCGTTGTCTGGTTGGATTTTTTTTTTATTTAAGCTGATTTTTTAAATAAGATTTCGTTTTTGCCTGGTCTGTGTTAAAGTCATGTCATTGGCATCACTTGGAAGCGGGTACTATGACAACAGCATGTTTAGCAACATGTTGCTTAGCGAAAGTTGGTTTAATTCTGTTGTTAAGACTCTCGTTTTTAGGATTCCGTACACCAAAGGTGAAAAGGAACCCTATTGTTTTCGCTACGCTGTCCGTCTGTCTGTCACACGGTATTTTCTCAGGAAGCGTAAGAGCTACGGACCTGAAATTTGGACACAGTATGTAGAACCTTGGCCGCTACAACAAAAAATAATTAAATGAGATTTAAAAATTAAAGGGTGTTCCAAAACGAGCAACGAAAAATGTTAAAATCCCATGTAATATACATACAATTGTATGAACATATGTATATTGAAACTTGAAATTTGTAAAATTAGTGTATTTTTATACAGACTACAACAATTAACACTAAAATTTAAAAAAATTAAAATTAAAGGGTGGTCCATCAGTTAATGCAATTTTGACTATGTAATTTTGACAATTTGCTATATCTTGGAAACCGTAAGAGGCAAACACTTGAAATTTTCAAGAACGGTAAAACTAAAAAAACCGAAAATTATAAAATTGCCAAACCAAAAAAAAAAGATCGTCAAAAATTAAAAAAAAATCGCCAAAACGAAAAAATCGCCAAAATTAAAAAAAATTTCTAACACTAAAATAAATCGCCAAATTCGAAAAAATCGCCTAAATGAAAAAAACGCCAAAATGAAAAAAAAACGCCAAAAATCGAAAAAAATCGTTAAAACGCGATAATGTCGCCAAAACTAAAGGGTGTTTTTTATTGGGGTATAGAACTTTAAGTTGGCATCACTTTTTTAACTGGCTGCCATTTTGTCAGCTGTCAAGTGATTAATATTTAGTTTGGTTTGCCATTTCATCATGAACAGGTTGACAAAAGAACAACGCTTGCAAATCGCGCAAATTTATTTCGAAAATAATGGTTCAGTTCGCGAAGTTTACCGCAAGCTCCGTCCATTTTATGGTCGACATAATCGTCCATCAGAGCAATTAATTCGATTAACCATGGATCGTTTTCGCACTACGTTTACTCTATGTGATAATACGCATCCGCAGAGACGTCGAACAGTGCACACCGAAGAAACAATTGCCGCTGTAGAGCAAAGTGTTGAAGAGGACCCGAATGAATCGATTCGCCACCGTGCACAGCAATTGGAGCCGACTAACCGACTATTTTGTTCCCGAATTGGATGGCATGAATGTGGATGATTTGTGGTTCCAACAAGACGGCGCTACATGACACACAGCGCACGTCACAATCGATTTATTGAAGGAAACATTCGATGAGCGCATAATTTCGCGGAATGGACTTGTCAATTGGCCACCAAGATCGTGTGATTTGACACTATTGGATTATTTTCTTTCGGGATATGTGAAGTCGCTCGTCTACGCCAACAAACCAGAAACGTTAGAGGACTTGGAAGCCAACATTCGTGGCGTTATTGCCAACATACGGCCCCATATGCTCGAAAAAGTGGTTGAAAATTGGACCTGTAGAATTGGCTTTATTCGAGCCGGCCGCGGCGGCCACATGCCCGAAATCATATTTAAACATTAATGGCATAAAATTATCCTTCCAATAAAGCCAAATTGATGGACATTAAAACGATTTTTTTGTGTTTTATTTCAATTCAAAGTTCTATACCTCTTAAAAAAACACCCTATACAAAAAAAATTAAATAAAAAAATCGCAAAAATGAAAAAATCGCCAAAAATAAAAAAAAATTGCCAAAATGAAAAAACGCCAAAAACCGAAAAAAATTGCCAAAACAAGCAAATAAAGTGTCAAAACTAAAAAAAGAGCCAAAATTAAAAAAAAATCGCCAAAACCGAAAAAACGCAAAAACCGCCAAAACAAACAAAAAAACCGAAAAGACCCCAAAAACGAAAAAAATGCCAAAACTATATATTATATAGGATGAAGTTTGTATTAAATTACATTTCTAGTGCTCGTACGGAACCCTTCGTGCGCGAGTCAGAGTCGCACTTTACTGAATTTATTTAGGTTTGTAAATTGTAGACCATTTTAAATTTGATATTGCATAAAAGGATTGTGACATACAAAGGTTTTGATATCAAAATTATTGATGACATTTTTCTTTAAGCTAATAAGTTATTATTATTTATTTTTGAAAATTTAAAAAATAGTTCAACTAGCAAAATGTTTCACTTTTTTTCAACTGTGAAGTAATATAAAAAGTACTTCTTTTTAATAGGGAATTGTTAAAAAGATCTGATTAGATATTAAGCCTGGTACTCTGTGCAAAATTTCACATGAAATGCTGTCAAAATACATAAAAAACATGGACATAAATTGATCATGTAAAAATGTTACAGAGGTTGTACTATCTTAAAATGTTTCTGTCAACATTTATTTCAAGAACACTAATATGAATACCGTGTGAGAACAAAAGTTTCATTCAGATCATCTAAATTCTCGCATTGCATTTCGAGTACAACCAACTCTGGCTTAACAACCGGGTTGGAGCGAAACAGTAGTTTTTGCTGGAATCTAAGTTATTAAACTCCCTTTTCACAATGTATGATTAAGAGTTAACGTGAACTTTAACTGACAGTTCTTCATACAAAACTTGCCGTTAAAGTCCCTGTTAACTTTTAATTGTACATTTATACCAAGCATCTAAAAAATACAAATAAATTTATGTCCTGACTTGCAATTCATTTGACAATTTAAACTGTATCAAATTAATGTTATTTTATTTAAACATGTTTATTTTTTGTTCTCTATATTCAAATATGTACTCGTATATACATTTCTTTTCATGTCAATATGCATGTTCTTATAGTTAACAAAAAATAAATAAAAAAGATATTCTACTGCTTGTTTAACATTTTGAACTTCGCGTACCATCATTGCGAAGTGGCAATAAATTTCAGCCTAAAAACAGCAGTATCGTTAAAGTTTTTTTGATTGTTTTTTTTGGTTTTAATTTTCGTCTACTTTTAACAAATTTTTTATGTAGCAATTACAATTACATTTTATTTCGTTATTATTATATTTTTTTTCTCAATTTTTTTTTTTTTTGTTAATTGCCGTTCTGCAATTATTCGCTTAAAGAACTGCAAGAGGCAACGAAATGTCTGTTAAACTTCCATAAAATTGTATTTTTAACTACCATCAGTACCAGCACTAGCACCACCAAAACTACTTCAATTAGTTCTTTTTCTATAAAAACCACTACTCAAGCAATTGCCAGCTGAAATGTGTAGAGTAGACTTTGTGTGTTAAAAAATTAAAATCAAATTTGTTTGCTTCGGAAGGAGGAGTGAGAAGTTTGTAGTTTATTTATCGGTTGTTAAAAATGTGATATATGTATAAATTGAGTTAAATTTTAAAAAAGATTTGAATTAACTCACATAATAGAGACCTGCGTAAACAGTCTTGAAATATAAATACGTTTTGTTTTTTAAATGTACTGTCGTAACATGTATTATACTAAACCAATAATAAATGCTGTCCTTTAATAAGCGAAGCACGATGGATGTATTGATGTACGTGTGTATGGGTATCTTAAAGCGATGTCGTGAAGACTTCTTGTTCGTAACAAGCACTCAAAAGAAGTAGTGTTGATGCGTGTGTGTTTGATGTTTTGCATATTGTACGTCTAAATGTGTGTGTGTAATATGTAGATAGTAAGCTATTATCAGCCGTATTCATAAAAATTTTATACAGCATTTCAAATATTGTTTAAGCAAAATTCGGTAAACTTGTATTCATAATAGAATTTTAGCTTAAAAAACGTTTTTTAAACCTTGCGTAAATCAGCAAATTTTAAAATTGATTGCACCCATGCTTAAACCAATTTTAAGATGACGTTGTTGTAATTTTGCTTCGTTTTTGTTTACATTTTTAACTCTGCCTGTATGTGTGTATGCATGTACTTATGTATGTGTGTATATGCTAGTGATATTTAGAAGAAAACAATGTAATTTATTTTATTGAAACTATTGCCGAAATATCAAATAGACTCCAAAAGAATATTTAAAAGAAAAGTAGCGATCCAGTTTCGATTCCGAGTCATTATTTTCTCATTTTATGTGTTAAAAAAAATATTATAATTGTAGAAAATTAACTAGTGATGTATAAACACTCAGAACAAACAAAATAAAGCTCGTTATTCTAGTGCTTCTTAATCTACAATAAAATAAATCATATAAAAAGCACTTTTAACAAAGATTTGTTGTGAAATTTTTTTATTTTTTTATGAAATACAAGTTGGAACACAATATTTCTCTGAAAAGCGACAAATAAACAAATATAGACACGAGTACTTTGTGAATTAACAATTGTTGTTTTGCAGAACTAATATGCAAGTGACAAATCAAGGATACAGAGTTACCACGATATTCAAAAAAAAAAACAAGTTAATTGATTTTTAGTTAAAATACTGATTATGAATACCAATATTTAAAAAACGATATTTAGCCTTAAAATGTTTTTTAACTAATATGAATTTTAAAAAATTTAAAAAAAAGTTGATTGAAACTTTTTTTTATGAATACGGCTGTATGTGTTTAAGGGTGGTTTTTTAAAGCAAGCGCACACAACAAATTTCAATGCACGTGTAGGGTTGTATGTGAGCAGAAAAATAAAATATCATACTCACAACGTGTCTATGTGTACGAGTATTAGGGGTGGGAAACTATCGATAGTTAATTTTTTTCTTGTGACTATCGATGTTTTAATTCTGCCATCGATTTATACTTGAAAACAATCGATATTTTTTAGTCACTATCGATAGTAAATGGTACACCACGAAAACGAAAATATGTAAATATATTGCTTTTCATAAACAAAAATAACTGAATGACGGAAAAATTTCTTCCGCTGATCTCACTTATTTTTTTGAACTGAAAAATAAAATACTATTTTATTTTGTGTTGTTTTGCTTAAAAATATTTTGTTTTGAATTTTTTGTGTAAATAAAAATGTGCCCTTAATTATGAAAGTAGTCTAAGTCATGTGCATTTTTGCTTGAAAATATCAAATAAATCTTAAAAGATTGTCAATAAATATTTAGTAAATGTTACATAAATTTATATAAATCGAGACTAGAACAACTCTAAATTAAAATGTTGCATAATATTAAAATAGTTTTTGATTTGTTCAACAAACAACTAGACCAAAGAAATATATGACTTAGAACACTTTCATAATTAAGGGCACGTATGTACATTATACGAGAACCATACAACTTCGATACTATCACGACAATATTGTCGATATATCGATAGTTTTTCTAACTTTTGATAGTATTTTATCGATACGATAAAGATTTTAAATTATCGAAAACTTTCGATAGTAACACTATCGATAGTGTCCCACCTCTAACGTGTATGTACATTAGAGTTGCCGTTAGAATTGGAAATGGAGAATTTTTTTTTGTTTGATTTCTTATATTCTGTCCCCCAAATCAGTTCAGTTTTATGTAAAAAAAATACAAAAAAAATTTATAGCGATAATTTGTGTTTTAGGGGTGCGTCCGCCCCTCAAAGTTGTATTGAATGTAATTTTTTGTTTGTTTTTGTTTATGTATATGTATGAAATAATAATAATAATAATAATAATAAATTTAATAGATATAAAGTTCTTATTGTAAACGCTTAGTAAAATAATTTTCATATAATTGCAATTTTGGTATATATAATTTTTGGCATTTTGTTGGTTATTTTCTTCATTATTTTCTAAAATATTAATTTCAGCAAAAAACTTTCTTTGGGACTAATGTTGTTGACTACAAGAGCTAAAATATTGCCATATTTCATATTCTTGTAAAATGATTTTTTAAAAAGATACTCATATGCAAAAAATTACATTTAAAAATTGGCTTGAAGTCCAATTTTGAGGGGAGGACGCATCCTCTAAAGCACAGTTTATTGCTATGAAATTTTATTGTATTTTTTTACATAAAACTGAACCGATTTGGGGGAGAGAGCGTAAGAAATCCAAAAAAAAAATAATAAATAACGGCCACTCTAATGTACATGCATGTCGTTTTTGTACGCGCCCATGCGTATGAAGAAGCAATCATCACAAATTCTTCCATTACGAAGTATTTTTATTTTTTACTCCTATACCTGCAATAACTGAAAAAAATTTCTTGCAAACAGTGTTATTTAGCGTTTGTTTCAGAAGATATCCCTGTAGTAAAGCATTTGAAAAATCCCTCATATCTTAAAAGTTCTTGTAAGTGGTGTTGTGCAGGGGTCTATTAGATAAGAAATAAGTTGTTACAAAGACATTTTTATGGTAAGAACGGAAGATGCGGAAGATAATTGCGTTTTAGAACGGTTCCGCTCATACAGTCCGCAAATCCTCCTTACTGTTCTTTTGGCGTTGTATTATTTTAAGGTGCTAAAAAAAATCATTCATTTTGTACGTTTTAGCTCCATTTGCTGTGTAAATTTTTTAAGTTAAAGATAAAAAATTATTTTTTTTTTAAATAATTCTTTATCTCAAAAACTTTTCTCTCTACCTTCCTAGAAAAAAAAAAACAATTTAATACGACAATATCGTTGGAACAAATTTTGAACTGCACCAAAAAAAAAAACAAAAAAAATATGTTGCAAACATGCAACAAGTTGATGTTGCCTTACTGGCTGTCAATTCAGAAACTAAATAAAAAAAAAAGAATCTTAAAAATCAACTAAAACTGGTTCTTGGTTACACACGTTCGGCTTAATTTGTTTGAATTTTCATTATTATTAATAAGAACACAAAAGCTATTTAAAATTTTACCTAATACGTTTTAGTTAAATTCAATCAAATTATCAATGACTTAAGCGGCCGTCTAAAAGAAATAATGACAGCAATTCAAAGGTATCAACTACACCTTAAGTGTCAAAAGCTAGTGCGTCAAATGGGTTTTTTGGGGGCAAACATTAAAAGCCTTAAAGCATTTATAAACAAAACCTTTTATTATTTTTATATACTCGTACATATATCATGTTAAAGAAATTTTTATGCAGTGTGACGTTTTGTAGATATTTTTTCTTAAATAGTTTATTTTATGTGACATTAAGCTTTTTACATATTTTTTTAGATTAAAAAGTTTATTTGCTTTCAAACCTGGTTTCGTTTTTTTTAATGTTCAAACATATTTTATAAAAACATATGCATTTTGTTGTTAGCTTTAGCTTAAAAGTTTTCTTAAATGCTGACGACCTTGTAAATGGTATAACCGATATATGACATATTATATGCATACATACATACATATAAAATTTTATTTATGTTTTTTATTTATTTATTTATTTTTTTTTTTTTTGTATTGAAATTCACTCTTAAAAATCTTTAAATTTATAAGTGAGATTGCGCGGTCGCGGTTATTTTTTTTTTTTGGTTTTAATCTTTAAGGCGCTGAATTTGACCCAATATTTAAATGAAAGCAACAGGTTTTTAAGCTCATTACCCGGAATCATAAATGTTTAAGCTTGAGAGTATTTTTATTTGAGTATTCTTAGTAATAGAAATAATTATTCTGTTTGACTAAAAGAATTTTGCGGCATCCGCTTTCAGTTGTAGATATTTCCGTTTATGGTATTTAATGTTGGAAAAATTGTTACAGTGGCGTATGCAAAAAAAAATATATTTCTTAAATTAAATGAGAATAAAATTTTAAGAAGGAAAATTGCAGAACAAGCCTAATTATCTGCTTATGTGTTTGTTTGTCTGTATTACTTTTGGACTTTTGAATTAAGGTATTCTTAGTGGCATTAAAATAAGAAATCTGGGCGTCTATGATATTTTTTAATAAAAAAAAGCAAATATAAAATTATGTTAAAATCGATTATTATTTTACACATAAAATTCCCTGCACAAAAATAACTGCCTAAGACTTACCCAATCAGATCAAACAGAAGACTGCTGACAAAAGGCTGTGTGTGTGCGTGTACTTGGGTGTGGGTGGGGGAGGGGTTTAGTGGGGTTGGAAGTATTTATGTTTTTAGTTTTCAAAATCCCATACCCATGGGTAAATAAATACCCAACGATATCTCAGGTGGAAGTCTGTGGTAATACAATTTGAATATTTCTACCAGAAATTCCACTTTTTTGTCGCGTGCGACATCAAGCAATTAACCTTGTATTGCTGAACAACGTAGCAAGATTTTTCTTAAAATTCTACCCAATGTAGAACTGCTGGCGGCCTGCAAGTCATATTTTACTCTTTTGCAGGAGAGCACTTTTAAGCGTTCAGGTCGATTTTCAGAAGTTTATTGCTCTTGCAGTTAAATTGGGAAATTCTCTATTAACCTTTATTTTTTTAAGCAAACATCGTTCTAGGTACTACAAGTAATACATTTGAGTTGAAATATACCAAAGTGTAACTTAAATTAAGCTATTATTCCAAATGAGATTAGAAGTCTAAAAAAGATAAGTCGCAAGTCATAGTGCTATAACTTCCTGAAAAATCACACAAATTAATGGAGATTTTGACCTGGGGGTAGTTTTGAATATGCAGATTACGGAGGTACCATTAACTCAAAAGCAGTTTATCTCGACTTAAGCACTTTTTCCTTTTTGCCTCAGATATATACATATAAAGAAGTAAAAAAATCTTCTTTGAAAATAACAAGCATATTTGTTTGGTGTCGCATGCTACAAAAAGTTGACGTGCCTGTATGTAAGTGTTATATTTAAAAAAAAAATATTTAATAATCGGTTTTGGATCCACGGCTTAAAAAAAATTCCTTCTCTTTACTATTGAGCTGCCGTTGAACGGTTTTTATGACTAATGAACTTTTAATATCTTTTACAATAATGTTTTGCTCTTCTTTTTTTTTTAATTTTAACAATTTATTTTAATACTGTTTGCTTAAAGTATTAAACTAATCAAAAATACATTTATCATAAAATTTAGTTTTTTTGCACTAAAGTGTCAAAATTGTTTTAGTTTGCTGCAGGAAAACAACTCACTTGTATGTAACGGTGATGCTGATGATGACTTTGAATACGTCAGTCTCTTAAGCAAACTAGTTACCACCTGAGCAACAAAAAAAATTTTCAATTTAAAATACTGTGACCACATGACGTTTTAAACCTTTAAATAGCAACTAAATATTGCAAGAAGAAAAAAAATTGTATAGAAGACAGATAACTTAACTCTTTTTGAAAACATATTTCTTTCAAAAATATTTTACAAGTACAATTTTTTTTTTGTATTGTAGTTTGTATATCGATGGCTTAATATAAAAAAGGCGTAACTCGAATTTTGAGATTTTACAGGAGAAGAAAAAAACTGAATAAAAACTACAGCATTTACATGGAAGAATAATTTTTTTTTTTAAATAAAATAAATCTTTCATTTTTAATTGTTACTTATAGTGTTTTCACACTGACATGGTTTTAATAAAAGTTGATTTTAACGTTAAAACCAACTGTTAAAACCTGGTTTTACCATACAAATTGTTTTTGTTAAAACCAAATTAAAACCATTTTTGAATTGGTTTTAAGTTGGTTTTATGAAATGCAACCTTGTTTTCGCTGTGATAAATTCAGTGTTGCCAAGTTGAAATGACCGACAGCAGCTGATAATTTTATACCAGTGCATAACAATAGATGGCGCTTGAAAAATTTTCAACAATAATCAAAAAATTATGAAAAAAAAAAGATTTTTTTTGGAAGGAAAACAAAGAAAATATTTTAAATTGAACTCTGGAAAGTGAAAATAGACAATATGACCTGACATTCATCTGCTAATAAAAAAGGTTTATCTTACAATGTATATGTGCATTTTTATATTATTAACAATATTTCCAAACACTTCTTCATTCTGTATAAGAAGTTCCATAATTTAAAAAAATTTTATTTACAAAATATAAAATAATTTCCATTTTAGAGCGCATTGTGAAATATCTCAGTTTTTCATACAAAGAAAAACAGTTGAATAGTATGTCCAACAAGTGTTATTAAAAAGCAGAAAAAATGCAACAACAAATACACGCATTTCGGCAGGAGATTTATTTTATTATGAGCAAAGTTACTAGACAGCCTGTGAGTTAAAAACTGAATTTAAAAACTTGCAGTGTGAAAGCAAAATCAGCTGTTTGTGGTTTTAACGTTAAAACCAGAGTATAAATTTCAGTGTGAAAACACCATAAAAACGTTAAAAACACTATTTCGAAAAAAAATTAAGATACGCCCTTTTTATATTAAGCCATCGATATATAAAGTTATTTTTTTTTCTTCAAAAATTCCACTTTAATTTATTTTGTGTGTTCAATAGTGTTGCTGTTACTTTTTCTTTTTTTTTACTTTGGCGTGTGTCTATTCTTAAGACTGTCATGTCAGTTTCTATTACACTCGATGTTTTTTTTTTCTTTTTCTAAACATTTAATCTTTTTTTGCCTTTATATTATTTATTAACCGCCATAGTCCTTGACCTTAACGGTTGTTATTATTTAACCATCATTGTCTGCATCATCGACAACCATTAATAGATAATGTATGCATATGTTCATTTTAAGCTTTAAATTTAAAGACACATTCAGAGATAATTTTTTTACTATTGGATCATTAGCAAAATGTATAAGTTTGTTTTGAATGCTTTTAAAGTCGTACATTTCATGGATGGTAAAGTGTTTTTTTTTTTTTTTGTATTCAAATTTGATAAGTACGATGATATAGCAAGTGATTTATTTAGTGCACCTATAGACAGAAATATTGGTCAAAATTATTTATAATCAAGTATGAACAGCGATGCCAACTTGGTGCTTTTGGCACTATTTTTAGTGCTTTTTGAAGACTCAAAACGCCAAATTTTGAGCGTTAATGCCAAAATAAGAAAAAGCACTAATTAGTGCTTTTAAGAAATTTGTGTATTTCTTAAAATTATTTTAATAATTACACGGCGTATTTATTTTTTCAGTGTAAAGCTTAAATTTTTCGTCTGATATATTTCATTAAATGGAGAATAGCTAAGAAAATTTTAAACATTATTAAACTTCACATTAATTCACGTTATGGATTTTCAGTCGTTTTTCACGAAAGTGCTTTTTACGCTATTTATATATCAAAATTACGCTTTTAAGTGCTTTTTTTAAATGTTGATGTTAGAGCTGCAAAACTATCGATAGTGGCTCCATTCGATTGTTTCGATAGTATTTTTTGATGCCATCGATACTATCGATAGTTTTTGATTCTTAGAAACACCCCTTTTACACACGATAAGTTTACTTTGCAAGGTCTTAATTCAGCTGTGTGAAAGACAGAGTGGCAAATACTATCCCTTTCTGTCTTTCTCCCTGCAGAATTAAGGCTTTACAAAGTAAAGTTTCCGTGTCTATAAGGGCTAAAACTTATCAATTGTGTATTTTTAACCGCCGACTAAAAAAGGGGTGTTATAAGTTTGTAGTGTGTGTCTGTCCGTGTCCACGTACAGGCCAAACGGCTGGACCGATTTTCATTTAGTTTTTTCTGTTTGAAAGATGACTTGATCGAGAGGGTTCTTAACTATGTTTGAAGACATTTAGAAGACATAACATCTTTTCTGAGAAAAGTCGGGGGTTTTTAAAATTTTTAATTTTTGTTATTCTAATATAAAATCTTGAATTTTTTAATCATTCCATAAATTAAAAAGAAAGTTGATTTTTTTTAAACTTTTAGTTCCAATGTTTTTAATACACATATTCAACAAACATATTGTTACGTAAAAATATTCCTACAGGGTTAAAGCAAAGAACTATCTGGAAGTATTTAACTAAAGCACTAAACCTACACACATATTCACGTGCAGACACTATAGCAACAACAATAAATGTGTACATAGCTACAGACATACACACATACAAAATAAAAGTGCGAGCACTTATGGTAACCACCCTGTACTAGCAGTAGCACACCGCATTGCCAACATAAGAGTCGTTACTTTGAAATTCAAAAATAACGGCCAATCGAATTATCTACAAACGCCTAGAAGCAGCAACATGAATTTTCCCGATTGTGCTAGAGGACTGTTTGAACATCTGGCTACCAATAGTAAATGGCAATACAGATGGCAACATGCATAGATGCCATTACTAAGTACAGACATGTTATTACCCCATCTATCGGGCGAACATTCGAGAACCGGTTCCTGTACTATAAAAAGAGGCAGCATGTGCGAGAACAGTTCAGTGCTAATCAGAAAGTAGTTGAGTTGACATCGTTAAGTCAGTGCTAATCAGAAATTAGTCGAGCCAGCTTCGTTGTGTGTTATTTATTTTTATTTTGAGCAATCAAAAGAACTCACACGTTTAATAAAATTTAAACGTAACAATATATATATACAGTCCAGTAGTCGTCAAATTTAGCCGCCGTCAAGTTTCTTCAAGTATCAAAGCCGTTGGTATTTTTATGCAATTTGCATCTAGTAGATAAAAACTGACATCTTATGTTGAAACAAATCAAAACTAATTAATTTGTTTTCACATTTATATATGTAATGATAACCATTACCAAACCGGGCGGCGAAATTTGAATGTTTTATTTTTTATTACACAGTCGTCATCATTCCGTTTTTATTGACTTTGATTTTTTCTCTTTTAGTAGAGTATTTTTGTCGATAGTATCGCTATCAAAAAAAAAAAATATCGATAGTCCACTTAAAATAAAACTATCGATACTATCGATAGTACCATCGATAGTTTTGCAGCTCTAGTTGATGTGCCTTTAGAGCCAAAAAAGTAGGCATCACTGAGTATGAATCGATTTAAAATAGAAAGGGACTGTGTGTGACTTGCTCATTAGTTGCTTTTTTAACCCCCGACCAAAAAAAAGGGTGGTTATAAGTGTGTGTCTTTGTATCTGTGTGTATGTACGAGTGCACGTACAGACGAAACGGCTAGACGGATTTTGATTTTTTTTTAAGGTTACTTGGTCGAGAAAACTAGTCCAGCCGTTTAGAAGAAATCTCGGCTTTTTAGGTTTCCGTACATCAAAGATGAAAAGGAACCCTATTGTTTTCGGTAAAAATAAAAAAATAAAAAGAAATAAATCGCCAAAATAAAAAATAAAACACCAAAAACCGAAAAAATCGCCAATATTAAAAAAAATCTAACTAAAATAAATCGCTAAGTCCGAAATAAATCGCCAAAACGAAAAAAAATCGCCAATGCTAAAAAAATTCTAGCTAAAGTAAATCGCTAAATCCGAAAAAAATCGCCAAAACGAAAAAAATCGCCAAAATTAAAAAAAAAATTCTAACACTAAAATAAATCGCCAAAATTAAGAAAGTCGCCAAAATGAAAAAAATGCCAAAAACCGAAAAAAATCGTCAAAACGAGAAAAAAGTGCCAAAACTAAAAAAGCCCCAAAAACCAGAAAAAACGCAAACAACGCCAAAACTAAAAAACGTTTAAAACCGAAAAAAAAACCCAAAAACGAAAAAAGATGCCAAAACTATATTTTATATAGGCTAAAGTTCGTATTGAATTACATATGTAGTGTCCGTACGGAACTCCTCGTACGCGGGTCAAAGTCGCACTTCACTGAATTTATTTTATGATGTATTGGTGGTTTTTAATATTTTTAATTTTTGTTATTGCAATTGATCTTTATTGATTGGATTTGTTCTTCTACTTACTTGTATTAAATTAAATAAAATGCGATTAGTACAAAATTGATTTGAGGAATCGAGCAAAATTTCTCATATCTTTCATAACAGTGAGATTACACTAGACATAAATTTGGAAATTTTTGTGTTGGCAATTGTCAAAATCTGTTGCTAACACAAAAAATGACTGTGTAAACAGTAAATGTTAGTGTTCGAACACATGTTTGGAAAGAATTGCTCAAACACAAGTCTGGGCAATTATGTTAGGACACAAGCTGTCAAATTTACCTTTTTCGTAGAAGATAATGGTGGGAAACTAGAAATAATAAGTTTATTACAAAAAAAATCAAGCAGAAGCACAAAATATATGCTCTGTTGCAGAACTACTAAAAAATCAAAACGTAAAACGTGCACTTTGTACGCATACGACAACCTAAATTTTGAGTTTTAACATTATACGTTTAGCCACCCCTTAAAATTAGTTTGAACACAAACTTTTTTGTGGCGTCATTCTGCCGACGTTATTTCTTATGTTCAGAAATAAAAATTGCTCATCTATTCGTACTGTAAATGAGTCGTTTTAAATCATTCGATTTCCATCACATACCTGAATATATATATAAATTTTATCAATGACATATTCATGGACAAAATAATATTTTCTCCATTTTTTATTTAATGTTTTTAGTTAAATATTTAATTTTTTCGATTAAATTTGTTATTGCTTCAGTTAATTAAATTTTAGAAATTCATAGAATTTTGGAGGAAGTTGAAAAAAATCAAAGCTTTCAACGAGACCAATGTCTTTAAATCGTCGTAAATTTGATTACTTTAGCATAAGCAATTCTTGAGTTGTAAGATGCTTACATACATCCACACACTCTCCCATGTACACAATGCCACACACACACACACACACACACACACACACACACACACACATACATACATATATACCAGAGAAAAGAAAAAAATCATTTGTATAAAAAGCCGATTGATGTTCGGCACTCTGGCGCTTCTCTGGGCAGCCTGGATACATACTAGCATCCATAAAGGCTAGCAACAATCTTCGTTAAAAATTTTTAACATCTTTGAAAACATTGGAGGTAGGCTAATTGGCCTGTACGATGACATGATGTTATGTTGGATTCAGAAGTCATAAAAATTTCGGCATAATTTCCATTGTATTGGGAACTGATCCCATCTCAGTATTGAGTTGTAGATTAATATTAAAAATAATATACATTTATGAGTCAATTAACAGTGGTTTCAAATAAAGTTTTTGTGAGAAGAAAATCCGAGAGATTTGAAATTTTCGCGGGAAATTTTTTGCCCAATATTTTAATTTTTTTCTATATTTATTTTTTGTATTTTTGAAAGGTTGCTTAATACAAATAATTAGTAAATGGTTTTCAAAGATTATTTTTTTTTAAGTGAAATCCGTCTAAGATTTACAAAATAACGAATAAAAATTAGTTTAAAATATTTTTGTCTTGTGAATTAGAGGCTGTAATGTAAACTTAAAAAATTGCAGATTGATCATCTCAAGTAGGCCTGCAATCCTCTCTTTTTAACCGACCTCAAAAAAAGTAGGAAGTTATCAATTCGTCTCTATTTTTTGGCGGTGTTACTTCATAATTCGGTACATTTTACACCGATTGTAAAATTGCTTTTTTGTCGGACAGCTTCCCATTGGTCACATTGTAAAAAAGTGGGCGGGGACAAATCCAAAATTTTTTAAATTTAATTTTATGATATTATACTTATTTGATTGCTGCGAAACGTATCAAACAACTTTGGTTCTTGTATTAACACATTTCGAAAGTTGAAAAAATGGGCGGGGTTACGCCCATTAAAATCTATTATTATATTTCATGTTGGTCTACTCAACCGTTTTTTACGAAACCTACCCCACACCTTGAGCTCAAAAACAGACACAATCTTCCATTTGAAAAAATGGGCGGAGTCACGCCCATTAAAATTTAATATTTCATTTTAAGTGGTTCTACGAGTACTATACCGATTTTTACAAAACTTAGCTTTGAAAAGTACAAAGTCTTGCTTTTCAAAAGTAGGCGGAAGAACGGCCATTAAAATTTAGTTGTAAATACCATAATTTTTTTTTTGGCAGAATTATTTCAACTAACATTTTCTAACATCTTTCATTATTGAAAAAAAATATTTTTTAGCGAAATTAAAGTTAAGAACAATGCTCTTAAAATTCTAGCAGTTATTTGGCATTATTTTGGAGTTCTCTTTCCCATCCCTGATATAATAATATGTATGTAAGTTGCCTTGATATAAACCATAAAAAATAATGCCTTAAACAAACTGATGCTAATGGTGAATTACTATGCCTTTTTTTTTTGTTAAAATAGTAAAAAAAAGAAATAAATGCTATTGTTATTAATGTTATCTTTTGATCTATTTTTTATGTTGGTTTCTTAAACCAGTGATTAATGAGCATTTGCCTTTAACATTGAAATGGCATCACATTGTGCAATTGTATTTAATTGAATAACATATTTTATAATTGTTTTTAGAACTATGCGCCGCGTATCATAAAAGAGCTTTTTGTTTTCTCTAATTTTCAATCAATTTTTAGTAACGTGGGTAGATCAATAAGTTTGTAAATTATTGAATAAAACACTCACATAAGGAACGTTTAAGAGTGTAAACTACTTTAGCAGCACTAAAATAAAAAGTAGAACGAGTGAATATTAAAAAAAAACTTTTTAGCGAAAATGGTTGATAATTAAAAAAAATTGCCTAAAAATATTAAACATTTAAAACAAATTTTCCCAAAAGAAAAATTTTTTAAAAAAGTTTAAAAATTACAAAAAATTATTGTGAAAAAATTAAATTGGTCGCTAACAATCGGAAATAAAATTGATAAATAAAGAAGAAGAAACGAAAATGAAAAAAAAATTCGAAAATCTTCTGTTAGTGATTTTCCAAAAATTATCAAAAATAATTTTAACTACACAGAAGAAAATTTTCTCCTGTTAACATCTTTAATTTAAAAGACAAAATAATTAACTAAAATTGTATTAAGACCATTAATATTTTGCTTAAAAATTTTAGTAAAAAAAATCAATACATGCGTCGTCGCTTAAGCTATTTTTGCGCTTATGGCTCGATGTGATTAAAACTCATTTTTCGAAAATTGGCGGGAAATTAAAATTTTCCATGTGTAAAACTAATTGAACTTAAAGAAAAACACACTCGTTTTCTAAACATTAAAAAATTAAATTAAAATCAATCTCTGAAGTTAATGAAAAGAAAAATTTCAACACTTTGTTAAAAATAAATCACAAAAATTTACAAAAATCTTAAAAAATTCTTTAAAATTCTTTCTTCTTTAAAATTTTTTTAAATAAAAATCGGAAATATATTTTGCAGGAAACTCTTAGAAACTATGACGATTATATTCTCTTCAACTCTTTTAATTAGTTTATTGAACTAATCTTTCAGAAATTATTAACATACACTGAAAGAAAAACCTTCGTAAATGCAATGTTTTTGGACATTATATTTACGATTTTGCCATTATTTTTCAACCAATGCAACGCTTCATTCACATTGCGAAAATTGTTTCATTAGCTGAAAAAATTTCATGTATACAACGAAATATTTTCATTCATGTAACGACATGGTTTTTTTTACTAAGCAACGTACATTTTCATATTCTAAATGAAAAATGTAATTATTGCAATGAAGCTTTTTAGTTTATACAATGAAGTGAGTTAGTCTTACATTTTTTTAACGAACTATTTCATTGAATTAACAACATTCTTCATGTATATCATGAGAATATTTCATTATTCAGACGTAACGTTTAATTGTTTGGTAATATCTATCATTGTGTTAATAACATAAGTCATTGTTGTAATGACTCTGATTCATTAATTTAATGTATTTAATTATCATTGTATTTAATTAATTATTCAACTTACGTATGTATATTGGGCACAGGTATCAGAAAAATGCTAATTGAATGAATAATTGGCTTCCTCGGCCAAGATTTGAACTTGGAACTCATCGCGTGGTTGTCAACGCGCTTACCGCTGCAGCCACAAAAACCTCACATATTATTTAGATACACACTAAATACATATATGTAAATTATCCCATCATTAACGAAATTTTAATTCAACATTATTTAATTTGTTTGTAAAAGTTATAACTTAAAAATTAATATATATGTAAAAACAATTCTTTGTATTATCTCCAGGATTCGAACCTGAGACTACAAGTGTAGCACACTGCCTACTAGCGAGCAGCAGGAAGTTTTCTTCATTGAAGTTAGGAAAATATTTCATTAAAGTTGCAACAAAACTATTATTTCCATAATAATAGATTAATTACAATTGTAGTTTGATCTCTGATCTATGAACTTTAAATTTTGATTTCATTTACGTCAGCTATTTAATTTAAAATATTTTTTTGTATGAATTCTACATAAAAACATGTATTTAAGTTTATCATTACCCGAATGAAGATTATTTCGTAACATTAATGATACTACGAAATTTTAAATATTAGGCACTAGAAAGGTTTCATTCCATTAATGAAATTTGCATAAATTTAACGTAATGATTCATTTTATTAATGAAATTTGTCATTGTATTAATGAAAGGGGTTCAATGTAACGGTTTCATTCCCGTTACGAAGTGTTTTTCTTTCAGTGTTTTAAAAGCAAAGATAAGGAATACTGGATTTACACGATGCTTCTTTTGTTTCATCTTATTAAATGTTTTATTTGTCGATAGAAAGAGGGCGAAAGGATATCTGATTGTAGGAAGCCTTTTATATCGCTTCCATTACCAATTAGTAAAAGTTACATAAAAAAAACTGTCATGAAGAGGGATATAGTGTAAATCAGGTCTTCTTTTACATTCTCAATTATCGAGAGAAATATTTTCACCAAAAACAAAACGTTAGTTATACTATGTGTCTACATTTGCTTAATATGAAATTCAATATAAACAAGTAAGAGTGCTATATTCGGCTGTGCCAAATCTTATATACCCTTCACCAAAGTGTTTTTATGTATATAGTATAGAGATACATACATAAGCACATACATAAAGTATAAACAAAAAGAAAAAAATAATTTGACCTAGTTACTTTTATGTACAAAAAAAAATAAATTTACAAACCCTAGAATCATTATATTAGATTTTTCTGATTCCTTATATCAATCTAGTAGTTCTTAAAAAAAATATAGAAAGTGTGTTAAGTAAAAAAAGAAAAAGGAAATGAAAAAAAATGTTTTATTTAGTTACTTTAATATCCAGAAAAAAAGGTCAAAGTTTCCAGCTCTGGAGCCGTGGTTTTTATTTTTATAATTTTTTACACTAAACTTTTCTTTCCAAAACGTAAAATATGTATAATCTATAAAGGAAAAGATCAAAATTAATTAGACTTAGTTACTTTTATATATCACAAAAAGTGTAACTTTCCCAACCCTGAGATCATTCTTTTTGATTTTTCTGATTTCTTACCACCAATCTATTTCTTTTAATAATTTAAGATATGTTTAATTTATAGAAAAAAGGAAAAATTTGTTTTAGTAAGTTACTTTTGTATATGAAAAAAAAATTTAAGTTTTCCAACCCTGGAAACGTCTTTTTAATACCCCTTATTGTGAATGGCGTCGTCGACGTCACATCAAGGCAACACTAAAATATGTCACTTGTCTACTCTTCGTCTTTAACAATTGCCTACTATTAACATGCTCCATTTATTTACAAAGCCTAGGAGATTAGTAAGATATTGTCAATAAGATCCAATTATTTCCGATAAAGAGTATACAAGTGACAATATTTACTGTCGTCTTGATGTGACGTCGACGACGCCATTCACAATAAGGGGGAATATTTTTAACTTTTTTTTTTTACCAATTTTACCAATTTAATTTGTACTGAAGTATAAAATAAGTCAATTTAATAAAAAAAAATATAAAAATTAGTTTACGGTAGTTAATTTTTTATATCAGAAAAATTTTAAGTTTTCCAACCCTAGAATTATCCTTTTTGATTTTTATGATTTTTTAAACCAATAGAATATAAGATATATTTAATTTATAGAAAAAAGGAAAAATTTCTTTTAGTAAATTAATTTTGTATAAAAAAGTTAAAGTTTTCCAACCCTGGAAACGTCTATTTAATTTTTTTAATTTTTTTTATTTATTTTTTATTAAGAAATATTAATTTTATTCATTTTGAAGTATAAAATAAGTTTATTTAATAAAAAAATAATAACTAGTTTTCGGTAGTTATTTTGTATGGCAAAATGATGTTTAAGCTTCCCAGCTCTGAAACCGTCTGCTCGATTTTGCTAATTTTCAATACCAATCTTATTTCGAGCATTTCTGACACACCAGTCTAAGAACGAAGTCTGTAGCTTTTCTGGGAGCTTCGGAAAACCGATTTCACGTACAGACAGACGGACATCGCTTATTCGTCTTCCCTATTCATAAGGATCCAGAATATATATACTTTATGGCTCGCTTATTAATATTCTAGAAATTACAAACGGAATGACAAACCTATATATAACCTTTTACCATTTTTTGGTAAAGGGTATACAAATCAAACATGAATTTTATATTGATTGTTGTAAACATCGATTTTGACCATCATCATGATATATATTTTTTTTTGCATCAAACAACAAATTTATTTTTTATTTTTGTTTAATATATTTCTAACACGCCATATGCAAATTACCGGCTAAGCGAAAAAGTCTGACTTCTAAGCCACAACAAATACGAGTAACATAAATTTACAACATCACTGAATAATTTGAAAGCAGTAGCATTTAAAAAACCAAAATACACACATACATACACACATACATATGTACACATTTGCCATTTTAGATTTCTTCATATCCGTCGTAACTCATAAAAAAGCTGCTGCTTAATCTTTTTTTAATATTTGACTTGAAACATTATTGAAAACAAAAATGCACGAATTACCTCATTGTGTTTTGTGTTTTTTATTTTTTTTAATCTGAATAATGATCTCATCGGAAATTGCTAAATCTATGTTGTAGATATTTTTTTTTTTCATTCATTTTCATTATTAATATTCTTTTCTAAAGCTTTTAAATCGGATAAAAATGTGTATCTTGTTAGAAAATCAAATTTAATACTGTAGAATTAAAAAGCCATTTTTAATTTAATGTTTCTATTATTTATTCTAAATTTGAACAAAAAAAGACAAAAAACAGCTGGAGATGATGCGATCAATATTCTAAAGACAATTTAATTAACTTTATTATTTAAATCTACTAATCTATTGTGGTGTTATTAAGCAAACAAAAGAATTAGTATTAATATTCTTAACAATTTATGACCAGCATAAAATTGATTAGATTTTTTTGTTATTAATGTTTGGGGAATTGAATTTGTGGTTTCTGAGGTGGCGTTAACATTTTTTTTTTAAATATTTTTTGTTATTTTTATAACAAATTTGAAGTGTTGTGAATGTATTTGTCCTGGTGTATTATACATATATGTTAGATCCTTTAGTTCCTATAAGGAACATAAAGCCTCTGGTGTATTACTTTAATGTTAAATGTCAAAGTCTCGTTAGCAAAACGCAGCTGTAAGCATTCCGCATTATAAATGTTAAAACGTTTGTGTAGTTAAAGAAATTTTAATAAATTTAGTAAAGTGCGACTTTTACTCGCACACGAAGGGTTTTTGCACTGGCACATATGCAATACTATTCGATCTTTAGTTTTGACACTAGTTTCTATTTACGATTTCTTAGGGTTTTTGGCGATTATATTCAGTTTTTGGGAATTTTTTTTAGTATTGATGTTTTTTTAGTATTGGCGTTTTTTCATTTCGACGATTTTTTCAGTTTTTGACGATTTCCTGTTTATTTGTTTACAATCAAATTTTTTAGTTTTATTGATTTTTTTAGTTTTAGCACTTTTTTCGTTTTGGCGCTTTTTTTCATGTGTGTTGGCATTTTTTCCTTTTCTTGTCGATTTTTAAAGTATTGACGGGTTTTTGGCGATTTCTTGTTTGTTTGTTTACAATACATTTTTTTTATAGTTTTAGTGATTTTTTTTAGGTTTGGCGCTTTTTTCCGTTTTTGGAGCTTTTTCGTGCTTTGGTAATTTATTCCGTTTTTTGACAGTTTTTTTCGTTTCGACAATTTTTTCGGTTTTTGGCAATTTTGTTAGTTTGTTCGTTTATAATAAATAAATTTTTTAGTTCTAATAATTTTTTTAGTTGTGTTGGCATTCTTTTGACGATTTTTTAGTTTTTTGACAATTATTTTAATTTTTGGGAACTTTTTTAGTATTGACGTTTTTTCTTTGTCGTGGCATTTTAATTTGAACAATTTTTTCGGTTTTTGTCGACTTTTCGTTTGTTTGTTTACAATAAATTTTTTTAGTTTTAGTGATTTTTTTTTTAGTTTGGCGCTTTTTTCGTTTTGGCGCTTTTTCGTGCTTTTGTAATATTTTCTGTTTTGGCGATTTCTTGCGTATTTACGATTTTTGGCCTTGACGTTTTTTTCGGTTTTTGGCAATTTTTTTGTTTGTTTTTTTACAATAAATTTTTTTAGTTTAATGATGTTTTTAGTTTTGGCGCTTTTTTCTCGTGTTAGCATTTTTTCCCTTCTTTGGCGATTTTTATAGTATTGACATTTTTAGTAGGCGGGTTTTCTTTTCGACGATTTTTCGGATTTTGGAGATTTCGTGTTTGTTTGTTTGCAATAATTTTTTTAGGTTTAGTGTTTTTTTTCATTTTTGGCACTTTTTGTGTTTTGGTGATTTTTGACGATTTTTTATTTTTGTATTGACGTTTTTTAGTCTACGTTTTTTCATTTCGACGATTTTTTCGGTTTTTGGCGATTTCTAGTTTGTTTGTTTACAATAAATATTTTTAGTTATAGTGATTGTTTATTTTTGGCGCTTTTTTCGTTTTGGCGCTTTTTATTTTAATTTATTTTATTGTGTTTTTTTATTTTAGTTTTTGTGATATTTTTCATTTAAGTGATTTTTTATTTTGGCGATTTTTCGTTTTTGCCATTTTTTTGGGATTTTTTCGTGAAGCCTTTTTGAACATTTCTACAGTTTGCCTCTTACAGTTTCCAAGATACAGCAAGTTGTCAAAATAATGTAGTCAAAATTACATTAATTGCTATAGTCTGCATAAAAATACACCTTGAAAATTTTAAGTGTCTATATATTTTTGTCTGTAAATTACCGATGGTAAGTCAATAATTGTATGTGCAACAAGACCATTTCTCATATTCCATTTCATTCAAAATCATGTTAAATAGCAGATGTAAGCAAACATTCTATATCCAAGTAGATCGACAAAAATGCTAATGAAGTGCGTGGCGGCACAGAAAAATGCAACCAAAGTCTAGTTTAAACTTTCTCAATTTCTTTAAAATCACATCTTTTTAATTCCTAAAGTCTAAGAAGTGCACAAAGTTTCGCAGAATTGTTTTTTTTTATAGAAATACATGGCAACACTGATTTCTATGATTCTATTGGATGCACCATTAAAAGGAATTTTATATATAAAAAAAAATTATATAAACTTCTAACTATTATTGATGCTGTTTGGCTGAGCTCATATTACTTCTGTAACTAAACAACGTTTGGTGTTGTTCTGCTTCCATAAGCTCTAAGCTCTCCTACATGCAACATTTTGATGAATGTAGAAAAATTTTTAAAATGTCTGTGACAGATCAACTTAGCAATTGTAAATATGTACAAAGAAGAAAAAACTTAAATAAATTCTGTTGTACTGTTTATACAACTGATGCATTTTTAATGAAATCAATCGATCGAACGGTAGTTTTATTTCTGAATAAAAAAAAACAACGAGTTACTTGATACTTGCACTCGAGCATACTTTGTTGGTGTTGCCGTTTCTTATGGTTAAATGCATAAATACGTATGTATGTATCTATGAGTGTATGGTTCTAAGTTTCAATTTTTTTCGTTGCAGCTTTTGTCTCTATTAGATAAAGTAACGTATACATACTTTTATGTAATTGTATTGGTACGCCTAAATTACGATTTTTTTATTTTTTGTATTAATGGAAGATAAGATGAGTGAAAAGATAACGAAACGAAATAATTGAAAAAAAAAATTTTTTTTAAGACCCACAGACATATACTCAAAACATGATGCACTCAATACCCAGAAAACATTTTAGGAACAAAAAAGAACATTCCTTCTTTTGGTTAAAAAAAGTTTATTTATTTATTTATTTCCATCAGACTTTAAGAATAAAATTCTTTTATAGTAAAAAAAAAATATTAATTTTTTTTTTGGGGGGCATAATGACTAATTGTTTTCTTGAGTTATATTAAAATAAATAATTACACGCAATTTTTAAAAAATTTTGCGGAGGCAATTCACCCTGTCCGTCACAGGCACCGTAAAAGCTACGGACCTGAAATTTTCACAGAATATATAAAACCTTGGCCGCTACAACCACAAACAATGACAGTTAAAACTTAAGGGTGTTCTAAAGCGACAGACAATTATATAAAGACACTTGATATTTTTAAAGTTAGTGTATTTTTATGCAGACTACATACGTCCAGTAACATTAAAATTTAAAAAATAAAATTTAAAGGGTATTCTATCAGTTAATGTAATTTCGTCATCTTGCTGTATCTTGAAAACCGTAAGAGGCAAGCTTTTGAATTTTTCAAAAACGCTAAAACTGAAAAATCCCAAAATTCAAAAATCACCAAATCGAAAAAATCGCAAAGAAACAAAAAAAATTGTGAAAACAAAAAACGCGCATAAACTAAAAAAACGCTAAAAACCGAAAAAAACCGCGAAAACAAAAAAAACGCCAAAACGAAAAAACGCCAATAACCGAAAAAAAATCCTAAAACTAAAAATGCGCCAATATTTAAAAATAAAAAAAACAAAAATCAATCAACAAAAATTGGAAAAATCGTTAAAACGAAAAAAATCGCCAAAACGAATAAAAGCGCCAATATTAAAAAACACTAAAACTAAAATAAATCACCAAAAACCAAAAAAAAAACGCCAAGACGAGCAAACCGCCAAAACTGAAAAACAGCAATAAAAAAAAAAAAAAAAAAATCAGAACTGTAAAAACGCTAAAACTTAAAAAACGCCAAAACTAAAAAAAACATCAAAAATAAAAAAACCCCAACAATGAAAAAAATCGCCAAAGAAAATCGCACGTTATTTGTTTACATGTCTGCATCAGGTAAGATATTCGCTTAGTCCTCGTCCAGACTTGCAATTTTTGTTGCTGCAATTTCTTAAAATTCTGCTCTCAAATTGCATAAGTGTCCACATTATGAAATTCTAATATTGCAATTATGCATTAAAAAAAAATACTTTCACCACAAATTTCCTTGAAAAATTAATATTTCTATTTATTTTTTGTTATATTTTTTTGTTTTTCATGCAACTGAAGAAATAAAATTATAAAAAACGTCAAATACAACTAACAACTTGAAATTAACAATTACGAATTTCAGTTGAAAAGAGAATTGCCGAGCACATGAAACTGTGTACCCCTCCCCAATCTTCTCACCTCTCTCGCCAATGAACTCAAGAATTGCTGCAACAAAAATTGCAAGTCTGGGCACGGACTTATATAGGCTAAAGCTCGTATAGTATTACATATAAATGCAGTGTCCATACGAAACCCTCAGTATGCGAGTCAAAGTCGCTCTTGACTGCATTTATTTATTTCTTTGCACGTACAGTAGACAACATTATCGATTATAACAGCTGTTATTTTTCGCCATCAATATGTGACAGCGAATAGAGAAAGGGACCTAAGGGTAACAAAAAATCAATTTAAATTTTTTTTTTTTTTTTATGTGGACAACATCTGAGCATCGAATGAGACCGATACCATGCCTCCCAGAGATATGGGCGTTTTATTCAGTGATGGTGCACCAAAGATACACGTATTTAAATCCTTAAAATGGCTCTCCTGAACAAAACAGGTTTTTACCCTTAGGTCCCTTTCTATTTTGTGCGTCACATATACAACAAATTTTTTCTGTCGTCGAACTCGAACTGAACTCTTCTGTCGCAAACTTCATTGTTCACCCTAGAAGCTTAAAACAATAATTCCAGCATTAAATTTTAACGAAATTGTTTGCTGGTCTCAATGCAACCTTATCTTTATATCTCGTTATAAATTCAAACATTTATCAAATCTAATTGGCTACAACAAACATATGGTGGATATTAGCTAATATTTAATTGTACTCCATTTGTTAATACCCGACTTGGAAAATTTTATTTAATAAATAGTAGCTGTAATAATACCAACCAAATAAATATAATTTGTTTTTAAGTTCAACAGACACACAACTAACCAGCCAACTAAGTAAATAAAAGCTCAAATTTACTTAATTCAAACAAACTTCTATTCTCCATGGCTGAACATTTCCTCTTGTCACATTTTATGAAAACTTATTCATCATCACGTAACGGAAGTCATGTCAATACAAAAGGCCCCCTAATCTAAAATTTAAGCTAGCATATCTTAGATATTTAATTTTAAGTGCTTTATTCCAGGTATCTATCTAAGCCTTTTCCATTGACGTACGTTTAACAAACAATTTGTTGAAGTTTTAAGCGGCTTGCCTGATAATTCCTTCTTCTTAATTAAATTTTATCTTTAAATTTATTTATTTTTTTATTCTTGTAAAGCTAAACTGATTAATAGAAAACATTTTATAAATATTTAATCTTCTTAGAAATATTATCGATTATTTATATTCTCTTGTTAGTTAAAAAAAAAGTTGGGAAAGTTTCTAATAGTGAAATAAAATTTTAAAAATAAAACAAATTCTAACTTTACCGCTTTTTGAGGTTTCCATAAAATGTCAATCAAATTAACACTTATTGACTTTTTCTTTCATTAATTCAAATAAGCATTTAAATTTTGTATTTTAAAATATTGTTATTGTTTTTATTTATAGTGTTTTGAACAAAAAAAAAAAAAAAAAAAAAGAGGTTCGTATTTAAATAACTTGGCAAAGCATTTGACAGTGTTGCCTATATACGCGTAAACGTCTAGCAGCTGTCACATTGAAATGACAAAATAAAATTTAGGTATCCATTTATATATGTAATTTATAATACAAGGTTCATTTGTTAGCATGTAGGATTTTAATTGTAAAAGTTTTAAATTTACATATGTACATACATAAATATATTTAGAAACAAATAAAATGCTCTAGGGTCATCTAAACAATAAAAACTGTGTTTGGGAAGTCTGTGAGAAATTTGGGTTTTGAGTCTGTTACAAAAACTTGTCGTTTTGTGTTACGAAAAAAAACGATTTCTTCTTTATGTTGGTTTTTTTCGCAAGGAATTTCTTGCATTTAGAATAAAAGTTCATTAGAAAAAATATTTACTTTAATTTATGAAGAATTTGATAAGTTTATCAAGGCAAATTAATACGGAAGCTAAATCGTTTTTATTTAAGTCTATAAAATTTATTGAGGAAATAATTTACTAGCGTAAATAAAATTTTTTAAAATTTTATACCTAGTAGTTTCATAATTACTGACACAGTTTAAATCGCCCCCACTCTTAGAAATTCACTGAACGTACTCCATTTACTTTGACAGTTTCCTTACAACTGATATCTATACTTCATTTTTGTGTTAAAAGTTTTTGGCGTTTGTTACCTATAATTATGGGGGATATTGAAAACTGTATCGTGGTAATTGGACTAAAAAAATGTGGAATGTAAACTGGAGACATATATCGAACGTTGCAGCCGCTCGGGGTGGTAAGTCGCAGTTTTGTCTATCGTGCTGTGAAACGGTTTGAGGATACCGGCGGAGTAGCAGACCGTCCGAGATCTGGCCGTCCGCGCTGTGTGCGAACTCCTAGAGCCGTCAAAGCTGTAAAGAATAGAATTTATAGAAATCCGCTCCGAAAGCAACAAATATTGTCGCGGGAGATGAATATATCAAAGGTATTCATTTCTCGCATTATTAAATATGATTTGGGACTTCGGGGTTATAAAAGACACACAGGGCATCTACTTACCGTGGCACTGAAGCAGAAACGCAAGCAAAAATCAAAAGCATTGATTCGCCAGTACGCAAATAATGGCCACAGAAAAATTCTCTTTACCGATAAAAAAATTTTTACTGTGGAGGAGTCTTTCAACAAACAAAATGATAGAGTCTATGCTCAGTCGTCTTTACAAGCGAATGAATTGGTTCCGAGAGTTCAGAGAGGTCACCATCCTGCTTCTGTAATGGTATGGTGGAGAGTCTCCTATGATTGGGTCACTAAGCTCCATTTCAGCGAAAAATGTGTTAAAACATCGGCAAAGGTGTACCAATCTGATGTTTTGGAAAAGGTTGTGAAGCTATTAAATAGCGCTCTGTTCGAAAACGAGCCGTGGACCTTTCAACAAGACTCTGCCCCAGCCCATAAAGCTAAAACCACCCAAGACTGGTTAAAAAACAATGTACCAAATTTTATTTCTGCGGAAGATTGGCCATCGGGTAGTCCAGACGTGAATCCTTTAGACTACAACTTGTGATCCGTTGTAGAAGGCATGGTCTGTACTACTCACCACAGAAATTTGGAATCTCTTAAGCGTGCACTTATTCGCGCAGATGTGCAATTGCTTTACGTGAGTACCTGCCATTACGGCCTAATCTCACGTGTACCAAAGCACTGGGTGTGGGTTAGATGCCAGACCAACGCCCCCATGCACCCATTTAGAATGAACTTATGGCCAACTCCATAAGGCACATAGGTTGCAATCTTTGAATATAGTTATCCCTGTTCTATATTCAAGTACTTTGCTGAGGTACTTTGAGCTATCTAAACTCTGCTGCTATGTCCGTGCCCATAGCAGCTCTGTTGAATGGCAACAGCACCTAGAATTGTGTCTGGCTGACCGCGTCAGACCAATCACTAGCATTGATTTCACACTGGGAAGCCAAGATTATTCTCCCAGCGATTTTAGTAACAACCACAGCCACCACGATAATTCTCCGGCTTCCACGCTAAGGTGTTGTGTATACACCCATAGCGAGGTCCCCAAGAAAATTCCTCAACCATTGCCGGCACAGCTAACCACTCATCCATAATGAACGCATGCCTGTGTCGCCAAATAACCAGTGCCTACTGCACACATACCAAAATCATCCCTTTAACCCCGTGGGTTAAACCCCATGGGTAGGACGAACTCGGCATTTTAGCAAAGGAAACTGACGACCGCTACATGCACTCAAAACTTCAGATCAGCGAGGACCACTTACGCGAGAAGAATGCAAGCTCGCCGCCAAGATCCTGTGCCTACTGCAATCGATCATGCTTGATAAACGAACCTTGAACCCAGGAGGTAGGATGCACAACTATTTTAGCACAGAATCTTGACAACCGCAATGCATTTATCTCTAAGCAGCCCAGCTGTCGGGCAACCGGCACCCGTGGTACCAGAAGTAGCCTCTGGTTAGACCTCGAAGTTCCACCACAAGGGCTTCACCTATATCGTCTTTTGAACTCAGGGGCAGTTCTAGGTGACGCTGCACCTAACTGACCACAACGGGCGTACAATATTTGTTTTCCTTTTATAAATATGTGCACATCCTTTGCTCTGTTTGTGTTCAGAGATCGAGTACTAACACATAAGTTTTACGGGTAATGAGCCAAAGGTCCGTCAGTGGAAAAAGCTACATTACCCTAGCTGGGGCCCCGGGATTGCCACACCCGTAGTCTATAAATAGACTCCCCTGGGGGTACTTATTCGCGCAGTGGACAATTTCCCCTGGAAGTCATGCGTACTGCAATAGATGATTGGCCTGTCAGACTTCGATCCTGTTGGAGGGCAAATGGCAGCCATTTTGAATAGTTTTTCTTTTGTTATACTCCCAAATGTTTAATAAACCAAAATACAACAAATTATTAAAAACTCTCTTGCCGTTTGTTTTTATCAAGAAAAAACCTTGTGTCAGAATATATGAATGTACTAGGTATAATTTAATAGTGGCATTCATAAACCATCGATGGAGTCAATATTGGCATAACGTACGAATTTTGTATGAGATGAAATAATCAGCTGTCAATTAAAAAAAATATATTTTTTTTAATTTTTAAATTTATTTGATCTTCAAGAAACTTTGGACCTGGTACCACATAGGAGACAAGACCTCTGAACCGATCTTCCAGCATTCAACTGAGACTCTAGAGTGAGTTTCGGGCTACTTTCTTTCAATTATGCACACTCTTACTCACACTCTCATTCATGGCCATGGTTTTAAATTATATTACGCCTTTCAAATAGTTTTTAACATATTTTATAATAGAAACGAACGTAACTTCGCTATTTATGGACCAAGTTGTCAAAATTCTTTAAGCAGATGAAAGAGATCTGCTATTTTTTTTAAGGGGTGGGGGTCGCTTGTAAAGCAATTTTCAAAATTATTCTTGCATGTGGAAAAGATCCACTAAATTTTTTTTTCTTTGGAAAATCTGATGGTGAGTGTCGCGAATTGCCCGTCCCAATATGTGGTTATCAAATAAATTTGTTATTTGTGGACCAATAATCAAAATCATTTCTCCTTATGGAACAGGTCCACTTTTTTTTTCAAAAGGCTTTGGGGGGCGCGAAATGTCCCCGCCAATGAATTGAATATCAAATTACTTTGCCGTTGTGAACCAATTTGAAATTTTTTTTTAATAGGGCTAATAATTTTATTTTAAAATTTGGGGATGAGGGTGCAAAGTACTCGCCAAAAAAATTTACTATCAAAAATTTTTGTCATTTGCGGACTACCTTTGAAAATTCATTTTGCATATGGAAAAGGTCATTTAGAATTCTTTTACGAAATTTGTGGGAGGGGGCACAAGTACTCACCTTTAAAAAGTGAAAATCACATAACTTCGTCGATTGTGGGCCAATTTCCAAAATTCTTTTTTTCACATGAAAAAATTCTGTTAAATTTTTTTAATGGAAAAGGTGGGGAGACAAAGTGCCGCCCCGAAAATTGTCATTTGTGAATAATTTTTAAAAATTCTTTTTGCATATGCCATGTTTTTTAACTACATAAACATTTTTTATACCTGGTTAAACTAGTTATTATTAAAAATTTCGTTGAATTTTTTTTGCGCCCCAACAACGAAAATGTATTTTGGTGACACAGCTGATATGTATTTTTAAACAGAAAAAATTGTAAAAGTCAAACTAGGAACTTTTGCTTGTTTTATTGCTTAAGCACCGTCTTTATGCATTCCGTTGCTGCTTAAGAAAGTTATCAATCGATTTTATCCCGAAATTTTTGGAAGAAGTTAAAAAAGTTCATATGTTTAGGGTAAGCGTCTTTAGCCTCTTTCAAAAACTTTATGTTAGGGTCTGCTGATGAGTTACTTTAGTAGGAACGAAATGCATATAAACGGTGCTTAACCAACAAATCAAGCAGAAATTCCTAATATATTAAAGACTTAATGTTTTATATCCTTACTAATATTATAAATGTGAAAGTGAGTTTTTTTTGTTTGTTTGCTACGCTTTCACGACCAAACCACTAAACACATTTTGAAAGCTGCATTACCAGCGTCATCATAGCCTATTTTTTTATCCGGTTCGGAACCGTTTTCTTATATATGGACGAATTTTTAAACCTTTAAGCCGATTTTGAAAATTCTCTTCCCAATAGAAAGCTATATAACCATCGTCAAACATCGCCTATTTTTTATCCGGTTAGGAACCGGATTTTTTATTTTGTTCAGAGATTTTCCGAAAGATAGATTTTTAAGCAGGTTGGGGCTATTTTCGTTTTGGGTTTGATTTTTTAACCGGTTTTAAAACCGGTTTTTATTCTTTGTTTTAATTTTTATCGCATTTTTAAAGGTTTTTATTGTTTTTTTTACACTATCAGTGAGTAACACGTAGCAAAACATTCATAAGTATAATTTTCTAAGATATCAGATCAACTTGAACGGAACTGCGGGTAAAATATACTAAATAAATAAATTTTAAAAAATAAAACACATTAAAAAACTCCTTATATGATTTTATTAATTATTAAACAATTTTTGTTGATATCAGTCTATAATTTTGCTGAAACTGAACGCAGAACGTTTTATACAAAAATACTTAAAAGCATATGTTATTTATATGAATAGCTAATTTCATTTCATGATTAAAATTACTTCCACGTTTTTCTAATAGCACTTCTCTTCAATTTATCTGTCACCTTGTTAAACATAGCAGCATGTAACATGTTCGCATCGTATAACATATTAACTCTAAAACTTGCTATAAATTAACTGAAAAGCGATAAGAGCGATCCTAATAATTTTTTAATTACAAACTAATTGCATTAAAAAAAAAAAGAATTTGTTTCTGCGCCCACTTGTATCTACATATTTGCTCAAAACAGACATACCTATTTAAAAATAGCAAACAAAACTCATAAATTATTTGCATTATTTTTAAGCTGCTTCTTTTTTTTTTTGGTTGCTTTTTTTTAACGAAAAAGAGATCTTTGCAGTTGCAAACTGAATTTCATTGCGAATGTCTAGCTTTGAAATATTTGTAGCCTACATTCATGCCATTCCTTCAATTTATTCATTCATAGTTAAGTTATTTTGTGGTTAGAAGTGTTCAACATCAACATCAACAACTGTGTGAAAAATATGTTGTAATCAAAAAAATTGTACTTGCACAACTTGTCCGCCTAAAGATTTTTTTCTACCTCCTTCTCTGTCTCTCTCTCACGCTCTCTAACGTGTGTATTCAGTAAATGAATTGCATTGATATTGACAAATAAACAGCAAATATAAAAATATTTTTATGGTTGCAAAAAAAAAAAAAAAAATAAAGGCCGTTCAACTTCTGCCACAAAACTTTATATGCAAAAAAAAAAAAAAAAGTGTATGCATAAACTTGGTCATATTTAAAAGTTGATTAAAAACCCACATTAAAATTTAAAAATAAAACTAAAACACGAAATTCATTATTTAGCGAAATAATATCTAAGACATTTAAATGAATTATATATGGCACAAAATGAGAGACAAGATTTATAGGATTCTATTGAGTGAGAAAAAAAGAAAAGATAAATTAAAAAAAAAAATATCATCTTTTACATTTAACAATGTATCGTATGTACATATTAGACATCTGCATTAAATCATTTGTTTTTCAACTCACAGCTAATTATAAGAATAGAGACACGCTTAATATTGCTAAAGTTTGGAGAAGAAGAAATCAATTGAAAGCAAAGAACAATTTTAAGGGGAATCAACTTTAAGGTGCAATCAGGCGTGACATTACCATAGTCATAGAAAACAGCCGTTCGAACCACACTAATGGGCAATACTGTATTTGATTATAGGGGACTCGCCATAACGCCGTAGCCATTACCACAGAAACCAATTGAATTTTGGCTTTGTTATGGCTATGGCTTATGGTCATATCATGTCTAATTGCACCTTTATTCTAACATCAAGAGAGCACACTTATAAAAGCAAAGAAGTAATTGTAAAATTTCCAATTACAATTTGCATTTAAAGTTAAAATGCACTTATGCAGCTGATTAGTATGTACATTAGGGCGGGCCGATTTAAAAATCGCTCAAATTACAAGGAAAATCGTATTCTAGGGATCAAAATAAAAAACTTTGCCGAAGGAAACCATACCTCTAAAATGGGTCCAATTTTGAAAAATCTCACTTTGACCCATTTAGAGTTCCTCAATCGAGTCAAAATGTATGACCGACCCCCATTAAATTTGGAGGGCCGACCCACCTATGCCAGTGGCCCATCCCCTGGAACCACCCCTGGGATGGTTTCCCCATGCATTTTTGGAGTTTATTTTTCTCTTTAGAAATTTATTTAGTTAGAATGAAATAAAAAAATTCAGTAAAATGCGACTCTGACTCGAGCACGAAGGGTTCCGTATAAACACTAGCGGCCATATGTATAATCAAAAATTGGCATGAAGTTAGCATAAGTGACAAAATTGAACTAAGTGTTGACGAGTTCCGCTATACAATTTGACATTAAAAATCCCCGCATAATGTAGTTTTAACACAGGATTACATCCTAGCATGATTTTTAATGTAAAATTATATGGAAAAACACGTTAAGATCATGTTAAATTTTGCCACTTATGCTAACTTCATGCCAATTTTTGATTATACATATGGCCGTAGATATGTAATTTAATACAAACTTCATCTATATAATATATAGTTTTGGCATTTTTTTTTTTTTTTTGGTTTTTGGCGTTTTTTCAATTTGGCGATTTTTTTTATTTTGGCGTTTTTTCATTTCGGCGTTTTTTTTTTCATTTGGGCGATTTTTTTCGGTTTTTGGCTTTTCTTCAATTTGGCGATTTTTTTTTCATTTTGGCGATTTTTTTTCATTTTGGCTTTTTTCCCCTATAAACAATTATTTTGCTTTTGGTGCCTTTTTCGAGTTTTGGTGATTTTTTTCGATTTTTGGCGTTTTTTTTCATTTTGGCGATTTTTTCCATTTGGGCGATTTTTTCGAATTTAGCGATTTATTTTAGTGTTAGAATTTTTTTTTATTTTGGCAATTTTTTCGTTTTGGCGATTTTAATTTTTGACGATTTTTTTTTTTTTTTGGTTTGGCGATTTTATAATTTTCGGAATTTTTAGTTTTACCGTTTTTGAAAATTTCAAGTATTTGCCTCTTACGGTTTCCAAGATATAGTTAGTTTGTCAAAATTGCATTAACTGATGGACCACCCTTTAATTTAAATTTTTTTAAATTTTAGTGTTATTTGTTTTAGTCTGTATAAAAATACACTAATTTTACAAAATTCAAGTTTCAATATACATATGTATGTACATACAATTGTATGTATATTACATGGGATTTGAACATTTTTCATTGCTCGTTTTGGAACACCCTTTAATTTTTAATTCTCATGTATTTGTTATGTATTTGTATTTGTTTCCCTGTAATTTGAGCGATTTTTTTGCCCCCATACAAATCGACCCCCCCTAATGCACATTCATACGTACATACATACCATCTAAATAAAAATGTAGAAAGCGAAGTAAAAATGCACTGGAATTTGAATTTTATTGAACGTGAACGCGAAACTGCCGTTTTATACACCTATACTCGTACGCCTTTAATTTTTTAACAACTTTAGTCGAGTTAATTAATTTAATTTTTACTTATTTGTTGTCTAATCGTTAACAATTTGACTATTACAACTGGCAAACAAATTAAAAAAACACATAAAAACACAAATTGTTTAACAATTTAAATAGAAAATTTGCTTAAATTCGCCAAAAACAAACGATTATGGTTGAACAATTAAAGTGTTTAACAATCAAGTAAGCAAGCAAGCAGCAAGTCAGCTAAACAAACAGTGAATACTGTCAATATTCAGCTGAATACTCGTATATGCAGCAGCAGCAAGCAATAATGCAAACAATGCGTTTTCTATCTACATATTTGTCTCTTCTTTTTTTTTTTGTTGGGCTGCCAACAAGTAAACACTTTCGCTTCGCAATAATGTTTCCCAATACCTATATGATCTTTAAACCATTTCTGCGGAATTAACTCTCATGCGAAAGATTAGGAAGAAAAGCTAACAACCAAAAAAAAAAAAAAAAAAAGAAACGAAAAACAAAAGAATTCACTGCTACAACGATGGTGTCACCGAAAATTGTGTGCTTAATTTTTGTTGTTGTTATTGCTGTTGTTGTCCACAACAACAATAGCATTTTACTTTAGAAAAAAAAAGAACAGCAACAACATTGAGTGAAAATTGTGCAATAACGATTTGCAAAAATGGTCTTTTGAACATGACCATTATTGGTCAATTGCTGCATTGAATTGCATTTTTTTCTTTTATTATTTTGTAGCCACGGATATATTACGGATACAAATCGATTTTAAATAAAAGCAAAATTATTTTTTTTAAATTCATACGCTATATAAAGTTATTTGGGTCTAATACAAAAAATATATGCTTAAAGAGCAAAAAAAAACGCATAGACAATGCGACAAATAGACGCATGTTCAATGTTACTTTAGTTTTGCACGAATTGTCAGATTTTAACCCTTAGAAACCAAAATGGACTTTCGAATGTTTCATGATGTCGTGCCATAACCGCGAAAATAGCTTAAGCGACATAATTTTCAAACTTAAATTTTTGACCAAAATCGATCATTTGCGATCGTAAATAGTCGATTATCGTCAAAAAAAAAACGAAGTCCAAAAAATGTATCGCTTAAGCTATTTTAGCGATACCTGCACTAAGGCCCAATAATTGTCTTCTCAATTATGTGTCATTTATCTTTAAGTGTCTCTTAAGTACAGAATTAATTTTTTCAGTATAAAGTTGAGAGCCATTTAAATGCCCAACCTTGTCTATTTAAATCACACTTAAGTCTTACGACCATAGCATATGTTATTTTGCTTGTGTGTGTTTATTGAAAATATGTACATGAACATCATGTGGTCGTATTAAAAAGAATTTCGTTTAGTTAATTTTAATTATTATTCGAACTCCATTTGTTTCTATATTTGTGATTTGAACGGGCTAACGTTCGTATTGCTTTTTAAGCCAAATTACATGTGATAATTATTAATGAACAAATAACACCAAAGTCTGTTGTAAATATTCTGACTAACAACACACAGTTGAACGGAACAGCCAGCCGTTTTCGAAGGCCACTAAACCTTCATCATCATCAGATTTCTGCTTTTTTTTGACTTAAAAAGCAATACGAATTTCGTTTAATTTTCATAAATATATAACTTGTATATGTTGTATATGTATATGCATAGTATCATATCATGAAATAAATAAATAGAGAAATGCATTCTGATGCTCTTTTGGTTTCATAAAATGTGTTTTTATGCAGTTTTAATTTTCAACGTTGATAACCTAACTTTCTTATTTACATTAAACATCTGTTTTCTTTTAGAACTATCAACATTTCACAGTGCTACCACACTTTCATAGTATTTAAGCGATCATTTAACTTTACGACTGAAAAAATGAAACTGCAATTAAGTGCAACTTAAAATTAGGTGGCTATTAGCTAAATGACACTTAATTGAGGAGTCGATTATTGGGCCTAAAAGAAACACCTTCAGTCAGATTACTAAAATATGTCAACAAAAGTGAGCTAATGAAGCCCCTTATTAGATCAACGAAACATTTTTAAATTTATTTATGAACTTTATTGGTTAGTTATTATATCATAACTGTCGATGTCATATCTAGAATAATTTTTGCTAAGTGACAAATAAATGCATCGAGCTAAGCCGTAAGGTTCAATTAAATGTGTCATACATACATGTGTATGGACAAAACAGCTTGTTTGAATCAAACTTATTGGCAACACTGTATTTGATTATAGATGACTTACGATGATGCCACAGCCATAATCATAACCGTAGAAACCAATTTAACGTTGGTTTTTCGCCGGAACCATAAACAGCTGTTTGCTGCTGCTGTTCGCACTTAAAATCAATAAATATATAAAAATAAATTCATTGAAGTGCGACTTTGTAATTCAATACGAACTTTAGACTATATAATAAATAGTTTTGGCTTTTTTTATTTTTGGGCTCTTTCGGTTTTGAGCGTTTTTTAGTTTTGGCGTTTTTTTTCCGGTTTTGGGAGTTTTTTTAGTTTTGGCAGTTTTTTTCCTCCGTTTTGTCGATTTTTTCGGTTTTTGGCGTTTTTTCATTTTGGCGATTTTTTTTCATTTTGGCGATTTTTTTTCATTTTTGCGATTTTTTCATTTCGGCGATTTTTTTCATATAGGCGATTTTTTAGTTTTGGTGCTTTTTTCGCGTTTTAGCGATTTTTTCGTTTTATTGATTTTTTCTTTATTTAGGCGATTTTTTTAGTTTTGGTGTATTTTTGCCCCGTTTTGTCGATTTTTTCGGTTTTTAGCATTTTTTCATTTTGGCGATTTTTTTTTTAATTTTGGCGATTTTTTAATTTTTGCGATTTTTTCATTTCGGCGTTTTTTTTTTTCATTTTGGCGATTTTTTCATTTTGTCGATTTTTTTGGTATTGCCGATTTATTTTAGTGTTAGAAATTTTTTTAATTTTGTGCTTTTTTCGTTTCAGCGATTTTTTTTTTGTTTTGGGCGATTTTTTTTCTTGTTTGGCGATTTTATAATTTTAGGAAATTTTTAGTTTTACCGTACAATAAATTCCTTCAATGTTAAATTTAGATTTTATTTTTCATTTTGCCTTATAATTACTTTTATTGTTATCCAATGGATTTCTGACTGTATAAAGGTGTAGAAAAATAAAATATATTCATATCGAATATAAATTGTTTGCTGGGTTTTTTATAAGTTTCTAAACCTACTACTGTTATCGAGTAGTAAAATTTCCTATGACAGCTCGGCGGGTAGACTTCACGTGGGCTGCCATTTCAAGACGAACATTTGAAAGAGCCAAACAATTCGTTTACTTGGCGTAAAGTCTAGATTTGAGATAACTGCACAGGAAAAATTCCACAATATTTCCAGAGAAAATCTTATGAAGTCGTGGCAAAGACATGTTAAATGTGTAAGACATTGCTCTGTCTGGCTGCAACCATATTCGTTGGTTATAGCCAGAAAAATTTTGCAGTTGAGGCAACCAGAACTCGTTCAATATCTCGACATAACGATCTGAATTTACTATAACTGCACATCGGTTTCCCGTTTCTATAAAACAAGGGCGGGAGAAGAGGACTTCGCATAAGAAAATTACTAATTTCCCTATATCTTGCGACTCACAAAATTTGGTGTTCATCAAAGTGAATAGCAGAAAAAATTTTATGCATTTTAATTGGAATGCGAAGAGCGTTAAAATTAAAAAAAATTGTGCCACAGTTGTAACGAAGTACAATGGGCTCGGATAGGGTTAAAATTTTACATCATACTTTGCTTAAAAATATTTGTTACCTTTTTATATTTGGTTATTACCAAAAACTATTGTTATTCAGTTACGAAAAGGAAGTAAATATTTTTCAATAACTTTCTATATAATTTTGTTTTTTTTTTTTTGTTTTCTTTGATATGTAAATTAGTATTTTCCTTTAATCTATTTTTCGTTTGGTACGTGGTGTTGCATGTGTGTGTGTGTGACCAAAGGAAAGCACTAAGGAAATAAAAATATATATATTTTTATTGCCTTTTAAGTAATACTTTTCAATTTTTTTGGAAATATTTTCTGTTTTACAATTATTTGTTGGTTGTTTGTTTTACCCCACAATAAAAGTGTCATTCGAAGTGTTCAAAGAAGCCAGAAAAAAGTTTATTGTTTTCTATTTTACTTCGCTATCTTAAGCTTGCATTTTTAGTGATGTTAATATTTTGGTGCGTTTTTATTGTGGTCATACTTGTAAGAAAAAAATATTGCATAACATACGTCTACTAGCAAAAGAAAACAGTTTATGTACATAAGTCCAAGTTTACACTATGCAATTCTTATTCCTAAGCTGATTAGTTTGTTAGGAGAGAGATAGAGAGAGATAGTGAGAGAGGGAGAGAGACGAGGGGAAAAGAAATGTTTCTGTTCCGCTCGTCTCTCTCCCTCAAACAAATCAGCTTAGCAATAAGACTTGCGTAGTGTAAACTAGCACTAATTTTATTAAAATTTTCAGAAAAGGAAAGGAACTCTTCTGAGGAAATAAAGTCTCGAATTTGTAGTAGAGAAGAGAAAAGAGAATGGAAGCTCGCTTAAGGCCGCGATCAGTGTTGGTATTTCTACGAAGAGCAAAAGCACATTAAGCTGTTGCAAAAAAAGGTAAAAAGCGCAATAAAATACGAAAAAGAGGGTAAAAAAGCACGAAAATATTTTTTTTTTTAATTTTAATACATTAAGCCTTTTAAAAAGGAAAGTTTAAAGTGTAAAAAGTCAAAATATAATTTCAAATATTTTCATCAAAACAAACAAAGTATTTGAGATGTAATAACAGAATTTATAAACATATTAATTAAAACAAAATCTTGATTAATTTAATAAAAATAAGTATGTAAAAACAAATAATAAAAAAAACCAGGAGGCAAATAATATATTAACATATACACACATACATACATATGTACATACATACAATAGTAGGTGAAGCTTAGGCTTAGATCAAGATATGTATGTTACTGAAAAATCATTTACACATAAAGAATGCATTAAAAGTGTCGCTCTTTTCTTAAGTAGTCTTAACTTAAAAGTTTTTGTTTTTGCGATATTCACCTTTATTTCAGTTGTCAACATTGACAGCACGTCACTACGATATGAAAAAATTGGGGGTTGGCTACTCCTTGTCTAAAACAACTAAAACAACTGACTGCTATTGATAACCTCGTGCTTTCAATCGAAATCAGCCTTTAAAATTTAAACACTCTTGTGCGTTGAATACAAATTTACCTAAATTTTGTTGTAGACGTGAACATTTCGATTTACTTTGCACTTACAAATTAACAGCCTTATGAAAATTCTGAAATCGACCCTTAAAATTTAACCAGCCTATAGTATGATTCAATATTTGTGTAAGCTTTAACAAATGCTTATTGCATACCACTTTCAATCAATTATTATGTAGAGAATTATGTTGTACTTTCCAGTTACTTCCGTTTTTTATTTTGCAAAAAAAAATTAAATATTTTAATCCCAGTTATGAAAAGTTTTCTACATTGTTTTTAACATAGTTTCCGCTATTTTCATTAAAAACAATTTAAGAAGCCTCAGTTAAAAGATGGTGCTATTATTGCTTAACAGCCTGTTTTTAGAATACATAAGCCCTTTCGTTTTTATGTTTCATTTATAAACGATAACGTTTAAAATTTGATTTTTATAAAACATATTCTAAAGCTTTAGTTTTAACATAAAAAGAGCTTTTTAGGTGTAACGAAAAAAATCACACTCACAAAATTATTACAGTGAAGGAATACAAAAAATAATATCTATTAAAAAAAAATTCTATGAAAAATTTTAAATAAAATTCATTTCAAATTAATTTTAAATTTTATCAATAAGGGGGTAAGCAATTTAATTTCTAATTGATTTTAGCATTCAATTGGAAGTCAATTTACCCATTAAAACAGGTTTTCATTGCATTTCGTATTTTCCGTTGTTAATTAGAACTAACTATATTTTTTTTCTACAACCTTTACTTTAATTTGACTCAATACTTAAATTTTTTGTGCTTTGTTTGACAGTTAAATTGTGGAAAATAAAGCAAAAATTATCTGTTTATACTGAATTTGGTCTTGAGTCTTTCACAGAAAAATTAGAGAAGCAAGGGGAACATCTTTGCTTTGTACGGAAGTCAAGATTCGTTCTTGTGAAAGTTGAATCAATCCGCTTATAGAAAAAACCATTTAGATTTTTTTGTTTATTTAGTTTTTCGCAATTTATAGTAAAAAATAAAAGGAAAAAATATTTTTTCACTGTTTTAAGTCAGTTCAGTTTCTCACATTAAAAATTAAATAACATTTTCGTTAAAGTCAAATGAAAAATATGTAAACTGATTTTCAAATAATTTTACATAAAAAATTTTATGAGTGTGGAAACTGAAAGCTCGTTTGTTGTCACACACATGAAAATAAATAAATGTTTTAAAAACGAAAACATGGTTTCATTCGTTATTTTAAAGAACGTTTACACTTATTCATTTTCGAAAAACAGGCGTAAACGTATTTTAGTTTTGTAAATTAAAAATATTTTTATTTAACAAAAACGCACCAAAGGCACTGTAAGAAATTGTTAAAAGCACTGTAAATACCCGCTTTTTAAAAAAGGGTATTATCCAAAATTTCGCGTTTATGAAGAGGCAAAATGCACCAAAAAATACCCGAAATGCACCAAAATACCATCACTGGCCGCGATACACTATCATTCAAAGTCTTACAATCTGCGAAAAAATACAACCCTGGTATGATGGATGAAATTTTCAAAAGACAATAACAATTCATCATACCAGGGTTGTATTTTTCCGTAGATCATACGACTTTGTATGATAGTGAGTCATGGCCTTTAAGAAAGTCTGCTAAACTTATTTTGTTTATTTATAAATTCTTTTGTAATATATTTTTATTAACTATTTATCGAATGCAGAATATAAACAATAACTTTAATAGATTCAAAGGCGTTCCTTTGATCACTTTTCACACAAAATTTATTTAATAGTTGCTTAATTTTCTATTATTAACAAGACTATAAATTTAATTACGTATTATTGTCATAATATCTTACAAAAAAATAATCTCAAATTGAAAATCATTTAAATATTAATTGCAGCAAGAGTTTTGATAAAGTTGTTTCTCTATATTTTTGTTTTTCTTTATAGTTTTTGACTCAACACCCAAAGCCGTTTTATTGGTAAGTTTTTTTTTCGTTTTATTTTATTTTCTGTTAACCATTAAAACCTTAATAATTTATTGTTTCAACTATAGTTTGAAGGCAACTTATGTTACCAATAAACTATAATTTTGTATACATTATAACATTAATATATATTTCAACCTTTTAATTTGCATTAAAAGATCTATAATTTTAAAAAGCCCAAAAGGAAAATTGTAGTAATAAATAAATGTATTGTTATGTATACATACATATTTTTAACTAGTTAAAGCTTTTTTTTTTTTTTTTTGATTATTATGTAATGATAACAAAAGTAAATATGTATACACTCTTATAGCCTTCATTAACTTTGCATACTAAATAATTAAAAAAAAAAAAAAAAAAAATACAAATTTTAAGTGTCAAACACACGAAGCAATTGTGAAAGCTATGCAGTTTTTTGTAAGGCTAGCGGGTTTTCTGATTTAATATTTACAAAGCAGTCAAAATTGTTGTAACTTTTTATCAGTCGAAACCAAAATCAAAATGTCACTTTTACAAATGACGGAATTAAATTTTCAATTTATGTTTCCAACACGTTTAAAATGCACTGCTTCATTTCCAAATGCAAATTAAACTGTTTATGTGCGATACAAATGTAACTCGATTTGAAATTCCGCTTCCTATACACACAGAAAAATATCATATTAAAATCTATTTATTTCACGTTAATTCAACATGATTTACAGTAACCATTAAAGAAAATGTTTCTTTTTGAAATAACTTTATTTCATGTTGTTCTAATATTCCAGTACTATTGAATCAAGATGAAAAATTTGATACTGAAATAACAAAAAGAAGCATATTGAATCAAAGTTATTTCAAATTAAAACATCATGAATTTAATTAAATGTAGTCATTATTTTATCTTATTATTTATTTAACTTACGTGATTGTGTGTGTTGGTACAGGCTTCATGAAAATGTGTTTGTTCTGCATTATGTAGTTGGCTTCCGCAGGCAAACTTTGAACTCGAAGTCAGATGGTGGTGGTCAATGCGCGTCTCTAGATACACGTTAAATAAATACCATCGCGAATTCAATTTTAATTTAACAGGTAAACTATGTTGTTAAATAATTGATGATTTAACATACAAATTATATGAATTTAAATTTATATAGAAAAAGAAGATAGCTGTCTTCGGATACCCGGTTATAGCTATGCTGCTTAGCTATATAAAACAAACTTACTATGTTAAGTAATAATGCAATAAAATTATATTATATGATAATGTCAAATTCGCCGCAAATATTTCATATATAGCGTTTCATATAATTCCCATTATTTTCTTTTCTAGCCGCGGCGTACGATTAAATTTATGTATTGTTGTGGCCGCCTTTATTCATAACTGTAATAGCGTTGATTATTTTTGTTACGAAAATCACGTCCTAGCTCCTGTTTCGTGACAAAAATATCATAGCTATAATAATCCTGCTAAATACAGCGTGTCACTTTTCATCTCAAGACAGCTTAAACAAATAAACCTTTGTGTCGAAATCTGCCCCCGTATTCTGTAACTCGCTAAAGCTAAATCTCTATCGCTAAAATTCTATAAAGTCGATTTATCGATTTTCGGCTACGAATATAATTTTCAAACGTATATTGCTTAATCAGGCATTGGCTCAAAAATCTAATCCGCCGAAATTTTAGCGTTTTGTGTCATCGCCAAAAATTTTGAATTTTCTATTTGTTCTGCATTTTAGCGATGGAATTAAGCTTTAGCTTTAGCGAGTTACAGAATACGGGGGCTGGACAACGATGAATATACTTGGGTCGAACTCATTCTGTCGGTTGTTTTTGACACAAACCTATGATCGCACCCAGGTTATTTAAATCTGTTTGATCATAGCATTGCGTCAAAAACGACCGACTGAATAAGTTCGACCCAAATCTATTAGTGACGCAATGAGCAATAAGGGAATCATTAAAAAAAATACGTTTCAGAAAACATTTAGGAAACGTTTGCCTAATTATTTCATTATTTTCATACAATGATGATTTCGAATATAAATAGCAGAGACTAAAACCGCTATTTTCTATATTAATTGGTCGTAGACTTGGGTCGAACTCGTTCACTAGTTCATTTTTGCCACAAACCAATGATCAAATCCATTTAAATTACATGGGTTTGATCATTGGTTTGTGGCAAAAATGAACTAGTGAACGAGTTCGACCCAAGTCTAATTGGTCGAATTCGTTCACATGTTCATGTTTGTCAAAATCCATGATTACAACCATTTAAATTATATTGGTTTGATCATCGGTTTAATTCGAAAATTAATTGCTGGATGAGTTCCAACCAAGTCTAAATTTGGGCTAAACTTGTTCACTAGATCATTTTTGACAAAAACCTATAATCAAACCAATTTAATTTAAATGGGTTTAATAATTTATAAAAAGTTAACTTGTGAAAGCGTTCGACCCAAGTATATTTTACACACCAACTTTTTAATCCTAGCTGTGCTCTGATTAAAACTAGAGCTGGGTCCAACTCGTTCAATCGTTCATGTTTGCACAAACCTATGATAAAACCCATTTAAATTACATGATTTTGACCATAGGTTTGTGGCAAAATTAAACGATTGAAGGAGTTGGACCCAGCTCTAATTAATACTAAAGCAGCAGTCGCTAAATGAACTTAAAAATGCTTAGACTTGTATCGAACTCTTTCAGTAGCTCGTTTTTGACACAAACCAATGATCAAACCCATTTAAATTGCACGGGTTTGATCGTTGGTTTGTGTCAAAAACGAGCTACTGAAAGAGTTCAATACAAGTCTAAAAATGTGATAGCACTTCAAGATGGGTTTTAGACTTGTATCGAACTCTTTCAGTAGCTCGTTTTTGACACAAATCAACGATCAAACCCGTGCAATTTAAATGGGTTTGATCATTGGTTTGTGTCAAAAACGAGCTACTGAAAGAGTTCGATACAAGTCTAATGGGTTTGATGATAGGTTTGTGTCAAAAACGACCGAATGAATGTGTTCGATCCAAGCCTAGTTGAGCGGGGTACTAGACTCAGGTCGAACTCCTACATTCTTGCCGCAAACCGATTATCAAACCCATTTAAATTACATGGGCAGCGTGACCGTTTGACCGACTAAAGTGGCAATTTGCCACTTTTTCGACTGCGTTTCCCCTTTTTCGACTGCGTTGCCACTTTTTGACCCCCTTTATTTAGGGTGAGTTATATGAAAATACATTAAAAATAAAAAGTTTAGTGCAGTTTTCTCTTTTTTTTAATTTTGCCCCTTTTTTTGATAAATCCCCTATTTGGTGCCACTTTTTGAAAAATGTCATCGGTCACCCTGTACATGGGTTTGATCATTGTTTTGTGTCAAAAACGAGCTACTTATTGGGTCGAACTCGTTCACTAGTTCATTTTTGCCACAAACCAATTATTAAACCAATGTTATTTAAATGGGTTTGATCAGTGGTTTGTGGCAAAAATGAACTAGTGAACGAGTTCGACCCAAGTCTAGAGCTACTAAAAGTGTTTGATACAAGTCTACTAAAATTGCATGAGTTTGATCATAGGTTTGAGTGTAAAATGAGCAAGGCATGAGTTGGACTCAGCTCCATTGGTTTGTGGCAAAAATTAACTAGTGAACGAGTTCGACCCAAGTCTACTGAATTAAGATAAAATTAGTAAAATCGTATCATTCTACTTTACAGCTTGCCGTATCGTTCAACTTTGTGCACAAGTTATAGAAAATGTAACAGTTTGCACAGCACATTTTTTTTGTCTGGCATTAAATACGGCGTTTTTGACATTCGCTACAGAAAAATCTGTTTTCTGCAGATTCCTACGTCAGCAGTGCTACCACCACATATTTTATAACTAGTAACATGCATTGTATATGGTACGGTTTTTGTCAGCTGACACGCAACATCACGATACGATTTTACTAATTCTACCTTTAGTTGAATTAGTGAAACGTATCTGGCAAAAAATTACTTCCAAAGAAGTTAATAAGTTGCAAATATTTTTATTTATATGGGGTAATACCTGCGGCATGTGTACTTCTTTGATGTCCATTCAATATGCCAAATAGATAATGCTCACTTTCATTAGTTCCAGGAAATTAGTTTTTCATTGCTTAGAAAGTGAATTTAAACACATTAATCCTAAAAAACTTTCATTTGAAGTTTATGGGACATAAAAAATTTCTTCATTTCCCAGGAATTTAAATGTTCGGCATTTTAAAACTATATTTTTTATTACCCCTTTTCTTTTGAAATTTCCTAAACAGCAAATACACAGTAATAAAATAATTTGTAGATGCACAAAAAAAAATCAACTTAACAAAAAAGTTTTTGAAAAGTTCATACATGAGCAACATATTCACAAAATGATTATTTTTGAAAAGGGTTTGTCTATTAATTTTTTTCTTATTTTTTGTAATAATTTCTTAGGAAATATTTTAATAAATGTTTATGTTTTCTGGGTTGACTTGTAAATGTTTAATGTGAAACTTTAACTGCTGTTCAATGTAATATTCGGCGCAAATTATTACAAAATCTCTAAATATAGATAAGAAAAAAAAATTGTACTTACGTCCCTTTTCTCAATGTATGATTAAGAGTTTACGTGAACTTTAACAGACAGTTCTTTATAGAAAAGTACGGCTTTTAATTGTACATTGTGAAAAGGGCCGTTAATGTTTTAACAAAACAAAAATCTAACGTCAATGTGATAAGACAGAAAGAAATGTGTAGTTGTGTAGTAATATTTTAGACATTAAAAGCATTCCATAATGTTTAATGTTGTCTATGAATAATTTTTTTATAAAAGTCACAATGGCCTGCTGCCTGTCAAGTTCAAAGTTATAAATTTAGTTTTAAATTCAATTTAATTTTTTGTTTTTTGGTAGTAAAGCAAGCAAGGAAAAAGACCAAAAGCGATTGTGTTTATTAGAGATGGTGTTGTGAGTAATTCATGGACGAAAAATCAAATTTTTTTATTCAGGCTCATAAGCATTAAATATGAGCGTAAAACTTATTTTTTTTATGCTCTATCTAATAAAAAAATTTAGTTCATGAATAAAATTAGTTATTAAAAAACAAATATTTTCAACGAACAAATCGTAGAATTGCTTCGAACTCGTTCGCTAGTTCATTTAAGACACAAACCTATGATCAAACCCATATCGTGCCATAACCACCAAAATAGATTAAGCGACATAATTTTCTAACTTCAATTTTTGACCAAAATCGATTATTTGCGATCGTAAATAGTCGATTTTCTTCAAAAGAAAAAAAAAACGAAGTCCAAAAAATGTGTCGCTTAAGTTATTTTAGCGGTTATGGGTCGATATATGTAGTTTAAATGGATTTGTTCAAAGGTTTGTGTCTGAAATGATCTAGTGAATGTTACACATACAGCTTTTCTTTTTTTCTTTCTTTTTTTTTTTCTTTTAACATTATATTTTTAATTGTATAAACATCATAAATTTTGTTAAACTTCAATTTAACTAATGACCTTTTTGCCACCATAATTTTCACAATTTTATTAAAATATTTACAAACGTTTTGCGCAAATGCTTTTCTCGTGTAGGTTTTCTTTCTATTTCTTTCTATGTTTAAGTTATTATGTCTTTAATGGTTTTAACTTAATTTGAACTATATTCGTACATAAATTTTTTCGTGTCTTAAGTGTTTCATTAATTTTTATTGATCACGTTTTGACCCATCTCCCCACAGGATTAACTGAAGTAAAATAAAGAGCTAAATAAAGCTATGTAGTATGTGCTGCTTGGCCAAAATAGTGTGAATAATGGTTTTTTTAATGGCCGGCCATGCAATAAAAAAATGCTAAAAGAAAATTTAAATGAGGGAAAGAAAAATTTTCAATTTCATTTGTGGTTACATAAAATGTTTTCATACCAATGGAAATCACTCTCATAACTTTCATTATATGCATATTAAAGTTTTCTAATCTAGATTTAATATCGTTGCTAAGTCCTAGTTTACACTACACAAGACTTATTTCTAAGCTGATTAGTTTGTTAGGTGAGAGACGAAACGTTTCTGTTCCCCTCCTCTCTCTCTCTCTCTCACTCTCTCTCTCTCTCCCCTTCAAACTAATCAGCTTAGCAATAAGACTTGTGTAGTGTAAACTAGGACTTACATCTACTTGCATATTATACAAACTTTTGCTCTAAAATTTCAAATTTTCAATTTTTATGGCTTTTTGTGTTTATTTAACAACTTTTTCTGTTACCCATGAACGTAAAAATATCTTCGCAAGTTTAAATTTATTGAGCACTTGTTTTAAATTTTACTCTAATCATACTTAATTATATCTAACTATGGATAATTAATGTTAAATATTACATCATAAAAATCAATCGTTAACACACACTTTCCCAAAGTAAAAAAGTAGTTTATGCCTGGAAAAAGGAAACAAGTTAGCGACTGATTTATGTCAAACTTAATTAAAACAAATGTTTTCTATATGGGGTGTCTGAAATTTGTTGAAGCACACACAGAAGATCCAAAAAATTTGCAAACATTTTAGCAAATAAAAACTATGAAATTATAAGAAAAGTGCAATTTATGAAACAACTTTTAAGGCAATAATTCTTACTTAAAATATATTTAAAGGAAGCTACGTTTTAAGAAAAGTACTTTTTAAGAAAAGTACGTTTCTTAAGAAGTAAAGAAAAGTGCTTTTAAGGAAAACTACTTTTTAAGAAAAGTACTTTTTTAAGAATATTATGAAGAAAAGTACTTTTTAGGAATAGTACTTTTTAAGAAAAGTGCTTTTAAAGAAAAGTATTACTTTTTAAGAAAAGTACTTTTTTTATGAAAAATGCTTTTTAGGAAAGTAATTTTTAGGAAAGTACCTTTTAGGAAAAATTAATTTTAAGAAAATAATTTTTTAATACGAATGCACTTTAAGAATAATTTATAAGAAAGACACATTTGGAAAGATGTACCTTTCATAAAAAACCTTTCAAGAAAAGTACCTTTTAAGAACAGTTTCTCTTACAAAAAGAACCCTAAAGAAAAATTATCTTTCACAAAAAGTTAAAAAAAACAGAGTAAAGTACCATTTTCTTAATAAAAGTAACTTTATATGAAAATTAAAAAAAAAATACATGTTAGGAAATTTAAAGGAAAGGATATTTTTTTCAGGAAACTACTTTTCGAGAATGATACCTTTGCAGAAAAGTACTTTTTACAAAAACTTCCTCTTGGGAAAAGCACCTCTTAGGAAAAATACTTCTGAGAAAATTTTCCTTTAAGAAATACATTTTTTGAGAAAAATATTTTTTAAGAAAAGTACCTTTTTGGGCAATGTAGCTCTCAGGAAGAGTGTCACATGAAAGGCGCCCTTTTGTAACCGTACTTTAAAATAAAAGTACCTTTTAAGGAGAGTTCCGTTTAAGAAATGTTCCTGTTACGAAATGATACTTATTTAAGAAATGATTTTTTTAAGAAAAGTTTAATATAAGAAAATTATCTTTTAAGAAAAGTACTTTTTAAGGAAAGTATCTTTTAAGAAAAGTACCATTTAACAGAAGTGCCTTTCAAGAAAACCACTTTTAAAGAAAGGTTCCTTTTAATAAAAGTACTATTTCCGAAAAGTATCTTTAAAGAAAAATATATTTTTAGAAAAGTACCTTTTAAGAAAAGTACGTTTTAAGAAAAATTACTGAAATAATTGAACAAAAATACCTTCTAAGAAAAGTATCTTTTAAGAAAAGTTCCTTTTACGAAAAGTATCTTTTAAAAACGGTCTCTTTTAAGAAAAGTATCATTCAAAAAAAGTACCTTTTAAGAAAAGTACCATTAAGGAAAAATACTTTTTAAGAAAAGTTCCTTTTAAAAAAAAATACTTTTAAATTGTTTTTGTATCTTTTATAATTTAAATTAAAGTGTTTTAATTTTTTTCTAAAGGTACTTTTATTAAGAGATATTTTTCCAAAGGTACTCTTCTCAAATTTTACGTTTTTCTAAAGGTACTTTTCGCAAAAATTACTCTTCTTAAAAAGTAGTTTTCTGAAAAGGTACTTTTCTTAAGAAATCCATTATTTGACATAATGTCATAAGTTTATTTTAAATGAAATTTATTTGCTGGTTGTTAAGCATTGTCTATATATTTCATTGGGACTTTGAAGTCTACTGATGATTTGGCAAAACATCAGTGAAATACATACATATATAGACAATGCTTAACCACCAGCAAATAAACTACAATTAATACAAAAACAATTTATATGAAATTTGTTACTTATATCGTTTGGCAAAATCCAAAAACTTTAAAGTTTTAAAAATTGGTCAGTATATAAATTTTTCATACTCTGTAGCTCTGTTATTGGTTAAGCTGTAGATTCGTAAAAACATTGTTCCAAAAACTTGAATGCTCTTCTACAATCAATTTCAGTTCTAGGCAATTCGTTCAGTATTTTAGAAGTTCCATATTTATTACCACTTTTTATATGATTTGACACCACTGTGGGATATTTAAAATAACTCTATCGCTACTGATCTGGTCACCACTAAAATTAATTTTATACTAGTGCAATATCTTTTTTCCCTTTTACATTTTGTAATACATATTGCTAATTTACTGAAACAATGTCATAACTCAAAATATGGAACTTTTTACTTAGTGATGCAGAAATAATAGTTCTTTATATTGTGTAAAAATACAAATAACTTATTTATTCAATTCTTGAAAGCAAAATAAAATTTTTTTCTCTTTAAGTTGAATTTCTTAACTCGAAAAATTTTTAATTCGTTTTCTGGATGTAAAACAATGTATATGTATTTTTATTGAATAATAATTTTCATACAGATGTATGTATATTTTTTAATATACAGTTTTAAAAAAGCATACTATAAATATTATTAAAAATTAAGATATATAGTATTATAACACAACAAACAATTAATAATACAACACTGGAAAACCATTTTTTTTAGTTATGACGTTAGTTGAGTAAAAGAGCGATATGTTGGCGCTACTGTTCATTTAAGCAACGCTATACCGAACTCTTTTTGGAATTTATGTGATTTTTTCTTTAGGAAACGGTGTAGCTCTTGCAACAGGCCAATGACAAGAAGTTGTTAAACATTTTCAATTCTCTCTCTCTCTCTCTCTCTCTCTCTCTACCTCTTTAAGAAACTTCGTTCGGCATTCTTTTGTAATTAATTTTTATACAAATCTATTTAGTATTTAGTTTTTCATCTCCATCAGTTCTGGCAGAAAGAATGTTGTTAATTTCTTTTTATTAAACGCTAACCACATAAGAAATTTGTAGGAGCAAAAAAAAAACTGAATGCAATGTGAGGAAGAAGCATCTCGTATTTCATTTTATTTCCAGCCCATTAGCAAAATACTGAGAACAACAATAAAAACTAATGTAGCGGGTTGCCCGCCCTCCCGCCATTTATCTTTTATAAGGGTAATAAAAAAACTGTTCTTTTTATTATTTTCTGCAGTTAATTTTTATGATAAGACAATTGATTTTTTTTCTCAACTTCTCTTATTTTGTTAAGTAGAAAATTACAATTACATGCTGGTCGTTTTATTTCAATTTCTTTACTTTAAGAGTTTTTATTATGGAATTTTCGATTTTCGTTCAGTTATTTTTATAGTCGTAATTAAAAAAAAATACAGTTTTCTTACTACATATAAGTTCCTATTATTTATGACTGAAAAATAAAAAAATAAAAAAACATACAAAATAAAATATAAGTAAAACTAAATTTTATGTTCATAAAAATTAAAGTTCGTAGTGGAAGTGAAAAGAATTACAAATTCGATGACGACCATAAATTTAATTTAGTTGTGCCAGTAGTTAAAAGTATTGCACTCATAAAATATGTAGGCGTTTCCACAGAAATGTCAAGTTTTTGTAGCGTGCGACACTAAACAAATATGCTTGTTTTTTTTTCAAAGAAAACGAAACTTTACTTTAACTTGTTTATATATTTGTATAGGCCTTCAGCAGTTTTACATTAAGTAAAATTTCAAGAAAAATCGAGCCACATTGTTTTGAAATACAAGGTTAATTGCTAGCTGTTGCACGTGACAAAATAAATTCAGTAAAGTGGGACTATGACTCGCGCACATAGGGTTCCGTACGAACACTAGATATGTAATTTAATACAAACTTCATCCTATATAATATATAGTTTTGGCATTTTTTTCGTTTTTGGGGTCTTTTCGGTTTTTTTGTTTTGTCCTTTTTTGCGTTTTTTCGGTTTTGGCGATTTTTTTAAGTTTTGGCTCTTTTTTAGTTTAGACACTTTATTTTCTTGTCTTGGCGATTTTTTCAGTTTTTGGCGTTTTTTCATTTTGGCGTTTTTTTATTTTTGGCGATTTTTTTTAATTTTTTGAATTTTTTGTTTATATAAATTTTTTTTTAGTTTTGACGACATTTTCGCGTTTTGGCAATTTTTTTTAAATTTTTTGCGTTTTGTTTTTTTCATTTTGGCGTTTTTTTTCATTTTGGCGATTTTTTCGAATTAGGCGATTTATTTTAGTGTTAGAATTTTTTTTTTTAATTTTGGCGATTTTTTCGTTTTGGCGATTTTTTTAATTTTTGGCGATTTTTTTTTTGGTTTGGCGATTTTATAATTTTCGGTTTTTTTAGTTTTACCGTTTTTGAAAAGTTCAAGTGTTTGCCTCTTACGGTTTCCAAGATATAGCAAATTGTCAAAATTACATAGTCAAAATTGCATTAACTGATGGACCACCCTTTAATTTAAATTTTTTAAATTTTAGTGTTAATTGTTGTAGTCTGTATAAAAATACACTAATTTTACAAATTTCAAGTTTCAATATATATATATATATATTACATGGGATTTTAACATATTTCATTGCTCGTTTTGGAACACCCTTTAATTTTTAATTCTCATGTATTTTTTGTTGTAGCGGCCAATTTTCTACATACTGTGTCCAAATTTCAGGTCCGTAGCTCCTGAGAAAATACCGTGTGACGGACAGACGGACAGCGTAGCGAAAACAATAGGGTTCCTTTTCACCTTTGGTGTACGGAACCCTAAAAAAAGAACTTTCTCGTGGAAATGCCCATATATATATATATAAGTATATGTATATATGTATATGTATACAATTATGTATATTACATTCCTTTTTTATTTAATTCCCGTATTATGAAGCAAATCATTAAGCATTTCCTATATTAAACTTTAAATAAAAAAGTGTGTATCAGATAAAATGGAAACATTTTATTTATTGAAAAGGCCTATCGATGTCATTACGTATGGAATATAGTGCAATTGTCCGTCACGGCTTCGCTGGGTACTGGCCATTCTCCATATTCAATTCTCCATTCCTTTGGCTGATAAGTCTGCTATGCTTTGTGGCTTATTCGCATAAATATACGACTTAATAACATCCACAAGGATGCAGTAAAACCTACATAGTGTAAACTAGGACTAAGTGTCTAACGTAGCATGAGCTCTGTGGCACGGAACGTTCTCCTGTTTAAATCCACATGCCAGTGGTTTAGCTATTAAAAAATTCTGGCCAAATCATTCAGCTTTAGTATTTGGCATTGACAATAACGGCTTGGCAAAATGTTCTTCTCAAAGAAATATGAAAATATGACGCCCCAGTGAAAAATTCACACCCAACAGTGACATGTTCAGGTTTCATTGGATGCTCAGTTCAAGTTTGTAGTTCATAGAGCAAAAAGGGAGGCATATCTCATGGGGCCTAGGGCAACATCAAACATAAATCCTCCACAGGAAACCGACACCTGCTCGTTCCATTCCATACCCATATCTTTTTTACACAACAGGCCTTCCGCTTTTGTGCTTTCACCAGAGATTCTGGAAAGCCTTCAAATTAATGGCGTCTTGTTATGCTTTGTAAAAAAAAAACACGAAACAAAAAATGTTAGTCTCTCTATTCATTCTTCTTTATTCCCTGCTCATTGAACGCAATTTGGAATGTGTATCCTTTGTTTTATACGGAAAAGCTGAAGCCTTCTATGAGACATTCTTTCGCGGTTAGATAATAATGCTATATAATTAAACTAAAAAACAAGCCTTATTAAAGGCCTGTAGTAAGATAGTTTTCTGAGTTTTTCCGCTGGTCCTTCGAGCCGATGGAAGTAAAAAGTTGAGTTTATTCTTAAAGGAATAAGCAAGTTCAAACAGAATCCTTACAGATAGTGTTAATGAATTTCAGTAGATCTTACTTTGGTTTACATATTGTTTCTTTCGTACAGTTTTGTTCATTAAAAATATCCCAAAATAATTTTAAAATAAATAAAAAGAAGAGAGGTGTCTTGTGCTGCTTAGCCATATAAAACAAATTTCATGTGTTAAATAAGAATTCAATAAAATTAATTTAAGATTTAAAACTATTTATTTATTTTATTATTATTTATGAAAGAACAAATATTTTCCAGTTTTTTCAAGTTCTTATTAGTAAGTCATCTGTCATATTTACCTTATTAAAAACAGAGAAAATAAATAAAGCGAAAATTAAAAAATTTAAACAAAGAAATCAAAAAAATAAATTTATAAATGTAATTCTGTCGATTATTTTTGTAACAAAAATCACATCCTAGCTCCTGTGTCTGACATAAAGAGCATAGCTCTAAAAACATTAACGCTTTCTTTTACTTTTATTTGTTGTCTAAATCTTTTTTGTGGTCTTTTGTTTTAACTAAATATTTTTAAATAAAATAAAAAACTATGTTTAACAATTATTATTATTTTTTTTAATTATTATAATTTAAATGGCAACTTTTGTTTGAAAAGCCTTTAAATGTTTAATGCTTTTTTTCTAACAGTTTCGGAATTTTTATTGTGAACGCCCTTTTAAAAACTCCCCTAAAGGCTGATGGAATATAAACAATTTGGGTCAAATCATAGTTTAGTAAATTATTGACAAGCAAATTACCAATGTTCACAAAAACAAAAACACTTTACAACTATAATTTTTAAGTTAAAAGTAAAAAATAACCTGCTTTAAAAAAAAACAAAAATTCTCGAATTAACATTTACGTATAGCAGGCAACACAGGTGCCTTTGAAACCTTTTATTTTATTTTACACAACCAAGCAACCCACTACCATTGTCTTTGTTACCAAATACACTGGCAGGCAGACAGACAGACAGGCAGGCAGGCGGATTAGTAAAATGATGAAAAATTTTAAAATTTTTTTTAATTTTTTTTTCAACTCATATAATTTTATGGTATGACTGCTGCAAAAAAAAACACAACAAACAGCAAAGCAATTGTTTATTGAAATGTTTGATTACTTGACTTCTTTAACTTGTTGCTTGGCAATTGTTGCAAAGAAATAATAATAATAAAAAAAATTAAAATACATCTCCCCCCAAAAATAAAATTACAAAAGGACGGGATGTTGGGACGGACAGAAATGGGGGAAAAAAGCAAGTATTTGAATGAATCTATAAAAATGAATTGGTTTGTTCAGCATTGACTTGTAAAGGCTGTCTGTCTGTCGTCGTGGTAGCTGCAGTTATTGCTGACTTGTTGCATGGATGAAGCAAATTTTGGTAAAAGGTGTGTCAGTAGTTAATGCAACTGACTTAAAAAGTAAACAACACTCAATACAGTAACAACAACAAGTGGATAAATATGAAGGAACCATAGAGTACAAAACAACAAAAAGTTTACAGCTGGTGGCAATGTTGTTGCTGCTGCTTAGTGTCTAATGTTGTTGCAGTTGCTTTTGATGTGTGTGTGTGTTTTGAAGTTAGTGTTGCTGTTGCTGTATTTTCTTGTTAAGCTAAAGTAGTAAGCAAAGTGTTGCCAACAAGTAAAGGGTCCGCCAGATAACTTTTTTTTTTGAAAATGCTATAAAAAAAAACTACTGAAGCTTCGGCTGTGTGGCACGTAGCGCCGTCCTGTTGAAACCAAATGTTGCCAATATCCTCCTCTTCAATTTTTGTGAACAAAAATTCGTTCAACGTGGCCCGATAACGATCGCCATTGACTGTAACGGCCACTCCTTGCTCAATGGCCCAATTATGCCTCGTTTTGGGTGCGTCTGCTTTTCAATGTATGCGTGCGGGTTTTCTGTGCCCCAAATGCGACAATTTTGCTTGTTTACATACCCGCCAAGATCAAAATGAGCTTCATCTGAAAAGATGATTTTTTGGCAAAATCGGCATCTTCTGTAAGTCGACCGCAGGCCCACTCAGCGAAGCGAAAGCGCATTGTATGGTCAGTTGGCTCGTTCAGCGGAAGGATAAAAATATTTATGTGTCAAATCAGACATCAGCTAAGTATTACCATTCATGAAATAAGCACTAGTTGAAAAAAAACGTTGGATGGCGGACGATACAGCCTGCCTTAGTATGCACGAAAACCCTGATGAGGCATCCCGCAAACTCCAGGAACACATTAGCCAGATGGAGCTATGGTTAAACTTATGGAGAATTAAGGTAAATGAACAAAAGTGTGTTCAAGTAACATTTACCTTACGAAGAGCTACTTGTTCCCCCATTCGGATTAACAATAAAGTTGTTCCTCAACATTCACATGTGAAATATCTTGGTATACACCTTGATCGACGACTTACATGGAAACTCCACATTGATTCTAAGCTTTCACAAATGAAACTTAAATTAACTCAGGTATATTGGCTGATTGGTAGGAATTCAACACTCAGCCTAGACTGCAAACTTTTAATATACAAGTCGCTTTTAAAGCCAATATGGTGCTACAGAATTCAGCTATGGGGCACTGCTTCAGCTTCAAATGTTGAGAAAATCCAACGAAGGCAAAACAGATTTTTACGCTTGATAACGTCGGCTCCATGGTACATCAAAAATTCAAATATACATCGTGATTTAAATATGACACTAGCGACTGAAGAAATTGCAAAATACGCTGGCAAATACCTAACAAAACTCGAGTCACATCCTAATCCGCTTGCTCGTAATATATTGAACTTTACTGGACACATCCGGTTAAAAAAGAGAGATACAAGGGCTCTAATAAACAACACTCCAGATGCAGCTGCTTAAAAATATTTTTTTTTGTGCTTATCACTACTTATGATTATTAATAACTATCACTTAGTTTATGTCCGACATTGGTTGGGCCTAATAATTATACTTTAGATTAAGATTTGAATACTTATTGTTAGTTCATAATTGAAGATACAATAAATAAAAAAACGTCTTAAAAAAAAAAGATGGCGGACCCTTTATGTAAAGAGTCATTGTTTTGCATGCGTTCACCTTTGTAACAGACTTTTTAGATTGTTGGCCACAAAAGCAGGGAAGAAAATCAAAAGCAAAAATATGTTGCTATGAATTTCTATAGTGGCGGCATCACGTGGCGCGATCAATAATCCATGAGCACGCAAACACTATCCGAAAAATATTTAAAGAAAAAAGTAAATAATGAAGAAAAAAAAGTTTGACAAAACAAAAGTGGGAAGTGGGTTAATGTAAGTAATTGCTGCTGCTGCTGCCAAGACTAAGTCCACATGAAAAGTGATTGCATGAAGTGTTGCTGTTTTTGTAAAGTTTCATATTAATTTTAATTTTTTTTATTTTACTGCAGAAGTAACAGCTCCCTCATTTTTTGTCTTTTTTTTTTTTTTTTTTTTTTTTTTTTTTTTTGTAGTGCTGAAAGCTTTTGTGGTGTGAATTGTAAAAATAATAATAAAATGTACTCGTACATATAAAAATAAGAAATGTAATTATTTGTTTTCCAATTCAATTTCACACCCAATTTGTTTATTTATTTGACTTGGGCTTAAGCCTCATTTATGTTAAGCAGTCAGTAGTTGAAATAAAAATAAAAAATAAATATGTATATACAAAAATGTTTGTATTTATTAAACACAAATCTTCACACAGACTCAAAGGTGCTTTTAATAAGTTAAATGAAGATACACTTTTATTAAAGGATATTTACTTTTTGTAGATCTTTAGTTTATTTTATGCATGAAAACTATTTTTTTAAAGAATTAGCAGAAAATTTTCAAGTTATGGCCCAGATAGAAATTGTTTCAATACACAACACAATTGGTTACCAGTTATTTTTTTTTTGGCGTTTTTCTAACTAACACAAAAAATTGCTGTTCAATTATTGCAACACTCTGATTATGGCAATAGGGATATGTCTCGATATGAACAACCTTTTCTCTTCGAATTTATTTATTCAGAAACCTAGAGCTGCTTAATGTTTCACCCCCAGACTTGATTTTGCCCCCCCCCCAGGATTTATTACAAATTCTTTTTAAAACATATTCTTTTGTCTGTAATATTAAAAAATTCTTTTTTTTTTATTTATTTTAAAATTACTCATGAAAATCACCAGTAATTTGTATACAAACTTTTCGAATAATCGCTAAATATGCATACTTTTATTAGATAACAAATACCCAAAAAACTATAAGTTTACAGCACTTCAAAACATCACAAATAGTAAACTCCATGTGAATTTATAATGCATCTGTGTAGATATGTATGTGTGTATGTAGCTTTCAACAAATTCTTAATAAAATTGTATTAGTGTACGTAGTTAGTAGCAAGGCAAGTTGTTTTAAGGTGTTCTTAAGATTTTCTACTGTCAAATTGTTTGTAACAATAGCCACCAATTTTTATTTAGAGTAAAATTAAAAAAATAGCGACAAATTATGATCTGCAAATACCTTGTATATATTCATATACTATATATACTCCTACACACACATGTACGTATGTAGTTATGTATGTATGCATATTTATGATTCAATCGAGGTCTGCCAGATAAAATGATGGAAAAATCACCGAAATCCCGATAAAATATAAAATAATTGTCATTTCATGTCCGAAAAATCGTCAGAAAATCGAACAAATCAAAATTTCCTCTTTAAACATGTATACATATGTTTTATTTTTATTAGAAAACAAAACAAAACAATTCATGTTCATATACAACTTTGTTAGACTAGTGGAAAACTTGTGAAAAATATTCATAGGTCCAAATTTTGGCATCAGTACTTTTGATGACCGAAATTTTTGATAGCATATCAACTTACACAGGTCAATATATCGTTGGTCTCAAATGGAAAGGCCCTAACGCAAATAATTGTAGCTTTACAGGAGAAGGTAAAACATAATAGAAAGTGTAATATTCAAAATGTAACTTTTTTGTACAACTGCTTGTAAAAGCGCTATTTTTTACACTATAGCAATAAATTTTTGTGATGAGGTGTATTAGTGTGAAATTTATTGAAATCACTGAAAAACTCTACTATCGATATGTATGCATGTATATACATATATGCACATAAAATTTTTTTCAATTGAACACGTATACATACATACTTGCATATATATGTTTGTACTTATTTATATATGTATGTTCATTCATCGCAACAATATAGTATTGATTCAGAACTTCAATATTGGAAGGGTAACTAAATAATAAATGGCAATTTTCTGTTTTTATTTATGCACCAACAGATAAATTTTTTTTTTAATTAAATAATAAATTATTAAGAAATGAAATCATGAATGATGAATGAAATCATTTCTTGCTTGTATCTTTTCAAAATATTGTATTCAAATATAGTATATACATAAATAATTTTTCCATATGAACATATAAACTTGTTGGAAACGAATATTAATTTTTTTATTATTTAGTTTATTATTATTAGATTATTATTATTAGATTATTATTATTATTATTTAGTTTTTTTCTAACACATACTTTACTTTTTGTCTATGTATTGCTTTGTTTTGAATGTTTTGTTTTTTTAGTTTTAATTATAACTTAATTTTTGTTATTGAAACTGGACTGTTAATTTATGTTTTAACTTAAATAAAAAAGAATGTTAAATAAAAAAATCTGTATAAAATTTTTTAAACGCACTAATAATCCCAAACCAATATTTTACTTATTAATATTTTACTTATTAAGTAAAATATATTTTTTAATTTCCAATTTCAATGTATTTTTAATAAAAATTATATATTTAACTTCATAAGTAAAATATTAATTTGGGATTATTAGTGCGTTTAAAAAATGTTAAGCTTAAATTTTAACAATTCCCATAAAAAACACTAATTAAAAAAAAATTGTGTTTGCCCCCCCCCCCCCCCCCCCAGAACAAATGCCTAGCTACGCCAATGATTTTATTTATAGCTTTACTTAACAAATGACTTCTTTAAGCTAATGTAATAATAAAAATTATTTTAAATTAAATAGTTATATGTTTTTAAATTAAGTTCTTAATAGTCGCTAAAGGCAACAGCCCCGATTTTCATTCAGTGGCGCAAATCGAACTTGTTTGTACTGCACAATAAATGCAGTTTTAAAGTACGTAACTACACTTTTATATTTTTTACAGGACAAACAAAAAACGTCGCAAAATCAATAATAATAAAGTATTCTTGAAAATTTTCTTCGAAATTTACTTGTAGTATGGATACTTATATGTTTTTAAACATTTATTTCCTTTTTATATATATATTTAAGCTTCTATGTTAGTTACGCTCCTTGCAATAAAAAATAGATGCAGTCGTTATTATGTCCGTTGGAATTTCTTTAATAAAGTCGCAATTTTTGATCGCAGAAGTCTAAATATTGCGTTTTATTATATACTTTTATGTAATGTTTATGTTAAATTATGCTATGTAATGCTATAGAATTTTCTGTTATCTTATGTTCTACAATGATATTGCATATAATGTTACGTTATGTTAAGCTATAGTTGCTGCGTTATTTGTTATGTTACGTTATGATATGCTATAATTTTATGTCAAGGTATGTAATGATACTTTCTTTTATTTTATGTTGCGTTATGGCATGTTACGTTTTATTATTTTATTGTATGTTATGTTACATTATTTTATTTTATGTTATGTAAATATAATGTTATAATCGCCATGTTATGTTACTTTATGTTTTACAATCTTGTGCTATATAAAATTATATATACGATGTTTTGTTGTGTTATGCTTTGTTATGTTATGTTTTGTTGCGATTTTTAATGTTATCCCACATTTTTTAACATAACATAATTTTATGTTGTGTCATGTTATATTGTGTTCTATTACTTTTTATGTTATGTAACATTAAATTATTTCATGTTATATTGTATTTGAAATGTATAATTTACGTTCTACATTTTCGTTATGCATTTTGGTTGTGAATTTTAATTACACAAAAATTGTTTTCCACTTCTATTTCTTGAGTGGTCATAATGTGCCATTAGGAATTTCTTTTCAAAAATAGCATCCTCAAATTTCATAAAGTTTTGTACAGTCTACAATGTTCATTCGTAAATACCTATTAAAACTTTTACCTAAAGAGATCTTTTTTTTCTTTTTTGCAATAATCATTCTGCCAATAAGTATAAATTTATTTGCTTAAAAACAGTTCAAGGATTCTGCTTTTTAAATAACATATTTATAATAAAACTCCCCTCAATCTATTTGCTGCTGCTTCGCCTTTAAATTGTTTAACTATCAAAAGCCCTACAAAGTAAAAATTCACTAAACAATGAGCTTTATTTAGATAAGAATCTTAAATTTTTTCCAGCATCATCGTCTTCATTATCATCATCATCATCATCAGCGCTATCGTGAACATCTCCAGCTTGTTCCGCAATTACTGAAATTCCCATAAAATGTATTTTTAAAAGCAGAACAATAATTGTTTTGATTTTTATCAACGCACAGACATATGTTTAATTTAAAAGAAATAGTTTAACCTCTTGTTCCAATTTTGTATAATATATAACACCAAAAAATAAAATAAAATAAAAATATAAAAATCGTAGTAAGCATGTTCTTAACAAGACGCAAACCAGTTAAACTCCCTCAACTTGAATAGGAATTCTTGCAAATAGGCAGCCTAAGCACTATAATACATACACACACATATGCAGATATGTATACATTCATACCCTGTCGGAGAATGTGTGGTTGACTACAAAAAAAAAACAAACTTAAAGTTAACTTTACTTAGACTGACTAAAAGCTATCCAGTAGTCCGCAAGTCATTACAAATTGAAAGCCATCCGATTATAATCTAGTCTATCTGCTATCCTATTGTAGAATTATATGTTAATTAGAAGCACAAAACAGACACTAATAAAATTTAGTCATTGCACCAGCATCCGACTTGCATGGGTCAGTAATGTATGATATTGCTTATTAGTTTCAATTATGCTCTCCGAATCATCATAACTAGGGCTAATTAAAATATGCAAAAAAAAAATCAAAATATGCGCCAGAAATAGCACGAAAAAATTTCAAAATATGCACGGTTATATGCACAAATATGCAAAATATGCAAGAATAAAATCAACAGTTTTGTTACTTCAAAGTATTTATATTCAAAGAGATCTTTATTACAACGAACAATCATGTGTTTTTTTAAATTTTCCCAAATCTAAAATACCCAAATCTTTTGGGATTCTGGTTTGGCTTGAAGCTCCTTAAGATAGGTTTCATAAATTGTCGGCAGATACTTGTTCGCAATGTTGATTCAGATGGCAAAGAGTTTTTATGGTATATTTCTAAAAAAGACCTCACGCCTGGATCGCTAATTTTGTGTGGTATATTTGCACTTAAAAATGTTGTGCACAAATCCAAATTATATGTGTTTAAGTCGCTGGTAAGGTTTTTTAAAAACGATTGTTTTGGAGCCGATGAATTCTTTTCCATTGCCTGGTTATGTTTCGAGGTTTTAAAATGCTCGTGGATATTGTAAGTGGTGGGGTAGAAGTTATAGAAAAGTAAAGAAAAAAATTAATAACATGCAGACATACATGTGCAAGAAGAAAGAAATATATTTTATGTGAATTTCTTTCACACCAGTTTTATTATATGAGTCGTTATATATTAATCGCGTTGCCAGAGTGAAAAATAAGCTTTCTTATGCAAGGTGATCCAAAATAAGCATTTTTCTACAAAAAACTTAAAATATGCAAAAAAAAAATGTTTTTTATGGCAAAAAGTCAGAAAAATTAGCCCTAATCATAACAGTTGGAGTCACCTAACCTTCGCTCACAATGTATACACAATGTTGGACACATCTTATGGCCTAGGCCAACGCTGTGTAAATGTAAGTAGAAATTGTATAGAGGCTTTGGATGGGTCGCGCTTACATTGTCACTGGTCTCAGATCGGAGATGTATGTGACAAAATTTCCATTGGGTACTTTGAAACTCATTTCAGTTTTATATTAACATTTTGCTATTATTATTTTAGATGGTACCTTAGCTGGGTAGTAGCGCATTGAGTAGACAACGTGCGATGATACATGTTCGAACCCCAGAAAAAAAATTTGACTACCAGGTGATTTAAAAAAATCAACTTTAAATTAGTTGAAAAGTAATGCAGACTGAGACAATTGACTACCACCTGGGACATCGCAATGTTAAAATAGTCAGTTGATTACACTGAAAAATAATCCAAGTGTCAGTCAGTACTAGTTGCGAAATAGTTAGCTTAAAGTTAGTTTAAAGTTAACGGAATTTCCTACAGGGTATATACACAGTGTGTACTACACACATATTTATGTAAGTAGATCTTACGATCTTAATAGAATTGCCCATATGATTAAAAAAATACATAAACATTAAAAACAACAAAACTTAACTATTCAAATATCATCAACATACCAAGATGTTAATAATAAAGCTGCAGCAGCTGATCATCATTATTATCTCTATCATGATCATTATTGAAGAACTTAAGACCAAGCAGCTGATATTATACCACTCCATGCAAGGTAACTTCTCCGCCACCACCAGAGACATACATACACACACACCATTCAATATTAAACATTTGGAGTAGAAGAAAATGACTAAGGAAAAAAATTGTTTTAAAAGAAATACTTGAAAACATCTTTACAATCAAAGATATAAATCTTATGAATTAACCAGATGAACGACAACATTCAGACAGAACTGCAACATACTTATATATAAGTACTCGTATGCAACAAACGAAGACGACGACAATATTACAACTGCCAACAACAGCAAGTACAACACAAGTATTAATAATACAATATAAAAGTCGAATTGTAGAAAAATGGGCTTGAGGCGAGCGCGTTAACAATTCTTAAATTTCTATGGGCATCATATTAACAAGTTAATATGTGTGCTAACAAGATTTTGTTGCTGTTGCATTTATTTCCTTTTTGAAGAAATTTAGAACTACGAGTAACAAAGCTTTTGTTGGAACAAACAGACAATTTTTAAATAAATATGTTTTTTTGATCGTCTGTGAAAGAATATCTATTTTTTCTATTAAACATTTTTGCTTTTATTTGCTTCAAGACGAAACACATTGACAACAAATACAGTAACAAAATAGCAACAATCAAATACAACAAATAAATGGAAAATCAGCTTAAAGTAGCAACATCTTAATGCCGCAGCAGCAACAGTAAAAAAACCTGCACATACACTTCAATAAATGAATTCAGTATCTGCTAGAAAAATGAGCAGGACATAATTTTTATATATGTGACCTTCTCCGAGAAAAGGGACCTAGTGTGTGAAATGTTTATCAGAAATCTAACTCATTTCATCGCATTCTACACCCTTTTAGGTACCAGAATCCACTCTTAAGTCCAAACCCGTTTTTTGAGACACTAGGTCCCTTTTCTTGGAGAAGGTCACATATGTATATATTCCAGACGTTTCTATAAGGAGTTTAGGACCTTAAAAAATTCCTTTCTACATATGAAACCATGCAATGAACCTTAAAAATTATATGACTTTTGTTACGTTTTATAGCTTTGCTATTTATTGCGCGATACAGGAGTAAGGAAGTGATTTTCATAACAAAAATAATCTACTTTATTGCACATATAAATTTATTATTGTTTTGATTTCTTTTTACTTAAGAGCAGAGTACGAAAATAAACGAAACAAATTTTTGATTTTAATTTGTTTCGTTCTTTGAAGTTAGTGAAACAAAAACAATGAAAAGGATTGGCCAATTTGTTTTGGATTCGTTTTTGCACATGAGCACAAACCAGAGAACACAGCCGATCGGCTGTAAGCCGGCTAATAGCCGCCACCGGCCACAAACAATACATTAATTTAGTCGTATGCCGCTAGAAAAGAAAATAATGGGAAATAAACGGAAACGTTTTGAAATATTTGCAGAGAATTTGACATCATCATATAATATAATTTTATTGCATTGTTATTTCACTAAGAAGCAAAGCTACAACCGGGTGTCTTCTTTTTTTTATGGAGAACCTTCCGAGAAACTTTTTTGTAGAATTTATTAGTTTATTTTTTATTCGACCTTATCATGTGTTTTAAAATATTTTATAATTTTTTTCAGGCTCTACGTCAATTATTTTCTTCAAATAAAATTTTTTTGTGTTTAATTACGGAATTTTTATTGTTTTTAATATAATTTACACCTTCGGTGTTCTTCTTCAGGAATTGAGTAAAGCTTACTAAGTACTGCACTTTCACACTTAGTAGACGCCTTTACTTTTTGTAGAAGAACTTTGGTTTTTAGCTTTTGTTCTTGTAGATATTTTAAACCCCTTTAAAAAATGGGGGAAAAAGCACCTGAAAATGGTAGTGCAGCGGGTTGTACTGCCCTACATTTGACTCACTAAATTGCAAGTAATTTAGTTATAGGATGTGTTCGAGAGGTTTCTTTACAATAATATAAGGAATATTTTTGTTTCAACATAATGTAATTTAATCTCCAATATTTTTTTAATTCATACATCAATACATTCTTTTATAATTCTGCTCTTGGATAATGCTATTTGCTTCTTTAGTTATATTGCCAAAGCACTTTTGTAGATATTGCCAAACATTAGCATTTAAAATCAACAGCACATTGTCGAAGACATCATGTTGTTGCTGTTGCTGCTGATGTGTTGTATCAAATACAGTAGAATCCCGATTATTCGTGATCGGAGGGACCGACTGATTATTTAGGAATTACAGGAGTTTTTGAAATAAAGAGATTTCGATATAACGAAGCTAAAAATAAATTAGGAAAAAAGCGATTTATAGACTTTTGAGTTTAATGAGATTTCAATGAAAAGCAATTTCAATTTTCTTTGCTTGATTATTAATTTGCAAAAGCTATGTTCTTTTTAATCGAATTCAAAAAAAATTTTCAGTTTTTTTTTGACATTGTTACTTCATTTTTCGATATGTTTTTGACCGATTGTAAAAATTATTTTTTTTCGTCTGAGAGGTTATAGGTTTCAATTGGTCCCATTGTAATATAATGAGCGTGGAAACGCCCACAAACTTTCTATTTGGTTTTATGACTGCTGCGAAACGTAGCATACATCTTTGGTTCTTTTAATTAAACAATTTTTAAGTTGAAAAAATGGGCGGGTCTGAGCCCATTAAAATTTATTATTATATTTCACGTGGTTCTACTTAACCAATTTTTACGAAACTTACCACACATCTTGAGCCCTAAAATAGACACAATCTTCTTTTAAAAAAATGGGCGGTGTCACATTAAAATTTAATATATTATTTTAAGGGGTTCTAGTTTAGCGATTTTTACAAACCTTAACACACACCCTCAGCTCTGAAAAACACACAATCTTGCTTATGAAAAATGGGCAGAGGCAGTCACATTAAAATTTAATTTTATTTATCACGTACTTTTTTTTAACCAACAGATTTAATTTTTTTTTTTTTTTTTTTTTTTTTGAAAGAGTCACTTCCAGTTGGGTACCATAAATTTTTTTTCGAAAATGTTCTATCAGATCTTTGCATTTCCAATAATTATATTGTTCTATGCACATTTTTCTCTGACATTTCCAAAATCTGTAGTTTCTAAACGGGCTATCCGATTGTTATTAAATTTAATTAATGTTAAAATTAAAAGCAATAAACTTAATGCAAATAAAATATAATAAAAAAAAAAGATTTGCTCCTGAGTTCCCTGCAGTTCCGGAAAAAAATTTCGCAAAATCCCCAAAATGGGATTCTTCAGTGTTTTTTTTTCTTTTTTTCTTATTTTTGGCCGGGCGCGGACAATATTTTTAAAAATATTTCAAAACATACTCGTATCATGTCTCAAGGTGGCATGATAATTTTTCTGGTTCCAGCCTTGGAATTTGAGAAAAAGGCCTACAATTTGATATTTGTAACAAAAAAAAGTTATATTTAGAAATGATATGGTTCCTTCGTTCACTAATAAAACTGAAAGTCCTGAGTTAGAGTCCGATGTGCGACAGCCATCAAATAACAACACGACGTATTTTTCTGGTGTGCATTAGTGTTCCTTTGTATTAATTGTTGTAGGAAAGTTCAAATGATGAATACATAGACACACTGATCACAAAACTACACCGGCTTCAGCGGATGCTAATCCTAATGTAACATCAGAACACCCTCCTTCGTTATGTAGCAGAATCATCGGCAAAGTAAAATAGCCAATAAAGTGGCTACTAAACACAGCTTGGAAATTAAATACGCCTCATTGACACCAGAGGCGCTGCAAAACTGCATTACTAAAAACGTGCAAAAAATCAGAGCTGTAAAAATAATGAAGTTTTCCTCTTCTCTATCACTATCCCTTTCCTAAAAGAAGGTAACACTTAGTAATAGTAGTAAGCATTCATTGCCTGAGTGTAACTTCTCTTTATATAAAAAAAAACATATTATATACATAAAAACTTCCGGTAAAAAAAAAAAAAAAATACTTGTGTGGCACCACTCCATTCTTGAATATCTGTTGTTATTTACCTTTATTTTCTTTACATACTTCTTACAACTACAATTCGAGCCAAAATAAAGTCAGCTAATGTATCAATGGAAAAGTAAGAAAATAAAAAACATGTTGGTTATTGAGTTCTTTATTCTTTAAATGAAAGTTTAACATAATAATTCTAGTTGTTTTTAAAACATTTTTGGGTGAAGGTTCCCTGATGGTCTGCATTAGCAACAATGAAATGCGCATAAGATCCAGCTAAACTCCTCAATAATCAATTTCAATGTATTTTTAATAAAAAAATAATATTTTACTGAATAATTTAGATAATAAAGAGCACTAAAATTACTTTTTATTAAGAGTTATAAGAGATTGTTAACGAGCAAGTATTACTTGGAGGTATATCCTTAGTCTTTAAATTACAAAAAAAGCGAATTAAGTAGGGCAACAAAATGTATGGAATTTTTGGCGAATTAAAGAGTTTTTCTCAGGGGACCAGCCGTTTATTTCGAATTATTTGTTTTGGTTTTTGAATTAATGGGGTATCAATTATTGCGGTTTGACTGTAGTAGGAAATGTAGGAACAATAAAAATAAAAAAGCTCTAGAAAACCATACACCAAGAAGTTTAAACAGACCACTCACTACTCACCAGCAAGGAAACAGAAAACTTTTTTGTTTAACTGCCGGTTTTTTTTTGTTTGTTTTTTTTTTTGTTTGCCGTCTTCCCTCTTAATTCAAAAGACATGAGTAGACAAGGAAAATGCTTGTTAAAGCACAAAACCATGTAGATTTCATTAGAGATACAACTTAAGTTTATGGTCTAAAGTATCATAGTAATGCAGCATATGGAGGCAAACAAACAAACAAACAAATATATATATAAAGTCCTTAAAGGTTTTGCTTTTTGAAAGAATCTAAAGAGGTTTGCTGCGTTACTACTGACATTAAGGGTTAGGCTGTTTTTGTTTTGCTGTTATTTTTTTTATAATCTCTCTATAATATCATTGATTTTTATGACACCTTTTGCTGCAAGTATTGAGGGTTTCGTTGGTATGATTGTAAAGTGGTAGGCTTATTGATATTGTAGGCTTCTTTTGAAAATTTATTATGGTTTCCCTCTCTCTCTCTCTCTCTCTGGTGGCCATAATAAAGTAATTTATGAAAATTATATTGTCTAGCATTTTAAAGTATATTTTATTTATATGTATGCAAGTGTAAGCATTCAAAACTGTCTTTCTGCTTTTTTGACGTTTGGTGTTAAAATCGTAGAATAATTTTGCGTGTGGTTTTCTCGTAATTATAAGAATTATTTTTATTTTTATATAAATTATTTGTGGACAAAAAAAAAAACAAAAATTGTTTTTTAATGACTGTTGTAAAATCTTTGGCTCTTATATATCCCTCTCTTTCTCTCTATAGATTTTTTTTATTAGCAAAATGTATATTGTAGTGCTAATGATTTAACACTTGTTTTCTTTGTTTCTGCTGTTGTTTTTATATCTGTAAACATATTTTAAGTTCTATTTCCCCCCTCTTCTGTTTTATGTTTTGATGTTGTCGTATATAAGTTTCCCTTTGTATGCTTTTATACAACAAAAAAAAAATAGTATTATGTCTTGTCTTGCTGTTCTAGCTATAATTTTCATACTGGTAACACGAGCATAAAGTATTTTATATGTTTGTAATGATAAACATCTATAATTTAAGGCCATTCAATTTCATCCAATTCATGGACAAGTGTGTGAGATCAAGTGTTTTGGGCCGGCTTTAACTTATTCATTGGCTGGCATTGTGCATTGGACACTGTTTGTTGGTTGTAAAAATATGCAAGTTAATTTTATCGCAAGTATTTCATTACAAGGAAATAAATTTTGACTTGTCTTTTTGTAGTAAAAAATAAACAGCTTGAGCTTGTATCTTGATTCATTACATGAGATTGGATTTTTGTTGCACCTGCAAAATAGTGATAACAATAGAATTTAGATTTTCGAATATTTTCAATAAAAAAAGACTTCCATAATCAATTATCTAAATATGTACATACATATGTATATAATAGTCTCCTGCACAAGATATCTTATAAGAACTTTGAAGACATGAGGGATTTTTCAAATGCTTTACTACAGCGAAATCTTATAAAACAAACGTTAACAACATTGTTTGCAAGAAATTTTTTGTGAGTATTGTAGCTATAGGAGTAAAGAAGAAAACACTTCGTGACGGAAGAGTTTGTGATACTTGCTTCTTTCTACGCATGAGCGCGTGTACAAACGTCATGCATGTATGTGTGTATGATATTTTAGTTTTCTGCGCACATGCAAAGGCACACACATGCATTAACATTAGTTGTATGCGGTTAATCACATAATAGCTTACCATCTACATATTACATACACACTCAAACGTACAATATGAAAAATAACAAGCATATACTAATCAACAGTACTTCTTTTGAGTGTTTGTTACAAACAAGCTGTCTTGGCGACATCGCTTGTTAACACTGATATACACGTACACCAATACATCCATAGTGCTTCGCTTATTAAACGACAGCATTTATTATTGGTTTAGTATAATACATGCGACGTGAATACATTTAAAAATCATGACGTTTTTACATTTCAAGACTGTTTACGCAGCTCTCTAGTATATAAAAACTATGTGCCTATAGCCTCGCTTCTGTAAGGATGGCGAGAACTTTTTGAGTCTAAAAAATTGTTATCATCCTGTGAAACACGGGGTGGGTAGGAACAAAAACTATATATCGTCGGGTGGTTGATGGTTTGCCGCAGTAATAGGGCCAAACCCACGATGTCGACAATAATCGACTTGTCGCACACTTACATTCAAAACAAAAACAAATTTTAATATTTTGTTGTTGTTTCATATGTAAGTGTGCGACAAGTCGAACGTTGTCGATATCGGCGGTTAGGCCTATAATGTATTCTTAGTAGAGATGGGCGCGTGTCGTGTTAGTGACAAAAAATCTGATTTCATACGTGTTCTGTTTGTTTCGTGTTGAGCATAATTGACACGAAAAACACCAAACAATTTTAGACTTTTTAGATTTAGATGAATGAATTTCCAGTAGAGAAAAAATTTAATATTTTGTATTACACACAACACCAGCATATTTGTTGATATTGTATGGGCCTCTGAAGCTTAAAGTTCCGTACGTAAACCGATAGTATCAGCTGTCGTGGCAGATAGTGTCAGCTGGCAGAGCCAACTCGGTGCCATATTTTGAAAAGCGACTCTTGAAAAAAATCTATTAAATTTTCTGATCTTCAATACCATTCCAATAATAAATAGTTCATGCGTGTTGTGCAGTATCGTGTTGACGAAATTTTTCGCGTGCATGTTTCGTGTTGTGTCGTGACGTGTTGGAAAAATTCGACACGCGCCCATCTCTAATTCTTAGTATACTGTGCGATAAAGCAGTAACCACCCGACGAGGTGTTAATATTTTTTTGTTAGTTAATTTAAGTTTTTATATGAATAACCCTGAGTAAAAAAAGGAAAACCAATATAATTGTTTAATTTTTTTCGATGCGAGAACTTTTCATAACCTACCATTTACACATGATAATGCGTTATGAAACTTTAAATGCGTTTTTCTCAAAACTTCATTTTCACACACTAGGTCCATTTTCTCGGAGAAGGTCGCATATATGTACCAAATTTTGGATGAAATTCAATGTTATATGAAATATGTGCTGTATCCTACTAAAATTAGTTTTGTAGAAGCCAGATTTATAAAAAGAAATTCGTTAAAAATTTTAAGTTAGCTTTTGTGAATTTAGGTGCTTAAATAATTTTATTTCAGTTGATAGAAAATCCTTTTCATTTTCAGAAATTGCATATTTTCAAATAACAAAAATTTCTCAAAATTATTATACGCAATTCTTTATAATTTTAAATTCATAATTTTCCGAATACGAAGTTCTAACTGAAAGAAGTTATAAAACTTTAAGCCTAAAAAATATTTTTTATTTTTTAAAGTACAAATTATTTAAAGAAAATTTTTAAGTTAACCTACCATTTACACGTGAAACTAATTGCAAGAAAGTAGCAATACAATCACATTTTTTCACTACCACACTCACATTGTTTTTAATTTCCAGTCAGCTTTCAACGATTTTTTCAAGAAAGTAAATTTTTGATGTTTTCAGAAAGTAAAATGAAAAAAAGGTTAACAGTGTTACCCCCTTTAAAGATTTGTACAAATATACAGGATTGTGGTAAATAGATATTATAAATTATCCTTATTTTGTATAAATATTTAAAGAATTATAATATCTTACGTTCAAATGTACAGGAAGAATACAATTCATGCCTTTTGAAAACAATAATATTATTACAATATTAACAGTAATACTTATTCCCAATTTATTGCTTTATGAATTTGTGTAGGTGACATTCTTGGTAACTCTAATTAAGAAGTGAACAAAACAATTTTTTTCAACTTTATTTTTTGTCGACATTTTTAAAATGAACTTTAACTTTCCTATGAAAGTTAACAAGAAATTTTCATGAAAGTCATTCATTTCATTAAAATTTTTATTCATAATACGTATACAGAAATTTCAAGAAAGTACCTTCATCTGTAAACGTATCGTAAGTTACAGAAACGAGGCACAGTTACCAAAAGAAAATTTTTGAATTATTTAACTTGCTGGGGACTTCCTGAGTCGAAAAAAGCATTTGCTGGATATATTTGCTTCAACCAAACTCATAGCAGGTGCACTAACGGACATTCGGTGACTTTTTAGAGTGTTAATTTTTATTATTGGAATTTTTTGTTTTTAATTTCTTAAAAAAAATAACCAATATTATGGTTAATTTTAATATTTAAGTGCTTTAATGCAAATACTTTGTTTTTTATGATGAAATATATACTTAAGAAGAACTTTAAATGAGTCACAATACAAATGAGACAAATCAAAGAAACAAAACAAAAATAAAAAATAAACCGCAGAAAGTGAACAATCGTTTAATAAGAATGTTTACAACATACACATATTACATACATACATATATTTTATAATTGCCAAGTTGACCATGTCTGTGAAACATCATCGAAGACAAGTGCTTGACAAGACAAGTGCCTTTTTACAAAAAAAAAGTTGTGCCAGTCAGCCCCTAGAATAAAAAATATGCCAATGAAGTTTCTTTAGAAAAATTAAAATTTTTTTCCACGCCCAAAAATACGACACTTTGTTTTTCACCGACTTTATTTATATATCTCGACTTTATATTAAGTCCGATCTCAAAATGTTTCTTACACTGTGTGTAATTTTTTAAGTCATGGAAATATAACCATATATGGATACCACTAGGTGCCTCTAGTCATCTACTTCTTTTTATGGGCCCCAAAGATTTAGGGACTCGATGTCATTTTTGCATTTTCTCAGGCTCATATCCTGCAAACCGTTTAGAATTTTGATTTACTCTCTGAGGCAAAGTTGTAGCTCTTATCATAAGGAACAAAAATTGTGAACATAAAAAATCATAAAAAACTTCATCTTCAAGATCAAAATCCCAAAAAATTAAAAAAAATCGATTTTTAACCTTTTTTCCCTGTTCAGGTCCATAGGTTGCAAACCGTTCAAAAATCAAGGAAACAACCACAAAAATGTACTTAAGATCTCAATAAACAAATTTCAAGAACATACATATGTACTTCCCAGGAATGACTCTTAACACTGTTTAGGTAGCGCTAAGTAGCCGCAAAAGTGAAAAATTTCCAAACAAATGAAATTAAAAAATTTTCGGGAAATTTTTATGTTCTAGAAAGTGTCCGTATTTGGTTATATTTATTCTTTCGTGTTTCACTGTGTTATCGTTGTTCATGGCTTTACTATAGTTTAATTTTTCTCTTTGTTAACTTTTTTAACTGACATCAAATTCTATTCGCCACTCACACCATCTCGCATCCCTCCCCTTAATATCCGAGCTTTCGTTACTTGGCAAGAAAGTCCTTCTAAATCCTAGAGTGTCTCAAAAATTAATATACTCGTATGTATATAAAAAGCTTTACTTACAAAGTTTTAGAAATGCTTATTTTCCACTTATGAAAAATTCCATAGTAGGAGAGAAGGATCCAAGATATCATTAATGCCATTCAGAGTTTGACGTTAGATTAAAAAATCCATCAAAAACAAAAGTGAACACATATTTAAGCGATTAACAATGAAATACGATATATTGAGATCGGACTTTAAACGGCGCCGCTATACATAAAAAACAAAAGTTGCTGTGTTTTGGGGCGTGGCAAAAAAAAAATGTTTTCTGTTTCAGTAAATTCATTGACATATCTTTCACTCTATGGGGTGACTGGCACAACTTTTTTTTGGACCCACCCACCTTAGGATACATACTCGTACACGAAGAGATTATTACCAAAATTGTGACCGACAACAAAGTGCATATTTTTTTGAAGACATCATCGATGAATGTGTCATCTGTGACTTGCTGGCTAACTGGGTAAATAAAAATCCAACACATAAATATAAAACACTGCCCAGAAAACCAATTCAGTATCGTATGCAAGAATAAAATATTAGCCTCGTTAAGAGAAAAAACTTAAATATAATATTATACTCGTAAGTTCTAGTTGCTTTGTGTGCTTAATATTGTGTCCTTTAGTGTAATTATCCTATGCACCTCTTAAGTCTTTCATGGAACATTTAACAACACAAAGTGTCTCATGTTTGTTTACATCCTGTTGTTGCGGTTAACTTTTCTTCATTTTTTTTTTATTTCGCTTTTGTTCCGTCATAAAATTTATTTTTATTACTACCATCATCATCATTATAAAGTTGCACTCTCTGGAATTTTTTTTGTTATTTATTTTCATTCACAGCCAACATAATTCTCTTCACTATACGAAGAAATAAAATTTATAAATTTCTTTATTCTTGCTAAACATGCACTTTTTGATTCTGTTTTTATTCTCGATTCTATACTATACATTAAAAACGCAGCAGGCATTTAATAGACTTGACGCATTGATCGCTTTGTTTATAGACTAGCAAGAAAAACGGACAGCGAGTTTAGTTTGTAGGAGACCAAATAATTTAAAAGAAAAAAAAATGAAGAAAAAATAAATGAATTAACCCTACAATAAAGCCCAGGCGGGAGGTAAATGGCCACTGAAATAACAAAAATTGGAGTATTATGAAAATTATGGCGCTCATTCATAGTTGGCTTTTCGAATATAATGGCTAATTTTATAATTAATAATTCTAGTTGAATAAAAAGCTAAATTTCAAACTGTAGGAAAGAGGCATATGTATATATGTAAATTCAAAAATGTTTGTAATCATTGACTACGAGGGTTGTCAGTTGAGCACGATAACTTTTTTTAACGAAGTGAAATACTCGTAGTTTTTGGTTTGCTTACAATACACATAATCATAAGAATCGGTTAAGTTGATGTTAATTTTGTATATAAAGTTACGCCCATAAATGGGTGTGACAAAATTGCATTTTTATAAAAGTTTTATGTTCATGAAAAATATCTCAAACAATTTCTGGATTTTCCGAATTACTTACATACGTATACATTGTTAGGTTTTTGACTTTCAAGTCGTTTATTTATTTAGGTTCGTATTAGTGTCCTGCACAAGATACCTTATAAGAACTTTCAAGACATGAGGGAATTTTCAAATGCTTTACTACAGCAAACTCTTATAAAACAAACGTTAACAACATTGTTTGCAAGAAATATTTTTGAGCATTGTAGGTAGGAAGAATTTATGATACTTGCTTCTTTCTACGCATGAGCGCGTGTACAAACGTCATGCATGTATGTGTGTATGATCTTTTATTTTTCTGCGCACATGCAAAGGCACACACATGCATTAACATTAGTTGTATGCGGTTAATCACATAATAACTTACCATCTACATATTACACACACACTCAAACATACAATATGAAAAATAACAAGCATACAATAATCAACAGTATTTCTTTTGAGTGTTTGTTACAAACAAGCTGTCTTGGCGACATCGCTTGTTAACACTGATATACACGTACACCAATACATCCATCGTGCTTCGCTTATGGTACGACATCATTTATTATTGGTTTAGTATAATACATGCGACGTGAATACATTTAAAAATCATGACGTTTTTACATTTAACGACTGTTTACGCAGGTCTCTAGTTCATATTTGCAAATTAAATAGAGGTCACACCTCGTATATAATTTCAGTTTAATTAGAACACTATGTTTACACAATAACATAAGACAGACATGCTTAATTGATGCCATCACTGCTTTCATGTTCAATACATGGCTTTTCGAAACTGTTGGGAACATTCAGATATTTTTAGCGAAACCAATACTATAAGGCCATTCTGCACCAACTAAAGGGTTTACGGATGAACTAGATGGGAACACTAATGTCGGATTTAATTAAAAACAAAAACACATTATAGTTACAAACCAAAATAGTTCGTCTTAAGTACAAAAAGTTATTAAACTTTTACACCCCTTGGTTTCTTTTGGCCCACCCTGTAGAACAAAAATAAGCAAATTAACTAACATGTGCACAATTAGTAAATAACAAACGACAATGGCAAGACTGTTGTAAATTTAGGATCGTAAATTTGAGCTTTCATTACAAAAAAGCTTTCAGCAAATTGAAGTACGATGAATCAAAACAAGTCACATATTCCATTTGCACTGAAAACTTGAGTATATTAAGCAGAAATCTACATCAACTAAAACTACACACAGTGGACCAAACACAAAGATCGCTGATGTTGAAGGTGTGGCGACCTTCGAAAACACCTAATTGTTCCGTTCTGCTAATGCTACAGAGGCATACGAACCTTAGCCGTACCAAATAATAAATATATAAACAAATAAAGTTCGAAGAATACTAATTAGACTAATTAAAATTTATTTTTGTTTTCAATATAAGTAAGCGATATAAATTATTTTATCGCCATCTTGGGTCAGGCCGAAAATTTTTAAAAACTGCCTGCCCATGTTAGATACGAACTCACCTTGTTTTTGTATTTTACTGCAAGAGAGAGAGATTTTTTAAAGACCCCAGATTCCGGAATTTTGTTCATAATATTAAACTTGTCAAAAGGTAAGGTTTAAGGTTTTTTTATATACATATATTTTTTTAGTCTTTAGTGCTGCGTATGTAATATACTTGCGTATATAAAGCAATCTACATCAACTGACTCCACACACATTTGACCAAAGACAAAAGGACGCTGACATTGGAATGGCCTTCGAAAACAGCTGATTGTTCTGTTCGACTACGTGCTTGTCAGAATATATACAATTAACTTTGTTGCTATTTGTTCATAAATAATTATCACATGTAATTTGGATTACAAAGCGATACGAAATCATATATATATAAAAACACATAAAATTTAGAGAAATGTATGAAATCCTTATTTGAGTCGGTAGAACGATCTATTTAATTCAATGTTTAAAGATCATTTCATGTAAAAATGGTTCATTCGTTGGGTCCAATTTGGTCCAACATATCGGCCGGTATCTCACGAATAAATGCATAAAATAAACTGTTCACCGAACTCGCCTCACAATTGGGCCATTGTTTCACTTGAAGTGTGGCATGTGGCACCGTCTTGCTGAAACCACATGTCAGCCAAGTCCGTCTCTTCCTTTTTGGGACAAAAAAATAAAAAATAAAATAACAAAGGTCCAATTCTTGCGAATGGCGTAAAATCGATCATCCACGGTCATCAACAATACAAGCTGTAACATTTTCCTCTGCCTACGTATGCGTATTGGTTTAATAATGTAATTTCGGTGCGAAATTTAGTCACAAGATTTTGAATAGTCGCCTCAAAAGGTCGCCCAAACTGACTACAAAATGGAAAAAGTGCACCATGCACTTTCTTAAATGCGCAAGAATTTTGATAATATAATTTAATAATCTGCAAGCGTTGTTTATTTGTAAGTAGTTTCATGGTTAAACTTAAGATAAAACTGAACATGTTTAACAGTAACATGATACACGAAAAAAATTGAGTTGCCAAAAAAAGTGTTGCCAAAAAGAAAGCAAAAAAATCACCTTTTACAAATCAGATCTACAGACTAGTGTCAGATGTTACAATATTTTCAGATATGGTAAAGTGCTGACAATTACTGACAATAAAAATTGTCAGCACATGGTATATTGTCAGTTCACACGGTTGTATGAAATTTGTCAGGAAATCTTACAACTTACGGCCTGGCCCACGATGTCGACAAGAAACTATCTATCGCTTACTTATATTGAAAACAAAAACAAAATAAGAAAATAAGATAATTTCTTGTCGACATCGTGGGCCAGGCCGTTAATGTCAGACGATAGGGTGTCAATAAATTATTTGTGACAATATCGTCAGTAAAAAATTGCCATTTCGCACGATTTGTGCTTGTGTTAAGAGACAAAATAAGTTATTCTGGATCATAAAAAAGCAATTGTAACGAATTTAGCTGCATATATTCAATTATATTTTTGTATTTTACTTCTTTTTTAAACGCAGGTGTATCCAGTATTTCAAACTGAAACAATTCTCTGACAATGATGCGGGTTTTAAATGTATGAACTTCGCACATATGACAATAATAAAATGGCTGAAAAATATCTGATAGTAATTTGACAATGTCAACGAACCAATTTATAGTCAGCTGATAGTATTACAATTGTCAATCTATTGCTTTTTCTGGAAACATTGTCATTTCAGTTCACAGGATTGTAGAAAACTTTTCGCCTATTTTACTGGGAATATTGTAAAATCCGACAAACATTTGTACAGAGTTTTAGTTTTACTGAGCGAAAACGCGGTTTCTCAAACAATCGGGTAAAGTGTTTCTGAAGGTTGCGTTTCCGTTATTTGGAGTTCACAGTAGCTATTTAATGCTGGCAACCACGTGGTGCACATTTCGCAGTGTTGTATTTCATTTTATTCGTTAAATTTTAATGATAATTTTAACTAAGTAATAATAAAAGTAGCTGATAAAGTGTCTATGTCATAGCCTCATATAATATTATAAAATTCTGCTCCAACGGAAATATAAAATATGCTTGAGGTATACAACATATGTATGTATATGCGTTGAAAGGACAAATTTATGGCATTAGCAACATTTTCTTTAATCACAAAATGTAATTCTTATTTAAAAGTAAATGTAATGTGCAAAATTCAAGAAAAAAGGTGGTCTTAGTAGAATTGCTCCCAAACTTACATTTACAAGGAGTATACGTATATGAGCGTGGCACTGCGCACTTTTCTTATTATACTCATAGGATTGTATTGCCACTAAAACCCATTAAGTTGAATTTAGCTTAAAATTACTTTGAATATGAAAATATATTAAATGTAGTATTAGCCAAAAAGAATTATCCGTAGAAAAAATTTCCCCAATTAACACATTTTATTGAAAATATACCAATAATCAATTAAAAATTTAATTAAGTTAATTATTAAAAAATTTAATTGATTAAAATTTTATTTAAAAATTTAATCGAGTCAGTTAAAATTTTTTTTAAAAATTTTATTAATTAAAAAGTTTAATTGTCATACGGAATAACAATATAAATTATTATTATATAGTATATAATGAAAATTATCCTTTCAATATAAACAGTGACCCTCATGTATAACTGGTGGCTTGTTGGCCGGTGTAGGAAGTTTGTTTCGTGCATGAAACTCGATGGGATATCAATGTTCAATTATATTCTTATGCATTTTTTAAGTCTAGAAATATATATTAAATAAATCACTTAATTCATTATCACTTTCTTTAGTATGTGAAGATGCCCCCTATTTAAGTAAAAATTTATGCAAATTGCAGCAGTCTTATTGAAGATACAAAAACTTTAAACGTTTTTATGCTTAGGGCCAGTTTTTATTATAAAGTAAAAAAAACATACACTTAGTAGTTAACTAAAGCTTAAACTTACAATATTATTTTTCAAATAATAAAAATATGAAATAAATATTAAAACAAAAAGTTTTATCAAAAATTTTAATAAATAAATGCATTCATGCACAAATTAAATAAAGGGTGTCCCAACAAGAACGCAAGATTTAAATTTGGCGCCATTCGAAGTGTCATTGTTTGACATTTGAACAATTGTTATTGTTTGCTAGTAGAAGCTACGAGGTTAGTAAAAATGGAGCGCTAGACGAATGAACAACGCATTCTCATTTTGAAATTGTTTTACCAAAATGGTGAAAGTTTTGCGGCTACAGTTCGCAAATTTGCGATCAATTTGGGGTCACAATAATGCTCCAAAAGAGTCAACTGTAAAGACATTAATGGATAAATTTGCCGAAACTGGGTCTGTTAGTGATGTAAAGACAACAACGCGCGTTCGACCAGGTCGATTTACCGAAAATGTCGCAGCTGTACGTGATGATGTCGCTAAAACGCAGGACAAGCGCAAACAGTCAATATGGTGTTCGGTATCGTGAAATGATAACCAGTTTTTTCGTGCTTAGAATTGAAGAAATGAATGTGGAGGGCATGTGGTTTCAACAAGACGGCGCCACATATAATACAGCCAGAGAAACAATTCAATTGCTGCATCAGTCATTTCCCGGTCGTGTTATTTTGCGTTTTGGAGACCTGAACTGGCCGCCTAGATCGTGCGATTTAACACAATTAGACTTTTTTCTTTGAGGTTTTTTGAAGTCGATGGTTTACGCGAATAAGCAGACGACGACTTAAGCCTTAAAAGAGGAAATTGGACGCTGCATTAATGAAATACCGCAGCATTTATGCAAAACGGCCATTGAAAATTTCATTAAAAGATCGCGTGTGTGCCAGCAAAGCCTAGGCGGCCATCTGCCCGATTTGTTGTTCCACACATAACCTCATTTTGTCTACTTTACGATATAATAAAGTTTCACGATTTTTTTTTAAATATCTTTGTTTTATTTAAAATTTAAATCTTGCGTTCTTGTTGGGACACCCGTCTATTTCATTGAGTTTCAAATTTTATGATATTTTTTGGTTCGTTTTTACGTCATTATATTTTAAATCAATATTATTTATTTTTTAATTCTCCAAAAAGTCACAATTACAGTTATTGATTTTTGTTTAATTAAATTTAAATAACCATCTCATCGCCATATTTACATGAAATACTTTGAAGATTGCCACATCTCGATTGAAAACAAGTATGGCACCTGCAGCTAACTTGACAACCCTTAATACATTATTGAAAGGCAATATGGGTGAATAAGACTGTCAGCGCCTCTGGTGTCAAATAAGCGTACTATTTTAAGCCATTTTGCAATATATTCTGTTCTTTTACTTCGCCGACGACTTACTGCTACAGATATCGATGAACGAGGATGCAGCTTATGCATACCAGTGATTGAACTGGGGCTCTCTTAGACCGTCGCACAGTGGTTCCTTTTTGGGGTTTGCGAAGCTAAAATCTGTAACTTTTGATCTGGAAAACATTTTTGAGTTTTGTAAAAAACCGATTGCAGACAAGAAATCAAGGATTACTACGACATATCAACATTGAAAATCGCACAGTGGGGTATATTGTAAAAAAATTTCCAAAGTTGATTTTTTTTGGATTTCCAAGAAAACAGAAATTTAAATTTTTTTATTTTTATGTTTTTTTGAGTTGTTTTGATGAAATTGTTCATAATGCGCCAAAAAAATTAAATTTTTTTCGTCTTGCAAATATTAGCTTTTTTGAAATTTTTTTGAGATTAAAGTTTAAAAATTATTATTTTTTTTTTAATTTTACTTCCAAGTAATACTTGTTTTATTTTTTACATAAAAAACATATTTGACATTTAAACCAAAAAATAAAAAACAAATTTTGTTTAATTTTGTTGGAAAAACTTAAAAAAATTCATATTCCGAAATGTAGTAGTTAAAGTATTTTGTAAATATTTTGCAGGCTGGCAGGTATTAGCAGCTAAAATTTTTAGGACGAATAAGTGAAACATTTAGCAAAATACCTGTGCTAATATCTAAGTGGAGGGGAGTGGCGGCAAAATTGTAGGTCCACCTTAAAATCTAATTCTTAAAATTTAAAGATAGATCGAAAAATTGCTTGAAATTTTTTTTTATTAAACCACATTGATAAAAAATTAACACAGTTTTATTTGCAATAAAATCAACTTTTTAAAAATATATAATAAGTAAGTATGACTCTTATACTTTTAAAGTTATAGTTCTTCAAAACTTTAGTTGTTATGAGTCAACTTTTTTGATTGCACATATATAGCTACTTTATGCAAGGATATTTCCTAAAGATAAATAAAATCTATTGATGAACGTAGTAAAACATTTAAATTTGGACATATTTTTATTGAAAAAACAGAAAAAACATTACGTCTCAAACACTTCAAATTTTGAATTTATCTACGCTCTTACACTAGCAGGAACCATTGTGCGTCCTTTGCTTTGTAGTCGATAGCACCCTCGAAATTTATTAAAACAATTTAAACACTTTTTTTTTTTATTCTCTATCATTTACAAGAAATCAACAAGCGGAAATAATTTTTAAATATGCCCATGTTTTTGAATATTGTTAGCGAAAAATACAGTGTTTCCACAATTTCAATAGGGAAAAATGCTAGGAAGGCAAAAGTATAAAAAATTAAATGTAATTGTATTGCACAGTGGGACTTATAACTAAATAAACAGTAGCAACATTTATAACTGAAAGCTTGTAGTTATTATAACTTCAAACTTGATTAGTGTGGGGTTCATGCTAACGACAGACTATCGGAAAAGATTTATGCCTTAGAAAAGATGTTGTCACAATGGGCTGAAATTTAAAAAATTTACACATTTTAACAATGATCAAGCCCATGTAATTTAAATGGGATTGATTATCGATTTTCGTCGAAATTGAACTAGTAAACGAGTTCCACCCAAATTTATTTATTAATAACGCCTAATGAATAATGAGATTACCCTAGGCTAGTTTTGGCAAAAAAAAAAAATTAAAAAAAAATTAAAAAATAGGAACAGAGAGAAGTTAGAAAATTTTAATTTTTGCACATGCAAAAATTTATTTAATTCATTATTTTAAGATCAGACGATTTTGTATAAGAATTCCTTGTTGAAATAAAAATTTTTTAGTTCGCAACAATAATTAAAAAAAAAATGCTTTTCTTTTTCAAAAAGCGGTACCACTTTAGCACCCTATACTTAAAAAAAATAAACATCATACAAAATACTTGTTTAGCCCTACACATTCATAGATTTTACAGGCTGTCAGTGCCAGGAGAAACCGATCTCACTTGGATCCTGATGAGTCCCGTCTAAAATATCATTTAACGGGACAATAAATAAACATGCATATCTGCGAGTATTTTTTGCGATCATTCCCACTGTGCATAGCTTCGACAATGTCAATGGCAATGTTACAAAAACAGTAAAACATTAAAACATTATGTTGTGATTGTTACTGTATTGTTTTACCAAGAGAAGCTTTAAAAATCATCTACCACGAGTAAAGCTACGGTCACACTTGTCAAACATTTGCAAAAAAAAAGCGTAACCGTTAAATGCTAATGAAAAATCTTTCAATTCAGACAACAGTTTGTCTAGTAAAAGAGTGACCAATTTTGTTTAATTCTGTGACATTGTCCATTAGTTGTGTTCAGTATGATAAACAAGTGTCTGGATGAAAACTTTTTTCATTAGTGTTTGTTGGTTACGCTTTTTTGGGCAAATGTTTGACATGTATGTGACCGTACCTTAAGCCAGATAAAAGCGAGTATGTATTGCAAACTACTGCTCTTAAGAAGCCACAAGCTGTGAAGGCACATTAACATAAATTGCTTATTTTACATGTTCAGAGCAGAATAGTCAAATAAGCAGACAGACAGATAGACGGACAGACGGCCACCAGCTTTTTTATTACTGTATTTCGTGCATGTTGTTCTGCTTTATAAACACCATTCAGACGTTTGACAATATACAAAATACAAATCAATGTTTCTTCGTTTTTGTATTTTAAATACTTCCATAGAAAAAAATAATAAAATTTTTCAAATATTTCAATTTGTTGGAAATGGGAAAAAACGCAAACTTTTAGTTGCCTTTAAGTGTCAAACAACAACATAAACGTTAATTCCAAGATTTTGCACGATATATATTTTTATTATTTTCAATATTTCTTATCTCTATACATAAATAATTTTAACAGTATGATTTTTTTTTTGGATATTACGAATATTATTTTATAAAACTATTTTTGTTTATCATATTGTTACTCATTTTTTTTTGTAATTTTTTATGCAAATATTTGGCTATTATATTCAAACTCGTTGTATTGGGGCCCAGTTATTTCTCTTCAAGTTTTTAATGAATTCTTAATGAATTGAACAATTAAATTTTTGGAGTTTTTGACTGTATGTAGAGAAATCTGTTTTCGTATAAATTTAAGAAAGCAAATACAAACAATGAAATAACATCATCATCTGTAGTGAAAGAAAAAAAAGAGATGATCTCATAACAAGAAGAAAAAAAACCAAAATTGATCGATTGATTATAGATTTTGAGGGCGTAACGATTTTTTTAAAAGAAAACATTAAAACAAGTGATTTGTATTATAGAATTGCTTATGGTGAAAGATATTTAATTTCATTGTGTATGACTTAGAGAAATGGCTTTCAGATGTTTTGCTAATCTATTATTTGTTTTTATGGTGTTCAAACTTTGTTGACAAAGTTTTTTCTTTATTTGTTAAAATAATAAATATGTATATAACAAATAACAGAATTGTTGCAAAAAAATATCTTGGCTTAAGCTCATAAATCACATTTGTGTCCATGTGTAAAAATAAATTTAGCAGCTTTTTTAGCATGAAGTTTACTTTTAAATACAACTAATTAATAAATTTTTTTGTATAAAGATTCAAACAATATTTTTAAGAAATCGTACATCTTCCTTTAAATTAATCCATTTGAAAGGGTTCTTCGTTATTTGTACATATATGTATGTACATATATTTTAGAAATGTAAAATTTTCCCCTAACTATGCAAGCACTTGCTTACTGAAGGTTTTTCTTTAATTATTTAATTTAATTTTCTAAATTATGACTTTTAGTTTAAAAACTTGCATGAAAACCGAAAGCTTCAATAGCTCTTTTTTCTGTACTGAAAACATAAATGTATCACTATTTTAGCAAAGACTTAGCAAATCATTTAAACTTTTTTTTTTTTGTTTAACGTAGAACTGTTTTTAACAGAAATTTATACTATGGTTAATAATAGTATTACTCCGTTTTGTATAGAACCTTCAAGCTTTTTCTAAACTTATTTAAACAGCACTATTTAAGTAAAATTTAGCATCTCATTAGCAGAAATTTAGCATATTATAAAAAATTGTATTTTCTGTTTTACGTAGAACCTTCAAAATTTTTTTGCAAAATTGTGAATGCACCGATATTTTAGCAAGATTTTAGCAGCTCATTTGCAGAAGCTTAACATATCGTTAAAAATTTCATCTAATACATTTATATCAAACATTAAAGATTTTTTCAAATTTTATGTATAGACTACTTACAAGAACTTTTAAGACATAAGGCATTTTTCAAATGCCTCACTACAGCGAAATCTTCTAAAAGAAACGCTAAACAACAATGCTAGCAAGAAATTTGTTCCATTTATAGGAGTAACGAAGAAAATACTTCATGACGTAAAAATTTGTGACGCTTGCTTCTTCATACGCATGAGCACGTATACAAACGTCATGCATGTACATACGCACACACGTTGTGTCCACCCTTAAACACATAATAGCTTACCATCTACATCTTACAAATACACTCAAACGTACAACATGCAAAACAGCAAGCATACACGCATCAACACTACTTATTTTGAGTGTTTTTTACGAACAAAAAGTTTTCGCGACATCGCTTGTAAACACTTTTATAGACGTACATCAATGTAGCCATCATGCTTCGCTTATTAAACGACATCATTTATTATTGGTTTAGTAAAATACATGCTACGACAATACATTAAAAAACAAGACGTATTTAAATTTCAAGACTGTTTACGCAGCCCTCTAATAGAACTATTTTAGCTTTATTTTAGCAAGTAATTAGCAGCAGCTTATTATATGGTTAAAAAATTTCATTTAATACATATATGAAAAACCTTAAATGTTTTTTCTAAACTTCTGTATATAGAAATATTTTAGCAAGATTTTAGCACCTTATTAGCAGAAGCTTAGCATATAGTTAAAAAGATATTTATCTGTTTGTGTTAAACCTTCAAACTTTTTGCAAAATTATTTATATAATTTAGCATCTCGTTAGCAGAAGCTAAGCATATCGTGAAAAAATTATCGGTTTTATGTAGAACTTTCAAGCCTTTTTTGCAAATATATGCATGTAGGACTATTTTAGCAATATATTAGCATGTCATTAGCAGAAGTTGGCATATCGTTAAAAATTAGTTGTATCTGTTTTATGTATAACCCTCAAGAATTTTTCCAAATATATGGTCGTAGCACTATTTTAGCAAGATTCTTGAAGCTCATTAGCAGAACTTTAGCATATCGTTAAAAAAAATATTCAATATATATAAAACGTTTAAGCTGAGTTTCATAATTTGTATACGTAGCACTGTTTAAGCAAGATTTTAGCAGCTCAATATGTAGAAACTTCAAGTTTTTTTTTTCAAAATTTCTAAACATATGCAGCACTATTTTAGCAAGATTTTTAGCAGCCTACTAGAAATAGCCTTGCATATCCTTAGCAAAAAAATTTTATCGATTCTTGTTTGGTAAAGTTATATGTACAGGGTGGGCCAAAAGAAACCAAGGGGTGTAAAAGTTTAATAACTTTTTTGTTTATTAACTTTTTTTTATTTTTTCTTTCAGATTATATAATATACAAAATGGAAATTTTTTTACACTAAGTATGAAAAATGATGTCTCTTAAATGACCACCGTTTTCAGCTTCGCACTGATGGGCTCTTTTTAGAGCATTTTCCATAACATCTTTCAAAACTTGTGGCTGTAGCGTTCGAATTTCTGCAACAATGTTTGCCTTGAGTTCAAGGATTGTCTCTGGCTTGTTCACATACACTCGCTCCTGCAAAAAACCCAAAGAAAATAGTCGGGTGCTGTCAAATCTGGCGATCGCGCTGGCCAAATAATTTCCGAATTTCGAGAAATTATTCGCTCTCCAAATATTTGACTTAAAAGTGCCATTGTGTCTCGGGCAGTATGGGCAGTGGTTCCGTCCTACTGAAACCACATACCAGGTCTGTTTTCAAGAGCAGGACGTAAAAAATTTTCTATCATAAACCGATACCGCTCTCCATTTACGGTTACAGCACTTCCATCTTCATTCTCGAAGAAGTAGGGCCCAATGACATTTTCAGATATGATCCCACACCATACTGTACACCTGATGGGGTGCAATTGGCGTTGATGAATGGCTCTTGGATTTTGAGAACCCCAGAACCATCGCTTCAGAGGGCGAAATTCTGACGTTAAAATGTCGACGATATGCTCTTTGCGTTAAAATAATTGATCTCTGGTTTAAATAATAAAATTCTATTGTTCTGGTTCTCTGTTCAGTTGTGAACCTCTCCATTATAAATTCTCCAAGTGTTGTCTATATAATCTGAAAGAAAAAATAAAAAAAAATTAATAAACAAAAAAGTTATTAAACTTTTACACCCCTTGGTTTCTTTTGGCCCACCCTGTATAACCCTTCAATATCATTCCTAGTAAAGTTGAAGCTTCATGTTAGCACGCGGTTGTATTATGATGACATTGTTAATATGGACTTGGGTATTTTTATTTGTTTGTTACCAAATTACTCCACAAAAGCTAAAACGCTTTTCATAAAATTTTCTTGAGCAATAGCCTTACTGTGAAACTGCTTATACAGAGGCTTTTTTAAACCATAGAAAGTTAAACATTCCTCCTATTCGCTCCCTCACCCACTCAACACCGACGAAAGCCCTGCAAAGTCATTGCTGCGGCCGCATGTTGTTCAAAGAACATGAAAGTGCGCATTTCGAACGCTGCTTTTTAAAACTGTTTACTGACTTGTGTGTTGAGTTTCTCATAAAATTCCAATAAATTCCTTAACATGCCAATTTCTTTTAAGAACGTGTTCAAAAATTTTAATCACTTGCATGCATGTAACAACAGTTAATATTTTCTTTTGAATATATTATTGATTTAACAATAACGTCTTTTTTCTGTGTATTTACTATTTCTTTCTTTTCTTTATTATTTATTTTCCCCGAATCCCATATAAAACGTTTGTAAAAAATTTTTGTCAAATCACGTTTAGTTTTCATTTCTTTTTATTTATTAAAAAAAAAAGTTAAAATAAAATAAATAATAAGTGTTGAAACATAAAACTCTTAAATTATAATTGCAATTGCATATCACGCACTTTGTTTAAGTGCGATCATCATGAGTTGTACGTGTTTTATGTTACAAAAGAAAAAGAAGAATAATTCAAAATTAAAAACAAGTGTCTCCAAGTGTTTAGAACTGTTGGGCCCATTCAAAGTTGCATGAAAATTTCTCTCTTTTCTTTTGTAGATTTTTGTGTTCAGCCGGAGACCTTTGAGTTCAATGGTTTGCTTGTTCTAAACAAATCATCTACTTATGGCTCGTACTCTTCAAGCTAAAGTTCATAAAAAACAGAAGAAAATTTAAGTTGTTGTTTTTTGTTAAAAAAAAAGTTGGAGTAAATATTTCCACGGACAGTGTTGCTTACATTTTGAAAGCAATCAGTTTCAAATGCATTGAATGCACTTTTTTAAGCATCACTGGAGACTAAAACAATATATAAAAAAGCATAAATCTTACCTTTTGACAAGTTGAATATTATGAACGAAATTCCGGAATCTGGGGTCTTTAAAAAATCTCTCTCTTGCAGTAAAATACAAAAACAATGTGAGTTCGTTCGTATCTAACATGGGCAGGCAGTTTTTTAAAATTTTCGGCCTGGCCCAAGATGGCGACAAAAAAATTTATATCGCTTACTTATATTGAAAACAAAAGTAAATTTTAATTAGTCTAATTATTATTCTTCGAACTTTATTTGTCTATATATTTATTATTTGGTACTGCTAAAGTTCGTATCCCTCTGCAGCATTAGCAAAACGGAACAATTAGGTGTTTTCGAAGGTCGCCACACCTTCACCATCAGCGTTCTTTGTGTTTGGTCCACTGTGTGTAGTTTCAGTTGATGTAGATTTCTGCTTAATATACTCAAGTTTTCAGTGCAAATGGAATATGTGACTTGTTTTGAATTATCGTATTACAATTTGCTGAAAGCTATTTTTTGTAATGAAAGCTCAATTTTACCATCCCTAAATTTGTAACAGTTTCATAGATTTTTTTCAGTTTGTGTAAAATAAATAATTTTTTTTATGTAACATTTATTCGTTTAATACTTATTACGTGATGCTGCATATTAAATATAATATAAAAGAATAGAACTAAACATAAATATTTTCTTGTTAGCAATTGGTGTTGCTAATTTTCTACACACTTATGGCCTGTTTGTCAATGTCGTCAACGTTCGACTTGTCGCACACTTCCATTCAAAACAAAAACAAAGACCCAATTCATACGATGATTTAAAAATCTTGTTTTATTTTTGATTCTCTTTAAAGTTGCTTCCAAAAACATTTTACATTCATTCGATGATTTTTTCCATGTTTCTAGTTTTTATTTTTTTTCTTCCAAAAATTGTATCAGTGTTGCCAGTAGATTTTTGAAAAATCCGTTTTTTTCTTTCCCTAGATGTTAAAAAATTTGCCCCATGCGAAAATCTAAAAATTTTAGCAATTTAATTTAAAGAAAGATAAATTAAAAACATTTAAGGCCTCAACGATCAAACAGAATTGCGGCATAAACACATTTTCCATACAAATTGACACAAAAAGTAGCGCCAGAAAGCAGTCGAGAGATAGAATCTATTTTATTTTGACAGCGTTTTTTCTTGTCCTCTCACATATAAATAAATATTCCACCAATGCTACCAAAGACAGGCACTGTGACACCAAAATAATTAGATAAAAAAAGTCTATGTAATTTCGAGCAAACACAAATTTTGAAACGGTTGATGAGAAAAAAATTTATTTTTAATATAGTTATTTTTACATTTATGCACAAAAAATGCAATATGAGAATAAAAAATACCTACATTTTGTCCAAAATAAAATATTTTTCCGATATTCCATATACTCATATATTAGTGACAAAAATACCTACAGGTGGCACTGTTTTGTATTAAACAAAAAAGCAATTTGAGTCCGATCACAGAGGAGATGTGTAAACATCTAGTAATGAATTTTTTTTTTAAGTTGGAAGTACTTATGCTTTTAGTATCTTTTTTTAAATTAATTAATTAAAAGTATCAAAACTTTCAATATTGTAAATACATATGAATTTGTTGGGTTTTGTTTGTTTTATTAAACTTATTTGGTTAGTAAATGGGCACACTGCAGTTTAATGTATATGTACTGCATTCAAAATTGCAGTAAGCAGTAAATTTACTGATTACTAAAAAAATTCAGTAAATTTTTACTGCTAATGAAATTTAATTTGCATTACTAGTAAAATCGTAGGGCCGTAATCATAATAAAATTGTAGCAAGTGGCAAAGTTTTTTCATTCAAATTTTGAAACTTTTGTATGAAAAACATTTAGCCACTTGGTAGAATTTCATTATGAATACGGGCATTACTGATTACTGAAAATTCAATGCACCTCATCATATAACAAATCATTTAGGCAATTTATAAAAATTGTAGAAACAAAATTTTAGTAATCAGTAAAAATTTATTTGTTAAACATTTTTTATTGTTTTTACTGAAACTTTAGTGGTACTGCAGTGCTCATCTATGGTAAATGCCTTTACTTTTACTTTTTAATTTTTAATTCCTGTTGTTCATCGTTTAGTTGTTGCTATTCCTGTTGTTGTGTACGCACTGCAATTAAAATAAATTCAGTAAAGTGCGACTTTGGATCGCGCACATTCGGTTTTGATTTTTTATTTTTTTTATTTAGCTTTCTTCCTTTTTTAAGTTTTTTCAGTTTAACCGATTTTTTTCAGTTTTATCGCTTTTTTCTCGTTTTGGCGTTTTTTTCTCTTTTCGCGTTTTTTTAGTTTTCGCAATTTTTTTTTCATTTTGGCGATTTTTTCATTTTGGCGATTTTTTCATTTTGGCGATTTTTTCTGTTTTTGGGTTTTTTTTATTTAGGCGATTTTTTCATTTTGGCGATTTTTTCATATTGGTGATTTTTTTGTTGAAGGATTTTTTTCATTTTGGCGATTTTTCCGGTTTTTCGCGATTTATTTTAGTCCTAGAGATTTTATTTTTAATTTGGTGCTTTTTTTTCGATTTGGCGATTTTTTTTTTGTTTTTGGCGATTTTTTTATATTTGGCGATTTTATATTTTTTGATTTTTTAGTTTTACCGTTTATGAAAATTTCAAGAGTAAAAAAGAGAAAATTTCAAAGTAAAAATTGCATTAACTAATGGAACGCCCTTTAATTTAAACTTTTTAAATTTAGTGTTAATTGTTGTAGTCTGTATAAAAATACACTAACTTTTAAAATTTCAAGTGTATATATGTACATACAATTGTATGTATATTACATGGGATTTTAACATTATTCGTTGCTCGTTTTGGAACACCCTTTAGTTTTTAACTCTCATGTATTTGTTGTTGTAGTGGCTAAATGTCTACATATTGTGTCCAAATTTCAAGTCCGTAGCTCTTACGGTTCATTTTCACCTTTGGTGTACGGAAATATACAGAAAAATAACCGGCGGCGGCGCACCGTCGGCTTCGAGCCGGTCGACTTGTTTCTCTGCTTGGTATTGCTTCTTTCAAACACTAATACACTCATACATAGCTCACACCGATTTGACAATGCAAAGCAAAAGCAAAAAGCAAAGAAATCTCAGCAAAGAAATCTCAGCAAAAAATCAAAGCCAAAAAATTTTTACCCCCTAGCGTATAGATGTTTTCACATCAAAAAGCTGTCGCATTAAATTAAAAAATAAAATAAAGGCAGAATTAGTTTGTACGTGATGTTCTGTTCTGAATCAGCTGTTTTGTTTCTGTTGAGTTGAAAATCTGTATGTGTGGTTAGTTTTTACTTTTTCGTTCTGTTCTGTTGCGGACAAATCTGTAGAAAATAGAATTCAACATTAAGTGACAACCAAAAGTGTGTATGTATTAGTGTGTTGTGATATTTTCTGTACAAGTGTAATCAATTCTATAGGTTGCCAGCTGATTTTTTTCACAGACAAAGTAATTGCAAAATATTTTATACAGAAAGGAACGGCACAGAACAGCAACAGAAAGTAAAGACTAATGAGGCCTTAAAGCAACATAAAAAAATTCAAAAAATATGTATAAAGAAAATTTGAAAGAAAAACTCATAGAACGGAAAATTTATTTTTTTCTACTTCTTTTGCTTTTCTATACCCTTCGCCTACGAACATTAAAAATCGTGTTTCAAAAAATTATTGAAAAAACAACGTGTGAATTACGTGAAATTTTAAAATTTTGTTTTTGTTTCAAATGTAAGCGTACGACAAACCAGCCATTAAAGCTTCCATATTGTTTTCTGAATGGCATTTATTCCATTTAAAAGTTTTTGAGCTTGTTATTAATACTTCATTAATGCTTATACACATACATATCGTTATCTTAATATAGAAAAGCTCAACTCATTATATTTTTAAAATCGAGATTTTTGCATTATTTTATACTCAGACGTTATTCTATCAAAATATACAAAAAAAATCGATTTCAAAAAAATAATTAAGGCCTTTCTATATTTAAGTAACGATATACTTACTGATGGTCTCAAGTAGAAAGGCTCGTTATTTATACGAAATTGAGTTTTTCAGTACGTGCAATACATTTCACACAAATACACCTCGTTTACCTTCTATTGTATAAAGTTACAATTATTTCAGTTAGAGCCTTTCTACTAGTGACCAACGATATAAACATTGCGATCAGTTCCTCTCCTTATTTATGCATTTTTACAATATCAAATGACTAAGTAAGTTTTCTAAAATATGCACATAAAAAATTTTTTTTAAATCTTTAATTTATTTGCAAAAAAATAATGAAGACTTTCAGCTATTAATCACTGAACATTTGGCTTATGAAAAAAACTTGATACCAAACAAATGATAATGTATTGCGTGTTTGTTTTGGCCAAGTGTTAAATGACATATGAATCAATATGAATAGTTCCTGAAAGGTTCATTAATTATAGAAACATTGCAATAAGAAATGTGCATCATATATAAAGTATCTATTCCAATATTGTTCCCCAATATAATCTAATACATTTATGACAAACAAATTTAGCTGAAAATTAATGTATAACAAAAAAAAACAAAAAAAAAAAAGTATTTACTTAAGCTTGAACTGCCGTAAATCATTTTTCTTAAAGATGTTTAACAAATATAAATAAAACATATTTGTGTCTAAAACACTGTACAACTAAATCATGCGGTTTTTTTTACAAAATAATTACATTCTCAGGGGCTCTGGAGACCATCAAGCAAAGCCGTCAATCAGTGTGCATATGTGTGTGTCACATGCTGGTGGCTTAAACGGAGACGTACAAACAAACATGTCAATCAAACTTTATTATTTGACTTGGCAACTTTCTTATCAAAGCATGTTCCTTTGCTCACTCTCTATCATTAAAAAGCCTCACAAGTAAACTGATATTTTTTTGTTTGTCAATCAGAAATGAAGACGATCAAATAATCAGCCATCAAAAAAAATTAAATTTTTTGATTTTCAATGAAATTTTTTTTTTAACCCTTGACTAAAAAAAGGGGTGTTATAAGTTTGTAGTGTGTGTCTGTGTATCTGTGTATCTGTGTGTCTGTCCGTGTCCACATACAGACCAAACCGCTGAACCTATTTTGATTTTTTTTTTTTGTTTGAAAGGTGACTTGATCGAGAGGGTTCTTAGCCATGTTTTAAGAAAATCGGTCCAGCCGTTTAGAATATATCGCATCTTCTCTATATATATTCGGGGGTTTTTTAAATTTTTAATTTTTGTTATTTTAAGATAACCCTGTCGGAATTTGAGCTAACTTAAAAGTAACTAATGGTTAATCAGAGACGAGTTACAACTGACTCAAAAGCTAGCTAATTTTACATGTTAAACTCTATTCAGTTTTTGAACGTAATGTCCTCAGAACGAGTCAGTACTCACTCACGCTGCATAAGTTTCAAATAACAACAAGTTAGCTTATTTCGACTGAGTTTTTGGCTGATAAGCTGCAAGTGAACAATTAGTTAGTTGCGAACTGACTAACTAATGGTTGGCTCATATGACATATGACATAGTTTGTGGCACATCAAAAAAAAAAAAAAAAAAAAAAAAATGTCTTTCTTTAGCTAACCATTATTTTTAACTTACTAATGATTAACATTTTTAGTCAACATAAATTTGAAAGAATTTTACATTTCTTAGAGACGAGAATTGGTATCGAACCGTGATCACTTTGTTCGTCAGCCATTATACTTAACACTTTGCTATTGCGCCATATAAAATAAAGATGGCACAGAGTTAAAATAAAAATAAATTTTACTTTGACATATTCTCGATAAACTTTGACTCATCTCTGCATCAGCTTTGAGTTAGCTTAAAGTTAGTTCAAAACTTATCGAGGAGATGTTAGTTGTAAAAACACAACTCACTAATCTCAGCATCAGTTTTGAGTTAGCTTAAAGTTAGTTCAATATTTATCGGGAAGAAGATAGTTTAACAAAAAACAACTGACTCACATCTGTATCATTTATGAGTTAGTTCAGAAGCTAGTTGTAAATGAGTTAGCAATAAGTCAGCTATATATTGAGCTAGCTAATAAAAATCCGACAGGGAAGTAACACTCAGGCAATGAATACCTAATACTATTACTAGATTTTACCTTCTCTAGGAAAGGGATAGGAAGGAAGATGCTGTGATGTTACATTAGGATTAGCATCTGCTGAAGTCGGTATAGTTCAGTGATCAGTGACTATGCCTTCATCACTTGAACTTTCCGACAACAACTGAGACAAAGGGACAGTAAAGCACATCAGAAAAGTAGATGGTGCTGTTATTTATTAATGACTGTCGGAGACCGGCATAGAAACCCAGGACCTTTGGTTTTGTATTCAACGTGCTAACTTTTTCAGCCAACGCTGGTGGCTAAGCATGTCTATATGCATTTCACTGGTGCTTTGTCAATTCGTCAGCAGGCATCAACCAAACATTTTCACTTAAAATATAATTATGACAATAAGTCAAAAAATAAATTTCTTAAACCTTTTTTTTATTTTATTTTCACCAATAATTTCTGACAATGCGTACGTGTAGCCGCAAAAGCACAACTGCACTTACAAAATTGTGTAATTGATAAGTTTGTTTGATCGTATCCAGGGAACTTAACGACTTATGCCGCAATGTGGTGCAACAACTTTCAGTATAGTCTACTCTTGTGAAGTCAAATATTTCACAATTCGCACACAGTTATGGGATTGATAAGTTTATTTGATCGTCTCCAGGGCACTTTAAGACTTATGTCGCAATATCACAATCTTCACTTTTGCTGTCAAGCCCTCCTCTAGAGTGTGTTCTTTTGAAGTCGAAAAATTTTACAATTCGTTAGTTTTTATAGTCGAACATCTACCGTAAGTTATTAAAAATCTTTACAAATAAACCCGAGTCAAAAAACAGTGCTCTTCAGTTGCTAAAATATTTCCACAGTTCACAAACTGAATGATGATAACTTTAAAAATACACCTCCGAATAAATAATAATAACAATAACTTTTCTTGCTCCAACCCCATAAGCTGTCACTGCCTTATTATGATTTCTTGGTAGCTTTGGGAGGTTTATTTTTATTAGTTTATTTCTTTTCTTTTCCAATAATAAACTGAAAACTATTTCAAATGTTTGTTCTTACCTACAAACAAGCACACACTAATAATAACCGTTGAAGCTCATCAATTTAATTCGATTCCGCGTGAATTGTGTTATGAGGCGGTTAAATTTAAAAAGCGGTCTTTCATTACAACAAACAAATGAGGGAATGAATAAAGAAAGATAGAACAAATAACATGTAGAATTTCTTTGGTTTTCCAAAAAATTAGAAAAGATATGTAAAGGGTTTTTCACTAAGTGCCTCCCGTCTGAGATATAATCGGATTTTTTTTATTCGTTTGAAAGGCTATTGATTAGACTTGGATCGAACTCGTTCACTAGTTCATTTTTGCCACAAACCAATGATCAAACCCATTTAAATTACATGGGTTTGATCATTGGTTTGTGGCAAAAATTAACTAGTGAACGAGTTCGACCCAAGTCAACTATTGATGCTATTAGGGAGATCTCAATTAAACATTTCCGTCCTGTTTAAACATGTCGCTATTAGAGTTGTGTCCAATAGATCTTTTTGAACTAGTTCGTTCTGTTGGAAACAAGTACGCTCGACAACATCAATGTAAATAGACTTGGATCGAACTCATTCACTAGTTCACTTTTGCCACAAACCAATGATCAAACACATTTAAATTATATAATTATATTTAGTGAACGTGTTCGACCCAAGTCTAATGTAAATTAAATGGGTTTGAAATAGACTTGTATCGAACTCTTTCAGTAGCTCGTTTTTGACACAAACCAACGATAAAACCCTTGTAATTTAAATGGAGAGTTCGATACAAGTCTAGTTTGAAACAACTTTTGACACGAATGATCCCAAACAAGTTCAAAACGAGCTGTTGGACATAACTCTAGTCGCTATCAACCAATTCTGGCGAAAAAAATTTGGCAATCATCGACCTATAGCACTTGTGACCGTAAAATGGGCGAAGCGAGTGGAACGTTGTGATAAAACAGTTATCATTTGCACGCGACATCCGACAAGACTAATTTGTTAGAATAGTTTAAATAAGTAACAGCCACTTCGTTAGATGTAGCTTCAACAATATCCAGCCATAACCGCCAAAAAAATTTTAACCGAGAAATTTTTTGGACATGGTTTTCTTTACGAAAGTCGATTATTTGCGATCGCAAATAATCAATTTTGGTAAAAAATAAAATTAATCCCAAAAAATATCTCGCTTAAGATCTTTTGGCGATTATGGCACGATATGGCCGCTATAAACTGTCAAAGTTCAGAAGTACCTATTGGACGACCCTTTATGTTTATACACACATATGAACAAGCTATTATACATATTTAAACATATATTTAAAGCACGCACCTTTCACGCTGATCATGCATATCGAAATCTTATAAATAACAAACATCAAAAAACATGAAACGTAACAAAACGAAATGAAGTGTAAGAATTATACATAGAAGTAGAAAAAAAATCACCAAGCCAAGAAGTTAGTTCTTTTAGATCAGAACGCAATATTTTATTTATGAAGCTAATCGTTCAGTGAACTTTTCTATTGTCAATTGACTCTGTTCGACTCTCCCCACAAATGATAGATAGTTTCTTTTGTGCGTGCCGGGGTGCGTGTGTCTATTTTTTTTTTTTCAAGAAATCTAATTTGTCATTCGGCGACATTTTTTTGTGGAATGATGGAATGAATATTGTATCCCTCTTTGTCAAATTTGTTCACTTAAAAAAGCTTTGTCAGTGCCTATTTATTATATATGTACCAAGAACTACATATATTTATGTACGAGTATATATGTACATATGTATGTATGTATTAATTCTTGTTTGTTGTTGGAAGCTTTGTCAAATATTTTTGTGATAAATTTCTGTGATAAATTACTTTGAAAATGTTTGCTTTTCTTATGGTTAATCAACTAATCTCTTCTCTAATTAAATTTATTCTTTTTGAAGTAATATCAAATAACAAAACTCAATTATAAGAGATTTAAAGAAATAAAAATTGATTAGTTCTAGGGAATGTAATCACGCGCACCCACCCAGAAGTGACCATTAACTGCTTTAAATTTTAATTAGCTCTCAGCAGCAGAATTTATATCAATTTGAAATATTTTTTTTTTATTTTTAAAATAACCACTGCCAAACATATATACATAAGTACATATGTACATAAGTATAACTTAATTTGGTGATAAAATATTAAGCCTTATATTCTTAAAACTTTAAATGAGTTTGAGTTATATTGTATTTAAAATTTTTCATACAAACTTTTCTTAAAAAGATTTCAAATATGTTTATTTTTTTAATAAAAGTATATTTGTTTATTCGAATGAAATTTATTCGCTTAGGAGTAGAGTTTTATTCGATTATGGGTGTGTTAAATTTCCATTTGCATCGCAGTGATGCATTTACGACCAGACTCTATTTTTGCAAATCAGAAAAATACCCTAAACATTTCGGTGCAGTATTCCCACACAGAACAAATAGTTTCCTATTAACAGATTTAATTGAAAAAAAAAAAAAATATAAAAATAATCAATAAAAAATTTTATTATGTCAACCAAAAAAAAAAATTATTAAAGAAAAGTTTAGTTCGCTCAATTAAATTTTTAATTGCTTATTTGCATTTTTTTTAACTAAAGGCTTTAATAGGAACAATTATATTTCTGTTAATTATAAAAAATATTTATGAGGGAGTAAAACGTCTCAAGTGTAGTATGAACTTTAGTAACGTTTGAAACTGCCAATAAGGCAATAATTAGATAAATAAAAGTTTAGAATTCTTAAAATGGTTCAACTCATACGTTTTTCTTTATGAAATTTTACAAGAGTTATTCGCGCTCATTTTAAGCAAATATTTGTGTGCGCCCTTTTTCCAAAATTTATCATCGCGTCACTTTGAGAGCTCCAACTGTGTGCAAAGTTTCGTAAAAATGGGTCAAATGGAATTACGTGAAATATAATATTAAGCTTTAATGGGCATGGCCCGCCCACCTTTTTAAGCACGAAATTGTGTCACTCTAAGAACCAAAACTCTTTCTCAAGTTGCGTGGGAAGCGGATAAGTGGAAACACCTTTCATGGCAGTAGCCCCGCCCACTTTTTTGAACACAAGTTTCCAAGTTTCGCAAAAATCTATAAAGTAGAAGCGCGTAAAATATAATATAAAATGTAAATGGGCGTAGCTCCGCGCACTCTTTTAAAATTGTGTCTTTTTAAGAGTTCAAGGTGTTTGCAAAGTTGCGTAGAAATCGCTTAAAGTAATATCACTTAAATTATAATATTAAAATTTAAAATTGTGTTTATTTTTTTTTTTAGCTCAGGGTGCTCATGCATGTGCAATATATTTTTAAGTTTTATTGGGCGTGGCTTCGCCCATTTGCTCAACTTCGAAATTGTATTATTACAAGAGCCCAATGTGTTAGGTAAGTTTCATAAGCATGTCCTCGCCAACTTGTTTACAATGGGACCAAACGGACCCTTAAAAAAATTTTACAATCAGTCTAAAATTAATCCAATTATGAAGTAACAATGCCAAAAGAAGAACAAAAAAGGGACAAATTGAATCTCCTCCTTTTTTGAAGTCGGTTAAAAATAAAGTATTTCCAGTAAGAGGTTTCAGTTTGATATGAAAAACTGCCTATGCTCGCAGGACCATATTTTTTCATGGAATTTTCGTTCACAAATTCGTACATTTCTGGCTGTGAATCCTCGATAAATAACTTTATGAGCTCCATCTTTGAGGTTTTGAATTGATTCTGGACCATTGTCATATAACGTATCTCTCACGTAGTCCCAAAGAAAAACTCTAAAAATAACAAAATCTCGGTGGGCGGGTCAAGAAACCTTTTACACGAAATATCAGTGGTATCATTACTTGTATGGCACGTAGCGCTGTCTTATTGAAAATAAACATTGTCTACATCTTTATCTTCAAATTTCCGCTACAAAACCATTAATTACCCTTTTATAGTGCACGCCATTCAGAATAACAGTTTCTCAAGAATCAATTTCAAAAACGTAGGACCTAATGACCTCGCCTAATTGAAAACTTCACTAAACAGTCACACGTTATGAATGGAGATACTTTTCAATAATAGTTCTTGAATTTTCCAAGCCCCGAATGCGACAATTCTGGTGAAAATGGGTCTCAACACTCAAGATGATTTGTTGATAAAATTTCGGAACATTTCAAGGACACATTCAGCACAAACGCGACACTACTGATTGTCGCAAGGCGTGAGCTCTTATGCAAAATACCGTGATCGACGAAAAATGAACTAACCCGGTTTTCCTTCAACAGTATGGGCTACCACAGTAATATTCTCATTTGTTCTTCACATTAGTAACTTGTCCCAACTGCTAAAATTTTCCACCAGTTTTACAATTGGTGGCCTAGAAGGTGCTTCACGACGACCCTAAAATACTTCAGTTTTGCAATTTTTGTTGTTGAAGTGCATATCGTAGTTTTTGTTTGTCATCTATTTGTCATAGTTAGACGTTGAGTCATGATAACTGTTAAAATGGCGGGTAATTCAAAATAAAATCACATATTGGAACACTAGTACTTGCTTGTGACTACAGGCTATTTTTTTTTTTAAATATATTTTGAAGTTGAGTTTTGAAATATTTTGAATTGTATGACAGAAGTCTCACTTGGTCGATATTAGAAAGTAAGTATAAGTACTTAAAATTTTATCGTACAAAAGAGTGTTTAAGACTAGCAAAAAGAACTCTAAGCTAAGAAAGCTTTAATTTAATAATATATTCATACGACCGTGCGAAAGTTTGGAACTATTGCAATGCCTTGCTGAAGCCCTGATAGGAAAAATATGTATAGAAATATAATAATAAATAAAACAAAATTGTTGTGGCGTATTATATACATGCATAATTTTTTTTACTTTATTTATTTATTTTTGGTAATAAACGTGTTAATATTTTATTATGTCTTTGACTGGTATTTAGTATTTTTTTTTTCTTTGTGCATTTGGTGTCTTAAAATTCCATTCTACTTGCAGCTTTTTTCCCCTTTATTTTTATTGTTGGTGTAGCCAACATAAATTTTACAACAATATACATTTAACCATATGTTGTTGCTGCCGCTGTGGCTGCTGTTATTGCAAGTGTATATAAATATATATGTATAGTTCGCTGCAGCTGTTGCATCTTTGTATTACATCATTCGGGGGTTTTTGTTGTTAAGACGTTGTTGACTGGTGCGAGTATGATTATTTTATTTAACTTACAGTAAACAGTTTGGCTGTGGCTACCAAAGAAATGACTTGGTACAGTGGCACTTGGATTATGCCAGCATTATATTAATTTTATTGTATAATAACTAAGATATCAAGATTTCACTGTGGCTTTATTTATTTGGAAAATATGTATCTTCTTGCCCAACTTCTTTGGCATAAAAGTTGTTTAGACTTTTTTCGGCTTTAAATATTTTTAAACATTTACATTGTACGCATTCATGTAAGATGCTCATGATGATGATGATAATGATGATAATAATAATAATGGTGGTGGTGATGAAGAGCAAGAAAAGCTAAAACACTTGGGCAGCAATTTCATTAAAAAAGAATGTGGCCAATATGATTTGTTGACAATACCAAATACGCAAACTTTTCAAGCCAACAATGCGGCTAAACAACATGTTGCAGTTTCGTCAGTTTATTTTTCTTATTTTATTTTTGGTCAGAAAATGTTTATTGTCTAGAATTATGCAGGTTACTTTGAACGTGATAGTTGCTGGTTGTTTTTATTTAATTTTTTTTAAGAATACATATTTCTTTTTTAGATTTTAAGGAAAGACAAGCCAAAAACTACTGGTATTTTAAAGCAATAAAAAGAATTCTAGAGTTGTTCAAGTTTTATTATAACGTTTTAAGAGTTTAAAAAATTAAATTAAAATAATAATAAAAATAATAATAATAATGCTTATTAAGGAAGCTAAAAGCTTTTTAAATCTATAAGGTTTATTTAATAAAATTTAATAATGTGCTTTTTGGTACAACCCGAATTTTAAAACTAGTATCATTATTATGATCGGTGTAGTCTTTCACAATAAAATTGTTTTCATGTAATGCAAATGAAAAGTTTAGTTTATTAAAAAAAATATTACTTGCCAGTATCAGAGTTTCCCCAACACGCATGAGACATTTATAGACATTTACACGTTCAGCAATAGTCTTTAATATCATCTCTTTGCGCGATATATCAATAGTTAGACAGTGTAGAGCGAGATTAATCTTCTTTACTAAATAATCTGATTTCTCACAAAATAAAAATACCGTTGGAATTGCTAGATGAACTCCAATGTCAGGTGGACGGTTTTTGGATGGGTTTGAGGCGACTGAGTGGTTGGGTGCCACTTAAAATAAAAATTAATATCCGTAGAAACAAGCTTCAGAGCGGCTATGCTAACCCGAAAACATGACTCTAATACTAGCATAAAATTTTCTCTTGCTTGTCAAGCCGTAAAATTGTACGTTGTTAATGCCACTTAGTAGCCTAAAAGCTTTTTAGAGGCCAAATATATAATACCAATTAGACAATCATGATAAGGAGAAATAAAGCGCTGTGGTCTCTGTTTAAATCGATTATAACTTCGATATAAAATTCGAAAAAATAGAACCACAGACAATTATAAATATTTTGATAAACACACAGAAAAAAATAACAATGTAAAATCAATATGCAAAAATTTTGATTGGAAATCATTTTTTAAGTTTATATAATGTAATTTAATTGTGTTGGTGTTTATTTGCTTTGCTCAAAGCTACAATGCTCTATTTTGCTCTGGGGCCTAATTCCTGCACTCGTGATCGTAATTGCATTCGAAGAAATTAATTTCAATGGCTAGAAATTTTCGGATGATGTCACTCGTTACCAAGCGAATAGAGTTTTTGTTTCAGTGTTGGAAAAAGGCAAATATATTTCTATATAAATTCATTTCACAACACTGAATAAATTGTAAGCAAAAGCATATGTTTGTATATATGTATGTGTGCAAAAACATATGTATGTACGTACATACACACGTATATGCAGAAAAAAGAAACGAATATACATAAATGTTATTTTCATTTTAATAATTTTAATAATAAATTAGTGTAAAGTTAGAGAATAGAGCACTAGCTACATTTTCGATTCTTTTATTGGTTGACCAGAAGCAGTTAATTTGTTATTTAGATGCTCCCAGAGTTGGTTGATTTTTTTATATTTTATTTTATTATTTGCCAGTTCAGTGTGTTGTGTTATATTTGAAGTCAACTAGAAATTTTTTAATTTGTATTTATATATGTACGTACATTTGTGAATTCATTCATTTATGTATAAATAAATAAGTCAAATATTGAACATACGTTTTCCTTTTCCTCGCTTTTTCTATGTTAAACATGATTTCAAATGCCTTTTTGCTTGCGAGTAAAAACACGAACGGTTGCATTCGAATGTATGCACGTTATCTAATGCTGTCATCAGAAATTTCGATATGTGTTATTCGAAACCGAATGCGAAAATTGCAAAAGTTAAAAAACTCGAACATTCGAGTAATAACTCGCTCGCAATCGAATGAGAGAATTAGGCCCCTGATCTTGTTTTGTTGTTGTTTCTTTTGGTGTTAATGTTGAGTAAAGGTGGACTCATTAATGTGTTGCGAACAAAAAATTTACTCCGGACAAAAATTTTGTTTAGACAAGATGGCTGAATAGTCAGAATATTCCGAAAATTCTGGGTGTTTCTACAGACAAACCGAAGTAGGTTTGCAGTATTCCACGTGAAATTAAAACGTGCTGAATTACCATTGAATTGTTGTTGGAAATATGCATTTATAACAACAATGCTATAACAATTACGAACAATTTAATTTCACAGAAATTAAACAGAACAGAACAGGGGCCTAATTCTCGCATTTGATTGCGAGCGAGTTATTACTTGAATGTTCGAGTTTTTTAACTTTTGGGATTTTCGCATTCTGTTTCGAATAACACACATCGAAATTTCTAATGACAGCATTCGATAACGTGCATACATTCGAATGCAACCGTTCGTGTTTTTACTCGCAAGCAAAAAGGCATTCGAAATCATGTTTAACATAGAAAAAGCGGAGAAAAGGAAAATGTATATTCAATATGTGACTTATTTATTTATAAATGAATGAATGCACAAATGTACAGATAATAAACATACAAGTTAAAAAATTTCTAGTTGACTTCAAATATTACAAAACACACTGACTTGGCAAATAATAAAATAAAATATAATAAAAATCAACCAACTCTGGGAGCATCTAAATAACAAATTAACTGCTTCTGGTCAACCAATAAAAGAATCGAAAATGTAGCTAGTGCTTGTTATATTCTCTATCTTTACACTAATTTATTATTATTAAGTTATTAATTAAATCAAAATGAAAATAACGTTTATGTATATTCGTTTCTTTTTTCTGCATATACGTGTGTACGTACGTACATACATATGTTTGTGCACACATACATATATACAAACACATGCTTTTGCTTACAGTTTATTCAGTGTTGTGAAATGAATTTATATATAAATATATTTGTCTATTTCCAACACTGAAACAAAAACTCGATTCGCTTGGTAACGAGTGACATCATCCGAAAATTGCTAGCCATCGAAATTAATTTCTATTCGAATGCAATTCCGATCACGAGTGCAGGAATTAGGCCCCAGAACATGAACTAAAATTGAACTCATGGCAGTACTTATTTATTGTGTATCTAAAGAATATTTAAGGTTGTTGTGTCTGTAGCTAAAAGTTCACTAACCAGCACACTATGAGTTCGAGTTTAAATCTGAACTGGGGAAGCCAACTACAATACAACGCACACACATGTCCCTGATCCCTTAAGTTAAATAAAAAAAACAAAATGACTAAGAACATTAACAAAATGAAATCCATATTGTTTTAACTTAAAATAACTTTAATTCAACATGATTCTTGATATTATGTTAATATCAAATTGAAAAAGTGATTTTTCATTTTGATTTAAGGGTACGCAAAAAAAAAATTAACTCACACACTATTAGTTATAGTATTGATAATCTCAGCTGCAATTAGTTGTATTTCTGATGAAACATCAATGAATTTAAGAAATGATTGTCAAAGATTGGAAGTGTTCCAAATAACTGAATGGTATGCGCTTAAAAGGTTGTCTAGAACAATTTTTTTATGGAAACCATTGGAATATTAGAATACTAAATGCAGTACCTGTAGTCATTGGTATACAATGAAAGTGGTAAACTTTTGGAAGTAGTTCCGATTTTATGTTGCTGGGTATAGGAATATTAAAGCAATTTAAAATAAAGTTATTTCAAAAGGAAAAAATTTCTTTGAAAATTGCTCTTAATCATGTTGATAAAACATGATACACATATAAAGCAAAATCATTACTGAAATCTGTTAAACTAACCTTGTTTTTGGACAATTTTATTATGAAATTTTTCTATGTGTAGTTACTTTTATATAACAAAATAAAATTGTAATTTTTCAGCTTTGAACCGACTTTTTGAATTTGCTGATTTTAAATAACAATCTGTTTAGATTATATTCTAACACATTAGTTCTTGAAACCTCTAGCTTTTATGGCGGGGGGGGGGGGGCGTCTTTGGAAACCCAATCGCACGCACAGATACATGGACAGCCTAACAGATGGACATCATTAATTCGACTACTTTAGGACCCAAAATATATACATGTTTAAAATCTTAGATCACTAATTTTTATACCGTTTGCTGAAGTAGTTAGCGCATTGACTACAAAACCGAAGGTGCTGGGTTCGAGCCCAGTCGCCGACAGTAATTAAAATAACAACACCACGCATTTTTGTGATGTGCATTAGTGCCGATTTGTAGAAAGTCCAAGTGATGAAGGCATAGACACAGGTCAGTGAACTACTCCGGCTTCAGCGGATACTAGTCCTAATGTAACATCAAAGCGCCCTCTTTCGTCAATATTGTGTAGCAGAATCATCGGCAATGCTTAGAAACTAAATACGCCTCATTGACAACAGAGGCGCTGCCACACTGCATTTTTAGAAACGTACGAAAAAGCAGAGTTGTTGTCTTCTCTACCACTATCCCTTTTCTAAAGAAGATAACACCTAGTAATAGTAGTAGACAGACATTCATGGCCTAAGTCTTACTTCTTGTTTGTAAGAAAAGTATAAAACAGGAATGGAATACTTACATATCGTTAGCTGAAATGAAAAATCACGTAACTACACTTTTTTTGAGAAGCAACTAAAAAAACATTCAAATGACTGAAGTAAAAATTGTTTATGAGGGCAATTATGATTAAAATTCCGCGGGAAATTTTTCCCTGGGAACAATTCCAATTAATAGCAAGTAAAAGGGAAAACAAAAAATTCTAATTGGAAAAGGAAGATATTTCTCGCGGAATTTTATTCATAATTGCCCTGAATATAAATTTTTTATTTATTTCGGCGGATTGCCTTGAATATTTTAAGGGACAATTTATTAAAAATGCGATTTTGAAATTTTTTTTTTGTTAGTTACGTGATTTTGCATTACAGCGTATAATATTACCTTACAATGGGAAGGACATAAAAGGAAATTTTTTGAAATTTTTTTTTTGTTAGTTACGTGATTTTGCATTACAGCGTATAATATTACCTTACAATGGGAAGGACATAAAAGGAAATTTTAAATTCATGACATAAAATTCTTTTACGAGAGTTATATTCATTGTGTGTCGTTAAATTCTGTAATGAGCGAGTACAAAAGATTTCTTGATTTAAATTTTTGTTCTAATTCTTTGTTCGTATCTGTTGAATGCGAATATCTTTCCATTTTGTGTGCAGACAAATCAAAAGATCTCTGCCCTCAATTTGCACATGCTTAGAAGCGCTGCATAACTTCGCTTCTAGAACGCATGATTTTTTTAACTTCTAGTGAGCTAATACTTATTTTTGTTAAGCTATGTACAGACGATTGTCAGATCTTACAATATTGTTAGATCTGTTGTTATGCGTTGCCAGACTTAAATCATTTGTTAGAAATTGTTAAATACTTATCGTTTGTGTTTGTGTTAAATGTTAAAAGTTAAAGTATAAATTATTATGGACCATAAAGAAGCAATTGCAGTGATTTTATCTGCATATATTTTATTATAAATTTTTTCTTTAAAATCAAGCGTGTGCAGTGTTGCCCATAGAAAGAATTCTCTTACAATGACGCCATTGTCAGATGCATAAACTTTGCACATCTGACAATATTAAAATGTCTGACAAATATCTGGCAATAATTTTACAATGTGTTCACATGATTGTAAGATGTCTGACAATTTTTGTCAGCTGCTAATCTTGCAATGGACTGACAATACTTTTTTTTGGCAACGACGTCTAACAAAATTGTCAGTTCACACGGTTGTAAGAAATTTTGAGCACATTTTACTGGCGATTTTGTAAGATCTGACAACCGTCTCTACATAGCTTTAGGTTATAACTTCCAATATCGAATACGTGTAGTAGCATTGACTTTCCTCTTGCAGAAACCCACCAACTAGCGTGTATTAATCATCACAAATTAAGTCTTAGAAACTTAGAAACATTTTAAAATTTCTAATGGGCAAATTGCTTTCCTATTGCGCGATTGCTTCTTCCTTAACGCCTTATCTTCGCTTACCTAAAAGCTTTTTCTGGTTTAAGAAGTTTTTATTATCAAATTGAATGCTTTTAAGGAGCACTTTAAAAATTTTCAAAGCGCATTTTGTAACTCGAATGCAAAGGCCAGGCCACACTTGATGTTTTAAGTACATATGTACAACTATATACACGCTAACAGACGGACAGTTACCTTAAGATGTGCGCAACAAACAATGTGTTGCAACATTTTTAACAAATGTTATTGCATGAAGATGCTAATGCATCATTTTGCTGCCGCTGTTGGTTTTCTATACGTTGCAAGAGCAAATAAAAAATAATAATAAAAAGCAAATAATTTCAAGTAAAAGTGTTTTGTTAGTTTTCGCGTAACTATAATCAACAACATCACCATCATCTTTGCCACCATCGCCATTCCCATCACTTGTCTAATACCAGCAAGCCAGCCAGTCAGCCAGTCATCCAGCCAACGAGCCGAGCCAGTCATTCAGCTGGTAGTCAGCCAGGCTGCGTGCCTTCTTTAAGCCTGTTTAACAAATAGCCAAGTTGTTGCCTGGTTGTTTTGCTGCAAATTTCTTTGCAAATCGATTTGATGGTTGATGCTTGTTGTTGTTGCTGTTGTTGTTGGCTGGTCTGGTCTGGTCTGGTCCTGTAGAGATGTTGTTGGTGGTGCTGGTGCTGGGGCTGGTGTTGGTGGTAATCTATTATTTGTCTTGAAGCCATATAAAAATCTATTTATTCTTAATGCTTCACTGGGTATCTAAGTTACTTACTTTCGCTTACAAACAACTTTGGCAACAACATAAATATACACAATTGTTGTTGCTTATTATTGTTACTATTTTTATGTTGTTTACTTGTTTGTTTATTTGTTTGTTTGTCGAATAATGCTAATATGCAAAAGCATTAGTTTGTTTTTAAGTCTCTCTTTCTTCTCTCTACCTCCCCCCCCCAAAAGTTTATGATTCATTATTCACTGTCGTTTTTCCCTCACAATCCGTTTGTTTCTTATACCAAAAAAAAAAATATATATATAAAAGAAAACGAGCTGAAATATTGCCTGTATCATCTAACTGCTGGTTTGTTGTAATATTTCTAACTCTTTTCCTTCAGTTAACTTTTTTCTCTTTGTTTTAAAAAATCTGACTTTATCTATTAGTTAGTTATTTTTTTCAATGTGACCAACTTAAGCAGCTTATTGTCATGTTTTTGATACTCTAATCGGTCATTTGTATTGGCTTCCTTGTTGCACATATTAAGGATTATAATAAGATTCTTAAAGTTGCTGAAGTTTTTGCTTCTTTGTTGGCATTTGCTTAAAATGTCATATAAAATATTTTGTTAAAGTGCTAATGTTTTACAGGAAATGAACAAGAATTTTCGTTCTTGTATTCATATTAAGAACAGCAATAAACTACAAGAACTTTAAAAAAAATTTGATTCGTTTTCTGTAAACAGGCAAACAAAATTATTGTAAATATCTGCAGTTTAAATACCTTTACTTTTTCCAAAATCACTGTCAATTTGTCAAGCCAATCACAAAAGAAAAAATATTAATAATAAAAATTTTACATAAGTGTTTTTGTATGACATCGAATGCCGTGAATTATCAAAGACGAAAAAAAATTCTCAAAATACATCATAGTGAATTTGAGAAGAACGAGAAAAAAAGATTTATATACAATACTTGCATAATTATTAGAATTTGTCAATTCAGAGATTTTCTTGTGAAGGACAAAAAACATTTGCTCGAATAATCGATTAGTTAAGCTGAAAGTTTTTTTTTATTATTTATTGTTTAAACTTCAAGCAAAAAAAATTTTAAAAGAGTTTAAAAATTTTTATTCGAATAATCAAAAAAAAAAAATTATTCAATTAAAAAAAATTTATTCGAAAAGTAAAAAAAAAATTTTATTTTATGCCGGAACCATAATTGACAAGCTTGTTAAAATTCCTTAATGCTACTTATTTGATTTTTTTCAACTGAAGACGAAAAAATGTATTCGAATAATTAAATAAATTTGAAGGGTCTGGCCATTGTTCGAACCATATATTAATCGAATAATAATTGATATACAATTTTTTAAATTTTTTCATTTTCATTTCATATACCATGTTCTAATAAAAAAACCGGAAATTTATTCGAATAATCGAATAAAGTCAAGTCAATTCGTTAAGCTTAAAATTTTTTTATATTAAATTTTAGCGTTTAATAAATGTTGTAATAAATAATTTTAGAAAAAAATTTAAAACAAAATTCATTCGAATAATCAAAAAAAAAAAAAAAAAATTCGTTCGAATAATTAAAAAAAAAATTATTCGAAGCTTCAACAAGAACTGATAACCCTATTCAAATTCTCTGATGCTGATATATTCAATTCCGTCAAAATAAGTTAAGAAAATTTTTTCGAAAAATAAAAAAAATTTAGTAAAATTTTCTGATCTAGTTGTACGTTTCGTTAAGAAAATTTATTCGAATAATTAAATAAATATTAACGAGCTTCCGAATATTAAAATCACAAATTAATCATATAACAATTGATTAAAACATTAATGTAAGAAAAAAGAACAGTTCTTATTTATATACATTTACACCATAATTAATAGAGTTTATAAAGTCAAAGGACATTAGAAAATTTATTGAAATAATGTAATAAATCGAATAAAGCTTAGTAACATATCAATTAGTTAAGCTAGAAGTTTTTTGACTAAATTTTAGAGGCTTGTTAAGAATAATCGAGTAAATAATTTTTAGAAAAGTTAAAACAAACTTTATTTTGTAATTGAAAAAATTTTATTCGAATAATTGGAAAAATTTTATTCGAAGCACGAAACAAAAGAAATGACAAGCATATTATTTTTAATTTTTTTAATTTTATCCAAAAAAATTTAAAAAATATTTATTCGAATGATTAAACAAATTTTAAATGGGCTTGCAATTATTCGAGTCATTAATTAATCGAATAACAATTGAATATAACATCTATATCTATCGCATATTGAAATAAAACAGATTTTTTTTTTTGTTAGAATGATCAAATAAAATTTAATGAATTCTACTTTAATCGAGCTTAGAATTAATACTATTCAAATGAAAATTTGAAAAAATAATTTTTTGCATAACAATAAATATAATGCTCTAGTCAATTATTCGTGCTTAGAGTTGTCCAAATAAGACTAACGAAAAATTATTCGAATAATCGAATTAAAAAAATTCAAATTTTTTTATTTTCTTCGGTTATTCGAATAAATATCGAATAAATGGCAAACCATGAAATAAATTTCAAATGAACGATGCCTATCCAAACACATATTTTCATAAATATTAAATGTAAGTTTATTATTCGAATAGATTAGCAATGGTGCACACTTCCACTCGTAGGAAAAGTTGGTTATTAGAATAAATATCAACTAAACATTAATGGCTAATAATGAAAGAAAGTAGAAATAGAAACGATTATTTGAAAGGTGAAAGTAATTTTTTAATTCGATTAAAATTTTTTTTGAATAGTAATTGAATAATCGATTTAATCTAAAGCTCTATTCGTTTGTTGACATAAATAGTAATTTTGTTTTGCGTATATTGAAATGAAATACAATTGTAACGAGTGTGAATAAGCGAATATATTGAAAAAAGCATAACAAATGTAATCGAATAAAACAAGTAAGCGAATAATCGATTGAGTTTTAAGCTATATTTGGTTACTGGAATGATTCGATAATTAAATATTTATTAGAAAAATAGAATGAAGTGAATATTGATAGCTGTTATTGCACTAAACGAGTAAATTTGAAGAATATCAATGAAATAATGCGAATAAATAATCGAGTAAATAAAAAATTTTAAGCTAAATGAATAGATTTTTTTTATATAAATTGAAGACATATATTAAATGCGATACTTTAAGTTTTACTCAAAAAATAATAATCAATTGATAAAATATTTTAAAACTAATATTTCATTTAGGGTCTCCTGTAACATAAAGTTTTTTTGATATAAATTGAAGAAAAATTAAATGCGACACTTTAAAGTTTTACTCACAAAAAAAAAAACCAATTGATAAATATTTTAAAACTAATGTTTAAATTAAAGTCTCCCGTAACTTAAAGTTTATGAAAAATTTATTTAAAAAAACAACTTTAAAATGTCTAAGTTTTTTAACAGTTAAACAATTTGCTGTGTAGTTGGTGTTACTTTGATCAACTGAAAAGTCATCTCCAAATGATGGAAAATGTTAAATTTGTTGTTTTTTTATATTTTGCTTTAAACACCCACAATATGTCTATGTTGCTCCATTAACTAAAAATACAAAAAAAAAAAATTAACAAAATTAAACCAAGAAAAAAATAAAATTTTAAAATTACACCCAAAAAGACATTAAGAAATAGTTTAAAATTTAAAAAGAAATTTATCTTTCTTTGAGCGATAACTATTTGTCAAATAATATGAAACTCTGGAAAAAATGTTGCAAAACTTTGACTTTGACGAAAAATTGGAAATCTTCCTGTTTAGATAAGGCTGAGTTTACATCTGGCATTTCTTGTATGTCATTTGCCCAAAAAAGCGTAACCAACTAATTACTAATGAAAAACTGTCTGATTCAGACATATATGTATTGATTGATTTAAACAGTTTCCAATTATGTTGGATTCTATAAAATTGTCTATTACAGGGTGGGCCAAAAGTAACCAAAGGGTGTAAAAGTTTAATAACTTTTTTGTTTATTAACTTTTTTTTATTTTTTCTTTCAGATTATATAATATACAAAATGGAAATTTTTTTACACTAAGTATGAAAAATGATGTCTCTTAAATGACCACCGTTTTCAGTTTCGCACTGATGGGCTCTTTTTAGAGCATTTTCCATAACATCTTTCAAAACTTGTGGCTGTAGCGTTCGAATTTCTGCAACAATGTTTGCCTTGAGTTCAAGGATTGTCTCTGGCTTGTTCACATACACTCGCTCCTTCAAAAAACCCCAAAGAAAATAGTCGGGTGCTGTCAAATCTGGCGATCGCGCTGGCCAAATAATTTCCGAATTTCGAGAAATTATTCGCTCTCCAAAAATTTGACTTAAAAGTGCCATTGTGTCTCGGGCAGTATGGGCAGTGGCTCCGTCCTGCTGAAACCACATACCAGGTCTGTTTTCAAGAGCAGGACGTAAAAAATTTTCTATCATAAACCGATACCGCTCTCCATTTACGGTTACAGCACTTCCATCTTCATTCTCGAAGAAGTAGGGCCCAATGACATTTTCAGATGTGATCCCACACCATACTGTACACCTGATGGGGTGCAATTGGCGTTGATGAATGGCTCTTGGATTTTGAGAACCCCAGAACCTACAGTTCTGCTTATTAACAAAGCCATTCAAATGAAAATGAGCTTAAAATAATTGATCTCTGGTTTAAATAATAAAATTCTATTGTTCTGGTTCTCTGTTCAGTTGTGAACCTCTCCATTATAAATTCTCCAAGTGTTTTCTATATAATCTGAAAGAAAAAATAAAAAAAAAATTAATAAACAAAAAAGTTATTAAACTTTTACACCCCTTGGTTTCTTTTGGCCCACCCTGTAGTTATGTATGAAATTGTTTAACTTAATAAATACGTGTCTGAATCCAACTGTTTTTCATTAGTAATTAGTGGTTACCCTTTTTTTACGCTTGTGTGGCACATGGCACACAGATGGAAACCCGGCCCAAGAAAAAGTTTTTCTAACTGGGTTACTCTTTGTCTACTATTCATCAATTTTAATTTTTTATTTTTCTTAGCAACCTAATGACCCACTCACTCACTGACTTATCACATTTTTATGTACATTTTTTTTTTTTTTTTTTTGCCTTACTCATGTAGAACATTATGCACGGACGAGTTAACTGAAGTCCTCAGCGTCATTCAACATTCAATATCAATCTTGGCAATCAGTGTTCAGTTTCATAATCTCTGTTTTGTTGTATTTCTGTATTAGAAATAAATCTTGTCTTAAGGCCGGCTTAGACAATGAAATCTTGAATTAAGATAAAAAACATCATTGAGTTTTTCATTTATGTTCTTAGCAATATTAAAGATTTTCCAATTGTAGGTTACTGAACTACTAGAGTGATTTTCTGAACATTATTTTTTCTTTACTATGGCAATTACATGATGAAGATCAATCAGCCAAAGATAAAAGAGTGTTGCATGCATCATCATTATATATATATTTATATATTTTTTTAAGAAATAATTAGGGTTTCCCAAAAATTGAAATATTATGCAAAATGTTTGTAGCACAATTAGAAATATCTAATTTTCTATAATCTTTTAGTTACAACAAGCATGAAATTTGCCCATAATAACAAATATTAAATTATTTTTATCTTAGAAGCTTTGATCTTGCTTAAGCCGTAGAAAAACTTTACTGGTTTTTTTTTTCTAATAAAAGTTCATTGCTTGCTCGTTTGTTGTGCATGTTCATGTTTTTGTGCTTTAAGTCTTTTGTTTGAAATATTGGAGAGATAATGACTCAATTAGTGTCAGTAGAGGCATTAATAAACTTTTTTTTTTGCCAAATTTCAAATAAAATTTATTGCTAACAGAATGTTAAAGACAAGTGTGAAAAATGCAAATTCTTAAGGTTCATTGGGTTTTAAGTGCTGCAGTTAATGTGTTGTTTTTTGAACGGCTTAGTTATTTGCATAAAATCACATTTGTGCTGCTTATTATGAAAGTGTTCTAAGTCATATTATTAAAAACCCCAGCAAAAAATTACACATTACCATCAGAACTACTTGGCATATAATGACTTACTTTTCTGATTGCCAAATTTCATTACTCGCTTACAAATCTCATTACCTAAAATATAAAAAAATTATGTACAAGTTGCTAAATGAAGAGAATGATTTTTTTAGATTAAATAGATTACGTGAGTAAAATTCAAAATAATAATGGTAAGCACTTCTCAAGAATCAACTATTTTAGTCTCATGCCTTGTTAAAATCATTAAGTTGGTAATCCAGTAAGGAACAGCTTCCACCAAAAATGCTTAATTCCAAACTCGATTACCTCTTTTGAAATTTTTTGCTGGGATTAAATAAATTGTATATTAATCAATATGTAGCCATTTACATATAATAGCATCCTGAACCTCAACAGGAATAACTTACGGCTTGTTAATGGTTTTTTTCTGGTCACTTTGGACTGAACTATCCTCTGTGGAAAAGTAACCAAGTTTGTTCACTTTGTGTCGTTTATGCTTGAAAGATGACGAGACGACGACACACATATTTTGTGAGTGTATCGTATTATGTGACAGTAGAAGGCGTGTTTTTCATTCTGAGTTTCTGTGTTCAGATGATATTAGGCGGGCTTCTCCAATATCTGTACTGACTTTCATAAGGAGAGTCATATAGATATTGATTTAATCTAATTCACAGATCTATGGTACAAAAGATCCATCAGGTGTCGCAGTGCCGGTCTTTGGACTAGATCCCGCCCCCCTTATTCTATTCTATACTAATCAAGACTTAAATAGTTCTAAAGTAAAATAAATATATTATTATTTTATTTATTACATTAAAAATATTTTTTGTTTCATTCAACCTACTAAATATTTTGAATCTGTAAATATATGACTTATACCACTTTCATAATTAGAGGGTACCTTTCTGTTGCAAGCCAAGCGAGTTATTTTCATATATAATTCCAAAATAAATGAGTTTGTTAAACCTGACAGGATGAATCTCATTTTGGGTGTACACTTTTCAATTAATATTTGTTTTTATTTTTTTTTTTTAATTTATTTAATAAATATTTATTTAAGTTTGGGGACTTTTTATGGTTTGGGCTTATTCAGTAAATAACACAAAATGTATAAGTATTTAACAAATTTTCTTATTTCGTTTTATTTCCAATATAAGCAAGCTATAGAAACATTCTTAACGGTATCGTGTTAATATAAAAAAATTCCCAAAAAATCACAAGTTATAGTGGGAGGCCACTGTAATCGGCTTGTGGCAGTGAGCTGCCACAGTATAACCAGTGAATAAAATATTAGTTCGTTCACAAAATTATTCATACAAAAATTTTGGCTTATCACTATGAAATTAATTTGGCAATACTGTTGAGAAGCAGCCGTGTAAGAAAACTAAATTTTGTTCAAGTTTTTTCTTTGCCGCTTAAAACGATGTTAAAAGTTTGACATAAAAAATAAACAACTGTCAGTTGAAGCTGCGTCATTTAGTTTGTGTTGGGCAGCCGTTGATAACAGACTACGCGCGTTTTGAGAAGAAAATGGAAAAAAGTGAATTTAGTGTGAAAAAAACCATCACTACTCAAACCCAGGTTAAGCTTGATAAGTACAGATGTGCGATAGCTTTCCGTGAGCACCCGCCATTACGGCCTTATCTCACGGGTGCCAAAGCACCGGGTGTGGGTTAGTCGCCAGACCAACGCCCCCATGCACCCTATTAGAATGAACCTATGGCCCACTCCATAAGGCACATAGGTTGCAATCTTTGAATATAGTTATCCCTGTACTATATTCAATTACCTTGCTGAGGTAATTTGAGCTATCTAAACTCTGCTGCTATGTCCGTGCCCATAGCAGCTTCTGTTGAATGGCAACAGCACCTAGAATAGTGTCTGGCTGACCGCGTCAGACCATTCACTAGCATTGATTTCACACTGGGAAGCCAAGACTATTCTCCCAGCGATTTTGGTAGCAACCACAGCCACCACGATAATTCTCCGGCTTCCACGCTAAGGTGTTGTGTATACACCTTAGCGAGGTCCCCAAGAAAATTCCTCAACCATTGCCGGCACAGCTCACCCACTCATACAAGATGAACCCATGCCTGTGTCGCCAAATAACCAGTGCCTACTCCACACATACCAAAATCATCCCTTTAACCCCGTGGGGTATACCCCATTGGGGTAGGACGAACTCGGCATTTTAGCAAAGGAAACTGACGACCGCTACATGCACTCAAAACTTCAAAGCAGCTCGACTGTCGGGCAACCGGCACCCGTGGCACCAGAAGTAGCCTCTGGTCAGACCTCGAAGTTCCACCACAAGGGCTTCACCTCTATCGTCCTTTGAACTCAGGGGCAGTTCTAGGTGACGCTGCACCTAACTGATATCAACAGGACCTGTCTTCCTTTTATAAATATGTGCACATCCTTTGCTCTGTTTATGTTCAGAGATTGGGTAGTAACACATAAGTTCTATGGGTAATGAGCCAAAGGTACGTCAATGGAAAAAGCCACATCACCCCAGCTGGGGCCCCGGGGTTGCCACACCCGTAGTCAAAAATAGACTCCCCTGGGGGGGGGCTTGATAAGTACAATGGAGAATCTTTACCATCAATTTCAATGGTAAAAAATGGTTTGCTGAATTTCGTTGTGACTGTACAGGCCGAATGTTCTGGACGCCCAGTTGAGGTCTCTACATCAGAAACAGTTTAAAAAATTCACGATATGGTTTTAGCCGATCGGAGGTTAAGAGTGAGTGAGATTGTAGAGTCATATGCATCTCAGTGATTTCAATTTTGAATGACCACTTGGGTATAAAAAAGCTTTCCGCAAGATGGGTGCCGCGTTTGCTCACAATCGACCACAAACGCATGTGCAGTGTCCATGGCAAAAGTCTCTGAATCTCTCTCCAGATTTAGCGCCGCATGACTATTTCTTGTTGTTCCCAAACTTGAAGAAATAGGTCGGCGGGAAGAGTTTTGACTCCAATGATGAATCATCTTACAAACAAATGCCTATTTTAATATCCTCGACAAATCATATTTTTCGGAAGGAATAAAAAAATTGGAGTAACGTTGGACTAAGTGTATAGAAATTCAAGGAGACAATGTTGAAAAATGAAATAACTTTTTGTATAAAAACCTTTGTTTCTTCAAAATAACCCTCGCATATTAAAGAAAAAATTGCGCAATGTCCTTTAATTTTTAAAATTAAAAAATATACGTTAGCTTATGTAGGGAAAGTTTCTGTAATTCGGAATAATTTTAAAACAGCAATGTTTTAGCTGAATTAATCTCAGCAATGAATTTTAAAGTTTTTATGGCTTCAAAAATTATTGCTGTGCCATTTCTGAACATTTGACGCTTCAAATACCCCGATCCCATTTGCTAAACAATAAGCAGTTTAAGTTTAAGCAGGAAAACTGAAGAGCTGATTGCCGCCCTCAGCCTCATTCCGCTTACATTGGCCTTCCACTAATTTGAAGAAGTTTTGTTTGCTATTGGTTAAAAAACGTCTGTATACACATCGTTTCAACTTAAAAGACTCGTCATTAGACTTCTTGACAAAAGCGGAAAGTCTCTGCAAGTTTATGGAAAAAATATCGATTTTTTTTTTAAGAATTACGTAACAAACAGAGGTGTTGTTTACTGAAGTAGTAAATGCATCAACTACTAAGCAAAGAACGGTATTCGATAGCCTGACTTTAAACCCTGGTCAGACCCAGTAATATCAACATATAAATTTTTTCGATATGCATTAGAGTCTATGCTAATGTATATCACAGCGCCCTTCTGCGTCAATATTTGTAGCAATTAGTTGTCGGCAAAGTAAAGCAACTAATAAAATGGCTACAAAGATAAAAGTAATACGCCTTCTTAACACCAGAGGCGCTGCAGAGTTTGAAAAATGAATTGAGCTTCTCTTCTCTCTATATATCTGTCACTTCACCATCTGTACTTTCACTATCATTTTCCGAATGTCAGGTAATACAAAGGGACGTGTTATTTGGACCCTAGTGAGCTGAAAACATTCTTTCTCTGCTCAGCAAACTGCCAACCTATTCTAATCAACGTAACAAACCAAAAAAAGTTTGCCTTAAGTAGAACAAATATAAGCAAAATCTCTAACATTAAAACGGCAAGCCTGTTGTTAGTTAGTGATGTTAAAATTTGAGCTTTCATTACAAAAAAAGCTTTCAATAAATTGAAGTACGATGAATATAAACAATTCACATATTCCATTTGCATTGAAAAATATGTATAAAGAACTGAATTTTACTCTGACAGCACATACAGTGGACCAAACACAAGAAGGCTGAGCATAAAGGTTTATTTGATTTATTGTTGATTTTTGGAGTGAGCATAAAATAACTTTGGTATACATTTACGGTCTAATTCATAAAAAATATTTTAGGTTTAGTACAGGTTTATTTGACAAATTTCCCATAGAAATATGTCAAATAAGCGCTTAATAAACCTGAAATATTTTTTATGAATAAGGCTGTTAAAATATAAGTAGTTTTAATAAAACAAATTTATATTATATTAAATAAAATTACCTCATATTTTTTTCAACAATTTGCAATTGTGCAATTTGTTCCTTAAAAAATATCACATGTACTTTGGTTTACAGAAGGGATAGAAACTTCAGCCTTATCGAAGCATAAACAGAAAAAAATATTTCTTGTTCTGACAATAATTTTATCTAAACCTAATGAACGAGAGAATTTAACTTAAGCTTCGATATCAATATTATTTAACATATCGCTCCGTCATTGCAGCAAAGGTATATCTCAAAGAATGCGATTTTGTTTATATTTTGCGTAATAGTTTTATATAAAAGTCCTGTATACGTATTTCTTGTGAAAAGAAAATATTTTGATTTCTTCATTGAGTTGTATGGAAATTTAAAACTTAAAATGGGGTTTATAAAAAAGTAGCTTTTTTGAGTTATGTCTCTGTTGCAATAAAGGAAGCGTTATGAAAGTGTGTGTTTTTTAATGAAAGTTTTACTATTCAAAGTTCACGGCCATATTTACATTATATTTGTATTAAGCTATTAAGAAAAACTAAAAGTCGTGTAAAACCCCAATAAGAATTTTAATATACCTTTATAACAAGCAAATACATATTAGCAAAATAAACATGTTCAAAAAAAAAAAATTAACAACAATAAAAGTAAAATGCTAAAAGCCTTAAAAAAGAAAAAGCATAACACTGCCTGTCCTTGCCGGCAAACGAATGCAACACATTCACTTGCTAAATTCCCTATAACAATAATCTATTATTATCATTATTATCGTCATTTTCATTGCTATTATATATTTTATGATGATGCTCTAGCTTGTAGCTGTTGTGTCGGTACTACTTTGGCATTCACTGCAATTATTTTTTTTTCTTATGAAAGATTCGTTCCTTGAAGTTACTACTCCAATTACATGCAGCACAAGCATGCATTCACATTAGCTGATTGCTGCAGCGCCAGCAGTGCAAGAGCCATTTAATAAAGTCTGGCTTAAATTAAAACACTTTACTCGACAGAAAATAATAGCTTACGCTTCTCAACAACAACAACACACAAAGAGTGAACCAAAGAGTATAAAGTAACACTTAACCAAGGTGAATGCGAAGCCGAAGCAACATTATCATCGTAAACAAAATAAACGCCCACGCATGCGTACAAGTGTTTTTTTTTTAAACGCTTAACCAATTTAGCAGTGAACAAAGACAATGGCGATGGCGATGGCGACAAAGCGACTGCATTAAATATTTTACGGCAAATGAGTCAAATTGTCATTGAAGTCATTAAGATTAATACGTGTGCGACGTACATATTTCTTATAAAGTTTATAGATTTAATAAATATTAGAATAAAATACGAGAAAAGAAGACAGAAACACTTAAGCAAGGATATCTTGTAGAAAACCAATAATAAATAAATTGCTTTAAATTGCCTGTTTAAATTAATTTTACACACGAAGAGCTCAAGTAGAATTTTTACTTTTGCTTATTTTTAGTTTTACAACTTCCTTAATGGGTTAATTCTATAAGTTTCCATTTCCCCTCATTATAAATGACTCACTCATTGATTTAAAGGCAATTTTGGTTAAAGCATTTTTTATCTCTAGATTTTTTTTTTGCTTTAGTAATTCTGTAGAAATTCAGCTTATTTTTTTTTTGTAAGAGATTGAAACAATCTAAAAAACATCATATATGTACATACATACATACACATGTATGTACATATTTATAAAATATAAAAATAATTCTTAAAAGCTCATTTTCATAATTTAGTTTTCTGTTGTTGTTTTTTGTTTACCATACCCCAAAAAGTTGTGACAACAAGACAGTGTGGGTTTCAAATCATTAAAAAACAAAAGAACGTTTGTTTAATGTCGTTAACAATTTTTTTATTGTTGTTGCTGCTGTTGTTTTTGCTGTTGTTTATTGTGCAGAAAATGTGATTTTGTTTATAACTCTCTTCATATTCATAACAATTGCATATTTTTATTGAAAAGGCAATTTAATATTTTGCATTCAGGCAAATAATATGCAAATTAAAACAATAATTATTAACATTGTTGTTACATATCAAAGGCAATTTTTCTTCTATTTTATTTTATTTATTTTAATTGCTTAGCATGTGATTTTGGCATATGAAGTTTTATTTAAAATTCAGTGTACGATTTTGCGCGCATAAACATATTTTTACCTTTTTTTTATTTTTTGTTAATCAGTTCTTTTTTTTATAACGTTGTATTGAAAATGTTGCAACTGAAAAAAAATGTTTCTAAGCAAGTTGCTAGCGGGAAATGTTTTCTTATTGGAAATCGTGTTCAAAGTAAATACATACAGTAAATTCCGCTTAGTTGATTAAAAAATAATTAATGCAATAGTCTTTGAAGTCAGTCAATAATACAATTATAAAAGTCTCGTTTCATTACTACCAAAGATAAAATTGAATCCTCACAAAAACATAAATGTGAAAAACGGCCAAGTTCTTATCCAAAATTTCGGCCATTAAAAGTTGTGAGATATAAATTTTGACCAAGTTCTTCTTTGCCACAATACCTAACACAGATATATATTATGTATGATATAAATTTGTAATCGTAAGGGTGTCATATAATTTCCAGATAATCTGCCAACTTGACAACATTTTTATCAATATAAAGAAATTAACATTTATACATTATTATCTCCTTTTTTGGAAAGGTAAAAATATTGCCAAGTTAACAGATTATCTAGAAATTATATGACAACCTTACGATTACAAATTTATATCAGGCATAATATATTTCTGTGTTAGGTATTGTAGCAAAGAAGAACTTGGTCAAAATTTATATCTCACAACTTTTAATGGCCGAAATTTTGGATAAGAATTTGGCCGTTTTTCACATTTATGTTTTTGTGAGGATCTGATTATTTTTTGAAAATATTTCGACAACAACACTTCTTAAACTTAAAATTTCTAGTGTATTTTATTTCTATTCATGATCACTGTGCCCGTGGAAAATGGCGGAGGTACATAAAATAATGAGTAAGAGTGTGATGGGTGTTGAATTGTTGACCATTACAACGGGTCGCCAGTGTGTATGCAATTTGGTAAGAGCCGACTGGAATAAACATGTAAAATACAGCGTAAATTTTACTGGGCATGATCAAAAGGTTATGCCCAATGTATATGCAAAGTTTCAATAGGGTGCTTTTAATTTTTCGATTTTCCGATTGAGTAAATCAATTACTATTTGTGTACAAAATGTCAGCTCACTATAGTATAATATTACGTAAAATTTTCATGAGCCTGGCTCCGCTGACTTTTATATCTGCTAGTGCTTATGGTTCATGCAAAGTTTGGTATTAAAAAGTTAATAAGAAATACCTGAGTATTAAATTAAAAACTGCTAAGCCGAAGTACCTTAACGAAAAAGCTAAGATTTATGGGTGAAGTCACGGCTACTTTTCAAAATAGGGAATTTTTATTTTGGAGGAGTGCAATGTGTATGAAAAGTTTTAATAAAATGTATGTTAATTTTGAATTTGAAGTGCTTGTTTCCGCCCTCTGATAGCAACTTTTGAGTTTTCAGATTTTATTTAGTGATCTCTTATCTAGATTTATTTGTGTATCAAATTTAAGCTCGCTAGTGCGAATTGGAGTTTTAACGTCGTGGACCCGCATACTGGGTAAAACTTTTTGGTTTTAAGATTTTCTCATTGGCCTACGCAGCTACACTTACTAGTGTATAAAATGTCAGCTGTCTAGCGCGAATTATATCTTTAGATTTTATCAGCATTACCTCTCCCACTATTCCTAACTCAAAATTTTGTTGTGAGCAGCGCTTATAATTCACGCTAATTTTCTTCTAAAAAATGCTAGACCGATGTAGATTAAACACAAGGCTAACATTTTATGGGAGTGATAGTTTAAAGTATTGTGTACGTGCAATGCGTATGCAAGATTTCACTAAATTATCTTGAATTAAAAGCTGTGTATTAAGTTTTTAGTTCAAAATAATACTAGCGTGGCCCATTCTGGTAAAATTTTTTGGGTTTTCAGATTTTTCTAGTTGGTTTTTCACTTAGACCTACTTGTATATCAAATTTCAGCTCCTTAGCGCAACTTTTAATTTTTAATTTTTATGAGCGTAGCCCCGCCCCTCTAACTCAAATTTCCTGGTTTTTAGATTTTTCTAGTTGGTTTCTCACCTGTACCTACTTGTATATCAAATTTCATCTCCTTAGCGCAACTTTTAACTTTTAATTTTTATGGGAGTAACCCCGCCCACTTTACCAAAGTCAAAAGTTTTTGCGTCAGTGCTAATTATTCGTGTCTAGTTTCGTTACAAACGGATAATAATAGCTAGGTAAATAGTATATCTAAATATGCTGAGCAGCAGGGCATTAAAATGAGGTTTAAATTGTATGGGCGTGTTAACGCCCACTTTTTTAATAAAAAATTCATAGCCTTGCATTATCGCAGTATATATGGCGAATTTCAATAAAAAACTTCCATTAAGCGCCTTATATTAGATTTTTTAATTCTGACTTTTATGGGCGTAGCCCCGCCCTCCTGATTGAAATTTCCGAGTTTTCAGGTTTTTTTATTTTATTTCTCACCTAGGCCCAGCTCTCTATCGAATTTCAGCTCAATAGCACAAACTTTAATTTTTATGGGCGTAGCCCCGCCCTCCTGGTTAAAATTTTAGGGTTTTCAGATTTTTCAGGCTCATTGCTCACCTAGATTTTCTCGTGTACCAAATTTCAGAATTCTAGCTATAGCGGAAGTGCTTCATAATATTGATGAGTGAGTCAGTAGGTCAGTGAGTCCGTGAGTATGTCTTAAAATATGAACTTTTTGCACCTCTATATCTCCGGGACCTTTCATTGTAAAACGTTCAAACTTTTCACATGAGGTTATATGAATTTATTCTAATTATGGTTTAAATATCATAATTTTACGATTGCGGGGAACAAAGTTATGAGGGGGGTAAAAACAGCTCGAATGGCTTCGTGTAAATATACACACTGCGTGCATTGGCCAGAACTTGGCCTGGCGCACTGCTGTGCGCCTAGATATACATATAATGAAATTTTCCTAGCCCTGAATTTGTTGTTAAGAAAGTGGGAAGGAGATAGAGAGAAAATGAGAGAGATAGAGTTACAACAAAATAATTAAAACGGACGCAGATCTTTATCTAAAGAGAATTAACATTCAGGGAAGTAATATGCGTTTTATAACTCTGGTATTGTTCGTTTTGTTAATTTATACAGCATCGTTACAGCTTCTCTGGTGTTAAGTAGGCGAGTTACTTTAAGCTATTTGGACATCTAATGCTTCGCTCACGATTCATTAATACAAATATCAACGAAACCGGTTGCTGTGCTATGTGTTAGCATAGACCCTCATGCATGTCAGAAAAATCTATGATGCTGATATGACTGGGTCTGGTTAGGGATCGAACTGGAGGTCTCGAATACCACCATTTGCAGTCAAGGTATTAGGTTAGATTAGGTTATTTACCCAATTTGTTTCGGATTAAACTTATGCTGTTATAGTATATTGAGCGCTTTTACTCAATGCACTAACTACTTCAGCCAACAGCATTATAAACACTTGTCTTGCATTGGTGCCCAAAATCTATTTGCCTTAGTATTGGTGAGAATAAAAAACGGTTTTGATTATATCCAGCGATCTTTATATTCTTAGACATTGTTAGTGAATAACTGAGTTGCAGGTTAAACCTCATTTTAAATTAACTACCCCAGTTAGATTTAAATTGCCTTAAGTTAACTTAATATTTATTTATCTAGGCTTATGTACTCAAATCGATCCTCTGAAAAAATTACTTACAATATTGTTTTTCTTTTTCCATTGCAGTGAACCATTTGCGATTTACATCAAATGGAAGATTGGTAAGTTTTTAAAAAGATTTTTATACATATATGTGACAGGGAGAGTTAAAAGGGACCTATGGCTAGAAAAAATATAATTTTACTTTTTTGTAATTTTTATAGTACACAACTATGCTATAAAGCGCAGCCTTCTTTCTAGCTGCATTAGTTTTTCATAAATTAGCTTCCAAATACACTTTTGATAAAAAAAAGTAAGAAAAAATCCGACGTGACAACCTTTTCTGCAATTGATCTAATTTGCTTGTAACTCATCACTCAACAACCTCTAAGATTACGAATCTGGTATTGGATTCTAAAAATCCAAAATGATGGATCCAGTATGGCGGAAGAGTTTTTTTTAAATTAATCAGACAAATCTTTTTTTTTTTGTTTTTGTTTTGATGGTTTTTGTTTGAGCCGCGGAGGTGGCACGTAGGTGTTAGGCTATAGCTCGCCGGAATGGGGGTTCTTTTCTCCGCTTAGTTTGCACATTTGAAAGTATCGTGCCTTAAAAGGTGTAAAAAAATATAGCTCAACGGACAAATATCTGGGCACACGAGGGAAGGCTGTGTGTGTCGTTCTGACGGCGGACGGACTTTGGACTGTGACTGTGGAGATGGATTAAGAACTAGGGTATGATGTTATTCCCCTAGGCAGGCTGCCCACCCCTCACAAAATTGCTACGTAGTCCATGACGTTACTGGTGCCTGAAACGAAATAAATGGTAATGTCCCTACCTTTTTTGTTTGAATCAGATTTGAAATCGTTACAAAAAGGTTTTTCCGTTCGCTGATCATGAATTCAAAGTCGTATTTTTAAGTTTCAAAAAGGCGGACCCAATTAGACGCACTGGGCTTTTTTTAATTTATCGCGATAGATTTTGAAAATTAGATATATATCCGATGTTTTTAATGAAACGAACAGCAGATTTTTAACTTAATTTTTTGTTTTAAAAATCATAAAAATACAATAAATTAAATGAAGAAATACCAGAGTATTCAGCTTTAAGCGAATCAGCTCAATTCTTAATAAAAATTTCGACATTTCGAATTTTGAAAGCCTGACCCTTAGATTCATAATGAGCGACACCGAAAGCTCCTGTGTGACGATTTTCAAGCAAATGCATTAAACCAAAAAGTGCTCCATATAGTATCCGTCATATGGAATTTTCAAAATCGAATACCAGATTTGCAATCAGTAGAGAGATTCCAAGATATGGTTCAATAAATATCACTGGTGCAGCATGAAGCGCTCCTAAGGCGGCCTTAAAAGTCATTCACCATTTTCTGCCTATAAAGGTCTATGTATATAACGAGGACGGCGGCAAGGATCTTTACTAAGACCTTTCAAGTAGGGTTTGGTGAGACCAATACTAATTGGCCACGCGTGAATGCCGAATGAGGTTGGTGTGGGTGGGCTTACTTTCGGTTCAAATCGGATATTTTCTAGGACAGTTGGTCATGTTAACAGATGATTCCTAGATACACACAAAAAAGTAATATATTAATTTTGTAATATCAATTAAAATATTTGTAATATCAATTAAAAAATTAATTAAATTTTCATCTATTAAAAATTTGATAATAGCAATTAAGTTTTTCCACTCAAATTAATTCATACAACTAAAAATTTAATTGAATCAATTAAATTCTTAATTGAAAATATTAATTGGTGAATACTTTTTTCCGTGTACACTTAGGAACGGGTGTTGTGATCTATATTAGATATTTTAGATGGGTAAGCAATTTTTCCGTCTTCTGGGTTGAAATTCCGGAAATTTCAATTGCACTCTACGTTAACAGTCAAGCAGCGCAAAAGGCTTTGAAGGGTGTCAAGTCGAAACTAGTTAGTGACTGTAGGAGAGCACTCAACGACAGCCTCTACATTGTTTGCAGCAGTTAATACTTTTTAGTTTGTTTTCGCCCACGTTTGCACACATTTCTGGCGTTATCTCGGCTTTAATTAAAAGAATGTTAGTTTTCAAATGCAACATTCGAAGATTATTTACGTAGGTATGGCGCAGCCCTACAAAAAAGTCTAACGGCGTAAAACCGCTCGATCGTTGTGGCCCATTGACGGCTCCAAAACGTGAACGTATGCGTTTTGGAAACTTCTGATGCATTAAAGCCACAGTCGCTAGTGTTGAGTGGCTCATGACACCGTCTTATTAGAACCACATATCGTCCAGTTTATAATCTTCAACTGCTGGTAGAAAAAAGTCGCTTATCATACAGCCATAGCGCTCTCAATTCAATGGCGAAGGTTCTTCGGATTATCCGCCACACTTTTACTACCAGAAGCCATATTTCGGCCTGTACTTGGATTCGGTACATTTTTGCTATACATAAATCGTAATATTTGCGATTTGAACGGGCTAAGGTTCGTATTGCTTTTTAAGCCAAATATAGAGATGGTATAATTGAGCTTTCATTACAAAAAAGCTTTCAGCAAATTGAAATAAGATGAATCAAAACAATTCACACATTCCATTTGTAATAATGCTAAGTACATAAAGCAGAAATCTACATCTACTGACACCACACACAGTGGACCAAACACAAAAGAACGCTGATGATGAAGGTTTAGTGGTCTTCGAAAACGGCTGGCTGTTCCGTTCAACTATTTGTTGTTAGTCAGAATATTTACAACAGACTTTGGTGTTATTTGTTCATTAATAATTATCACATGTAATTTGGCTTAAAAAGCAATACGAACCTTAGCCCGTTCAAATTACAAATATAGAAACAAATGGAGTTCGAATAATAATTAAAATTAACTAAAATAAATCGTAATATTTATTGTAATGTTTATTCGTTTGCGGTAGCGATATTGTGAATCTGTAGTTTATTTTTTTACGATAGTATAAAATCTGTGTTTTACTTGCCATCTAATTGTATAACATGTGGCATCCCTGCACACAAAATGGCAAAATAAGCGAAAACTATAAAGAAAAATTATAAACGAAAATAAAAGAGTTGTTATTATTTTACTTTTTTTTACTTCCACAGACAGCAAATATCGTTAAAATATGTTACTGAATAGCAAAGTCGATAAATTTTCTATATTTTTATTATAGCGATACGATTATCTTAATAAAAGTTACTGAATCCAGGTACTGGCCATATCTGTAAAGCTTCCAGTCTCTTAAAATTTTTTTTACAGTATTGCCAATTTCTTGGACAGTAAGTAGGTCGATTATGACAACCATAATTGAGCCGTAATGCTCGAAAAGTGGTCGTCACTTTTAAACCATCACTTTTGTTGTAAGTTTTAACTATTTTTACACGTCCTTCGGTTATTAAACGATCCATGTTCGTAAATGGTAAACCTTTCACTAAATAAGTGACACTTTAGATGCTGTCAGATATTTAACAGCTGACAGCGTTGCCAGACCAGGGGTTAAATTACGGCACTCGCTATCAAACGAAATTACGAAATATTTCAATAGAGTTTATATGGAAATATTTTATAATTTCGAATCGTATCGAATGCCGTCATTTACCCCCAGTAAATCCACTAAATGTTAACCCAGTATGATAGAAAAAGTGTCAGTAAAAATTTATTTTTGTGGCATAATTATTGCAAATGCGTTGTTACGAGTGCAATACTTTAATTCAAATAGAAAATTAGAAATTATTATTTTTTTGTTTTGTTACAAAATCGTTTATGCAATTTGCGTTAGACTAAACAAACAATTAGGATTTATTATGATGCAAGTATTTAATTATTAAAATATCCATATCAATATAAGTTGCAGCCCCTTTTTTGCGTGAGTTCTGGGGCGATAAACCGCAGCAATATTAATAAACAGAAAGTGTGGTTTCCCAATTTCTTTTGTTTTTTTTTTAGAAATAAATCTAAATATTTAACAAAAATTCTAACTTAAATCATAATTTTTATAATATGTTGTTTTGTTTATTTACCACAATAAACATCCGCATGACGTTAAATGCATATCAAATGAAAATGTTACATACTGTTTGTTGTTGTTGTAAATATTTATGTATACAATCTTTAAAAATGTTTAAATATAAAAGAAATGTATAGAATTTTATTTGAGTATGGAAGAGAAAAAAACAAAACTATAAACAATTTGTAACTTTCTAAAAAGATAATTGTGGCTTAACTTTAGTTTGGTGCAAGAGTTTTTACAGAACGCACGTTTGTTTTTTTTTCTTTCTTAAAATCATTTGAAATAAAAAGCAGTGAAAAATTAACTAACTGAAAAGTTAATAATATTTTATTTTTACAGAAATGTTGCAGTGCAAAAGGTAGAAATTTCTTTAAACTAAATTTATTTATTTATTGTATGTTTGCTTCCAATCAACAAAACATTGATCAGTTTGTCATTAATTTAAGCCCACAAAACGTGTTCTCCATTGGCAAACTTTTTAAATTATTCTGCTAAAATTTCTATACAAAAAAAAAAAAAAATCAATGAAACTTTATACAAATTTACGATTAATGCCCGGCATATAATTTCGTTTATCTTGACATTCTGTATGAGCATTTGACGTTTGTCAAGGCACACGCACGCACCTCTTTTTTGTCACGGTGTGTAAAATAAATACAAAAAAAAAGGTAAATAAATACATGAACAAATATCACATATTTTTTAGGCTTAACGAAAATTAAAAAAAGAGCTTTAAATGTATTGGCATATGTTTGCATAAAAACGCTTTAATCACCTTCATATACAAACAAAAGTTAAATGCGTATAATTTATGAAAATTTGAATTGTCTGAAATCTGTAGTAAAAGTTGGCGAGTTTTGTGTGCAACAGCAACTCCTCTCTTCAACATGTCCTCTAGTTTTTGGCATAAAATGTGATATTTTTGTTTTTTTTTATATTTCTAGCCAGAAAAATATGAAAATCATTTGCTAAGATAATTTGTGTGTAAATAAATCTGTAAATTACCCACGATTTTTACTATTTGCTTTTATGTTTAATTGTAAATGATCTGCTTATGATCGTGCATAAAATAGTGTTAATAATGATTTATTGATAAATCAGTTGAACATTCATTAAAGTATCAATTACGTTTTTTTTTTTCGATAGCTAATTAGCAAAGAGTTTGTGATCGAAAATAAATAATAAATAAGCTTTAATATGGGTTTTTTTTATTTATTTTTAATTCCCATTAATCATAAGCAAATACAAAAATAAAAAAAACATGTGATCAGTGAATGAAAGATTTGTATGAATAAGTACTCGAAAATCATTTTGTTTATACAAAGTTAGTAAAATATTCCGACTGTAAAAACAAGAAAACTTTCCACCTACCTTTAGTAATAGAGCAGTGAGTAAAATAATAAAATATCAGGACTATTCCGCGCTGTTCTGTAAACCGAATGCGAGTAAATTTCTCGTTTTCAAAAAATTAATAATAATCCTGCAGACGTGTTTGAAATCATACATTTTAATTTTCATTCAGATATAATGTTTGAGAATCTATGTATATAATAAAAAATTAAAAAAAAAAAAATCTAAAAAAATATTTCTATTGTCGGAGTTAGTTTTTTAAAATCGTGCGATTTTAAATCGATCGATTTAGAGAACAGGGCCGATTACGACAGATTATGACAGAAGAAACCAAACCAAAATGTAGTCATATTCGCGTTTTTAAGTTTTACATCTGAAACTTTTATAAATTTTTATAAAATTCTTTCTGAAAAAAAAACCCGACTTCAATGCAAAGATCTGATAGAAGATCAGAAGTAAGTGAAATATAAAATTAAATTTTAATGAGCGAACCTCCGCCCATTTTTTAAATGCAAGATTGTGTGTCTTTCAGAGTTCAGGGTGCGTGTTTAGTCTTGTAAAAATCGGTAAAGTAGAACCACTTAAAATAATATATTATATTTTAATGGGCGTAACTCCGCCCATTTTTTTAAAGAAGGATTTTGTCTATTTTAGAGCTCAAGATGTGTGGTAAGTTTCTTAAAAATCGGTTGAGTAGAACCACGTGAAATATTATAATAAATTTTAATGGGCGTAATCCCGCCCATTTTTCAAATTTCAATTAGTGTAATTACAAGAACCAAAGGTGTTTTATAGCTTTCGCAGCAATCAAATAAGTAGAATATCATAAAATCATATATAAAAAATTTTGGGCGTGTCTTCGCCCACTTTTTTACACTGGGGCCAATGGGAAACTATACACTCTCAGAAAAAAAAATAAGAACTTTTACAATCGGTCTAAAATGTAGCGAGTTCTGAAGTAACACCGCCAAAAGAAGATGCAGAGACTAATTGTTAACCTCCTCCTTTTTTTTTTGAAGTCGGTTAAAAAGGAAAGGAAAAAAGAAAGTTACATTCTCACTTCTTTTATAGATTATTGTTGTGAATCGATACCGTTTTACATATGCGATATATTAAACGCTTTTTTAAGATAATTAGCAATCAATTAATTAATAATTCTATGAATATATATCGTGTCATAACCGTCAAAAACGCTTAAACGCCATAATTTTCGATCTTCTTTTTTTTTGACGAAAATCAATTATTTACGATCGTACATAACCTAACCTAACCAGTGTTAGATATAGTATAAAAAGTTTACAAAACTTTCAAATATTTCAAGTGACAAGCAATACATGCCACTTTATTTTATTAAAAGAAGTGATGAAGCATATGCTAAGAAAGTATAATGAAGGATACGCAAGTGACACACAAATATGTTTAATGTAAAGTATTATGTTTTAATGTAAAGTATTCTAGCCTGTTTTGCAAACCACGACTTGTCAAATCACGGTGATTTTCAAAAATTTATAATAGCTAAATCGTTGCTCTTGCAAGTCAGAATGATATGAGCCATTACAAATAATAAAAACTTGAAATCATTGTGATATTCCGAACATGCCCGATTGTTACGTTTCTACCTTTTAAATATGTTGAATTTGTAGGTTCGAATGTTTGCAATCAAATAAAAAACCACCAGTTATGAAATCAGAATACTTTATTCACTCAACATTAATGTTAAGAGCTTGTGAACACACAATGTTAAATTAATTCACTGCTAGAACACCACAATGTTAACTTTGCTGTTCTTTGTATAATACTGCTCGTTTAGGGGCTGCATCGCTTATTTTGTACCTAACATAAAGCTTTCAAAATAATGTTACCAATATTCAGAAATTCTTAGCTCTTTTAACAGCATACCCACTAGACCCCTGCAAAAGACGATTTTTCAAATGCTTTACTGCAGCGAAGTCTTCTAAAATAAAAGCTAATCAAAATTGTTTGCAAGATATTTGTTTCAGTTATTGCAGCTATAGAAGTAAAGAAGAAAATACAGCGTGACGACATTAGTTGTGTGCGCTTGCTTTAAAAAAACCTTCCTTAAACACAAACATAATAGCTTACCATATCCCTGCAAATAATGCGACTAGTCCATACACACATGTAAAGACTAGTCCAAAGAGGAGTAGGAATACCACAAAACTACTCCAAATATAAGAAAAAAGGTAGTCGATTTAACATTGCGATGTGCTAGGTTTGGACCACATGGTACAACTTTGCATTACATCGGACTAACCCCAAAACTAATCCATCTGGAATAGTTATAGACTACTCGCATAATTTGTGAGTGCTTAAAAAGAACGATCATATTCGTTTAAACACGAACTCTTATCGTACAGCATTGAATGCTTGCAAGAAAACGACATGATCCATGACTGCATTACATGGGACCATGATGTAACTAGTCTGTTTCATCTAGATTGGACCACGTACCCCAATATTATTTGCAGGGATACATCTTCCACACACACTTAAACGTACAGTATGCAAAATAACAAGCATACACGCATCAAAGGTGACTAGCACGGTTGCCAGAAATGCAGATTTATCTGGATTTTGCAGATTTTTAACCTCCAAAAACACGAAATGCAGATTTGAAGATTTTTGGCCTAAATACGCAGATTTTTCAACTCCAATTATAGTGAATTTTTTCCATTTTCCGAATTCTGCTACTACTTCTTGTTTATTTTATGTGTGAACGACTCATAGTTTAGATAGTTACAATTTTTGAACTTAGAAGACATTAAAAAAACAGAAGAAGTAACTTTGGCAAGCTTCTGGAAACGAATATCTGATATAAAACGAACTTATTCTGATTACGATTTTCCAGCCCTAAGTTTATTGAAAATGTAATATCTTTACCACATTCATTTGCAAATGTCGAAAGAATTTTCAGTCAAGTGAACTTGAATAAAACAAACATTCGAAGTCCTTTGGATATTTATGCAACAGATTAAATGACTTTTTGTGTAATTTTTTATGTATCCGATTTCTTTTCTCATTAATTTTTTATTATTTGTATCTATAAAGAATTTTTATTTGTTTGTTGGTTAAAAGCATTTCGTTTCTCCTGAAGAAAGATGGGTTTCCACACGCAAAGTTTACTTTGCAAAGTCTTGAGTTTGTAGGACAGAAGAGAAAAGAGGTCTTATTCTATATTCTTTTTTCTTCAACAAACTCAAGACTTTGCAAAGTAAACTTTGCGTGTGAAAAGCCAAGCTCATTAGTAGACTTCAACCAATGTGGCAATTAATTGTAAAAAGGTAATGAGAAAATAACAGTAGATTCAAAATCGTAGATGTTAACTTGTAAAGATTTTTGCTTGAAGCTTTTAAGCTTATTCTGCCATATTCATAAAAAATAGTTTTGGTTTACAAAAGGTTTACAAGATAAACTTTGCATGGAAATTTGTTTTTTAAACGTTTTGTAACCCAAAATAATTTTTATGAATATTACCTATTATGGTTGTGTACGTAATTCTTAATAACATATTGATAGTCGTTCTATAAACGTTTGAAGTTTTTTACCTTATTTCAAAAATTTTTTGGTTGAAGTCTGCTGATGAGTTTCTTAAGCAGAAACGAAATGCAAATTTTTCATACATTAAAGGCTTATATTAATAAAAAAATAAAATGTGCTTGAAAGTTATTTTAAGAACATTTTTCCTAAAAACTTTAAATAAAATACATTTTAGGCCGGTTTTAAATTTTATAAATATGGGTTAATGAAAAAATATTTATATTACAAATGTACATCCATATTTACGTACATTTTTTTAATAAAATATAAAGAAGTTGTTTTAAAAATTTCTTTGAAGATTTTTTGAAGATTTTAAAAATAAAATGCACATTTTGAAGATTTATTCGTTAAAAATTGCTAAATTTTGCAAATTTTATGCTTAGAAATTCTGGCAACACTGGTGACTAGTTCTCTGCATTGCTTGTTTACACTCATATACACGAACACCAATGCATCCATCGTGCTTCGCTTATTATACGACAGCATTTATTATTAGTTTAGTATTGTATATACATGCCACGAGAATACATTTAAAAAACAAGACGTATTTAAATTTCAAGACTGCTTACGCAGGCCTCTAATACACACTCATACTAGCTTTCGATCACGTCACTTTTTCTATGAACTTTGACTAGAGAGCATTAATGTAAATTCTAGTAACTAAATAAAATATTATCCGAATTTTTTCTTTTCTCAATTGCAATAAAAATATTTAAATGAGATAACTTTTTATAAAACCATGTAGAGAATAGAGTATTGAACTCTCAGTGTATTGATTTCCGAAACAAAATGAATAGAATTTTGTTCGTAGATATGCTGTGTAACTCTACAAAGCATATTGTTGGAAGAGTCTTCAGGAATACAGAATGAAGACCTCTGGCCTGATAAAAAAAAAGTACATTTAGCGAAAAAAATAACTACATCGAGCCTGAGGCGCGACTATATACAAACAGCCATTTCCAAATATATATTCTTCTTTTTTTTAAATTAAAGCGCAAGTTTTTTTTAGTTCTTTATATATTTGTGTAGGCCGTCAGCAGCTCCATTTAAAATTTTTAGAAAAATTTAGTCACATCGATCCGAAATACAAGCTTAATTGCTTGGCTGTTGCGCGCGACCAAAAAGTAGACTTTCATGTGGAATAAAACATCAACAAGAGCGATTTTTTTCAGTGGAGCGCTACTTACACATACTTAATTATAAGCATTTCTTCTTGAGGAATTTCCACAGGAATGTCGCTTGTGACACCAATATATATTCTTCTTTTTTTATTACAAGCGCAAGTTTTTTTGCTTCTTTATATGTTTGTATAGGCCGTCAGCAGCTTTAAAATTTTTACAAATATATACTCACATCGTTCTGAATTACAAGCTTAATTGCTTGACTGTCGCACGCGACAAAAAAATAGACTTTCATGTTGAATAAAACATCTACAAAAACGATTTTTTTTTACTTACACATTCTTACTTTTAAGGATTTTCTCTTTTTGGTGACCACTGTTGTAGATGTACTATAGTTGCTGTTTGTGTTTTCGTCTGCATGGGCTTATGGATTTGTGTGATTGTATCTTTCTTAATAAGCAGATATGAAATTTAACAAAGCACAAGTATTTGCTGTCAACAAATTTACAAACGTTTTGCTAAAATGAGATCATTTGTTATAAATTTGCCTTGATCAGAAGATATATAACATTATGATAGGAACACAACTGGGACGAACGACGAATTTCGTCCACGGCAACGAATTCGTCGATAAGAATTCGCTGAGTAAATTCGTCGTGTGAAGCAAAACATCGACAAATAAATAACAACTAATAATATTTAGATCATTCTTATGATAGGCAAATATTAAAAAAAAACACCTCTGTTAAGAACGTTCAGATATATTTGCTAGACATACTTTGAAAGGATATGAAAAAATAAAATAAAAAACACACATAATAACAAAATTAAAAATTTTAAAAACGCCTAAACATATCTAGAAAAGATCTAGATCTTATAAACGGCCGCACAGACTTTCTTCAAATATAGCTAAGAACCCTCTCGATCAAATCCCCTTTCAAACAGAAAAAACTAAATCTAAACTTATAACACCCCTTTTTTGGTCGGGTCTTAAAAATATTTAAAAACAATTTAATGAACTGTGATTTGACAGAAAAAATTATGAAAAAAAAAAATAAATTTTATAAATGTATATTTTCTTATTAAATAAAAGCTAATAGAAATCCTTTATTTAATAATCCCGCCGACAGCCTGTCCAATATTGTAAAGTCAACTACCAGATAGCCTTTTGTTTTCAACTCATAAATTTGAATGCTTAAACCCATAACATTTATTAGTATTTAAATTTAATAAATATCTCCTAATTAACGTTATCTCTTGCAAACATCAAACACTTTAACCCTTTGAACCTTCACGCAAGCGCCATTGAAAAACTTTTTCCCACTTTCGTACAATTTGTGCTGTTACTTACTTTGCGGGCACAAAAATTAAATTCTTCATATGAAAAGCGTACATAAAAATCATATAATCTTAAGTTGGAGGCCTACTACCAATGGCCACAACAACATTATCAGCAGTTATAGCAGCAGAAGCAGCGGCATTAAAGCGGCAATTAATCAAAAAGCTTTTAAAGAGGCTTACAAATAAAGTCTAACAAAATGTTAAATTTTTTCACCTCTAATACAAGTATTATGCATGAGAGTAGTCAGTCCTCTTGCTTACTTACCACTTCCCAGAAAGCAAAAAATAAAAATAAAAATACATACAATTTTTACAAATTAGCTTTTTATTTTTATTATTATTATGAGTATTTTTATTTTTGCACAAAAATATGCGTTTTAAATTAGCTGGAATCCCAGGATTTGTGGTTGTAACCAGTGATGTCACCACACAAAAGAAACAAAATCAAAAAAAAAAAAAAAAACAAGTTGTAAACATTTGACGGTTTGAAGTAATAACAAAAAATATTTAAAAAAAAAAACAATAAAATGCTGCTGCGTAAACCGTCCATCAAATGATATGGCAACCATTCAAAAATCATCATCATCATCATAATCATACTCTTACTCAGCCTGCATCCATCCCGTGTGTTTTTTTTTAGTTGCGCAGGCTTTCAAAATTGTAAACAGATAAACATTAAATGGAAAATTAGCTTTTGTCAAAAATCAATTTAGCAAAACATTCATTTTTGCAACATTCTTTTATTTGATGGGGTTGTTTGTTTAAATAATGCCAGACATACATTTTTTTTAGCTGCCCACTTGTCTTTCATCTATCAAATGCTTTTTATGACTTTTAAATTTTGAACATTTCATTCATACTTTCTTGTGACACAAGCAAATAAAACTTTTTATATTGTTTTTCCTTATGGCAGCTCACGATTATTTTATTTGTTTAAAGTTGTATGAAAAGTTGAAAATCATTCAAAAATCCTTGTTTTAAATGGCATATCATTTGTAGGATTTAAAGTTTTGTTTGAGGGCTTTGTGTCAAAAAAAAAAAAAAAGATAATAACAAAATTAAAAAGTAAAATTCAGGATTTTATAACAAATTGAAATGCTAGCCTTTTCGTTTTTTATAGATTTTTTTTTAGATTTCAGTCGATTTCGGTGCTATACAAGGAAAATTTAAAAAAGTATGAATTTTGTTATTATTATTTCTGTGGAAATAAGGGAAAAATAACTGATTACGGTCAATTGTTTTTTTTACTTTTAATTTTATTGAGCAGAAATAAAAATCAGAAACTGATTTTTGAGTAGAAATAAAAATCATTTTCTGATTTAAATTTTTTCGATCAGAAATAAAAATCAGAAAAGTTATTTCTTGATTTTTATTTTTTTTTTATTTCAACATTAACTACCAGTTTATAGAAGCCATGTAAAAATTCTCGGCTGTCTATTTTTAATGAAAACAAAAACAAATTTTGAGTGCTTTGTTTTTGTTTTCAATATAAATAGGCAGACGAGAATTGTCACATGGCTTCTATGAACTGGCAGTAAATTAAAAAAATAAATTTGTATATACACATGTACATATGTAAATAAGTATGTACACTAGGGTGGCCGTTATTTTATTTTTTTTATTTCTTCTACTCTCAACCCCCAAATCGGTTCAGTTTTATGTAAAAAAAAAATACAAAAACATTTCATACCGATAAGTTGTGTTTTAGGGAGTGCGTCCGGCCCTCAAAGTTGGCCCTCAAGCCCATATATTCAATGCATTTTTTTTTTTTGTTTAGTTTTACTTTGATATATGTAAGCTCTTATTGTACAATTTTGTTACATAAAATTGTTGGTATTTTGTTTTATTATTAATTTTAGCAAAAAACGCACCCTCTAAAACGCAACTTGCCGGTATGAGATTTTTAAAATATATTTTTTTTTACATAAAACTGAACCGATTTGGTGGGGGGTGAGAGTAGAAGAAATCAGGAAAAAAGTCTCCATACAATTAACGGCCACTCTAATGTACACTTATATCTCGATTTACACCATACTTTTTTACACGATTTCACTTTTACAGGATTATTTTGGTTTTTTTGGTTTTCGTGTAAATTGAGAGATTTATGAAATACCTCGATTTACATGATTTTTCATGTGTTTTTAGTAAACGCGATTCTGCCTTTATTTTCGATTTACACGATTTTTCATAAAAAAATTTAAAATTTCGATTTACACGACTTTCTCAGAAACGTATCTATTGTGTAAATCAAGGGATAGGTGTATATGTGTATGTAGTTACTACGCTAATATCAACCTGTGGACATTCCGCTAACGTCAAAAATATGGTGGACACCAAGAAGGATCAAATCACTCTTTTTTTATCACTTTTATGATATGGGTATCAATTGAAAGGGATTTTCGAGAATATGATGCAAAAAATGGCGGAGACGCCAAAAGGCGGCCATCGATGTACACTTATCACTTTTATAATATGGGTATTAAATGAAAGGAATTTTTTAGAAGATAGCCAAAAATGCAATGGAAAAAATGACGAAGGCGCCAAAAGGGCAGGCATCTATGTGCATTAAAGCGGAACGATTTGTATGAAAAAATTTATCAATATTGTGCCATCAATTTTTTGATAGCTGTTGGCATGAGAAAAAAATTTAACTCCGACATATCAAAAAAATACTTTTCGAGGGGCCAATTTTTTTTTAAGAACAATACCCGAATATTTTACTATTTAACAGTATAAAACAAAAGATTTATGATACGAACGTTCTCGGTAGAACTTTTGTCGGTCTCTCAAATAATAGGCACGTTTCTTCTATATATAAGTTTAAAATAATTATTTTTCATGATATTAAAGTAACAAAAAAAACAACAAAAAAAATTATTTATACATATGATTATTTAAAAAAAATTTTGTCAGCCGAGTTTTTTTATTACCAACTAAAACAACCTCAAAAAACAAAAAGTCAAAAAATTTAAATTCTGGTACCGCAAATAAATTAATGGGTGTTTTTTATTGAGGTATAGAACTTTAAGTTGGCATCACTTTTTTAACTGGCGGCCATTTTGTCAGCTGTCAAGTGATTAATATTTAGTTTGGTTTGCCATTTTATCATGAACAGGTTGACAAAAGAACAACGCTTGCAAATCGTGCAAATTTATTTCGAAAATAATGGTTCAGTTCGCGAAGTTTACCGCAAGCTCCGTCCATTTTATGGTCGACATAATCGTCCATCAGAGCAATTAATTCGGTTAACCATGGATCGTTTTCGCACTACGTTTACTCTATGTGATAATACGCATCCACAGAGACGTCGAACAGTGCGCACCGAAGAAACAATTGCCGCTGTAGAGCAAAGTGTTGAAGAGGACCCGAATGAATCGATTCGCCACCGTGCACAGCAATTGGAGCTTTGTCCATCAACTTTATGGAAGATTTTGCGCAAAGATCTTGGCTTGCGACCTTACAAGATCCAGCTTGTGCAAGAATTAAAGCCGCGAGACCATGCAATGCGTCGTGATTTTGGTGTATGGGCCGAAAATGAGATTGATCTCGATGCTGATTTTCATCGCAAAATTTTGTTCAATGATGAGGCTCATTTTTGGTTGAATGGCTACGTCAACAAGCAAAATTGCCGCATTTGGAGTGAAGAGAATCCACATGAGACCCTTGAGACGCCATTACATCCACAAAAACTGACTGTTTGGTGTGCTCTATGGGCTGGTGGAGTCATTGGGCCATACTTCTTCCGAAATAATGCTGGAGAGTCAGTTACCGTTAATGGAGACCGGTATAGAGCCATGATAACCGACTATTTTGTTCCCGAATTGGATGGCATGAATGTGGATGAGTTGTGGTTCCAACCAGACGGCGCTACATGGCACACAGCTCACGTCACAATCGATTTATTGAAGGAAACATTCGATGAGCGCATTATTTCGCGGAATGGACCTGTCAATTGGCCACCAAGATCGTGTGATTTGACACCATTGGATTATTTTCTTTGGGGATATATGAAGTCGCTCGTCTACGCCAACAAACCAGAAACGTTAGGGGACTTGGAAGCCAACATTCGTGGCGTTATTGCCAACATACGGCCCCATATGCTCGAAAAAGTGGTTGAAAATTGGACCTGTAGAATTGGCTTTATTCGAGCCAGCCGCGGCGGCCACATGCCCGAAATCATATTTAAACATTAATGGCATAAAATTATCCTTCCAATAAAGCCAAATTGATGGACATTAAAACGATTTTCTTGTGTTTTATTTCAATTCGAAGTTCTATACCTCTAAAAAAACTTGCACAGTGTTGAAGTTTCTTCAAAATGACCGGGTATTGACAAAAATTTAGTAGAAAAAATAAAAAAAACTACGTGCGTCGGTGTTAGGAAAACTAATATCTAAACTTTATTTACTGGTGAGGGGCAGAGAATGACAAACGTATCATTTTAAGTACTCTCTGAGTACTATTCGTCAAACAACAACAAATGTGTACCGATAAAAATAATAAAATAAGCTCATATGAAAACACACGCATTAATTTTAAACCCAATATCTATAAATATAAACAACCAGCAATTATGTTCATACACATTTTTTAAATTAAAGGGCATTTACATTACGTCAAAATCTAGTACTTACGAGATTTCGATTTAAATCTTGCTGCTTTTTACTAAATTTCCCATACAAAACAAAATCTATTTTGTCGGTAGATTTGTAGGAAATCTAATAAAAATCTAATATTCTTATTTATTTTGTACTACCCTGTATAATATATTTATAAAAAAAGATGAGTGAATTAGCTACGTTCTGCTTAAAAAGGTGTGTGACTTAGCTACATTTCAGTTATTTGGTTGTAGTTTTAGAAATGCTTCAGTTAATGGGTTTTGTTTTGGATAACAAATCTTGAGAAAAGTAAAAAAAAGTTGGTCTAAACGGCATAGATTTTCATAAAGATTTTAATTAAAATCTGCTAGATTTTGTGCTGGTGTAAATGGCCTATTACAGCAACACACGCATATTTTCCTTTCCATTTTATAAACACAAATGTATGTTTACGGTGCCAAATCATGAATAAATATCCCGAGTATCAAGCGTATATATTTTTGTCCGATTAAATATCCATAGCCTGACTATAAGCATATTTAGACTGTATGAGAGAAAGTCAATGCCCTTTATAGACATGTGTTTTTTTTTTTAATTTTTAGTTGTAGCGTATTTGAAATGAAATTCCGTTGCGAGTTTTCCAGTTCACAAGGTAACCGAAATTTACACCAGTGTTAGGAACGGCAACTTATTCCAATTGACTGAAAAATAAATAAACTGTTTATCAAAGCTTAAAATATAAGAAATATAAGTGCTAATAACAAAAATTAAAAATGCTAAAAACCATCGAATACATCTAGAGAAGATACGATATCTTCTAAACGGCTGGACCGATTTTCTTAAAACATGGCTAAGAACCCTCTCGATCAAGTCACTTTTCAAACAGAAACTAAATCAAAATCGGTTCCGCGTTTGGTCTGTACGTGGACACGGAGAGACACACAGATACACAGACACACAGACACACTTTTTTTAGTCGGGGGTTAAAAAGAAAATTGTCAAGTAAAAGTACTTAAAAATTATCATTATAATGATGATTAAACTATAATAAAATAGAGGAATTATTTTTCGTTGAAGAGAAGGAGGTACAAAATGACAAACCAAATCCTTAAGAACAACTGCCTCTAATATGGGTTAATGTTATTCCTTAAAACGTTTTTTTTTAACTTTAGAGCACATTCTCGTTTTCGTAAAAAAACAGAAACATTGCAGGAAATAAAATTTTGTGGTTGCCAATAACGTCATAATTTAGCAGCTGAAACTAACAGGTCTTAGTTGCCATACGTAATAACATATTGACAAAGCAACTAAAGTTTAGTTGCCAACCATAATGGAGAAATAATTTTTTCGTGCCTAATTAGGCAATTGTTGGAAGCATTTTCCATTAAAAATTTTTTTTGTATCTTCTTCTAATTTCAGCCATCTACTAGCTAAAAACTTTATTGAAATACATATTGAAAGGAAATGTTTTTTTGTTTGTTTTTTGGTTTAATTTTATAAACCTCAAAAACAAAACCACAAATATAATTTTGTAAAAAAACAATACTTATTACTCCTATTACATTTTATTTTTTATTATGACGTAAATATTACATACAAACATACATACCTGCAATTGACATTAAAAGCACGTGTCTAAAATAAACAATAATATTTTGTTAAGTAAAATAGTGAATTGTAATAATTGTACTCTCATACTCATAGCAGCTTTTAAGATAAGATTTGCTTGCTCAAAATACTACATATGTATAAGCAAAAATGTCTAGTAATGACGTTTGACAAATCATAAAACAAATTGTATAGATATCAAATGTGGACAGAGGAAAAAACCAAAAACCACACCTAGTAAATAAGTGCAATTTAAAGGTTTTAAGTGTATCTACCTTTATGACATGAGGTTTTTTTTTTTTTTTTTTGTAAACAAATAGCGATTTTAATTGTAAAATCAAACAAAATTCAAGGGCAAGGACGACTTACAATTTTATGAAGGAACACACATTTTGTTTAAAAACAAAGCTACAAGAGAAAATAAAAACAGTTGACTCTAGTTAAAAAATTTTTAATTGTAAATAAATGCAAATAAAGTTAAAATAGCAGGCAGAATTCATAACGTAGTGTTAACAGCTGATGTGACTTAAGCGCATTAATAAGCCACTAGATATACCAAACGGTCGACATAATTGACCGTATTCTAAAATCCAAATGTAAATAACTTTATTAAGATTCAAATGTATCTAAACGTCATAAAAAATTCATTAAAACACAGCCACACACATACTTACATACATATGCAACCATTATTAAATAATACATGAAATTAAAAAGACATAAACAAAATCCCTTCAACCGAGCTAATTCAATTTATTCAACTCTCTTCCTTTAAGTATTATGGCTTCCATACAACAACAAATAAGATGAAAAAAATTGTTAGATTAAAAACCTGTTCACATTACAACATCTTTCATCTTTCATCTGTCATGTATTATAATACTATTTTTACGAATGTGAGCTACTAAAAATTAAATAATAAAATGCAATTTAAAAATTCAGTAGAAATTGATTTAATTGCTGGCTCCTGAGGAGCAGAAACAAATAATGCTACAATGTGCAGAATTAGTTGAAATTATGCCAGCGGACAATGATAATGAAAAAATATTACAAACTTTATCCGCAAAGATTTCGCGTAGACATTTGCAACTACTTTTATGTAATTTATTTCGATTTGGAAAACATATAACAGATTTTATTATATGCATACATATACATACATATGTATGTATATAATAAAATCTTAGAGTAATTACGGATCTTTTTTTGGGAAGGATATTCCAAAATGTAGCCTTGAATGTATGTAAATATGTCCATGCATATGGAAATATACATACAAACATACATGCATATGTATATATTTTTATAGTATGTATGCATGTATGTATATAGTTGCATACATTTTTTCTAGTGATGACACTAAAATAATCGAAAGATGTTGAACGGAACAAAGTGAGATAGGAACATCTTTTAAAGATGTTGAAAGATGTTGAACATTCAGCCCTGTATAATTCTTATGGGAAAATGTTATCATCTTGCCAAATTGATGAAAGATGAAAGATGTGAGTAAGTGTGAAAAGGCTATAAGGGAAATACTACAAGCACACACACACACACACACACACACACACACACACACACACACACACACACACACACACACTGGTGTTTTGTTTATTTTTTATTTGTAAGCTAATAAATGCGTGTGTAATATGTGTGCAGGTAGTAGTAGCAACTTTAAACGCTTATAGCTCCCAAAATACTAAACCTATTTCAATAAGAAATAGATTCTGCACATCTGTACGGAAAATCCTCCAAAACCATATAAATCTTTTTAAAGTCGGTACATTAGTACCAGCGTAAAAGGGATTACAAAAAACATGTTCGCCTTTTAATTATATAGAAGATAAACACTAAGCCATGTATGTATGTTTGTCTGTATGTTTGGCAAGCCAAATGCCAAATTTCGACTGTGTACACAGAGAAAACAGATTCGTTGTGACAACCGAAATTGTAGCCTATTGAATTTTGGCGGTTGCAGCAACTATCATAGAATTCTGCTATTGCGACTGAAATGTTTTGGCACCACTATATTTTAATTATAACCCTCAACCCAATAGTTGCAGCAACAGAAAAAATTGGTTGACAGTATGGAATTTGAAATAAGTGTTATTCTTGCTTTGGTTAATATAATTAAAACAATATCATAATTGGTACCTGTAAAAGAAAAATTGGCCTTCCTTGCTGAAATAAAAATAAACAATAAACGCAAATAAAAATCCACAATTTAAGAAATTTATTATTTGACATATTGTCATAAGTTTATTTTAATTGAAATTTATTTCCTAATGGTGAAGCATGTATGTCTATATACATTTCTTCAACCACACATTTTGAAAAGCCATAAACCTGTTATCTCATGCACAGACTTTCAAAAACCATTTGAGAATTCACAAATCTTAATATCTTTGAAAGTCACAAAAGTTAATTTTTTAATTTGCTGCTATAAACTATGATAGTAAACACAACCTCTAGTTAGTTGCAGCAACTGATTGAAAGTTTTTATTTTAATTGTATTATATAACGACAATTTTTTAGTTGCTAATACCAAAAGTTGGTAGTAAAATCCAATTCGTACTATTTTATTCGGTTGGGTTAACCAATCAGTTAATTAGTCATGACAAAAGCATACGCTCGGTTGATGCAATCAATTTAAGTATTGTCACAATCATATCTTTGTTACAATTATGCCCTTATGGCAATGAACATGGATTGTTTTTTGGATTAACAGAAAATTGATAGCGTGAACTGAAATATAGTTAATGCAAATGATATTTTATTGGACTAACCATTTTCCAACAAATATTTTTTCTGGGTATAGGTACAAGCCTAAAAACCTGCTTTTATTTGGGTTATCCTCAAACAACAAACAAATATTCAGTTTTATATGGTATTTGACATATTCTATAAGAAAGATACACTCTGACAATGCTACCCTGTTTTGCAAAAAATTCTGGCTTCGAATCGTTACATACGTGATCGTATCGGCAATCGTACGAAAACAAATTTAATGATACGTCAAGCGTATAAACTGAATGGTATTTCAATACGTTCACGTATGTCATAATCCGAAAATTGTGTTTTTAGGTGACGAGTTGTACGTTCACGGATGTAACGATTTGACCCCTGATTTGGAAGCACTAACAACTGAGGGAAGCAATGTATTGCTTACTTGATAACAGAAACTTCGAAAAATGCTTCTGAAAATCACTAACGTAAGGCGGGCTCTCACAAAAATTATTCATTGTTACTTTTGTGAAGAACTTTAGTAAGGCAAGCAAGTTGTTGGAAGCTAAACGTATTGCTTCTACATAGCTGGCTTATCTCAAACAAAAAAAAGCCCTTATTCATGCGCAACAGCAAGTGATTCTGTAATATTGTCTCCCTAATTTTTGCTAGGTAAAGCAATAGACTTGCCAGACGTAGATTTTCATAGATTGATGTTACCATCAGCAAAAGGTAAAATAAGATTATAGGACATTTACACCTGCAGATTTTAATTAAATTTTTTATGAAAATCTACCATTTACAGCAAGTGTGTTTTAAACATTTATCAAGACAGTTGATCGAAAAAACAAAACCCTCAACTGTAAATTTTCCAAAACAACAACCAAACAACTGCAATTAAGCCAATTCACACACCTTTTTAAGTACCCGGGCTGACTTTTTAGTAAAAATTTTGAAAACAAAACCATAGTTGTATCAATAAGTTCTGCTACACAGAAAAAACTAATTTTCATTTTCAGTAACCAAATTCGTTGAATCTGTAAATATTTTATTTTAATCCGGTCCTACAAATAATTTTGTAAATTCTGATAAAAATTTTGTAAACATTTTAATTAATCATAGTTCGGCTGAGAGAAAATGTTATTTCAGTGTGTTGGTGTTTATCTCGCTTGTTCCCAGCGGTAAAACTCAGAAGACCTTCTTGGTGCAGGCCTTATTAAAGGACTCTTTCGCATAAAATATACGATACACATTCCACACTCGCTTCTATGAGAAGGGAAAAGAGAAAGAGTAACATGTTTTGTTTGGTTACCAAAGCAAAATCAAAATCTATTAGTTTGAAGGCCTTCCAGAATCTCTGGCGAAAGAAGCAAGAACAGAAGGCCTGCTCCGCAATGACAACGCGTGTAAAAAAGATATGAGCATGGAATGGAGCAAGCAGGCCTTCTACATCCAAAAGAAGGCGTACAGAGGCCTTCTAGAAGGCATCCCTACTCCTTCTAGTTCCCGCTGGGTTGATAGGAACAACGTGCTGTTGTGCGGTTGTTGTTGTTTATTTTGATTAATCGTGTTGTGTACATGTAAATGCCGAAAAGTAGCCGACAAACGTCGTGGCCTGTTTTTTCTCTACACAGTTTTTTGGTACTAATTAATTTAATGAAACAGTACAGAATATTTACTGAAAGTAAGTTTGATTTCAAACGAATATTTGTTTGAAAATTTTTTGGGAATAATTTTTTCTGTGTATATTTCGACAAAAATTAGTGACGAAGTAGATTTTTGTGCCCTTAATGTCATAACTACTATACTTTATTGAAATGTAAGTTACACCTGCACAAAATCTAGCAGATTTTAATTAATTTTTTTTTGTAAATCCTTACCGTTTACACCAACTTTTTTTTTGACATTTATCAAGACATTTGATCGAAAACAAAACTCTTTAACTGTAAATTTTCCAAAACTACAACCAAACAACAGCAATGTAGCCGATTCGCACACCTTTTTAAGGAAATCATAGCTAATTCACTTATCTTTCAAATAAATACATATATTGTACAGGGTAATAAAAATGAATAAAAATTTTAGATTTTAAGTAGATTTCCTAAAAATCTAGTCACAAATTAGACTTTGTTTTGTAGGGGAAATTTAGCAAAAGGCAGCAAGATTTAGCTCGAAATCTCTTAAGTACTAGATTTTGAGGCAGTGTAAATTTATATATCGTTAACTTAATATGAAAAGGCCCTAACTCATGTTTTTCATAGTTTACAGGAGGAGGAAAAAACTAAATAAAAAAAGATGCAATATTGATACAAAATTATTTTAAACGCAATTTTTATTAAAACCACTTTACATAAGCACATAATATTGCGTTTAAAAAAATTTTGTATCAATATTGCATCTTTTTATATTTAGTTTTTTCCTCCTCCTGTAAACTATGAAAAACATGAGTTAGGGCCTTTTCGTATTAAGTTGACGATATATAAAAGAGCATGTGTGTATGTATGTAGCGTATGGACTCCAAAACGGCTCGGACGATTTTGATGAAATTTTCAGGGAATCTTCAGAATATTCAGGCGGGTGAAACTGTGGAGTCTGATTTTTGATTTTCGGTCTGCGGGCGGAGGGGCGTGGCAAAATCCAATTTATGATAGGTATTCCATGGACTTTTATTTAAAGGCCGTAAATTTCGTTGAAAGCTCAATTTAAATCGTGTTGTAATACAACGCTAATGTTTGCTTAGGGCCAGCAACGCGGACCGGATCAGCTAGTGCCCTATAAAATTGAAAAAAAAATCTAGTGACCAATTATATTTTGTTTAGTGTGGGAAATCTACTAGATTTTTCCCGAAATCTCATGAGCATATACTGGATTTTGCTGAAATGTAAACGCACTGTTACATGATATGAAATAAACATAAAAAAGAAAATTTAATTAACAAGATTTTTAATTATCTAGTAAAAAAAGTGTTTTTTCCAAACAAAAATTACCTGGAAACTAACATGAAATGCTTATCCCCAATCAAAAAAAAAAAAAAAAATCCCCTATTTGGGGACAAATTCCCAAAACTAAGATCGCTGATAAGAGAGTCGGAAAAGTTGAATATAACTAGAACTATTACTTATTTACATTCATTGCGATCTGATAGTGGGAGGAAAGTTTCATGTAAAAATCACGACATTAATTTTCCATTTGAGAGAAATGAAAATTTCTTGGGTAGAGAAATTTTACTTCATTTTCATTGTAGGAGGAAATATTTTTGAAACTTTCATAACCATTCAGACGAAGTAACTTTTCTTGCATTTCTTCTACTAATATATAACTGTAGAAAGTTTCGGTATTAAGATATTATTAGAAAACCAAGCGAACTTTAAGCAAAGAGTGTCCCGTTAACTTTGGGATACCCTTTACTTTGATATGTGTAAATATTTCGTCCTTGGCCAATTTTTTTCATCTAAACCGGAACTATTGTTCAATTCATTAGCATTGCACTGCATTACAAAAAAGCAAGGAGGTTCCAACGATCGATTAAAGATTTGATTTGAGCTTTTTTCTGTAATTTTTCTAATAGGGTTTTTAAAGAATTTTATTACTTCCTCATTTTAATACAACATATCGCTACCTTAATATAGAAAGGGCCCTAACTCATTATTTTTTGGAAATCTAAATTTTTGTATATTTCGATAGAAGAATATCTAATGTATTGAAAAATTCAAAAATCTCGATTTCAAACAAATAATGAGTTAGGGCCTTTCTATATTAAGGTAACGATATATGAGTTGAAACTAGTTTTTTTATCTTCTACCTTTCAATGCCATATTTATGTTTGAAAACAGCAAAAATCACCTTTTATTCAAACAAATACTTAATTTATGAACAATTAAAAAAAGTATTTAATATAAGAAAAAAATATTTTCTAGCATTTGATTAATTTTTGCACTTGCAATTTCATATGTAGGCTCGCTTGTTATGCCAGCTATTGAATCATTAATGATAAATTATAAAAGTAAATGTTAAGTTTTTTATTTCATTATTATTATTATGGCCGGATATCCTCTAGCCAATTGAAGTAAGGCTTACTTGCAACCTTTGTGAGTAAATGTAAGCAACAAAAAATATATACATAATAATGATCGAAAATGTTAACAATTTTATGGGGCTTTTAACAATTACTGCGAGTTACAGTGATGCATACTAAACAATTTCAATGTGTAGCTAAGCTAAGCTAAGAGTCAGTTAAATTGGCGATTATTTTGAAGTTGGTCATTGTGAAGACAAACTTTCAATTGGAATTTTAATGAAAACTTTAGCAATAAAAGAGAAATGTATAAGTCTGCGAAAGCATTAACTTATTTGCAGGAAGAAGGGTTTGCCGGAAGTTCTTTATTGCCTATGGGTGCTGTGCCTCTGCGAGTACATTCAGGTGCCATTTTATATTATTATGAAAAAATTATTTTGCTAATTTGGAGCCAATAACTGTTAGTTAAAAATTAATTAAAAAAAGTTTATTTGACTTAACTATTTATACAGTCATGTCTAAGTTTAAGTTTTAGAAATATTTTTATAAATTTTTTACAAGCCTTGTTGAGTGGAGTGGAGTGTTAGTTTTAACAAATTTCATTATACAAAAATCTCACGTTTAAATTTTATATTTATTAATTATACAAACATGTTTCCTTTACAATTATTTGCCGTGTTAGTTATTTTTTTTTTTTTGTCTAAATTTTATAGTACTCAGTGGCATTATTAGCAATTAATACGTATTAATTTTATTTGAAAACAAACAAAAAACACTTAACATGTTTTATAAAATATTCATTAGTTGTATAAACATACATATGTTGTTTTTTTTTAATTTCATTTGAACGACAATGGAGACACTAGTTTGTATTATTGCCTGCTAAAAAGGTGTTGAGTTGACTTGGATATATTCTTACTTTTGAAGCTTGGAAAAAAAAACTGAGAGAGAGAGGGAAAAAAATACTTATTGTTCGTGTCCAGCTACAAACAGTCTAGACCTCATAAATTACATGAAAACTTAACATTATTTTAATACGTGCGTGAAATCCAAAATACAAAAATTTTAAAATTTTTATTTCTAACTGATCAAGCGTTTGGGGAATTTATATTATCTATAGATTGATTTATTTTTTTGTTTCAAAAAGGAAAATATTGACTTTTTATTGGTGGATTCCAATACAACATGACTGACTCTACTCTGTTCCATTTAACATTTTTGTTTTCGAATTATGCAAGTATTTTTATTTAATTTAATTTTTTTTTATCGATATGTCAATCTTGTTGTGATTTTAGTTTGCATTTTGATTTGCTGTATTTTCACCAAATTTAGTCAGAGTGTCAAATAATGTGCAGTTATATTTGTTATTATGCAACTGAGGTAAATTAACAGTTTGTCATTCTGTGTGCCAGCAAATAAACGCAAAATTTCAGTATTGCCTTTAATGGCCGGCCAAAGTGGCGCCTTGTTAAATTATAAATTTATTTATATTAGTGCTCCTTTATGTAATATTTCTTATACAGTAAATCATTGCTGTTATTCTCAGATTGATAAGTTTCCAGGAAAGATTTTTATAATTACTATTTAAGACATTTCTATTTAATGACCTTTAGCACATACAACCACTAAGAAACGGCAAACAAACCAATACATGCCATATAATGACTTACTTTTCTTGTTGCCAAATTCTATTACTTGCTTACAAATCACATTACATAAAATTAAAACTAATTCAGTAAAGTGCGATTGTGGGTTCCGTACATTACATATGTAATACTATACGAACTTTAGCCTATATAATCAAATATCTTACCTGATGTAGGCATTAAAAAAATTAAGTAACCTGTAAACATTTATTGGGTTTTTGCCGATTTTTCTATTTTTTGAGGCGCTTTTTCGCTTTTGGGATTTTTTTAGATTTTTTGGCGTTTTTTTTTCAATTTAGTTTTAGCATTATTTTTTATTTTAGCGATTTTTTCGGGTTTTAGCGATTTATTTTAGTTTTAAAGATCTTTTTTTAGTTTGGCGCTTTTTTTTTGTTTCGGCGATTTTTTCAGTTTTTGGTGATTTTTTTCTTTTTGGCGATTTTTTTAATTTGGGATGATTTTTTAGTTTTCGCGTTTTTGAAAATTTCAATAGTTTGCTTGTTACTATGGTTCCCAAGATACAGAAAATTGTCAAAAATGCATGATTAAAAATACATTAAATGAAAGAATACCCTTTAATTTTGATTTTTTTAAATTTCATCGTTAATTGTTGTAGTCTGTATAAAAATACACTAACTTTGCAAATTTAAAGTGTCTATATGTAATTGTATGTACATTACATGGCATTTAAACGTTAATCGTTGCTCGTTTTGGAACACCCTTTATCTATCAAGTATTTGTTCTTGTAGCGGCTAAAGTTATGCATATTCTGTCTCTTGCTTAATTCCAAACCCGATTAGCTTTTTTAAATTAATTTTTTTTTTTTATATGTAAAAGACGAGTATTTTTAAGTGCAATAGTCACATGATTGTTTAATTTAAAGAGAAGGGTTTGCCACTAATAATGGAAAGCAATATCAGCCAAATGACCACCATGACTGCATTTACTTGGCCATATTTTTTCATGAAATTTTCTATCACCAATTCATCATTGTGTGTTCAATTAAATTAATTAGTATAATAAAATACATTAATTGTTACTTATTTATTTGAAAATTTACTTAACTACTCGAATAAAATATTTTTTGCAATTGCTAACATTACGCCAATCCCTAAAGCAAAAAAAGAGGTCAATAACACCGCAAAATTATCACCCCATCGCAATACGATCTGTACTTTCTACAATGATTTCAAATGGCAGTATGGCTTTCGTAGAGGCCGCTCTACTTGTATCCTAATTGCCCTCTTTTGGCGGAAATGGTGAATTCAATTCACAACATCGGCGAAAATAAGGTGATGGCTTTAGATATCTTAAAGGCGTTAGATGATTTGTGAAAAACTTCCCCATCGCTTTACGAAACAAAAATAAATTGTAGGACCAAACTACAAAGAAACTCTTTCAGCTAAATAATGAATTTTGAAAATCATTTGATAAATAACAAAGTTATGCATGGGGGAGAAAAATTTTCCGCTCAGATTTCCGAAAACAAATTATGCAGGCAACCCTTTCAAATAAAAAAAGATTTTTGAAATCGCTTTACAAATAACATAGTTAAGCATGGGGAAGCCAATTTCCTCATCTGATTTTGGAAAACAAATTAAGGGACCAAACCGCAGGCAAACGCTTAAAAAAAAAGGATTTTAAAAATCGGTTCACAAAAGACAGGGTAATGCATAAGGGCAGCGAATTTCCCTCTTCGATTTTTGAAATATTTGCATTAAAATACAAAAAGCGTTCTACAAGCGGGTCGAAGCGGGTCAAAAAGTATATACATATAAGCTTAAAAAACTCACTTTCATCGTCCTCTGAATGGTTTCGTTTATTTTTTTATCCGTTTTAACCTTCAAAAGTTATACACTACTAGCTTAAAATGTATTACATAGCACACTAATTACAAATTGTACAGGGTTTGCACATATAATTTATTAGTAAGATATCGAGAAAACATAATTTATTTCAGATCAAATATGAGCTCAACAGTTGTGAAACTGTTGGCAACTCTTGGCCCCAACAGTTACATCTTAGAAACGGCTTGTAATGTAAAATTTAAAAAATATATGCTTGTGTCACCTAACAAAGCATATAAAAGTCATAGCTCTATTCGATCAGCTGTTCAGGCGAAGCACGACATGTAGTGAACAACTTTCATGATGGAAAATTATTCAACTGTTGAGTGGAGCGGAACTACTCAACTACGTGTTTCTAAGACAAACACTCAACGGCTGAGCAACAGCTACATCTTATGAATGTACCCATTAATATAAATTCTTTGTATTTTAACAGCACGCCACGCTCACTACTATGAAGATTTTGAACAAATCGTGTGGCTACCTTAGTTTTGATATGTTTCCTTTCTGAAAGCGTACAAATTTTAAGAATCTATTTCAAAAAAAAATTAAAGGCCAATGAAAATTATTTTACTCTGAACCACTGTGCGCCGCTGGAAAGTCTTTTGTAGGAGTGATTGACCGTTAACAAGAGAAGGCAAAGAAGCTTATGGGTGACAGCAGGGAGAACAACATCTACTTCGTCATTAGATTTCGTCAAAATCTACTTAAAACCTAGTAGAACTTGGTGATTCAACTATGCAACTTTTCGAATTTGTACTAAAAAATCAGCATGTGTTCATAAAAAGGTGTATAAATTGGCCATATAACAGTTGTTTGGTTGTAGTTTTGAAAAAATTTCAGTTAATGGATTTTGTTTTGAATAAAAAATCTTAATAAATGGCCAAGAAGTTTGGTGTAAACGGTATAGATTTTCATTAAGATTTTAATTGAAATCTGCTTAATTTTGTGCAGATGTATTTGCCCTATAAAAGAAATAGAGATATAAGTAAAGAAAGTTTAAACAAAGTTTAGAAAATAATATGCCGAACTAAAAAATAAAAAAATAAAAAAATTAAATAAATAAATAATTAATTTAGCATATTTTTTTCTTCGAAATTGTGGTGTATTGGAAATTTTTTTAAAAATTTCTTAAATGTACAAAATTTAATAGCAAATTTTAAACATTTAATTATTGCTGGGAACTATTTTTGTCTACAAAAGTAACAAGAAATATACTAACAATTCAAATATTTTTCAACTAATTTTATAAAACCATATAATTATTAGCTTTTAAAAAAACATGAAATCAAAATAAAATTTCTCTTATCTTAAGTGGATTTAATAATGAAACTTTTAAGTCTTAGGGTGCCTCTGTGGCTGAGTGGTAGCTATGCTAGCCTCTCAGCCCAGAGGTCGTTGGTTCGATTCCCACCATAGACCCTGGGTGTTTTTCGCAGACAAGCTAATCGCTTTGCGAGTTGTGTTTGTGTTTGTTCAAAAAAAAAAAAAAAAAAAAAAAGTCAAAGGTTGACAGGCTCATACGCATTTGCTGCCAAAAAAAACAAAGAAAAGTAATTGAATAAATACCCAAAACGAATTTTTTTTAAACCTTTACTCAAATTATTGTATTAACGAACATTTCTTAAATGCTTTTAAGCTTTTTCATTAGTTTCCTATAAAAAAGAAAAAATTAAGCTATGTACATATGTATCTGCAAACATGTCTTTTTTTACCATAATCCCACCATATTGATGATGATGGGGAGAAAAAGTTTGTTACAACCATAAATGACTGGAATTCGTTAGGCATTGCGCATGTCTAGTCATAAATGGAAGACAGGAGAAAAAAGTAAGTACACACTTTTTAATAAAAACAACGCCATCTGTTTGTCATGCCAGTCACACTTAAATGTGGCTGAAATCTGTGAATGCGTTTGAGAAAAGGCGTTAAGATTTGGAATTTTATTTTTGCTTTTAATTACAGGCTGTTTAAAAGCTTCGAAATATGTTATTAGATTTGGGTTTTAATTTATTAAAATGTTTTTTTTTCTTTCATAGCAAACACAAAAGGAAGAAATATTTTTTGGGGCAGTTTATAATAATAACTGAAAAATAGTTTATGAGCTTAGGTAATATATGGACTATGAAGACAATTGCCGTTAGTGAGGTAAAATAGAATAAATCAATAGTTAGGGGGCATATTTTTAAGTCGATTATTTAATTTGGCTGGTAATATTAAGTAATTAACAGAATAATGCTCTTTTGTCATTTCAATTAGAAAAAAAACAAAAACTATCTTTAAAGGCCGGGGCACAATGAATCCGTCATACGTCAAACTTCGCCTTTTTCAACTGACATTAACGCAAGGACGGAGAAGGTTGGCACAATGAGTACTTTATTGACGCAAGCATTTGAAGAGCTTAATAGGTTCATTCTCCATTTTATTTATTAAATTCAACTTTTTGTATTCATTTCGTTTATTTCTTTTGTTTAATTTTATTTTTGCTGCCACAAGACACAAAAAACTAAATCAGAACATACCAAAAAAATCAACCAATATCTGTCAAACTACTCAATATACACAAAAAGTTAAAAGTTGACCAAATTTTGTACTTTGCGTTGACGGACACGTACTGAATGTGACAGACCTCAGTTGAAAAAGGCGAAGTTTAACGTATGACGGATTCATTGTGCCCCGGCCTTAAGAATATATAAATATTTTTAAACCTTAAACTTAAACTGTTTTTCCTTTAAAAGAGCTTATTGCTATCAGTATCACCCATTCATATAATCAAAAATACCTCAAGGCATAAAATCAAAAGCAAAAACTCTTTAATATAGATTTTTGTAGTTTTATATATACTTTTTTGTTTTTTTTTTAAAGCGAATAAAAATATGTCGATGAATGATTAAGTGTGCACAACAACAGCATGTGGTCTGATTCATTTAATTGCAAAGCTTATTGCAACAAAAAATAACTAACAGCAACACAACACGGGCAGCATCAATAAAATCAAAACAACCAGCAAAAACACAACAAACACTCATACATATATACAGTAGAAAGAGTTAATGATATTGGCAAACAAATGAAACAAAAAAAAAACAAGAAACTAAAACAATAAGCTGAAGCAAAAACCAAATTTGCTGGCCTTTGTTTTTGTTTGTTATTACCTTGAGTGGCAAAGAGCTGCTGTGGCATATACGCTTTGTTGCCAAATACTATTTAGCATGGTCGTAGTTGGATATAAGATCGATTTTTTATACAAATTTAGCAGCGATCGATCGAACAACAACAAATACACCAGCGAAAAAAATAAAAAATGGCAAAAAGTAGGAAAAAAGATGCAATATTAACGATTTAATGTCTAGAGGGCATTTGGCAACAGGTAGCTTTTGTAGACAACTAACAGCAAATCTAAATGCAACTGCAAAACCAGCAATAATAATAATAACAAAACAGCAGCAGCGGAATCTCTTTTTTTGTGTGTATATTGTGGAAAATTGCAATCATTTGAGGCAAACAAAAAAAAAATATATATATATATAGCACCGCCTAATGTGCAAGTTGTTAGTGCTCAAGTTTAACACTGTTTATGGCTTTTTTTTGATTTATATTTATTTTACTAAATTGTATTTCAATATTGTTTGTATTTATATGTATAAAAATATATATGTACTATGAATGATTAATATGTTTTTAGCCAGCAGGAGAATTAATTCGACAAACTGAAGACACTTTTACTTGCTGGCAAAAAAAAACTCTTATTTTGTTGCAAAAAAAAAAACACCTGTACCGGAATTGGCGCAAGGCAATTTAAAAATGAAAAACTGAAAAAGAAAATTTGTAAATCCGTCTAATTTTTATTATATTTTTTTCAAATATTTGTTAGGGGTGTTGCATTTACATTTTGTAGTTATTCCAACAACAAAAAAGAAAGATGGAAAATGAGCTTTAAAGCTTATTAACTGTCGCTTAGAAAATAAACGTTTCTGTTCCCCTCGTCTATCTCCCCATCAAGCCAATCAGCTTAGGAATAAGACTTACATAGTGTAAATTAGGACTTACTTGCATATAGCTTGTTCGTTTAAAGAGATAAAGTTTCTAAAAAAAAAGAGTTGCTCATACAAAAGTAAAAAGATAATAAATTTGAACTACTAAAATTAATTAAACTGACCACTTTGAAGAAGTTAACAGGTTCCCTGTCCCCATACAAAAACATAAATTTTTAACGGTTTACTTCCCATATACATTTTTGAAATTAGATTCCCGTATTAATTTTGAGAAGAAAAAAAAGTAAATAAAAAGCATATTTAACAAACTAGACAACTACTCGGTACAGCCGAGAAATAAAACTTTATTTGCTCGTCTGCATTTAAAAGAAAAATTATTTAAAATAAGCTATAATTTTGTCCATATACATATGTATGTATGATAAATATATGGACGCTGTAAACATAGTACAAAAAAACTAATTTGCCCCGCATATGATAACATCGGACAAGGAACCTGTTAAAAAAAGTTAATCGAAAACAAAATTTTGCGATTACAAATAAAGAAAAATTAAACAAAGAATTCTTTACAAATTGTTATTGCTTAAATTCACTTAGCAGAGTTAAGGCTGGGTTAGCCGAACGTTGCTGTTGCTGTACCGTACCGTACTGTACTGTTAGCACGTTGTTGCACTTATAGAACATTTAAAAACGTTCGTATGCTTTACTTCGTTTTGTTGTTTTAATATTAAAAAGGAACAGCTGTTCACAAAACAGTGATGGGAAATAAAAAAGTTCAAATTGTGAATGTAGCGAAGAAAAAGTACCTAAAATATGTAAACGCTACTAAAACTGTATACTGTCTATTATACATTTATAACAAATAAATATGTTCATACATACATACATATCGATGGACACAAGTACACCTCGTCACAAAAATTTATTGCAATATCGTAAAAATAACACTTTTAAAAGCAGTTTAACAAAGCAGTTGTGCTGTTTAATATTATGTTTTTATCTTCCCCTGTAAAATTACAATTATTTGAGTTAGGGCCTTTTTACTTGTGACCAACGATATATATGCAACATGAAATAATTTTTACATGTGTGCATACACAATAAGAAGTTTTGATACCATTTAAATCCTTTAATACATATCACATTTATATTTTGCTCATACATATTTATGAATTTCTTTATTATATATAAGTACATATACATACACATGCATGAATATATTTGTGTACATAAGTATGTATATATGTACATTCCCAAATATTTATTTATATACTTATGTTTTTCCACACAGATGTTATTAACAAAAGTACCAAAAAACAGAGCCAAAATACCGCTATTCCATTTAACTTACAATGACACCATCACTGGCTTACAAATGTCACTTAAAAACCTTAGGAAATTCTATTTTATACAGGTTGAGACGTGCCGTCAACGTTACAGCAAACTTCGGTAAGCGTTTGCATTGTTTTAAATCCACAAAAACGATCAGCTGTTTCGTTAGCTTACGTGGCCGTTCGGCTAATTCTACCTTTAAGAATTATAAGGTTTAGCAGAGCCCATGTTGCAGTTAACAGCGCACTGTTAACTATTTAACAGCCCTAGTAAAGTTAATGCATATTATTGGTTTTAAAGTCTTTAAATAAGCGAATAAAATGCTGTTTATTTCATTACGAGATATTTTAGAATTTTAATTAAAAAAAAATTGGTTCTTGGCCTCCACTTTGTTCGGAATTTCAGAAATAACTCCGGTAAAAGTATAGTCAAAAATTAAAAAAAAATTAAACCAACTAGAAGTCTAGTTTCGCAGTAAAAAAAAATGGAAGTCATTCTGAAGGAACCAGATTTTCATTGCTTCCAAAAAAATCGATATTTTGAATTTGCCGATAGTTAGCAGAAAACCAAGTAAAAGTTTATTTTAATCACACAAAACCTTGTAGTTTTTCCATAGTTTTAGTAAATACTCACCAAAATGTTAAAAAAATCGATTTTTTGAAAGAAATTTATGAACTAATTTTGGCCTAAAATTTAGAAGTTATTTGCTTAAATTTACATGAGAACACTGTTTCGCATTTAAATTCGTATAAAAAGAAACGAATTGTTAAAATATGTAACTTTTTAAAGTTTTTCTTAGATGAAAATATTACCATAGAACACAAAAAAGGAAATTTTTCTTAAAATCGCTTCTAATTCGGTGACTAGACATCGAAAAAGAGAACTTCTTGCAATGACAACCCTATGTAAAAATCATTAGATCGGATCGAAATTTGAACTACTTCCAGACTGCAAACTCTACATTTTCATGACTTCTTTGGAGTGTCTTTGTTTACTGGGTTACTACAAAAAATAGTAAATTTAGTTTAACTTTGAATTATAAAATGAAACACAACAACAATTTATATTGAATGTAAATTAACAATTAAAATTAGGTTAGTCAGAGAAAAAGCTAAATTTTTTCTCCTCTATCGCAAAAATAATTTATTTTATTTACAGTGAAATGAACCATTAAAATTGGTTAGAATAACCTGCATTATGGTTTTGGGTTTATTTTCACACTTAGAATGGCTGCTAAATTAACCAAGAAAATCTTAAGAATATAAAATATAGAATTAAAAAATCGACTAATAAAATAAATATAAAAAATATATATATGTATATGTATGTAATTCTCGCTAACTGATTTAGCTATTTAAAAAATTAAATGGTGGCTTTTAACTTCTTGTTCAATTCACTAAAAATTTCAATTATTTATTTTAATCAGAAAAATAGTTTATATGCATTTAAATTAAAATAACAATTTGAGCTTAAAATTAAAAAATAAATTCAGATTATTTAATTGATCAGACAAAATTTAGTTAATACTAGAAGTTAGTCTAACCAATTTCGGTAATTAATTTTACTGTAAATAAAAAATAATCTTAGGGCTTAGATAAATATACAGCAAGCTTCTCGATGAATCTAATTTTAGTTTGTAATTAAGGTTAAATTAAAGGTTAATTAAAAATACAATAACATTTATTATTTTACATTGACAGTCAAAATTGGTTAAATTAACTCACAATCTTGTTACTGTAAGGCCTTGGTTATAAATGACTGGCTTCAAAGGAATTTATGTGAAAATTTCTTTCTTTATTTTTAGTTAAATATTCCACTTGCTTTACAAAATTCTACTTTAAATTGCCTAGAAAATTTTTATGAAAATCAGTCAAAAGATAAGATCTTTTCATATAAATTCTCTACTCAAGTCAAAAACATATTGTAAATAATTTCCACTTCTTTTCGAAAATTTCATTACAAACTTTACCTACTGTTCCCACAAACCAGGCAGTCAATAAGTATAGAAAATTTTCAAACAAGTCACTGAAAACATAGCCTTTTGGTACTCAATGAGACCGACTGAATTTGTATGCGAACATTCAATAAAAATAATTTGTGTTTAATAATAAAAGTAATTGAAATTTATTTGCTGGTAGTATAGCATGTCTATATACGTATTTCATTGGCGTATATAGACATGCTAAACTACCAGCAAATAAATTTCGATTATTTTATGTACACTTCTGACAATATGTCAAATAATAAATTTTCTTTAAATAAAAGTAATTATTTAAAAGAATCATTTCAAGCCCCGCTAATGAACATTCTAATTTGTTTAAATCTCTTGCTTATTTTTCACTTAAAAAGAAAGAAAAAAAAAATAATTTGATTTTTCTTATGCTTAAGCGCATTTTATTAGCCATGTAAATACAATTTAATTTTCATTTTAAAAACTTGCAACTCCTTTCATTGGCCTTGTGTGGCAAGTTTATTATTGACCAGATGTGTTAAGGTTAAAAATTACAATCATTTTACTTACGTTTTTAAATGATTACATTGAATTTTACAATGTATTAAAAAAGACAGCGACAAGGCTACTAAACACTTTCCCAACTCCCCGGGTTATAAAAAAAATATTGTGCCTGTGTTAAGATTATAAATACAGGGAAATTGAATTGAATAAATTGTTGCTCTTGTGACTAAGTTAATGATTTTGGAAAATATTCAAGTTTTTTTCAGTTATGAAAAAAGAAAACAACTCAAATGGTAAAAACAAAATGCTTATACGAGTATTATATTTATAATTAATTTTGGTGTCAAAATTCATAAGGAAGCGGAGAAATGCGTAACGTTTCAAGACAAAGATGCTGAAAAACTTTGCATACCTTTAGGGGCAATTTAGATAGAAAAATTAAAGCATCATCTATCGATTCTAAAAGTATAGCCAAATTTTTCTCTTAAATCTTTTTTATTTGAAAATTTTCACATTTTCATAGCGTTCGACTTTTCGATTTTGGAGCGATTTTGAAAAATCCAATTTGTTATGTTTTATTTCTTAAAGAAGGCTTTCCTTACATTATATCAATATTTCTTAAAAATTTTAATTTTTAGTATTTATATTAATAAATTTAACGTTAATTAATATCCAACCGATTGCTTAAAATAATTTAATAATTTTAAAACTTCTAGAATATAAAATTACTAATTTTTAAAGTCAATATTTTTTTCTTAATGTTTTTTTGCAGAATTACACTTCATGGCTATACGACAATGTCCAATGCTCGTGAATTGGCATTGTTAGAAAAATGGTCGTCTGATGGTGCTACATTTATACAACCCCTCTCATCGCCCACCTCTCCCAAAGCAACAAAATTCTGCTGCTGTCCCAATCGACGACGCTACAATATCAAGCAACCCAAATTAACCACCACGCTGCACGTTCGCAACATTTTCGTCGACAACGATTTCAGTTTTATCGACGATCCCACACTTAATGAAGACGACAACAACAATAACGACGACGACGACGACGACGACGACGACGGCGACGGCGATAGTCAAGAGCTACAATTGACTATTGAAAATATAAAAAACTATAAACGAGCTAAAAGTTGGCCCAGCGCTAAACAACGAACACACAAATACAATTTGATCAATTCGAAGTTAATAGAAGCTAAAGTTCAAAAAGAAAATATAAAACACAATGCAGCAGCAATTGAAAATGATTATGATGATGTTGAAGAAATTGTAAACAATTACAGTAGCAAAGTCATAACGAAAGAACTCAAAGCTAAAGAAAACGAACCAGCAGAACCAGAAGTCGCAAAGAGTTTTGGTAAAGTAGTCGAGGGAGAAGAACAATGGCGGCATAATAACAAAGGCTGTCATAATAATAATCGAAGCAATTGTTTAACGATTGAACACGAACGAAAGCCAAATAGCAACAGATGTTCAAATGAATGCTCCCACAAAGAACAACTGCAGCAGAAGCAACAACTAGAGGAAGTTCGTAGAAAATCAATTGTCAAAAAGCCTTTAAAACAAAGTGGCAATGACGATGTTAGTAATGAAACAAATTCACATACCAGAAAACAACAACAAATACAACAACAACAAAATACGACGACTACAGACACTGAAGTTGAAAAAGAGTGTGAGAACTTCCAGCAGACAATTACGAACTTGGAGACATTAGCAACAACTAATGAACAGCTCTTAGCAAACACAACAGCATCACCATTAATCCAAAGACTTAGTGAAATAAGCGAATTAAAATCTAGTTTAAGCAACACAACTCTTAGCAGTAAAGTAGAACAACAACAACAACAACAACAACAGCAACAGCAGAAGTCATTAGAACTGAAACATTGTAACAATTGTCAGTTTTGTTTCAATCAAAATTGCCGTAACTTTGCACAATTACAACAAAGTTTACAACACAACACTAAAAGCTATAGCAGCAGCAGAAGTGAAAATTGGCATAGCTCCACTTCCTGTTGCACAGAGAACAACAATAATAAAATGACAATTATTCCACAAACGAATGCTGCTAATAATCGTAAACGTAGTATTGTCAACAGCAATAATATTGCCAGTGAATGTGATACATTAACATTGTCACAAGAGCAATTAGCAAAGGCCAGTAGTACAACGGCAGCAATAACAGCAACAACAACAACAGCCACATTGCCTGGTGTATTAATAAATTCCACAAAAATGCCAGCAACAACACCAACATCTCCTGTAACACGTTCTAATGCTAACACACCTTCATCACCTCTAACAACAACTGTGATTAAAACTACAATGGTGAAACGTAGTCCTGCTAATGAGTCGACAGCAATGACGACGACAACAACAACAACGATATCACCAGCAACGACACCAACATCCGCCTCATTAAGTATAGAAAAATCTTTAGCATTCACAAATAATTTCCAAGATGTGGCTAAAGAGAACAACAAACCTGCGAATAACAAGTGCCTGACAGCTGCAACAACAGCAACACCAACAACAACAACTTGCACTGTCACCACAGCATCCTCAGCGGCAACAGCTGCGACTAATACAGCCTCCGCTCCTTTAAGTGTTAAAGAACGTATCGCTGCTTTAGTAGCTGGAAATGGTGAGTTCACATTTCTTTTTAATTTTTTTCTTTCATGCCACTTTAGAAAATGATAAATGTGGTTTCTAGAAGGTTTCTGCTACCTTCCACATAGTTTAATATCTTGTTGTGCTTTGCGAGAAATAAATATTTAAAGTTATGAAGGCTTCCTCTGAAGGTTGCAATTCATGCAAATTATTTTCTTTTTTAATTAAAGAATGCCATAAATATTGCGAATCTAATATAGACAATTAATAAGGGTTTCTTTCGAGGAAAGAGGAATAATTTATTTTGGATTAATTAAGTGTATTACGTTGAAATATTCTGTAATTCAGGGCAATCATGTATAAAATTGCGCGAAAAGTTTCTCCCTTTATTCCCCTATTAATTGTTATTTTATCAAATTGCTCACCCGGGAAAAATTGCCCTCATTGTGACTGAAACTCTGAGGGATACAAAACTAAGAAAATTTTGCATTGACAAAAAAAAAAACGCATAAATTGCGATTAATTTCGTTTTTAAGCGACTTCAACAGAGGTGGAGTTTATTGGATTCGTCTGAAAAGGTGTAGCTTCCGTTTAAAGTCATTGCCAAAAAGTGGGCAGAAACACGCCCATTAAATTGTTTCCTTTGATTTTATATATTTCAACTTATCCGATTGCCAGGAAACTTAGCACACACCTTAAGCTCTCGAAATTTTACAATCTCATACTTAAAAAAATGGGCTGATGCACGCCCTTTAACATTTAATATTAATTTTAACATGATTCTACAGAACCGATTCTTATGAAAGTTGGTACGCACACTGACTTCTATTCTAAAGCTGACGTGATCTTTCATTTCAAAAAGTGGGTGAAGCCACGCCCATTATGGTAGTACTTCCACTTGTGTGCTTCCCACGAAACTTGACACGAAAGTGTGGTGTCTTGGAATTAGGGTTGCCAGTTTTGAAATCGTAGAAATCAGTACATGAGAGAAAAAAAATCAGTACAATTGAAAAAAATCTGTACATTAATTTTTTCAACATAAAAGGCTTTAACTAGGAATGTAACTAATACCAGTTTAGCGCATGCGAATGCGAATACTACATTTTAATTTTTGCGAAAGCGAATGTAAATATTACAATACGTTAAAAAATCACATGAAAATAAATTTATATAAGAACATGAAGTTGTATTACATACATGGATGTACTACATATCGTCACCTTAAAGACCAAACGACCTATCAGCAGTTTTCAAAAGTTTACAGGAGAGAGAAAAAACGTTATAAAATTGGAACTATTTGCAATATTGAAACGAAAATTATATATATTCAGATTAAAATGAAACCAGAAGTATATATCGGTTGAGAAAGCTCGGTTTTTTTAAACACAGCCTATGATATGGAGCTTAGGTTATTTGGAATTGTAAAAATCTGAAACCAAACAACTTATCAGCAATACTAATTAGTATGAATAATTAAGCATTCCTTTAAACACATGAATATTATTTAAATTAAATATTAACAGTTATAGTTTATTTTACTTGTTTAAACAAAAAAGTGCCTAATGTTTGCTTAAATTACACTATGCAACAAAATTAAAATTTTATCATGATTTTTGATGATTTATTTTGCTCTTTTTTAGTACGTCACGGCCTTCTAAAGTATACATTTTTTATTTTTCCTAAAATTTTTAATTTTTAAATAAAGTTATTAAAAGTTATTAAAGTTAATTTTTCGGAAAAAATAGATCAATGTCGATTTGAAGCTTTTTCACAACATTTTGATGTGCATCCAGGTTTCATTTCTCTTGCCTTTCTGTAAACGATTTTGCCTTTTGAAAAATCTTCATATTCCTTACCGTTCATACGATTTTTATTTTTTTTCTTCTTTTTTGTTGACTTTTTTAGGAACTTCCATATTTGCCCGTTTTCAGTCAGTCAAAACGCAAAAAAAATTGTTAGCCCCAAACTAAAAAAGGCGCAAACCTAGCATTTTTACAGTAATCTTTTAGCACCTTTTAAGTTTTTGCTCGATATGGCTACATTTAAACTTTTGCGAACTTTTTCTTCCTTTAATCTAGCAAAATAAAATGAGTAAAAAGTCGATATTGCTTTACCAATTTAAAAAAGAAGAATAATATAGAGTAATCTTTTATTTTTTCCAAATTTTTTATGCCTTGAAAGTTATTCAGTACAGCCTAAAACAGATAATGTATGTTTTTAGAAGAGCGAGAAATCGAAATTTTATTTAATAACGGCTAATTTTAAATGTATATACTTATGTAAACATACATATGTATATATATTTCTATTATATATATATGTATGCTAACTATTTAATCTACGTATGTATGAAATATGTAAAATATTGAAGCTCTCAAGCTATGTATGTGTTGATCTCATTATAGTTATTTTTACTCTAATAAATTACTTTAACAAAATTGATTTGATGTTTTTATTTTCAACAGAAACATTTTAATACTAGCCCCTTTTCGCGCTTTTTCGAAAAATTTTACTATTTTTTTTATTTTTTAATATTTTTTTCAACTTAGCCCTTCAAAAATTTGTACGCGTTTTGAGTCTCAAAATTTGGCATTACTGCATTTTATTGCGTTTTAAAACTTTTTTATTTTCTTTTCACTTCTAACAATAAATAAAATGTAATAAAAAACAAAGAACAACAAATCAAAAGTAACTGTTTCTCAAAAAGAAAAAATTCAAATAGTTACTCTGATTTCTTCTTTAGCATGAGTGCTGATAGGTTATTTGGTTTCAGAAAATTGTACACTTGCTGATAGGGTATTTGGAAATTTGGTAATAGATTGTTTATTTGTAATATTAGGCGTTCAAAATTTTGCATATATATACGGAATAATATTAAATAAAAAACTCAATTTTGAAATTTTTGCTGATAGGTTTTTTGGTCTTTAAGGTGACAATATAGCATTTTATTTAAACTGAGTCTCGCATTGAGCAAATATGTATTAATTTATTAAAAACACGAATTCATAAAACAGAAAGTTATGTACATACATACATACGTTTGTATATGAAATTAATGAGTGACACCTGTTTCGCGTGGAATTTACTACAACAATGACTAGTTAATATTGTTTGCGATTCAAATTTGTTTGTGCGAAGTAGAAAATACTGCTGCCGAAAATACAATGCCTTTTCTTTTTCAAAAAAATCAAATAGGTATATTTCCAAACACCGCTGGACTTTAGTTTAATTTTGATGCTTATGAGAACTTTTTTTTAGAAAAGCTTTCTGATAAAGCTTTGAAGAATGCCTTACTTATAAGTCAGCTACGTCCAAGCCATGTGCACAATGTGCAAACTTTTGTTAAATTTTTTTGTGCTTTCACATCGACGAGATGACAACTTTCTTAAATAAAATTACTTGCCGACTTAAAAATTGTTTGCAGTTCGTTCAAAAATGCCAACTATGCACAGATATTGAGCAGTTGCAAAGCATGTGCAACAGTTGATCACGCATACGCAGAAAAAATTCGCAGAACTTCTGCATAAATTTGCTGAATCTACGAACGTTCCCTATATTTATATTTTTCATGCTGGCTTAAAATAATTTTCGTGTTTTTGACGTTTGTTAATGGCAATTTTTTTCGTAAAAGAAGTACAAAAAATTTTTGTCTTAAATATTCGCAAATAGCAAAAATAAGCGAAAAATTTGCAAATGCGAACATTCGTTACATTCCTAGCTTTAACCATTCTTAAAACAATGAACAAACATGAATTCAATGTATACTTTGTACCAAGGCATATGTAATTAATAAAAATAATATTATCAAAAAAATTTTCGAAAAAGAAACTTTAAATTCATTATTTGCATGTATCAGAAATCACTTATAGCAAATCTTTCTTGCAAATTTAAATTAAAAAAATCTCAATAAAATTAACATTAACTTAAACTAAAATTTATATGATCTCTGACAGTTTTGGCAGAATTTGCTTGAGCATTTATATGGATACCACCAAGGCAAATTCATATAAGGTATACTCACGTCAAATTTTTGAATTCGCTTTTAGAATTTTATATACTTGGGATGTCAAAAAAAGCTGTTGTGGTTTAGAAAAAAAAAGTATTTTTTGACTGTTTTGTTATAAAAATTAATAAACAGAAAAATAAAGATAAAGAAACTTAAAAAGTATTTTACGTGTCCCCCAAACCAGTGTTACTGTCCGGAATCGCATTAAGTTGGTATGGGTATTAAAAATATGCTGAAGGAGCCCGAGGAATAAGTTAATACCGAGTATGAACAGCCGGCTGCAACGGTTCTATCCTTGTTGGCCTTAAAACAATTGAAAGCTTCGATACTTTTTGTTATACCTTTTAATAAGGGTCTAAGTGGGTGCAAATCGCTAAGCAGATGCTTTGTAAATCCCTCTATGCAATGGTTGTGGTTTTATGTACACCAGGCAGAGAAATGTATAATAATTTAAAAATAAAACGCATGGAAGGTTTATCTATAAGTAAGTACATAAAGGCAAAAAGTATCTGATTATATGTATGTGTACATAAATAAATGTATTATGCATTTTCAGTGTTTTAGATTGTATAATGTATGGCCTGTAAAATGGGAACAAATTTTGCAATTTCAGTTATGGAGAAAGTTGATGCAAAATCATTACCATATAGATGCTGAATATAGTACCTATACATGCATATATATGTATGTATATACTTTTAAAAGTGCTTTTTTAATAAAATTCCCTTATGTGTAACACATAAATATTTTAGTGCAAATTAAAATGCTTTTTTCGTAATTTTTACAAACTTTATTTTTACAAATAAAAAATACAAGTGATGAACCAAATAATAAATTGTTGTTTAAGTGCGAATGTCTACCTTGTTCCATTACGCGAATACGATGCACAAAAGCAGAACCTTAATTTTTGTGGGAGTTCTTAACAATTCGTTTTAACACCCGTTTCCTGTTGAAAGGGAAAATAAGCTTATTACACACACAAACACAATTATTATTTTTAATTCCTTACGCGCATCCAGCACAGTCAAAATACAAAAATTACACAATTAATAAATAGTTTCTTCTTTTTCACAATTTTATGGTTTCAATTTAAATTTAAAAACAATATGTGCTGACAATATACATATGTATGTATGTATGTATGTAAATAATTTTTGACATCCCAAGTATACAAATGTACAAGAAGCAAAAAATAGTCACCTGAGCCGTCAAGGTCACCTGTTATTAATTCGCCTTGGATACCACTTTGAAAATAAATTCGCCTTAAAGCGAACGTAAAGTAAAGATCACTGGTGATTCAAAGAAAATAAATAAACACTATGACAGGCTTTCTTATACATTGATCATAATTAATATATAAAAACAGTACATACATGAAAAAATCAGTACATTTGCGTACTGATTTGCTAGTTATACACAAATCAGTACTTTAAACAAAAGTCAGTACATGTACTGGCAAAATCAGTACGACTGGCAACCCTACTTGGAATAGTATAATTTTTCTGCTCAAAAAAGTGAGCCGGGCCGGCCATGCCCATTAAAACTTTATATAATATTTGACGTGCTTCTACTTGGACGATTCTTACGAAACTTGGCACATGCCTTGAACTCTGAAAGATTGGTGGACCACTAGTATTTACAAAAGTTGGCGTGAACACGTCCCTGAAATTTTACATTTAATACTAAAAAGTTTAAAATAAAGCTTTTAAAGGATTAAAAAAAAATTTAATTATTTGATCATTTTTGTATTAATTTATAAATTAAGAATCAAGCCTTTAGGGCGAGAATTGAAAAACTTAAAATGTCAAATTAAAAAAGCTAAAAATATTCGCTATTTGCTGAATTTTAATGTTTGTAATTCAATGCAGTTTAATCCGATTAGCCAATCGATAGATCGGGTATTAAGGGAAGTCATAACCCCTACGGCATAGTTCATTATTTGAATTCCTGCAACACTGCCGGTTAGTTTAGACACTATACCGACTGAATTTCCACTAAATTTGAAACTTATTTATAACCAGCCCTCGTGAAGTAATTGAGTTTAAAATTGTCACCCAAATTTCAAGCAGAGCTTAGTCTTCGTAGTGGCTGCAATAAAAGTTTATTATTTATTTTAATAAATAAATTTATCAAAATTTTTTTCTCTTTTTGAGTGTTGTTTATCAGTTCACATTATCTTTATTTCAAAACAAACATAAATATAAAATTCATAAACAAAAGCTTATATTCATATCTATTAAATAATTGTAAAGCTTAAACAATTTCATCACGATTTATAAATAAAAATTTATAGCTTGAAAAAATTATAAATTAAAAATGTTGTAAATTTCTAAAAAAAAAACATGCACAACTACACCCTTTAAATATGCGAACAATTTCCATAAATGTTCATGTTGGCATTTGTTATAATTTAATAAATAATTTTTAATTTAATGCAGCTAACAGACAGCGAATGCAAATAAATAAATTTAAAAAAATTAATTTAACAGAGACTATGAAAAGCAACGAATTATTTTAGCTTTACAGTGTAGAAAGTGAGACAGACCAACTAAAAGTAGGCAGAATTAATTAGATTCTTAAAAGTCCCTAAAAGATGCTTTAAATTTGTAATAAAAAATAAAAGACATACTAGTATATGAATTAGTATATACTATAGCTGTTAAGTAATGCTTAATAATCGTAATGATTACTAATTTGATTACTTTTTTTTTAAAGGTGAAGTAATGATTAAATTACGATTATATTCAGTTTCGTACTTATTAATCGTGATTACGATTACTAATAATGGAAAAGTAATCTCAATTACTTGAAATTACTACAAAATAATCAAAAAGAATCAAAATTATTAAAAAAATAATCCAATTACTTCTAAGGATTACTTTTAATTCTTTTTGATTATTTATTAAGTTCATTGCATTTCACTTATATTAAAATTTAAAATATTTAATAATTTGACAAATGAGCAAAATTTTGAGGAAAGCTTGCAAGATATCTGTTGATACATTTTTATAGTCTTTCAAAAAATTGGCGTGTATATGTTTTTTTTTCTTTTGTGATTTTCAAAAATATTTTTTGTGAATTCTCAAATCATTTTTTAAAAGTCTGTGAATAAGATTGTTAATAGTTCAATTGTTCTTTATTTAATAATGAAAAGTCAAACCTTATATACTAAGTATGTTCATAACTTAAAACTATAATATGACAGGGTGGCCTGTATAATGTTTAAATCTAATGTAAATGTAAATAGCATACATGTAAATAAAAATGTAAATATTTATATATTAACTTATTTACACAACAAAGATAAGAAGTTTGTGGCTGTTCAAATTGTGTGGTTTGAAGTCTACTGACATTTTGTCGAAGCGGCTATGAAATGCATACAGACAATGCCTAACCACCAGCAAAAAATTTCACTTTACGTTTTTCTTTATATTTTTTTTTCTCAGATTGATATTATTAATGTTGTTATATAAACGAATATGTTAAGAATTTCTTAAACAAAAAACATCTAATTATATAAATTTCTTTAGAACTTTTTCAAAATAAAGTAATCTTAATTCAGAATGTTTGAAAATAATCAAAAAGAATCAAAAGTAATCTTTGAAAGTAATCGGATTACTTTTTGATTAATTTTGATTCTTTTAGATTATTTTGTAGTAATTTCAAGTAACTCAGATTACTTTTCGATTTTAGTAATCGTAATCAATTATTTATCAGCAATTCTTTTGAAGGCAATTATATAATCATTACAATTCTTTTTATAGCTTTGGTATATACTTATATATATGAAGTAGTATTTCTGTTTATTGTATAGAATTTAAAGTTTTCTTGAGTTAAAAAAAAAATCTATAATATTAAACCAATTAAATTAATTTGTAATTCGCCAAAGCTAAAGGTAAATTTTATCGCTAAAATGCTTTTCGTGATAAAATAAAACATTAAAATTTCAGCGGATTAAATTTTTAGGGCAGATTTACACACCCTTGGAAATTGCATTCGTAGCCGAAAATTTGTAAATCGGCTTTAAAGATTTTTAGCGATAGATTTTAAGTTTTGGCGAATTACAGAACTCGTTTGTCAAAACATGTGCATGGATTTTTTTATTCGTTCATTAATTTTTATTCATTCAGAATTAGTTTGATTCAGTGTTGTTTTTTGTTTCTTCTATTAGCGCCCACATACAGTCTCGTATATTAAACAAAATTAATTGCCTAAAATTGCATTTCGTAAGTGAGATGGGGAACACTCACGTGATTTATCTTAATCTAGCATGCGCGTTAGTTTCAATCACGTGAGATTACATAAATGTAATTATAAAAGAGTTAAGTATAAGTGGTAATAAGAGAACTGGTGCAATCTAGGTCAGGAGAATAAGTCAGTGGCTTTTTCAATTTCACGCCTCTTAAGTAAAAGGGCAGCACTTTTCCTGTCAGCAAGCAGCTATCAGTTGACTCTTAACAAAATTTTAATAAGCTGCTTCACTTAGCTTGTGTTTAAAAGACATAAAGCGTGATTTGAAAAAAAAAATGAAAAAAGTCAATTTCGAGTGCTCATGAACGATTTTTTTTTTTTGGAAAAGGAGCATTACTCAAACCAAGGCTAGGAATAAAAATACTATGAAAACTCTTCACCATGAAATTTCAATATTCTACTGAGTTTCATTGTGCCGAATATTTTGTACTCCCAGTTTAAGTCTGTACGACCAAAACAATTGCCAGACCATCTCTGATCGGAAAATACCAGTATGGTGTTGGCCGAGCAGAGATGGAAAGTGAAAAAGATTGTGGTAGCTCACGTGGCTCAATGGTTTCTGTTTCGAATGATCACTGAGGTGAGAATCCCTTCCGCAATATAGATCCCGCAATATGCACGAGCTTTTGCTCAGTTTTGTAACCTCGAACGAAATGTGGGTCGACCACAACATAATAGAAACCAAACAGCAGTCAAAACAAAACTAAATATAAATTATTTTTAACTTGTTAATGCTTATTTCTGAACTCAATTTAATTTTTTTAGTTCTATTTAAAAACTTTTATTACCAAGCTTATATACTTAGGGGCGTGATCACGCCCAATTCGGTCAATATTAGTGTCCACCCACTTTTGTACATTCAACATCGAGTCACTTTCAGAGCTCAAGGTGTGTGCCAAGTTTCGTAAAAATGCGTCAGGTAAAAACACGTGAAATATAATATTTATCATTGATTGGCATGGCCCCGCCCACTTCTTTAAGTACAAAATAATATCATTCTAAGAGCCGAAACTCTTTTTCAAGGTTCATCAAAGAAACGCATAAGTACACTCAGGGAAAAGCTGCAACTTAAAAATAAGAAGGTGTCACATTGATTCAATATTTTTCAATATAATATAAAATGTATATTGAGATACTTAAAAAAAAATTTAAAAATTAACACTGTAAATTAATATTTTTCCATATTGAAATAACAAATTTCAACATGACTAGACATTCGTAAATGTTTCTTATTAATTCAATATGGTTTTTATTGATTTTAAACAGTTTTTTTTTTCTAGGAGCAGAAGTATATACAATTTAATACCAAGATTTCAAGGGAGTAGCCTCGCCCACTTCTTGAACATAAGATTAAGTATTTTTCAGAGCTCAAGGTGTGTGCCAAGTTTCGAAAAAAAAATCGAAAAATTGAAATCACGAAAGTATAATATAAAATTTTAGTGGGCGTTGCCCCGCCCACTTTTCTGCATACCAGATTATGTCTTTGTTAGTTTCGGATGTGTTTCAAGTGTCGTAAAATTCGAACAAATAAAAGCATGTGAAATATATTAACATATTAAGTTTTATTGGAAATGGCTCCGCCCATTCTTTCAGCTTCGAGATTGTGTCATTACAAGCTCCCAATGTGCTGGGTAAATTTTGTAGCTTGTAACTTCGTGCTAACCAAATAGAAAGCAAAAAAAATGGAAAAAAGGAAAATGAATAGTGATACTTATAAATGTATTTACCAATGGTAAATCACAATAATCATTTCTCATATTCCATTTCATACTAAATTTGCGTTAAATAGCTGATGATAATAACAAAACTCTACCCTAGTAGACAGACGTGGGTGCTGATGAAGTGCGTGGCTGCACAAAAAAATATCGGTATTTCCCCCAGCTATAAAGTCTAAGTTTAATTTTTCTTCTCTTCTTTAGAAACTCACATTAATTAATGAAAATATTTTATTCAATAAAGAATTGAAATTACCGAACTTAAGCCAGACTAAAAATTATTTCTGATTAAAAATTCACTATAGTATAAAAGTTTTCGTTTTACAAAATTCGGCTCTAAATAAATTTTATAGCTTTTGACAATTAATTTTGTTAATAAAAAAATAAAAAAATGTTGAATATAATTCTTTAAATATAGCGCGCATAAGTAACAAATTTTCATCGTAAGCGCTCATTAAACTAAGTGAGTAGTTAGTTACTCACGCTATCATCTCCAGTTCGTACTGCTTAACTTTTTAGGTGTGCTTTAGCCATTAGTTGTAATTAAACTTTTAATGCAACCTCTTTTAGTGTTTACAAGAAAATGAAAGTAACTATATATATATATGTATATGTATACTTTCAAAACGCAAAACCTTTTCAATAACAGTCTTCCGCATTTTCTAACTCAATACATCAAAATATCTCATGTTTATTGAATAACGTCATAACTCAAAAAAATGGTTTTTCAGAATATTTCTACACAAATTCGTCTAAAAAGATAATTTTATTGAGTATACAAACATATCTGGAGGAAATTTTTACACAATACGAAAAACAATTTTAGGATTAATTCTGTGTTAAAAATCGCATTTTTTTTAAAGATATTACATTGTTCAAGTAAATGAACGGTATATTGCACAAATTCACGTGTGTGTGTTTGTATTTGTTTATTTAATTTTTTTATTATAAATAATTCATTTTGAATTAATATGAGCAATCGTTTCCGTTGCCTATAAAAATTTATACATACACACACACACCCAAAACACACACGCGCTGGTGTTCATATGGAATACCCCCATTTTATTGTTTATCTTGTAACGTATGCAACCATATTGCTGCATTCATGCATACATCAATTAAATGTCAAAACAAATTGTTGTTGTGAAACAAAAAATAGAAGAAAAAAAAACAACAACAGAATTACAACAAATGGAATGGAAGCAAAAAAAAAAAAAAAAAATAGAAACAATAACAAAATCTTTATAACCCTCTAATGTGGAGAGTATTTGTTAAAGAAATAATAGAAACAGCACGAAAATTTCTTAAATGTAACAGAAGTGTAGATGTTAACTAATTTATTATAATGCTAGACCAAGCAGGCGATCAAACAAAGTGACAGCAAACAAGTCAGCCGGATGAATTGACAGCTGGAAACATCAGCAACATTCTCTCTTGCAGTCGCATGTAGTACTTTTTTCATTAAGTAGAGGAGAGCTGTTGGAAAATATTTTAGTGAACTTCTTTTCAATACGGAAATTCAATCTCATCAAAAAGATGAACAAACGGAAGTTGCTGGCTGGTATCCTTTTTCTAGAGGAGAGGAAATTCTTTCTTCTGTTGTTTCGCATTACAGGGTATCCCAGAAAATGATTTGATGTAAAAGTAATGACATATGTACATTGTTAACAAAAATATGAAGAACATACTTTTCACTATTTCAATTTTGGAGTTTAAACTCGTAGGAGGCAAGTAATTACCACCTTGTGTGTTTAAAAGCGATAACAACATAAGTCGACTTAAGACAAAATCGAGTTTATTTGCTATTTATAAACAAAACAATACTCATATTGAGCAAAGTCTTAAAAAAATCTAATAAAATTTATAATAAGCGCCAAATTATATATTTTCATTAAATCTTTACTTTACGTTCAAATTCTTTTAATTTTCCTTTTTTTTTGATTTAAAAAAAAAAACCTTAAAATTGGTTTTGCTCCAAACAATTTTTTCGACTTACACAAATAACCACAGAAGTAATAACCTCTAAATATATTTACTTAGAAGTCACTTAATCTGTATTGTATTTCATGGCAAGCATATGATCTTTAGTAGTGATACTTTATTAGTCCTCGTCAAGACTTGCAATTCTTTTTTGCTGCAATTTTTTTAAATTCAGCTTTGAAATTGCATTAGTGGTCCACATTATGAAATTCTAGTTTTGCAATTATGATTTTAAAAAATTCTATTATAACAGAAATTTCCATAAAAAATTAACAATTCTAATTCTTGTTTGTTATATTTTGTACAACTGAATAAGAAAATAAAACAAAATATCAAATAGATTTAAATTAACAAGTGAGAATTTCAAGAGAATCGCAGATCACATTAAACTGTGTACTAAAGTCCTGCACAAGACCACTTACAAGAACTTTTAAGACATGATGGATTTTTTAAATGCTTTACTTCAGCGAAATCTTCTAAAACAAACGCTAAAGAACACTGTTGGCAAGATATTTGTTTCAATTATTGTATGTGTATAACTAAAGAAAAAAAATACTTCGTGACGGAAGATGCTTGTGATGCTTGCTTCTTCATACGCATGGGCGCGTATACAAACGTCATGTATGCACACAGAAGTTGTGTGTATGCACTTATATTTTTCTGCGCACATGCAAACGCACACATGCATAGTCATTAGTTCATTAGTTGTGTGAGCTTGCTTTAAAAAATACCTCCCTTAAACACATAAGAGCTTACCATCTACATCTCACACACAAACTCAAACTTACAATATGTAAAATAACAAGCATACACTCATCAACACTACTTCTTTTGATTGATTGTTATGAACAAGAAGTCTTCGCGACATCGCTTGTAAACACTTATATACACCAACACCAATGCATCCATCTTTCTTCGCTTATTCTATTTCAGCATTTGTCATATGTTTAGTATAATATATACCGCGAGAATACTTTAAAAAACAAGATGTATTTACATTTTAAGACTGTTTACACAGGTCTCTATTGTGTCCCCTTCCCCAATCTTATCACTCCTCTCGCTCTCAAGAATTGCTGCAACAAAAATGTCAAGTCTGGAGTGGGACCTACGATCCAAAAACCTTTTTTCACGAACAAATACAATGAGAAAAACATGCATATGACCTCGGCAGGGTTTAAACATTGAATCATCATCATAATAGCCAGCAAAAATAAGTTTGGTATGAGTAAGCATTAGGACAACAAATATTTATACAAAAAATAAATGAAATAAAATCGGACTGCGACCAACTTTGAACTTTGAAATATTCTAAATGGTTATTCAAAATAAAAAATCATAAGAGATTATTTTAAAATACCATTACAAAATGGCGTCTGTAGGCCGATACATTGAACAGTATACCTGGAACCTGTTCATAATACATAATACTTCTGGCTCAAACTCAAAAACCAAGTCGTAGCATAGAGTCATATCATTTATGCCTCTTCTCACAATTCTAACAATTTTCAAACATGCTTTTAAAGGATTAACCAACTACACCTTGTTTATTTTTTTCCACTTCAATTTCTAATTTTTTATATTTGTTTTTTAGACGTAATCAAAATAAAACCAAATTAAAAAAAAAAGAAAAAATATATATATCTTGTGTTAAAAATGAAAAACTATTGCGATAAAGGGACCTCCTGATGTGAAAACAAAGACATAAACAAAAAAAAAAAAAAAAAACTTTTTTCTATTTCAGACAACGAAAAATTCCCATTTTACATACACACGTCGTATTTAGAATTAACTTCCAAGGAACACAATGTAACCACAACAACAACAACAACAGCAACTACAATTAAAGGTGTTGGTTTTTTGGGTGCAGCCACTGCACGCAGACGTAATAATCGTCGTCTCTCCCATATGTAACACTCGTACAGGCAAACAACTGTGGAATAAATTTTTTGCAAAAGGAATAGGAAAATTTAAGCCTAACTAATAGGACGGACATACATACATATGTACGTAAATATCTTGACATAAGGCAAATTGTATAAACAGGCAGACAGATCGAAAAGCAGGCAGGCAAAGTGCACTTAATTTGATTTAAGTTTTTGTGCCTTTGAAAATAAAATAATATGAGAGCACATACATTCGTACAAAATTTATATACATAAATACATACATACATACATACATACATACATACATACATAAAATTATACATATATACATATCGAGCCATTACCGCTTAAAAAAAGTTTAACCGACACTTTTTTGGAGCTCGTTTTTTTACGAAAATCGGTTATTTACGATCACCGATGATAGATTTTGACCTAAAGCTTGGAAAATTATGATGCTTGAGGTTGTTTTAGCGGTTAGGGTAAAATATATATGTTCAGACATATGCAGCCATAACCGCCAAAGAAGCTTAACCGAAAATTATATCGCTTAAGATTTTTCGCACTTCGTTTTTTGATGAAAATCAATCCTATGATTTTTGTAAAATTTTTCGAAAAAGAAAAAAATTACCCATACGGAAAAGAAAAATCATTCACAAAAATGAAAGATTTGACGTAAGCGTGCTGAACACGTCATATACCCAAAATGTAATATTTCGTATTTCTTAAGGGGAATTGGTTTAAACCTAAACATTCATTTATATAATTTTTCTCCTTTTGTCCCCCTCTATCAATTGTTAGAACCTTGTGTTGTGTAGTCTGATTAGTGACATAAAATTGGCATCAACAAAACAACTTTGATTTATCATGTAATATTTTAAAATATCTTGCTTGCGACTAAAATCTTCTATTCAGGAAGTAGTGCAATACTTTTGAAATAAACTTGTCATTACAGGAAGTTCTTCTATCTGACAGCTACATATTTTTTTGATTACATTTGTTAGCTACTGTAGCTTTAATTAAAAATCTGTAGCGTGTGTAAGAGAAATACTCAGGCCCTACGTTTATCACTTTAATATGCAAATGAGTCTTGTGTAACTAAATGATACGTACTTCAATTGATTTTTATATAAACATTAACGATGAACGAGTATGCGTTTTTAATTTTGTAAATCTATTTTGATCTCTGCCCATCATTTGCAAACACAAGACCAGTATGATTACAAGGCAAAACGAATGAATGGATGGCTGGTCGAACGGTCGGCCCTTCTTCTTTTGTAAGGCTGTCGTCTGTCTTGCAACACTTGAAAATAATTGAATAGAAGAGCTTACAACATTTGCAGAACATTGTTAAATCGTTTTTGCAAGCAATTTTGATTGCAATTCTTTTATGCAGATTCAAATGATGGTTGCATTCTTCACACTGACCATGCTGATCATTGGATCTGTTTGAATATTGCATCCTCTATTTACTTACTTTGTTATTTTATTTTTTATTTTTTGCTCTAGACAAGTTTGCAGGGAAAAGGGATTTATTTATTTTCTAAAGAAGTTATTTAAATGTATGGAAGGAGAAGAGCATAATGAAAAACTATTGTGGATTTTTTACTCGTTGGAGTTTTATTTTTTCTTTAATCACAACACATATATACAAATTATATGTCATTAAAACTGATTAGAATTTATGGGATGTGGACAATTGGTTTTAAATGAGATCTGATAGTGGTTTTAAAAATAAGAAGGGCTTTTAAAACATTTCCTTCTTTTTTTTTCATTTCAGGACTATGATTTGTAATTTCAAATGTGTAAAGTTGATTAGAAGAAAATAAATTTTTATTTATATAAGTTGTATTTCAAAGCTATGCTGGAGTTAAAAGATGAGCTTGTCAAGGTTTATAAAACAAGCCAATTTTTTGCTTAAGAAATTTTACTTTAGGTCGGTTTTGGCTGTTCAAAGGTTGAAATACAAAAATTGGTAGCCTGGCTAGTAGTGGTTTACTTGCCGTAAGTGTCGCTCTTTCTGGCAATGGCGGATTATAATCAAGTACGAAGTGAACATTCAGGGATTTATATGTTAATGGCCTGTTCAAAGATGTTAAAGGCAAAAGTCTGCTTGGCAATTTACATGATTTTTTTTTTTTTTTTTTTTTGTCAATGCAAATTGGGAAACCAAAGTAGTCCTGCGAAATCGTTGAACGTGAGTCGTAAAGCAATTAATATAAGAAAAGTAAAAGTTTATTTGGTGACAAATTAATTATGTCTTCCAAATGGCTGAATAAAAAAGGAAGGATGGATGGATACATTGATTTGAACTACTTCTACTCCCGCTCAGGCAAAAAAATACTACGATAATTTTTTATGAGCTTCAAATACACGGAAAAAAATAGTCCCAAAATATTTTTAAAAGCCTCTGATCTAATTCCTACAGACGATATCGAGAAAAATTGATCAAGATTTTTCAATTTGCCAATATTGAATTCGAAGTCGAACAAGAAGTATAACAGTTTAAGATCAAAGCATTCGACATTATCTAGTTTTCATTCGATAGATAAGATCTTATCATATACACAATACAATAGGCCGATATGTACATACAAACATACATACATAAAAATTTAAGTTTAGAAATATATTGAAGCTTAAAATAGTAAAATAGAACTATAACTGTGTTTTTCTATCTGTATTAATAAAATGATATGTTGAACACCTCCACTGGCAATTGAAAAAATTAAAATAAGAAAATTATGATCCTCTTTTTGTTTGTTCTGCGAAGAAAAAAATTAAAACCTTATTACGGTGTGCGAATCGAGTTCGGTTGTTGTACTAGCTCAAATAAATAAAATTTTGAATTAAATACTAACTGTCTAATCGATTTAAAAACCAATGTAAAAGAAACTTGGTACACTTCTTAAAATTTCGATATAATAGCTATCGAATGCAGTTGTCCATCCATTCGATACGTTTCGAAGTCTTATTTGATACAAATACCTACTCGATCTCGAATGCGGTAATTTGGTCATTGCATTGTTGAATATAGGAACAGAAGTCAATAATTTTTTTCTTTGATTCTTTACATTTCTTTACTGACTGTAAAAATATATTTTCAATAAAGGTGCATATAAGTTTATTCATCTAATATCCTAAAATCGTCATCACAGAAAATTCAATAATTTTTTTATTGAATCGGTGATTTTCGTATTCAAGTATCGAAATAATTTTTTTCTCTAAAGTCATGATAGAGTGGGAACTTAAAACAAACAATAATTTGAAATAAAAAAAATATGAGAATTGCTTGACCTTGCACACCATCCCTGAAACTTTCCGCTAAGCTATATATTTTTTTACAATTTGTGGCATCCGATACAATCGTTAAGTCTACAAAAATCAGTAAAATATCTCAAATTAATTTGACGAAGACTTTTGAAGTTATTTTATTTTTAAATTTATCGTCAGCTCAGGTTTTTATAAAAAAAAATATTATAGCTAATTTAATTATTATTTTTCGAACTTCATTTGTTTCTATATATATGATTTGAATAGGCTGAAGTTCGTATCGCTTTTTAAGCCAAATTACATGTGATAATTATTAATGAACAAATAACACCAAAGTTAGTTGTAAATATTCTGACAACACATAGTTGAACGGAACAGCTAGCCGTTTTCGAAGGCCACTAAACCTTCATCATTAGCGTTCTTCTGTGTTTGGTCCACTGTGTGTGATATCAGTTGATATCTTTATATACTTTGTATACGAACCTTTTTTTGCAAATTTTGTTTATTAATAATTATCACATGTAATTTGGCTTAAAAAGCGATACGAACTTTAGCCTATTCAAATCATAAATATAAAAAAAATTATTTTCGACAATATCCGAAATCTACACAATCTTATAAACTCACTATACTACGACATTTAAATGAGCTTAAATAACATTTTTTGAATGTTGCCTCTGATCCGTTGACCCGTTTTTAACTAGTGAGAAGTTTCCACATACACAAGTACACACACACAGCTACACACACAAACCGTTAAACACACACATAAAAATAAGTCCATAATGTGGATCCTATACGCGCTTAATCTCAAAAATAATAATAATTTACTCTCAGGATCTAAAAATGTCAAAATATGATAACAACTCTGTTTTTAAAATTACGGTCAAATTCTGAACATGAAATAAATCTGATATTAACAAACTTTCTTCTTAATTCACTTGATTGTGGATGGCAACCGAACTTTAATTATATTTTCAGTTGCCAAAATGTTATTGCACATGGCAACTGACAATTAACATCTGTTAATCAGTTGTCAATAATATTCTAATAACAATACTTAACAATTTTCTTTATAGCGCTTATATTTCTTATAGTTTCAAGCTTTTTTGTAGTACCTAATCTGTTAGAATGATATTTTTGATAACTTTTTGGCAACTGGAGAAAGTTTTGCAAAGTTTGCCAGTTAACAACGCAACTGAAGTTACCAGCCTTAATAAAATAAAAATAACATATACGAAATAAGTCCAAAATGCAAAAATGATTTGAAAACGAACTGGGGTGTGAACATTTCACGGAAGAGAAAGTTCTTGGACATGCAAAAATATCTGATGCTCAGAAAACAAAATTGTTTAAGATTAAGGCGGTCCTAGACACTCCTAACAGCAGCAGGTTCTTGCCGCCCGGACGAAGGACAACAATTATAAAATGCTTTAGAAAAAAGAAAGTGAAGTCTCAACTTTTACTTTTTATGAATTATTATTTTATTAAAGAAGGCAAAACCATTATCAAATAAAATGAGATGAGCTTCAATTATTTTTGACCGTGAAATACACCAAACAAAAACTTTTTTTCAATTGTGGTATTGCATAGTGTAAATTCATTTCATGAAACTATTTTTTTAAGCTTTAGGCCTTCATATATTTTTATTTTTGTATTTCTATATGCCGTATTCAGAAAAAATATTTTTGGTTTACAAAACAAATTTTGTACGGAAATTTGTTTGTTAAACGTTTAGTAAACCAACGCAGCCTCTAAAGCTTAAACAACTATTCATACAAACAAAAATCAAAAAACCCGACTGCCACCAACTGTGAACCGTTAAATATCCTAAATGGTAATTCCAAATAAAAAGTCATAAGAGAAACCTAAAGATGATTTTCAAATATCTCTCGAATGATGTTAATTTTGATATAGTTCGCCGACTTTCTATTTTTTTTCGTGTTTACAAAATGGCCGCCAGATTGAATTTTGACAACTGACATATGTATCTTTAGTGACACTCCCAGGATTAGGACAAGTCGATTGATCGGTTTATATAGTGCCTCAAAGGAACACACATACATACATACATACATACAATACCTTTCTTATCTTTGCGCAGTCGGGTAAAAAATAGTTTCATTTAACATATAAAAAAGATCAAAAAATTAGATAAAAGTAAATTAATTAAAAATTATTTTAATATTTCCATTTCAAAGTTTTTTCATCTCTATTTACAAAAAAAAAAAATAAAAAAAAAATCCTCCCCTCGGCTTATGCTTTCCAAATGATAATTGATCATGGATTTTATAAATGAAACTCCACAAAAATAAACTTTTAATGCTTTGTCGTTTTCCCAATGCGTTTCCTGGCAAATAATTTCCCCGCAACCCAATGGCCAATAGGAAAGAAACACCAGAGAATAAAATAGTACTACAGCAGTGCAGTTATCGTAAACTAACAAAATTTGTGTTTGTTAGCAAAACAAAATCTTTGGCACTATCTTCAACATCATATCAACTTAACAAAACGATTCATCTTAAGGCCAAAACAAAACAACAACAAAAACAAAACATAAGAAAAAACGAAAACCTTACTAATTGAGGACTACGACAAGATGGTTTGCAGTGACTTGAGAGACAAAATTACAACAATACAAAACAGAAAAAAGCACCCAGAGCAGGCATAAAAGAAATCTAAAACATGGCCAAAAGATTTAAACCAAAAAATAATAACAAATAAAAATAAAATAAGAAAAAAAATAAACAATGCAACCATAGAGAATATGAAAAAAGAACTTAACAAAGTAACAACAATGAAGATTACACTTACTTGAAGGCCTCCCAAATAAAGAGCTGCACAAATTAAAAACAAAAAAAAAAAAACAAAAAAACTTAACAACATTGTAATGTAATTTAGAAAAGATTAAGATTAATTTTTAAACGCCTCTAAAGGTTAAAATAGGTGTATAACAAAATGCACTTACAAGAGGACAAACCAAAACTCTTACATATTCTCACATTGACACTTGCACGCATGTGCAGCGTTAACCCTTGCGTGCCAGGGGGCAATTGTGACACTGGAATTAATTCAATATAGATAATTAAAGACAAATTAACTGTGCTTGAATCAAATTTTCAATAACCACCAAACAATCCTTAAAGTTTTAAGCAAAAAAAAAAAAAAAAAAAACTTACCACCAGCAAGAGAACATTTCTGGCAGACAACAACATTTTGATGAACAACAGCAGTTACGTTAAAAACATACTCGTTCGTACCATTTAACAACTTAACATTATGATCATGACGCGACGTAATGTCTGAGACAAACATTTTTACAACAACCGCCAGTACTAGTTAGACTGCGCAACACAACATGTAACGCACCTCTAACTAACCAGATTGTTTGTGTCCAAAAACAACCAACTTAACAAAAACAGAATCCTGACTAAGCAGTTGTAGGAAAAACTTAACACGCCGCCCATACAAGAACAACTAAATGCAACCCGCAAACTAAGCAAGCGGTAGAATAGAATATTGTTAAACAGCAACAAAAAAAATCTCATTATATAACGATTAATACGAATGGGGGAAAAAAGAACAAACTTGAATAAGTACGAGTACGACCAAAAATACACACTTTTAAATGGCCCTGAGGGGGGCAATTGTGCTACAAATCCTCTGGTCAGCAAATCCTTTAGGGTAATCAGCATGTGATGCAAATCATCTTTAATAGAACAGCATCTCTATCATGTTTATAATAGTATTAATGATTATTCTGAAAAGTACTTGAAACGGATTTACATAAAAACTCATCAGCAGTCCAGCACTATGGGACGTGTTGGAATTTTTTATATCAATATTTCCTTTTTTTTATAAATATGTTTTTTAAGTTTGTAGAATTTATTCAATGTATTATTTATTCTTAATATTTGTTTTGTTATCGAAGTTTTAAAAGAATTTTTTTGTAATATTGTAAACAGTTTCTTTACATTGAAAAATAAATACGTTTTGCAAAATGCGAGAAATAAAGAAATCAAATCAAATATCTTTCTTAAAAAGTATTTTTTACTTAGTGAGTACTTCTTTTAAAAATGTACTTTTTTTAAAATATTTACTCTTTCTAAAAAGGTATTTTTTCTAAAAATATAATTTTTCTAACAAGGTACTTTTTCTAAAAGTTACTCTTTATAAAAAGGTACTTTTTCTTAAAATTTACTTTTTCGAAAAAGGTAATTTTCTTAAAATTTACTTTTTCTTAAAATTTACTTTTTCGAAAAAGGTACTTTTCCTAAAAATTTAATTTTTCTAACAAGGTACTTTTTCTAAAAGTTATTCCTTATAAAAAAGTCCTTTTTCTTAAAATTTACTTTTTCGAAAAAGTTACTTTTCCTAAAAAAGTATATTTTTAAATATATACTTTTCCTAAAAAAGGTACTTTTTCTAAAAAGGTATTATTCCTCAAAAAGGTACCATTTCCTCAAAAGGTAGTTTTTCTTAAATGGTACTTTTTCTAAAAATGTGATTTTTTTAACAAAGTACTTTTTCTAAAAATGTGATTTTTCTAATAACGTACTTTTTCTAAAAAGTACTCTTTCTAAAAATGTACTTTTCCTCAAAGAGGTTGGTTTTCTAGCAACGTAATTTTTCTAAAAAAGTACTTTTTCTAAAAAGGTACTCTTCCTCAAAGTGCTTTTCCTCAAAAAGTGCTCTTTCTGTAAAGGTATTTTTTGCTAAAAACTTTGGAAAAGTACTTTCTTCAAAAAGATACTTTTGTCTAAGAGGGTCTGTTTCTAAAAAGTTAACTTTTCTCAAGAGGAAAATTTTCCTAACAAATTTTTTATAAAAGGTGGTATGTATATATTTTCAAAATGATATTTTTTGGGTAAGTTACTTTTTTCGACAAGATAATTGTGAATTTTTTTTTTCTAAAAAAAATAATTTTTTTAAGTATTTTTTTGAAAAGCATCGTTCTTACAAAAGTAAAAAAGTACATTCCTTTTTTGAAAAGTTACCTTATAAAGAAGAACTGCTGCTTTTAAAAGTAAGTTTTTTTTTGTACGAAAATCGATTATTTACGTCCAAAATAATCGATTTTGGTAAAAAATTAAGTTCGATAATTATGTCAATTAAGCTTTTTTGGCGGTTATGGCACGATACTACGTTTTCGAACAGAAAGTATTTTTTTAATATTATAAATCTTGACATTAAAACAAAAGGATACATAAGACATATTTGCTACTAATCTTAAACCATCTTTTGTGCCAGAAAAAATCGACGCTGGCAGCTGCTCAAAAATTCTATTTGTTTTGCTATTTCTAATTCGAACAAAAATCAAATATGATGGCAAACTTTCAGCCTGTTTTCTGTTTTATGTTTCGTGTATATAAATATGCGAATTTTTCTTGAATAAATTATCAAAAAACTTTCATTAAAATTCTACTATTTCTAACCCATTGTGCTTTGATTTCATTTATTCAATTAAATCGCTGTCTTTCTGTTTTTTTTTTTATCAACACACATCAACCTCATCACCATCATCATTAACATGGATGCCTTTTAATGATGGCCGCAGGATGAAAAAAAAACGGACAACATCGCCAGTAATTCATAGAAAATAAAATGAAAGGAGGAAAAATCAAAATGTTACATATGTATGCATGTATGTCCGATATCTGGTTACTTTTGTTGTTAACTTCTCCTGCTATTGCGTCTGCCTGCGTACTGTATCTCATTATAGTTTTTGTGAAACTGTCGTTAGTTTTGTAAAGAAAAATACAGTCATTTTGCCGGCACGCCTGTCTTTAATTTTTTTTTTCTTTTTTTGTAGTCTTTTTTTCTTTTTGTCAACCCAACCTTTAGAATTATGCTCTAGAATCTAGGATATGTGACGTTTAATGTTGAATTTCGAATTGTTATGGCGAAATTCAAACTTAAGTTTGACAGCAGGCTTAAGTCGTAACGACAGCAAATGGAAGTTGAATGGTGCAACTGTTAACATTTGGGAAAAAAACATTTCTTTAATAAAGTAAGAATGGAAATTTAATGTAATATAACGACAAAGTTGTTTCTATTTTTTATATTTAGAAATTTATTTTCTACGAGAAGAAGTTTGGGTTGCTCTACGAAATGACGAAGACATTGTGATAGTTTTGGAAAGCACTTACTTTTGCCAGTATATGCACTAGTCTATTGCCAGGATGAAATAGCACTTTTGCATATATTACAAAATTAAAAGCTTATTAGTACACTCAGTTAAAACTTTTCGTTAATATTTCATATAAATTCAACATGATTTACACTAATCTTTAAAGAATTTGATTTTCGTTTTTGGAATAACTTTATTTAATGTTGAATTAACATTACTGTTAAATCAAAATGAAGAATCATGTTGAATCAAAGTTATTTCAAGTTGAAACAACATGAATTTGATAGTGAAATAACAGGAAAATCCATTTTGAATCAAAGTTATTTTAAGTTGAAACAACATGAATTTAATTTAATTTAATCATATGATTGTAATTATTATAACTTATGTTAGATTGTGTGCATTGGCACAGAAAAGTTCCATTTCAAACATTTTATAGTAAGATAAAGACACGGTTAAAGAAAAAAAAACAAATAATATTGTAGCTAAGTTAGAAATTTTTTTTATTGAAATCATTATTTCATGTTTCGTAGTTCGAAATTCATGCAAAGATATTTACTATTTTTTTAAGCTAGTATATATATATATCACCTGCAAAACGTTTGTAGTAATATGAGTGACAAAAAAAAAAAACTATTATCTACGTCCGTAAATTACCGATTTTCTTCAAAAAATTAAGCTCGAAAATTATGTGTCTGAAGCTTTTTTTTGGCGGTTGCGGCTCGATATTTAACACGTACTTACGGTTCGCTAAGGAAATATACGTTCTCTTGTCAGACTCAGTCACTAGAATTTGTTTAATTTTTTGTGTTGTTTTGATTTGTACAATATTTTAGAAAAGAAGAAATAATTATTTTCTTCGCAAAAAATATTCTTCAATATATGTGATCAATTACAGTTAAACCTAATCTACTCTTGTTAAGTAGTGCCCACTGTGCAATGCGTTCTATTTCAATATCTTTGTTCAAAAGCGTTATAAAAATATTATTGATGTTAACTTTTTGTATTCCTAAATTTTAATTAGATTCATTTGATTGAAGAAATATTTTTCTACGACAAAAGTTAGTGTTTTCAGAGACAAAAAAAAACGTGTACATCTCAACGTATCGATGTCATTGTTACATGTTTATCCACTTAATTAATGTCCATTGTAGTTTGTTATATTTAGTTATTTTTTTTTCTTATTTCATTCCAATTTAAAAACAAAAATTTATTACCTAATGTGTCATTAATCTTTGTCACAATAAAGTGTTAATAAATTTAAAAAAATAAAATAAAATAAAAAATTTAAAAAAAATAAACATTCACACAACATGGATAAATTGCAAAATCAATTAAATCAATAACGATGTTTTTGCTTACATGATTCCTTCCCTCACAGCTGTTTTAGGTCAATAGCTATAATTAATGCTGGTGTTGTTTTATTATTTATGTATTGTTGCGTTGTATTCTGTCCATGAAAGCCGAACTATAATCTTAATTTCCAGTTTATATGATGAAAGTCTTCTTGCAGCAATTTTTAAATTATTTCTCATTCGCCTTCACACAAAGAAATTTGTTGCCGATATCTTTGTTTATTTTTAGAGATGTGTACGAGGGCTACTATTTATAATTCGGAAATAGGAAATAATAACAAACATTTTTAATGAAAATGGCTTTATTGTTTTTCGAAATATTCCCCTTGACTATCAAACAATTTCTCATATCAGTCTTCGCATTCCTCTTGAGACACCTCCAAAACATGGTTTTTGAATGCTTCAACTGCTTCCTCGGCGCTCGTTAATCGTTGACCACGCAGTTTCAGGGTAACCGTTTTGCCGACTAAAGTGGCGAATTGCCACTTTTTGTACCCCTTTTTTAGAGTGGATTATATAATAATACAATAAAAATCAAAATTTTAGGCAGTTGTCTTGTTTTTTTAATGTTGCCCCTTTTCTTTGGAAAAATCTCCTATTTGCTGCCACTTTTTCAAAAATGTCATCGGTCACCCTGCGCAGTATACCTTTTATAATCGGAAACAAGCAGAAGTCAATGGGTGCCAAGTCAAAACTGTACGGAGGATGGGTCATCCATTCGATGTTTTGACTGCTCAAAAATTCACTTGCTTGACGAGATGTGTGAGAGCTCAGATTGTCATCATGAATAATAATTCGTCTTCTGGGGTTAATTTTACGAATTTCTCCCAAAACTTTCGGCAAATGATGAGATGTGTATATAAGTGCAAAAATTTTTTTTATTACAGATATAAAATAACGAATTCTTTCGTTCGTTCGAAGTTTGTTTCAAGTACTTTATTTCTTTTTCCTCTCTCTTCCAAGGCAAATTTCATGCATCGTGTAAATTAATTAATATTTTATTTGTATTAAAATTTAAACTTAATCCCTTTTTGCATAATAAAAGCCTAATAATTTTTACACATAGAAAAATTTCATATTAAAATCCACCTAAACAAGGTGAATTTAACATTTTTCGACAATGATTTTGTTTCATATGTGTTTCATGTTAATTTAACATGATTTACAAAGGAAATTTTTTCCTTTTGAATAACTTTATTTTATATTGATTTATTATTTAACACTACATTTAAATCAAAATGAAGAATCATGTTGAATCAAAGTTCTTTCAAGTTGGAAGAACGTAAATTTGTTGCTGAAAATAACACGAAGAAACATGTTGAATCAAAGTTATTTCAAGTAAAAACCACATTAATTTAATTTAGTTTAAATTAGTCATTTTATTTTATTATTTGTTTAATAAATTCAACTTACGTTACATTGTGTGTATTGTCACAGGCATTAGGAAAATATTTCTTTATTAGCTTAGCCCACCAACGAAGTTACCACTACTGCCACAAGAATCTTAAATGTTCTTTACATACCCACTTACAGCCTTATTTATAAAAATTATTAAAAAGGGGGTTTAAAACAAATTTTAATACAAAATTGTTCTTATTGAGCCTTTATAAAGCCTTAATAATTTTTCAGCCTTATTTATAAAATATAACAAGGCTTTATAAAGGCTTTTTAAGAAAAATTTTGTATGAAAATTTGTTTTAAAAACCCTTAATTAAAGCCTTAATAAGTTTTATAAATAAGGCTGTTTATTAATAAGGCTGTTAATATACACCATCATAATTAAAATTTTAATTCAACATTATTACTATGAACAAAGCAAACAAACACCAACACACTTAAACAACATATTATTTCTTGGTAAAGTTAATATGATTTGCAATCAAAATTTTTGCGTATTTTTTTCTGTGTGTAAATAAAATTTCAACGATGTTTTTATATTGCGGCTTAAGATTATACGTTTCTTAAAAAATATTTTACTGAAGTATTTAAATTTTTCCTGTCTGCTCTATAATGTAAGAATTCCCTTGACAACTTCATTTCCTCATAAATATTTACAATCGAGAGCATTCAAGTTTAACAAGACTTAAAGTTAAAAAATCAAGCAACAATTAATCATGATATTCATAACAACAATATTTCGATTTTCATTGCTACATCGCTAACTAGTTTAACGCACTATATACATAATTCCCCCTTATTGTGAATGGCGTCGTCTACGTCACATCAAGACGACAGTAAATATTGTAACTTGTTTACTCTTTATCAGGATCTTATTGACAATCTTTTATTAATCTCCAAGACTTTGTAAATAAATGGAGCATGTTAATAGTAGTCAATTGTTATAGACGAAGAGTAGACAAGTGACATATTTTAGTATTGTCTTGATGTGACGTCGACCACGCAATTCAAATTAAAGGGTATTATTTATCTTCGCCCGATTTTCCTTAAATTTCCGAAAACTGCTTTTTTTAATCTAATAGCCTCATCCAAAAAAAATAATCCATACAAATTTTGACAAAAGAATACTTGAAGTTAATTTTTTTTTTTCGATGCTGCCCTGTTTAATATGACAAATATGCATTCATGGATAATATCCTCAAGGCGTTAAGTCTGTGTCAGGTGTATGACAAGTAGATTTACAACAAAATTTTAAACTATAAATATCAATATCAATCACATTTAACACGTGAACAGACACACCCGTTAGTGGCTTAGTGGCTTATTTCTTTTATTCCTAGGGTTCCATATGATTCAGGAGGGGGAGAGGAGCCTACTTCCATCCAAACAGTGAACTATAGAGTTAAGACCACAAAGTCTAGTTTATATTTCCATATTTTATTGTACAACTAATTGGTTATGGCTTTCAGATGGTTGCACTACTTGTTCGTACTCGCATTTGTACTGCAGAAACAAACAAAAAGTGCTGGTGGGTATGGGAAAATACGAATATCGTAGTAAATTAGTTTCAAAGCTATTTTAGTTTTTTTTTTCAACTCATATTTTATTTTTTTTTCTGTTATAACATTTTCGCAATACTCTATTAGCTGGCGATTGTTTGCTCTTAGTGAACTGTCCGTAAAGTTGAAAGGTGTTGAAAATTCATAAATAAATAAATTTAATTTAAGATGTAAAAAAAAGATACTGAGGCAAAAATTTAACTCGCATAGTTTTCAATTAACAGATAAATTCATTTTAAAGTTAACGTTCGGTGCTTAAAAGAAAATTGTTTATAACTAAGTTTTAGAAATTATTTCAATTTTTTTGTGATATATGAATTATTTCATTCACTTTTGTATTTGTATTGATATATTAAGTCTTGAGTTTGTAAAAAGATCAAATGAAACATGCACAACAGCATCTGAAATGAAATTTCCAATTTTTTTTCTTCATTCGTTTATTTATTTAGTGTTGTTATATTGTTTCTGTAACCATATATCATATGGTTGATCATTTTAAATTCATGCATTTCATTTGCAATGAAATGCACAAAACAACACCAACCACTGTCGCAACAACTACAGCAAATAAGACCTCCCAAGATTTGAAAAAAATTTTTTCAGGCAATTCGGCAAACGTTTTTGTTGCTTCAGAAGAGCACTTAGTTTTGTTTAACCCTAACAATTTTATTTAATTTTAACAAATAACAACAACATAAAATATAAAATTGTTGCCACTAAAATACAAAAAATAAAAACAGGATGCATTGAACTCACGTCAGTTTTCTTTCGCATTTGATTTACATTGATAATTCCGTTTCCGTATCAGTTGAAAATTTACACCAGCAGAATTTCAGATACAGTGCAACAACACATAAACACTAATAACGGACGTGTTGTAGTGACCTTCGAAAATAGTTCACACACAAAAATTTCCTAATCAAATCGTAACATTTTTGGTTAATGATTTTGCTTTATATGTATTTCATTATAATTCAACATGATTTACAATAACTATCACGGAAAATGTTTCTTTTTGAAAGAACTTTTACGTTTTATGTTAATTTAATATTCCAGTACATTTAAATCAAAATGAAGAATCATATTGAATTAAAGTTATTTCAGGTTGAAACAGTCTTAATTTGTTAGTGAAATAACACGCTGAGCGCGCGTCGAATTTTTCCAACTCGACACGACCCGAAAAGGAATATTGAAAATTTTTCGCGTCCGTATTTTGTACATGTAAAACATGTACGCACGCGAAAAATGTTCTCCACACGATACTGCACAACACGCACGAAATGAAATTCATAGCAAAAAATCATTTTTTTATTCAAATAAATATATGTAATCGTTAAATTTTAAAAATTTAGGCTTAAGAGGCCTATATGCACTATGAACAAGTTTGTTGGTGTTGCATGTTTGACGATATACAATATACAATTTTTTTTGTCGTGTCCTCCATACGAAACGACCCCACCACGCATGAAATCAGATATGTTATCACGAACATTTAGTGTTGAGTTGTGCGTGTTTGAGTCACGGCTAGCACAGGGTTTCCTAGCCAAGATTTAAACTCAAACTCATTGCATGACAGCCTCAACAACTTTTAGTATGCTTCAGATAAATTATATCATGAATAACATTTTAATTCAACACGAGTAATGCATTAAACACATTCACCACAGCAAGCTACCGACTACCAAATGTCAAGATTCTATCCTTGACACATGTTTATATGAGAATGATTATATTGAAAACAGCAAGGCAACACAGCGACAGGTTGTTGTCTATGCTGATTTTGTCGTTGTAGTCCAATTAAACTAATTTCTATTTCTTTGGCTACAATCACGGTTGCCAGAAATGCAGATTTATCTAGATTTTGCAGATTTTTACCCTACAAAAAGACGAAATGCAGATTTGAAGATTTTTGCCCTAAAAATGCAGATTTTTCAACCCCAATTATAGTGCATTTATTAAATTTTTCCTAATACTGCTACTAGTTTTTATTTCTTTTACTCGTATGTGTGAACGACTCATAGTTTAGAGAGATACAATTTTTGAACTTAGAACACAATTATTAAAGAAAAAGAAGAAGTAACTTTTCCAAACTTCTCGAAACGATTATCTGATATAAAACGAGCTTATTCTGATAACGATTTTGCAGCCTTAAGTTTATTCAAAATGTAATGTCTTTACCACATTCATTTGCAAATATCGAAAGAATTTTCAGTCAAGTGAACTTGAATTAAACAAAACTTCGAAGTCCTTTGGATATTTATGCAACAATATATGTATATATCTGATTTCTTTTCTCATGCATTTTATATTCCCCCTTATTGTCATTGGCGATTTTGTGGCGAAAGTCAGGCTTTTTGTGGTAGATTAAAGAAAAATGTAGTTAGTTTTCTTTAATCAGCTACAAATAGTCGAATTTGAAGTCGAAAATCGCCAACCGCAAAAGGGGATTATTTGTACATAACTATGTATAAAGAATTTTTATTTTTTTGTTGGTTATATGCATTTCCTTTCTCCTAAAGAAAGGCGGGTTTTCCACACGCAAAGTTTACTGTGCAAAGTCTTGAGTTTGTAGAAGAGAAAAGAGATATTATTCTATATTATTTTTTCTCCAATAAACTGAAGACTTTGTTGCAAAGTAAACTTTTCGCGTAAAGAAGCCGCCAAACTCATCATTAGACTTCAAACCAATGTGGCAGCTAATTGTAAAAGGGCAATGAAAAAATAATAATGGATTCAAAATCGAAGATGTTAGCTTCTAAAAATTTTTGTTCTAAGTTTTTAAACTTTGTCATTGTTTACACTATGTTAGTCTTATCGCTAAGCTGATTAGTTTATTAGGGTGGGGAAAAGAAACGTTTCTGTTCCCCTCGTCTCTCTCTCCCTCAAACTAATCATTTCAGCAATAAGACTTGCATAGTGTAAACTAGGACTTATTTTGCCGTATTCATACAAAATAGTTCTGGTTTACAAAAGGTTTACAAAACAAACTTTGTATGGAAATTTGTTTGTTAAACGTTTTGTAACCAAAAATAATGGTTATGTTTGTGTACGTAATTCTTAATAACATATTGATAGTCGTTCTATAAACATGAAGTTTTTGACCTTATTTCAAACATTTTTTGGTTGAAGTCTGCTGATGAGTTTCTTAAGCAGAATCGAAAGGCACATTCTTCACACATTAAAGGATTTTATTCATAAAAAAAATAATATATGCTTAAAAGTTATTTTAAAAATTTTTTTTTCTAAAAAGTTAAATAAAATACATTTTAAGCCGAGTTTAAATTTTATGAATATAGGTTAATGAAAAAATATTTATAATACACATGTACATCCATATTTATGAAAGTTTTTTGTATAAAATATAAAAAATTTGTTTTAAAAATTGCTTTCCAGATTTTTTGAAGATTTTAAATATAAAATGCAGATTTTGAAGATTTTTTCGTGAAAGATTGTTAAATTTTGCAGATTTTATCCTAAGAAATTCTGGCAACACTGCCTACAATGAGAAAATTCAGTGTTGCCAGTATAATACAAAATGTTGAATGCATGATTTTGTGCAATTATTTCATATTATTTAACAGAAACGATATCCAAAATTGATGTAAAGAAAAAATTGAGTCGTTTTTTACTTTTACGTGAAATAACTACATTTTAAAAGAGTAATTAATTTTTATAAATGCAAAATATGTGATAGTGGCAATACTGAACTATGTATTTGTGCTTGAATATCAGCTGCTGCCGTCTCCAAAATAATTAAGTAGCCGCTACGAGGCGACAAATGCTGCTAACGGCATTTGAAGTCGTATGTTCGTGTATTTGTTCTACTTAAAATTAAAATTAACTAAAATTAATAGCCATGGGCCTGTGGTAAAAATTAAAATAAAAATATACTTAATAGTAACAAACCAAAAAAGTTTGTCTTAATTAGAACAAAAAATAAGCAAATTAACTAACATGTGTATAATTAGTAAAAGAACAAAACGACAATGGTAAGACTGTTGTAAATATAGAGATGGTAAAATTGAGCTTTCATTGTAAAAAAAAGCTTTTAGCAAATGGTAATACGATGAATCAAAACAATTCACACATTCCATTTGCAATAATGCTAAGTATATAACGCAGAAATCTACATCAACTGACACCACACACAGTGGACCAAACACAAAAGAACGCTGATGATGAAGGTTTAGTGGCCTTCGACAACGGCTGGCTGTTCCGTTCAACTATGTGTTGTCAGAATATTTACAACTAACTTTGGTGTTATTTGTTCATTAATAATTATCACATGTAATTTGGCTTAAAAAGTGATACGAACTTTAGCCTGTTAAAATCATAAATATAGAAACAAATGGAGTTCGAATAATAATTAAAATTAACTATAATTTACTTTTCTTTTTTGGTAAAATAAGTAAAGCTTCTTCTGGAAATATAAGGCATTTTTTAGCAGTTAGATAAGAATAGTAATTGAATTCACAAAATTCCTAAGCAGGCCTTTAGTAAGGTCTGATGCAAGAAGGCTGGGTAAGAACAAAACAAATTAATGCCAAAACATTTAACTGAAATAGGATTCGTAGTTGGCGTAAACTACGATAAGGGGGATTATTTTGAATAAATTTATTATGACTTCCAATCAACATTGCGACATGTTGATTTTACATTGATATTTTTTGTGTGTGTGTGTGTGGTTCTGTTTTACTAGTGTTTGTATAATAATCAAATATTTCTTGATCAAACAGAGATAAGTATCATATCATTGATGCCAAATTATAGCACCATTATGACGGTTCCTTATCAGTGTCAATCTTGTTCAAAAATACTAAACTAACATTTTTGAATAGAGTTTTGCTATCTAATAATAAAATATTCATATGTTTTTTATTTGCTCTTTTTACCGCTTCTGCGTAGTGTTTCCTTAACTCAGTTGCCTCTTTAAGGGTTAACAAAAAATGTGTTTTGTGCGAGTAACATATCCTGCTCTCGCATATGCGTACAAATATTTATGCATGCGATTTTATGTAACTGAAATTTTGCAAAGCTTAAGCTGCTGCAGTCGGTCAATTGGCCTTAAAAAAAATGTGTTTTATTTGTAAATTTTAGTTTATATATATATATATATTTTTTTTTTAACATAACTCTATACATATGTAAGTATATTGAGGCAAACAGCCAGCCAAAGCAGGCTCAATACTGTGACTGACTCTGTTAACGACTTGTTTTTTGATCGCGTGATTTACGATTTCAACATTGAAATTGTGTAACGAGCAACCGTGTAAAATGAAACAGAAATAATAAAAATTAAAACAAAACAAAACAAACCCAAACATATTCATTGAATATCATATATGATCTTGTTGCCAGTGTGTGTGTGTATGTATGTATGTATGTGTGTGTGTAAATGTATTTGAGGTTTCTTGGGTTTGTTTTTTTTTCTCTTTACTAACTGACCGTTTGACTTGTCTGCTTGCTTTTCTTTCCCCTGTATCAATACAATTTGTGGGATTTATATATTTTTATTTGTATTATTTTATCATTTGATCCTCATCGGCCGCACGCATGAGCAATAAAACTTTTTTTTATATAAAGAGAATACAAATAAATATATTCAAATATAAACAAATTGCCTAAATTGAGTTACGGACGTAACAAAAGTCCATTCATTAAAAAAAAATAAATGTTTTTCTTAAAAACAAAAATTATTTTAAGTTATTTATAAAACCTTAAAAGGCATTTTAAGTTTAAGCATTATTATGTGCTTTAAAAAATAATAATATCTATGGCAAAAAGGAAAAAGTGCTTAAGTCGAGATAAGCTGATTTTAAGTTAGTAGCACTTTTGTGATTTGTATACTTTAAAGTATCTCTGAACAAAATCTCAATTATTTTGTGCCAATTTTCAGGAAGTTATAGCGCAATGTTTTGCTGCTTATCTCTTTTGGACTTATAAGTTCATTAGGAATGAAAGCTTAATTTAGCTTAAACTTGGGCATATTTCAAATGAAATGTTTTACTTTACGATCTTAAAAAAAGTGAACACCGAATTTCCCTGTGAAAGAAATAAATTTCTGAGAATCGACTTGAAAGTTCGAAAGTGCTCCCCTGTATAATTTTAAAATACGACTCAAGTACTTTTTAGGGTTCCGTACACCAAACGTGAAAAGGAATCCTATAGTTTTCGCTACGCTGTCCGTCTGTCCGTCACAGGCTATTTTCTCAGGAACGGACCTAAAATTTGGATAGAGCATGAGAGTTAAAAATTAAAGGTTGTTCCAAAACGACCAACGAAAAATGTGAAAATCCCATGTAATATACATACAATTGTATGTACATATGTATGTATATTGACACTTGAAATTTGCAAAATTAGTGTATTTTTATACAGACTACAACAATTAACACTAAAATTTAAAAAAATTTAAATTAAAGGGTGTTCTATCAGTTAATGCAATTTTGACTATGTAATTTTGACAACTTGCTGTATCTTGGAAACCGTAAGACGCAAACTCTTGAAATTTTCAAAAACCGTAAATATAAAAAATCCAAAAACTATAAAATAGCCAAACCGAAAAAAATCGCCAAAAACAAAAAAAAAATATCGCTAAAACGAAAAAAGCACCAAATAAAAAAAATTCTAACACTAAAATAAATCGGCAAAACCGAAAAAATCGCCAAAATGAAAAAAATCGCCAAAACGAAAAAAACGCCAAATTGAAAAAGCTGCAAAAACCAAAAAAGCGCGAAAAAGGCGCCAAAACTAAAAAATCGCTTAAATGAAAACAAAAATCGCCAAATTGAAAAAACGCCAAAAACCGAAAAAATCGTGAAAACGCAAAAAAAAAGCGCCAAATCTAAAAAACGCCAATATTAAAAAAATCGCCAAAATGAAAAAAATCGAAAAATGAAAAAAACCAAAAACCGAAAAAAGTCGCCAAAGCGCGGAAAGACGCCAAAACTAAAAAAATTGCTTAAATGAAAAAAAATCGCCAAAATGAAAAAAATCGCCAAATTGAAAAAAGCGCCAAATCTAAAAAACGCCTATATGAAAAAAAAATCGCCAAAAATGAAAAAAACGCCAAAATGAAAAATAAAACCGAAAACCGAATAAATCGACATAACGGGGAGAAAGTGCCAAAACTAAAAAAGCGCCAAAAACAGATAAGTCAAAAAACGCCGAAACTAAAAAACGCTCTAAACCGAAAAAAACCCAAAAACGAAAAAAAGCCAAAACTATTTATTATATAGGCTAAAGTTCGAATTGAATTACATGTACGGAACCCTTCCTTATTTCCACAGACATGTGGGTAAACAAATAAACAAAATGTCCCACTAAAAAAATGTTTCTGGCAACATGTTATTATATCAACATTTTTCTCTATATATGTAGTTACTTTCATGGCAAATGTATGAAAACAACATTAATATTTGTTGTAATTATTTTTAATAACATCGAGCCATAACCGCCAAAAAAAGCTTAACCGACACATTTTTTGGGTCTCGTTTTTTTTTTTTTTGCTAAAATCGATTGTTTACGATCGCAATTTGTCGATTTTGGTAAAAAAAAAGGTTAGAAAATTATGCCGGTTAAGCATAAAAATCAAAACTTGGACTAACCAACAAAGTTGCCAAGTCAAAAAGTATTTTATACAATACTTTGATATATCAAATATATCCCAATAAAATTTATAGGTCATCAAAAGTTTCGAAATGTCTGACTAAGCATACATATTTATTTTGAAATTTTCTTTGTTTATTATTTTTTAGTTTCTTTTTTGCTGTCTTGCTCCATATTGTAGGTAAATGTGACTGACCTTTGCTTGTTGGCTTTCATCGTAAATATTTTAGTTCTAAATAAATAAAACTAATAAATCACTTTGATTTGTATAAAAAGCCACATCCCACAGAGAAAATAATAAGTAAAATTGCAAAAATTATGTTGTCTGTTCAATTCGCATAAAACAAAATTCTGCGGAATTTGAAAAAAAAAAGATTTTAATGTCGGTTTGTTTAAGGATCTTCTTTCTTATTAAAAAGCTAAAGATTTATGACGATTTCTAGATTAGTATGGCGTGTGAAAATCGTAAATTTCAAAGCAAATTTGTTATAAATGATTTGTTTATTTAATGATAGTTTTAAGCGCCTTTAAGATGTCTAGGGTCCTTGGGTCATATAAATTGTGCAAAAGATTTGAAATGAAAAAAAACTAAAAGCTGTGATTTTTTTTTATACGACAGCAGTTCTCAAGGTTGGTGCGTACTTACGCACAAACTTCTTTCTAGCTATTTATGAGAAATGTGTAAAAAATTCATTAAAATATTAAATTTTGTTTTATTAAATCTGTCTCATTGGAAATAGGTCGGCATGTAATTGTGCAACTGGTAGAACATTTTGATATGTTTAAATAAGTTTTGTGAAGGGAAGAATTCAACTTGTGCATGACACTCAAGAACAACTGAGAATGTTGCTGTTGTAGCCCATGGTGTTGAAGAAAACCCAAGGGTCTAATCGTCGCTTTCGATAACGAGCTGATACAAACACATTTTTCCGGTTGAGGTTATGGCATTCCCTATTGAACAATGTAATAATATGGTTCGATATCGAATGCCGTAATCTCAAACTGAAAAAACGTCATCAAATCAGCACGTTATCGAGAGCAACGATCAGACCCCAGGTTGAGTCCTTAAATTTTTCAACATGTTTAAAGCCACTGAAACATGTTTAAACAATAGCAAATGTGGTGGAGGTCCATTGCAACATGCATCAATTCGACTTAAGAAATTTTTTGAATAAACGATTTACTGTATTTAGACTGAAAGCCATAGAAACATGTTTATATAATACCAAATATTATGCTGCTTTTATTTTAATAATCAAACATTTTATTTTTAAAAAAATATCAGGCGACATATTTGATATTTATATTCTATCTGTAACAAATAATTCATTCTAACACAAACGTAGCTTTTTTCTCATTTCTCAATTTCTATCTAATATTTTCCATGTGACCATTTTGGCTTTTTTCTTAAGTTCAAAATGTTAAATGCATACTAAATGAATGTCATATAGTGTCACTAATGAATCTAAATTATTATGATTATAATTTTTCCGTTTTCAATGCTCTCGAAAAAAAAAATTAAAAATTATTAAAATGTCTGCAGTATTTCAAACAAAACACAACACTTAACGACAACGGCACAACAGCAACAGCAATAACAACAAGCTGGTCGCAAAGTAACAACAACTGTTGCATGAAATACAAGCATATAAACAATGATTTTTTTTCCAAGACATTCATAAACATATTTAGTTGCAAATGTAACACCATTGAAACACAAATACACACAACAACAACAATAAAAAAATAGCCATTGAGTAAGACAGAAAAAAAATATATGGTTAGATATAAATTACAAATGCATTAAAAGGAATATAGTCACGCAGTGTATGACAACAAACGAAATTAAATAAAAAACTGCTTACAGGCAACAACAAGCTTTTAAATTAACCCCTTAAAAGGGAGGAAAAGTTTTTCTTTTGCAAACAATTGAGAAAAATCCTCGTGCTTTCATTTAAAAATTTGGAATATACATATACATAAATACAATATTTTGAAGCTAAAGCATTAAACACATTCACCACAGCAGGCTACACGAACAAACGACTTCAAATGCCGCTAGCAGCATTTGTCGCCTCGTAGTCGGCTACTTAATTATTTTGGAGACGGCAGCAGCACCATCTTCAGTTGATATTCAAGTACAAATACATAGTTCAGTATTGCCACTTTTATATATTTTGCTTTTATAAAAAGTACTCTTTTAAAATGTATTTATTTCACGTAAAAGTACAAAAATGAATCAATTTATTCTTAACATCAATTTTTGGATATTGTTTCTGTTAAATAATATGAAATAATTATAAAAAATCATTTAATCAACATTTTCTATTATACCGGCAATACTGAATTTTCTCACTGTAGTTAAAGAAATAGAAATTAGTTTAATTGGACTACAACGACAAACTCAGCATAGACAACAACCTGTCGCCCTATTGCCTTGCTGTCTTAAAAAAAATTCTTCTCATATAAACATGTGTATTCTATCCTTGACATTTGGTAGCCGGTAGCTTGCTGTTGTGAATGTGTTTAATGCTTAACTTCTCAATTTCTCGAAGACACAAACCTATGATGATAGGTTTGTGTCTAACATGAACTAAGAAACAAGTTCGACCATAGTCTTTCTGCTGCTACTTAATAAATTAATTTTTTTTAAATAACAAACACAGCCAGCAAAGTGATTAGCTTGTCTCCTTGGTATCATCATATTGAAGCGGCTATTACACATCAAACAAGCTTGGATCGAACTCGTTCAACAGTTAATTTTTGAAAGAGACCGACAATAAAACCAATTTAACTTACATACATTTGCTCATAAAGTTGCGTCAAAAATTAACTAGTAAACAATTTCGATTTAAGGCTATTGCCCTATATTTATGTTGAATCAACAGATTTACTTGTGTAATAAGCAGACTTGGGTCCACCACGTTCGCTAGTGAATTTTTAACATACAACGATGATCGTAGATTTGTATCAAATGTGAAATAGTTCACTATAGACTTGGTTCGAACTCATTCAGTCGGTCATTTTAGATACAAATCTACGATCTCTAATAGACTTGGGTCGAACTCGTTCACTAGTTCATTTTTGCCACAAACCAATGATCAAACCCATGTAATTTAAATGGGTTTGATCAGTGGTTTGTGGCAAAAATGAACTAGTGAACGAGTTCGACCCAAGTCTAATCTCTAACTTATAGTGAATGAGTTCGACCCAACTCTGATGAAACAAACAGCTCCAAGTAAATTGTCCTTGATTAAAACTGGATGCAACTCGTTGGAACTTGTTCAGTAAGATGTTTTAGGGTTGTGTCCAACAGCTCTTGTTGAACTGGCCCGTTCTGTTCTGTTGGGTTAAACACAACTTTTGATTCGAACGATCTCAAACTAGCTCAGAAGAGCTGTTGAACATAACTCTAGTATAACCCATTTAAATTACATGGGTTTGATCATTGGTTTGTGGCAAAAATGAACTAGTGAACGAGTTCGACCTAAGTCTACTAAACTCTAGATTAAATCCATTTAAAATACATGTTTGATCATAGGTTTTTGTCTGAAACGTCCGATGGAACGAGTTGAACCCAGGTCTAACCTGAATGCTTCCAATTTTCATATTTGGAATGTATTGTTGCTATTATAAATTTATTCGATACATTTGCACAATTCACAACTTTTTGCAGGAACGGAACATGAGCTGTAATTTCTATATAAACGTTGTTTATAAACAAATGTTTCTATAGAAATTGCAAGTAAAGATAATTTGTGAATTGAGCAATTTTGTAGGTAATCTTAGATAGCCTTGTTTGTAGACTTGGGTCGAACTCGTTCACTAGTTCATTTTTGCCACAAACTAATGATCAAACCCATGTAATTTAAATGGGTTTGATCAGTGGTTTGTGGCAAAAATGAACTAGTGAACGAGTTCGAGCCAAGTCTACTTGTTTGTATATAGACTTGGGTCGAACTCGTTCACTAGTTCATTTTTGCCACAAACCAATGATCAAACCCATGTAATTTAAATGGGTTTGATCATTGGTTTGTGGCAAAAATGAACTAGTGAACGAGTTCGACCCAAGTCTATTTGTATACTAGACTTGGGTCGAACTCGTTCACAACTTCATGTTTGATACAAACCAATTAGCAAACCCATTTAAATTGCATGGGTTTGATCATTGGTTTGTGTCAAATATGAACTAGTGAACGAGTTCGACCCAAGTATACATACTACTTGTGTAGTACGAACAGCGTATGTGTGTCCAACTCGATTTTGAGTTCAACATATTTGCTCAAGGTAAAATAATTTTTTTTCAAGCCTTAATTCAATGTGAATTTCAAGTGTAAATATTTGCATTTATATTTATTTTTACGCATTTGATTTTATTTATATTATCTTATGTGTAATGGTGATTGGAGTTGATTTACAAAAGTATCAACTTGTTGTTATAACATCAACGTGCAAGGCAAAAACTGCCAACAAAGTGGCATGAGAGGTATGGAAAACTCAATTTCCATGCGCTTTTTTTAAACAGTTATAATGAGAAATCTTCAGTTACAATGAGAATGCATAAAAACTATAGTTTAACTCTACAATTAACAAATATTAGCAATTTGTTGCTATCAACATCGGTTATACATTCCTTTTGTTGTCTAATTTCGGTTGTATAAAGCTGAATTCACCTCAACCATTTGTTGTAAAAATTTCAAAATAAATTTTGCCCATAGAAAGATTTTTTCTGAAACAAATGTGTGAATTCAGCTTAATTCCATTTTTGTTAATAATTCTTCTTGAATTAAAAAACTGTAAGGGCCATTTTCACAACTTACCTTTAGCTAAAGGTAGGATTTTGTCTGCCCGATAAATATTTTTGCATTATTACAACTGAAACTTTTTGTTGGTATTATTATCAATAATAATAATATTGAGCGGATACAAAAATAATAAATGAAGTTATTAAAATGCACAGCCATTTATCGGGCAGACAAAATCCTGCCTTTAGCTAAAGGCAAGTTGTGAAAATGGCCCTAAGTCACTTAAGTTTAGACGAACATGCTGCCAGAAACATTTGGTTTGAGCCATTTCCTTGTATAGACATTTCTTATATTTTTCCAGTTCATAAGCAACATGTTGCTATTAAAACTGTTATGATAAAAAACTGATATAAAAAAACTTGCAATGGCAACATCTGCAACGTTACGTTCTTTTTTGAAAGACACTTCAGATCAAAAAAAGGGTTAACTCTAATATGCCTTTGTGCAACAATACTCTAGTAATTGCGACAATTGCAAATGAAAAGCGCAAAAACGTGATTATAAAATATTATATTGAAAGTAACACGAAAAAAAAACTAAATTATTAACTGACATGTTTATTAGATAAATAAATGACTAAGAGAAAAAGAGCTCTAAACAGAAAATTGATTTTTTTCTCATAAACATACATAATTTTTTTTTCTTTTTAATCTTTACAGAACAAATACATAAACAACATGACAATATTATTAAACATAAAAACCAGTGCAATAAACCTATGAAATTAATAACACAAAACATGACATGCCAAAAGAAACAGCAGCAGCAAACTGTAATTATCGACAATTCTAGCAACATGTGTCAAAAATTAGCTGCTGCTAAAGAAAAATCTTCATTTAAAAACGATGAAATTGATGGCAAACAAACTACAGTGGAATTAAAAGATGACAAAAATGACAATTTAAACCACAAATCATCATCATCGTCATCGTCAGCGACAGCGACACCGACAGACGACGACTCATTATTATCAAACACATCGTCATCGTCGACATCATTATTAAAATCTGCAAAAGCTGGTTCAGCTGCCACCATACCACGTTGCAGTCAAAGTCTTACAAATCATAATGCAACCAATAAATACGGAAGCAGTAAAGAGATACCAACAACAACAACAACATCGTCGTTATCGTGCTCGTCTAAAGTAGCAGCAACAAATATCATGACACTTGATAAAAAGCAAAATGTCTTAAGTAATGTCTTGTCTAAAACAGCTGCTGCAACACAACTACAGCCATCATCATCATCAATAGCAGCATCACCATCAGCAGCAACAGCAACAACGTGCTCGTCAGTATTGCCTTTTGCTTATAAAAAGCTAAATGACACATCAATTGATAAAAGTAATAACGTTTTAATAGCAACAGGGTCGACGAAAGCAGTTCGTGGCGATACTAGCCGCAATAAATTAGCTGCTTTGGATAATTTGGATTTGGCGCTCAATTTGTCCAATTTGCAATTGGAAGGCGACGAAGATGATGATCCATATTTTGAATTACAAGAATATTTAGAACGTGTCAAGGTGAGTCAGTCAATCCATTATTGAATTAATGAGCTTGAAATGATAGCTAATGCTTGCTTATGGTAGGTAATATTTGTTATGTATTTTAAAGGCTTTTTAAAAGTACACATACATACATACTTAAATTTAAATACAATTAACATTAACTGCCAGTTTTTAGATGAGAAGTAAACATTCTTGTCTGCCTGTTTATACGTATACGAGAAGTATACGTAAATACTGAAGTTGATGTTCATATATAATATTTAAATTTAGATATAGTTAAATTGTCTTATTCCTTTTTTCTCGAGTTAGATTTTGCTCATTATTTTTGGAAAGTTAGAATGACGGTTAATTAGTATTTTTTCGATCATCAAATTGTTTGAATCAATTAAAAAATTTCAATTTTCCATATAATACTAGAATTATAATATCAACTGTTAGAATTGTAAAATATTTGAAAAAAAAAATTTTTCAAATTAGTGGTATAGAGTATTCCATTAAGACGTTTCATTTGCAAAAGCCATTAATAAAAAGAGAACTATACGTTTCAACAATAAATTGATATGATTAAAATTTTATAAAAAGAAAGTGGTAAAAATTTCCCGCACTATTCGCAAAACTAAAACATTGTTTGGTTGTCATGAGGCAACTTCTCCACCAGCAATCGTGAAACTTGTAGATAAATTGTATCGGTTGGTACAAGTAAATGATGGCAAGAATTGAACTTATGCACGTCCCGCTCTAAAATAATTGACACTATCATTGTTGTAGCCCATAGTGTTAAGAAAAATCTAGGTTTTCTCATGTCTCTTCGATCTTTGGAATTGATCAAGCGATATTAAAACGCATTTTACATAAAGACTTGGTTGCAAAGGTTTTTAAAGTTGAGTTAATACAAATGCTCACGCCTACTTTTATTTGAGTATTTTTTAAATGAAGCCAACAACTTACTATATGAAAAAAATTTCTAAAAATGCATATACATCACAGATCGTAGAAAGATTGATCTTACGCTTGTTGTGTCTATAACCAAATATCAGCACAAAATGGACAAGCTGCAAATTGCTATACAGGCGCATTGAGTTTATGCAATCATAACAATATCTTGAGACCGGATTGTCAAATTATGTAATCACAAGTGATGCGCTATATCGAAACTAAAAATAATGTATTCTGACAACTAAATAACAAGCGATGCCTGTTAAGAGCTATTCAGACTATTATACAAGTATAAAGATTTTAATTTCATTTCACGAGAAAGAAATCTAACGATTTCGGCTGTTAAAAAATTAAAATTACATTGTGCGTTCACACCAGAGTTAACATGTCTATATTAATCTTTAACTTACGGTGGCGGAGCAGTTTTATGCAGGCTTTGGACCACTCGGCGGTTAAAATAATCGGTTTATAAGGAGTGATTTTTTAAGACCTTTCACATTTGATTTATTAAAACAACACATAAAATTCAAAGAAATGTATGAAGTTTTTATTTGAGTCGGTGGAACAATCTATATTATCTAATGTGTAAAGATAATTTCATGTAAATTTTGACCGCTTATATGTCTGAAATGGTTCACACGCTGGGTCCAATTTTGGCATAATTTTTCCATTATATCGCCTGTATCTCGGGAATAAATTCTTCAAAATTGTCTTCCAGCGCGTTTACCGTTGCGTACTTGTCCCTATATACATGAGCCTCAACAGAGCCCCACAAAAAATAGTCTAAAGGCGTTAAATCGCAGGATCTAGGCGGCTGGCAATTGACCGGACCCAAACATGAATAAACTGTTTAAAGAGCTGACTGCTCAATTGGGCCATTGTTTCAAGTGATGTGTGACATGTGGCACAGTTTTTCTGTCACCACATGTAAGCTTAGTACAGTCCTTCCACTTTGGGCAAAAAAAAAAAAAATTAAAAGAGGCCCAATCCCTACGAATGGTGCCGAATCGATAATTTACAATCATCAGCAACATTGTCGGATACAGCTGCACTCTACGTATGCTTATTGGTGATTTAATATTAAATAATATAATTTTGGTGCGAAATTCAATCACAACATTCCAAATAGCTGCCTTAGAAGGTCGCCCCAACTTTCTTAACAGAGCATGAATTTTGATAATAAAATTTAAGAATCTGCAAGCGTTGTGCATTTGTAAGTCGATTCATGGTTAAATTGTAGATCAAACTGAACATATTTAACAGTAACATAACACACGAAAACAGCTGATTTGCCAATTACAGTGTTACCAAAAAGAAACTTGCTAAAAAATCACCCTTATAAGAGAAATAAAAGAAAATCAAAAAATTTCCTTAACTTTTAGACATAGCTTACACGAAATATATTCCAATACGCTCAAAAAATTTAGAGCCGCTTTGAGGCGAATTAAAATACCATAAACAACGGTGCAACATCGACGATGAAACAAGCGACTTGTTAATTTCTTTATTATGTACGTGATTTTGTAATAAAGTACGTATGCGTATTATATTATTATTCATCAATATTACTCATACGCATACATAGCCAAGAGGATAAATGGTGAATAAACTTGACATGGAAATGAAATGAAAAGGTGAAAAAAATAAAAATACATGCTTTTATTATTTTTTTTTTAACCTATTATTAGGCACGGGATAATTAGTTGGGATACTTGGCCTTACATCGTGATCGGGAAATAAGAGTAAGTAAGGATTTTTCTTCACACTTCAGTGATTACTGAATTCCAAAATTGGGTTGTTTTCAAAATTAGAATGCACGTAGAGAGTTTTAATTGGCTTAGTTCTCAATAAAACGAAACTTCAGCCTTTGGAAAATCTCTTCTTGATATTTAAAAATTTTCTAATAAACTATATTGTCATTGTGGACAACTTGGTAGCTTTGTAACATATATAATTTTAAAGTAAATTAATAAAAGAAAAAAATTTAGGTGTGAACTAAAGGTTCACATGATCGTCATTGCAATTAAATTAAAGGTAGATAAATTGCAGTGAAGCTTATGATTGCATAAAAATTTTGATTTTCATTTATACAAAATTAAATTAAATTAAATTCTTAAAAAACATTTCAGCTTAATATTAAGTAAATATCAATAAATTCAATAAAAAAATATATTATAATATCCAAATTAGATTGTACAGGGTGGGCCAAAAGAAACCAAGGGGTGTAAAAGTTTAATAACTTTTTTGTTTATTAATTTTTTTTATTTTTTCTTTCAGATTATATAGACAACACTTGGAGAATATATAATGGAGAGGTTCACAACTGAACAGAGAACCAGAACAATAGAATTTTATGAAATCAACTTTATTGAAAATTTGATTATGAGTGATGAAGCTCATTTTCATTTGAATGGCTTTGTTAATAAGCAGAACTGTAGGTTCTGGGGTTCTCAAAATCCAAGAGCCATTCATCAACGCCAATTGCACCCCATCAGGTGTACAGTATGGTGTGGGATCACATCTGAAAATGTCATTGGGCCCTACTTCTTCGAGAATGAAATGGAAGTGCTGTAACCGTAAATGGAGAGCGGTATCGGTTTATGATAGAAAATTTTTTACGTCCTGCTCTTGAAAACAGACCTGGTATGTGGTTTCAGCAGGACGGAGCCACTGCCCATACTGCCCGAGACACAATGGCACTTTTAAGTCAAATTTTTGGAGAGCGAATAATTTCTCGAAATTCGGAAATTATTTGGCCAGCGCGATCGGCAGATTTGACAGCACCCGACTATTTTCTTTGGGGTATTTTGAAGGAGCGAGTGTATGTGAACAAGCCAGAGACAATCCTTGAACTCAAGGCAAACATTGTTGCAGAAATTCGAACGCTACAGCCACAAGTTTTGAAAGATGTTATGGAAAATGCTCTAAAAAGAGCCCATCAGTGCGAAGCTGAAAACGGTGGTAATTTAAGAGGCATCATTTTTCATACTTAGTGTAAAAAATTTCCATTTTGTATATTATATAATCTGAAAGAAAAAATAAAAAAAAATTAATAAACAAAAAAGTTATTAAACTTTTACACCCCTTGGTTTCTTTTGGCCCACCCTGTACAAGCTTATATATACTGCAATAAATTAAAATTACATTGTGTGTTCACACTAGAATTAACATGTCTACATTAATCTTTAACTTACGGCGGCAGAGCAGTTTTATGTAGGCTTTAGAAAGCCGACGGTTAAAGTAACCGATTTATCTATATGGGGCGATTTTTTAAGATCTTTCGAATTTGATTTATAAAAAAAAACACATAAAATCTAAAGAAATGTGTGAAGTCTTTAATTGAGTAGAACATTCTTTATAATTCAATGTTTAAAGATGATTTCATGTAAATTTTGACCGCGTATAAGTCTGAAATAGTTCACACGTTGAGTCCAATTTTGACATAATTTCTCCATTTTTTTGCCCGTATCTCAAGAATAAATTCTTCAAAATTTTCTTCCAGTGAGTTAACCGTTGCGGGCTTTCCCTTTAGACAAGAGCGTTAACATAGTAAATCATTTTGTGACGTCGCAATAGTGTGTACTTGTGGCAACGTTTGTCATTTCCCATATTTTTTCCATGCGCGACGTTGCAATCCAAAAAAACCTAATGTTAGCTGGATCACGTAAACACATTTTTAAAATGACACCACAAATTGACAACAACAAAAATGCCAAATGTGTTCCAAGCATTATACAAAAATTTTATAAACATAATCTTTAGGCCTTAAAATAAATTTATGTGATACTCAAACGCTTAAAATTTCCAAAATGAATCGTATATTTTACTTGTGATACGAAACCAATAAATTTTACATTAAGTAAACACATTTTCATTTATTTAAAATTTGTGGCTAATTAAAGTTTTGTTGAAAAAGAAACTAAAAAAAATTATATAACAGCGAAATCTGTGTGAACGAAAAAGAAGTGGAAACCACATGTTCAACGCAAGTGTTGATAATGTCATTAATATATTTGGTTTGACAAGTGCAATTTATGAAATTGGCAAACACATGTTTTTTTTATTAAAAAAATTAAAAAAAAATAAAAAGATAAAAACCATGAAGCAATAAAAAATTTCAAAAAAAAAACCATCTAAGCAAATTTTTTTTAAAGAAACATTAAAATCCAAAACTAAATTGCTAAAAAAAAATTTCGTGCACAACTGCCCACATCTGTTGCAAATAAGAAAAAAATGTGTGTGAGAATATTGGCGCCAGCAGTTCCTTTGAAATTTTAATTTTACAATCCAAGTCAAAGCAAATTTTATTAAGGCTATAAAATTGTTTAAAATGTATTGTTCTGTCAGCCTAGCCACGGGAGCAATTGGAATTTGTGAAAAAAAAAATGGTATTAGAATAATAAGTGAAAGAGCGATAGTATAAATGCAAAATGAAGGAAGGAATGGCAAATAATACGTTAAAATTTTGACATTCCATAAGACCTGATTACTATTTGAATATTTTCTAAACGATGAAGGCTTAGTTAACCGACTGGACTGTAGTGTTCTGTAACTGCAACGTAGGAAACAGCTGATCGATGTTTTTATGTAAAAATTAGGTTACGTTACATTACATCTCTATAACCATTTTAATTACTTTTCAGATAATAATATAGATCAGCTCTTTCCTACCGTTGCAGTTACATAATATTACCGTCGGCTAACTGAGCGTTAAGACTTTTTATTTACAACATCATAAAATTTAACGAAATTTTTTTATTATTCTTTTCTTTCCCTTATATTAATCGATTACCTTAACCTTCAAACATTTTTAAAATCGGCATATAACTGCTCTGCCGCCGCCAGTCAATGCTTAACGTAGGTATATTAATTCTGGACAGCTGTTTGGTTTCTACTTGTATTTTTCAATTTAATTTGAGGTGTGTTGGTGTGAACACAAAGTGACATTTTACGGCAGACTTTTTGACAGTCGATTGATTTCCTTCTCATTATAATTATTATTTTTTTTTGGGAATTGTTACAATTTAAGTTTAACATTTATTAACGCACTAATAACCCCAAATTATTATTTAACTTATTCATTAAAATATTTTTTATTAAAAATACATTGAAATTGATTATTGAGGGGTTTAGCTGGGTCCTATGGGCATTCCACTGTTGCTAATGCAGATCATCAGGGAGCCTTTACCCAAAAATTTCTTAGAACAACTAGAGTTATTATGTTAAACTTTCATTTTAATAAATGAGAAGCTCAACTAATAACAAAGTTGAAATAAGAATTCAATAATCAACATACATTTTTTTAATCTTTAAGATCAAGAGCAAGAGCTATGAGCTTCAAAAAGTTTCTATGACCCGAGGTGATCAACTTTCACATCCTTTTTTCAGATAATGATATAACAGGTTGTCTAAAATATATATTTTTAAAATGCTTAGGTTCTGCGTTACCTTTTTGGTACACATTGTTTTGTGTTTGGACAACTAATGCAGAAGATATATATTTATTACAACTTTTTTAGCTTAGGAACCACTGTGCGTCGATACAATATCAAAAGGTTCGCACTTGCTTACCGCTTTCTAGAACAATTTCATGCTATGAACAGTCTTTTCGCATTTCCTAAGGTTAAAAAATAACATTAGAGCATATGCAGAATTAGAACAACGAGAATCTAGCTTTTTTCACAAAACATCATGGATGCTAAAGTTTTTTTTGTTATGTATTATTTTAATTTTTATTTTGAGACCTAATGTCAAATCTAGGCCATTATTATTTTCATAATATCATTATAATAAATTGTGCCTACGCTTTCAAATCTTTCGTTTTTAATGAGTCTAGCAGCAAAACAAATTGTAGTTTTAGTTAATTTATTTTACCAAAAAAAAACCGAATTTGACTCAATTTGTCTAGGCACAAACACAAAATATGACAAATACATTGTAAAATAATAAAGAAGCATATGAAAAAATATGAAGATGAAAAAACTGTCTGCAGCTTCGCATGTGGTTGGTGCTCGCGTATAAATCCTAAAAAAATGTGTTTAATAATTTAAATAAAAATAACGGCCTATTTGTCATAATAAAACAAACAAATATTGCGCTTTTATTTCGTTGAGTGTAGGTTGATATTTTTTCTTAACGAAGCAGTGACTCAAAAAAATTCAAAAGGCGGAGGTTTTAAACTTTATTTTCTTAACTTTCGCTGCTCCTTAATATGAGTGAGTTAAGGGAACTTAACTTATATTTCGTAGATTTAATTTTCATAAAAGTTTTCTTATTTTGCATGAAGGAAGGAAAACTGCCTCATATTTACGATAATTTTTTTTTTTATTTCTTATTTTTGCTTCCACAATCGTAAAATCCAATTAAAAACTGCAAGTATTTATAGGAAAAAGGTGATGACACCCATTTCTTTTTTCTGCTGTATTCGCTTACTTTATGTTATTTCATTAAATGCAATTTATAAACGTGATCGCATTTAAACTTTTAATATATTTCTTTTATTTTTATTTCTCTCATATTTGTATTTTTAAGCTCGAAGATAAATAAAGATATAATGGTAGTAAAAAACTTATTGCACTAGCTCTTCTAAAGGAGGTCAACTCAAAATTTAAAAATTCTCAGTAGAGGCCGAAAACGGGATTTTTCATATACTCTCATATAACAAAAAGGGACACAAATGATGCGAATGAGTAGAGAAAATCAAGTACAGGGGGTAGATATAACTACTGGTTATTGGTTTCTTGTAACAAGTTGAAATTGCAAAATTTTTAGTTGACCTTCTTTAAAGGAACAATTGCGACATGTATGTATATTATAATTATATTTTTGTTCCAACAATATTTAACAAATGTGCATTAATCAGGACTAAATTAAAATATTGCTTAAAGTATATTCACATGCGATGTACTATGATGTCAGAGTTGCCAGATACTTTTTCCCATGATGCCCAAATTTGAAAAACATATTTCCCCAAAAGTCCCCCAAAAATATCGATGGAAAGAAGTTTTTCTTTATAAAATTAAATTTATATATTATGCGCTATTTTGTTAGCGGGTATTTTAAATGAAGTAACAAACATAAAAAGTACACGCCACTTTATATTTTGATATTGACTGATACACTTTTCGTGTTAAGTCCTTAAACCAGCTAGTCCAAACACACATACTCTGGCATTTTCATTTGAGGTAAACAGCTTTGAAAGTTCTTGAATTTTTTCTTGTTTCTTTGCAAAGTAAAATCAAGCATTCTTGTCATCGAAATCTGATTGGCTGATTGTGCATATGGCTTGGACGTATGTATCTGACTTAAACCCACACATATTGATTGTTGCTGTGTTTAGACCGATTTCATTATTTTCTAACTTCTTCTCGAAATAATCTTAAATTCTCATATCATTGGTAAGTATGAAAATAGTAAAACATAGTATATTTTCAAAAACTACTTTTTCCAAAAAGTACCTTTTTCAAAAAATACTTTTATCAAAAATTGTTTCTTTCAAAAAGTACATTTTCAAAAAGCAATTCCAAGAAAGTCTCAAAAAAGTTACCTCATCTGAAAAGTACTTTTTCTTTAAGTTTTTTTTTGGATAAAAGTACTTTTCTTAAAAAGGTACCTTTTTAAAAGCACGTTTTTTAAGTAAACAGCTCTTATTTAAAGTACTTCTTGTGAAACAGTACACTTTTCGTAAAGTACTTTTCTTAAAAAGTACACCAATCAAATAGTTCCTTTTCCAAAAGTTTTTATATCCCAAAATTGCATTTCCAAAAAAGGACCACTTCTCAAAAGCACCCTCTTAAAAAAATAGTAATGTTTCCAAAGGTATCAAATAAATATTCTAAGTACCTCTTTCATGCCAATTTTCAAGAAGTTGTGCGTCCTGTTGTAGTTGGACAAATTTTATTATTTTTTATCTTCTCTTTATTTTTTTTAGATCACGTATCATTGGGAGGATAAAAATAATAAAAAACTACATATTTTAAAAAGCACTTTTTCCAAAAAAGAATCATTTTCCCAAAACACTTTTATCAAAATTGCTTATTTCAAAAACTAATTTTTTAAAAAGTACCTTTTTCAAAAAGTACTTATAAAAAATACATTTTCAAAAATTTACCTCATCTGAAGAGTACTTATTTACAAGTTTTCTTTTTTGCATAAAAGTGCTTTTATTAAAAAAAGTACCTAATTTAAAAGCACCTTTTTTCAGTAAATTGTTTTTACTGAAAGTATTTTTTTAAAGAGTGTTCTTTTCACAAAGTACTATTTTCAAAAAGTGCAACTCTCAAACAGTTCCTTTTCGAAAAGTTCTTAGATTTCAAAATTGCATTATCAAAAAATATATTGTCAAAAATTACATTTTCAAAAAAATGCCATTTCCCAAAAGCATCTTTTTAATATAATATACTATAGTAATATTTTCAAAAAGAATATTAAAAAAAAAAAATTTTAGAGTACTTTTATGGAAAATTACCTTTTCCGAAAAGTATATTTTTTAAAGGTACGAAAATAATATTCAAAGTACCCCTTTAGTGATAATTTTTAAGAATACACTATATCAGTTCTCCCGACTTTTAAATTTTTAGCACCGTTTCCCGTATTTTACCGTTTTGGTACCTTTTTGGGCCCCTTCAAAAATATTATTATTTCAGCTTCATCTTAGGAAGCTGAAGGTAGGAAGTCGTAGTAAATTCTTTTTACCTATTTTTACTTTATCATCAATAAAAAAGTACCGAGTACTCATACGATTTTTAGAAAGTACCAAAAAAAAAACGTCCCTTCCCTTTGTAAAAGAACACGTATCGAAAAAGTACTTATTACATGCCTCCTAGCTGTACTTGTTTGAGCTGGACGATGATGAATTAGTCAGTCATTCACTCAAACATATAGACTCAGTAGAGATTTTTATATACAATAATGGAAATTTTTATAAACATATGTTATCATATGCTAAATTTATAATTTTAAAAATTGTGTAACTAGTTATGGTTAGTACTATTGGAGGAACCATGAATAAGCGACTAAATACATCCTAACAAAACAGCATCTGATAGAGATGTTGTATAGGAAACCCTTGTATAATGTAATACCAGACCATTCTCTGCTTGGTTTCCACTGCCTAAATACTTGGATTGTCTTCTTTTACTAACACTTTTCGCTGAGCGTACTTTGCAATTAAATCCATACGCATTTGAGGGTAATGCGCTCATAAAACATCAACTTTTATAAGTTTCTTTTTTTAAATATGTGCATATATATTTATTTTATTTTTTATATATAAATTCGATATTTTTCATATTACATATGTAAAAAATGTAAAATTTTTGTATCCCGCTGTTGTTTGTGTGTTTTGCAACAAGTAGTTTTGTCATTTGAAGTCAAATTTATGCATACGTACGAGTACGTACGTACGCTCTTGTGACGATTCAAGCCGATTTTCTTCTTTGTCGAAAACTGTTTCCACAATTGCAACAGGATTTTAAGACGAGTATATGTATATGCATATATATGTTTGTGTGTTTATATGTATAAATAAATGTGTATGTAAATGACGGTTGTCTTGCTAAATTTTCAAGTAATTTTATTTTTTTGGTTGGGTGGTTTTCTACAGTCATATCGCAAGCTTTAACACGATTATTATGGTGGGTGATAAACTTTAACAAAATCGCGTTAAAAGTTTCCATAAATTGCTTAAACATATATTGTTAAAGAGATTAGTTGACAAATAATTGTAAATAGTTTCAAGCAAATGTTTATTATAGATTTACAATGTTATTACGCGAGAAAAAAAGAAACAAGTAAATCTTTTGTTAGAGGAATCAGTAGCCAATGCATTGCCAAATTTATGTTTATGTTTTCGCCATGTAAAAAAATTATATTTTGGAGGTCTGCAGAAATGCATTTAGATATCACATTTGATATTCTTTGAAAATTGCTTAATGTAAAAAAGGGCCCCTCTGGTACATGAAATATATCGTTCCATAACCACCAAAAAAAAAACAACTTAAGCGACATAATTTTCGCAGTTTATTTTTTACCAAAATCGACTATTTGCGATGGTAAATAATCTATTTGTGTCCAAAAAAAAAAAAAATGGGACCCAGACAGTGCCCTGCAAATAATATTGGAGTACGTGGTCCAGTATAGATGAAACAGACTAGTTACATCATGGTCCCATGTAATGTAGTCATGGATCATGTCGTTTTCATACAAGCATTCAATACTGTACGATAAGTGTTCGTGTTTAAACGATTATGATCGTTCTTCTTAGACACTCACAACTTGTATGCGAGTAGTCTATAACTATTTCATATGGGGTAGTGTTAGGACTAGTCTGATGTAATGAAAAGTTGGACCATGTGGTCCAACCCTAGGACATCGCAATGTTAAATCGACCACCTTTTTTTCATATATTTGGAGTAGTTTTGTGGTACTCCTACTCCTCTTTGGACTAGTTTTTACATGCATGTATAGACTAGTCGCATTAATTGCAGGGTGTGTCGTTTTGGTTAATTCTGACAAACTACACGTAAAAGTATTTGGTAGGAAATATTTACGAAATAAACTTGCAAAAGTCGTAATCTGTTCTTATTGCGAAACACACATAAAATGTATCTTGCAACATGTTTACCTTGCAAAATGTTTCTGGCATCATTTTTGTTTCAGCTGCGAAACAATACATGAGCAGTACTTTTTTCGCACGGAATTTCAAACAATGTTGCATAATTTCAAGCAATAAAGGCGTAAAATTTAACAAAATCATGAGATTGGCTACATTTGGTATATATCAAATTTTTCGCAAGGAAAATTAATGTTGCTCAACAGTTTTCACATATTCGAACAGAGTACCAGCATCAATTAAAACGATACAAAAGCCTTTGGGAGTTTTTATAAGTCCGTCTATCTACTGGAAAAAAAATAATTGAACTGCTTTATGAGTTTTGATGAAATTCAAATCTTCATAATATTAATGCGAAGACCGATCAAATGTCTAAATTTTCTCAATGAAAACTGGACTTGGGTCAAACTCGTTTATTAGTTAATATTTGACACAAACCTATGATGAGAGAACCATGTAATTTAAATGGGTTTGATCATCAGTTTGTGAACTAGTGAAATAGTTCGACTTTCAAAAGAAAACGTTTCGCAAACTTTTTTGATATTCATATGTGCCCATAATTTTGAAGGTGGTCTTTGTCATATATTTCTTCTAGATTACATTTGAATAAGTCAAATGTATATAAAATCGTAGTTTGCATTTCTTCCTAACGCATGATCTCTGAAACTATAAGAGCTGTGGAGTTGAAATTTTCAACACAGATTTGGTCAATACCCGGTAGGTTTTTGTTTTGCTTTTAATCCAACAAGTGATTACAGGGTGGAATAATTTGGAGTTAAAAAATAAGTTATTGAGGGTACGACAACGTTTGCCGGGCTCAGCTAGTAATTTTATATTATGCGACATTTTATTTAAGACTTGTACAACTCTCGATTAAGATTAATTTTTTAAATATGCATGTAAGTTTTCTTATATTTTTTTTATATTTCGAGATAAAAATTAAAATGACAACCTTTTAATTAAGAAAAAGGACACATATTTGGTCATTACCAGGGCAACCTGTAGTAGTCAGCATTTATTTTTTTCAATTAAGACTTTAATTGATTCAATTAAATTTTTACGAATTTAATTGATTCAATAAAATTTTTAATTGTATTAATTAATTTGATTGAAAAAACTTAACTGATATCATCAAATTGTTTATGAGTGAAAATTTAATTAATTTTTTAATTGATATTACAAATATTTAAAAAAATATATTTAAGCCATTTGTATGTGTAACATAAAAAATATAATTGAAATACATACAAATTTAACGCAGATTTACAATCAGGTTGCTTCATTTGATATTAATCGAAATTTGAATATATTTCCATATAAATTTGAATTTCGTTTATGAGGTATCAATGCAAGTCTGTTCAGAATGGAGAAAGTATTCGTTAAACACCCCAATGCACTATAACTTGTGTTTATTATAACCGAACTCCACTGTATATAAGCTCTTTATATGAAACGCTTTTACCAGCGACTTCACTCGCCTGATAATCTTAAAAAAAAAAAATCAATTAAAACCGATAAATACACGAAACCGGTTTTAAAACTGGTTAAGCATTCAAACCCGAAATAGGAATGACCCAAAATGCCTAAAAATTCGATTTTCGGAAAAAATAATTTCCAAATATGAAACAACTGGTTCCGAATAGGATAAAAAATATACTATATATGAAGCTGATAATGTATCTTGGTGAAATACTTTTTAAAATCGGTTTAGCGGTTTGGGTGAGAAAGCGTAACAAATAAACTCACTTTCACATGTATACTATTTTTAAGAATTTTTACATAAGGTAATAAACAATATGCACAAATTATTTTATAAATTAAAACCAATTGCTTTATTTAATCCAGCTAAACCCCTCAATAATCAATTTCAATGTATTTTTAATAAAAAAATATTTTACTTACATACGGCCCTTTTCACAATGTACAATTAAAAGTTAACAGGGACTTTAACGGCAACTTTTGTATGAAGAATTGTCAGTTAAAGTTCACGTTAACTCTTTATCACACATTGTGAAAAGGAACGTTAATAAGTAAAATATTAATTTGGGATTATTAGTGCGTTTAAAAATTTTAAACAAAAAAGCATTTTTATTGCAATAAAAGAGCGTTCGATACGTGTTCGATTTGTATAGACATATGACGACATTGTCTTATTGACACAATTTAACGGCAAAAACAAATCAAAGACTTTTGCTTAATTTCTTAACTACTGCTGCACCCTGAAAAAAAAACGATGCAATTTAATAAAATATACATGCGAATGCCACTATTTATGGCAAATATATAGAATTGTAGGCGTTTTAATATGTATAAGCAATCAACAGCAACAACATTTTGCATCTCCTCACACCAGCAGCAGCAGCAACAACAACAACAACAACAACAACAGCAATAAAACAAATAATCACGTCTACAAAAGTTTATAAGAAAAAAAAAACAAATGCAGCACAAGCAAACCTACATACAAAAAAAATACACAATTGTTTGTTAACCAAACAATTTTAGAAACACAAGAAAAATCTCCCATATGAGAAATAAAAAAAAAAAATAAGAAAAAAAAAACTAAATATATTTAAGTGAAAAAATTGCAGTAATATGCAACACTTAAGGCGGCATTTAAAATACCATAAAAGAGACGTGTAAACTGAAAATGTTTTAAAACGATACAAGCAATACGGCAACAAAAATAAAAACTACACAAAAATTGAACGCATTGGAGAAAAATAAAAAAAATTCATACGAAACTGACAGACATTATACATACTGCATGTGATGATACACAAACATTTCTATTTTCTGGGCGCAATAGAAGTCAAAGGAAACTACAATTAACGTTTGAAATCCTCTCAAAAATAAATGAAAACAACTCTTAGCTTTTTTATTTGCTTTCTTTTCGCCTTTTATTTACTGATTGTGTTCAACTGATAAGAGATCTCTCGGTCCGTCTGGCTGACACTCGAGTTTAACAATTTTCTTTACAAAAGTAATAAAGATTTTTTCGTTGCCGTCTTCATTAGTGCAATGAACAATTTTAAGTAACAGCCACCGTGTGCATACATACATACATATATACATAAATAAACGTGCACGTTAAGTAATGAAAGTGTTAAAAATCTGATACGTCATTTATAATAAATAAGCAACAATTGCTGCAGAAGCTGCCAACGACAGCAACACAAATGCAACCAATTGCATTTAATATAAAACTCATTACGTTTTATCATAATACATACTTATTCGTATGTACATATCGCACATATACTTCAATAGTGGCATAACTCAAAAAATGAGTTTTTTGAGTTAATAATGCAGAAAGATGCGGCATTTCGTATTTTATCTTGTGTAAAAATTTCATATAAATAGCTTGTACCATCACCTCTTGAGAGAAGAATTTTTTTTTCATTTCTCCATTGAGTTGTATGCAAATTGAAAACTTAAAACGCGTTTTCTGCAAAACTGTTTTTTTTAGTTATGCCACTATTGAAGTAAATGTGCGATATGTATGTAAGTACATACTACTTACATTTACACATACTTACATGTGTTTGTATGCACTGTGGCGTAGAGCAACAACAACAACAACAACAACAACAACAACAACAACAACAACAGCAGCAAAAAGAAATTACAATTTTCCATAGGGGTGTTCATGCTTAACTGATTTTAAGAGGCATTAATTTCTTTTATTTAAATTATTTTTCACATGTTTCAGCAACATGTTGTCATCGTGGCGATTAATGTTGCATTGCCATTTAATTAATGTGTAAACCGGCTGTGTATATGTGTGAGCATATCCGTATGTATGCACACATATTCACATTAGAGCTGGCAAACTATCGATAGTCACGCCATTCGATATTTTCGATAGTTTGTTGAAAAACTATCGATACTATCGATAGTATCGAATTATTTCACTATGCTCACACGCCAACACGAACAGTCGTTTTGACTGTTGATATATGGATATAGGGTAAAAAAAGTTAGGTAAAAATTATAACTGCCTTATTCAGAAAAAATAATTTTGGTTTACAAATGGTTAACACAACAAATTTTGTATGAAAATTTATTTGTAAACGTTTTTTAAACTTAAATTATTTCTTTCTGAATAAGGCCTTAAATAACTAATTTTATGTTTAATTCCATTCTAATTTTTCAATTTTAAACACATCTTTTTTTTTTTTGTCTACAAAAACATACCTACATATCGTCACCTTAAATGCATACACATGTAACTACAAAAAAATTCGAAATCGAGTTTTTGATTTATTATAGTTCATTTCATCAAACTACATGTTCACTCAAATATTTATATTTAGATCCCTGCGATGAAAAATGTCGATTTTATTAAAGAAATTCAAACAGACGTAATTACGAATGCATCTATTTTTTATTGCAAGGAACGTAACTAACAATAAAGCTTAAAGATATATAAAAAGGAAATAAATGTTTAAGAAGATATAAGAATCCTTACTACAAGTAAATTTCGAAGAAAATTTTCAAGAATACTTTATTATTATTGATTTTGTAACGTTTTTTTTGTTTCTTCTGTAAAAAATATAAAAGTGTAGTTACATACGTTTGCATTTAAGGTGACGATACGTACATACTCATTTGTATGTAATAATTTTGTTTTAATAGCCAATTCAGATAAATTAGCGATAATTTGTTATCAAAAACTTCAGTAAGATTCAGAATGGAAGAAAATGGTTCGCTCACAAAATTTTTTATATTTCAATCAATATTCGAGCGCGAATCGTGAATGTGAATGAGAGTGAACATCGATATTTGTTGTCCGTGTGATCATGCTATTAGGAATGCTGAATTTCAATTTTCAATACATATCGCTCATTTATTCATTATTATAACTCAAATAAAAATAGTTTTCAAAAAAATGTGTTAAGTTCTCAATTTATATAGTTACAACTCAGTGGATATATTAATAAAGCTTTCTTCTATCAAGAGATGAGTTTGCACGCCATCGCGTGAATTTTTTTACACAGGATGAAATATGAATTGCCCGGGCATTCTGTATTATTAACTGAATACATTAATTTTTTGAGTTATGACGTTATTATATTGATAGAGCGATATGTACTTATGTATTTTCAATAAAAGACAACTAATTTTAAAAAAATTTAACATAATTTTATTTAGTTTGTTGACAATTTGGTAATAAATTTTTGCAACGATAGTATCGCTATCGAGAAAAAACTATCGATAGTCTAATAAAAACAAAACCATCGATACTATCGATAGTTTGCCAGCTCTAATTCACATGCTGGGAATATGCTTTTAATATTAATTTAAATATTAAAATGAATATTGCATTTCAAACAAAGTGTTGCATAAATGTCACAAGATTTACAAACTATTTTTAATTTTTTTTTTATATATATTTTTAAAGTTCTGTAATTCAAAGTTTTTAAAAACTAGTTCTGATCGTTTACTCACATTTAAAAATAAGAACTCAATAATCATCATATTTTTATTTATTTTTTACTTGATCATTACTACTTAGGCTGACTTTATTTCAGCTCGAATTGTAGTTGTAAGAAGTATATAATTAAAAATAAATGTAAAAAACAATATACAGTAACCAAAATTTTACTTTTGGTACTTTTATTACATTATTGCGGGATTTTTTGACCAAACTACTTACAAATTTTCTGATTTGCTTCATAATGATCTTTCACATATTCATACAGTAAATATTTTGTGTTATTTGGCTTTACTTTTAATATATAGTTCAAAAGAAACAATAAATTTCAAATCATTTTTATTCAATAAAATAACAAAAAAGATTTTTTGTAACAAAAAAAAGATTTTTTTTCGACTTGAAGATTTATAAAAAATAAATATGGCAACACTGAGTACAATCAAACTTATTTCTATTTCTTTGGGAATAATTAGCAAAGACAGTGTTGCAAGTATAACAGAAAATGTTAAATGAATGATGTCTTACAACTTTTTAACATTATTTAACAAAAATAGTATCCCGAAATTGACGTAAAAAATAAATTGATTCACTTTTAATCTTCGATCAAAAACGGGGTGTTATAAGTTTTTAGTGTGTGTCTGTGTATCTGACTGGACCTATGTATTTTGATTTAGTTTTTTTTTCTGTTTGAAAAGTGTTTGAAGAACATCATTCCAGCCGTTTAGAAGACATCACATATTTTCTAGATATATATTGGGTGTTTTTTAAATTTATAATTTTTGCTGTTTTATTTTTACGTGATATAAGTACATTTTAAAGGAATAATTTTATTTTGATGAATGCGAAATATTTAATGAAGACAATGCTGATGATGCTGCTGTCGTCTTCAAAAGAATTAAGTAGCTGGCTACGAAACGGCGAATGCAGCCTGTGGCATTTGAAGTTTTGTGTTCGTGTAGTCTAATACGGTGAATTGGTTTAATGCAAAACAGGCTGCAAGGCGAGAGCGCCAAAAGATACTCAAGAATTTAAACAAAAAAATTCTTACGAATTCTTATTGGTAAAATCTTAACTTGCTGGAAAAATATACGAAAAAATAATATTCGAAAAATGTTTTTTTTTTTATTTATGCATTAAAAACTACATAAATAACTAGTTAATTTAATTGTTATTTTTCGAACTTCATTTGTTTCTATCTATATTTATGATTTGAAGAGGCTGAAGTTCGTATCGCTTTTTAAGCCAAATTACATATGATTAATTATTAATGAACAAATAACACCAAAGTTAGTTGTAAATATTCGGACAACACATAGTTGAACGGAACAGCCAGCCGTTTTCGAAGGCCACTTCGTCATCATCATAAATACCATTTTATGGTCAAGGAAGTAAAATTGTTAAGACTTATTTAAGATATCTTATCAGGGATGGAGAAAATGGGTTTTTAAATTTTTTAACAGAAATGAATTTAAAAAATTATGAAAAATTCATAAAAATAGGAAATAATACTTGAAACTAATTTATAGAATACAGAGATCGGCTTGCATCGGGATAACAAGATGTTTACATACTAGGCTCTGAATGCTATAGTATATGTATCTTATTGCGATTGACCTTCATATATTGGTGGTATTCTCAAGTAGTGCTCCAAGATTAGAGGCATCTGGGTGGTAGAGATCAAAAACTTATGGTCATGCCAGAATTCTGGATCAAATACCATCTACCCTGAGGAAATCTTCTGATTACATGGTGCCTCATCTGGACTTTGATAAAGTGTTTAAAGTTCTGATCTCATCAGAAAACACTAATGGTTCAAGAATGGTCGGCGGTGTTGGTTCTGAAGTTTTTTTGAATGATCTTGGAATAAAACGCTACTTCCGTCTCCCTAATGATGCCACTGTATTTCAGCCCGAAGTTTTAGCTGTAAGGGAAGCTCATAGCATGGCTCTGCCATGAATGCCTCCAACGAATTGGTAGCCATGCCGTTTGGTACTATTAGAAACTTCAGTTTCAAGCATTATCTCTAGAAGGCTGAATATAGACAGGTGCCAGGTTGCTAAGAAAATGCAATGATAGGCGCTCAATAAAATTAACAAGTAGGAACCGTAGGAACATCTCGAGGATCCTTTAATTCAAGATGAAGCACTAGATGATCGACAGATATTCCAATAGGACATACCTGTCCTATAATGAATTCAGCTGAAGTTGTCAAGAAGAAAGCAAAGAAGAGATAATCTTCCACTTTCTTTGCTAATGTCCAGCTTTGCATCTCTCGAGACACAAGTTTGTAGGCAGTCATGTACTAGACGACCTTTTAAGTTAATCAGCGAGTGGGTTGAGTGACCTTATCAGATATCTCAATGCAATTGGTTGGATCTAGTACCAATCATCGTATCCCAATATTTTGATACGGTTCTACAAAGATTGACACCGGCGAGCGGAGTAGCTTTTTTCAAAATGAATCATCTAGATTCTGCTTGAATGCCACGTAAACCAATCAACCAACCAAAATAAAGCAGAAAGAGTATCTTGTCTGCCATCCGTGTTTCTGATCGAAATTAACATTTCTTGTAAGTTTTTGCTTGTAAAGCACCGGTTTGCTTTCTCGTATCTGGGAGAGTAAGGATTTGTTGCAGCCTAGAAAATTTATACCGAAAATTTTGCAAAAAGCCTTAATAAAGAGTATAACAACTCCAAAAATAGCGTTACGTAATATGTGAATGGCTCCTTAGGGACGTAAAATGTTCAACTATGTGTTGTTGTTAGTCAGAATATTTACAACAGACTTTGGTGTTATTTGTTCATTAATAATTATCACATGTAATTTGGCTTAAAAAGCGATACGAACTCTAGCCCGTTCAAATCACAAATATAGAAACAAATGGAGTTCGAATAATAATTAAAATTAAGTAAAATGTTCTATATACATATACTCATCTTTGGCATTTAATCTCGACTGTTTTTTTTTCTGATATTTTATTTTTAAAATTTTTGAGTCATTAACCAGTTACCACAGATGCCGTCCCTCATTAAATAAATTTTGCAAAAAAAAAAATAATAAAAAAAATACAAAATATATTAAAATAGCTTAAGCTTTGAAAACAAACAGTAACTGCCATTAGCTAGCTGGCAGGCAGTAGCTGTAACTTGTAAGAAGTAGCAATGGCAGTAGCAGTTGCCGTAATTGCAGCAACAGCATCATCGTCAACAACAAACAAAAAAAAAAAGCAAAACAAAAAGAAAGAAAATAATAATAACAATAATGAGAAGGAGAAGAAAAAGCAAAATCTTAGTTAACATTGACAGCGGTAAATGAACTTTTTATTTTAGTTGTTATTCACATTAAGTTGTTAATAATGTAATAAAAATGACGACTGAATGACGATGCTTTTGGTGTTGTTCACTCGATCCTGTTGCTGATCGATCGACTGCAGTTGAGCGAGGAACCAAAGAGTGTGTATAACAAACAATCCAACCAACGAACGAACCAAACAACAGTCTTTTGTCAATGATTTGTTGATAAACTTTCGTTTTTCATTTCATTATGCATAAAAAATATATTGCATTAAATACTTTTATTCCAAGTCATTGCTTTATTAATGTTATTTCATTACATCTTCATGTAAGAGATGATAAAACACTTAAGCCTTTCAAATTAAATGTTTGTTTTAAAAATAATTGTTTTTTTGTTTCTTCATTGTCAAACCATAAACATGTCGTAAATGATGCATTATGAAGATCTCAATTTATCACCAGTCAGTTTTAAAATGGATAAAAATAAGTATTGGCTGTATTTTTTTGCTCAATTTTTTTTTCTTAAAAGTTAAATAGTGTGTTAGTTTTTCTTGTGAGCTTAGCCTGCAACAATGTTGCAATTGAATAAACTTAATGAATTATTGCGGCTCGATAGGATTAGAGTTTCAAATTATTTTTAGGAAATATAGTTGTTTACCCAAAGATTAAGACAAGCCTGCTAGGAGAATACCCTACATTCCTAAAAAAAAATCCTGGTTATTATGGTTCCTTAGAACAACACGAAAGTTTTCAAAAAGCTAAGCAGTTCGATCGACAGCCAGCAGAAATTTCTCTAAGACAGCCCACTTTGTTTTAAGTAAAACAAAACAAAAACAGAGTCTTAGGAGATCCGGTTAGAGCTATGCTGCTTAGCTCTGTAAAACAAAATTCAGTCGTGCGATTCACTAACTTTTTTTTAACGATAATCGCATCGTTAAAATAATTATAACGAAAATATATCGAATTTGCTATTCAGTAACATTTTTAGCGATATTCGCTGTAGGTTAATGTCAGATGTGTCGTTATTTAAGCGACAATAATTTATATGCTGTTAATTTTATCGACAAAAATCAACAGAAAATATCAGCTGCGTAATAAAAAAGAAGTTATGGAATCACACAATCGTTATTGCAAGCGAGTTAATGAATCGCACTACAGTGCAATAAAATTATATTATATGATGATACTAACTTTGCGCGCAAATATTTCAAAACGTTTCCATTTAGTTGCTATTCACATCTTTTCTCGCTGCGTACGATTAAATTAATGTATTTCTTCTGCTACAAACACAAACACAAATTGAGCAATCGCTCTCAAAGAACGATACAAAACAAAATCAAACTTTATATTTGGTTTATTTCCGTACTCTGGTTTTAAGTACAAATAAATCAAAACAAAAATAATTTTAAGACTGTAATAATATGGAATATTTTTGTTACGAAAATCGTGTCTGAGCTCCTGTGTCGTGGCATAAAGAGCATAGCGCTAAAAATAAATAACAGTGGTGTTGGCTGAGTAGTTTGCACGTTGACAACAAATCCGAAGGTCCTGTCTTCGTGCGCGGTCACCGACAAAGTCATTAAATAACAATACAGTGCATTTTTCTGATGTGCATTAGTGTCCCTTTGTGTCAGTTGTTGTAGGAAAGTTCAAGTGCGGAAGGGATAGGCACTGATCACTGAACGACAACGGCTTCAACGGATACTAATCCTAATGTTATAGTAGAGCGCCCTCAAATAAAATGACTACTAAGAATAGTTACAAGAAATTTAATACGACTCATTGGCACCAGAGGCGCTGCAACACTGCCTTATTAAAAACGTGCAACAAGCAAAGTTGTACAATAATAAAGCTTTCCTCTATCTCTTCCTTTACCACCTATCTTCTCTATCACATCCCCTTTCCAAAAGAAGGTAACATCTAGTAATATATACGATAAAATAGCGATATATACAAGAAATCTGTGCGATCACAATTACAAAAACATATGTATGTATATCGTTTTTTTTTTAACTTTAAACAACTTATTTTTATAGACGTAAACATTGTATTAGATGTCGCAAATTTGACCTAACTCAGTAAAATTGTTCGAGTGATTTTGTTGTCGAAAATTAGAGAAGAAAGTGTCTTTATTTTATTACGCCATAATTTCATGTGAAATTGATTTTCTGTACGCATAGCTTTTTTTTAATTAAAAACTCGCATGAAGTATCGGGGATGGCCTAAACCAGCTACATCCAAACACATATATACTCTTATATTTGCATTTGAGGTAAACAGCTTTGAAAGCTCTTAAATTTGTTCTTGTTCCTTTGCAAATTAAGAGCAAGCATTGTTGTCACCGAGATCTGATTGGCTGTTGTGATCTCGTCGCTGTGAAAGCACAAAAAGCTCTTTATAAAAGTTTACACCTTGTGCACATGGCTTGGACGTAGCTGGCTTAAAAGGTCAACTTGTTCTCATAATGTTTTGTCGAAATTACTTTTAACTTATATGCCACATGTAACTCTAAAAAAGATTATGGAATTAGACATGTTTGTACGTTTGTATGTATGTATGTATGTCTATATGAAGATGTACATGTCTTTTAACATTATGTATTTATATTTATGAGAAACAGATTAAGCAAAATCTATTTAAGCTTGCATGGTGTCCAAATGTGTCGGTACATGCCTGAAGATGTACTGATGAGCTGACCCAAGCAGTAATAAAATGCAGAAACATAGATTATTATGTAAACCATAGCAAGCAACAATTAAATAGTATTATTATATTTATTATTAATTTCGTTATTTCTATTTAACTCTTATGTCTAATTCTACCTATATATATATGTATGTATATCCGTACTATAAAATATATATGTTTTTCCAGCGACTATACTGTAAATCGCTTTTTAATAGCATCATTCATTAGCATGTCTTGTTTCGCGTGATAATATACGCTTCATTGGCAATAAAATCAAAACGAAATTATAGACAGGAATTTTGAAAAACAAATGATTTATTTGACATTGGCATTGACCAAGACACACATCAAAATACATAAATATAAGTTTTATACGTTTGAAGGGCATGATGATGGGCTTGATAAAACAAAACCGATTATGGCGAGTGAGTCGAATTGTTTTTTTTTTAGTATGTTGTCGATGTTGATACAACAACAGCAAAGTGGAGGAAAAAATAAAAATAAATAACGTAGCAAAGAAAACAAAACAATTAAAAAGATTTAAATCAAAGTTGTATGAAAACATACATACATAACTTTTTGTACATATGGGCATTTCCATTATGTCGAACGTGACCGTTGTACTCATTTCAAAAACGGATTTTTATTTTGATAGTAAACGTATTTTATAACTCTAAATTCGCCCTCTAACCGGTACAAAGATTGATTTTAAGCAATTTTTTTCGTTTTCAAGGTACATAATTGCGAAAAAGCAAGGTACACAAAAAAGTACATATTCCCAAATAAATTTTCAAACAAATGTTTGTTTGAAATACAATTACATAAATTACACGGTGCGACAGTCAAAAAAAAACCTAGGACCGGATATTATTTTCTTGTAGGGCTTGTCGAGCAAAACAAGATTCCAATAGTGAAATATGCCGGACACCACCAACATCCGGATTTACGGTTAAAAACCCGGTTTTCTACCTTTGCGCACTTATAAGCCTGTAACTTTGTTGATAATGATCCGATTTTCAATTTCTTACTAGATTTGGAAAGAAGAAACTGAGATCTTAAAAAGTTAAATAACGTAGTCAATTGCTTCGCTTCGTTAAAATAATTATAACGAAAATATATCGAATTTGCTATTCAGTAACATTTTTAGCGATATTCGCTGTAGGTTAATGTCAGCTGTGTCGTTATTTAAGCGACAATAATTTATGTGCTGTTAATTTTATCGACAAAAATCAACAGAAAATATCAGCTGCGTACTATTGTTAAAAAGAAGTTACGGAATCACACAATCGTTATTGCAACCGACAAAATATATAGACAATGTATAGACGATTATCCTTAAATTTTTCTATCCACCATTTGCAACTCTTTACGAGTATATTTTTTTTCTCTTTTTGTGCTCATCTAAGTTTAAAATCTTTTAAAGTATGTCAGATTGCTTTATGTATTTTTTTTTTTAATTTTATACTTACATGTCGTACGAGGCCAATTTTATATAGGTAGCGCGATCACAAATACATATTTATATTTTTCAACAAGTTCTTTTATTTTCCTTGTAGAAAATATCACTGTTTGTACTGGGGCTTATTATGTATTGCGATGCGAAAGTCAATGTGTCTCGAAAATATATAAACACGAACAATTACTATTCTGAGTTACGATGTTCGCAAAGTACTTTTTTATTCTCATTTAAAATGCGAAAATGTCGATATTATGCAATGCGAAAATATATATCAAAATTGCAAGGAACAAAAATTTCAGTAAAAAATTATATTAAATAACTTGTTCAATTATTTAATATAGGGCACTAGTTTCTCAGCTTTCATCCTAAAAAATAATAAATATAATTTATTTGCTTTTAATAATGAATTTTTATTTAAGATGTGATGAAGTGCTGTTACAATACTCACTTACGGAAGAAATGGGTTGATTCGGAGGTGGTAGTAAATTCACGCTCTTGCGATAGTAATACAGGGTGGGCCAAAAGAAACCAAGGGGTGTAAAAGTTTAAGAACTTTTTTGTTTAGAAAGAAAAAATATAAAAAAATTAATAAACAAAAAAGTTATTAAACTTTTACACCCCTTGGTTTCTTTTGGCCCACCCTGTAGTAATACGAGATGATTGCTTTTGGGAAATTGCACAACTATTTTATAAATTACAGTAGATATCTTTTGTAATCCAACCAAATAAACTTAACTTTAAATTTGACGTTTATTTGTTAATTTTTACCAGTGTTGGTTGCCCTGCTTTGAAATAAAGTTCGGATGTGAATACAAAAGTGTTGTAGAATAACAAATTTCTTTCTTTCTTTCTTTCATATTGATTTTCCCATTGCGACACAGAATAAGCCTGCTGAATATTTGATGAGCTTTCTGCATGTACTTTCGACGCACTGCTAAAAAATATTTCAATGTCGCACGTGACATTGAAAATAAAGCAGTTAATTTTCAGTACCAAAATTCCTTTCTTTAAGAACATTTATCAAAACCAAATTTGCAAAACAAATATCCAAATGAAAAAGTTGCGGTCTTGTGATTTTGTATTCGAATATCTCAAAATAGTTTATGAATAAATGTAAGATTTGTCTGTATTAGTGAAATTTGATTTTTATCTATGAAAATATGATCAAAGAAAGTATTTGCAAGAACTTTTAGTTTTTTATGTCGGTAGACCTTTCAATGGAAATACCCATATGCATGTATGTATATGGACGCACATATACATATGTACATATATGTATTTACGTACTATGGGCATAAGGAATCGTAATACTCGTACAATATTCAAGGTCATCTAAAACATGTCGAACATAGTACGAATAAAAAAAAACTCAATAACAAGCAAAAAGTTCCTTTCCACTACATAACTGCTAGAGTTGTCAATAGAATATTTGTCTGAAATATTTTAAGGCTCCAAGTATTCCTTCAAATGGGTCTTGTACTTTCCCTTAAATGGGGGCTTGAAGGTAAGACTTATTTCGGTTGAAATTTAACATATGTTACATACATACATATGTACATATAATAAATTTCTCTTGATGCATATTTTTTTTCTAATACCTCATACATCTACCCTAAATAACGAGCTAAGTTTGCATGCAATTTTAGAAACCAATTTATTTCTTTCGTTGATTCGTTTTTTTTTTTAACTCAAATGAATTTTATCTCGTATGCCAAAGTTTTTCATTTGATATCCTTTCGTTATACATGTAATTTAATTTATAGTTATTCAAATATATTTAGACCACGGCACACAGCAAATTTCTTAGCTTGAGTAGTATTTTTGGGTACGAGCATGTCGAAACAAAACTTACGTTGCTTGTCACTTTCATTGGCTTGGCAAAAGCATAAAACTGTCAAATGAAAGTACAAGTGCTACTGGAAAGAAGAAAAAAAAAACAACTAAAAGCACATGACATGCATGAAAGGCAAAAACAAAGCAGCAACAGCAACTTTAGTTAGAAACGAGCAATAACAACATACATATTGCTTAACATTTCTTTTCATTTGAATGTCGAGGCTGGCAGGCAGGCAAGACACAATCTTTATAAATTGTTTCTCATATTTTTTTTTAATGTGTATAGAAGTCAATTTTAGTTGAATGACCAATTTTTATTTCCAAAAAAATATGTTTTTTTTTTTGTTCATTTGTTTTGCGCAAAAGACATGTCGAGAAAATCAACGCAATGTCAACAAAATTTAAGTTGCTGCCATGATTGTCTTTTGGATTTTTGTGCCATTTAGTATTTATGTAACTAACTATTTAAATCCTGGTATTCATTTGCGATTTAGTGGTCATTGCTTTGTTACTGTTTGCAGCAATTGGTTTTTTGTTTCTTTCATTTTGTTCAGTTTAAACAATTTGGTTTTCTTGAGGCCATATTGGTATTTTTGCCTTATTGTCAAGACTAATTGTCTTGAGTATTGTCATGTATTGTTGATTTCAAAAAAAAAAAAAAAAAAAAAAATAAAATATAGAAAAAAGAAATTCATTTGTTTGTATGTATGTACGCACTCATATTACTACTCTCTTATGTTTATTGAACAGATTTCCAAGAAAAATTGCCTTTTTTGGTTTTGTAAAAAAGTTCAAATTTTTATTTACTTTCTTTCATTTAATTAAATTGCCACACTGTCAGACTTAACTACAAGCAAAACATATTAAATTAAATGACAATTTTTGTTGAATAAAATTTAACAGCAGAAAAATATATTTTCTCATAAGTTTTTCTTTCAAGTAAACTGCCAAAGACAACTAGGAATATGAGAGCAAAGTAAACCTTTTTCTGCAGTAATGTTACTGTAATAATTATACTATAAAAATTTTTTTGTATCAAAGTTTTTTCTCCTTTATAGTGTTTTCACAGTGACATGGTTTTAATAAAAGTTGGTTTTAACGTTAAAACCAACTGTTAAAACCTGGTTTTACCATACGAATTGTTTTTTTTTTAACCAAATTAAAACCATTTTTGAATTGGTTTTAAGTTGGTTTTATGAAATGCAACCTTGTTTTCGCTGTGATAAATTCAGTGCTGCCAAGTTAAAATGCCCGACAGCAGCTGATAATGTTATACCAGTGAATAACAATAGATGGCGCTTGAAAAGTTTTCAACTTAAAAATGGATGCAGCAGCAACAATAATCAAAAATTAAGGGAAAAAAGAGTTTTTTTGGAAGGAAAACAACGAAAATATTTTAAATTCAACTGTGGAAAGTGAAAATAGGTAATATGACTGACATTCATCTGCCTATAAAAAAGGTTTATCTTATAATGTATATGTGCATTTTTATTTTTATATTATTAACAATATTTCCAAGCACTTCTTCAGTCTGTATAAGAAGTTCCATAATTTAAAAAATTTTATTTATAAAATATAAAATAATTTCCATTTTAGAGCGCATTGTAAAATATCTCAGTTTTTCTACTAACAAAGACAGTTGAACAGTATGTCCAACAAGTGTTATTAAAAAGCAGAAAAAATGCAACAACAAATACACGTATTTCGGCAGGAGATTTATTTTATTTTGAGCAAAGTTATTAGACAGCCTGTGAGTTAAAACCTGAATTTAACAAACTTTATGGCTTTAACGTTAAAACTAGGTTTTAACTTTCAGTGTGAAAACACTATTACATTAATAAGTTTAACCAACTTCCTTGATTTGTGCAATTTTAATCATCGAAATTAATTAAAATTTCTCTGCTATATCGGGATGCTGTAGAAAAAATTTCAGTTTTTCGGGTCTTACTATCAAAAGAGAATCCTAACTCATATTATAAATGTAAAAGTGAGTTTGTTTTGTTTTTGATATGCTTTCAGTCCCAAACCTCATAATCGATTTTGAAAATTCTTTCACCAAGGGAAAAATACATTACCGGCGTCAAGTATAGGATATTTTTTTATCCGCTTCGGATCCGGTTGTTTATATATGGCACGGATTTTTTCCGGCAAACACATTTTCGGGCTGGTTAGGGTAATTTTCGCTTCGAGTTTTCGAACCAGACTTAAAACCGGATTCTGGATATTTATTAATCAGATCAACGCAAGCGGAGCAGCAGAAAAAAGCTGATAAAAAGAATAGAAACGGAATTTATAGCTCGTAATTAGAAAAAAATTACCAAATATATATTGTTGTAACCGAAATTATATTCATGAATTTGATCTAATTAGACTTAACAACGCAATATCTTGGGGAAACCAAATTACATTTAATAATTTTTATGGTCAAATTACACCAAAAATAATTGTAACTATTCTAACAAAAACGCTATTGGAACGACACAACATGCTGCTGGTAGAGTTTCAAATATTTAAGATATTAATTAAAATATCTGTGGTAAAAAGAAAAAAAAACGCTTAAGTCGAGATAGGCTGATTTTGAGTTAATGGTATATCCGTAATCTGCTTACTTGAAAGTACCCCTGGTCAAAATCTCAATTAATTTGTGTGATTTTTCAGGAAGTTATAGCACTATGACTTATCTTTTTTAGACTTCTAATCTCATTTGGAATAATAGCTTAAATTAAGTTATATTTTGGTATATTTCGACTTAAATGTATTATTTATAGGGCCATTTTCACAACTTACCTTTAGCTAAAGGCAGAATTTTGTCTGCCCGATAAATAGCTTTGCATTATAAAACCTGCATTTATTATTTTTTTATCCAATAAATATTATTATTATTGATAATAATAACTATAAAAAATTTAAGCTCTAATAATGCAAAGATATGTATATATCGGGCAGACAAAATCCTATCTTTAACTAAAGGCAAGTTGTGAAAATGGGCCATAGTATGTTGAGCGATGTTTGCTTGAAAAAATAAATGTGAACAGAGAATTTCCTAATTTAAATGTAAAAGAAATAAGTTTCTGAAAATCGACTTGAACGCTTATAATTGCTCTCCTGCAAAATAGTAAAATATGACTTAAACACTTTTTCCTTATTGCCACAGAATTAAATCTTTTTTATCGGCACATAGTCGGTCAGTCGTAACGTCTATTTTCTCCTTCGAGAGGTGAATTAAAATATTTTTATTTTTTCCATCCAAAAGCTTTTTTTTTTAAGGAATTTTTTTTATTGTTGTTGCGGCAGCATGCAACGTTTCAATCGGTATCCATTCTTATTCACTGACGTAAACATTATCAGCTGTTTGCGGTAATTTTAGCTTGGCAGCACTGGATTTAGTACAGCGAAAATAAGCTTGCATTCCATAAAACCTACTTAAAAGCAAATCAAAAAAGGTTTTAAGCTGATTTTCATATAATCATTTTGTATAATAAAACCAGGTTTTAACGTTAAAATCAACATTTATTAAAACCGTGTCAGTGCGAAAACACTATTAGTCTACGCTGCTCAAGCAAATCAGATAATAATGATGCTCAGGCAGAACAAATTCAAGTTGATTTCAATTTCGAACGTGAGAATATTTAAAATGGATAAATTGACAATGAACTTAATCTTCGACCTAAATGTAATCAAAAATACTATAAAATTGTACGATCGGCAAAATTAAAAAGTTTTGAGAAGTCCTAGTTTACCAGTCTCATTGGTAAGCTGATCAGTTTGTCTGGAGATAGAGACGAAGGGAAAAGAAACGTTTCTTTTCCCCTCGTCTCCCTCTCCCATAAAACTATTCAGCTTATTGCAAAAAAAAAATAAAATAAATAACAAATTAAATACTTACTCATGCATTGCATCGGCCATTTTTCTGAATAGTATTTGATACTTCTACTTCAGTGTTGTATTTTAGCACATATGACATTTACAGTATTGACAACTTCCACTTTTCAGAAAGTAATAAGCATCAGCTGCAGCGTAGTAAAGAATTTCTTAACTGATCCGTTTAATGTGCATTCAGCCTTTACTTTATACAAATGATCTACGAAATAATTTATTTTTAAAGTTTTTTGTTGATTTCTTTCAAATCAGTTTGCAAAATTTTTTATTATTAATTTCTATAATTTACGTACATGAGGTTAAATAACATAAAATTTTTAAGCAAGTTTTGCTTCATAAATAAATAATTATTTCGCATTTTGCTGACACAATGTCCATTGTTCTTTTTTTTAATCTCTTTTGCCTGTCTATAAATATTTTTACATATCTAAATTAATTTTTTTGTTAACAATGAGTGCCATTTCAAAATAAATTTGTGTATATACAAAATCTTATCGCATGACAAAAAATCTTTAGATAATTGTTGTCATTTGGCGCATTTAGCCAGATTTTAGTTTAGGAGTTGTGCATTTTGATTTAAAGTCAGAGTTGTTCAGTCAGTTTTATATTGAGTTGAGCTTAATCCAAATCCTTATTATATAAATTATCAAGATCATTAGTTATACTATTATCGAGTTGATCGGCTGAAGAATAAGTTAATTGTGTCTCTTGAGGCGTTGCCAGTTGCAGCTGTTGTTGTTGTTGCTGTTGTATGGCGGGCAAGTGTTGCAATGCTGTCAAACGGGGATGTCGCAATGCCAATAATGGCTGATGAAGGCGATGATGATATTGTTTTGGTAGCTGTTGTTGTTGTAGTTGTTGCTGGTGCTGGTGCTGGTGCTGCAACAGCAATTGTAATTTATGCCAAGACAAAGGATCAACATGTTGAGCTAATGATTTTTGTTGTTGCCACATAAATTTGTTGTCCGCTCTTAAATGTGGTGGGGAAAGATCTGCGTGTATTTGCTGTTGCAGTGGTGACATTGATTTTAAAAATTTCTGTAATCTGTTTGTTGCTGTTGCAGTAGTAGGTGATTGTATTGCTGCTGGTTGTGTCGAAGATGTTTTTTTAGCCAGCATATATCTTTTCCAAAATTGACGTCTGGCATTGTAGTGATTTGGTACATGTTGTCGTTGAGGCTTTTTATAGTTGTGTAAAATATTGATCATTGTTTTTAAACGCTTTTTCAATAATGATGGCAATGCTACTGTTGCTTTCGCTGGTGCTGGTGCTTGCTGATGAAATGTGCTTGACATTTTTGTAGCCGGCCAACTTCTATTGAATATTTCATCAGAAATATTTGCAAGTTTTTCATCTCGTTGTTGTTTAGGTTGTTGGTATAATTTTCTCTTCATTTTCGCCATTAAGTTTTCTATGTATGCCATCAGTTCATTTGACAATAAAGGAGGTTGCATTTCATCATGTTGTCCAACATTTTGTCCTCCATTATTGTAATAATGTTGATTTTCTTTGATATCTTCGATGTCGTTGTCGTCACTCCTTTCATCTGTGTCGCCATTGAAATTTGCTATAGTAGTCATTTGTCTTTTGCCACGATTTGGATAGAAGAGATCATCGTATTTAAAAATATCTTTGATTTTGTCACGTCTGCCACGATTCGGCACAAATGTCTCATAACGTTGCAACAATGAATCTAGATCGGGCAAATTATGTTTACGTCCTCTAGGCGGTATAAATGATTCTTTACCATAATTTAAACCTGTCAATTGTATGAAGAATTTCTCGTCAGAAAGACAACAACAAAATTAAATGGTTAACAAGTAGTTAACTATTGTAAATCAATTGAAATTTATATGAAAGTAAATATAGGAATCTTTTTAAGTATGTGAGCAGGCAAAGCAGAGAAATAATTTTAAAGCAAGCAAACAGCTAAGAATTTTGCATTTAGTTTAGGAGTTGGAAAGACAAATAGATATTTTTGTTACAATTTGTTTACTCTTATTCAAGATCCTTTTTTTATAATTACTCCTGTTTTCAGAACTTTTGTTTGTGTTGTTGGTTTAGTAACGTCTGTATGCATTTCGTTTATGCTTAAAAACTCTGCAGTAGACTTCAAACCGAAAATTTTTTAATAAGCTAAAAAATTGCATACTCTTGTGTTAAAAGTCTTTCTATAGTCTTATGAAGTTTTTTTTTAGCTTATTTCAAACATTTTGTGTAGAAATTTACTGAAAAGTTTCTTAAGAAGAGACAGACGTTGCTTAACCATCAAAGCACACAAAAATTAAAGACTGAATGTCAATTGAATACACATACATATTTATATAGATTTTTGACACTCGTAATATAGAGTTTGCTTTTCTCGCAGCAAAGGCAGTATTTTTGGCCCCTTCAAAAAAAATAATTAAATGTTCGACAACGAGTTTTCGAACATTATTGTTTCGAGTTCGCGAATATAAGTGACCAATTTTTACACAAATAATTCGAACGCTCACATATTCTTTCTCAAGCCGACTCCAACATAAACTAAAATACGCTACAACTCAAAACAAAAAGGAACATAAGTGTCAAACGCATTGACTCCCTGTCATAGTTATAGTCTGAGCAAGTTTGAACTCAGATTGTGAATATTTATTCGGGCAATATTTTTTGATACTCGGAATATGTATTCATCAGCCGCTACCGTAAAGATACATTTGTGTATATAAAATGGAATGGAAAATGTGTGGGAGTATATGTGTGGCTATTTGAAACCATTCTTTATGTATGTGTGTGTGTGTAACTAAAATATCCCTGTATATACGCCTGTGTAGCCGATTAATATTCGGAGTATTTTTATACTCATTCGTATGATTGTAGATTATACAGTCTATAAATTTGAGTTGTTGACGTCTGTGCTGCGTAATTTAAAATATATGTACAAACATATTTGTTAGATGTTTATAGTTATGCGTATTCGGTTTAAAATTACTGCGCGTGGTTACTTATGAGCGTGTTTTTTAATTTAAGCTATACGCATATATATACGTATCCCTGATATATATATAAGTATATGATAATACACACAATCATAAAGCCGGCCGGAATACATCATGTGCGAAACACTCAACAATTGATTTACTTCTGCTTCTTAGGCCGCCAAAAGACGGCCTTTTTTAAGTATAACGTTTTTTGTTTTAATATGGCAACACTATCAGCTGTTTTACGCAAACAAAATTTTAGTTACAAACCATGGCTGCACCATGATAAAATGAATATTATTAATTATAGTTGAAAACATTAAGCAAATTGAATGCTTCAAAATATAATCAAAAGATTATAAGAATTTCCATAATAAGACGGAAGTATTGGATAAAATTGACAGCTTGGCATACTTGCAATGCAAATACTTCTACATGAATACGTATCTTATATCTAAACTGCAATAAATAAAATTATCAATTATAGTAGCTGTTAGGTTTTCCTTGCTATTCTGAGCAGCGATCAACATTGATATTTTCCTTGCGAAAAATTTGACATATACCAAATGTAGTCCATCTCACGATTTAGCTAAATTTGTGGCTTGTATTGCTTGAATGTATGCAACATTGCTTAAAATTTCCTGCGAAGAAGTAAAGCTCATGTTGTTTTGCAGCAGCTGAAACAAAAATGATGCCAGAAACATTTTGCATGAAGAGACATGCTGCCAGATACATTATACGTGTTTTCGCAATAAGAACAGAGTACTGCAGAACAGAGTTTGACAGAATTTCGCACGAAATTGTGAACAGAGTACCAGGCTTTATACGACAAATTTACACAGCGAATTCTTACTGACGAATTTTTCGTGCTGTGCAAAATTCGTAGTTCAGTCCTGTCGTGTTCCTAGCTTTTTTTGTGGAAGCAAAATTTTGTTTAAGAGAAAACTCGAAAATTTAGGGGCATAAAAACTCGTACAATTTCATTTGCTACTACTACAGCATTAAAAACTTACCTCTTTTGTATTCATTATCATCTTCAGTTTGATCATATTCCCGTCTCACTATTACATAACGGGGTTCATCGATTAAAAGTGGTGGTTCTAGGCGACCAGATAGATTTAATTTCTTCCATATATACATACCCGGATGATAGTAGTCTGCTGCTGCCTCCTTATCCGTCACATTTGAAAACTTACCATAAGGATAAAGTTGGGACAGAGCCCAACTTAGGAATTGTTTTAAGTATTGCTCAGCGGTCAAAAGCAAAACAATATCATCATCATTTAAATCATTGTTGTAATTAAGGGATGAAATTTCATCTGCCTTAGCAATAGGGCTATTTTTTCTGTGCTGCAATTGTTGCAATAAAGCATTGTTTCTGTAATTATAAAAATGAAAAGAGAGATAAAGAGAGAGGAGAGAGGAAAATACAAATTGCAACAATTATTTTATTTTAGTTAAAATATAAAAAAAAAATGATAATAGTAACATTTATATTCATGTTGAAACCTATCAAAGGTTTTAAATTACACAAAAAGATGTACGAGTAATGTTTAGAGTCAGCAAAACACTTGTACTTTAATTTAAAGGATTGTCAGTTTTTTCTCTGCACAACATCATGTGCGTGGGTTGCTGATATTGCAGCTTGGACGCTGCGCAATGTTTTGTAAATGTTTAGAGTGTCCAATTACCATCATCTTGTGTTATGAGGGTACATAAGATTTAAGAATTAACTTTGTTTTTAATACTGACACTTTTATATATGGCTACAAATGCAAGATGCACTATAATACATACATACGGCTAAAGTCATGCATATGTTGCAATACATGTTTAAAAAAAGGAAAGAAACTAATGTTTGGGCTTGTATGTACTTACAACATACCTGCACACCTAAATATATTTTCTGGTGTAGGTTTGGAGTCTTTTTTTTTTTTTTTTGTTGTTTAAGATTCTCCAATTATTAATGAGGTGTGGCGGAAAAAATAATCAATTACTTTTAAATTGAAGTTAATGTTTTTAATATTTCCTGATGTTAAAGTTTAATTGAAAATTTTGTTAAGCCATAAAAAGAAATTGAGATATTATTGAGAAATGCAAGTTTTACTTTTCACCATGAATAAAGCTTGAAGTGAAATGATATTTAAAATAGGTAATAAGAGTTAATGCACAGTGTGACATTTCGACAATGTAGTGGGACAAAACATTGTTTATATTGTTTAGGATTTCCCTCATTAGACAAATGAATTATAAACAAGATATAAATATAATGCCTTTTTCAAAATAAAATAATTTTCCTTATTTGACCAAAAACTTTTACCACGACTTGTCGATTTATCCCTGTTGTCTGGAACTTTAAAGCAAAATGTTCGTTTTTCTTGTGTAATTGAAAGCAGGCCCAGGATAATGAAGAGTGCTTTAATTCTTCGGACGTAAAGGCTCGTACTATGTTCTAATATGTTCAAACTGTTGAGCAACATTAATTTTTCCTTATGAAAAATTTTACATATACCAAATCTAATGCATCTCGCTATTTTGCTAAACTTCACGCTTTTATTGCTTGAATGTATGAATAAAGTTCGGTGCGAAAAAAAGTACTGCTCATGTTGTTTCGCAGCTGAAATAAAATTGATGCCAGAAATATTTTGCATGAATAAACATGCTGCCAGATACATTTTATGTGTTTTCGCAATAAGAACTGAGTACTACTTTTGTTTGTTTCGCATATATTTCATTTTGTATTGTATTTCTTATTTTCCAAAACATTACAAAAAATTATTTAATTCTTAAAATTAAATTTAAAAATCTTCTATACAAAAATTTCTTTACATGCTAAAACATTTACCAAAGACTATCAAATTATGAAAAAAAGTATATTATATTATATACAGCCATTGTTGTAGGAATTTAAATTTTTATATAATTCCCCAAAAAAAAAGGAAAAAATGGAGGCACTTAAATTAATACTTAATTAATAAACTTAGGACTAATGTCAGGCAAAAACAAAAAAAAAAATAAAACAAACAGACAAACAAACAAGGGAATTAAAAAGTTCATTGACTGGTGTTATACACCGTGTCATTTATATTTAACGACCTTTTCCTCCTATGGTAGAACAATAGATCTTCACCCTCACACAAAGCACCAGCACCCCCAAGGGTCAACAAGTCCATAGGAAGAAAATATCTAGACATTTGAACGGTCTGCAAATCTCTAGAGCCATCAAAACATCTTCTTACCAAAGGATTCTCCAGAGTACGTGCACCTTCCAGAAGCCTTAAAGACCCTTCGACCAAAAAAACATCCACTCGCCTAAAATCAACCGATCTGGATATGGACCTAAATTTCATACCAAATACTTTTACATGAAATTTGACAGAATTTTGCACGAAATTGTGAACAGAGTACCAGACTTAAACGAATTAATGTAGAAAATTTAGTTGAAGTCGGCATTTAAAACCGCGAAATGCTGCCAAACTACATATAAAAAAAAAACTGACACGAATTGTTCATGAAAAAATGTTGCAGAAATAAAAACATTTGAAATGTATCTTCAACATTTTAAGTTTTCATGCGAAATAATATGAGTGGCAGTTGTTTCGCATGGAATTTACAACAAACACATGGGGTGTTTCTACAAACAAGAAATTGTAGCATAGTTTCAAGCGCCACTTAATATTGTTTGAATGTAAAATTTTTCGTACGAATTAATCAATGTTGATAAAGATTTTTCACAAATTTGAACAGAGTACTATGCTTTAGATACAAATAGTGCTTAGACACAAAGCTGCGATACATTGTACTCATTAACATGAACTTTGAAGCCGATGCACATAGGCGTATTTTGATAATCTGGCTGGTGAAAATTATTTAAATTATGTATTGTTTAATTCTTAGGTTTATAATACTGTTTTGTATTAAGAAAGCCTATTTATAATAGTTAAAAATTAAAAAAAAAAACTTCCAAATACATATTTTATAATTGCAAGTAAGGGGCGATTTTTTAGCAACTTTCTTTTTGGCAACACTGTTGTTGGCAGCTCAGCTGTTGTCATGTAACATGTTGCTGTTGGGATACTAGCGTTTTTTTAGCAATTTTATCTACCCGACGAATTAACACGGTGAATCTTTAACGAAGAATTCGTGAATACATACATACTTATTCAACAAGACATTTTCTTTAATGAGTTGAATATATATTTTTTTAAATTCGCTCCACCATTTTATTTTAACTAGGATTCATAGGTAATTGAAATTAAATAAATTTAAACTATAGTTATGTATATATAATTTTATTTAATCGTTTACTTTAACAAAAAAAAAAAAAACATTAAAGGTCTTATTCACCCTACGTCTCCACTAGCCATCAACTTGAACATGACATGGACATGACCCCGGCAGAGTAACTGTGAATCAGCTTCTTTGTTGTGGTGAATACGTGCGATGTCCATGTTCAGGCATATCGAAATAATTTGGGTTAGTGCAATAGAGATGGAATATTCACGAATTTTGTTCTGTCTCTTTCCTTTCTATTACAAATGGTTGCGGACTGAGAATCTCATGGCGAACATTATTGCTCAGACATATGTTCGGGCATCCATGTCAGAGCATGGACGAAAGTTTGCCATGACCGGTCTCCATTTGCGGTAAATGGCTAATGTCCGATATGATGCCCATACCAAGTTCATGGCTAGTGGAGACCGCTAGTCAGAAATAATTAATTTAGGTTTACAAAACGTTGAACAAACAAAATTTCCATAAAAGATTTGAACCAACATAATTTTTTCTGAATACAGCAGTAAGTCTAAATAAAGTTTATAGGACTCTATCTAAACTTTTGGCATATCATCAATCTCTGATTCATTATTAACAACTTGTTTTCATCTGACTTAGTGCTCCCCGTTTCATTTTGATGAATGAAAAAAAGAGTCATGCAAACAATTTCATGAAAAATTTCATAATATAAATTTAGTTTAAAACGTAAATTTTTTACATTGTGCAACACTTTGTGGCAAATAAAAGTTAATATCTGCTTACATTTCGTCAAGTATAAGTCTGTCAAAAGCAATTTTGTCAGCTGTCACATACATACAAAAACTTTCGCCGCATTGACGAAACAAAACTGTTGCCTTTATTCAGTCTGGGCAAATACTATAAATTTATAAATCTATTGTAGACCCAGACCAAGTCTGTGAGTTTCGAGAAACTTTTGATGAGTATAATTATGTTGGACGTTTTTTGTTAAGCTTTCAATTAACAAGAATATAAAAAATATTAGCACTTGAAAGATACGAAAATGCTTAGAGTTCGTCCAGCAATTTTGTACCCTAAGGCGTTGATAGAAATATATTATTCGTATATTATTACATTCCTGCTTATAAACTAGTTTTGATGTTTGTTTGCTGCAACAGCCTTTAAACACTTGTGAAATAATTTTACATTGTTATTTGCTATATCCAGGCGTTGCAAATTGAATGATAATCTTTTATTATCAATAGGAGAAAAATTATATAAAGCAAAAGCGCAAACAGCTCACAACACTTTATTTGCTGTGAGTAATAATACTTATTTTACTTTCTTTTAAATTGTCCAGATATTTGCCATGACTGTGAAAAGCATTCAACAACAGACATCCACAAAAAAAAAGTATTTAAAAAAGTATTTTGTTTTCATTATCATACATGCGGGCTTTAATTGAAATATCAAAAAAACATAAAAAAAAGTTTTTAATTTTTTTACGTAAACTTTCTGTATACAAAATCAATTTTGCAAAAAATGTTTAAACACACGTGATTGAACATCATGCCAGCAACGCGAATAAATCATAAATATATTAATAAACAAAACCCATTTACTGTTTGCAGTATTAAAAGTTTAATAAAAAAATATGAATTTTATCAAAAAGATATATAAATTTATATTCAAGCAAACTTTGTACGCCTTAATTTTTGGCAAAAAAAAAAACACACACACAACTGAAAATCTCCCATCCAAAAATGAAAAAAAAAATATGAAGACTATTAATAATAATAAATAATGTTATGAAAAAATTAATAGTTTTGTGTGTATCAAGCAAAACCGTCATGCCTGGTGGCATTTCCTTTTTCCATGGCTGCCACCCGGTCTCATTAAGGCCATAATCTACCGCCCTGATTACAATGAGAGATAATGTGCCAATTGTTCGTCATATGCAAACAAATGAACTGAAATTTAGTGCGCGCTCAGTCAGCCGTCAGCCACAAGGAAAGTGAAATTTTGATCAGTTTTTGTGGAAGTTTGATTTGGTTGAATTTTTGTAGGAAATAAACCAGTAGTCCATATTAAATGCATTTTTTTATCGTTTATTCAATTATTCATAAAACTTTTGATTGCAACTGGGTTTTGAAGAGTTAATTTTTTTAGTAGTGTTGCCTCGATTTCTGGCATAATATTTCATTTCAAGCTTTTTTTTTTTTGTATTGAACATTTGCATAACAACTTCTTGCCTTTAATGGGTTTTACTTGTTGTTTCGTTGAATTGGAATAATGTTATTTTTTTTTTTTTTTTGAGATTCTTTTCTTAACTTGTCTTTCTTCTACCTCGTGGCCACAGTTAAAATCTCAAATTTCTTGGTGTCTTTTTAAAAGAAAGTGATTAATGTATTGTTAATTTTGAAATTGGACATGTTCTGCTTTTTTCATTTTTTTTTTCCTCTCAATTCTTGTGTCAGCTTTTATCTCAATGGCAATTTTTTATTATTTAAGATAAAAAGTGAATATATTATGGGTGGTAAATACTCAAATGAAATATAATAAAATTACGTCAAAGCAAATAAAATCTGTAATCAATTATAAGGAAAATGTTAAAGAATTTTGAAGCTTATTAAGGATATTTTCTAAATAAACAGAATAGTTTAATAAAATGAGTTGTATTTGTGAGAATTGTTTTATCTATTAAAACTTACGCAATGACTGAGAAAAAAATATACTGAAAAAGGGGAGAAGATTTCGTAGGCTCTTGTCTTGTTCACAAAATCTGTTAATTGAACCTTTTAATTTGTTTGATACACTTCCAAGATGAGTTTTATTACAAGTCTCAAAAACCTTAAATATAATAAAATGGCAAACAAATTAAATATATTTCAAAGTTGCAATATAAAACTGCTGTTTTGAAAGTCTCTAATACCAAATGGCTAAAAACATCTTAAAAAGCTTGAAAGGACAAACAATTAATTTTATACAAAAATCGCTAGGAAAAAACTACTGCTCTGAAATTCTTAAAAACTCTTCATTTTTTTCAACGAGTCTCCTAAAACTTGAATAGCTTGAAATGGCAAGAAAAATTAATTTTTAGAAAAAACTCAAAATAAAACTGCTGCTACAAAAGTCTCCAAAACTCTTCAAAATGGCCTTAAACCTCTTAAATAGCCTGAAATGACAAAAACAATTTCATTGTTTTCGAACGAAATCGCTAGGCAAGAACTACTGCTCTGAAATTCTGCAAACTCTCCATTTTTTTTTGACAAGTCTCCAAAAGCTTAAATAGCTTGTATTGGCAAAAACTTGTAATATTTACAAAAACCTCAAAATAAAAATGCTGCTTCAAAAGTCTCCAAAATAGCTTAGAACATTTTAAATAGCATGAAATGACAAAAAAAAAATTAAATTTTAAACCAAAAGTCTGCTGCTCTAAAACTCTCTATTTTGCTTACAAGTCTCTAAAATTTCAGTAGCTTGAATTTGCAACTTTAAATTTTTTAAAAAATTCTCCAAAAACTGAAATAGCTTGAAACGGAAAAATATTAAATTTTTGTCAAAATTCGTCAACAAAAAGTGCTGCTTCAAAAGTCTCAAAACTCTACATAATGGCTTAAAATGGTTTCAATAGAAAGAATCAAGTTACAAGAAAAATATGCAATTTCTAACTAAAATCGCAAAATAAAACTGCTGCTGCAAAAGTCTTCAATAGCCTCAAATGTCAAGCAAAATTCAATATTTGATAAAATAAGAAACAAAAATTAATGCTTTAAAGTCGCCAAAACTCTCCAGAATGGCTCAAAATGATAAAAGTGATCATATTAGGCAAAAAAATCGCCAAAATGAATGTTTCCACAAGTCTCAAAAAACTGTATTGTGCAATAAATCCTTAAAATAATTTTTTCCATAAGTCTCTAAAAATGTTGAAGTGCCCCTGCAACATAATTTGTATAGCAAAACAAGCGCAAAGGACCAACGAAAAGGACGTAAAAGTTCTCCAAGAACACTGGCTTAGAATAACATATTTCGAAATTTTCTATATAAATACGGCACAAATTTTTTTGTCGTACACTTTTAGGTATCTTCTCGTCCACCAATATTTGTGAAACATATATGGCTTAAAAGTTATTTTTGTGATACACAACACAACATTAATGCACAACATTTATGTTTTTTTTTTCAAATTTCTGGGCTCAAAAGTGGTAAAACCGATTTAAGTTTGCTTGAAAAAAAGACAGCTTTCTTCTTTGTTTTTGTTTTGAACGCATGTGCTTATAATAAATAAAGACATACTAGGTGTCAAGTGGTCTAATTTAGACCACCGGCCGATCCTAGTAAAAATAAAAAGCTGACAATCTAAATTAATTCCAAAGCATACATGCACACATTGTGATTGTGAGACAGATGAAAACTGGATTTACAATCTCAATTGGTTTTTTTTTTGCAGCACTGAAACTGTATTTCATCTGTATTATAGACTACAAATTGTACTCTATTTCCTCCTTTATGATTGCAAATTTGTTCAGAATTTCAATAGTCCATAAAGTTTACTCTATACTCAATAAAACCGATTAATACAAAACAAAAATTGCTTTTTCTCTCTAAAAATCACCCATAAAAGCCTTTTAAAAGACCTTGAGAGATATCTGCCATCATTTTTATTTTCCTTTATCACTTAGAAATTATTTATGCCAACCACCACATAAAGCAAAGTTTCACTTTCTTTGGAACAACATTTTGTTGTAAAACTTGCAAACATGTTTATATAAGATTCAAAAATAAAAACAATTCTTCACACATACATAAATACAGACATACATGAGCACACATGTTAACTGAAACCAAAACTAAATAGTGTCATTATCTCTTCAAAAGCAAAAGCAATAAGTACGAGTAACATCCAAACTTGTACTAAAAAATTTCAATTCAAGAAGACACAAAAACGGTCACATTTTTAACATATACAGGAGGAGGTTCATAAAATACTAAAAAAAGAGGCTTAAACAGTTTTCAGAAAAACAAAACTCAAGATTAGCAATAAACCTTAATAACAAAATCAACTGCATGCAACATCAACTCGAAGGCGATATATTCGTACAACAATAACGATTGCACCACCACCAACAAAAAGCAAGTAATATTTTATAATGCCGCTTAACTGAATATTACGATGGTGCATCATCGTCATCATCAGAGGCGGCAAACACTTTCACTGCAACCTTGAAGTTTAACAGTATGTTTGTTGTTCAGATGCAAAGAAGAAAAAAATTCAAGTAAAATAAATAAGAATACTCGTACAATAAAACAAAAAACACAAAATGTAATAAAACTGGCCAACATGTATGTATGCCAAATTTGATGTAGTTTTTCAATAATAAACACTTTCCTTGAAAGCTGCGAGAGAATGCGGCAAACAAGGGCTTCTCCCATGTGATTGCTTTTATAGGCAGGGCAGGGAAGATATGATTTCTTTGTAAGATGATCATTTTGGTGCAGTATGTTTCTTTTTAATTTGGATGCTTCTTGCAGCATAATACTAAAATTCCAGAATTTTTAAGTATTTATAAAAATCTTTAAAAATACTTTATAAGCTTTTGTTCGATGCACTAAGCAAGATTTAAATGAAGTATTATGAATTTTTAAATAGAGGAATAACTTTGTCTATTCAGGGGCTAAATTAAGGCATTCGGAGTCCATCCTTATTTTTTATGTGTTTTAATTTTTTAAATTTAATTTATTTCATATAAAATTTTTGAAGGCTTAGCTTTGCGTTTTAAAAAAATTCTTTTATTATTATTTAATTTTTTTATTTTTGTGCTTGTCTTTGGAGATGGAATCGTGAGTAATTCTTCACTATCATGCACGCTGTCGATAAAACATTTTCGCCACTTTTTCGATTTTCACTTTGCAAACCCGGTTGAAAGAAAAATATAACAAGAAAAATACTCGTGCAACAAGGTTCCAAAGATTTATAAACATAAACTATGTGAAATAGCGTTTTAAAAGTTTTTTTTACAGCTATGCTTTTTATGCCAGACACAGGAGCTAGGTCGTAATTTTCAGAACAAAAATAATGGACACTATTGTTGTTATATATTTATTTTTTTTTTGATTTATTTTTACCTAAAACTAGAATACGATAATAAGCGATGAAAATTTAAATAAAAACTAAACAAAACAATAAGAACGATTGCTCAATTTTGTTTTTGTATTCTTTCAATACATTAATTTAATCAATGGGAACTAAATGGAAGCATTTTTATATATTTGCTACGATTTTGTATTCATCATATAGTATAATTCATGCATTGTGTAATTGTTGCATTGTTACTTAACACATGCACTTTGTTTTATATAGCTAAGTAGCATAGCTCTAACCGGGTGTCCTTAGACTATAATAATAATATAAATTTTACTATATAAGTTTTACTATAACTGCCCTATTCAGAAAATATAATACTGGTTTACAAAAGGTTTTCAAAATAAATTTTTGTATGGAAATTTGTTTGTTAAACGTTTTGTAAACCAACATTATATGGCAGTTAAGAGCCAATTCCACGCCACGTTCGACTTATCGCAAAATTACATTCAAAACAAAAACAAATTTTAATGCTATATTGTTGTTTCAAATATAAGTGCAGAACAAGTCGAACGTTGTCGATATCGTGGAACAGGCCCTTAAAGTGTCTGCATAGACCACAACTCAAAATTTAACATACAACTACGGAAATGGGCTTTAAATACGTTTCAGGACTGATTTCGTACTAATTCTTATTTCAAGGTTGTCCGTATGGGACTCTTTTATGTTGAACAGGGTTATAGCGGATCAAAATAATCTACAAAAAGATTTGCCATAAGAATCAATAAAAAAGAAGATTATGTCAACGAACTGTGAAAGAAAAAATTGTGAGCATCAAGTGTGATCATAAGTCAACCTTATTTTCTATAAGAAGAGTAAGCCATTATATAGTCATCTAACTTTTCTATAAGAATATTGTGCTCTTATATAGTCAAACGTCTTTCTTATGAGAGTTGTGCGTCATCACATAGTCAACAGTCCTTTCTACAAAAACAGTGTGCCATCACTTACGTCAATCTTATTTTCTATAAGAAGAGTATGTCATCACATGGCCAAATGTCTTTTCTATAAGAAAATTGTGCCATCACATGGTCAACTATCTTTTCTATAAGAAAAGAGCGTCGTCACATAGTTAAACATATTTCTTATAATAAAAGTGTGCCATAACATATTAAACCATCGCATAGTCAACCAACTTTTCTATAAGAAGAGCATTCCACCCTAATATCAACCGTTGATTCTATAAAAACACTTTTCTTTCGTCCAAAAAATTTTTGCATGACGATGTCTGGCAGTTTACAAGATTTCATCTTTAAAAGCCTTTAAAACTTTCTTCTTAACGAAATATTGTAAAGTGTGCTACAATAGTTTAACGACAAATTGCAAAAAAAAAAATATTAAAGCTGTCAAAGTCATAACTCAAAAAAACCAGTTTGCCAAAAACCGAGTTTGAAGTTTTCAATCTACACACAAACTTAATGGAAAAAGAAAATTAAATTTTTCTGTCAAGCGTTTAGTAACCAAAATATTGCTGGAATTTTGCTGGAACGTTACAAAATTGCAGGTAATCGGAAATATGGCAGGAAAATTGCCGGAATATTTTTTTGGTAATAATACATTTGCAACATAGTCCCAATATAATTATAATACTACAAAAAAATTTTAGATGATATTATATCTACCAATTGTTTTTGTTAAATTAATATTTCGCGCTACAGGTGCCATAAGGCCATATACCGGCAAAAGTACCGATGAAAAGACATAAGGCGTATATTTTTTTTTCTAAGTGCAAAAAAAATTTAATTTGGGGGACAATTTTTTTTGTGTTTCTTTAAGTTTCAGGTAAAAATACGTCGACTCCAAATTTTTTTTAATTCAATTATTTCTGTCTAAAAAAATTAATTTTTGAGAACATTTTTTTTTTTTTGCAATTCTGGACGTTTCAGGCAAAGTATCGTGCCATAACCGCCAAAATAGCTTAAGCGACATAATTTTCGAACTTAAATTTTTGACCAGAATCGATTATATGCGATCGTAAATGGTCGATTTTCGTCAAAAAAAAACGAAGTCCAACAAATGCGTCGCTTAAGCTATTTTAACGGTTATGGCTCGGTATGTTCATTCCAAAAAAAAAAAAATTATACGCCCCTATGGTTCCCGGGTGACATAATAGAAATTTTTGCAATATCTTTGCAATGTTGCAGTGCAATATTTCCTCAATCTTGATGGGAATACAAAAAAGCGGACATAGGAATATTGCAGGAATAGTGCAGGAATATTGTCTGCCACATTACAACGTTACGAAACAATATTCCTGCAAAATTCCAGCAATATTATGTGCTCTATGAGTTTGAGTATGAAATTAAGAACGATATGGGGATTGCGTATGGGTTCTGCATTCACAGAAAAAAATTGACAAGAATTATTTTCAATAAAACCATGTTAATGAATAAAATGTTTAATTTCAATAATATTTGTCATTAACTTGAATATTGTACTTATCAATTCCGCGCATTTTAAAATATCATTTAATTTCATTTGTTTGTGTTGGTGTTTTCCTTGCTTGTCGATTGACTCAACATGGTCATGTGCAGAGTTACAAGCCGATCGGCTCAATTTCTCAAAGTCGCGCCGCCGCCGACCTTAAATCGGCTCGAAAGTTGAGCCGGCGCAAGGAAAGCCGCCGATATCATCAGCTGAGCCTTTGAATTTCTCTGTGTGACCATGTTCTTTAACAGATGTGCATGTAAGAGCATTAATTTTTTTGTAAAAAATTTGCATTAACTTAGGGTTTGCACGTGCAAGCATCCTTACAAACAACAATAATTATATTGAGTACGAAAGTTTTATTCAATAATTTATATGTATGTATAAACATAATACACGTTTAAGTAAATGTTAATTTTATTTTGTCACAAGATTTAAATAAAATTTTTTTATACGCCAGTGCATTCTTATATGTTATGGTTAACCAATCTACGTTTAAGGCCGTGATACACTATCATACAAAGTCGTGCGATCTACGAAAAAGTACAACGCTGGTATGATGGAGTTTATGAGAATTTTTAAAAGACAATAACAATTCATCACACCAGGGTTGTATAATTTCGTAGATCGCACTACTTTGTATGATAGTGTATCACGGCCTTTAATAAACGTACTGTTACTAAGGAGCTGTTCACATATTATGTAACGTTCCGTGAGGTGGGGGTAAGGATCTGTTGCGCTTTAGAAAATTTATGCTGAAAATTTTGTAAAAACGTTACAAAAGGAGGTGGATATGAAAGCTACGAAAATAGCATTACGTAATACGTGAATGGCCCGTAAAGAACGTGATTCACTATCCTACATAATCGTGCGAAATGCCAAATATGACATGTGTGCTAAAAAAAAAGTGTGGTAGTGTGGACTAAGAATTCAACTGTGTGACAGAAATTTTTGGCAAGTCGTGCGATTTTAGAAATATTTATGAAAAATTCCATAAGATGATAGAACCCATGCGAACAGAGTTGTTTTTATTGTCAGACAGCTAAGAATGTTGTTTTTGCATAATTTTTGTATGACACTGTGACACCTAAAACACCATTCCAAAGCGATTTTTTAAAGTCGGTGAGATTTCTGCAAGATTTTTTTGTGAATGAATCGTGCGATCTTGTAGAATATTGAATCAGGGCCTTAAGTGAACGCTTTTCTTAATTTTTATTAAACAATATAATTTTTATGTTTTACTACTTGCATTACCTACTGAAATTCAAATTGATCAATATTTGTAACGCAATTACAAAATAAAAAATTTTTGTACAATATAGCGATAGTTAGCGATATTCGATAACTTATTTGGCGGGGAGGCTGTTTGTTATGTTTTATGTTATAAATAAAAAACAAAATACGAATTTTTTTCAAAATCTGTATATCTCTGTAAAATTTATTTATACATATGTACTACATACATGTATGTATATACATATGAATATACTAAACTAAGACTCATTATATTATGCTTTAATTAACAAATACTCCTATGTTACGATAGTTCCAAGAACTTAAGCACATTTCACACGAACGTTTGTTTGAAATATAATTTCATGTTCAGCAAGCCGACATATGGGCCGCCGCCGAGACACTGTTTTAAACGCCGCCGCCGCCGATCAATATTAACCGCGCCGCCGCCGCCGATCAAAAGGCATCGGCTTGTAACTCTGGTCATGTGCTGATGTTGTTGTTTTTTTTTTTTTGTTTGCTCGAGTTATATACGTGTGAAATCCGACAAGAAACCGAAAAACATTGTGGTTTGTTTTTTTTTACTCAACAAAGTTATTTTTAGATTATATCAACGCAATGCGCACATGTAGAAGAAACATAAGTAATTATGTTTTGCGTGTATACATTATTTGCGTCACCAATAACGATTTGCTCTTTAGTTGAGTGGTAAGTACGTTAGTCTATTAGTCAAGAGATTGCCGGTTCAACTCATCATCCGAAACACATTAAATTTTAATTGTGCAGCCAAGCAAAAACAAACAAAAAGGGGTTGAAATGAAAAATTTGACATCCACACAAACAACACAACACAATAACAATTACCATTGAAAGTAAAATTTCACTCAACAACTTTTTCCTTGATTCCTTAAATTTCTTTATTGAAAAATTACAAATTATTAATAAGATATTTTATTAATTCAAATATTTGTATTATTGAAAAAAAATAATACTATTCGTTTACAATTTTTGTTATTGATATAGCGGATTTCTTTATCACAGGAAATTCGAAAATTAAAATGATTGAATACCGGGATTTTTGTTATCAAAAATGAAACTTATTTTTTTCTGCGTAAATTATTATGTTGGACAATTCTTCGTATTCGTTCTTTTGCTTAACACTTTAATGCGCGAGAAAATAATTTTTTCTACAAATTCTAGGACCACGTAGCAAAGTAAAAACTTTTGCTCTAGGACCTTTTTAAAATTTGATTTATTGGAGTAAAAAAGGAAAGAGAAAAGAAGATCAGATATATTGGCAATAAAACTTGCAAACTAGAAATAATTTTATTGATAATATTCTAATAACGAAAACAATTGACTAGGACATTCACAAAACGTGTTGAATTAAAGCGCGGGCAAAATAATATTTTGAAAAATTTGCACTACAGTAATATTGATTTAGTAAAATCGTAGGATCACTTTAAATCTATTGTGATGTAACACAGCTATAATTTTTTATTAAGCACGAATTTTACAATTTGAAACTAGATATTGTACCAAAATTATTATTATTGCATTAAAATAAAATTAACAATTGCCTGTACTTAATGGTTTTTTACGAGGATTGAATATTTTGTTGAATATTTGCAACATAATGCAGTAAAAAGTTAAGAATTTTTTTTCATTCTATAACTTTTTTCTTTAACTCTGGTTTTTATTAATGTTAGAAAGTAATGTACGGTTTCTGTCTGTATTTTCGATTTTTGAATCGCTTTAAAGAAATATCGCACCTTCAGCTTATTTTAATTGCAAAACTAGCACGCACAAATTTCTCTCACTAAAAATGATTCTACTTTTACACCCAATCATGCACTCACTCTCTTTCCTGATTAAAACAATAATTTATATGCTATATAATTCATATGATATATGCTTAATCTTACTGCAATCCGGATCCATTCTAATGTACAATTACTTTTCATTTGCACTTTAAACTTTGCATACATTTTAGACTCTGTCATATTTTTATCTCTTATATATTGTTCATGAATTCTGGTGTATGTTGTACGACCAATTAACCAATTTCTTATTTTTCTTTATTTTCGTGGTGTGTTACGTGCCCCAACGACATATTTAGTTACATTGCTGCTTTGAGAGATGTGTTTGTGTGTGTGTGTGTGTGTGTGTGTGTGTGTGGTTTAGTGCAACATGCAACTCACCTGTCAGCAATAATAGCACCATAATATTCCTGCAGGCAATTATTTTCATTTTCCAATGCACACTGACTGGGCCAATATTTTGTAGACTTTAAAAATCTACGAGTATTGGAAAGAGGTGAATCTTGTGTAGCGGCTGCCGCTGTAGCCAAGGGCATATTTTCTAATTCTCTGCGTTTGAGCTGAAGTGGTTCTTGTGTTTGATGAGGTGGCGAGACGAAAATATCGTCAATCATTTCTGGGCTGGCGTATAACAATTCATTGGTGTCGTCGTTTACTTCGGTCACGGCAACATTTTGTGATGGGAAATGCAATTGCATATTCAAATTTGTGGCTTCATTCATATTTGTGGCGGCGCTAGATATTGGCAATGGCAACAAAAAAGATGTTGCTGCAGTTTTTAAAATGTTATTTTCATTTTTATTATTATTATTATTATGATTGTAGTTTTTATAGCCGACATTGTTGTTGTCGTGTGGCCGCAGGCCATTTTGATTTTGGTTGTTTTTCTTAATTGTTGCCATGGCTTGTTGCATTGCTGCAACATCGCCGATATCATCATCATCATCATCATCATCATCAAAGGTATTACGCTGCTCACGTTTTTGTAAATTTAAACTAAGATCGTTATGCCACAAATTCTTAAAATTTCTATATAAATCTACTGCCCAGGCTGGTTCATTTGTGTCCTCCTCATTTTCTTTGGCCAGCAATTGCTGTTGAGAATCATTGTCTTTTGCCTTGGAAGGCTTTTGAGTTTTTAGACTCTCGTCTAAGGATGCCGCATGAGCGATAAGTGATGGTGGTAAAGATAATACCGCCGCACATTTACAATAAATTGTTAGTCCAGCCAAAAATAACACAACAAGCGTGATCTTCATTGTGGCCTTGTTGTTAAGTTCTCAATTCTTTGCTTTTTTTTTATATAAAGGTTTTTATTTCTTCTTCCCAAAATGATGCTGCACTTTCATGCAGAAAAAAAATTGGCTGTATGCTTTATTTGTAGCTTGAGCTGCTTTAGCCAAAGAGAAAAAAATTATTTGTTATGGTATTTTTTTTATTATTATTATTTTAGTTGATCTTTTTATACTAACACGGTTTCGCGTTACCTTTTCTCGTGCAAATTTCTTTAGAAACTGAAAGTAATTTGCAAAATTTATGCCGCTTTTATAGCACTTTTTCATTGGACCACCCATACTGCCTTAAAATGAAAGGAGTCTCTATTTCAAGGAATTCGTTTCATTTTCCTTAGACTTTCTTAATATTTCCATTGCACTTTTATTGTATAAATATTCTCATTTACCATACGGACTCCTCTAGGGATCATCAGCAGCACTTTTATTTGCTGGTGGCCAGCAGTCATAATAAGTTGGTTTGCAGTTCTTTTGTTATGTCAACTTGGCTAAATGGCATTTACTGGCCCATATGTTTGGTTTGGCTGCTGGCGCGTGAAATTAAGAAATTGCGTTACATACTCGTGCTTATATATTTTGATTTGTGGCCAGTAACATATTTTGCACAAATAACATGCATGTTTGTTGTTAGAGAACTTTGAAAATCATATGATATTATGAATTATTGAAGTTGTACTTATATGCGTTCGCATGTGCGTACGTCTTGTGTTTAAAGTCATTACATCAATCATGTCAGCTAAAGATGTTTATTGCAAATGCGGAAACAAATATTGCAAGGAATAATAAAACTGTATCACACAGAGAAATATGTATAACAAGGCTCCTGCGACTGATTCGATTCTGGTGGAAGAGACCACGCATCGGCCCTCCCTACAACTTGCCACCAGTTTGTAAGTCAAAAAAAGATGTGTGTTGATTTCTCGGCTTCTTTTAGGGTCCGATTTTATTGGAGATTTAGAGGATATGAGTCTTCTTAAAATACCTCAAAGACCTTGAAGTCACCGTAACAAAAAAGGCAGCATTTCCCTAACCGCCATAAGATTCACTATAATTCCTAAAAAATTTTTCTAAGCACAAAAATATTATTTTTCCTCATTTTCATTTGCATTCATCTCTGTCAATGATAATTATGCAATCAGTAGCTTTAGAAAAACCTTAACACTTCCTCCCACACACTCTTCAAATAGAAGTTGCCTCTCTTCCTTTCCCAAAACACTTTAAATGCTTTTATTTAGTCAAGGCATTGCTGCCATATTTACTCTTCGGTAAATGTCTCAACATTAAGTAGTGTCTTTACAAAGAGATTTTGCCAGCTAAGAAAAATTTAGAAAGAAAAGAAAAAAGATCGTGCGGCTTAAGCGGCTTTATCTTTTGATGGATGTAGCAGGATCTTAACTAAAGTCAACTAATGCGTTAAAAAACTTCAATTTAAAGTAGTGAGTTTTTTTCTTCTCTTCTGTATTTCATTCCCATTCAGTTATTTAAACAACACATTGTCCAAGTCTCAAGTCAAATAAGTTGTGGATCAGCAAGAGGAAGTGGTAGGAAAAGAAAACAAAAAAAAAACATCATTTGTCCAATGTCATGTGAGAGCTAATTTATTGTCATTTGTAGAGTTTTTATTGTTAGTGCAAAATAAGAAGAAGAAGACGATAAAAATATGCTGGAAAAAGGGGAACAATGTTGTAGTTAATATTTCTTCAAATTAAATGGAAGGGCTTGTTGTTTTTGAAATATAAATATTCTTATAACACCATTTCCTGTTGTACAAGTCTTTATAAAATAATTTGCCACAAATTTCTTCACGTCGTGAATTTATTCCAAACGCATCTAAAATTCTGGGGGTCTTCTCAGTAACTCAATACTTTAACACACAAATTCAACACATTTACTTTCGTTGCGAACTACAGAGTAGACCCTAAGAATTTTTAATGCATTTAAGGATTAATACCGTGCTTATGTGCTCTTTCGGCTTAGAAGTAGGAAGTGCTCAAAAGTTCTCTTCTTTCTACGAGGCTTCTTTGCAGCTGTGCCACTTTAGGGGATTTATCCCCAAATTGGGGATTGTTTTTCTCGATTGGGGATAAAAATTTCATGTTGGGGATCTGATGACTTGTTGGGGATGATAATCAAATTTTAGGCGAATGTAACAAGAATGATTTTTGAGCTAAGAAATGTATGTCTGGCAAGTCTAAAAATGTGTTATTATTCATATTGAATGGTTTCTAATAAAGAAGAAGTATTAAGTAGGGTTATCGACTCGGTTTTTCAACCGGTTTTAAAACCCGGTTTTTTTAAAATACGGTTTTCGGTTTTTTCAAAATGTTGATTTCTCGAATGTCGGATAGTCCGGTTTTTTTTACAATTTAAAAACCGGCTGAGTCGAATACTTTTCGATTTGTACATTTTGCATGTTTTGTTGATTTTCGTAAGTATTTTTTTACTGAAACATGAAATTAAGAGATATTATTTTATGTGGTAATAGCAGAGGCGAATTTAATTGGCCTTATGGTGTGCAATGGATGTCAAAATACAGTTGCAAAAAGTGTTTTTTTAGTTTTGTTGCCATTTTGCTTCATATTTTATATAGAGGTAGATATCCACCTTGTCCATATATTAATATGTATATACCATTAAGGAATAAACTCTACATACAACCATAATTTTTGGGGTTTAAGGAAACTTTGGAAGAAATTCAAAAAATTATATATGCCAATATTTAGGTTGCTAATATATCGCGCCATAACCGCCAAAATATCTTAAGCGACATAATTTTGGAACTTCAATTTTTTACCAAAATTGATTATTTGCGATCGTAAATAGTCGATTTTCTTCAAAAAAAAACGAAGTTCAAAAATTGTGTCGCTTAAGCTATTTTAGCGGTTATAGCTCGATATGTTTATATGTTTACAACATAATAGACCATATTTGGATGCCATTTGTTGACGGCTTGGTACCGAAAATCACAGCATTTTCAAACAAGTTGACGACAGCAAACATTTTGCACGTACTTTTTTTCTCCTATGTATTTTTAATATTTTTGCTACTGTAGGTGTTATAATTATTTTTTTTATTTTTTGTATAAACATATATTAGCAACCTAAATATTGGTATATTTAATTTTTTGAATTTCTTACCAAGTTTCCACAAACCCAAAAAATTATGGTTGTATGTAGAGTTTATTCCTCAACTGTATATTATATATAAATATTTATGTACTATATATAAGTATATGAAGTTAGTTTTTATGTTTTACCTTTAATTTTTGTATTGTTTTACAGTATTTACATGAACTGTTAACCCTTTTTTTATAAAGCAATTTAAAATCAAAACTTTTGTATAATAATTTTCTTACTTAAAAAAACCGGTTGGCCGGTTTTTCCCGAATTGTAAAACCGAAACCAGGTTTTTCATAATTTCAAATATTCGAACTATTCGAAAACCGGTTTCTGGAAAAAGTCGAATAATCGATCACCCTAGTATTAAGGCAGATTAACCAATAATGAACACTACCAAAACAAAAATACGTAACAAAATGCAATATGACTTCTTCGAATAAACACACACTTTAAAAATAATTCAACTTGTGACATATTTGATCCATCTGCTGAAATGCTAAAGCTTTTTTATTACAAGTATGTACTAGACGCAAAGGAAAGATATGGTTGTAGAATGGTTGAGAAAACAATATTATGTTCTCTGAAACAAATGTGTGGTAATTGAAAACTAGTTATTGTCATTTTAAACATTAATTTCGTTACGACAAACAGAGTAATGTTTGAATTTAATAATTACATTATTACATTCATAGAAACTGCGATATGGTTAGAGTTTAACAATATAGTGTTGTTAAAAATTTATGACTACGACATAATTTGTATTATTATTTAAAAATAATATGATGTAAATAACAATATAATGTTATCCAAAACCATACTATATTAAGTTTCTAAAAAAATCTTTTTCAGAAACATCTGTCAGTTCAGTGTTTCAGTAAATAAATAAAATATAAACAAAAGGGTAGATCAATAAAAATATATATACATATGTATGTATATCTCTTTATACAGACGTATCTGCATTTCGTGTATACACACATATGTAAGTATACATTTCTATATATAAATGTTATTTCAACAATACTAATTTATTTTTATTTCGGATTTAACGTTATATTAAATAATACTCTGGTCGTATTTAACAATAGTATTATTATATTGAAACATGGTATGATAAGTCACAATTATATTTTAGTCACATCTAACAATAGTGTTGTCATATTTATAATACTAAAATTAGGTGTAACAAAGGTCATTGTTTTTGTAGATAATATTATTATTAACTCAGATAATAATATTATTTAAAGTTTGCTTTTCTATTAGCAATAATATGATTTGACTGCAACCATATAATTCAATCATAGTATGTTGCTGTTTGATTATAGTTACCGCAACCATATTTTTTCTTTGCGTGTATGTACAACACAATTTCTGAAGCTAACGAATCAGAAGATTTCTATTCTTAAGATTTTGAAATGGTAAACTTTGGTTAAAATTATTTTTTGGACTTGTATATATTAAACTATGGGTAATGTGAAAAAAGCATTTGTTTTTACTTAAAAATGTGATTAAAAGAAAAACAAAAAACCCTTACAAAAAAAGACAAAAATCTATGATCAAATCCATTTAAAGCACATGGCTTTGATAATAGATTTGTGTCTAAAACGACCGACTGAACGAGTATGAGTTGGAGTTGGAGTTGGAGCCAGCTTTATTGTCGAGCACTAAACTTGGATCACTATTGAGGTGGAGGTACATGCCACGTGTTACGCGGCAACGCTTTTTTGGCTTGTTAAACGTTTAACGCTATAAAAATAGAAATGTACACACCACGCTTTTGAGGTTTTTTTTTAGTTGGACAATTTAAAGACTTTGGAGGCTATTTATTTGTCTTACATTTACGTTGTATTTTTCTTTAAATATTTAAATGATTTTTTATCCATTGTTTAATAAAAAAATTAATTTCTAATCATTTTTGTGTATGTTAGCGTATGAATCTGGCAACACTAGCTATCATTTTGTGTACAACGCGTGAAAGTTGAAGAATGTTCAACTTTTCGCGAGTACGCGCATCGCTAACATCTCTATGTAACTTGCCTTATTAAAACACTCTATTTTAATTTTTTTTGACAGACGCGTGCATCGCATTAACGCATTGAACGCGTGTTATGTACTTTCACTTTTAGACTTGTGTCCTACAGTTATTTTTGTACTAGTTTGAGAGCGTTCGATTAAAAAATTGTTTCAACCCCATTTTATTGACATTGATGTTTTTGATTGGACTTGTGTCCAACAAAATGAACTAGTTCAAAAAAAGCTGTTGGACGCAATTCTAATATCCACTTTAAGCTTTTAACTTCTTTTTTTGGCCTTATTCATAAAAAATAATATGGTTTTTAAAAAACGTTTATTAACCAAGTTTCCTTACAAAATTTAATTTATAAATCAGGGGTGGCGTTGGCTCAAGTAGTTAGCACGTTGACTACAAAACCGAAGGTCCTGCATTCCAAAAGTCATTAATAACAACACGCATTTTTCTGATGTGAGTTAGTGTCCCTTTGTATCAATTGTTGTAGGAAAGTTCAAGTGATTAAGGCAAAGACACTGGTCACTGAACTATACCGACTTCAGCGGAGACTAATCCTAATGTAACATCAGAGCGCCCTCTTTCGTCGGTATTGTGTAGCAGAATGATCGGCGAAGTCAAATAACTAACAAAATGGCTACTAAATACAGCTTCAAAAATTAAATACGCTTCATTGACACCAGAGGCGCTGCAACATTGCATTATTAAAAACGTGCAAAAAAGCAGAATTGTAAAAATAATGAATAATGAGTGTTACTTCTCTTAACAAAAAAAATATACATATATTTTTTATGAAGAAGGCAGTATGTATTTACATTTCTTTAACACAAATGACATTGTTTGCTTTGAAGTCCACAAGGATCAAGTGTAAAATTCCATTTTATTGTTTGCTTAAAAAAAATTACCAAGAACAATCAAAATTATGTTTTCTTGTATCTATATGTTTAACTTATCCCTTCTTCTTTCATCTCGTTCCATTTTTTTTTAGCATGAAATCAATGAAGTTTTTGAATTGCATAAGGCGCGACAAAAGCTGCAACAGAACTCGTCTCAAGTGGTTGGAAATGGACATGATCAGCAGCGTTCGAATCAGCAGTTTTTAACTGTCGATTGTGTTAGAAATGCTTTGGAAAATCAAATTGTAGACACAATAAAAGCAGCTGTCTCAAATGATGAATTATCTCGGTCCACCGAATCTGATAGTGGCTTTGACAGTGCCAGTTGCAGTGGTATAGCTGGTGGTGGCAATAATACTGCTACTATTGCCACAAACGGTGGCAGCAACAAATTACCCTCTAGAGCTAAAATGACAACTATGGAAAATGAAAATGGCAATAACAATGATAAACAACTGACAACAACGACAGCGAATAGGAGTAAACAAAATCAAAAGATACCGCAAAATACGTTGATCTCTTTGCAACAAGAAAACAAACAAGATGATGATTCAACGACGTCGTCATCGTCATTACCATTCGCAACGGCCATGGCAGAAGAGCACGAAGAAGAAGAAAAAGAAGATGAAGAAGAAGAAGAGCATGCAGATGACGATGAAGAAAAAGACGCGGCCCTAATATCATCTTCTAGGTCGTCTGCGTCCTCATCATCGTCAACACTTAAGCGCCTCTGTAAACAATTGCAAATGAAATCGGCTGCAGAAGCTGCCACCGATGATGTAAATATGTGGGCAAACAAATTCTTGCAAGATTTGGACAACTTAATAGCATCTGATAAACCAACAACATCTTCATCAGGCTCCTCATCGCCAACAACAGCAACAAATGTCTACTGCTCATCACCATCGTCTTCTGCAACAGCATCACCCATGTTATTGTCCGCTGCTGCCTCAGCCGTTATCCAAAGTCGTTATGGCAAGGGAGTCCACGATCGTAGTAGTCATAATAATGCTGATGCTGGTGGTAGTAACAACTATGATCACAACAATACTGTCTCATTGCCAGCATCATCAGCGGCAACAATAACAACAGCAACCATAACAAATACAACAGCAACAGCAGCAGCAAATGCTATAGTTTTGCGACCAGAAAAGCATGTAAGTAAATATTACTTTAGTTTTAACTTTAGCTTTAGATTTTGTATTTGTTTGTGCACATATAACAAACAACATTTAATGTTTTACCTTCCACACAACTTAAGATCTAAGGTATTTGTTGTTTGTCTTTTGTTTTTTTTTTTTTTGCATATTTCTTTAAAGATCATTGAAGTCATTATGGTTTTTTTTTTGTTTGTTTCGTATTTGAATTTGTTTAAGAGGATGTCTCATAAAGTTGAATCTTTCGTATTTTTCTGTTGAACTTTGTGACTTTGCTTTCATTTTACTTTCGGCAAACGAATATTAGTGTGCACTGAGAATATGTTTAGCAGTGAAAAATGTATTTCAAATTCCATTTAACTTTTTATGATCATTTGAAGAATATCAAGCCAAATAGTGCAGGAAAATTGAAGTCATGCAATTGTTGGCTCTTAAAGTTATATTAAAACATTTTATGCGTTTTATTTGGGCCAATAGTTAGTTTTATAAGTTGGAAAGGTCATTTTTAAAAAGATTTGACTATTATATTCGCCATCATGTTTATAGGCATGGCGATATAAATATAATATATGTATACATATAAATACTAGCTGATCCCGGCAAACGTTATTTTACCCTCAATTATAATCTGTTTTTTAACTACAAATTACTCCAAACAATGGTCACTTGTTGGGTATTGGCCCGAACCTGTGTTGAAATTTCAGCTCGACAACTCTTTTAGTTCCAGAGATCATGCGTTAGCGGCAAACACACACTACAATTTTATATATGTATACTCAGCAAAAAATTACAAAATACAAATCATTAGTTACAGCATTGATGAACTCAGATCCAAGTTGTTATATTTCTGGTGAAACATCAATGAAATTAACACATGGTTGTCATAGGATGGAAGTCATCCAAATAACTGAATGGTATGTGCTTGAAGGATTGTCTAGAACAACAGCATTAGAATATTAAATTCAGTACCTGTAGTGATTGTTATGTAATGAAAGTGGTAAAACTTTAGAACTAGTTCCGATTTTTTTGGTGTGTACATATTAGGTATATGTGTATGTATTTTTAAAATTAGTTATAACTCGATTTGCACGGTCTTAACTAGATTTGCATTTAAGTTGAATTGTTTGATTGAAACATGAATATGGAGAAATAACCAAGAGGGAAATTTGCTGGTCTGTTATGTCTTAGAACTAATTGCTTCCTAAGAGGGTGGGAAAATCAACACACATGACGACCTAGATATTTGCGCAGCATATTTTCCACCATTTCGGCTATTTCCAAACGTATTCCTCCTATGAAAATAGAAATGTTACCAAAAGTAGGGAGTAGTGCATGTTGAAAAAAAAACATATCATGTAAATCTAAATCTTCAGTCGATTTATTTATTAAATTATGATACCTTCACGTCACTCTGGAACTATTCTCGTTACTATATTTATGGCTCGATTATGGATGGCAACCGAACTTCAGTTGCCGAATTAACTAGCAACGCAACTGAACTTAAAATTTGTATTATGTATGGCAACTTCCTCCAGTTGCCAAAAAGTTATCGAAAATACGATTATGACACATTGGCAACTGAAAATAATATAAACAAATATTTAAAATATAAGAAATACAAGTGCTAAAAACGTGACTGATCATAGAAATTATTAGTTAAGTGGAATTAATTATTGGTGAAGAGAAGGAAGAACAAAAGTTGAATCTATTAGACCAATCTTTAGAATTATTGCCTCTACTCTGAGTAAATGTTGTTGCCTAAAATAAGTTTGAACAATCTCTTTTTTATCTGTAAAGCATATATTCTTTAAATATGCATACTGTTTAATTTTTCCATTTTTTTGCTTTGAAACTATGTAGCAACTACAAATTTGTGGTTGCCAATATGACAACTGAAATTACCAGCTGCTAGCTAGTTAGTTGCCATCTGTAATACCATTTCGGCAACTAGCAACGCAACCAAAGTTTGGTTGTCATCCATAATCGAGCCATTAGACATTGACCTTAACCTAACTCATAATCATGCTTTTGAAATATTAGTGCCTCTGTGGTTGAGTGAGATAGTGTGCTTTCCTGTCATACTGGAGGTTGTCCATTCGAATCCTAAATAAATTCAGTAAAGTGCGGCTTTGATCCGCTCGCACACGAAGCGTCCGTTTTTGGCCATTTTGTTCGGGGTTTTTTTTTGTTTAAGCGATTTTTTTAGTTTTTTTTTTCGTTTTGCTCTAGGTGATTTTTTTTTTTGCATTTGAGCGATTGATTTTATTTTTGATGATATTTTTCATAAAAGCGACTTTTTTATTTTGGCGAGTTTTTTATTTTAGGGTTTTTTAGTTTTAGCGCTTTTGAAAATTTCAAGAGTTTGCCTCTTACGGTTTCCAAGATACAGCAAGTTGTAAAAATTATATTAACTGATAGAATGAATACCCTTTAATTTAGATTTTTAAAATTCAGTATTGCTTGGTGTAGTCTGCATAAAAAGACATTAACTTTGAAAATATAGAGTGTCTATACATAACTTTCTGTATATTACATTAGCATTTTAAAATTTTTAGTTATTCGTTTAAGAACACCCTTTAATTTTTATCTGTCATGCATATGCTGTTGTTTCATATATTTTGTAAAAATTTTAGGTCCGTGACGCATAGACCGGCATCGCAGCAAAAACAATAGGGTTTCATTTCACGGAACCTTAATAAATATAAATAAAATATAATTTCTAATCAGAAATAATTTTTAGTCAGGCTTAAGTTCAGTAATTTCAATTCTTTTATTGAATGAAATATTTTATTAATTAATGTGAGTTTGTAAAGAAGAGAAGAAAAATTAAATTCGACTTTTAAGGTGGGGGAAATACCGATATTTTTCTGTGCAGCAACGCACTTCATCAGCACCCTAGTCTATCTACTTGGGTAGAGATTGTTATTAACATCAGCTATTTAACGTAAATTCTAATGAAACGGAATGTGAGAAATTTGTTGTGTACAATTATTGATTTAACTTTGGTAAATACATATGTAAGTATCACTATTTATTTCCCCTGTTTTTCCATTTTTCTATTTAGGTTAGCACGAAGTTATATTACTCTACCTACGTATGTTTAACTATTCTTGCTTATCTTTTACGATCATCACATTAATTATTTTTACTTATTCGATGTACCGTCGGTACATACATATAAGTATTATAGTAGTGGATATTATGTTACTTTGTAGTTGCATTCTCCCGTTTATTTGGTTTTCGAACATTAGTGATTGCCAAGTGAACAGTGATTGCCAAGTGAACATATTTTTGTCACGTGCCCATGATGAATTGAGACATTTTTAGATTTTTAATTGAACTACAGTGAATTTTTAATCAGAAATAATTTTTAGTCAGGCTTAAGTTCAGTAATTTCAATTTTTTTATTGAATGACATATTTTATTAATTAATGTGAGTTTCTAAAGAAGAGAAGAAAAATTAAATTAGACTTTTAAGCTGGGGGAAATACCGATATAATAATTTCATTTATAACAATAAGAAAATGGATACATTTTCAATGCTTACAGTTAAATATGGGAATGAAATTTGTATATTATTTATGTTCTTCTATAGCGATTATTTCCCTATAGGTCCCTAAGAAAAATGAGTGAAAAGTCACAAGATGCATACTTCGCGTTCACACAAATTAAAATGTTGCCGGCAATATTCCAATATTATCCCTGCAGGAAATTGAACTGACACAATACTAGTCACGTCCCCAAGTAATAGGGACTAGTCCGAGTTCTAAACACTTCCTATGAAGCGGACCAGTCACTTTTACATGGTAATGGCCTAGGATGGGGTTAATTAATACTTTTTATGCACCTTGTGACTTGTCACTGAACTATCTCCTAGGGACCTATTTGGTGTAGAATAATATAAATTATATATAAATGTAATTCCGACATTTAACTGTAACAATGAAAACTTATATTTTTTTTATTGTTACAAATGAAATTATAATTAATTTTTAAGCAGAAAATTTTTTGAGATTCGAACCGATAACCTCGCGCATGCCAGGCTTGCACACTACCCACTCAACCACAGGGACACTCATGTTTCAAAAGTATAAATACCAGTTAAGCTCAGGTTAATATCTCAGTATAGTTACGGGACTGGTTCCAGAGTCATATTGAAGGAAGCAATGAACATTATATTTACAGTATTTGATACACTCGCATTTTCTCAGGTCATAGGACGAGCACGTTTGGATCAATTGTCACCAAATTTTCTACAGGTATTGGATAATACCAACCATCCGTAAATTACTGACAAATTAAATGTTTCCCTTCCAAATGTTTTTGTGTCTAAAAGCAGACATAGAAAGTATCATGTATGCCCATCTTAAGACATCCCCATGTAGAAGCGACTGATCTGTTTCATAGGAAGTGTTAGAACTCGGACTGGTTGTTATCACTAGGGGACAGGTCGCATGACTAGTTTTGTGTGAGTACCATTTCTTCTTAGTAGCAGAAACCTTCCTGATACCCAATAAGCAATTTTGCTTGAAATCAAGTGTAAAACAAGTGTTATTCAAGCCACACAATCAATTGTCAAGGGTTGAATTATGCTTGATTCACACTTTAATTCAATAGCATTCTCCAGTGAAAAGGGAACTTGAACTCAATTCGAACAATTCAGTTGTAGTACAGTTTAATTCAAGCCTTGAATTATACTGTAATTCAACCTTGTATTACAATTGAATTCAAGTATAATTCAAGCTACAAAAACAAGGCTTTTAAAATGGAAATCAAAATGCAATTCCTTTGTTTTCTAATAATTATTTTCTGCACATCTGCCTTCGCTATTGTTTTCACGTTTTACTCACCTTTGTTTTTCAAATTCACTTTTATTCATGATATAAATATAGAAGGTATTTCCATTCTCTCTTTGTTTTTAAAAATAAGTATTTTTGAAGTTTGTTTTTTGAGAGAAATAAAGAAAAATGATCCCATATAGTAAACAATTTAAGTCTTCCCCTAGAATTTTTTTTACAAAAATGTGTAATTCTCTTTAAAAAAAATTGCAAATAATTAAAGTGATATACATAACTACACATCTGTGAATTTTAAAAAGTGGTTATGTAATAACTTATCTCATATTTTTATGCTTTCTGCTTCATATAAATCTTTTAACTATATTTTCATTTAAATGTGGCCGTGGGAAACCAAATTTATTGATGTTTTTGATTAGTTGACATTGAATTTTCATTAAATTTGTCAAATATTGATTGATATTGAATTTGTTTAAACTACATAATTAGTTTCTTGTTGATTGTAGCATCTTTTTCTAAAATATTGAAAAAAAAAAATTTTGGCCAGTCTACTTCACAGATGTTATAAGCTCTTAGCCACTTTTGACGAACACCAGGAAATAAATTGAATTAAAAAAATGCTGCACTCATATTTTTAGTTATGCCCTAATTCAGTAAGATGACTAAGGACGTTTTTGTTTGAAATTTTTTTTTGAGTTCTTGTTTTTGAATTCTCTAAATTATTTTCTTCAAAAATGGTTGAAAAATAAAAATATTATTACCATGTTTTAAAAACATAAAAATTAAATTATTATACAATAGTTTGAAAAATATATGAAAAAATATGTGTTGGATATAATTTTTAGACCAAAATCATAAAGCAAATACACGAACCTTCTAGCATAGACAATAAATAATGTTTTAAAGAATCATAACTGCGGATTTTTTTCGCCCATAGACAAGACGATACAATCGTCGAACAGAATTTGAGCATTAATTGTTTAATTTATACTTTCTGTATTTTATAAAAACAATTTTGAAATAATTTTTGAATCAAATTTTCAAATAAACAGGAAACAGAGGGGGAAATATTAAATTAATACGGTAGCACGATTTTACCGGAAACTTCAAAATACTTATACTTGTCAGATGGTGAATGTCAAGAAAAAATGAGAGAATGGAAGTACCTTCTATATTTATATCATGCTTTTATTTACTTGTTTTTGATATATTCACAATTTCAGTTTTAATAATAAATAAATTACGTATTTGACAAGGTTTGAGCATATATATATATATGTTGTTTAATTTTTTTATTTAAAAATATTTTCAAACTTGAAAATTACTTGAAAAAAATGCTTGAATTCAACTTTGTTTTCAGTTCAATTTTATGTGCTTGAATTTTAATTTTTTGAGTGCTTATTGGGTATTGTTGAATTACGTGGTACTTTAGCCGTTTTTTTTTTTGGCTTTCCAAATACTGAAATTTACTTAGTAATGTATGTTCTTCAAAAATTCCATACCAAATAATTTGTAAAATAACAAACAAAACCAACAGACGTGATAAATAACAATATTATTACCGTCAGTCGTCAGTATTATATGTTTTTGTTGCATTTTATTTTTTTTTTACTGAATTTTAAAGGACGAAAAAATAAAAAAAGTACATGAAAAATAAAAAAATAAATAAAAAATTTTATTAGTAAATTTCAAAATATTTAAATATTTTCGGCGTGGAAAATTAATCCTAATAGACTATATGTCTAAAAAAATATATCAATAGTGATAAAATAATTTCATAATAATATTAGATGACACTACACGTATTAAAACAACTTGAAAAATGCATAATGATAATAAAATTGTGTCCCAAACCAGCTCTCGAGATAATTATAAATTAAATTAAACGCAAAATGCAATACTTGTCGCTGTTCATGCAAAGCAACAACCAAACAGATTATAAAAAAAAACAAACTGAAATTTTCGTTTGACTTATGGGTATACTCAGGCATATGCATAGTTAGATAGTACGAGTAGAATCATCAATGGTTGACTAAAACTTGTGTGTTAACATATGTTTGATCTCACGTTTGGCTTAAAGGACGACAGCTTACGACAAGTTTAGAGACAAAAACTTAACGCTGAAGTGATCAAACAGCAACAAAATAAATACATATATACAATATATACTTACATGCACACATACTTGTGTATGTGTGTGTGCATGTGTGGCATATATAAAAACACATGTAACCTTTTGGGCGACCTCATGACAAGAGACCAGCTTATGAACATACATACCAATAAATATAGACAGACGGCCGGTTAAAGAAAAACAAAAGAACGTAGAAAATATCGCTGAGTTTGCATGGCAAACCAAAAATCCAAAAACCTAACATCCATCCACATTCAGTCATCCACCCATTCAACCAGGCAAAGCAAGGCAAGGTAAGGCAACCAGCCTTAATCGATATAAACACAAAAAGAGCTGAAATTATTGGCTAAGACTCCAGTGGCTGACTGTTTAACCGCCATAAAGTTGAGAAAGAAAAAAATTCCTAAAACATCTACTCCTGACTTAAGCAAAATGTGGAGAATTTAGAATTTATAGTTATTTCATGAACAATTTCATAAATCGATATGGAAATGAAAGCAAACAAAAAAAAATTTATTTCATAAATAAAATTAAAGCCAAGCTTACTTAAAAAGCGTTTATTGGTCACATTCTTTAATATCTAGGCGAGTGTGTGTAACTATATTTATGTACGTCTAAGTATACTGTATGGTGTTTTATAGTTTCATATTCAAAAAATTTAAAAAAAGACAAAAACCAATATTACAATATCTTGTCATAAGTCTTTCAGCGTTACAGATACGTGGTTTTTTTTGGCTCACTATCGATTTGGTCATTTCAATTGGCCTGTGGTAATAAGAAACTTTTATGCAATATTAAGTGAAAAAGTTGTGTCACCAGGAAAACTAAAAAATAATAATTGAATAAAGAGAAAAATTGGTACTCGTGATATCTAAACAACACATACATATTGCTCATTTACTTCAATAGTGGCATAACTCAAAAAATGAGTTTTTTGAGTTAATAATGCAGAAAGATGCGGCATTTCGTATTTTATCTTGTGTAAAAATTTCATATAAATAGCTTGTACCATCACCTCCTGAGAGAAGAATTTTTTTTCATTTCTCCCTTGAGTTGTATGCAAATTGAAAACTTAAAACGCGTTTTCTGCAAAACTGGTTTTTTTGGGTTGTACCACTATTGAAGTAAATGAGCGATATGTATGTATGTATGTATGTATGTACTTATAAGTGCGCTATATAAATTAAGTTATTCTAAGACTTGACTTTATTATTTATTAACCGATATTGAAAATAAGTCAGTGGTACACAGAAAAAACTAAATTTCGTTTCCTGTAACCAAATTCATTGAATCAGTAAATATTTTGTGTGAATGAGGACCTACAAAGAAATTTGTAGATTCTGATAACAATTTTGTAAAAATTTAACTGAAAAAAAAAATTTATTTAAGTTTAAAATTTAGGAACAGAAAAACATTTTTGCAGATTTTTTTTTTTTTGTAGTTATTATTCAGCAAATTTTTTTTTTTATAATTTACAAACACATTCACTAAAATTTTTCGTATTATCAGAAAATAAATTAACTGAATCAATAACAATTCTTACCAATTTTTCTAAAAGAAATTAGAAAAAGTCTTATTTGAAAAAAAAATAACTGAATCAAACAAAAGGTCATCAATTTTTTTTACTTTCAAAAATTGGCTTGTTTTTATGGTTAAGCATTTCGTTCCCGTTTTTGGAACTCGACAATAGACTCCGTATGTTTATAGTAAGACTCTTAATAATATTGAGAATCACAATATACAAACATAATAAGTTTGAAAACCGCAAACAAAAATCTTAAAAAAAAAATAAAATGTTTTTTATATCTATAAAATAATATGTAAAAAAAAAAATAAAAAAAAATTTGACAAATTTTTTTAAAGTTAATTTAACTGAAAATAACAAATTTAAATAAAAAAAATATCTAAAAAATTTTTTTTACAAATTTTTCTTTATATAGATAATTTTCATTCTATACAGTTTTTTTACACAAAATAACAAAAATTAAAAATTTTAAAAACCCCCGACTTTTTTCAGAAAAGAAACGGCTGGACCGATTTTTTTCAAACATAGCTAAGAACACTCTCGATCAAGTCATCTTTCAAACAGAAAAAACTAAATGAAAATCGGTCCAGCCGTTTGGCCTGTACGTGGACACAGACAGACACACAGACACACAGACACACACTACAAACTTATAACACCCCGTTTTTTAGTCGCGGGTTAATAAAATTGGAACAAATAATTTACTGGAGCAGTAAAAAATATTTACTGAAACTAAATTATATTTCAAAACACACGTTTGTTTGAAAATTTTTTGGGAATAATTTTTTCTGTGTATAACGATAAGTATGCGTAGGTGTGTTTTCCTTTTCTTAATGCGAAAAAAATAAACATTCTTAACAAATTCTTATCCTTAAGAAATGTAACGTCCTTTAAAAAGGACAAAATATGAAGAAAGGAAAAACAAAGCACACTATTGACTTTGTTTCGTGTGGCTATATTAAGGTCACATAATATCATTTATTACTATTATTGCAATTCCGTACACCAAATGTGAAAAGGAACCCTATTCTTTTCGCTAGGATTTCCGTCTTTCCATCACTGGCTGTTTTCTCGATAACCACTGGAGCTAAAGACCTAAAATTTACACAGAATGTGTAAAACTTTAACTGCTACAACAATATATGATAATTAAAAATTAAAGGCTGTTCTAAAACGATAAATGTTGACATCCTAGGCACTTGCAATTTTTAAAGTCAGAGTGTGGAGACTGAACAGGTATTTCATCTTCATCCGATGAACTGTCCTCTTCAACATCCGACAAATCGCAAAGTAATTGAAGAACTTCTTCTACATGAGAATCATTCTCCAAATTATACTTTTTTGCTGTAATGACGATAAACTGACTTAGTAGAAACCCATACTACACATATGTGTAGACATATATTGTGCTAAGGAAAAGTAGTATAATTTTATGTGCATTTTTAAAAATTTTCATGTAACTGAAATATTTGATGCTTTCTTTAGTCCCAATTTACACTATGTAAGTCTTATTGCTAAGCTGATTAGTTTGTTAGGAGAGAGAGAGACGGGGGGAAAAGAAACGTTTCTGTTCCCCTCGTCTCTCTCTCCCTAAAACTGATCAGCTTAGCAATAAGACTTGCATAGTGTGATTTTGGACTTACAAATAAATTATGAAATCTTCATGTATTTACGTTTGCTTACCAAAAATAATGATACTTACATTTGTTGCGAAACATGATCACCTCGCTCGAACGCATACACACAAATACTAAAAAAAACCCCGGACAAAACAATATTTCAAGGCAAAAAAGAGATAATAAATAAAATTGAGAGACTTAATATTGTACAAAAAAACCACTCAATTTTAAATAAACGTCTCTTCAATATACGGTAAAAATTTACCTACACATTTGTGTAGGTGGGGCCGGAAAGGGATATTTTTAAGCAGACTGCAGCAATTAATATTGCAATTTATTAAATCAAAATTAGATGATACTCTATCAGTTGATGTAAGATTGGGCCTTATCATAGTTGGCGTATTTCGACTTCGACTACGACAGTTTCGTCCTGGATTAAAAAAAAAAATTTGCCAAGCACGATAAAGGGCGATCGGCTTTGTAATTTTGTAAACTTTCTGTATCTTATCTTCAAAACCACTATAAATACAAAATCGCCAAAAAGACAAAATTGCCAAAACCCCAAAAAAAAAAAGCCAAAACGAAACCAGAAAATCCACTAAAACTAAAAACAAGTCGCTAAAACTAAAATAAGTCGCCAAAACTGAAAAAAAATTCCAAAAAAAAAGCAAAAAAAACCTAAATAACGTCATAACTAAAAAATAAAAATTAATAGAATTCCGGTGAAAATAAAAGTTGTAGCCATCGGTTTTATCCACGTTGGTCTTTTTCATTACAAAAGACGACCTTTCTTTGAAAGTCCAATGTCATATGCTGCTGATATTTAATGGAGGTTTTTTCTCAGGTTTCTTAACTGCAGATGTTCACTGCACAAAATAGCTCAACGAAAGGTTGATTTACTTGCATTTATTTCTACCAAATGCTTAATTGCAGAGGTAGAATGCGCTGAGTTTGACGCAATTCGATGAAGTTTTCGCTTTAGAACTGTGGAAGTGTACGTACCTCCATTGCACATTAGGTCAAATGATCACTTTTTCTGTGCAAAAGTAATAAAAACAAAAGTGACCTTTTACCTTTTTTGTCGTTGTTTTCAATTGTCAACATTTTAAAATAAAGACAGTTATTTTAATTTTCGGAAAATATTAAACACTGTCGCATATTTCTGCATCAAAGTCAACAGATTTAAGTTCTCCTGAAAATAGCTTGTGAGTTCACTAGAAATCGGTCAACTTTAAGTGCGTTTTTCTCGAATTGCGTTGGCATTAACTGACTGCTGTGAAATGGAAAATAAAGCGACAAGTAATTATTCATGTTTTTTATAAAAAGTATTTCATATTTATAACGCTACGCTTTAACATAACTCATTATAATGAGCTATAGCTTAAATGGTATAATTTATCATTACCATTGATCTTATGTAGGCCCTCAAAAATTTTGACCCGCTCTCAAATTTGAAGTATAAATTAGAAAATAACCAATAAGTTATTTACAATTTATTTCATAGCGCGTTTTTTGCGTTTTGCGAGCAATGCCACCTTTTAACATTTGTATGAAAAAAGCTGAACTGGTGATGAAATTAAACAGAAAAAAATGATTTTGATATTTGAATACGAAAATCGTTGATTCAATAAAAAAATCTTTCGAATTTTCTGTGATGACGATTTTTGCATTATTGATAAATAAAATTGTATGCACGTTTATTGAATATAATTTTTTTCAGTCAACAAAGAAATGTAATGTATCAAAGAAAAAAGTTGCTGACTGAAATTTTAATTTCAGTGATAATTGTTATTGTGTTGTGTGTTTATGAATGTCACATTTTTCAACCCCTTTTTGTTTGGTTTTGCTTGGCTGCTACTAAAACTAAATGTGTTTCGGATGAGTCGAACCGGCAATCTCTTGACTAATAAACTAACGTACTTACCACTCAGCTAAAGAGCAAATCGTTTTTGGATACGCAAATAATGAATACACGCAAAACATGATTTCTTTTGTTTCTTCTAATCTAAAAATAACTTTGTTGAGTAAAAAAAAAAAAAAGCCACGACGTTTTTCGGCTTCTTGTCTGAATGCACACGTATACAACAACAACAATCAAAATAAACAACAACATCAGCACATGACCAGGTTTAGTCAATCGACAAGCAAGGAAAACACCAACACAAATAAATGACATTAAATGATATTTTAAAATGTGCGGAATTGATAAATACAATATTCAAGTTAATGACAAATATTATTGAAACTAAAATTTTATTCAATAATATGGTTTTATTGAAAATAATTCTTGTCTATTTTTTTTCTGTGTAATGAAAATGAAGAGGATTTTTTTACCAAATGAACTAAATTTAAACAATTACTTAATGTTTTGTTAAAATTAAAATTTAGTAATGCATATTCATATATGTTGTTGTTATTAAAGGATTAATTTTTGGTCGATAATGGGTGAAATTAAATTTTGAAGACATTTTTTCTGAATTTGGTTTGAATACCATGATTTGGTAGCCGGTTTTAATTTTGCACAGAAAAAGTAGTGCATTGTAATTTTTCGTGTACGTCTCACGACTTCATTACAACGTTATGACTTCTTTCGATTTTTCTGGCGAGGAATATCTTTCAGAGTGGTAAACATCAATTTTTATAAATTCCGACGAACTTAAACAACTTTTTCTACCCATTTTGATTTGGTTATTACTTTCGAGAGCTTAGATTTTAATAATTAATAAAATTTTGTATAGGTCTATAAAAATGCTACTCGTTCAAGCTAAACTGAACGTGATGGGGAATTTCTCACCTGATTAAAAAATAAATGTGAGAAAGTAACGTAATTTAAGGCTTCTTCTTCTTTTCTACAAATCTAACTTTGTTTGTTTTTGTTGTAATCGAAAATCAGTGGGAATTTGAGTTTACTCAAAACTATTGAATTATCAGCCAAAAATCAGTCAGAAGTGGTTAAAATGCACTTCACACTCATTCTTCATGTTAAAAGTGATCAGTTTTAGCAATTGAGTGACCGCAGGGCGAGTGCATCAGTTTTGAACTAACCATGAGTTAGATCATTATAAGTTAGCTTGTGCCACATTAAAAAGGAAAGTGATATGTTACTATTGATTAAAATTTTTTTTAGTCAGCTTAAAGTTTAAACAATTTAAATTATTTTTTAAGAAATGAAAACGGATATCGAACCGTGATTACTTTGATTGTCAGCCATCATATAACACTTTTCTATCGCACCATACAAAATATAAATGGGACAAAGTTAACAAAAACATGAATTTTATGCTGACATTTTCTCGCTGAGCTTTGACTCATTTCTGTGTCAGCTTTGAGTTAGCTTCAAGTTAGTTCAATACTTATTGGGAAGAAGGAAGAGCTTGTGCAAATAACAACTGACTCAACAACTCACATCTATATCATTTATGAGTTAGTTCAGAAGGTAGTTGTAAATGAGTTAGCAAAAAGTCACCTATATTTTGAGCTAGCTAATAAAAATCCGACTGGGAATGTATTAACTAATTTTTCTTAACAAGTACTTGGTTCTATCCTGGGTCGAATCGTTACATACGTGAACGTACAACTAATCACGTAGAACCACCATTTTTGAATTATGACATATATACGTGAACGTACTGAAATCCCATTCCGCTTATACGATTGATGTATCAGTTAATTTATTTTCGTACGATAGTCGATACGAACACGGATGTGACGATTTGAGTGAGCCCTGATGAACAGCAGTGCATTTAGTGTCCGTACGGAACCTTTCGTGTGCGTACTACTCTGATGCGAACGCTACAAAGTCAGAATAGAAATAGTGCTTGACATGTTTATTCGCACGTCTCCTTCTAAACGACAAGCCTACGATACTCACTTATTTTAATATTTTAAAATTTCTATCGATATGGAATTTAAGAACTTCATGACTCTTTTTGTTATCACTTTTTCGCTTTTACACTCAAAAAAAAAAAAGACATATGTATACTATTATTAAGGAAAAATTTTTTCTAAATTAAAGTAAAAAAAATTTCTAAGTTTAATTCAGTAAGAAGATTTAGGACGTTTTTGTTTTAAAATACTTCTGAGTTCTTGTGATTGAATTCTCTAAATTATTTTCTTCAAAATGGTTGTTGTCTTTGATAATGAAAAATAAAAATATTATTGCCATGTTTTTAAAACATAAAAATTAAATTAAAGTATTATACAATAGTTTGAAAAATATATGAAAAAATATGTGTTGGAAATAAATACACGAACCTTCTAGCATAGACAATAAATAAGAATTATTTTAATGAATCATAACTGCGGCTTTTTTTCGTCCCAAGACGATACAATCGTCGAACAGAATTAGGGCATAAGTAAATTTTTACAAAAATCTAGTAAAAATTACTTAATATGTGTAAAAAATAAAAAGTTCATATTCTCAAAAGTAGTTCATAACAACACACACAAAAATTCTCACATTCAAGGACAAGTTTACTGGCTTTAAGTAAATATTTACCAAAAATTGGAAAACGGTTTAAAAGTTTAGGGAAATTGTATCCTAAAAACTAGTCAATCTCGTTATAAATCAAAAAATAAATTTTTGGTAGTGACTTACTCCTGATTAGTTCATCAAATTTGACTAACTTGAAAGATATAAAAAGTTATTCTAAATTTTAGAAAAATATTTACCAGTTTTAAGTATTTTTTCTTTAAATTATAGAATATATTTTTTATTTGTATTAAGCAAAAAATGTAAGTAAATGTTTCATATTTATGAGGAATATTTGAACTTGAAATATATTTTTTTGAAAATAAAATAAAATTTTAAAACTCAAAAATTTCAATGCTTATTCAGGCTGCCCTGTTAGGCAATTGGTTAGAGTGCTCTCAAGAATTAATATGTAAGTATGGTGAATTAATTGAGAATATAATATGAAGATATAATAAAAAACATACCATGTGGTATAGAATTTAATTAAAAACAAAAAAAGTACCAGAATTAAAGACAAAAAAAAACTTTGAAAAATTTACTAAATTTGAGATCAAAGATGAAAAACCTTCTCCGAATTTTATGGAAAAATTTTACTTAATTTTAGAAAAATCTTACTTAAATATAAAAATATAATTACTATAAACTATTTCATTAATGAACTAGAAATTTAGTAAATATTTTATTGGTTTCAAGTAAAAAACAGCTTTGGCGCCATACAACAACTTTTTTTGACTCAAATTTAGAAAATTTTCCAAAGTTTTAGTTATTTTTTTTTAGAGTGTAGTATTCGTACAGGGTGGGCCAAACCGAGGGGTGTAAAAGTTTAATAACTTTTTTGTTTATTAATTTTTTTTTCTTTCAGATTATATAGACAACACTTGGAGAATTTATAATGGAGAGGTTCACAACTGAACAGAGAACCAGAACAATAGAATTTTATTATTTAAACCAGAGATCAATTATTTTAACGCAAAGAGCATATCGTCGACATTTTAACGTCAGCATTTCGCCCTCTGAAGCGATGATTCGTTGCTTAGTTAATCGTCATCACCAACATGGCAGCGTAAGAGATTTGCCTCGAACTGGTAGACCACGTTTAAGTCGCACTGCGGAAAATATTGAACGAGTACAGCAAAGTGTTAACGAAGCACCAGAAACATCTGGCAGAAGGCGTTCTGCTCAGCAATGTCTCGTACGTCACTACCATTCATCAACGCCAATTGCACCCCATCCGGTGTACAGTATGGTGGGGTTTTTTGAAGGAGCGAGTGTATGTGAACAAGCCAGAGACAATCCTTGAACTCAAGGCAAACATTGTTGCAGAAATTCGAACGCTACAGCCACAAGTTTTGAAGGATGTTATGGAAAATGCTCTAAAAAGAGCACATCAGTGCGAAGCTGAAAACGTTGGTCATTTAAGAGAAATCATTTTTCATACTTAGTGTAAAAAAATTTCCATTTTGTATATTATATAATCTGAAAGAAAAAATAAAAAAAGTTAATAAACAAAAAAGTTATTAAACTTTTACACCCCTTGGTTTCTTTTGGCCCACCCTGTATATACTTCTCATTCTAAGCAGACTTTCAATTAAAAATATTGCTCTAAAAATATCAAACACTTTCGCAAACCAACCATGCCTGTTGATTTGTTGGTAGCGTTCACTTTCAACGAAATCAATAAGCTTTAACATTATTTTAAATAAAAGTAAGAAATATTACACAGATAACGCGATTCAGAGTCGTTGGTAGCGTTGGCTGTAGTGTTGGATATTTGGTTTTAAAAATGAAATTTTTGCCATATTTTTCACACACTTCAACGAACGGCGCGCCGTCGCAAAAGCGTGCAACAATCGGTTGTACGTATTGCACATGTATATAAATGTGTCAGTTTAACTCACTCGCATGTACCTGTTAATAGTGTCGGCATATTTATTTATTTATATATTTTTTATATTGTTTTATATTTTTTTTATATTGTTGCTTTGGTTTTTTTTTATAGGACACAAGTATTTATTTATTCTTTTAAGCGTAAAAAGTTGGCCAGGCCTGAAGTTTGGCTTATAGCAAACGCCAAGACATTTATGGGACATTATTTTTTTTCTTAACTTTTGTCTGTTCTTTATTTTTTTTTTTTTTTTTGTCTTTGTAGAGCATTAATGCCAAAAGTTGTTAAGTGTTATATTAGCATTTCTTTCTTTTTTGCTTATATATAAAACAGATAAAAATGAGCCATTGTTTTTAATCATATCACAATAAAAAATGGCATATCACCGAACATAAGGTTACGCTACTTACGTACTGTAGTTATTGGTCCCTCCTTCCACTACACGTTGTTCTTCTTGCGTCTTTTTAATTTTCTGGAGTTCTCTGGATTTTTTTTTTTATTAAAAATATTTCATGGTGGCCAGTTAATAGCATATTGTCTACACATGTTGTTGCTCAGCTTTAAATTATTTGCCAGATTAGATCAACTTGCTGCTATAGAAGAAAACGAAAATTAAAAAAAAATTTTATAAAAATATTCTTTAACATGCGAGTACGAACGAACGTTAATAAATAAAGCAATAAGATGAATATAGCATTTTCAAGAGTGTTGCTGGGAACGACAATGTCATGACAAAGTGTTGTTAATGTGTTGCTATAATTTTGAAATTATTTTATTCCTTCCTAAAAGGGCTTGTCTATACGCGTATTGACATATATGTATTTATGTTTGTAGTTCTTTTAATACGAACACCAGAGCAGTTTGTGTGGTATATGTATGTTGCAATTATCGCGATCTTTTAAGGCAATTTTTGTGCTGGGGGAACAAGTCTTAATGAATGTTACAAATTACTTCCTTTTATTGCAGATGCCGCTTTTAAATTCTGTTCCACTTAATCAAGATTTATATGGAGATTTTGCTCGCAAGGAATTGTATAGTTTTCTAGTTTATTTGCATAAATTCGATTTGAATAATGGAAGAAAGAAAGAATTCTTATAAATTACTTAAAATTCCCAGTCAGGAAAAATAAATTTAAAAATACACTAAATAATTTACACAAAGAAATTGTTTATTTAGCAGGAATATATCTATAAAAACAAATTTAAAATATTTTCTCTTAATTTACGTTAAAATAAGACTGGATTTAAATAATGCAGTTCTTATGAAATTAACTGCCAGTTCATAGAAGCCATGTGAAAATTCTCGTCTGGCTATTTATATTGAAAACAAAAACAAAGCACTCAAAATTTGTATTTGTTTTCATTATAAATAGACAGCCGAGAATTTTTACATGGCTTCTATAAACTGGCAGTAATTCCATTAAAATTTTATTATTTATGCCTTGAGAAGCAAAAATGTTTCATAAACTCTTGCGCGAACAAATCGGGAGTATTTTAAAGGTACTCACACATTGGCAATATTATTGTGCAATTATTGATATTGTACAATAAAATTGCCTGAGTATATATTATATTGGTATATGGCACAACATATTGTCTGAAATCAAAACTTTTGATTTATATTGCGCAATAACAAATATTTTGTAATGTATTAACAACTTTGTACAATAATTATTTCCAGATACTTTTAACATTATTTTTCTATTATTTAAATTGCATAATTTAGGATTTTGTATGGATCAATTTTACAATTTCTCGAACACTTGTGAGTGTTTTTTTAAATTTAACATATCGAGCCATAACCGCTAAAATAGCTTAAGCGACAAATATTTTTGACATCGCTTTTTTGACAAAAATCGACTATTTACGATCGCAAATAATAGATTTTGCTAAAAAATTGAGGTTCGAAAATTATGTCGGTTAAGCTATTTTGGCGATTATGGCACGCAAAATGACAATAATAATAGCAACAATTCCTCAATAGTATATGGGTACTTTACAATTTTTACTTGTGATGTTTCTGTGCCAAAAAGAAAATGTGCTTAAGTCGAGATAAGGTGATTTTGAGCTACTGCTACAAACGTAATCTGCATATTCGAAAGTACCCCTGGTCAAAATCTCAATTAGTTTGTGTGATTTTTCAGGAAGTTATAGCACTATGACTTGCGACTTATCTTTTTAAGACTTCTAATCTAATTAGTTTATGTTATACTTTGGTATATTTCAACTTAAATGTATTACTTATAGTAAGTAGAACGATATTTGCTTAAAAAACTAAAGGTTAACAGCGAATTTTCCAATTTAATTGTAAAAGGAATAAATTTATGAAAATCGACTTGAACGCTTAAAAGTGCTCTCCTGAAAAACAGTAAAATATGACTTAAGAAATTTTTCCTTATGGCCACAGATTTATTCTTCGATGCGTTAGTGGGCGCCTGAAAATTTGATTTTTAACCGTTTCCGGAAGAAAATAGGAAGGTTGTGAATGAATTCGCCCATTTGTTTTGGACGCTGCTTCATAACTTCCCCATTTTTAGACCGTTTTTATATTTTCTTTTTGTAAGAGAGGGTGAAGTTTCTATTTGATGCCATTTATAAAAAAAAGTGCGCGGCAACACGCCCATTAATTTTCCCCCTTAGATTTAATGAACTTTAACTTATCTGATTACTACGAAACTTACCACAAATCTTGGTCTCTCGTACACGAGACAGCCACGAATTAAAAGAAATGAGCAGAGCCACGTCCCCTTAAATTTAATAATATATTTTACATTTTACATGAATCTATCTAATGGATCCTTAGGAAAGTTGGCGCGCATCCCGAGCTCTGAAAGTGACATGATCTTACGCTTAAAAAGTGGGCCAAATTTAAGTATTACATTATATGTTCTTCTACTTTTCCGATTACCACGAAACAGAGTTTGTGCTATCGGGAATTCCTAGGGCCGGTTTAGCAATGTCGATAACGTTCGACTTGTCGCACACTTATTTTACAAAAAAATTTAAATTTGTCATTATGTAGAATTTAAGTGTGCAACAAGTCAACTGTTGAGGGTGGCGTTGGCTGAAGTAGTTAGCACGTTGACTACAAAATGGAAGGTCTCGGGTTGGAGTCCCGTCTCTGACAGTCATTAAATAACAACAGCATATATTTTTCTGATATGCATTAGTGTCCCTTTGTATCATTTGTTGTCGTAAAAGTTCTAGTGATGAAGGCATAGGCGCTGGTCTCTGAACTACACCGACTTAAGCGGATACTAATCCTAATGCAACATCAGAGCGCCATTCTTCGTCGGTATTGTGTAGCACAATCATTAACGAAGTAAAATAATAAATGAAAATGGCTACCAAGCACAGCTTAAAAAATCTAATACGCCTCATTGACACCAGAGGCGCTGCAACACTGCGTTATAAATGTGGAAAAAAGCAGTTTTAAAAGAATGAAGCTTTCCTCTATCTCTTCCTTCACAACCTGTATTCTCTATCACTATCCCTTTCCTAAAGAAGGTAACACCTAGTAATAGTGGTAGTAGTAGTAGGCATTCATTGCCTGAGTGTTACTTCTCTTAAAAAAAAAATAGAACATTAAGTACTTTTCGTACTCATCTTGTGTTTAAAAAAATTCTCATTTTTTTTAAATTATCCTGTTTATTGATCTTATTTAATTCTTCTTACTTTCAAAAAAAATATATAAATATAAATAGAACTGCATTGATTTTTTTTTAAACCCTTGCAAAACCTCATGAGTTCCACAAATACATGTATACCGATTTCAGTGGATTTTAATTTCTTACGAAGCAATTTGGAAAATGATGTGGAATATGGATCAAAATTAAACAATTATATTTATTGTTCTATTTACAGAAGAGCAATTCATATAGAAACATACTCAAAAAAAAAAACTAAAAAAAAAATATTAAGCACTTTTCTTACACATTTGGAAAAATTCTTAACTTTAACTTTACGAGTATCTTATTTAATTCTTCGTACATAAAAAGAGAATAGAATGAATGCAATGAAAATTGCTTTCTGTCGATAATATCTTTTTACGGTGTCTATAATAACAATGTATGTAAACACTTTTGAGTATTTTAAAATTGCTCCCTAAAACATATTTAAAAAAATTCGGCCTGCCCAAATCAAGATTAAATAAACTCTAAACGTAATTGTGGGGTGTTGCAGTTGCAGTTTGTTTGGTATGCTGTTGCTTAATATTTGAAATTAAAAAGTACATTAAAACGTTCAAAATTTCTGCTGTTAGACAATTCGGTTTATCTGGTGTATAAGGAAATTATATACTAACACTCGTTTAAAATTTATATCAAACTGTAGTGTACTTATGCTACTGTAAACGATTATTTGTCTGACTGTCTGTCCACCCGGTTGTCTCTTTGACTTACTTATGAATTTTATTTATTCTTTTTTTTTGGTTTTGTTTAATTTTCTGGCCTGGCATATGAACATATAAATGATGTGTTGACAGCCTGTATTTTTAAAAAAGTTGGGGTAAAAAAATGTTGTAAATAAAGCTCTCGTAAGTGCAACGATAAATTTTTTTTATTATTTTTATTATTGTTATTGAGCAGTATGTGAGCACTTAAATAAATATAAAATTTCGTTATTTTTTTTTTGTCTTCCAAAAGTTTTTAACTTTGTTACACTTTGTCTTTTGGCTAACAAACAACAACAACTACTACTTTTTAAATGTACCATTAGTTTCTCAACTTAAATTTAGTTTTTTTTACCAGCCAATATTTATTTTATGATATTGAACTCTTGACCTGAAATGTTATTGTCTGTCTGATTTCTTTTTTTTTTGTGAGTTTTTAATTAAATGTAATAACAGAAAGGCAAAGGTAACTAAAATTTTGCATATCACACTCATACTCACAGTCATTCATACTCATTGCAGAACTATGATGTTGGGAGAAAATAGTTGCAACTTTTTTTTTGTAAATTTTCCTTCAAGCTGAAAGTGGGTAATGTTTGTTTTTCTTGGTACGAGTAATCTTAAGCTAATAAACATTAATTAAAAATAAAATATTCCAGCATTTGAGGTAATAAAATTTTATCTCGGTTGTCTTAAAGTTAAATAAAAATCTGCAGCTTTTTCTCTTTACCATATAATCAGTTGATTTTGTTATTATTAGAATTAAAAAGAAAACTAAAAAAGAAAGAATTTTTTAATTACATTATTATATCCACAATGGTAAATATTTGAATACCTGCATTAACTGATAAACTTATTTGCTGGAAAAACTTAACATTTAATTTGATCTTCAAATATTTGGGGAAATTCTTACTACAAGAAATTTAGTTAATTTTATTTAGAAATTTTACAAGTTTGTTTTAAAGTATTTTTAAAAAATTACAAACAGAAATTGTTTTTTCTTTTTAATTTCTCTAAAATTTTCTTTTAACAACTTTTCACTCTTAAATGCAGTTGATAAATTTTTCTCTTTGTGCAAAAAATTAATTTCTTGATTGCACTGTCCTCAATCTGTTCAATCCAATTGTCCACAAAAAATGTCATATTAAACAAAACAAACGCACCGATACTCACTTACACACACACACACACACACACACACACACACACACACACACACACACACACACACACACACACAAATAAAAACACGCGCGCTCGTTTAAAACAGATGTTTTACTAATAACATTCTGTTAAGAGAAAACAACATACTAAAGAAGGCCTGCCTCGTCGTAGCATGAATTAAATGCATTGTGGTGCAGTTGCTAATATTTGGGTCATTATTGCAATGCATAAAGCGTGTGCATCCCAATACGAGCCAACAACAATAGCAACAACAACAGCAGCAGCAAAATTAACCCACTACAACAAAACAAGCGTTAAAACTGCTGACCCTTTTTTGCGTCTTCGCCTTTTAGTTGGCTATGAAACTTACAAATATGTATGTACAGCTGACAGACAAGGAACATCATTGTTCAAATATGTCTGTTGTTAGCATTAATACCGTATTAACTTTACTTAAACGATTTTGATTTTTTATATAAAGTTTTTTAATAAATTTTATTCGATTTTTAAAATAAGTTGTCACTTTGCTCCTGCCAAAAGTGGATTATCCAAATAAATTTATGTATTTTGCATTGCAATATTGCTGCTATAAAAAAATTGTTCGATCATGCACACAAATATGTAGTTTAATCAGTCAAATGAACTAAAGGTTCAATCAGACGTGCCATAACCACAACCATGCAAAACAGCTGTTCGAACCAAACTTATGGACAACACTATAAGTGAATAGCCATAGACATTACCATAGAAACCAATTGATTGGTTTGGTTATGGCTATGGCCATAGTTTTTGAAAGTCTTTCCATAAGATAAGAGGTTTGTGACTGTTTAAAATGTGTGGTTGAGAAGTCTGCTCACGATTTGTTACAGCAGCAATGAAATGCATATAGATAACGCTGAACCAGCAGCAAATAAATTTCAAATTATGTTGTACCCTACATTAGTAGAGTTGGTATGTACCTCCAGGTCAAGGCGTATGTAACCTAATATTTATATTATATTAGAGAGTTTTTGTAACGGCACAAAAATTTTGGACTATTTTGTTACAAAAATAAAAGGCCAAAAACTTTTATGCTGTACTAGCAGAGTCAACTTTTAGATTTTCGGTCTCCATTAGAAAAAAATGATATATGAGACATAAGCGGTTATTAATTTAAAACGCAGTAATAATGGTCACTGTTAAAAAAAGTTATGCGAAAAGAAGTAAAACAAAAGATTAATAAGTTCTTGTCTTGTTCTTGTTCGTGTATTTGTTGTTTTACTTGACAGAATTTTTACTGAAAATAAAAAAAAATCTAGAACAGAACTCCAGCTTTACTTGAGTGTTATTTGGTGACATAGCAGCGAATAAAGTTTCAATCAATTTAACTTTGCTTTGCTTTGTTTAAGTTGAGCGTCTTTGTTGTTCACAATGTAAACTGATTAAAAGTATGTCTGTAGTTATTTCGGTATGATCTTTAAATTTGTTTGTTAATTCGCTTTCTTTAAAGTAATTATTGTTTAAGAATTATTTGATTGTCTGGGGCCTGGATTTGGCTTGCTGCAATCAGTTATGCATGGCAGTGTGCAACAGATGGCGTGTGTCTTCAAGTTCATGCCTCAAGTATTTTAATCAACAAAGGTACAAACTTATTTGCGTTTTTTCTTCTTTGATGAAATTTTCTTAGAAATAATATTAGATAAAGAAACAAGAGGTATTTTTTTTAATTAGTTACAGTTTCAGACATAATTAATGTGTAATCACACCGCCTTTAGTTTGACAAATTTTAACCACTGTAGAACACAGTGTGCTCACACCACCAACACTAGACAAAATAAATTCAGTGAAATGCGACTTTGATCCGCGCACGAAGGGTTCCGTACCTACACTAGATATGTAATTCAATACGAACTTTAGCCTACACAGAACAAAATATCATCGAAATGCAACCAACAAAAAAAGAGTTAATTTTCAATTTAAAAATTAACAATCACCATTGTTGATATAACAAATTTAAATGATTGTAGTCAATTAAATTACTTAACAAACTAATTTGTTAAATTATATCATATCGGAATGCGCACATGTAGAAGAAACAAGAAATAATATTTTGTGTGTATTCATCATTTGCGTATTTAATAAAGTGTTGCTCTTTAGCTGAGAGGTAAGTGAGTCAAGTTTATTAGTCCTGATGTTGCGGGTTCAACGCCGCCTAAGACATTTAGTGTTTTTCGCAGTTAAGCAAAAATCGTTTCGAGGATTGTGATTGTGTATAAAAAATCATTGTTAATATAACAATTATGATACGGAAATTCAACAATTTATATTGTTAATATAACAATAACTTTAATTGAAATAACTTTGAATTATAACAAAAATAAATGTTGAAAAAGTAAATAAATTTCAACAATCTATTTGTTGATATATTTAATTGAAAATATTTTTCAGATTTTCCTGTAACTTACAATTTCGTTAATTGTATTTACAAAAACCATTGTAGGTTCAAAATCAATTAACTATTTAATTGATATAACAAAAAAATTAATTGTATTTACAAATAATTTTTTTCTGTGTATATAATAAATAGTTTTTGCTTTTTTTCGTTTTTGAGTTTTTTCGGTTTTTGGCACTTTTCCCCGTTTTGTCGATTTTTTAGTTTTGGCGCCTCTTTCGCGTTTTGGCGATTTTTTCGGTTTTTGGCTTTTTTTTTCATTTTGGCGATTTTTTTATTTTGTCGATTTTTTCGGTTTTGCCGCCTTATTTTAGTGTTAGAATTTTTTTTTTAATTTGGTGCTTTTTTCGTTTAAGCGATTTTTTTTTAATTTTTGGCGATTTTTTTTTTTTTTTTTTGGTTTCGGCGATTTTATAATTTTCGGATTTTTTAGTTTTACCGTTTTTGAAAATTTCAAGAGTTTGCCTCTTACGGTTTCCAAGATATAGCAAGTTGTCATAATTACATAGTCAAAATTTTATAAACTGATGGACCACCCTCTAATTTAAATTTTTTAAAATTTTAGTGTTAATTGTTGTAGTCTATATAAAAATACACTAATTTTACAAATTTCAAGTGTCAATATGCATATGTACATACAATTGTATGTATATTACATGGGATTTTAAAATTTTTCGTTGCTGGTTTTTGAACACCCTTTAATTTTTAATTCTCATGTATTTGTTTTTGTAGCGGCCAAGTTTCTACATACTCTGTCCAAATTTCAGGTCCGTAGCTCTTACGGTTCCTAAGAAAATAGTTTGTGACGGACAGACGGACAACGTAGCGAAAACAATAGGGTTCCTTTTCACCTTTGGTGTACGGAACTTAAAAAAAATGATTAGCAAAAAGTTATAATGTTCAATGAATCAGAAAGCAGATTAATTTCGAACAATTGCTAATTTTGACTGATTTTACATAAGCTTGTCCTTGCAGAAACTTCTGTTTACAATTGCTTTCATCATACAGGATGACTGATAAAACTCAAATAAATAAATGATAAACATTTTTAATTGACTTTTATAGGAACCACGCTGACAGACGCAAGTAAGGCATTTTCACAGAAATTTGTTTATGAGTGCCTTCGATGTTGTTGACGAATTGCTTCAATCATGGATTGAATCGACTATTTTGAGTCATTAAATTTTGATGGCTTCAATTTTCTAAACTATCAGTTCAGAGAAAATCTTCCGCAGTTAGATCTGAAGACCTGAAAGGGCATTGAAATGTAGCGTTTTATGAAATAATTTTATTTGAGAATTTTCGGTGTAACTCTTCCCCTTGAACTTGTCCTTTTTTTTGAACTACAAAGATTAGCAAAGAATTATCATTAGGCGTAGTTTAAGAAAAAAAAAATTCTGTAACATTTTTAACCCTGCACACCTAACCCTCGAACGTACCCCTCAATACCTAACCATTCGTCGTTTCAACGTGCACATTTTGGGGCGTATAATATCGGTTCTCAACATATATATTTTTGTACTTGCAACACATACGTACCTTTAGTAAGTACTTTGGTAATAAATAAAACTATAAATTTCTAATCTGTTACAAGTATATTTATTATAATCTATTTTTTCAAAAAGCACTATTTTTTTGAGATCACATAGTTATAAAATTTATATAAAAAAAACAAAACAAAAAAGTGTTTTTCTCTTTGGCAAAACTTTTTTAACAATATTGTCATTTAAAAAAAAAATATATAGAATTAATTTTTTGAAGCGCATTGTGTGCACAAATCAACTTTATGCTCGCCACCACTCGTTTACGTGCTTACGCGCCGAGTTCTGTTGTCTCCTGCAAAAGCTCAGCGAAAACTAAGTTGGCAAGAAATTTAGCGGCTATCGGTACACGTGTTAAAAAGAAATAGCTATTTTTTCATCCGGTGTTCGTCGTTTCGACGAAGGTTATGTGTCTAGGTTTAAATAACGATATCTATCCAGTGACCGCTAAAGTGCCACCGTCTTCTGACTGAAATCCTTTTAAAATTTTTAAAAACTTTTTGAACCAACTTCCTTAGAACTACAGAAGAATTACTTAATTATACTTTGGAAGTAACAAAAATGTCGTTCCTTTAGAACACCTTTTATTTATTTACTTTTTAGCTGGCCTTAGTTTCTTTAAAAATATAAATAATGTATTTAAAAGGCTTTAAAAATCTTTCTTAATGGTTTCTTAGTGGTTTAATTAAAAATATCTCGAATTATGAAAGCTGTTATAAAATTCCTTTGCAAAATTCATAAGTTTTTAACCAAAAAGTGTTGATGTTATCAGTGAAAAAATATCAAACTGTTTCTTGATGTTAAATCAATAACAAAACCTTGGGGAATTTTAACCCAAATAAAGATTCTCAAATAAACTGTTCCAAAAAAAAACTTAAACCTCAATCATTATGGACACAAGGAACAAATATGGTTCATATATATGCTCATTGATTTTTTACCAAATAAAAAATAACTGACTTGGCCCCAAAATAAAAACAAGACAGACAACCATCATAAAAAACCTAAATAAAAACAAGCCATAACATGTTTCTTTTCATACAACAACAAAAAAACACAATTTAAAAGAACATTTACAGTTTGTTAAAAGCGTAAACTAACCTATATTTACAACAAAGTACGCAAAAAATAAGGAACAGCTAAAAACAAAAGTTCTTGTTTTACAAAATCCCCTTTAAAGCATCGTGTATACTACAGAGCAGTTCAATACATGCTCATAAATACTAGTCATAAACATATGCATAACCACTTGACCTGAGATTCGATAAAAAAAGAATGTTCACTAAAGCGAAGAATTTTAGAAACAAAATTCTTCGATATTTATTCGCAAATCTAAAAAAAATTCAAATGTTCGCTAAAGCTCCGAACTTCGTACTTCTCTCGATAGTTTTTCGAATGTGTGACGGTAGCTGCATGGAAGTGTGTTAGTCTAAAGATACCACTAAGTTCAATGCATGACAGCACTGTAAGTTAAAAAAAAGATAAGAACACACACTTACATATGTGCAATAATTGAATGAAAAAAAATTTGCCACGATAGCCCAGTGGATGTGTGTTAGCCTGTCAAAATGGAGGTACCATGTTCAAAGCCTGCAGCGTAAGTTACGGAATTAAACAAATACAGTCAAATCCCGATAATTCGTACCTAGATAAATCGTAATTCCCGATAATTCGTAATAAACTGTAGGTCCCTTTAAAAATCTGGTTAATTCGTAAAATTTCCATACATTTTGGTCCCCTCACTAATTCGTAATATTTTTTTCAAATAAAATCTTCTTTACCTCTTATAAATCGTAATTGTTTGCTAACTACCACTTATAATTCGTAATAAAAACAACAAAAACGTGGAGAGAATGATTTTTTTGTTTACCGCTATTTTTTTTTTTTGCTTGGGTTTTTGCGTCTGCTTGTGTGTGTGTACGCACGCATAAAACTCTGTCGGTGTTACAAAACCAACAAATTTTTATTTTGTATTTTATTTTTAACAATTTTTGTATGCTTCTTTATCGTTTAAGTAACTAAATTGAAAAACCCCGTTAATTCGTATTTATTTTATTTTAACCCCGTTAAATCGAAACACCCCTAAATCGAAAACCCACCCCTATAATTCGTAAGAAATGGCCGTCCCTTGCGATTACGAATTATCGGGATTTGACTGTAAATAAAATTAATAAAATAAGGGCAATTTTCACAACTTGCCTTTAGCCAAAGGCAGGATTTTGTCTGCCCGATAAATAGCTGTGCATTATAATAACTTCATTTATTATTTTTTATCCGTTAAATATTATTATTATTGATAATAATACCAATAAAAAGTTTAAGTTGTAATAATGCAAAAATATTTATCGGGCAGACAAAATCCTACCTTTAGCTAAAGGTAAGTTGTGAAAATAGCCCTAAGTAAGTTAAAATAAATAAATAAAAAAACTGACTTTTTACTTTTTCTGCTGCATTTTTCCGGTATCGAAATTAATTTGATAATCTCTCACTTTTGATATTGCTAACGAAATCCGAGATCGATGGTTTTTTGGGACAAAATTGAGCGACGGGTGAACATTTTTCGATTCATTTAGTTTTACACGATAAATATTCGAGATATATCCAAAATCGATATCATTAACGAGAGCCGTGGTCAACTGGGTAGTACTCTCAACTGGTAGTACGTCTATATCTGCGTATGTGTGTGTGTGTGTGTGTGTGTGTAGTGGTGTATTTTGTAAATGTACCTTAACTTGGCTTTCTGCGATTTTTGCTTAAACACACATATTTTTATGGCTAAACGGTGGGTTTACCGCCAGTTTAAGTATTTTGATTTGATAATTATTATCAGTGACGTACGCATGCGCGTGACCACACTCACAACTGCCAGACTTGGAGATTTATCGTCATATCAGCGATTTAATTCGACAAAATACAAAAAAGTAGCAAGATGAAGTTTTCGTGGTTTAAATAAGTTAACTGAGATAAAATATTAATTTTAGGTGACTCTTTTCTTTTTAAAGTCTATTTTGTTAAAAAAAATATGTATGGCAAGTAATCCATTTTGCAAGACTTTATTTGAATGATCATTCTTATGTATGTAAATGTCAGGCGGTATGAAATAAGGCCCAAGGAAATAACGCCCAAATAATAAGAAATGAAATAAGCCCAAATTAAATAAAATCCAAAGAATATATATTAGGGAAAAAATTTATGAAAAAACACACAATATAAATGAAATAAAGCCCAATTAAAATAAAGTTCACTGAAACCAAACTCAAGATGAAATAAAGCCCAAAATAAATGAAATACAGCCCAAGTCAAAATTCCTTAATTTAACTGGGCTTAATTTCATTTTCCTATTTGGGCCTTATGTCCTTGGGCCTTATTTTTTTAGCGCCTAAGTGTCAGTGTTGCCAGGAGTTGAAGAGACAGAAGCTATACCTGCCTTTAGAACATACCAAAAGAGACAAAATCACTAACAAATTTCAATTCGAATGTTTCTTCGTTTCTTCGCTTTAATTTGATCTAAAGCACAAACCAATAGTATTGATTTTGGTTCTTTAATATAATTAAATTTCAATAAAATAATAATTAAACATAAAGACAATAAATTTTAAAAATGTATAATACACGTTTTTCTTCTAAATTCACTTTTTTAAAAATTCGTTTTGGGGTCTTTTGTTATAAATTGTAATTAGAATTTCTATTCAAGAAATTTAGGCCACATTAATAATGTCGAATCTATCTGCTTTATTTTTTCATTTATACTTTTGTTACTATTATTTGTTTGTCATTATTATGTATCGTTATATAAAATGCAAAAAGGGCATATCTTCAGTTTTTATTTTAATTTATTGTGATGAAAGAACGTTTTTTTTTTCGAATAGTATCATTAATTCAGGTCACTGCTGACAAATTTTAAAAAAGGATGATAGGCTCCTTTTCATTTTTCATGGATCATGACGATATGTATACTTTGAGAAATAAATTTTAGAATTATAGGAGTGGACAGCATTGTTTTAATTGATATATGAACATAAATGCATACACACAGACATAAAGTGTGGCTTTATAAATTTGCTTTTTCTATGTGACCATTAACAAAAATTAGAATATTTTTAATTGTGTTGTTATCAATCGGTACCGCATGCCCAAAATGTATTTTATAACTTTTTTAATGATCGCATTTAATGTTATTTTTTTCCACTTGTGTCTGTCTGTCACATTAAAATTTGTAAGCATTTGCTCTTTTGTCAGCGTTAATTTTTGTTTATTTATTTGTGTTTTCTTTGCAACAAAAGAAATCTTCCTTAGTTTTATATCTTATTTAATGTTAGAAGTAGCGGCGACTGCACATAAAACTTCAATAATAGTTTTATTGAGTATTAATTTCAGTTAATGATGTTTTCTAATGTTGAGAACTTCATTTTGTTTTATTTATTTTGGAATTGGAAATATTGGCTTTTATAGATTTTACAAAGCTTTTATTGATGTTCTACTTTTTTCTGCTATACAGCTTTAAAATAATTCACATTTGAATGCAAATCAATATCGGATTTTATTATCATCAATAAAAAGTATTTCAAAAAGAAATAAATACATTTGAAATTTGAACCATTATTAAACTTTATTGTGTTTCTCTTACTTGATGTAATGAGGACAATAATTGGACTCATTTACAAAAAGCCAAAGATTAACAAATTGGAAAATGATTAACATATTTTTCAAAGAGCCACACTTCCATTACTCAGAAAATACTTTCAGGAGGCAGAATATTTCTGAAATAACAAAAATTAAAAATTTTAAAAAACACCCGAACATATTTATAAATGATGCGGTATCTGATTCCTGCACTCGTGATCGGAATTGCATTCGAATAGAAATTAATTTCGATGGCAAGAAAGTTTCCGTTGATGTCACTCGTTACCAAGCGAATCGAGTTTTTGTTTCAGTGTTGGAAAAAAGGCTAATAAATTCATTTCACAACACTGAATAAATTGTAAGCAAAAGCATATGTTTGTATATATGTAAGTATGTATGTGTGCAAAAATATATGTATGTACGCTAGGGTGGTTATTAAAAAAAAAATTAGATTTTGTTATGGGCCAACCGGAATATATATTAAGCAGCATGAAAAAATGACGCATGATTTTTTTTAAATTTTTCTATTAAGGTTTAGGGGTCGCTACCAGCCCCCGAACTTTGGTGTTTTTGAAAAAGCTCGATGCCTTTATAACTTTTTCCATGTGGGTGTGTATTAAAAAATTAAAAAAAAATTATAATTTTTTTTCACACCATTATTGAAGATTTGTAAAAAAAGTTGTGGTATATTTTTGTCAGAATTTATATCATATCTTTATTCATCTTTTGCTCTAACAAAATACACGCACCATTTCTTCTTCCAGTATTTGTGGCAGTTGTATCAAAGCTCATGCATGTGACTTTTTTGCTAAGATTCCATTCTAGCAATGCAATGAAGATATCAGCGGAAGTGAAATCGTAGAACGTCTTCCAATTTTGGTGTCTGGTATGGGGGTTGATAAAATTCTCGCAGTGCCAAAATTATCTGCTGGAACAGGAGTTGCAGCTGCGTCGGCTGTTTTTGATACATTGCTAGAATGGAATCTTAGCAAAAAAGTCACATGCATGAGCTTTGATACAACTGCCACAAATACTGTAAGAAGAAATGGTGCGTGTATTTTGTTATAGCAAAAGATGAATAAAGATATGCTTTGGCTGGCGTGTCGTCATCACATCTTGGAAATAATGCTTGAAGCTGTGTTTCGCCAAGCACTTGGTACTTCAACTGGGCCTGAAACATTGATATTTAAAAGATTCAAATTAGCCTGGAACAAAATTAATCGGAAAAACTTTAAATCAGGAATTTCTGATCTTTTTGTTTTGAAAAATTTTAAAAATATTATTTGTTAATAAATATGCAAAACTTATAAATTCTGTAAAGGTAAACAAATATTTTATGTTAATCAACAAAAATTTCAAAAGTTGACTGAATTTCTTTTTTATTTTACGTTAAAGCATAGGTATTTTTTAAACTATTTTTTTTAATTATTATATACTTTAGTTTCATTAAACACATGCAACCTATTCGTAGATTTTTATTTAAATATGTATGTATAATATTAATTAATTTTGAAATAAATCTTTTTAAAAATATGCTGGCAATATGCAAACTAAAAATATAAATGAACAATTAAAATGAGGTGTTGGGAGGGATTTTTTTTCGGCTACGGTTCGTTTGTTATCATTTCCTTTAGATTAAAGACGAATGTACACAGAAAAAAATATCATCGAAATGCAATTAGCAAAACATATTGTTAAGATTTAATTTAAAAATTAGCAATCATCATTGTTGATATAGGAAATTTAAATTTTTGTAGTCAATTAAATTACTCAACAAAATTATTTGTTAAATTATATCATAACGAAATGTGCACATGTAGAAAAAACAATAAATCATGTTTATTTATGTATCTAATAAAGTGCTGCTCTTTAGCTGAGAGGTATTATCCCTGAGGTTGCCGGTTCAATTCCGCTCAAAGACATTCAGTGTTTTTCGCAGACAAGCAAAAAATCGTTTAGAGGATTGTGATTGTGTATAAAAATAATATTGTTAGTATAACAATTATGATAATTAACATTTGTGCGGAAATTCAACAATTCACATTGTCAATATAACAATAGCTTTAATAACAAAAAAAACTTTGAAATCTAACAAAAATAAATGTTGAAAAAATAAATAAATTTTAACAAACTATTGTTGATATATTTAATTGAAAATATTTTGTAGATTTTCCTTTAACTTACAATTTCGTTAATTGTATTTACAAAAATCGTTCTAGGGTCAAAATCAATTAATTATTTCATTGATATAACAAAAAAATTAATTGTATTTACAAATCATTTTTTTCTGTGTAAACAAATATCGTCATATTTAACGTTTTGAATTTTTTTTCATTAATTTTCGTGTAGAAACCGTAAGACGGACTAGAGTACGAAAGCCTATTAAAAAGCAATTCTGACAAAAATATACCACAACTTTTTTTTACAAATCTTCATTCAATAATGGTGTGAAAAAAATTTATAATTTTTTTAATTTTTTAATACACACCCACATGGAAAAAGTTATAAAGGCATCGAGCTTTTTCAAAAACACCAAAGTTCGGGGGCTGGCAGCGACCGCGACTCCTAAACCTTAATAGAAAAATTTAAAAAAATCATGCGTCATTTTTTCACGCTGCTTAATATATATTCCGGTTGGCCCATAACAAAATGCAATTTTTTTTAAGAACCACCCTAATGTACGCACATACACACATGCATATATGCAGAAAAAAGAAACGAATATACATAAATGTTATGTTCATTTTTATTTAATTAATAACTTAATAATAATTAATTACTGTACATTTAGAGAATAGAGCACTAGCCACATTTTCGATTATTTTATTGGTTGACCAAAAGTAGTTAATTTGTTGTTTAGATGCTCCCAGAGTTGGTTGATTTTTTTATTTTCCCCGATAACTTTTATTTGCAAAGTCAGTGTGTTTTGTTATATTTAAAGTCAACTAGAAATTCTTTATATTTCTATTTTTTATACGACATATGTGCACATATTCATATATAAATAAATAAGTAAAATATTGAACATACATTTTCTTTTGCTGAGCACTTAAAATCCGTTTTACACCAAACATTTGTACTGGTGTTGCTGATTTGCCGAATGTAGTCGCTCTACCCCCTCAACACATAAAGTTTAAGACGCGGGATTTACAAAAATTAATTGCCGAACTCAACCCGAAGAAAGCTCCGGGTATTGATGGAATTAGTAACCAGATGCTGATGAACTTGCCTCGTATTTCAATGAGAATCCTATTATTCATATTTAATGCCATTTTACGACTGGAGTATTATCCACACAGCTGGAAGCTTGCCAAGGTTAAAATGATTCCAAGGTCGGGCAAAGATCTAACCAAGGCTGAGTCATATAGGCCAATAAGTCTACTATCAACTATGTCAAAGCTTTTCGAAAAACTGCTCAAAACAAAATTGTCCCCAATTCTAATTAGTAGTGGGTGCATACCAGACCATCAATTTGGTTTTAGAAGTCAGCATAGCACCATTGAACAAACTCACAGATTGGTTCAATTTATAAGAAGAACTTTTGAGGAAAAAAAGTATTGTTCTGCGCTCTTTATTGACGTTTCCCAGGCATTTGATAAAGTGTGGCATGAAGGCTTAATTTTAAAATTGAAGACTTACTTACCAATAAACATTTTAAATCTTTTGGAAAGTTACATTATTTCCCGTAAGTTCACTGTTGTGGAAGGAGACTTTATGAGTAGGCCTGAAACAGGGGATTATACTGGGACCAGTTTTATATTTGATTTATACTTGTGATATGCCTGTGAGCAGTAATATCCATACTTCCACATTTGCCGACGATACAGCCTGCCTTAGTATGCACGAAAACCCTGATGATGCATCCCGCAAACTCCAGGAACACATCAGCCAGTTGGAGCTTTGGTTAAACTTATGGAGAATTAAAGTCAATGAACAAAAGTGTGTCCATATAACGTTCACCCTAAGAAGAGATACTTATCCCCCATTCGGATTAATAATCAAGTTGTTCCTCAACATTCACATGTGAAATATCTTGGTATACACACCTTGATCGACGACTTACATGGAAACACCACATTGACTCTAAGTTAACTCAAATGAAACTTAAATGAACTCAGGTACATTGGCTGATTGGTAGAAATTCAACACTTAGCCTAGACTGCAAACATTTAATATACAAGTCGCTTTTAAAGCAAATATGGTGTTACATCGGCTCCATGGTACATCAAAAATTCAAATATACATCGCGATTTGAATATGCCACTAGTGACTGAAGAAATTGTAAAATACGCAGGCAAATATCTAACAAAACTCGAGTCACATTCTAATCCGCTTGCTCGTAATAATTTGAACTTTACTGGTCACATCCGCTTAAAAAAGAGAGATACACGGGCTCTAATATTCAACACTCTAGATGATGAAGCTGCTTGAAAACACTTTTTTCTTTTTGTTGCTTATCACTACTTATGTATTATTCATAACTATCCGACATTGGTCGGGCCTAATAATTTTTTTATAGATTTAAGATTTGAATACTTATTGTTAGTTCATATTTGAAGATACAATAAATAAAAAACATGCATTAAAAAAAATACATTTTCTTTTCCTTTGCTTTTTCTACGTTAAACATGATTTCGAATGCCTTTTTCCTTGCGAGTAAAAACACGAACGGTTGCATTCGAATGTATGTACGTTATCGAATGCTGTCATTAGAAATTTCGATATGTGTTCTTCGAAACCGAATGCGAAAATCCCAAAAGTTTAAAAACTCGCACGTTCGAGTAATAACTCGCTCGCAATCGAATGCGAGAATTAGGCCCCTGATTTTCTTCGAACATAGCTAACAAGCCTCTCGATCAAGTCCCCTTTCTAAATCAAAATCGGTCCAGCCGTTTGGTCTGTACGTGGACACGGACAGACACACAGATACACAGACACACACTACAAACTTATAACACCCCTTTTTTAGTCGGGGGTTAATAAAAATATGATTTGTGTTGCACACAATATATTTTTCCTGAAAATTGAAAAGCCGCACACAGGGGTTTTCTGGCCAAAAACCCCTTTTTCGATCACTCAATTTTAAAATTCAAATGATGCAGATTTGTAGGGAAATTGTTAAATATAAAGTGTTCATTTATGGTTTCTTTGAAAAAAGTTTTGTTTTATTTTTGAAAAGTTGAAATAAAGTCGAAGTCCAAGGGTGCTAAGCAAACAAATTTCTTATATATTTAGGCACATTCCTTCCACGAAATCTAAAAGCCATCATAAATAGTCACTGTACAGTGCACAGAAAAAAAATATTCCTGCAATAAACATCTTTAATTGAAAATAAAACCACAACACAATTCAAAATGTATTGACATACATACATTTTAAATTGTGTTTTGTTTAAAAATTTTGTTAATTACAGAGTTTAATTGACTCAAAAACATTTTTTATTGATTTTTGGTTTTATTTTCAATTACAGTTGTTTATTGGAATCATAATTTATTTTTAAGCAAAAGTTTAATTGACTTAAATACTTCTTAATTGATTTTTGGTTTTAATTTCAATTAAAATTGTTTTTTGCAGGAATATTTTTTTCTGAGTACTCGTATTTTGAATGGATTACATGGGCGGTGGGAGTGGCCGATTTTCATGAAACATGGAATGCCATGGTTATTTTTTTAGTAAATGTATATACCAAATTTAGGGAACTTTACTCAGAGAGAAAAAATTTTTATGCGAAAAAATTTATTTGGATTGTATGGGCGGTAGGCGGTAGACGTAAGAGATTTTTATGGAATTCCATTGTTTACTTAATTTACTCAATATAAAACTCGGTGCCAACTTTCAAGAATCTAGGACTAATTCTTATAGTTTTCTTTTAACAAAAATTTATAAAGCCATCGATCGCACTGTGGGCCGCAGGAAGCGAAAATTCCAGAATCAAGTTAAATTTGTTAAACCCTTTTTTCAGTAAAATATTTCACAAGAATGTCCTTCGTAGTAGATAAAATAAAATTGTATCAAACATTCAAACATGAATAAGTAAGAAATTAACGATTAACATCCCTTTTCACAATGCACAATTAAATTAATGTATTAATCATACATTGTGAAAAGGGACGTAAGAGTGTTTCAAACTTTTACTACTTCCAGGTGATTAACTGATTGCTTGTCGTAGACTATCAAAGATTAACGTCTATTTATTGATATTGAAATCATTTGATTTGTTTTTGTTTTCAATATAAATAGACATCCATAGAAAACCATTAATTTTAAAGCTGATTCCACACGTAAATCGGCACAAGACGGCTTTTGCAAACGATAAGTTTATTTTGCAAAGTCTTGAGTTTGTAGGCAGGAGAAGGAGAATTCCAGTTCTCGTTTTCCTTCTCTACAACAAACTCACTTTTTTTGGCCTCTCTGTCAGAATGAGTCGTTAGAACCTACTTGTTATTTGTATAGAATATTCTGTAGATTGTTTTTATCGCCGAATACAATAACACATTTTCGTCTGTGTAATAATGACCTATATTCCTCTTGGCGAAAGCTTTTGTTTTATTTTAAAGCATTTGAAATTTATTTTAGTAAATATGAAGCGCCAACATTTGCTGAAGAATATTCCCAACAACAGTCAAGTTGTTCTCGGAAATAAAATTGTTAAATTTTTTTCTTCCAGATACCATAATAAATGTAAATATTTGTATTTGTTGTTTTTTTTTCTTTGCTAGTTTTAAACAATAAACATTGAAAATATTAAAATATCCCATAAATTTGTCACTAAACCGATACAACTGCTGTGATATTTTACTGCGAATTAAAAACTCCAGCAGCGAGTTTTAAAGGACAAAATGTTTTTGTATGAAACAAAACAACATTGAGAAATAAATTTTAAATATTAAGGTTACTGAAACGGAGGGCACCATACTCTTGACATGGTGGCGAAATAAAAAAAGTGTACTTAAAAAAATTGTAGGTCAGTATAAAAATAAAAAGAGAAAAAATTAATAATTTGTAATAAAATTTAACAAATAAATTCAGTAAAGTGCGACTCTGACTAGCGCACGAAGGGTTCCGTACGAACACTAGATATGTCATTTAATATAAACTTCATCCTTTATAATATATAGTTTTGGCATTTTTTTCGTTTTTGGGGTCTTTTCGGTTTTTTTGTTCTGGCAGTTTTTGCGTTTTCGGTTTTGGCGATTTTTTTAGTTTTGACACTTTATTTTCTTGCTTTGGCGATTTTTTTCGGTTTTTGGTGTTTTTTCATTTTGGCGATTTTTTTTATTTTTAGAGATTTTTTTATTTTCGCGATATTTTTTATTTAAAATTTTTTTTAGTTTTGGCGACATTTTAGCGTTTTGGCGATTTTTTTCGATTTTGGCGTTTTTTTCATTTTGGCGTTTTTTTCATTTTGGTGATTTTTTCGATATTGGCGGTTTATTTTAGTGTTAGAATTTTTTTTTTAATTTTAGCGATTTTTTTCGTTTTGTCGATTTTATTTTAATTTTTGGCGATTTTTTTTTTTTTTTTGGTTTGGCGATTTTATAATTTTCGGTTTTTTTAGTTTTACCGTTTTTGAAAATTTCAAGTGTTTGCCTCTTACGGTTTCCAAGATATAGCAAATTATCAAAATTACATAGTCAAAATTTCATTAACTGATGGACCACCCTTTAATTTTAATTTTTCTAAATTTCAGTGTTAATTGTTGTAGTCTGTATAAAAGTACACTAATTTTACAAATTTCAAGTTTCAATATACATATGTTCATACAATTGTATGTATATTACATGGGATTTTAATATTTTTCGTTGCTCGTTTTGGAACACCCTTTAATTTTTAATTCTCATGTATTTGTTGTTGTAGTGGCCAAGGTTCTACATGCTGTGTCCAAATTTCAGGTCCGTAGCTCTTACGGTTCCTGAGAAAATACCGTGTGACGGACAGACGGACAACGTAGCGAAAACAATAGGGTTCCTTTTCACCTTTGGTGTACGGAACCCTAAAAAGAAGCATGAGAAATTAAAAAAGTTCTATTTATCCAAGGCCATATGTAAAGGGTGTCCCAACAAGAACTCAAGATTTAAATTTTAAATAAAACACAGATATTTAAAAAAAAAAATCTTGAAACTTTATTATATCGTAAAGTAGACAAAATGAGGTTATGTGTGGAACAACAAATCGGGCAGATGGCCGCCGCGGCTTTGCTGGCACACACGCGATCTTTTAATGAAATTTTCAATGGCCGTTTTGCATAAATGCTGCGGTATTTTATTAATGCAGCGTCCAATTTCCGCTTTTAAGGCTTGAGTCGTCGTCGGCTTATTCACCATCTTCTTCAAAAAACCCCAAAGAAAAAAGTCTAATTGTGTTAAATCGCACGATCTAGGCGGCCAATTCTGGTCTCCAAAACGCGAAATAACACGACGGGGAAATGACTGATATAGCAATTGAATTGTTTCTCTGGCTGTATGACATGTGGCGCCGTCTTGTTGAAACCACATGCCCTCCACATTCATTTCTTCAATTCTAGGCACGAAAAAACTGGTTATCATTTCACGATACCGAACACCATTGGCTGTTTGCGCTTGACCTGCGTTTGAGCGACATCATCACGTACAGCTGCGACATTTTCGGTCGATCGACCTGGTCGAAGGCGCGTTGTTGTCTGTTGTCTTTACATCACTAACAGGCCCAGTTTCGGCAAATTTATCCATTAATGTCTTTACAGTTGACTCTTTTGGAGCATTATTGTGACCCCAAATTGATCGCAAATTTGCGAACTGTAGCCGCAAAACTTTCACCATTTTGGTAAAACAATTTCACAATGAGAATGCGTTGTTCATTCGTGTAGCGCTCCATTTTTACTAACCTCGTACCTTCTACTAGCATACAATAACAATTGTTCAAATATCAAACAATGACACTTCGAATGGCGCCAAATTTAAATCTTGCGTTCTTGTTGGGACACCCTTTATAAGCAAAAACTGGCATGAAGTTAGCATAAGTAGCAAAATTTAACATAATCTTAAGAAGTTTTGACATGAAACTTCACATTAAAAAAATTAATCTAGGACTTAGTAGTGGGTTCAAACTACGTATTGCGACCATTTTTAATGTCAACTTGTATATAGGAACTCGTTAACACCCAATTCAATTTCGTCACTTATGCTAACTTCATGCCAATTTTTGCTTATACATAAGGCCGCCAGTTATTAACACCCCGACTAAAAGAGGGGCGCCATACATAAGTTTGTAGTGTGTGTTGGTGCATATCTGTGTCTGTACAATTCCAAGTACAGACCAAACAGCTGGACCCACGATCTTCAGCCAACATCAAGCCCAAACTGCACATATAATTTTACCTCACATGACGATGTTGCAGAGACATGTTTTACAAAAAGAAATACATCTTGCATTTGATTAACAACAAAAATATATATTTTTCTGTATAAAAAATTACAAGACGAAAAAAGTTACAGATTTTTTTTTCATGCAATCCTTCCTGTTAACAATATTGCGTCGACAAGATGTTTTCGTTGCTTCGCAATGTCTGGCTGTTAAAATGACAATTGCATTGCAGTTACTATTTTTTTCTTTTTTTTGCTCAAACATTTTCTGCAATTGACAGTTAATACAAGTTGCAGGTATAGACTTTTAAATGAATGAGAGCGAAACTTCATTGTTACCGCAATATTATTATTTGTATCATGGTCAGGTCTGTTGCAGGAGATGCGAACAAAAACAAAACTTATTTTTTTCACTTATTGATATGTTTGTACAAATAATTCACGCAGTGTTGAAGAGCAGCGAACAATATGAAAAACGGAAATTGATTTTAATGATTTATTGCCCATTTTGCGTAGCATCACAGGCTGTATATATTTTTGCTTTTTTTTCAATTTATTAAATTTTCAGTTAAAAACAATCAGTTTGGTGATACAATTCCTGGGTGTATGAAAATTTTTACAGTGTTAAAAGCTGAAGCATAATGTAAGGATAAGCTTCAATATATTAAAAATTATAATGATTTTTTAGACGAGTTGTGTGTGGTGGTGACAAAAATTTTATACATATTTTGAGCAAACTGTTCGCACCAAATAGTCTTTTGTACCCTCGTTTTGGGGGCGAGGTTGATATATCGATATCAGAGAACAGCAATGAGTAGTGACTAAGTGAGTAAAGTTGAATCATGACTTATAATTTCTTGTACTTATGCGCACTCATACTTACTGCAATGTTGTCTATGAATCATATTCACTCGAAAGTTTGAAGTGCGCATCGAACTCATACTTTATGACGTTGTTGATTTCGACTCTCCTTAACTTAATGCCTATGGTCAAGGCAAAATAAGCATGAATCACAATGCAAACTTCGCATACGAACATTAAAGTTCTCATTATGTGGTTATGTGTTTCTCCCTTGCTTTTTTGTTTTTTTTTTGCAGGAATTGAAAAACAGCCCTTTTTACTACTATTCTATACTACTTGCAAACTGTTTAATGACGAAACTTTTAAATAAATATACGTGCATGTGTTGAGTTAGCTGAATCAATGTGAGTAGTATAAAGCTATGTACAGACGGTTGTCAGATCTTACAATATTGCCAGTAAAATGTGCTAAAAATTTCTTACAACCGTGTGAACTGGCAATTTTTGTCAGACGACGTTGCCAGCAAAAGCATTGTCAGTCAGTCCATTGCAAGACTAGCAACTGACAATATATTGTCAGACATCTTACAATCGTGTGAACACATTGTAAAATTATTGCCAGATATTTGTCAGACATTTTAATATTGTCAGATGTGCGAAGTTCATGCATCTGACAATGGCGTCATTGTAAGATAATTCTTTCTATGGGCAACACTGCACACGCTTGATTTTAAAGAAAAAGTTTATAATAAAAGATATGCAGACAAAATCATTGCAATTGCTTCTTTATGGTCCATAATTATTTATACTTTCACTTTTTACATTTAACACAAACACAAACGATAAATATTTAACAATGACCAACAAATGGTTTAAGTCTGGCAACGCATAACAACAGATCGAACAATTTGTGCATATGACAACCACGTGAACTGACAATTTTTCTACTGATGATTTTGTCAGATGAGTTTATTGTGATAAAACCGTCTAGCAATAAATTGTAAGATTTTCTGAAATCCGTGTGAACTGACAAGAAATATTGTGCTGGCAATTTTCGATTGCCAGTACATTGTCAGCACATTGTCTGACAATCGTCTGTACATAGCTTAAGTATTTTCATGAAATTAGAAATCAAACTGAGGTCATTTATGAGTGTTATTGTGGTATAAATATGATGTCGACGTCGCATTCATATTTATTTCAACATGAGTAATAAATAAGTAATAAATTAAGGTCATCGTGAGTATGCGCAAATCAGAGTAGTTGAGTTTAAATGATATCTACTCACTTATATTTAAAAATGCATGAGTCAGTATGAGTAGCGAAAAAACGATTTATTGCCGATCACTGATCGACATCATAAATTTGCCTACTCTGAAATATTATTATTACATCACGCTCCTTCGCCAGTATTTAAAAAAAATCGTCGTGAAAGTAAATAGCTAATAAAATTACTATTGATGAGGTTCTCTAATGATCATATAATAATGTACAAAATGTGCAGTAGCAGTATTCAGCTGAGATGTCACTTCTCACTACTCACATTAACTGATATTGCAATTGCCCAAGCTTTACAAATTGAAAGTACGGATATATGAGTCCAATTAATTTTACAGATCTTAAAAAGACAAGACATAAAAAGATTTCTTCAATTGCTAGAATTTATATGCTTCTTGCAAATGCTAATCCTCAAAAATTCTTTTTTTCCAGGTGTATGAATCTCTGCATGCACGCCAACGATGGCAAACTAAAAAAATTCATTCAAGGTTTTCTTTTCTCATTTAAAATTTGTTTGGCATTTTGTCCTTTGTGTATTGCTAACTTTAGCTTTAGTTTTTGTATTGTTTCAAAAAAAAGAAAATTGTTTAGTTTGATTTGTATCATGTCCTCTGCAATTACAACATTGTGTAACATACGTTTTTCTTTGTTGTTTCTTGGTGATTGTTGTTATTGCTGATGCATTTATCTATAGGCCTTTCGACAATAGCAGCGATTGCAGCAACATTTGCTTTTTCTTTTGCTTTTAATTTCATTAAATGTCGTTGTGTCTTCTGTCTTGCTGTTGACCAAATATGGTTTATGTCGCCATTTGGCTGATTTTGCTGATTTTTTTATTGATTTATTTTTTTTTTTTTTTTTTTTTTTTTGTTTTAATATAATTACATTTACTTCTCTCGTTTACAGGATGTAGTGATATAAATTGTAGTTTTGTTTTCTTGTTATATTTTTTTTAATTTATATTTAATGCAAGTCCTCCAAAGCAATTTACAAGCCATGTTGTATTAATTAAACTACTCAAATGAAATTTTTTTTGTACTAATATTTACAAAAAAAAAAAACCAAAAAAAATTATAAATGTTACTTGTTGCATATTAAGAGCAACATGTGCGTGTGTGTGCAGGTTTAAATATGCGCTTATGAATAATTAAAATTTTTGATTTAAACATTTTATACATCGATAAAATAAAATTAAATTTATTGCTTTATGTTTTAATAAAAAACTTAATAATTTCAAGCAATTTTGCTTTATTATTTATGACGTGCCTTGTTTGTGTGTATGATGTAGTGAATCATGAAGAATTTATTTTTAAATTGTGTCAAGTTTTGAAAGCACGGAATGGATATTTTTCTGCTGAATTTAAAAATTTTATTAACTCAGAAAATAACTCAGTACATTTGCAAAAGAAGAAGAAGGATAAAAATACGTTTTAAGTGCAACATCTTCCTACAAATTAACTTAGTTGTTTTAACAAAAAACAAACAACAATTTGCAATATTAATTCAGATTGGAAAAAAGCAACACAAATTTGCAATTAAGATAAATTAAGAAAGCCAGATTGGTTAAATTAACCAGATAAAATTTGGCAAATAACAATTTGAACAGCAATGTATATTAAATGTAAAGTTGAGAATTGAAATTGTTCAGATCAGCCTGCAATATTTTTTTTCTCAGTAATTGGTTAAAATTAACAATACACACAAAAAAAGTCTAACTTAAAAACTGCATAATTAAGGATAATTTCACCGATTTCCGCAATGATTTTGCTTCATATGTGTTTCATGTTAATCTACCATGATTTACAGTAATATTCAAAGAAAATTTTTCGTTTTGAAATAACTTTGTTTCATGTTGATTAAACATTTCCTTACTGTTAAATCAAAATGATGAATCATGTTGAATCAAAATTATTTCAAGTTGGAATAACGTAAATTCGAAATAACATAAAAAATTATGTTGAATCAAATTTATTTCAAGTTGAAACAACATTGTGTTGTATTTTATTAATTACTTCCGTTGATTTCATTAATAACGGCGAATGTTCAAAAATAAAATTTTTTCATTAGAGCCAAATATAACAATTTGATATGATAAACTGTAAATGAGAAATATATAACATACGTTGTTATTAGTGAAAACTACAGATTTAACTTACGTGTGTATATTCGAAAAGTCATCAGAAAAATGTGTGTATACATATATAATTGGCTTCCCCGACCAAGATTTGTACTCGGAACTCATCATGTAATAGTCAACGTGCTTACCGATGCAGCTTCAATAACCTTAAATATTCTTAAGATACACACTTTATATATACCATAATGCTTTAAACTTTAATTCAATATGATTTAATGGTGATTTCAACTCAAAAATTTTGCATTTTCATTTAACATTGGTTTTTTTCTGTGTGTAAGCTCTATCTTTCCTTTATATTTCGACAATGTTTAGCAATTTTTTTAAATCTTGCAAATAATTTTTTGATTTAATCAGCATTGTGACGTTTATAAAATTTTCTTAACAATACGAGTTATTTGTCATTGAATTTGTTTTAAAAAAAATACCCCTTAATTCCATGTACGAGTAGCTGCAACTGAATTGCCTAAAGTAATACCTCAAGTATTGTATATTGAACTTGTTTCTCATGATCAATACAAACCATGACCATGAACTTTATATTTTCTTGCAAAAGCAAAGTAAATTTTAAGTTAAAATAAACTCTTCTTAAAACAAAAAGACCATGAAAACAAAGGAAAATGTCTACATACGAGCGCACCGCGTCAATGCCTCCTGCACATCAAAGTGCTTATAATGTCAAAAATGTTTAAGAAAATGTTTAGCAACACAACACAACACAGCCAAAACATTGTTGTCATTTTAATGACTCATAAATTTGAATACAACCTTGATGGGTAAGCCAAATATCAACTGCAAGCATATACTCGTATAAAATATATTTTTGTCGCATTGAAATCATTACGAGTACACAAAATACTAAACAATAGACCAAACATATGAAACAGTCTTAGTTGCTTCTTAGCCGCCATCATCAACATCGTCATCAGCATTATAAGATGATTATTGTATTCTTAAGCCGAGATCAGAAGAAGATGTGCAATGTTCTCTCTCACCCATAGTCGCAAGTTGATTTTATTTATAAACAAAAAAATGCAAAATCAAAATTGTCAAATGTCCTCTGTGGTCAATATAAATGATATGCTTTGACGCTTATAGTCAATGACGATAGTTTGTTTATTTATACATAAATACAAAAAGCAGCAAAAACTATAAACTTTTTGATTTTAAATAAAATAAAATTAAAATAAGAAAAAAAAATATTTACGAAAAAATTTGCAAAAAATAATTTACATAAAAATACAATACACATGAGTTGCAGAAGTGAATTGAAGTGAATTCGTTGCCAATGCAGTCAGTGATGAGGAATGATAAAAGACTGGCAACAGCAAAAAAAAAAAAAAAATATATAAACTGAAACTGCATACAAAGCTTGACGATGCTGATGATGACGCGTTAGTAGTACCATGGTGATCATGAACAAGATCAGCGTTGAAGCACAACTCATTACGCATTCAAGGTCCTTAAAAAGAGACTTTAAATCGAAACTGAAATCTGTTTTTTCAACAGTTTGTGTTTATCATATATTTTTATTCCTTCACAGCATTTCTAAATGCTACAAAAAAAAGAGAAATATATACTCTTTTACAAATGACTAAATAAAATAGTGAATAGCTGACCACACTGTGAGAAAAACTGTCTGTCATATTTTGGCTAAAAAAATAGAGTTCAAATATTTGAGAATTGTAAGTTATTTATTATTCTATTTATAATGTAAATTAAATATTCTATGATCTTAACAGCAGTGCTACGAAATATATTATAAAGGAAATATTTACTCAAGATCCATTAAACTTTGATTCGGTTTCCCAATAATCCGCCCATAGCATGCTCACCTCACGCTCACTACTTCATCGGTGAGTTTGCGACCTCCTCCTAACCTTCATTAGTATTTGAACAATTTATTTGTTGTTGTTTAAGCACATATAGATGCATTTCAACGTAATGTTACTCAAGCAAGTCATCAGTAGAACTTTTCTAAATATTGCTTTAATAATTAAAACTAACAATCAGTTTTTCCAGTGGTAAGCTCTGCTCAGCATCTATAACCAAATATTATCCTGTTTGTTCTGTAAATCGAGTCAATTTAAAAACGCTCGATTTAGAAAAATTAAATCCACTAAGCGAATTTTTTTCAGACTTTTTTGTAGTTTTCTATTTTTTTAGTGCTTGAAATATCATATCTGATTTTAATTTAGTATGTATGATTTTAAACACATCAACGGGGCCATTATTTATTTTTGGAAAATGTGAAATTTTGTAGGATTCGGTTTACAGATCATGGCCGTATATTTCCGCTTTAAAAACTTGTATTTTTTAACTTTGAACGCAGAGTCCGTCAAAATTCGTTAATGGTCCTTCGAGCCATCAATGTTTCTTATAAATCTTAAGCCATCTTTTGGTTGAAATTAATTGGTAATTAGTAAAATATTTCATATATAACGTATGCAGAATATATATTTTCAAATTTTTTTTTTTTGATAATGTTAACATTTAAGGTTGTTATAAAAGAGCAAAATATTTTTTTAGTAAGAACATACCAAACGACATCAGAGGCCCTTGAAAATTATTTTATTTTTAAAATGGACATTGTTTCCTTAGACAAGCATATTTTAAAGTCCGCTCCATGCAAAAAGCTCTCCAGATCTTCTGATCAAGTTTTAACTTTAAATTTCTCGCAGTGCATCATGTAAACTTGAAGTCAGGTATTGTTGTTCAATCACGCGCGTTTACGATTCATGACATTTTGGAACATGTCTCTTTCATAAATAGCTAACCTACCGAGATGGCAACTATTTAAAAAAAAAAGACAAAACGAAAACCTAAACCAAAAATAAAAACTAAAATTTTACAAACGAATCATCGTACTAAATAGTATTATTGGAAGACACTGGGGCTGTTGCAACTGGCCAGCAGCTTACAAAGCACTCAACTAAATACTTCAAACAAGCATATGGCGGTGTCTCTTACAGAAGACTCGCTGATAAGACAGCATGGGGTTCATTTTTGGCCAGAAGATGAAAACAGCAAAGTAAAAGAAGGACACAACTTGCAGAGGAATTTATTTAGTTTCTACTTCGAACCAACCATGATTATCATTATAGTCATGATATTTTTTATATACATGCATACATATATTTGTACTTATTTCTTCTTGTATATTTCATTCTCTATTTTTAAACATTTTTAAATTTTTTTTCCATTTCTAGGCAACTATACCATTACAATCATTTAACCTTGATTCCGGACATTTAGATAATACAAGTGGTATGGCAACAAGTTCAGGTGGCAATGTGACTAAGCCGAACGTATCCTACCTGAGAACATTATCGGCACCGACACCATCGCCTTCGCAAAATATTTACCAACAACTACATCATAATCATGGCAATAAGGCGACTTGCGGCACAAACTGCAGCAGCACAAGTGCAACTGGTAGTAAAAAACAACAGCGCAATAGTTTAACAGGAGGCATATTTAATACTGCTACAGTTGATCAACAGCATCTGACAAATTTCCAAAGCAATGAAGCCGCCTTAAATGCCTTATTAACGAGTGCCTGCTCGAAAACAACTAATGACACTAAGTCGACGATGTCAAGTAAAGTGAGTCCAACAACCATTTTAAAAATTGAAGAGACAGCGTCATCATCACTCGATTTGGAAACTCTACAGCAAAAGCGTTTGCGCCAGCTGAATATTGAAATGGATAATATATGCAACACATCCATAGATCAAAGCCAACAATTGTCAGTCTTAATGCAGCAAAATCACTTTTGCACAGGAAATTCTAACTACAGCAGCAATAATAATAATAAACATAAAAATCTTATGACAACATCATCTCTACCATCATTTGCCATGACGGCGGCGGCATTACCAAAAAAAGCTTATATTCCCTGCACCACTCACACCCCCTATACCATGGGCAGCCATGTGACCTGTGTGGCTGGAAAGCATCTCAACTCTAGCCTCGCAACACAACAACACAATGCAACAGCATCGACAACGGCAACAAGTTATCTATTGCATGGCACTGATGCTACCAAAAAAGGTTCAACCTCAACAATCTGGACATCTGAGGAATCGATATTAAGGAGTGTTGGCGCCGTCGATGAAGACAATAAGTAAGTATCATTATTATTATTTATAAAATTTTGAGATTGTTGCATTTGTTGCATGGCAGTGCATAAAAGAAAAAAAAAACACAGAACACAGAACACAGAACATTGTATTTCGATTCTATATGAGTTTCTTCTTTCTTCTAATCCATTGAGACATAATTACTCAAAGAATCGTTTATGTTTATGTGCAAAAGTGTGCGCCGGCCTGCATGAATGAATGTGGCTGTTTGTCAGCCAGTCTAACCACTTGCGCTATTAGCTTATGTGTGGCCTCTTCTGGGATTTGTCTGCCATTTCTTTTTTTTTTTTCTTCACGGTTTTAATCATTGTTTAATGCTAGCTTCTATTAGAATTTTACTTTTGGCTAATAATCCCCTCAGAGAGCCAGAGATTTTTGTATTGAAAATGCATAATAATTTTTGAAATTTATCTTACAGTTTATAAACGAATTTAGGAAGTAACTGTATTGAATATTATTATAGAATGTCTGGATATCGCCTTGTTGCGGAACAACTAAAATGCTTTCAATGATGATATTTTTTGTTAAACGGCCACCTAAGTAATATTCATTGCACATCTAAACTGTTTCAAGAGGTAAAAACTGCTAAGAAAGTTACAAAAATAACCAGCTATGTGATCCCGTGTTTCGAAAACGGGCCAACTTCTTGCTTCGTCTTAAAAATACTATGTGATTGAAGATGAAAAAATCGATATTTAGGTCTCTAAGTCAATAGCCTTTATTCGATTCAAGCAGTTACGCATGCAAAGAAATCAAATATCTTTATTCAATAACATCCAAAACAAGAACTGCTATACAAACAATTGTGGAAGTGATAAACGCTCAAAATGTGAAAAAAGTATTTATAAAAATTAAACATGATTGTTCACAGAGGGTTGAGAGTGACGTAGCAGTTACTCGTAGCTCGTTGACTACAAAATCGAAGGTACTGGGTTCAATGTCTGTTTGCAACAGTCATTAAATAACAACACCATGCATTTTTCTTATGTTCATTAGTGTCCCTGTGTGTCAGTTGTTGTAGGAAAGTTCAACTACTAAAGGCATAGACACTGATCACTGAACTATAGCGCCTTCAGCAGATACTAATCCTAATGTAACATCAGAGCGCCCTCCTTCGTTGTGTAGCAGAGTCATCGGCGAAGTAAAATAACCGTTCTAATGGCTACTAACCACAAATTCAAAAACAATTTGATACGCCTCATTTAACACCAGAGGCGCTACAACACTGCATTATTAGAAACGTGCAAAAAGCAGAGTTGTGAAAAAAGAATGAAGCTGTTTTCTGTTTCTTTCGTCACCGCCTGTCTTCTCTACCTATATCCCTTTCCTAAAGAAGGTAACACCTAGTAATAGTAGTGGACATTTATTGCCTGAGTGTTACTTCTCTTAATAAAAAAACGGAAGATTTTGTGTGATTTAATTTTTTTAAATAAATATTTGGCCTTCATTAAGGAAAATGAAGAAAAATATTTCAATGTAATGTAAAGACGTACCCTATTGCTAACAAAATGCTCAGCGCCAGTCAACAGTTTTCACGTCGTTCAGGGATATACTGCAGAGAAAAAATATTTTCGCTATAAATATTGTAGAAATAAGAAATTTCCAAATTTTGTTTTCTTATGAACCATTATTAAAATAAAGAAAATGAAAGTTAGGTTAGCTAAGCAGGTTCTTGATATAGGCAAGAAACGATTCCAGGCCACTTCTGTCCAAGACTATATACCTCTTTCAGGTACGTGTTAGAAAGAAATAAATAAATGGAGGAGTAAAAGAGGGATGAGTAAGCTTGAGTAGAAAAGTTAAAGATAGAAGAAGAGACAGAGGAGAGAGGTTTATTATGAATAGCAACGTGTGGTTGATAAGAAAAAATTTTACAACAAAGTTGATAAATCGGTATTACGAAATGTTTGCGGTTGAAAAGAGGTATCAACCATAATTTATCAACCATCAACTACAAAATCATTTCGATTTATGAATAGATATTAGTGTTGTTAATTATTCGTCTTTTATATTTGTTCGAATAAAATTTCATGATTTTTTTCTTGTTCGAACAGACGAATAATTTTGAACTTTTGTTCGAATATTCGAACGAACAAAGAATAAAAAAATATATTCGAATATAATATAATCTTAAAAAAGTTTGCAAAAAACGACACTCATGTGTATTAGTTTAATTTTTTTTATTAACAAACGAAAAATTATTCATTACGCAAGAAAAACATATGATTTTAATAACAGATTTAGAAATATTAATAAAAAAACTTAAACATTTCAAGAACCTTTGCCGCAGTTGACGCTGTAGTATAAGTTAAGAACTCTGTGTTCCACTAATACTATTGAAGTAGCAGAATCGCAAAAAAGAAGAGAGTAAATTAATATATAGAAAATTTAAGATAACTTCCAATCGACTAGACCGATTTTCTTCAAGTATAAATTATAAGATATACGATCATGTCACCTTCCAAACGAAAACAAAGCAAATTAAAATCGGTCAAGACATTCGGGAGCTACGGCGTCAAAGACACGCAGATCTAACAGAATATATCTAAAAACGATGTGATACTTTCTAAGCGGCTGGACCGATTTTCTTCAAACATAGCTAAGAACACTTTCGATCAAGTCACCTTTCAAACAGAAATAACTAAATCAGAATCAGTCCAGCCGTTTGGTCTATACGTGGTCTCGTAAAACAAACAGATACACAGACACGCACTACAAAATTATAAATTTTTTTCTCTTTTTGTGACGTATTTTAAAAAGTTGGTATTTAATGCTTTTTTTACGTCGTTCAATAATTACATTTTTAAGGCTTTTTAATAGAGAAAATCAGTTTTTTTCTAATCTCTTTATCAGAAACTATAAGACACCTTCTGATTCCATGAAAGAAGCATTACTTTTCCCAGAACGAAAAAAGATGAGTTTAGCGAACATATGTATCTTTATATGTGTACATACAAACAAGCTTACACAAGTATTTATAATTTGAAGTAATTTGATTACTTAGTCCCTATTTACACTATGCAAGTCTTTTTGCTAAGCTGATTAGTTTATTAGGAGAGAGAGAGAGACAGGGGGAAAAGAAACGTTGCTGTTCCCCTCGTCTCTCTCTCCTTGAAACTAATCAGCTTAGCAATAAGACTTACACACTGTGATTTGGGACTTAATATCATATTGTTAACAAATTAAAAAGTAATGGAATGTAAAATACTTTTTATATAAAGTAGTTAAGGAAATTTTTCGAATATTCGACAAAAATGATTCGAATAATTTTTTATTCTAAATTGAATATTTTTGTTCGTTCGAACAAAAATGATAAAAAGTTTTTCGAATATTCGAACAATTTTTGTTCGAATGGCAACACTAATAGATATCAACGGAATTTTATTCTCTTTTTTTCAACTACAAAATATTAGGAGAAAAATATTCAATCGAACTTATTTTGAAAATAAAATTTATCAGAAATAATTTTTAGTCAGGCTTAAGTTCAGTAACTTCAATTCTTTTTATTGAATGAAATATTTTTATTAATTAATGTGAGTTTCTAAAGAAGAGAAGAAAAATTAAATTAGGCTTTTAAGCTGGGGGAAATACCGATATTTTTCTGTGCAGCAACGCACTTCATCAGCACCCTAGTCTATCTACTTGGGTAGAGATTGCTATCGGTATTTCCCCCACCTTAAAAGTCTAATTTAATTTTTCTTCTCTTCTTTAGAAACTCACATTAATTAATAAAAATATTTCATTCAATAAAAAGAATTGAAATTACTGAACTTAAGCCTGACTAAAAATTATTTCTGATTAAAAATTCACTATAGTTCAATTAAAATCTAAAAATTCACTTTTCAACCAGTTCATGGTTGCTGTTCATAATAAACCTGTTTAACAAACGTTTTTGCATAAGGGAGTTACATACAATTTTCAGTTTTTTTTACAAAACGAAATAATTCCAAGAAGAAAGCGAAATTTTTACAAAAATATGAAATAACTCCAAATGTATGATGTTTTTTTGCGAGTTATTTCATTTTCCTTTTGGAAGTTATTTCTTTGGGCGTTATTTCATAACGGGTCTTTCTTTAAAATTAAATAAAATAAATTGTGTGTGTAAGATATTATTGAAATTTTTTCTTTGTTTCACAGACTTGTCGATGCCATGCGATGGCGACCATCTTAAATGTCTAAATCACATTAGATCTATGTGAAACGAACAGACCCTCAAATCCCTTAACAAACATTTTTATTATATGCACGTATTTTGAACGTTATGCCTATTTATTGTGATATGAACAAACGACTGCGAAATTGACAGATGTAGCTTCATCAACTTTCAAAGCTCGGAAGTCCCTATTGAAAGAAGAGAAGGTTTTATATTAAACACTGTTTTCTACGTTGTCTTAATTCTTTATATAAATTTGAAGGACAAAACTAAAATATTTCTAATACGGAAGATCTCTCTTTCTCTTCCTCTATCTTTCTTTCTCTCTTTTCCTCTATCTACCTTTTCACTTTTGTATAAATTTTGATATTTGGTTTAGTTTGCGAATTTATTTGAATATTCCAAATGAGTTTTACTTGCATATTTCTATCTTTTACTAGAATTATACCACACACAACTTTCATTAAGTAAATACTCGTATGTATGCAAGTAACAGTGATTGACATTTAAGATAAAAAACGAATTATATTACAAATACGTTGAACATCGTGTTTGTGTGTTTGTAACCCAACAAATTGCAACATACTGTTACGATATCGCATCATAGACAAATGTAGTAATCGAATTTGTTCCTTATGTATTTTTTTTCTCTTCATCAATCAGGTATTTGAATTAGAACTCATTTAGTGCAAGTAGTTGTGATTTCACCTAGATATATGTACATACGAGTACGCACCAATTTCCTGTTTCATCTTATAGAACATGTTTGCACAATGCAATCTGCTGAGAAACCAGCTTCCTAACTTAATCTTAAGGCTCTCAAACAAGCCTTGAAACATGATGGCAAACAATCTACAAAGTAAACCGCTTTTCAAAAGTTTTGCTTGCGTGTTGACAAATAACAATATTATTAATGACGTCGTGATTAATTTTGCTCATATATTACTTTAAATTTTCTTTGTATTATTATTATTGTCTTGCGCTTAAAAGAAATGAAGAAATAAACTATTTAACTCATTAAAAACTCCTTGAACTGTCAAGTGTTTTTCAGATACGAATTATGAAATCTACTGACATGTTGACACTTGATTAAGAATTGAGAGAGTGAACAGAAAAGAAAAACAAATCAAAACTGGTATGATCAAAGCCATTCATGTACTCATTCATTAACACTTAATCTCTTTGCCAATAGTGCAACAAAATTATAAAAGTATTTTATTTAATCTTTAACTTTTGGTTATTGTGTTTGTTTTTTTTAGCTCCACTTCATCCTCGGCTTGTGAAGAAGCATCTGGTGTTTTAAGTTCTGGTAAATCTGGCATATCACTAGATAGCTCGGGTATGGAAAATGATAATAATGAAAGTGGTATTGGCACAGCCACACCACCTAAGGATATGTCTTATTGGAGAGGTGTACCACATCGTCATCACCATCATCATCATCATAATCATCATGCCCACCATAATAATCATCACAATCACAGCCAGCCGGACAATGAATCCATAACTAGTTTAGATGCTCTGAGGAAAATGAAATTCCAAAAAGGCAGTTCGGTCACATCATCCGATGACCCTGATCTATTGGAAGTGTTAAGTTTGTGTGATGAGACTCATGATGAAGAAGATGATGATGATGTTGGCCAGTTAGCAGATAATAATAATAAATCTCTGAAGGAAGTTAATGAGGAAGATATGGATGATTATGATATGGTGGATGAAGATGATGAGGGTCACGACGATTTTGAGGTGGTTACTTACTGTGATTGCGAATATACCGAAGATGGTGATAATAGTAGTGCTAGTGCTGGTAGTACCAGTACCAGAACCAACAGCTCTCTCAACAATGGTTCACAAAGTGATACTAGTGGTGTGGTCTTGCGACGCAAGTGTGCTGCCTCACCTGTAATCGTACCGGTACCTCATAGCTCACAAACAGCCCACGGTTCTGTCAATCATACTAGAGCTCAAAAATGTCGCAGTCACTCTTTAGACAACTCCGCGTTACCCACCTCCTATCACCACACAACACCCAGCCAGCAAACACAATTTCATGCCCATCATCATTCGCAGGCACAGCTGGCACGTAAACTGCAGCATTTGAGAGATCGTCACAAGGATCGTAATCAACTGTCGTTGGCTTTGCGTCAAGAACCCTTTCAGTCTTTGCTGGCGCCTACACATTTCCATGAACTGCCATCGCCAAGCAGCGCTTCGCTGCATAGTGGTCATGAAATTTTAGATACTCAAGAGCTCTCTACGAAATCAAATTCGGCGCCTTTGTTATTGAAGCAAGAAAAACGATGTGATGACTTTGCCAACCAGAATGTGGTAAGTGTTTGCCAGCCAATTGGCTGATTTGCATCAAGTTGAACTTGGCTGTGTGGTTTTATTTTCATTTTATTTAATTTTTTTTTTTTTTTTTTTGACTTCAAAAGGTTAATTAAATGTTGATAAAGAGCAGTCAAAAGTTCCCCTTGATGCAAATTTAAAACATTTGTTGATTCATACTATTTTTATTTTATTAACTTGTCTCTTTGCTTTTGTTTTTCATTATAGACCCTTCGCTATTCACGTTCGCAAAGTGATCGCTATTTAGCAGGTGAGTAGTAAGAAAATCTTAACGTTCTTTACATACATAAATATTACTTTATTACATCGTTTGTCGTGCCCTTCAGCTTGTCAGGTCTGATTTAAGGTGTTCATATTTCTTCCTTTCATGGCAAATAAATTTTTTTTTATTGAAAATGAAAAAATAAGCTTACATTTACATATTGTATAGGCAGGGTGTTAAAATAATTTAATCATGATTCTAGAAAAAGATTTATTTAAAAAAATCTATATACATATATTCCTTAATATTCCTATAGGTAATTTGTGATACAAGTGATTCTTTTTGTAATGCTTTTTTCATATCCTTTGAATGGTATGAAAAGGATTAGGGAGAAGATCTGGACTAAAGACCGGTACTGCGATACCTAATGGATCTTTTGTACCTTAGATTTGTAAATTAAATCAAGCTTTGTGTGACTCTCCTTATGGAAAGGCAGCACAGAGGTTCAAGAAGTCCGAGAAGATACACTCGCATAGAATGTCTGTCTTTTCCACAGAGGATAGTTCAATGGCCAGAATCAAAACCCGTAACGAGCCGTAAATCTTTAATGTTGATGTTCTGGATTCCACTGTATGAAAATGGCTGCATTAATGCTTTGGCCTGCCTTAAAGCAAAAGAAGTGAGTCAGATTATCGTTTCCTTTGATCAGGTGGATTGCAATCCACCAACTTACTGCACAAAACAGCTCTTGGCCTATAAACTTGAGCAGAGGGGGACTCCTCGTCCTGAGTAATTCAAAACGAAAGATATGCTTTCAAATTTGTATGCTTATAACATGTAAATTCGATAGAATTTTCTTTCGTTTCGAACTACAGAGAAGAGCCTCAGTTCATCTGCTTCCTCGTTACCCGGATGACCGCTGTGGCCAGGTATCCAGCAAATGGAAACTTTTTTTTTTATTTTATTTTTTTCTATAAAGAGAAGTAACACTAACTCATTATTTTTTGGAAATCGAGATTTTTGTATATTTCCAAAGAAGAACATCTTATATATCGAAAAATGCGAAAAACTCGATTTCAAAAAGATAATGAGGGCCTTTTTATAGTAAGGTAACGTTATGTTCTGAATTACATCACTCTAAAACAAGCTCGAAACGGAGTTCTAATGTAAGGAAGACTATCGGATAAGATAGCTATATGTGGGTCTTTAACAGATCTACTTTAATTTAAGGGAACACATTTGGTGATTGCCCATTTGTCCATGGTAACAGACATTTCCTCCGATTTCCTCCCACAATGCCCTAGATGGAATTGTGATATTGAAACTCCTGTCTAACTTCACTTCAAAATTTATTCTGTTACTAACTACTCCCAGCAGCCCTATGCAGGGCATTGCACTCAGGATCGATAAATGTCCTTTGCCGACAAAACGGGCAGAGCTCTAGCAGAGAGGGAGAAGAATTTGTTAACGAAAATGCGTCATTAGTCTGGATTGAAAAGAATTTTGGCACGGTGAAAGATGTTATAAATACAGGTAGAAATTTTTATATGCATTACCAGAGAATGTCAAAAGTATCGTTTTAAGTACTCTTTGAGTACTGCCTTGACGGTCAACTATGAATGCGTAGAGTTCAAAATAAAAATACACTTCCATGCAAACACACTCATTAACTTTAAACCGAATATATTCATACACATTTTTTTAAATTACGCAACAAAAAACTATAACTAAAATTTGTAGACTGTATGGGCTACAATCATACACATAAGTATAAAAATACTATGAGTATTAATCGTTAACACATGCGTAGATATAGGACTATTTTAGTTACGCATACACACAAAGCATGTTTTCAAATAGACACACACACACACCACATACACATTTTACGTTCCATTTTATATATCCAAACGTGTGTATACTGTGGAGTATATTTTATACGATTAAATATCCATAATCTGAGTATAAACACACTCAGACTGTAAGTATGACAGAGAGTCAGTGTGTTTGATACGCATGTGCCTTTTTATTTTTAGTTGTAGCGTATTTTAGTTTTTTGCATAAACGAAGTGGAGATGCTCTTGTATATTGGAATCGTCTATAGTCCTAGGGGCTTGAGAAAAAATATGTGAGCGTACAAATTGTTTGCGCTACAATTCTGATTATAGGCAGTTAATAAAATTATTTACTTATGTATATTTTTTTCTGAATATTGATTGCCATTCTATGATGTACATTGGAGCGTATTGCCTTACAGGAAAAATAAAATAAAATTAGCCCTAAACCTGAAAATTTAAAGTACTATTACCAGGCAATAGGCCCTTAATAGGCCTTTTAAAAATTTATTGTTATATGTGACACTTACAGTCGGATTTTAAGCTATGATAAATCAATGTTTTTGTTTCGAGAGGACCAATTTTTTGCTTAATAACAAACTTTGGAGAAATTTCAATATTTTTTATTTTACTACCCTAATGATTTAACAACTTTTAGCAGCGTAAAATTTGACGTTGGCAATATTATTACAGTATGGTTTCAATCTATAATGGAACCATTAATTTCTTTATGCATCATTAATATGCGCAAAGACATACTCGTACCGTTACCGTAATAAAGAAAGGCCTTAACTCATTTCTTTTTAATCGAAATTTTGGCATTTTTCGATACATTAGATGCTTTTCTATTGAAATATACAAAAAAAAATTGATTTAAAAAAAATTTATGAGTTAGTGCCTTTCTATATTAAGGTAATGCAACATACTTGTAAATACTTTTCATATCTCACATATCTCACATATTTATGTATATTTCCACAGGAGTTTAGCCAAAAATTTTCTTTACATTTTTTAAATTTCCAAAAAAAGTGTTTTAACTCTTTTAATCTCGCTGATCCTTGGCAAAGCGACTCATTCAAGCAAATCAGTCAGATCTTCTATGGAGGTCTTAGAATAGTTTTTTTTTCTTCTTATTTCTTTAATAGATCTGCACTAAAAAAAAAACTCTTAGCTTTATTTTCGTTACCACGATGTGAATGAGTGATTAATTATTTAATCATTTTTCAATGGCCGTTGTTAGCACTGAGTGTACTCGTACATCCATTTAACTTTCCTTGCACATCTTCTCTGCTTTGAACTGTCAAGTGATCGTTTTCTTATGCGAATATTTTTAGTGCTTTTAATTCTCCCATGTAGGTAATCCAATTTTTTCTTTCTTGCATATAATTTAAATATTTCATTATACGAGTTTTGTGTGTTTAGCAATATGAAGTGTTTACTATGGTTATGAGTTTTCAGTTTATACGTATATAATTTTTTTTTGTTAATATTTTAATAGACTTTGACATCAAGTTATTGCCATTTTATTTAGTCGTACAATATTCTTCATTAAGGTACCAACAGACGACATGTTTTTTACATGTGTTTTTTAAGCTTTCGACTCGTATGTTTTTCTTTATGCTTGTCAATATTGGTTAATTTACACAAGGTTTATAATTTTTGGTCACAAACGTACATGTAGTATCACTTCTTCTTTTTCAGTACATAAATATCCACGTAGTTTGTTTTATAAATGGCTTGCAGCCGTCGAAATATTTTTGGTTCCGTCACTGTAGTACTGGCGACGCAAATTTGCTTTTTTAATTTTTTTATTTTTTAAACAAGACGTTGAGGTTGTATCTAAAAATCTATACATTTTTTGACTTATTTTAATAAAACGACAACGTTAAATTAAAAAAAAATATATAATTAATTTGTCTTGCAAAATACTTCATCCAGACGGCTAATGATAGTGCACATAATCAACCGCCGACGAATTTGTTCGCATGACATAGACATTTGGAGCTGTATGTTTAACATAAGAAAATAGAGCACGCTCTATTTCAAATAATGTCTTATGTTTTTTGTCATGTTTTTTTACACAAGCAATGTTTTAAAGGTAACACACGACATGTTTTCGTTTACATATGTAAATTCTGGCACATACAATGTGAGAAACATGTCGTCTGTTGGTACCTTTAGTTGGCTCAGTTTTTTTTTTCTTCAGTTTTGTCAGCTCTTTTTTTTAATGGTTTATAGTATTTTAAGCTTGTATATATTTTCTGTGTTAAGACGAAAAGGAGTATTTCTTTATATATATATATATTTTTTTTTGTCTATAAAGATTAATAGATTTGTGCATTTTAATTGAAAAAATTCAATTATATTATGTAAATTATAGTATATTTATAAAAATTACTTGTAACGCTAAGATGAATCTATTTCTTTTTTTTCAAGTCGCATACATACTTTCTGTTTCTTATGAGAAAATTTCTTTTGAAATATGTATAAATATGTACGATTCAGTGAAAATTAATTTTTATTTTATTCTGGTTTGATATATTCCATACCCAGCTAAAAAAATTATATATTGTCCATATATTTTTAATAAATGAATGTATATAACTACATATGAATTTATATGAATTCATGTATGGAAATGTATGGGATTATACACGGCAAAACTATTATATATGAACTAATATATGGACTAATATATGAAATGTATTATAATATATGAGCTCATATATGGAAATTTAATTATAGAAATAAGATTTAATATATGGAGCCATATAAGATTGTATGCATACATGATATCTCACATAATATCGTTTTTGCAATCAAAAAAGCTTAGTATTTTATCAGTGGTGAATTGGAAATCCATTAGAAAATACATACGGTATGCAAAGTTTATATGTGTACCCTCAGCGTTAAAAAAATAAAAACTTTTCTTACAAAAAAACCATTCTTGTATGATTTTATACATTGTGGCCCCAAATAATCAAAAGGATAATCCAGTCATTAATTTATAGAAAATAACAAAATTCTCTAGATAAGAAACAAAGTTAATATGAACTGCAAAAATTATATTGATAACTATTGTTAGACGGATTATTTTTTCTTTTATAATTAATTGCATTAGTTTTTAATATGATTTCTTAAATTAAATTTTATGTACGAATATGAGTTTTGTGTTTTTTATATAATCGACTTTTGACTTAAAATGATGAATGAAATGACTTTTAGTTGGCTTTTCATTATTTGTCCAAACAAATGTTTCATTAAATACAACCTCCCTGTTCAAATTATAAAAAAAAAATAATTTTAGTAATAAAGAAAATTTATTATTTGACATATTGTCAGAAGTGTACATAAAATAATTGAAATTTATTTGCTGGTAGTTTAGCATGCCTATATACGTATTCATTGGCGCTTGAACCAAATCATCAGTAGACTTTAGCCACAAATTTTAAACAGTCACAAACCTCTTACTTTATGCATAGACTTTCAAAAACTATATGAGAATTAATAAAATAATAATACTTTTGAATAATAATAATAATAATAATACTTTTTTAAAGTTCAATTAATGTTTTATTTTTCATTTAGCCTTGTAAATACTTTTATTGTTATCCAATGGATTTCTAATTGTATAAGGATGTAGAAAAATAAAATGAGTTCACCTGGATATAAATTATTTGCTGGGTTTTGTATCAGTTTCAAAGCCTACTAAGCTTATTTTTTCTTTTGTGGTTTTCAAAAGTATTATTATTTTATGAATTCTCATATAGTTTTTGAAAGTCTATGCATAAAGTAAGAGGTTTGTGGCTGTTTAAAATTTGTGGCTAAAGTCTACTGATGATTTGGTTCAAGCGCCAATGAAATACGTATATAGACATGCTAAACTACCAGCAAATAAATTTTAATTTTAGTAATTTAATTTATTGCACAGCAGTGCGCTTGAGTATGAACTGTACAGGAAATATTTACACATAGCTGTATGAAAATGTATGAATATATATAATCATATATGCCCATATACCCTCATTTTTCGGTTCCAACCAATATATATGCTCCATACATATTTTTTTAGCTGGGTATGTACAATATAGACTACAGGTATTCCGAAGTATACAACAAAGTACTGCAGAAACTAATAATCTAATGAAATACCTAATACTAGTTGTATAAATGAGAGAGTAAGTTTTTCAAATGTTGCATCTTTGTAGCAAGATTGAGCTCAAGTGTAGCATCTATAGCGTTTATTATTGGTACACTCGAAAATTTTTTGTAAATTTAGAGTTTAAAGTTTTTAAATTATATTTCTGAGCATCAGGCATCTAATTTAATTTGCAGTTATTATTAAAACAAGAATTATATATAGTTTAGATATAGTATACTGTTTTTGTTATGAAATATATTGAAAAATTTACTTAAGCTAGAGCTATATAAAAGTTCCAAACAGTTCCACGACTTTTCCTTATAAGTTGGAAGAAGTGTAAAATAGTCAAGTGGTAGTCCCCATGTTTCCCCCTTCAATAAATAGAGCATATTAGGTAGTACACATAATTTCCGTGTAATAAGTTTTAATGAATTCGATAAAAAATTTTGAAATTGGACGCCATATTGGATCGGGCATTTTGAATTTTTCAAAACTAACATCAGATTCGTAATCAGCGATTATAAAAACTCCCGTGTAATAAGTTTTAAGCGAATTCGATAAAAAATTTTAAAACTGGACGCCATATTAGATCGGGCATTTTGAATTTTTCAAAACTAACATCAGATTCGTAATCAAGGACCTTAAAAACCTTCAGGTACCTAGAGTTATTAATGTTTATTGAATTCATATGAAGTAAATAATTTTGTCGTACTAAATTATAAATTTATCCCTGTGTGCGGCGGCATAATCTTTTTTTCTTTTGTTCAATTATGCTATAACATATTATAAGATATGATTTAGTCCCTAAAGAATTAGTGCCATTGTCAGTTGTATATAATATAGTTACTAACATTTTCTAGTAAGTGTCTGTTTCCAATGTTTACATATGATCCGAAAAGAACAATCTAGTAAATACCAATGTCCAACGTCAGTACATAGTAGATTTTTAATAACAATCACATGTTGAATGTTAAATTGCAAATAACAGTGTGTTAATTCGTCAGTAGTACTGGTAACAAAATCAATAGTAAATCAGTACTGATGGTCTACTCTGTAATTCGAAACGAAAGAAAATTATTTTGAATTCACATGTTATAAACATACAACCTTCAACACCTGCCTTCTTTATCACTATCCCTTTCCTAAAGAAGGTAACACCTAGTAATAGTAGTATTCATTCATTGCCTGAGTGTTACTTTTTTTATTAAAAATAATAATAATATAAGCTTTTTCATTGAAAGGCTGTTAAGAATGTGTTTGGAAAATTCTAAAATATATAAACAATAAACAGTTGATTACTTTCCTTTTACTTTTTAATTTTCATTCAATTGACAACTGAAATTCCAAAAAAAAAAAGAAATGTCTATAAACGATTGGTTAAAAATGGTTGTCTTGTTGCTGTTAATACAATAATTTTTTGTTTCTTATTTTTATTAATTATTTTTTTATATATTCATATCATATGTACATTGTACATATGTATGTATGTATTTAAATTCCACACAGAATTTTTTTATCTGACAATTAAACAAACAAAACCAAGTTAAATTAAAATTGAAAGAATATTTTATGATTTATTTTGTTATAGACAGGCAGGCTCATCCATAAATAGTAGCAGCACTTGAATTTAATTCCAGTCACTTAATATAACATTTAACAAAAAAACAACAACAACAAAAACAGTTTCATAAGCAACAATAAACACTAAATGAAAACCAAAAATTGCTGTCAGTCTGGTCTATTTGTGGTGATGTATATACATACATATTAGGGTGATCGACTCGGTTTTTCAACCGGTTTTTTCACAATACGGTTGTCGGTTTTTTCAAAATGTTGATTTTTCGAATGTCGAATAGTCCGGTTTTTTTACCGGCTGAATCGAATACTTTTCGATTTGTACATTTTGCAATAAAATTAGTTTTTACTATGTTAAAACTTAGACCAACGTGTTCTGTTGATTTTCCTATGTATTTTTTTTTCAGTGTAAAAGTTCTAATCATTTTTTTTAGCATGGCGACACTTATACCTAATTTACATTAAGCATTTTTTTCATGAAATTTCATGAATTTTGTTGCACGAAACTTTTTCTTTTTGCTAATTGCAGCGCTATAGAAGAGAATTTTATATAAAAAAGGACATAGAATAAATCTCCGATAGATTTTCGGCAGCTTTTTCTATATGAGTTGCTCCCCCAGGCCTCCTATTGACAAAACAAAAATTTCATGCAACTAATTTCATGAAAAAAACGCTTAATGTAAATCAGGTATTACTGAAACATCAAATTAAACCGAAATTATTTTATGAGGTGATAGCAGAGGCGAATTTAATTGGCCTTATGGTGTGCAATGGATGTCAAAATACAGTTGCAAAAAGTGTTTTTTAGTTTTGTTGACATTTTTCTTCATATTTTATATATAGAGGTAGATGATATCCACCTTGTCCATACATTCATATGTATATACCATTAAGGAATAAACTCTACATACACCCATCATTTTTGGGGTTTGAGGAAACTTGGAAAGAAATTCAAAGAACTAATTATGCCAATATTTAGGGTACTAATAAATATGTTTATACAAAAAAGAAAAATTAAAAAACAATTACAATAAGAACAACATATTAGACCATATTTGGATACTATTTGTTGACGGCTTGGTACCGGAAATCACAGCATTTTCAAACAAGTTGACGACATCAAACATTTTGTACGTATTTTTTCATGTATTTTATGCCTGTATATAGACTTTTTTCCTATGTATTTGGAATATTTTTGCTACTTACTTATTTTTTTATTTTTTTGTATAACCATATTTATTAGCACCCTAAATATTGGCATAATTAATTTTTTGAGTTTCGTCCCAAATTTTCGCAAACCCTAAAAATGATGGTTGTATGTAGAGTTTATTCCTCGACTGTATGTTATATATACATATTTATGTATTATAGCTAAGTATATGAAGTACATTTTTATGTTTTACCTTTAATTTTTGTATTGTTTTATTATATTTACATGAACTGTTAACTCTTCTCTTTAATAAAGCAATTTAAAATTAAAACTTGTATAATAATTTTCTTACTAAAAAAAACCGGTTGACCGGTTTTTCCTGAATTGTAAAAAACCGAAACCACGTTTTTCACAATTTCAAATAATCGAACTATTCGAAAACCGGTTTCTGGAAAAAGTCGAATAATCGATCACCCTAATACATATGTATGTATGTATTTATAAACAAAGCGATACTCTCATGAATAACACTTTGCTGCTGGGCTACAAAACAAATTCCTATGTTCATTTTATATTTCTTCTAAAAAAAAGCTAAAGAACACATTTTTTGGACTTTGTCTTTATTTTTTGACGACAATGAAGTATTTACGATCGCAAATAATCGATTTTGGTCAAAAAATAAAGTTCGAAAAATTATGTCGCTTAAGCTGTTTTGGTGGTTATGGCACGATATATGTAGGCTTATCACTCGTTTTTTAATTTCAGAAAAAATACATATGCGACCCTTTTGAATAGTCGGTAGTCGAATAAGTGTGATGCCCGTGTAACCGTCTGTATTACATGAAAATAAGTTTCCGAATCCTCAGAAAAGTTAAAGATTTTCGCCTTGAAGTTATGTGTCAGATTTTTTTTTCGAAATTGATTGGTGTTGAAAATCAGCAAAATAAAAATGATTTTTTTGTTCCAAATAGATTGGTATTGAAATTCAGCAAATTCAAAGAAACGGTTCCAGGGCTGGAAAGTCGAACAAATTTTTTTAACAAATAAAATTAACTAACGAAACAAATTTTTTTTCTTTACTGATTAAATATTTATTTTTATTTTAGAAAGATCTTTAATTAATATTAATATATAAAATATATAAATATATAAAATCTTTTTCAACCACAATTTAAGTTAGGTAAGGGTGGCATCCAGCATTCCAGACACACATCTGCTTAAATTCTGGAGCCATTCATATAAAATTCACCATCATTCTTTCTAACTGTCGAGACAGCAGCGAGCTCCTTAAAAGACGTTGACGAAGTAGAGTATGGTCAGTCTTCTATAGAAGTAAAATTTCCACATTATTCTAATAACACATATGCAAATAGATTTATTTTATTAAGCACATCACAACAGCAACAAATCAATAATTTTCTAACACATGAAAAGATTCGTCTAAACTAAATATATACAGCACATGTGTACGTTTAATTGACACTGATGGGCTTTGTCTTATATTTTCCCCCTCAACATTGAAACAATGACCACAGCATTGACGTCATAATATTTTGCTCAATGACGTCAAATAGAGAAAAACCAAACAAAAAGAACCAAGTTTACTTTTAGGCGTGTTGGTTGTATTTTTTTTTTTCTAATTCTAATGTTGTGAACATAAACTGATATTCGCTTTGTGGATTTACATTAACAAAACTAATTTTAGATATAATTTAGTGCTTCAGATTGCTTAATTGCCACTATTGAAACAAAAACCAAATACGTCTGTTGTTTTTAGATTTTAGCTTATACCTATCTTCATGTTAAACAAAAAATAATAAAAGTTAATTTAATAAGTAACGGCCTCATTTCTAAAATTTATGAAGACTTTATAAAGGGTTTTTAAAACAAGTTTTCTTAAAAAAATTTCTTAAAAAAGCCTTTATAAGGCCTTAATAATGTTTATAAATAAGGCTGTAAATATTTATTTGCATCAAAAATGTAAGGACATTAAAGTAAAAAAAAAGAAATATTTATGTATGTATGTATGTACAAGCTGAATGTGGTGTTATGGACGCAGTTGACTATACAAATTAGTGTCAGACAGCTTTAAAAAGATAAACACATTCGGCCCTGTTCTGTAAGTGAACCGAATCCGAGTGAATTTCTTCTTTTAAAGGAATTAATAATGGTCCTGCAGACGTGTTTAAAATCAAATACTATAATTTTCTTTCAGATATGATATTTCACAGAAAAAAGTATTCACCAATTAATCAGGTATGTGATGGAAAACGATCGTTTTCAAAATGATTTCAAAACAATCGTTTTGAAAAGGTGTGTTGAATTCCGGTCGATTTTGAGTATCATTTTTAAGCCAATTTCAAACAACTGACTTCGAAAAAGCACACTTGAAGATCAAATAAAGACAATATAATAGAGCTGTGAAAAGAAGTACATCAAAATGTTTTGGAAAAACCATTAAAAACAAATTTTAAAATTATTGACAAAACGACTATAGACAACTCATCACACTTTTTATCGTTTTCAAATTGCTTTTGTGTCTTAATCGTTTTTCATCACATACCTGAATATTTTTAATTAAAAACTTAATTCATTCAACTAAAAATTTACTTGTATTAATTAATTTGATTGGAAAAACTTAATTGATATTATCAAATTGTTTATAGGTGAAAATTTAATTAATTTTTTAATTGATTTTACAAATATTTTAATTTGTAATACAAAATCATTCATATTAATTTTTTGTGTGTTGCGAATCTATATTACAAAAAAAAAAATTTTTTAAAAATCTAAAAAAATATTTCTATTGCCGGATTTTTCTAAAATCGTGAGATTTCAAATCGATCGGTTTACAGAACACGGACAATTACCTATTTACAATGTTTGCCAATTGCTTAGTCCCTGTCCAGGCTTGCAATTTTTGTTGCAGCAATTCTTGGGTTTAATGGTGAGAGGGGTGAGAAGATTGGGGAAGGATACACAGTTTCATGTGCTCTGCAATTCTCTTTTGATTAGAAATTCGTAATTGTTAATTTCAAGTTGTTAGTTGTAATTGACATTTTTTATAATTTTATTTCTTCAGTTGTATGAAAAACAAAAAGTATATTAAAAAGTAGATAGAATTGTTACTTTTTTTTATAGAAAATTGTAGTATAATAAAATTTTAAAATTCATAATTGCAAAATTAGAACTTCATAATGTGGACACTTATGCAATTTCATAGCAAAATTTTAAGAAATTGCAACAACAAAAATTGCAAGTCTGGACGAGGACTTACCTAACGAATTTGGACAAATTCTCAGAACAATATGATTATGCACTTGGCTTGAAAAAATACTTAAACGTAAGACTAAAAAGATGTATAACAAAAATTAAAAATTTTAAAAACCCCCGACTTTTTTCAGAAAAGATGTTATATCTTCTAAACGACTAGACCGATTTTTTTCAAACATAGCTAAGAACCCTCTCGATCAAGTCATCTTTCAAATAGAAAAAACTAAATGAAAATCGGTCCAGCCGTTTGGCATGTACGTGGACACAGACAGACACACAGATACACAGATACACAGACACACACTACAAACTTATAACACCCCTTTTTTTAGTCGGGGGTTGAAAAATGAGTTTGTTTAAAAGTTGTAATCTTTCGTAGTCAATGTTGTCTATTTTTATTAATATTAATGCGTAATTTTATATGAATTAAGGCAAATGTGAGTTCGTATGAAACTGAAGATTAAAACGTATTAAAATTATTTGGAAATAAAAAAATATTAATCTTCTAAACAATTACTATGAAAATAACTCATATAAAGTCAATCGTACGGGTTGCAAAAACAGGAATTGAAAGCATTGGAGTATACAAAATATGAGAAACACACTGAATCCATTTATTTATGCATTTGTTTTTATTTATAAGAGCTGAGTTCGCTAATTCGTTTTAGGAAAAATTTAGTGAATCAGATCGGACTTTTTGGTGGAAATCGAACCAAATACTCTCCGACTGTTGAATTGACACATTGTACCGTAACACAAAAACTAAACTTACGCAATAGATTTCCTCATGAAATCAGCTGTGTGTAAACTATTTGTTAAACAGTTTGAAGCGTATAGTAGCAAATCGTATCAAAAACGTTGCCAATAATGCTCCAAAGATTCATGCTTCCCTATTTTCTCGCTTTCTTTTCTAGCGCTTCTGTAACCAAATGGAAAAAGTTGCTGGTAATAAATTTTATACACAACTTTCATGGTATTGCGGCTTTTTCTTTTCTCTAAATAACAGCAACAATTTTCGGCCTTTAACAGAGAATGAAATAAATCTGATATGCACTTGGGAATGAATTTTTTTTTAAAGATAGTATTCGAGAGTTTAAGGGCATACAATTCTTAAATAAAGGATCTTCCAATGAGAGGTTTAATTTTGATATGTAAAAAAACGATTATTTTTAAACGAAATCATCACATTTTTATTTAATTATAAAGAGGCCACCACTTCTACACTTGCAGGGCCATAATCATTTCATGAAATTTTCTTTCACCAATTTGCAGTTTTGTGGCCGTATGTCTTCAATAACCTCACGAATTCTATCTTTGAGGTCTTAAATCGATTGTATTGTAGGGGCATTGTCATAAACTTTATCCTTCAGATAGCTTCAAAGAAAAAAGTCCTAAGGTGCTTAATCGCAAGATCTCGGTGGCCAATTGTAATCGCGTTTTCGAGAAATCAAATGTTTAGGAAACTCTTCACTCCAAAGACCGATGTTATCGCTGGTGGTGTGGCACATAGTATCGTCTTGTTGAAAATAAACATCGTACACCGATCATACCAAATCATTAATCATCATTTCCTGGCGCAATCCATGTACCGCAACAGTTACTCCATCCTCATTTAAAAAAAGATTAAATGACCCCACCAGACCAAAAGTCTCACCAAACAGTCACACGTTAGGTATGCAGATTAGTGATGATGTAATGTAATGTTGCTCTTTGTGAACGTAATTTCTAAATCGCTGTTCTTTTAAACTGTGACTGTGATCACAGTTTAGCAGTACATATTTTGTTTGTAGCAGCTCTGTAATTTGGAGAAAATCTAATAAGAAGAGCAGCAGTAAAATTAAACAGTGACTGTGATCACGGTTTAATTCATTTCAGCTCTTCTGCTTTAAAAGTATTTATTAGTGTTGGTGTTTTGATAAATACTAATAAGAAGAGCAGAAAGAACAAGCAATTAACAATCAACCCCGTTCAAATATTGAGGATAAATATAAAAAATATAAATATAAGAGGCAGATAGACAATAAAATTGCAAATATAAAAATGTGAGTTGTACATAGTTGCCAGAAAAGATGATGTGACACGATTTTACGATTTTTTTCTTGACAAAAGCTGAAGGTATAAAAAAATTAATGTCGTAGCTTTATTTACTGCAAAGTAAGCATGCAAGAACAATTACAGTTTATATGAAAGAACTATATTTCCAAAACCTCTTAGTTGATAAATTCAGTCACAGTTGTGATTTGTGATTTTTTAATCGCTCACAGAAAAAAAATGATTTTGATATTTGAATACGAAAATCGTTGATTCAATAAAAAAAATCTTTCGAATTTTCTGTGATGAAGATTTTTGCATTATTGATAAATAAAATTGTAGGCACGTTTATTGAATGTATTTTTTTTTCAGCCAATAAAGAAATTTAATGAATCAAAGAAAAAAGTTGTTGACTGAAATTTAATTTTCAGTGATAATTTTTATTGTGTTGTGTGGGTGAATGTCACATTTTTCAACCCCTTTTTGTTTGGTTTTGCTTGGCTACTACTAAATCTAAATGTGTTTGGGATGAGTCGAACCAGCAAACTCTTGACTAATAAACTAACGTACTTACCACTCAGCTAAAGAGCAAATCGTTTTTGGATACGCAAATAATGAATATACGCAAAACATGATTCCTTTTGTTTCTTCTAATCTAAAAATAACTTTGTTGAGTAAAAAAACAAGCCACGACGTTTTTCGGCTTCTTGTCTGAATGCACACAAATACAACAACGACAATCAAAATAAACAACAACATCAGCACATGACCAGGTTTAGTCAATCAACAAGCAAGGAAAACACCAACACAAATAAATGACATTAAATGATATTTTAAAATGTGCGGAATTGATAAATAGAATATTCAAGTTAATGACAAATATTATTGAAACTAATATTTTATTCAATAACATGGTTTTATTGAAAATAATTCTTGACTATTTTTTTCTGTGCTGTGAAAAAGTAACAGGTTTCTAAATATCGCTCAACTCTAATGCAGATGCTATTCAATAATAATAATTGGGTTTTCTGCGGCAAATCTGCTTGTTAATGTATTCTACAAGACAAAAATGTTTCTCATTATCATCTCCAGATGATGTTGTGATGAAATTCCGAATAAGTTTGATACATTTCAAGGACCTCATGAGCCAAAAGAAAACCCGATGGGCAATGGGCGTGACTTGTTATGTTAACTCAACTTTAAAAACCTTAAGAGCTAAATCCATTCATACCAGGTTGTAATATCGTTTGTGGAATACAAAATTCCAAACATCGAGGGGAAATGGACAAACCTGGGGATTCCTGAAAACTTGGCTACAACAGAAATATTCCTTCTTGTTCTTAAGCGACGTGCGTGAGTTTAATTCTTCGCCTTACTAACATGCCTTAACAACTAAAACATTTCCACCAATTTCATAATTACTAGCCGAGAAGGTGTTTCACGGCGACCTGAAAATGCTTTAGTTTTCTGAACTGTGCCCTCGAAATTTTCATAATTTTTATTCTTTTTTTTTTCAGTGAATCTTAATAATTTCAATGCGTTATGGAAGCGTAGTTTATTGTTCCATTTTTGTTAACGGCGCAGTTTTTAGTTGTCACCTGTCAACAGGTTGCGTGATATTTATAGTGGCGGTCTATTGAAAATAACACGTTTTTTTTGGAACAGTCATTATAATACACTTAAAAAAAAAAAGAAAACGCCATTAGGAGCTAAAAATAAATATAAGTTTATCAAAGGCCTTATATTATGAAAAAGCAGAAAACGCCACAGTTCATAATTTTTCTCAGTTTGCAACAGAAAGTTTTACGTTGCCTTGGTTAGTGTTGCCCTTTATTTTATTGCAATGAGAACCTTTTTTGAAGTTTTTAAATCTTAAGAACAACTAGAGCATTGCTACGAAGAAGAGACTATAATTTCACTTTTTTAAAAATTCTGTTATATATAATTTATTTTTTTATTTGTTATACAAAAAATATAATCCTCAAAAGATTTTCTTAATGTGGAATTGAAAAACTGTTTTGACTGTTTAAATTTTACAAAAATTATTTGAAATTATTTTTTTATAAAATAAAAATATTTAAATAAAAAAAAATTAGTATGTATTTGAAAAAAATCAAATACAACGATAATGTATGCTACATATATTTGATTAATCTAACAAACTCGCTATACCCACATTTTAAGCATCACCTATGGGGATTGAGTTACATATATATTTACATATATAGTAAACATATATGTATATATATATATATATATATATATATATATATATATATATATATATATATATATATCCCTTTTGTACTAAATCAATTTTTGTTTAATTGTTGCACTTCTACAAACATAAACTCAAAAGCTGTGCAAATACACGCCCTACTGATTATTGGTATTAAAACAGGAATGGATATTTCACTACTATTTGTTTTCCTTCAGCGTTTTTGCTGCATGATACTTCCGTTTAAAAAAAGTACGTATCACTTGTTTACTTCGACAAAGTCATGACCCAAAATAAAATTAGTTTGACAAAAAAAACGAACTTAAGATTTTCAATTTACCCACAACTTAATGGAAAAATTAAATTTATATCAATACTTTATTGCTAAAATAAAATTTAGTTTTTCTCTCAAGAGTTTGAATATACAGAATATTTATATAAAATTTTTACACAAGGATTAGTTATACATTACTAATTCTAACATCCCATATTTTTGAGTTAAAACTTACGACAATTCTTTCTGAGCACGATAAAAATACTTATACAGTCTTATTCATAAAAAATATCTCAGGTTTATTAAGCGCTTATTTGACATATTTCTATGGGAAATTTGTCAAATAAACCTGTAATAAACCTAAAACATTTTTTATGAATTAGACCGTTAATGTTTAACATAGCACAATTTAAAATCCCGGCTTTCCATGCCCGTAACAAAAGGACCGTCATCGTCATCGTTCAACAACAGCAGATAAGAAAAACTATAAGGAAATTTTCAATTATCATTTTAATCCAACTACTAGTGAGCTGCAAAATAACAAAATCACCACAACATTTACATACATACACTGTCACAAACAAAAACAAAGATAAAATAAAAATAAATAAATTTATCACTTTCATTCTCATCAACAACAACATCATGTTCTTCTACTTACCCTCACTCTTCTTCTTATTATTTCTCACAATACGAACACCCAAACGTATACTTAATATATATAACCTCAACATCGTCATCATCATGTTGACAAACACATCATCATTATTTATCTGTTAATGTACGTAACGTATACGCACTGGTGGTATTTCATTGAAATGTTTTACTTAACGAGACATATTGGATGGATTCTCTTTACATGTTTGTTTGGTTGTGCACATCGATACATACGAGTGGGTTTTGTCAGCAGAGTCATTTTACACAATTGTTTTAATTTTTCAACGAACGATAGATATTTTGAGCCAATGATAAATAGAAGAGTAAAAAAAAACCGGCGCACGACAATACAAACAACAACATCAAAGTCATGTGCAAACATATATGTACATACATACATATGTACACAAAGAGTGGTTTTTTAGAGGTATATAATTTTGAGTTGACAATACTGCTTGAACAAAACTGCTTGTATAAAACACAGTGTCGTGTTTTCGTATAACTTAAAAAGTTATATTTCGAATAATAAAATCGAATCCATTGCAATTAATAGAACTTATCTGTGTTTCACTTCAAATTAATTATACCTCTAAAAATATCCCTTGCTGACTTATACCAATACACACATAGTGGCTTAACATGAATGTGCACATCTGTCATTTTATTGAACAAGGTCATAACTAAAAAAATACGATTTATTTAATTTTAATATCATTATTCACATTATGTAAATATCTTACATACAAATATGGATTATATTTTTTGATCGTACACAACGACCTATAGTGAAATATGTATGGTTTTTCTGTAATTATGCACAATATAAATGTTTTCTTAAAATGCTTTAAAGTGGCAAAAAAAAGCTCTTTTTAAATTTGTTTGAAAATTAACATTTTTCTTTTTCGCTTTTGGTTTGTCCGTGCCAACCGACATATACATACACACATGTTTAGAATAATTAAATACATGTGTACCTGTTAATTGTTAAAACTCAGACTACCGGGCGATCCTAGCTTTATATAAATATCTGAACGTCTAGCGAAAAAGTTGTATGTAAAATGAAAACTTTCAATTCATATTCTTTAAAAATATTTTTTTCTCGAGTTATGATGTTCTTCAAATAATAAATAGACAGGTAGTTACATACACATACATGCAAGCTGAATCAAGTATTCGTGGCGCGAGCCGTTTGTTTATTATTTGTTTATACTTAAACATCGGAAAAAGTAAAGAAAAAAAAACTCAAGACAATAACAACAAGCAATATTAATTGATAAACTCAGTGTTACTTTGTGGTAAAATAAAATACGAGTAGAAAAAAATAGAAAATTAAACGAAAAAAGAGGAGAAAAAATTAAATTGTTGCTCATATTCATTATGATTACCATCATGCTCACAACTTTGTGGATAAAAAAAATTCTTAAAATAAGGTAAACATGCACACACATACATACGTATGTATGTATGTACGACGTAAATTGTACGTAAATATATGTGTATTTATACTTTTATATGTGTACTGTATACATACACATGTATGTGTATATGTATATATGTACATACGAACCTAGATAAAGTTGTATATAGAAGGATTTAGACATTTAGCGCCACTAATTCCAACAATGTTATCAATGTTATTTACGAAATACCTTCTAAATGCTAATATATTTATAAAATTCGCTCCTTTATCAGAATTAGCAATTTCAACGTTTCTCTAAAAAAAAAATGATCAAGATAAATATTATTTTTTAATATAATATAATGCGTTTCACTAAAAATCTATCGGTTGCTTTTTGATTTCTTATAAACCTTTTGCACATGTAAAGCTTGGTTGGCAAAGTCTTCAATCGAACAAGTGTGATAACAGATTTTGATGAACGCGCAAAGCTGCTTTGTTGTTCGTGCCATATATTGATTGAATTAAAATTTAACTTTTTGTGTTATTTTTTACAACTTATAGTTCTATAGTTCTAAAAAAAAACACCCCTAAGCGTCAAACGCTTTTTTGAAGCACAGTTTCTTTTAGTGTTTAAGAAAGTGCAGTAAAAATAGCAAAAGTCGTAAGATTGTGCTATTGTTTCGACTTTCTAATTTCTGACTGACCAAACGAAAACTGTTGCTCAGACTTCCGTTTTTTGAAGTGCGAACCATCGCATTTAAAGCAAAGGCAAAAAATTAAAAGCTAAACACAACGAAGCACTTCGACATGTTGAACAGTTTTTAGTTTGACTAAATGCTTCTTTTAATAGATCCGAAGGTAAAAAAGCAGAAATGTTGTGTGTTATTTCTTGTATGTACAAAATACTTTTTTTTTAATTGTGCTTAAGACGGTGCCACGAACCACGAGCTACGAGCCGTACAACACGACCGATATCGGATTTACATACACTAAGGAAAACGCTGCAAATTAAAAATAAGAACGCGTCACATTAATTCAATAATTTTAAATATAATAGAAAATGTGTATTGAAACACCTAGAAATAAATAAAATTAATAAATTAATACTGTAAATTAATATTTTTTCCATCCATTGAAATAAGAAATTTCAACATTACTAAACTGTTGTTAATGTTTCTTATTAATTCCATATGGCTTTTATTAATTTTAAGCTACACAGAGAAAACAGATTCGTTGTGACAACCGAATTTGTTGCCAATTGAATTTTGGCGGTTGCAGCAACTATCATAGAATTCTGCTATAGCGACTGAAATTTTCTTGTGGTACCACTATATTTTAATTATAACCCTCAACCCAACAGTTGCAGCAACAGAAAAAATTGGTTGACAGTATGGAATTTGAAATAAATGTTATTCTTGCTACCGAAAATTTGGTTAATATAATTAAAACAATATCATAATTGGTACCTGTAAAAGAAAAATTGGCCTTCCTTGCTGAAATAAAAATAAACAATAAAAGAAAGAAATTTATTATTTGACATATTGTCATAAGTTTATTTTAATTGAAATTTATTTCCTAATGGTGAAGTATGTCTATATATGTACATTTCTTCAACCACACATTTTGAAAAGCCACAAACCTGTTATCTTATGCACAGACTTTCAAAAACCATTTGAAAATTCACAAATCATAATATCTTTGAAAGTCACAAAAGTTAATTTTTTAATTTGCTGCTATAAACTGTGATAGTAAACTCAACCTCTAGTTAGTTGCAGCAACTGATTGAAAGTTTTTATTTTAATTTTAATATAGAACGACAATTTTTTAGTTGCTAATACCGAAAATTGGTACTAAAATCCAATTATCCTAATCCTAATATTTTATTCGGTTGTGCTAATCAATCAGTTAATTAGTCATGACAAAAGCATACGCTCGGTTGATGCAATCAATTTAAGTATTGTCACAATTATATATTTGTTACAATTATCCCTTATGGCAATGAACATGGATTGTTTTTTGGATTAACAGAAAATTGATAACGTGAACTGAAATATAGTTAATACAAATGATATTTTATTGGACTAACGGTTTTCCAACCAATATTTTTTCTGGGTTTAGTTTGTCTCTGGGTGTAGAGTTGTGTTGAACAACTCTTTTTGAACTATTTCGCTCGCGTTCGAATAAAAAGTTGTATCAAACTCATTTGATTTACATTGACGTTTTGACTGGTTTTGTGCCCAACATCCCATTTTAGTTCAAAAGAGCTATTGGACACAACTCTAGTTAAAAGAGAAAAAAAAAAACACACAAAATCTCTATTGATTTTACTTCCGAGTTTATTAAAAGCAGTAGTCAGTCAAACCAGAAACTGGTCAAACCTGTTGACTGCTAAAGTGCTTCTTTGTCTATAAGTTTTTGTTTTTTGCTGCAGCTGTTTGCATTTTAAGAAGTAAAAGCGCAAGTAAAGCAAAAACAAATACACAATGAGATTTTAAATGCTGGTTTCTTCTTTGCCCTATATTTTTGGTTAAGCGTAGACCTAAAACACAGAGACATCAATAATGGACTTAGGTTCAACTCATTCACTAATTTAGTTTTGATACTAGACTTGTTGTATCGAACTGTTTTAGTAGTTCATTTTAGACATAAACATTAAATCAATTGGAAACAACAACAAAATTCTAAAATTTGTTTTTGTTTTGAATGTAAGTGTGCGACAAGTCGAATGCTATCGACATCGTGGGACAGACCCTTAAATGTCTGCCATGATCTCAAAATTTATTTCTTACAGTACAGTACGTATGCTATAATCGGAAAAATGTTCCTTAATTGACAATTTACATATACATATGTACATTCAGGGATGTAACGATTTGGGACCTCGTTCACATATATCAAGTTTTGATTTTGTAAGAAATATGAGAAAGAAATGTGTATCGGTTATGGACATCTCCTCACAAATTTTTAAGAATTTTGTTTACGCTGAAAATGCAGAAGAGTTGCATTTTCAATCATTTTATAGCATCAGTGTTGCCACCGTGTGCAACAGTCAGTGTTACTGCACTGACAAATAACCCAATTATCAATATAAGAGCCTGATTTTAAACTAACTTGAGGGCCGCACGTTCAATTTTTGCTTTTCAATTCCATTCAATTTACAACACACTCACACTTTTTTTACTTTTAACAATCAAACTTTTTTAATTGAAAACTATATTGCTTTCAAATTCACCTGTCCATTTATACGGCAATTTAATTTTCAATTCGTTTGATTGAAGTTACAAATTTGAGTTATTTCTTCGTCCGTGGCATTGCAAAAATGAAATTGACTTTCAATTTGAGTCACAGCTATCAATTTCAAAAAATTTTGACAACCAGTATGTGTGATGAAATTGAGAACGATTTATCGAACGTATGACTGCAGCGCAAAGGCGACATTTTCTTAAAAGATAACAAAAATTAAAAATTTTAAAAACCCCCCGACTTTTTTCAGAAAAGATGTTATATCTTCTAAACAGCTGGACCGTAGAAGATATAACATAGCTAAGAACCCTCTCGATCAATTCCTCTTTCAAACAGAAAAAACTAAATGAAAATCGGTCCAGCCGTTTGGCCTGTACGTGGACACGGACAGACACACAGACACACACTACAAACTTATAACACCCCTTTTTTTGGTCGGGAACTCTTCATGGCATTTGTGATTAATTCTTAACGCAAAAGTTTCTTATTTATTTTGATCATAAATATATGATGGAAATAGACAAGCAAAACATTAGTTATTTAATATATTTTAATACGAAAAAAACGCCACCTGGGCATCACTAGTACAATGCACATAGAAGTACAAACATTCACTCCAGCCTAGAGCAACAGTTTTCTGTTTTTGTTTTTGTTCTTGTTCTTTTTTTAATTTTATTTAAACATAAACATTTTATCCAGTTGGGAAAAAAATTATAACAGCATTAACAAGACAGACAGCACAGACAGCAATCCATACATACCCGTACGAGCGGTAGTTTATTTTGTTTTTCCAATACAACGCTGTATATATGTATGTATGTACATATAAAATATTGAAATTTTCAAATGTTAAAGGATTCCTTAATGTGAGTTGATGTATGTATGTCTGTAAATGTGTAAATAGAAGTGGTAGTACATAAGGAGGACTTGTTGGATTTTTTTTTAAGTTTTCGATACCGTTATTGGCATTGTATTGTGGGTTGCCCCGCTTAAACAGGAGTGATGTCAGTACATTTGGAATATTTATACGCATACATAATGTATATTGGCACGGCATTTCTGCCGTATCGACTTGGCAGATTCATTAGTTGTGTGGCAGGCTCCGTCCACAACAGACGTTAGTTATGTGTCTTTTAATTGGCAAGCAAGCAATATAACAACGTCTGTTGCTGTGTTAATCAGTTAAAAAAAATAATAATAATAAAAAATATTAACAGTTGTAATAATAATGTTTGACATAAATAATTTCAACTAAAAAAGGAATCAACAAGCTTTGAAAAATTACAAAACATTAAACAATTTCCTGTAGAAAACAAGACACGAATGTTTGTTGTGTTCACCAGCAAAACAAAACGAACAGATAAACGCATCAAGGAAAAGAAACGATCTAAACACGAAAATGAACTTGTAAAGCATTTCAATGTGATGGTGCATCAAAAATGCAAACCATTCAAAAGATAATTCACTAGCGAAAAAATATAAAAAAATGAAATCATAACATTTTTGGTGCTGAAAGTGCAAAAGCGTGATTTTTTGGCTGAAATTCTAAAGCATGAGAATTTTTTTTGTAAATAAAATCAACGCTAATAAATATTTTGTTGTATTTTGTGTTTATTTTGATAAAAAAAAATAAAAAAAGTGTTGTAAAATAAAAATAAAAATGTTTTTAAATCATCAGCATATTATAAAATAAAATACAGGAAAATGACAAAATTATATTTTTAGTGAAAGTAAAGCCAAAATAAATTTTAAAATTATTCAAGTCATCCATCAGTTGTCAAAAGAAGCTGTCAATACACATAATTGTTGGAAAGCTTTTTATGCAATAAATAAAAAAAATAAGAAACAAAACAAAAGAACACAATCGAAACGAAGAATTTTTAACAGAATTTCACAAGTTTACAAATATCATCGTGTCACACACAACTTCCTGGTCCAACGTCTTCAATCAATTCGCATCTGTCAAAATGCAGCGCCGCATGTCAATTACCATAAGAGAATATAAATTCTTTCGTAGTTTCTCACAAAAGTTCGAAAATTGGCCGAAACGCAAGGCGGAAGCATTATGGCGTAAAATGCGTGAAAGAAAAATTGCAGGTGAATAATTTGTGTCTTAAAATCATTTTATTTATTAATATCTTTTTTCTTTTTATATTAATTATAACATTCTTTTTGTTTATTGTTTACTTTCAAATACTTTATTGTTTGTTTATTTTCCCTCCAAGAATACGAGAGTACTAAAATTTCGAGTTTGTTTGTAGTACAATCTATAAAAACAATTATATTTTGTATATTTTTGTTTCAGTGTTGAAAAATTATTAGAAACTTATAACTGATTGTTCAAGTATTTTATAGATTTTTATTATTATTTCTTTTAATATCTTCAATTATTAATTTAATTTAATTAAGGTGTTAGTGAAAGATTTAAACCGTTTGCTAGCTACGCTATATTTATATATTTGGAGAAGTAGATACATACAAACTATTTTTAAAAAAGCCTTGGAAATTTTAAATGATTTGCTTTGTTCATTAACAATTTGGATTGAAGAAAATAAGAACAGAAAAAAATCCAAATATCCGAGTAGTCTATTTTTTCAAGGCCACTAATAATTCTTTTTTTTTACTCGTACTTTAGCAAATGTTTTATGTAATTTCATAAAAGTAAAATTTTAATTTGAATGTACTTTGAAAGCAAATAATGCTTAGAGACGAAAGAGATATTCTTTTGGCTAAGATTTTATTTATTTTTAAGTTTTTGTTAGAACTCATTGGTTTCTATGTTTTTGCTTTCGATTAAGCTGAAGTTCATATATCTCCGTTACTCAAATTATTTGTAATAATGTAAAATGCAAAGATTTGATAGAATATTTTCGAAAACTGGAAGTAAACTCTTTCAAACAAAAATTTTTTTTTTAATTTGTTGGTTAAAAAGCACGTGAAATATAAAATTAAATTTTAATGGGCCTGCCTCCGCCTATTTTCGTAAATGCAGGACTGTATGATTTTCAGAGCTCAGGGTGTGTTAAGTTTTGTAAAAATCGGCTAAGTAGAACAACGTAAAAATTAATAATAAATTTTAATAGGCGTAGACCTGCTCATTTTTCAGCCTTAAAATTGTATAATTACAAGAGCCAAAGGTGTTTGTTAAGTTTCGCAGCAATCAAATAAGCAGAATATCATAAAATCAAATAAAAAAATTTGGGAGTGTTACCGCCCACTTTTTTTTACAATGAAACAAATTGGAAGCTATACCCTCTCGGAAAAAAATAATATTTACAATCGGTGTAGAATGTATCGAGTTGTGTAGTATCAATATAAAAAATAAAAAAATTCAGCAAAGTGCGACTTTGACTTACTCAAGATGGGTTCTGCACGGACATTAGATTTGTAATAAAATTTTTTTTTTTACTTAAAATCGTTTTATTTTTCAAAGTAGTCTTTTTTGGGCTCTATAGACTTTGTCTAATGTTTTTCCAATTTTTTAACCCCTCAGGTCATCAAAAGAGGTATTTGTTTGTGAAATGACTTCACCGTTGCAGTCAAATCTCTTTTCCCCGAGCGATTCCTTCAAGTTTGTGAATAAAAACCAGTCAATTGTTGTTAAATTTGAAGAAAAGGGTTCGAATAGGCAAATTCGTTGCCCAATTAAAGAATTTCTACCATAGGAATTGCACATTAAAGTCCTGCACAAGACCACTTGTAAGAACTTTTAAGACATTAGGGATTTTTCAAATGCTTTACTTCACACATAAGTTGTGTGTATGGTCTAAAATTTTTCTGCGCACATACAAAAACACACATGCATTGACGTTAATTGTGTGCGCTTGCTTAAAAAAAACACCCTTAAACATACAATAGCTTACCATATACATCTTACAAACACACTCAAACGTACAATATGCAAAATAACAAGCATACACTCATCAACACTACTTCTTTTGATTGTTTGTTACGAACAAGAAGTCTTGGCGACATCGCTTGTTAACACTCATATACACAAACATCATACATCCATAGTGCTTCGCTTGTTAAACGACAGCATTTATTATTGGTTTAGTATAATACATGTCACGAGAATACATTTAAAAAAGAAGACGCATTTACATTTCAAGAATGTTTACGCAGGTCTCTACTGCACATGGTGGAAAAGATATTCTTTTTTTGCCAAATGCGGTATATTTTCGTGAAATTATACTTAAAGGGGACCTTATAAGAGCATTACATTCGCAATTGATTGTTTTATGCTTTTGAAGGTAGTCAATGTGAATTAAATCACTTGCATCTTAAAAGATGGTCCCCATAACTTTATTGCTGAGTACTCAAAACAAAACAAAAAACAAAAAACAAATATAAAAAGTAACTGCGTATAATCATAATTGTAGCGCAAACAATTTATGCGCTCACATATTTTCTCACAGACAACATCTTTACTTCGTTTATGCGAAACTCTAAAATACGCTACAGCTAAAAATAAAAATACACAAGCGCATTGATTCTCTCTCATACTTATAGTCTAAATACGTTAATAATCAGGCTAGGAATATTTAAACGGACAAAAAAATATATACTTATGATACTCGGGATATTTATCCATCATTCGCCACCGTATATATATGTACGCATATATGTGTGCAAAAAATGGAAAGGAAAATGTATGGGTGGGTATGTGTGGCTGTTTCAAAACACGTTTTATGTGTGTGTGTGTGTGTGTGTGTGTGTGTGTGTGTGTGTGTGTGTATGTGTGTATATAAAATAGCCCTGTATCTACGCATGTGTAGCCGATTAATGGTCAGAGTATTTTTATACTCATGCATATGGTTGTAGCTGGGTAATTTAAAAAATGTGAATGGACATAGTTGTTTGATATTTATAGTTATATATATGCTGTATGAATTCATAGTTGTTTGACGGCCAATACTCAAAGAGTACTGAAAGCGATACTCTTATCATTCTCTGCTTTATTGACTGACAAACCCATATTAGCTTTAATGTGAGTCACTGTTAAGAATAACGATATTTAGTTTTTTCCATTTTATTTTCAAATCACGCTTTAGTCTGCTGTCAGTGGCTGTCAAACACAAACTAAATGATGTAGATTGTCCAACTGTTAGTTGATTGTTGACAGAAGCAGGGAAATTAAAAAAAAACTGACTTAAGCCGAGATCCCACTATCAGCACAATGTGCCGATTTTCGTCGGCTCACTGAAATAAAGTCAAAGTTAGTTTAACTTTGTCAGACAAAATCTTTTGATATCCATCCGTTTCACCACATCCATAAACGTATCTGTAATCTTTCAACCTTACTGTTATAGGGTCTTATGCAAAACAACTTAATAAAGCTTTGCCAAGCAATGTTAAGTAAAGTTGTACTCTAAAAAAATTATTGTATAAAAATTCTAAAGTAGGCACCCACGTTTGTTAAGACTACTTTAAGTTGATATTTCCAAAATGTGTATTTTGTACCTCAAATATTTTTACTAATATATCACATACTGATTCATGTTACATCTGAAAATGAAGCTAGAAGTGCCGGCTCTTATCTTAAATTTATTATTTCTGTCATGTGATGGAAAACATCACCAAATTATCCAACTGCTTCGAAATACATAGCAAAATCCAAAAAAAAATTTTAAAATAAATACAATTATACAAAAATGTTTTAGTGATGTACATACAATCAAAACAAATCGAAAAAAGCTGGATATTCAAATACTCGTTTCAATCGAATAAAACAAATTGTGATAATTTTTCACATTTTTTTACTTTTACTTCATGGTTGTGTTTATCTGTTTTCCTATTAAGTCAGAAGCTCATTTTTTTTAAATTAGGCTGCTTTACTTCAAGATAATAAAAATTTATTTAATAAAATAAAAAAAATATTTGAATACCCGTATGAAATTGTATTCAATTTTGTACATCATAAGCTGTGAAGTGGTTGTTGAACACGGTGGTGTTACCAGTATTTATTATTAAATCACAAAATATTTAAAGTTGTCTTTTGCATATGATTTTTTAATAAAACTATGTTAGCCTTAAAGTGCTTATCAACTACTATGAGCTTTAAAGCTAAAGTAAAATATTTTTTTGCATAAGGGGGATAGACTTTACATACAATTCCTGCCCCAAGCTGCCCCATTAATTTTTTTAAAGTACAATATGAGCAGCAACTCAAAATAAGTTATTGTTATTTTATTATATTATTGTTAATTTATGAAATTTTATTTTACTTTTTTTATTGTAAAATATGTGTGAACATAAATTTAGAGTACATACTTTGTGAATATCACAAATATATAAATAATTTTTTTATATTATTGTTAATTTATGAAATTCCTTTTACTTCTATGTATATATGTAAAACATGTGTGAAAATAAGTTAAAAGTGCATATTTTGTGAATACCCTAAATATATAAATAAATTTAATAAGAACAAATTTAATATGAAAATATAAAAAATTAGGACTCGTATGTTAATTATTTACAAATTTATGATTTTTGTCGTCCTAAATTCTTAAATCGAACACTGTGCGGTGGCCAGCTCTGATTTAAATAAATTCACCACACTTCGGCTTTGCCATCGGCTTCAAAAAGTGACCTCGGTTGGACACTAGTAAACATGTAGATCAAAATCAGGCAAAAAAAAAAAAAAAAAAAATACATACATAAAATACATGCTTGTACCAATGTATGTGAAAACAAGAGAATATGAAGTGCCCACGGGCGGCCTTTTGCTTGTTTCTGATGTAGATACTATTTTTACTCACCCATTAATAAGACCATTTCAAAAAGAATAATAATACAATATTAATTAATTCATATTTTTTTCCAACCACAAAATGTCTTTTTATAGCACTTGTCCTCATATGGTGATTTTTATTTGCAAACTAAGAATCATTTGTATCGAGTATAAAGTCATTTGTTCAGTACGATTTTCCATAGTGATACATATAAACCTGGGTGAATTAAAACATTATTTTTTACACAACTACGAATTTTGCTGAACTCATTTTTGTAAAAAAAAACAAGCTTTTACCCGCGGGTATGCTCGCGCTGGTCTGTTTAAAAAATATTTAAAAATCGGTTTAAAACTGGTCAAACAATCCAAACCGAAACAAAAATTAACCCAACCAGCCCCAAGATGTGTTTTTCGGAAAAAATTCGTACCAGATATAAAAAACCCGGTTCCGAGCCGGATAGAAGATATTCTATATTTAACGCTGGTAATGTTACTTTTCATTGGTGAAAGAATTTTTAACATCGGTTTAGCGGTTTGGGCAAGAAAGCGTCAGAAAAAAGCAAACAAGCAAAGTCACTTTCATATTTATAATATTAGTAAGGACAAGGATTAAAAATAAGATAAAAAAGTTTCTTAAAGCATAAATTTTATATAAAAAATAACTTAGAACTATTTTGCCTGAAAATAAAACCGAAATACAAAACTATACAAAATTATATAAAAAGAAAAGCATTTGTTTGCCCCTTTCAGTAACATTTCGCCGATAAAACACTTTTGGTTTAAAGCAAAAAATAAAAATAAGTAAAATTGTGTGCTCTGATGACAAAACGTGCCACTGTGTCTTGAATCCGTTGTATAGATACCAATTCAATATTATGACTTATTAACTGCCTGTCCCACGATGTCACTCGCAAACGTTCGATCGACAACTTGTATTGCAAACAACAATAACATTAGAAAATTTGTTGTTGTTGTCATTCGAACGTTTGCGAGTGACATCATGGGACAGGCAGAAAATTAAACATTTTTTTTCATTTGTTAATATTTTTGTGTACACCTTCCTTCTAAGAAAAAAATTTTTTCGAAATGAAAAAAAACAAACAAATGTTATAAATTTTGTTAGAGTTTCTTGTGAAAAATCTCCCTTATTACTAGTGACATTGTTTAATTTTTCACCAAAAAATAAATAAAAGCAAAATAAAACATGCCCACCACAATAATCTTCCGGCTGAATTATTTATTCATTGCTCACATATTTTCTCATAAATTGTAAAGAACTGAAAATACATTTTTCTTAAAAAATATAATTTAAATGATATATAAAAGATTTTCTTTTTAATATTTCTACAAAAGCAACACAATTAATCTGTAATTAAAAGCAGCAACAATAAGAAAATTTATTATAGCCATGAAAATTCTAATTAATTAATTAATGTCATCATCACATCATTCATTGCTATTTATACGCATAAAATTTGTATTCAAGTTTTTTTCCTTAATGTGTAATTGTGTTATTGTTATTAGTAAATTAGAAAAAAAACTAATATAAAACATAAAATAATTCAAATGACATATATGGTTATTTTTATAATCTCATGTTTTAGCTAAATATATAGAATTAACAAACAAAAATATTTTAAAATATTTCCTGCTGTTGTAGGTGTCTGTCGGTCAGTGCACTGTGGAACTGATTCCACAAAGAATGATAATAAATACATTTGTATGTAATTTCTCGATCTTATTTTTAATCTCAAGTAGGCAGAGTTTACATCTGTGTGACAAAAAAAAAAGCGTAACCACTAATTAATAATGAACAACTGTTTGATTCAGACACATATTTATTAAATTAAACATTTTCATACATTAGACAATTTTATAGAATCCAACATGATTGGAAGCTATTTACATCAATAAATACATGTCTGAAGCAAAAATTTTTCTTTAGTCCTAATTTACACTTTGCAAGGCTGATTATTATGATGGAGAGGGACGAGGGGAACAGAAAAGTTTTTTCCCCTCGTCTCTCTCCCCAAGCAAACTAATCAGCTTAGCAATAAGACTTGCATAGTGTAAATTAGGACTTAGTAATTAGTGGTTATGCTTTTTTTGGCACATGACACACAGATGTAAAGCCGGCCTTAGTGTGTTTCTATTCAGACTTTCAACGTCATTAATCATCAATGTAAACAAAAGACGTTTTTATTTAATTTTTACCCGACGTTTCGTTGGGATTTTCCAACATTTTCAGGGATAATTATTTTTATCGAAAAAAATCTATCTCGTTTCATTTCTAAGGATTTGGAATCCTAATTGATTTAGCAGCTACTGTTAAGACTCAATCAGACGTGACATAACCATAGCCATAGAGAGCAGCCGTTCGAACCAAACTAATGGGCAACACTGTATTCGATTATACGTGACTCGCCATAACGCCATAACTCTCACCATAGAAACCAACTGAATTTTGGTTTGGTTATGGTTATGGCGTTATGGCTATGTCACGTCTAATTTAAGCTTTAAACAACTAACAGTGCTCTGTTATGTGCTTAAAATTCTATGTTAGAAATTTTTGTTGCTATCTCTGCTAGTTAAATTCGAACTTTCTTCACACATAACATAAAACAATCGAATTGCGGCGGAATACATTTTTAAGCGTTTATCTGATTTAGCAACACACTGTTGAAAATTGCATTCGTAGTCGAAAATCGATAAATAAAGTTTACAGATTTTTAGCAATAGAGATTTAGCTTTAGCAAGTTACTAAATAAGGCGGCTGGTAATAATTTTGTCGAATCCAAATTTATATAAAACTAAAAACAAATTAAATATTGATACACACTTCTCCTTAAGTCCTTTATTTAAGTAAAAAAATAAATCATTTAGAGCGACTTTTTGACTTCAAGATTAGAGATTATACAGGGTGGGCCAAAAAAAGTTTAATAACTTTTTTGTTTATTAACTTTTTTTTATTTTTTCTTTCAGATTATATAATATACAAAATGGAAATTTTTTTACACTAAGTATGAAAAATGATGTCTCTTAAATGACCACCGTTTTCAGCTTCGCACTGATGGGCTCTTTTTAGAGCATTTTCCATAACATCTTTCAAAACTTGTGGCTGTAGCGTTCGAATTTCTGCAACAATGTTTGCCTTGAGTTCAAGGATTGTCTCTGGCTTGTTCACATACACTTGCTCCTTCAAAAAACCCCAAAGAAAATAGTCGGGTGCTGTCAAATCTGGTGATCGCGCTGGCCAAATAATTTCCGAATTTCGAGAAATTATTCGCTCTCCAAAAATTTGACTTAAAAGTGCCATTGTGTCTCGGGCAGTATGGGCAGTGGCTCCGTCCTGCTGAAACCACATACCAGGTCTGTTTTCAAGAGCAGGACGTAAAAAATTTTCTATCATAAACCGATACCGCTCTCCATTTTCGGTTACAGCACTTCCATCTTCATTCTCGAAGAAGTAGGGCCCAATGACATTTTCAGATGTGATCCCACACCATACTGTACACCTGATGGGGTGCAATTGGCGTTGATGAATGGCTCTTGGATTTTGAGAACCCCAGAACCTACAGTTCTGCTTATTAACAAAGCCATTCAAATGAAAATGAGCTTCATCACTCATAATAAAATTTTCATAATAATTGATCTCTGGTTTAAATAATAAAATTCTATTGTTCTGGTTCTCTGTTCAGTTGTGAACCTCTCCATTATAAATTCTCCAAGTGTTATCTATATAATCTGAAAGAAAAAATAAAAAAAAAATTAATAAACAAAAAAGTTATTAAACTTTTACGCCCCTTGGTTTCTTTTGGCCCACCCTGTACTAACCTTTATCTTCATTTGTGATTCTTGGGTAGTCGATTATATGGTTTTACTTTCTAGTTTAAGCGGTTAATCGTGGTGGATTAATCTTACATTAATATTGACAACATACACTTGTGAAACATATAACTTTTTGTAAAAATTATATTATTTTATAATCTAAAACCATATAAATAACTGCCACTTCCACTATGTCGAAAGAAAAACTCTGTCAACCTTTCTGTCGCTTGTGATTACGTATGTAATTTTTTTTTTAGTTTACGTTTTTATAAATTAAAGTAGTGCCAATTTCTATGTTTCAAGTATTTCTAGCGATTTAATTAAACTTACTAACATTTACATGAAAGTAAATACAACCATATTGAACAACAAAAGAGCATTCCACAAAATAGTCGCACAGCAACAGCATGTTATTGCTGTTTTGCTTTACAACTACATTCGCTTTGTTTGAAATGTGCGAGTACTTTTTATAATGAACATAAAACAATAATAAAAACAAAAGTGTTCAATAATATGTTGATGAATATTTTATGACTTTCCTTTACAAATAAAATATAAGTTGAAGAAATGTGAATAAAAAAATAATAATATAATAAAATAATAATTTTAGAAACTTTATTAAATTCTTTGCCAATAAATTTTACTACACGAAGAAATAGCAAGTGATTGATTTTGACATAGTATTCGCTTTGTTGACGACTCATTCGAATTAGTGGTATGAAAATCTGTATGAAAACACTTAAGTTTTCTTGCGACTTGTCGTTCCAGTCAATGTTCTTGCAGAAGTAAGATACAGAAATGGAAATAAATTTTCTTTCGCTTAGAATGCAAATGAAGACCTTTTTTCGAAATAGTGGAAGTGACAGTAAATATATATAATTTATATTATTTATATATTTCCTTTAACACGCGCAATATTTTACTTCTTCGTCCCACAAAAAAAAAATCAAGATGTGTTGATAACATGTATGACTTTTTCACACAGAATTTTGCCACTATTTTGTTCCTCAGTATGGTACTCGTAATACTCCACATAATAAGAACTTAAAACTACCACTCAAAAACATCTAACTCAATTAATGTGAGATTAAGTTACTCGTAATTTTCGGATTAGCTAATTAGAGAAATAAACTATCTGAATCTCGAACCCAAAAAGTCGCCCTTAGAGTTTTTTCATTCTAAGCACTTAGAATGAACTCGTATTTATTTGTATTTGTAACCCACCTGTTGGAAGACTGTGTATATGTATGTATGTATAAGTGTGTGAGACATTTTGTTTGCCCACAATGTGTATTGTATTATGTCATGATGCCACCGAGGAATTGATTTTCTATAAAAAAAACCAAAAAAAAATGGGCTTTCAATAAATTCAGTGAAGTGTTTAAAAGTGCGTTTTTTTATTAATTGAAATTTAAGTACAAAATTTAACATACATATCCATTCACTTTGACATTTTGTGCCTCGTCGGTTTTTTTTTACATAAAAAGACACAAATTAATAATATCAGCACTAACATTTTCATCCTTAGGGCTGTCAAAGAGAATATAACACTAACATTGTTCAACTTAAATATTTACATACAAAAACAAATTACAAAAACACATAAATACAAACACTTGATAAGAGGATTGTAAACATGAAGAAGGCGTTACCGAGGCACACGCCGAACAGAAATTGGCAAACAAATTTTAAGGGCACGTTATTAAACCTTGGCCGCTACAACAACAAATACATGAGAATTAAAAATTAAAGGGTGTTCCAAAACGAGCAATGAAATATGTTAAAATCCCATGTAATATACATACAATTGTATGAACATATGTATATTGAAACTTGAAATTTGTAAAATTAGTGTATTTTTATACAGACTACAACAATTAACACTAAAATTTAAAAAATTTAAATTAAAGGGTGGTCCATCAGTTAATGCAATTTTGAGTATGTAATTTTGACAATTTGCTATATCTTGGAAACCGTAAGAGGCAAACACTTGAAATTTTCAAAAACGGTAAAACTAAAAAGACCGAAAATTATAAAATCGCCAAACCAAAAAAAAAAATCGCCAAAAATTAAAAAAAATCGCCAAAACGAAAAAAATCGCCAAAATTAGAAAAAAAAAATTCTAACACTAAAATAAATCGCCAAAATGAAAAAAGCCAAAATGAAAAAAAACGCAAAAAATTGAAAAAAATCGCCAAAACGCGAAAATGTCGCCAAAACTAAAAAAAGAATTAAATAAACAAAAAATCTCAAAAATTAAAAAAATCGCCAAAAATAAAAAAACGCCAAAATGAAAAAACGCCAAAAAAAACCGAAAAAATCGCCAAAACAAGAAAATAAAGTGTCCAAAGTAAAAAAGAGCCAAAACTTAAAAAAATCGCCAAAACCGAAAAAAACGACAAAACAAAAAAACCGAAAAGACCCCAAAAACGAAAAAAATGCCAAAACTATATATTATATAGGATGAAGTTTGTATTAAATTACATATCTAGTGTTCGTACGGAACCCTAAGTACGCGAGTCATAGTCGCACTTTACTGAATTTATTTTTTGTTAAACACACATATAACAAAACATAACCCTACAAGAACAGTATCAGTTAATTGACGAGTCAGTCATTTGATGGGTAGTGATGAAGGATATATTCATCATTGCGTAAAACAAATTTTCTATCGCATTATTAAATGACAAAATGAAATATGTGATGGAAACTTTTGTGCACGTCTTGTATTGTATCTTATTCTAATTAAAGAATTCTGTCAACTTTATAACATATATGTATATTTATTCGAATTGCTTACTCGACTGCTTTTTACGAATCACGAATTTTTAATCCCACAATTTTTGAAAACTAACTCCGACAATAGAAATATTTTTTTTAGATTTTTATATAGATTCTCGAATATCATATCTGAAAAAAATTATCGTGTATGATTTTCAACACGTCTGCAGAGGACCATTAATAATTTTTGAAGCCGATAAATTTACTCAGATTCATTTCACAGAACAAGGCCGATTAGTCAAGTTTTACTGATCATAATTGACTAATATATCCCCCAACACAGTTGTACATCATATGTACATGATTGATATACTGATATTAAATATTTTTTTACACATTGATATTTATTTATTGTAATTTAAGAGCTGAACTAAAAATAAGTATTCAAGTCTTAAGTCTAGATATAATTATTAGGTTCAACCAGTATCTGAATATAAATAAATACATAAATGCTGCATTAAGCACAAAAATTGTTTCCAAGAAGTTTCATCTGGAGTGTTGCGTATTAGAGCCCTCTCTTTTAAGCGGATGTGTCCAGTAAAGTTCAAGATGTTACGAGCAATATAGTTTTTATATTATTTTTTTGTGTTTTTATTATAAAAAGTAACTCAAAAATGCACAAGTAAATAAAATATTCAAAACGAAAAATATAAATAAGCAAAAACACAAAATATCTAGCCTTATTCGCACCTTTTGCTTTTTACAAATTTTTGAAAAGAAATATATTTATAACTAAACTTAGTGAATTTCTTTTATATTGTATTGTTTTTACTTATCTTTTTTTAACACTTTTATAAAATTTGATTTTCACAGACCGAAAGAATTGCATTTTTTTTTTAAATAAAACTCATGTTTTAAAAATTTTAAAATATGTACATTAGATGTTCCACTCAGAGAATGTAGAATGAGTAGTGAAAAAGTGAGTAGAGTTGAATCATGATTTATAATTTCTTCTACTTATGCGCACTCATACCCAGTAAAAAAATGGAAGTCATTCTGAAGGAACCACATTTTCATTGCTTCCAAAAAATCGATATTTTTAATTTGCCGATAGTTAGCAGAAAACCAAGTAAAAGTTTATTTTAATCACACAAAACCTTGTAGTTTTTTCATAGTTTTAGTAAATACTCACCAAAATGTTCAAAAAATCGATTTTTTTGAAAGAAATTTATGAACTAATTTTGGCCTAAAATTTAGAATTTATATGCTTAAATTTACATGAAAACACTGTTTCGCGTTTAAATTCGTATAAAAAGAAACGAATTGTTAAAATATGTAACTTTAACACAAAAAAGGAAATTTTTCTTAAAATCGCTTCTAATTCGGTGACTAGGCATCGAAGAAGAGAACTTCTTGCAATGACAACCCTATGTAAAAATCATTACATCGGATCGAAATTTGAACTACTTCCAGACTGCAAACTCTACATTTTTATGACTTCTTTGGAGTGTCTTTTTTTACTGGGTACTTATTGAAATGTTGGCTGTGAATCATATTCACTCGAAAGTTTGAAGTCGCTTCGAACTCATACTTAGCAACATTTATGATCAGCGTGACCATATTAGCTTATTTAGGGCTAAATTTAGCTTACTTTTTTTGGGATTTAGCTGCAAAATTTCTATTTAGCTCATAGCTTATTTTTTTAGCTTTTTCAAAAACTCATTTAGCTTTTTTAGCCGTTTTTTTTATCTAAATTGCATGTTCTCAAAAAATATGTTAAAGACATAAAAAAGTTATAATAACAAAATTTAAAAATTTTAAAAACCCCAACGTACTGACCAAACGGCTGTACCGGATTTTCGTCAAGTATAGGCAAGATCAAGTCACTTTTCAAACGACAAAAACAAAATTAAAATAGGTCAAGCTGTTTTGGGAGCTACGGCGTCAACGACACACAAATTCAGCTAAATATATCTAGAAAAGATGTGATATTTTCTAAACTGCTGGACCGGTTTCCTTCAAACATAGCTAAGAACAACTCTTGATCAAGTCAGCTTTCAAACTAAATCAAAATCGATCCAGCCATTTGGTATGTATGTGGACATACAGATACACAGACACACACTGAAAAATTACAACACCCCTTTTTTTTGGTCGGGTGTTAAAAATGATAATTTGTTAACATTTAAAAATATAAAATTTTTTCATTGGAAAATGATTTAAAAAATACAAAACGTAAATTGCTTATTTATAAGAGAAATTGAAAATTTAAATATAGAGGACATTGATTGCAATTTTGGAGTTAGAATGGCAAAAGATAAATAATTAATATTACCGATAAGACTTTTAAGAGTTCCTTTGACTTGAGTTGAACGTGCATTCAGCGGCATGAATTTACTTAAAACAAAAATTAGAAATAGATTTAAAAAAGGTTTTGTATTTTAGTGTAAATGTTTTTACACTTTTGAAGACTAGTTAAGCTTATTTTGGGAAGTTTTTCTTTGGTGTTTCCTTAACCTCAAATATAATAATGAATAAATAACTTAATAAAAAATTATTCAGTATTTTTTTTTCAAATAATAGAAAAATATGTTTGTGTATTAACGTTATTTTAGCAATAAGAAACTATTTCAAATTGATCAAAGAAGTAGAAAAAAGTTTAGCTTTATTTTCTGGCTTAAAATTTAAATTTTTAGCTTATTTTAGCTCTTTTTCAAACGTGATTTAGCTTAATGTAATTTAAAAATCTGGTCACACTGTTTATGACGTTGTTGATTTCGACTATCCTGAACTCAATGTTTATAGACGATGCAAAATAAGTATTGTATGACAAAGCCAACTTCGTATACGAACATTAAAATACTCATTCTGAGGTTATGTGTTTGCTCATTATGAGGTTACAAATGTGTGTTTTTTTATACACTTTATACTGTTGTATTTGTAGTTGCACTATATGGATGAGTTGAATGAGCTGAATCAATTTAAGTAGTATAAGTATTTTTCTCAAATTATAAATCAAACTGAGCTGATTTATGAGTGTGAGTGTTATATGAGTATGATGTCGACATCGCACTCATAATTATTGCAACCTATACTTATAAATCAATATTATTGTGAGTGTGCATAAATCAGATTAGTTGATTTTAAATTATGTCTACTCACTTATATTTAAAATATTATGAGTCAGTATGAATAGCAAAAACATGATTCATTGTCCCAATGTTCAATCACTGGTCCCACTCTAACATACATATATGTTAGAGTATACATACATATATGTTAGAGTATACATACATATATGTTAGAGTATGTCAACTATAATTAATAAATAAATCCATCATCGCTACCGATCAAATGACTAGTCAATTGACTGTCACTGTTGAATTCAATGCAAAATTAAAGCAAATGTGTTAGTAAAAAAAATTTTGTTTGTGTTAATTTCAATCACTCATTCCTTTGTAGGGAAACTAACTGCACAGTGGTTTACTGTTTGAATTGTGACAATAGAATGCATATGAAAACTTTAACATGTGATAATTTTAAAGCCTAAAGCATAGTACTCTGTTCAAATTTGTGAAAAATGTTTATCAACATTGATTAATTCGTACGAAAAATTTGACATATAAACAATATTAATTTGCGCCCGAAATTATGCTACAATTTCTTGTGTTTGTAGAAACACTCCATGTGTTTGTTGTAAATTTCGAACGAAACAAGTGGTACTCTACTTATTTCGCATGAAAACGTAAAATGTTGAAGATATATTTCAAATGTTTTTCCCAAGATAAGCCTGGTACTCTGTTCAAAATTTCTTGCGAAATGCTGTCAAACTACATATAAAAGTATTTGGCATGATATATTTGCGAAATAAATTCGCAAAAGTAGTACTCTGTTCTTGTTGTGAAAAACACGTAAAATCATGTCTTTCCATGCAAAATCTGTCTGGCATCATTTTAGTTTAGCTGCGAAACATCATGAGCAGTTCTTTTTTCGCACGGAATTTTAACAATGTTGCATACTTTCAAGCAATAAAAGCGAGAAATTTATAAAAAACCGCGAGTTGGGCTACATTTAGTACATGTCAAATTTTTCACGCGAAATAACCAATGGTGCTGACAATTTTTCACAACTTTGAACAGAGTACCAGGCTATAAACAGAGTACTATTTATGCAACATTTTTTCGTGAACAATTCGTGTAAATATTTTTATATGTACTTTGGCAGCATTTCGCGTGAAATTTTGAACACAGTACCAGGATTAAAGGGTAAGTGTCATTCAGTGATTATATTTTGAAATTTAGCAAGTTCATTTTTGAATTTTTTTTTACATGCAAAATGAACTTGCCTCACTTTCAAAACTAACGGCTAAATTATTCTCAGAACAATAGAGTTTTTTTCAAATTTAGTCTGATTTGATATCTTTAAACGATGCCAAATCATTATTAGGGTGCCCCTGTGGCTGAGTGGTAGCGATGCTAGCCTCTCAGTCCGGAGGTCGTGGGTTCGATGACCACCATAGACCCTGGGTGTTTTTCGCAGACAATCTAATCGCTTTGCGAATTGTGTTTGTGTTTAAAAAAAAAAAAAAAAAATTATGGCAAATATATTCTTCCCACATAATCCATGTTACAATTTTATTTGCACAATGACGTCATCATTTCCATAAGACAATAACGTTTATATGCTATGACGTAGATAATGACATACATACATATTTGCCTCAACAACATAAATCTACTTCAATTACGAGAATATTATACACATGTGATAAACTCGAATAATATTCAAGGATTCCCAACTGTGTTTTGCTGTATTATTTGCAATGTGCTTCCACCACATATTAATAACAATAAAACGAACAACCTCACCCCACTTGCTGATATGACAGGTTAAATAAAACGTTATATTTGAATTATCTATTTTAATAGAATTATGTATAATGTTGTATATTTTAATTGGAAAATAGATTTTCTTTTTTTGTTAAATTAAAAACAACAACTGCTGGTGTAAATGAAAAACATGCTGGTATAAATTAATTTGACCAGGCATTTTAATAGAAATTGTAAAAAGTGATGAAACAGGATGTGAAAAATACTCCCTCATACATACTTACATACATACATACATATCGCACACTAAATCATAAACAGTCACAGCTCAAAAAATCCCCCAGATGTTCAGGAGTGACAAAAAACTGTTGATACTGTACAATTGACAGAAGTATGTATGTAACATAATAACTAACATAACGGTATTTTATATCGTTCCAGAAGACTGTGTTGTAAAAGAAACTTTGCGGCCGTTAGAGATTTGTTCAGTGAAATGGTTTATGATAAAACAAAAAATTTTTAATAATTTTGAGTTGAGACTGCTTACGATTTAGTGTGCGATATCTATCTCTGCACATCTCTACACTCTGAAATATTTTTATATTTATTTACTATAAATTTAATATAAATATAATCTTGCCTTTCTTTTGCACTTTTCTCTATATATATATATATATATATATATATATATTCAAACAGATACTCTTATTAAATTGTCGCTTTTTGAGGAATAAAAAATAAATAAAACATGATTTATTGTTTGCAACTTTCTGTAGATGACATACTTTAACAACAAACAATAGATCGTGGTATGCGTTAGCAGCCTGTTTTTTAATTGAGTTTTATAGAAAAAGATGTCAGTCAGTATCTTATATTAATGTGCAAATAGAAGACAGTTAATAATTATAGAAAATTATATAACTTTTTTCACATTGTTGAAAACCACTTAAACCAATTTCTAATTAAAACTTCGTTTTAATGAAAACAAAACAAATAAAATATTTAATTTAAAACAAGCAAGCTAGTCTTCTTTCTGACATCGCAGAGAGGTTTTTTATAAATAGTACGTTGAGCAATTTTTACGCACGCTGAAACACCACTTTTGGTTCTTATTTGTGCTACAATTTCGTTAGATTCTGCTTATCAAATGACGCTAGAAATAAATTTTTTTTTTAATTTTTAAGAGAGAGATAGAGAGAGAGAGAGAGAGTAGGAAACAATTTTACGGTACATTTCCCATACGCAAGTAGTGATGCCAACTTTTTGGGGTTAAGTGTATCCAAGTCTTCAAGGGTTACGTGCCTTTTGTCGACTAGTGTGGCGACTTTTTGGTGACATTACAAAGGGGCTTCTACATATTTATACTATCTTTGGTGTGTAGAAAACATTTTATGAAATACCTTAATAGAAAAAGGAATGCGAAAAGACAAATAATAAATCTAAAATAAAATAAAATTTTAATTAAAAATTATTTAATTTTGAATAAAAAAAATATCTATTGTAGAAATTTTATTGAGCCAGCAGAATATTTAAAAAAAAAATAATAATTTTATTATACCCTGAAGAACCTACACAACAATAATAATACAATAAGATTGCTATCAATTTTTTACAAAAGGATCTAAAGCTTAAATAAAACTTATATATATTAAATTAAAAGGTCGAATAAATTATTATAATATATATACTTGGAATATATTTGGACTACTTCTGGTCCTTTATGGAGTAGTATTTACATGCATGTATGGACTAGTCGCATTATTTGCAAGATTGTTCAAACAACCTATTAAATAGTTCGGTGGGTGTTCTTTTCAAGTGACGAAGTGTGTACATATAAATACATACATACATATGTACTCGTAGTGTACATTGTCTTGTTTAATAAAATTCATTCTTTGCCTTACTTATCATTAAACGACACTTGTAACAATATTTCGTTAAGGATTATAGTTCTAAGAAATATAAGAGCAAAAACAAACAATTCCGAATTCCTTTAATCTCAAAAATCCTCAACAAAGCATCTAATGTGTGCAGTCAACAAAATATATGTACATACCCTCTAGTCAGCTTAGAACCATATGTGTCTATGTCAATACTCTTTCTCCAGCGACAATTGCACTAGTTAAAATATCGACAACTTTCCTTTTTTTTTATGCGCGAGTAGAGATACGTTAGAGACAACAGTTCTTGTCTATTTCTTTTTTATTATGCTATGCAAAAATATTAAATAAACCATATGTAGACGAGAGTCACTGAAATCTACTAGTGAATCCTTGGTTTAAATATCTCCATATGGTCGAAAAGAACTGCCTTCTCAATAGTGCTAAAGTCTACTAGTAGATTTTCAATGACAACCGTATGTTATATGTCAATAAGCAATTACATTGGCTGGGGTACACCTAGTCCGTAGCACTATTGACAATGTCACTAGAAAATCACTATAATTTTACTATTGACAATGAGCGAGGAAATATCGATATTGTAGACTAGAGCCACTAAAATTTACTAGTGAATCTTTGGTGTCAATGTGTCCATGTTGACCCAAAAGAACTACTTAGTCAGTAGTGATACAGTCTAGTGGTGGATTTCCAATGACAAGCTAATGTTAAATGTCAATAGATGATTACATTGGCTAGGGTACACCTGGTCAGTAGTAATACTGACAATGTTACTAGTAAGTCATTACAATTTCACTATTCGCACTTTCTGCAGGGTATAAATGTCTCACATATGTTTGTGTGTGTGTGTGTGTGTGTGTGTGTGTGTGTGTGTGTGTGTGTGTGTGTGTGTGTGTGTGTGTGTGTGTGTGTGTGTGTGTGTGTGTGTGTGTGTGTGTGTGTGTGTGTGTGTGTGTGTGTGTGTGTGTGTGTGTGTGTGTGTGTGTGTGTGATTTTCTTACAAGACCTAAAAGTATGCTAACTTTTGCTAGATATTTAAATAAAATAAAGAGTTCAGGCGAGGAAGGTTTTTCAATGTCTTTCAAATTTTGCTAAAGTTTTTAATTACATCAAATAATTTCCATAATGAAATACAACTTTGGCAACGAAGAAATCCCTTCAGAAAACTGCTTTTGGGAGAACAATAATCATTGAATTGAATCAATGAAAATTTTTTTAAAAATATATCAATCGTTTTGTTTTACTTTCATTCACGCTCTTTTGCAAAATTGGTAGGGGCTTTAAGTTGCTGCCTTATAAATAATAAAGGAATTAAACAAATGGGATCATCATATGTGTTTTTAGAACTAAAGGGTGTCCCAACAAGAACGCAAGATTTAAATTTTAAATAAAACACATATATTTTTAAAAAAAATCGTGAAACTTTATTATATCGTAAAGTAGACAAAATGAGGTTATGTGTGGAACAACAAATCGGGCAGATGGCCGCCGCGGCTTGGCTGGCACACACGCGATCTTTTAATGAAATTTTCAATGGCCGTTTTGCATAAATGCTGCGGTATTGCATTAATGCAGCGTCCAATTTCCTCTTTTAAGGCTTGAGTCGTCGTCGGCTTATTCGCGTAAACCATCTTCTTCAAAAAACCCCAAAGAAAAAAGTCTAATTGTGTTAAATCGCACGATCTAGGCGGCCAATTCTGGTCTCCAAAACGCGAAATAACACGACCGGTAAATGACTGATGTAGCAATTGAATTTCTTCTCTGGCTGTATGACATGTGGCGCCGTCTTGTTGAAACCACATGCCCTCCACATTCATTTCTTCAATTCTAGGAACGAAAAAACTGGTTATCATTTCACGATACCGACCTGCGTTTGAGCGACATCATCACGTACAGCTGCGACATTTTCGGTCGATCGAGCTGTTCGAAGGCGCGTTGTTGTCTTTACATCACTAACAGACCCAGTTTCGGCAAATTTATCCATTAATGTCTTTACAGTTGACTCTTTTGGAGCATTATTGTGACCCCAAATTGATCGCAAATTTGCGAAATGTAGCCGCAAAACTTTCACCATTTTGATAAAACAATTTCACAATGAGAATGCGTTGTTCATTCGTGTAGCGCTCCATTTTTACTAACCTCGTACCTTCTACTAGCAAACAATAACAATTGTTCAAATGTCAAACAATGACGCTTCGAATGGCGCCAAATTTAAATTTTACTCAAGCTTTAGTGTTTTTGCCAGCAGTGGCATGTAGACATAGGCGTAGAAAGATCATTATGAAGGGCAATGCCACCCTCTAGAAGTTCCTGCTGGTCCTCCACTCGTCAGGTTATAAAAAATTGCCTATAATTATTTATTTTAAAATTACTCTTAGAAGCTAGTAATAATGACGCAGACGAACAAGATTTCTGGCTACGTCAATGCTGCACACACACGCACAATTTGTACGTCTGAATAGTACGTGCTCGAAGTCTTGTTGAAAGTTAAGCCCGGGGCACAATCAATCCGTCATACGTTAAACCTCGCCTTTTGCAACTGACATTAACGCAACGACGGAGAAGGTTGGCACAATGAGTACTTTATTGACGGAAGTGTTTGAACAGGTTCAATATGTCGATTCTTCATTTTATTTTTTAAATTCAACTTTTTGTATTTACTTCGTTTATTTCTTTTGTTTAATTTTATTTTTGCTGCCACAAAACACAAAAACATAAATCAGAACATGCCAAAATAACCAACCAATACCAGTCAAACTACTCAACGTATGCAAAAAAGTTAAGAGTTGACCAAATTTTGTACTTTGCGTTCACGGACACGTACTGAATGTGACAGACCTCATAAGAAACCATGCATTTCAAATTAGCTGTCAGTTGAAAAAGGTGAAGTTTAACGTATGACGGATTCATTGTGCCCCGGCCTTTAATTTGGCAGCTTTAAATTAAACAATTTTGATCTTATTGACAAATTTTAGAAGACAAGCTTTAGGTTAAGAGTTTTTCTGCTCTTGCAAGCAATTTTCATACATACTTTACCTACACACATCTATAATTTCAGTTCTACAATTTAAAAAAAAATCCAATGACGACTGCTCTCGTAAACAATGTTTTATTAACCAAAAACTTTCGACATTACGTCATATTAATTAAAAATAAAATGTGCATAATATACTGTATAATCCAATTTAGAAACAAAACACTTTTCTCACATACATTTTTTCTAAAGTTCAATTTATAAACTTTTACATTTTATTATTTCTATATGCAAGTTAAATTTAATTAAAGCAAAAATTGATTAACTATAAAAACTAAAAACTAATCAATAAATAGAAAACACTAACTCAATAATTTAGTTGTCAGATTGAAGCATCAAACGTGTTTCGGAAAAAAATAATTTCCTTTATTTTAAATAAAACATCATTTCAAGGGGCGAAAAGTTTAAGCAAATGTCTACTTCAAGCAGAAATTATATTTACTTTGCACAGTGGCAGCTAAAGCATGGAAAATGGTAAAAAAAAAATCTGCATCTTCTTAACTGCTGATCCGATTACAAAAAAAATCACTGTTGTTGACCACTTCTGGACAAACATTGAAATAAAAATTTTTATTTAGATTTTCTTCAAAGATATATCTAATAGTGTTTTCACAATGAAAGTTAAAACCTGGTTTTAACGTTAAAGCCACAAACAGCTGATTTTGCTTTCACACTGCAAGTTTGTTAAATTCAGGTTTTAACTCACAGGCTGTCTAATAACTTTGCTCAAAATAAAATAAATCTCCTGCCGAAATGCGTGTATTTGTTGTTGCATTTTTTCTGCTTTTTAATAACACTTTTTGGACATACTGTTCAACTGGTTTTGTTTGTATAAAAAACTGAGATATTTCACAATGCGCTCTAAAATGGAAATTATTTTATATTTTGTAAATAATTTTTTTTTAAATTATGGAACTTATACAGAATGAAGAAGTGCTTAAAAATATTGTTAATAATATAAAAATGCACAAATACATTATAAGATAAACCTTTTTTATAGGCAGAAGAATGTTAGTCATATTGTCTATTTTCACTTTCCACAGTTGAATTTAAAATATTTTCGTTGTTTTCCTTCCAAAAAAAAACTCTTTTTTTCCCATAATTTTTTGATTATTGTTGCTGCTGCATCCATTTTTAAGTTGAAAATTTTTCAAGCGCCATCTATTGTTATTCACTGATATAACATTATTAGCTGCTGTCTGTCATTTTAACTTGGCAGCACTGAATTTATCACAGCGAAAACAAGGTTGCATTTCATAAAACCAACTTAAAACCAATTCAAAAATGGTTTTAATTTGATTTTAACAAAAAAAAAACAGGTTTTAACAGTTGGTTTTAACGTTAAAACCAACTTTTATTAAAACCAAGTCAGTGTGAAAACACTATAAGGCCTTCATTCCACAACTATGTGAAACAAAAAAATTAAGTTTTTCTTCTCTAGGAAATTTTTTTAAAAATACCCAGCAAAAATTTGACATTACTATCTGAACTACTTGCCATATAATGACTTACTTTTTAGATTGCCAAATTCAAGTACTCGCTTACAAAACACATTATGCAAATTTTTAAAAATATAAAGCTGAAGTTGATCATATTCTTCGGGTTTTAAAAGAAGACGTGAAAATATTACCAAAATAAGTAGTTATTTTAAATAAATTATAAATATTTCTAAATTGCCCAAGTATTTATTTTAAACTAAAAAATAAGTACTTACATTTTGGAAAATAATTATTTAAATATAAGTAGTTCTAAATAATTTTTTTTCATTTACGATTTGAATAAAAGTTCATCAATGAAAGCAATTGAAATTTTTCTAAATATAGTATTTATAAGTAAAGCTATGTACAGACGGTTGTCAGATCTTACAATATTGCCAGTAAAATGTGCTCAGAATTTCTTACAACCGTGTGAACTGACAATTTTTGTCAGACGTCGTTGCCCATTGCAAGACTAGCAGCTGACAACAAATTGTCAGATATCTTACAATCGTGTGAACAAATTGTAACAGTAGAGGCACTGATTGAGTTTATAAAAGAAATTTTACAAAATGGTGTATTTCGTAGTAAAACAATAATTTTTTTTAAATCATTTAAATTTTTCTTAAAAGTTATTATATGTATATTTAATCAAACTGAGTTTTTAACCAAGACCTTCCATTTACTGAAACAACGGCATATTTAAAAAAAAGTAGTTCAATCAAGAAAAAAAATAACTATTTCCCACAACGGAAAATATAATTAATTCCTACAATAGACAACATAACTACTTCTCAAGAATCGATTATTTTAGTCTCACGCCTAGTTAAAATCATTAAGTTGGTAATCCAGTAAGGAACAGCTTCCACCAAAAATGCTTAATTCCAAACTCGATTACCTTTTTTTGAAATTTTTTGCTGTGTATGGAGTATTTCTATTCAGCCCAATCATAAACGAAAATTCCGCACGAGTTTTCTCACTTTTCCGTTTTCTCCTATTATGAACTTGTTTTTTCCCTCTTTTTACCAAATGCGGGAATGAAAAAAACTCCCCGGGGAAAAAAGTAGGTATCATGAACGCAGTTGAACTTGCTTTTTTCACTAAAAATCTTTCACTTGCAAAACAGAAGGGAGTCTACATAAAAATACACTTAATGCTCCATTAAACAAGAATTTATATACATAAACTTCTATTTTATAGTTCTTGTATGTGGAAAAACACAAATAATGACCAAATAAATCATTTATAAACTTTTTTTACATATTTTTACAAATTGGTAAATGTTAATAATTTTGTTTACTCTCTCACTACAAAAAAAGGAGAAACAAAATGTCAACAAACAAGCAAAACAACGAGCTTCGTACTGTGGTGATGCCACGTATTACTCTTTTTTGTTCCCAAGGAATTTATGATTGGAGGAATTTTTTCTCGAGAAAATTATTTTCCGTAAGAAATGAATTCCGGGGGAATATTCATGATTGGGCTGATTATAGTTTTCACACCTAGTGAAATAAAACTAATTAAATACAATTTTTGTAATATTGAGCCTGATTTTGGAAAAAGTGCGATTAAAAAGAATAAACTTGAAAAAACTTTATTTATGATTTGAAGAGACTAAAGTTCGTATCGCTTTGTAAGCCAAAACCAAATTAAATAAATATACTTAATAGTAACAAACCAAAAAAGTTTGTCTTAAGTAGAACAAAAATAAGCAAATTAACTAACATGTGCATAATTATTAAAGAACAAACGACAATGGCAAGACTGTTGTAAATTTAGAGATGGTTAAATTGAGCTTTCATTGTAAAAAAAAAGCTTTTAGCAAATGGTAATACGATGAATCAAAACAATTCACATATTTCATTTGCAATGATGTCCTGAGTATATAAAGCAGAAATCTACATCAACTGACACCACACACAGTGGACCAAACACAAAAGAACGCTCAAAAACGGCTAGCTGTTCCGATCAACTACGTGTTCTCAGAATATTTACAACTAACTTTGGTGTCATTTGTTCACATGTAATTTGGCTTACAAAACGATACGAACTTTAGCCTGATCTAAACATAAATATAGAAACAAATGAAGTTCGAACAATAATAATTAAATTGAAAAAAAGCAATGTGAGTCCGATCACAGAGAAGATGTGTAAACATCTAGTAATGAATTTTTTTTTTAAGTTGGAAGTACTTATGCTTTTAGTATCTTTTTTTTAAATTAATTAATTAAAAGTATCAAAACTTTCAATATTGTAAATACATATGAATTTGTTGGTTTTTGTTTGTTTTATTAAACTTATTTGGTTAGTAAATGGGCACACTGCAGTTTAATGTATTTATATGTACTGCATTCCAAATTGCAGTAAGCAGTAAATTTACTGATTACTAAAAAAATTCAGTAAATTTTTACTGCTAATGAAATTTAATTTGCATTACCAGTAAAATCGTAGGGCCGTAATCATAATAAAATTGTAGCAAGTGGCAAAGTTTTTTCATTCAAATTTTGAAACTTTTGTATGAAAAACATTTAGCCACTTGGTAGAATTTCATTATGAATACGGGCATTACTGATTACTGAAAATTCAATGCACCTCATCATATAACAAATCATTTAGGCAATTTATAAAAATTGTGGAAAAAATTTTTAGTAATCAGTAAAAATTTACTTGTTAAACATTTTTTATTGTTTTTACTGAAACTTTAGTGGTACTGCAGTGCTCATCTATAGTAAATTCCTTTACTCTTACTTTTTAATTTTTAATTCCTGTTGTTCATCGTTTAGTTGTTGCTGTTCTTGTTGTTGTGTACGCATTGCAATTAAAATAAATTCAGTAAAGTGCGACTTTGACTCGCGCACATTCGGTTTTGATAATTTTTTTTTTTGATTTAGCTTTCTTCCTTTTTTAAGTTTTTTCAGTTTAAACGATTTTTTTCAGTTTTATCGCTTTTTCTCGTTTTGGCGTTTTTTTTTCTCTTTTTGGGGTTTTTTTTTAATTTTCGCAATTTTTTTTTTATTTTGGCGATTTTTTTCTGTTTTTTGGGGTTTTTACATTTTGGCGATTTTTTTCTGTTTTTGGGGTTTTTTATTTTAGGCCATTTTTTCATTTTGGCGATTTTTTCATATTGGCGATTTTTTTGTTTAAGGATTTTTTTCATTTTGGCGATTTTTCCGGTTTTTCGCGATTTATTTTAGTCCTAGAGATTTTTTTTAATTTGGTGCTTTTTTCGTTTTGGCGATTTTTTTTTGTTTTTGGCGATTTTTTTATATTTGGCGATTTTATATTTTTTGATATTTTAGTTTTACCGTTTTTGAAAATTTCAAGAGTTTTGCTCTTACGGTTTCCAATATACAGCAAGTTGTCAAAATTGCATTAACTGATGAAACACCCATTGATTTAAATTTTTTAAATTTAGTGTTAATTGTTATAGTCTGTATAAAAATACACTAACTTTTAAAATTTCAAGTGTATATATGTTCATACAATTGTATGTATATTACATGGGATTTTAACATTTTTCATTGCTCGTTTCGGAACACCCTTTAGTTTTTAACTCTCATGTATTTGTTGTTGTAGTGGCCAAATGTCTACACATTGTGTCCAAATTTCAAGTCCGTACCTCTTACGGTTCATTTTCACCTTTGGTGTACGGAAATATACAGAAAAATAACCGGCGGCGGCGCACCGTCGGCTTCGAGCCGGTCGACTTGTTTCTCTGCTTGGTATTGCTCCTTTTAAACACTAATACACACATCTCAGCAAAGAAATCAAAGTCAAAAGATTTTTACCCCCTAGCGTATAGATGTTTACACATCAAAACTTTTTGTCAAATTTCTTTTCTTTACAAGTTTGTACCTGTTTCTTTTTCATACTTATTTATTATCCAAAGAAGCACACGTGTTGAGCTTGTGAGTTGGGAAATGTTTTCATAATATGAAGTTCCCAATTTTGATAGCCCTCATCTCAGCTGGTGTTGTAACGGAGTGCCCATAAAATATCGCTTCTGAAAATTTAAAACTCCGTGCGACTTTGATTTTCAATCGTATTTAGTGAAGAAACAATACTGTTGCTATCAGGTGACAATACTTTTCTGACAACGTTGTCAGATAAATATTGGCAGCTCACACGATTGTTAGAAATTTTAAACACATTTTACTAACTATATTGTAAAATCTTACAATCAGCTGTACAGAGCTTAAGTTTTCTTTGCGCTCGTCTCTTTATTTTTATAAATAATCATGCCAGTGCTTTCCATTTTACCTCGAAACAATTGCCCTCTTAAAGTTGATTAAACAATAAAATAACAAACACACACAATGAAAAGTATGTTGTCATCGTTCTAAATATATGAACATACATATTATTTATCACATTCTCCTTTAAACTACTTAATACCCTGCTGCAACTAATTATAGATAAAAATTAATCAATTGAGAAAATATTTAACATAAATGGAATAATTACCCTTTCGTACAATTCTAGTTGACTGGTTTGATGCCCGTAGCACTGCATATATATATATACATATTGTTACCTAAAAGGCAAAACGCCCTATCTAACAAAAAACTTAATATCGACTTTTTTATAAATTTCGTGGTTAATATAAGCGCTACAAGAATATCAAATCTGTCCGAACCAAAATAGCTACTTTATTTATTTTATTATATTAAACACTTTAATATTTTCCATTCCAACATATTTTTCTCTCATCCTGTTTTAAAATTATTAAAATGTTAGTTAAGGCATTTTGCATTTCAGATAAAGATACGTATGTTTATGGTGGATTTTTACATTTGTATGTGTGTGTGTACACATGTCTATGTTTATATTTTTATCCTTAGCAAAATTCATTCAATCATTAATTTAAAATCAATAAATTTGAAAAGAAAAAAGCTGCAAAAACTTTCACACCTACAACATCGTACGAGTATCTTCTGCACGTCTTATAAAAGGAACAAATAAAATTTCCTTGTTTCATATTAGATTGAAAGCTTAAAAATTGCTTTGACTAATTTATTTGTTTTATATACATCAGCACAAATAAAATTATATTTGAAAGAATTTAGCACGAAACAAAATCCTTGTAAAATGTGTCGCCAACCAAGTAGCGAATCATACTCTTGAAGGAATTTGTTTGTTGAAAGATGTGAATGTACAGGGTGGGCCAAAAGAAACCAAGGGGTGTAAAAGTTTAATAACTTTTTTGTTTATTAACTTTTTTTTATTTTTTCTTTCAGATTATATAATATACAAAATGGAAATTTTTTTACACTAAGTATGAAAAATGATGTCTCTTAAATGACCACCGTTTTCAGTTTCGCACTGATGGGCTCTTTTTAGAGCATTTTCCATAACATCTTTCAAAACTTGTGGCTGTAGCGTTCGAATTTCTGCAACAATGTTTGCCTTGAGTTCAAGGATTATCTCTGGCTTGTTCACATACACTCGCTCCTTCAAAAAACCCCAAAGAAAATAGTCGGGTGCTGTCAAATCTGGCGATCGCGCTGGCCAAATAATTTCCGAATTTCGAGAAATTATTCGCTCTCCAAAAATTTGACTTAAAAGTGCCATTGTGTCTCGGGCAGTATGGGCAGTGGCTCCGTCCTGCTGAAACCACATACCAGGTCTGTTTTCAAGAGCAGGACGTAAAAAATTTTCTATCATAAACCGATACCGCTCTCCATTTACGGTTACAGCACTTCCATCTTCATTCTCGAAGAAGTAGGGCCCAATGACATTTTCAGATGTGATCCCACACCATACTGTAGACCTGATGGGGTGCAATTGGCGTTGATGAATGGCTCTTGGATTTTGAGAACCCCAGAACCTACAGTTCTGCTTATTAACAAAGCCATTCAAATGAAAATGAGCTTCATCACTCGTAATCAAATTTTCAATAAAGTTGATTTCATTTATTCATTTCTTATTTTCTGATTTTCATTTATTATTTTCATTCATTATAAATTCTCCAAGTGTTGTCTATATAATCTGAAAGAAAAAATAAAAAAAAAATTAATAAACAAAAAAGTTATTAAACTTTTACACCCCTTGGTTTCTTTTGGCCCACCCTGTATTTTGTTACCAGGAAAACATTTGTAGACTTGTTCACTCACATCATAAAATTATATGTTTTTAGAGAAAAATGTAAACAGAAAATAAAGAATTTTTCTTATTTTTAACCCCCGACTAAAAAAGGGGTGTTATAAGTTTGTAGTGTGTGTCTGTCTATCTGTGTGTCTGTCCGTGTCCATGTACAGACCAAACGGCTGAACCGATTTTGATTTAGTTTTTTCTGTTTGAAAGGTGACGTGATCGAGAGGGTTCTTAGCTATGTTTTAAGAAAATTCGTCCAGCCGTTTAGAAGATATCGCATCTTCTCTAGATATATTCTGGGGTTTTTAAAATTTTTAATTTTTGTTATCTTATTTAATTCTTACGTATAAATTAATCAGATCTAAAAGTGTCCTTCTAAAGGGTGTCCCAACGAGAACGCAAGATTTAAATTTGGCGCCATTCGAAGTGTCATTGTTTGACATTTGAACAATTGTTATTGTTTGCTAGTAGAAGGTACGAGGTTAGTAAAAATGGAGCGCTACACGAATGAACAACGCATTCTCATTGTAAAATTGTTTTACCAAAATGGTGAAATTTTTGCGACTACAGTTCGCAAATTGCGATCAATTTGATAGCTTCGTCAATAGGCAGAATTGTCGTATTTGAGGTGAGGAAAATCCTCGAGTGATTGACGAGAAGCAAATGCATCCTGAACGTGTCACTGTGTGGTGTGGATTTTGGGCTGGAGGAATCATTGGACCTTTTTTATGAAAATGAGGCAGGTCAAGCGCAAAGTCAATGGTGTTCGGTATCGTGAAATGATAACCAGTTTTTTCGTGCCTAGAATTGAAGAAATGAATGTAGTTTCAACAAGACGGCGCCACATGTCATACAGCCAGAGAAACAATTCAATTGCTACATCAGTCATTTCCCGGTCGTGTTATATCGCGTTTTGAAGACCAGAATTGGCCGCCTAGATCGTGCGATTTAACACAATTAGACTTTTTTCTTTGGGGTTTTTTGAAGTCAATGGTTTACGCGAATAAGCCGACGACGACTCAAGCCTTAAAGGAGGAAATTGGACGCTGCATTAATGAAATACCGCAGCATTTATGCAAAACGGTCATTGAAAATTTCATTAAAAGATCGCGTGTGTGCCAGCAAAGCCGCGGCGGCCATCTGCCCGATTTGTTGTTCCACACATAACCTCATTTTGTCTACTTTACGATATAATAAAGTTTCACGATTTTTTTTTAATATCTGTGTTTTATTTAAAATTTAAATCTTGCGTTCTTGTTGGGACACCCTTTGTTATAAGAATATGCAAGAAATAAAAGTATACCAGCAGTTGAGGTTTTGAAAGCATATTTTTCGCGTACATAAATTAGACTTGGTCGAACTCTTTCAGTAGCTCATTTTATTACAAAATTTAATTTAATTTAAATGTGTTTGATCATCGGTTTCTATCAAAAATTAACTAGTGAACGACTTCGACCCAGAGACAGTATACTTGGGTCGTAGTAAACTTGGGTCGAACTCGTTCTCTAGTAGACTTGTATCGAACTCTTTCAGTAGCTCGTTTTTGACACAAACCAACGATCAAACCCGTGTAATTTAAATAGGTTTGATCATTGGTTTGTGTCAAAAACGAGCTACTGAAAGAGTCCGATACAAGTCTACTTTAGACTTGGGTCGAACTCGTTCACTAGTTCAGTTTTGCCACAAACCAATGATCAAACCCATGTAATTTAAATGGGTTTGATCATTGGTTTGTGGAAAAAATGAACTAGTGAACGAGTTCGACCCAAGTCTAGTCTACTTGGATCATTGATTTGTGTCAAAAACGGATGACTGAATGAGATCGACCCAAGTATAGATCAAACTAGACTTGCGTCGAACTCGTTCACTGGTTTATTTTTGCCACAAACCTATGATCAAACCCATTCAAATTACATGGTCCAAGACTAGATCAAACCCATTTAGGCTTGGGTTGAACTCGTTCAATAGTTTAGTTTTGACACAAACCGATGATCAACCCCATGTAGATAATTTAAATGGGTTTGATCATCAGTTTGACCGACAGTTTTGATCAAACCCATGTAAATAATTAATAATAATAATAAAACTATACTAGTGAACGAGTTCAAACCAAGTTTTATGTATGGTGAAAAATGCTGAAGTTTTTCTTAAATTTTTAATTCAATTAATATTCATATTCCATGATAAATAATCATAACTTGCGAATTTAAAAAGACGGAATAATAATATGATTTAATCATACATAGAAACAAAGCATGGAAATAGAAAGCAGACTTTGGCCGAACACATTCAGTCGGTAGTTTTTTACACATTTATGATCAAACCTATTAAAATTACATGAGTTTGATCTAGACTTGTATCGAACTGTTTCAGTAAGAAAGAGTTCGAAATAATTCTATTTTGATTATAGGTTCGTGTTAAAAACGACCGACTGAATGACTGAACTCAACTCTTATCGTATGTTTTAGTTAATTTTAATTATTATTGTTCGAACTTCATTTGTTTTTATATTTATGATTTGATCAGGCTAAAGTTCGTATCGCTTTTTAAGCCAAATTACATGTGTGATTAATTAACTTTTATTGCAAATGAAATATGTGAATTGTTTGGATTCATTGTTTACAGGTTGCTGAAAGCTTTTTTTATAATGAAAGCTCAATTTTATCACCTCTAAATTTATAACAATCTTGCCATTGTCGTTTGTTTAACAATAATTGCTCCAACTTGAAACGCACTAAACAAATATCACGCAATTATAGTAGTTTGTTCGTGTTCGAATCAAAAGTTGTTTCAAACCTATTTAATTTACATTGACATTTTTGACCAGACTTGTGTCCAACAGTTCATTTTGCGTTCAAAACAGGTGTTGGACACAACTGTTAATAGTTCGTTCGCGTTCAAATTAGAATTTGTTTCAAACTCAGTTAATTTAAATTTACGTTTTTGACTGGACTCTTTTGAACTCAAATGAGCTGTTGAACACAACTCTGCATACAGTCGTTTATGCTGCACCAATAAAACTTTATTTCGGAAACGTCCTTAATGCGAAGAAAAACGTTTTTAATTCAATGTTTTTTTTTTTTTTTTTGTTCTAACTTTCTAATAATCCACCAAAATAAAAAACAAGCTTAATTTAAACCAATGATACTCTTAGTATCTTGTAAGTGTCAATAAGTGTTTTTAACTTTTAAAATATATTATTCGTTGATTCATACTATACGCAGCCTGTCTATATATGATTTAATTCTCATTTAGTTCATATTGAAATTAACATCAATATCTGAGCCTTGCTAGTGCAATAGATGAACTTGTATGATATTTTTTCACAATGTAAAATGCGGTATGAAGAATTATGTATTACGCATTATTAACTTCGAAAACGTTATCGATTTATATGTATTTTGTTCTTTATTAACAGTGTTAATAAATTTGTAGCGCACTTATAAGAATGTTTATACATTCGGCGCTTCTTTAGAAAAATAATTTAGTCATACATATTTGATTGAAAATAAAAACTCGTAAATAGTAAAAGTAAAATTAAATTGGCTTTTGTCTATACACTGAAAGGAAAACCTTCATTCAGACAATGAAATTCTTCATTGTATTAATGAAATGTTTCATTAAAAGTCAGCTAATGAAGCCCTTCATTGGATCAATGAAGAATGATTCATTGTATTTATGAAGTTAATTTTGGCGGCTATGTCATAAAAAGAATGAAACTAACTCATTATTTCAATGAAACTTTTTAATGAATATAATGCAGTTGTTTCATTGATTTAATGAAATTTTTACATACTATAAATGAAGTTTATTCATTAATATAAAGAAAATGTCATTAAATATAATGAAATATGAGCATTAAATAATGAAAATTTTTTATTAAAAAGATGAAATCATATCCCTTCCAAACCATCTACTTAATAAAAGATAAATAGATTTGTTTTATTTTATTTAATATATAGAAATACATAAGTACTTAATATCTGTACATATGTATGTATTTATTAACGTCAACCATTTAAAATTGAGCAACTCATCAGTAGAGTTCAACCCAAATAATGTTTTAAGTAAACCGAGAAACTTACATGTTTATAGTAAAACTCTTAATATGTTGTTGAGAATCACAATACACAAACATAAGTTTAAAATAATTAAACAAAAATCTTAACAAAACAAGCATGTTTATAAGATGTTTGGCACAACCTTTTTGTGTTTGTATAGAGGTGAGGAACGTGAATGTATAAAAAAAGAGAAAGAGAAAGATATCTGCTATACAATGAAGAATATTACAAGAAGACAAAATTTGTAGAACTTACTTATATTTGACCCCAAATTCGCCAAAAAGAAAATTCGTTTAAACAATATAACGATTTTCATTAATACAATGAACTATGAAGAACACATGAAGAGCAGAGATTGAAAAATTTCATGCATTTCATGAAATTGTTCATTGTATTAATGAAAAGTTTCATTAATATAATGCAGAACATTTAATGAAACCGTTTCATTCTCTGAATGAATGATTTTCCTTTCAGTGTAACAATAAAAATTAATTTATATTTAATCTTATCTAAAAGGGAGTCAGACATTTTATGTTTTCCAGTTTTCTATAACTAAATAAATTAATTTTAAAGCAGAGAAATATAAATAAACGTTTGTTTTTTTTTTCTTACAGAAATTGAAGCCGTTGAAGCGTGTAAATGGCTTAGAGCTGCAGGCTTTCCACAGTATGCACAAATGTATGAAGGTGAGTTGAAATAATAAAATAAAACTGTGTGGCAAATAAATATCCCCCTAGTGAATATATTAAATATATGGATTATATAAAATTTATAAAATGTACATATACGTATATGTACATTTTTTTTTTTTTTTTTGTGCAAGAAAAATTCTAAATTAAAGAAAAACAGTAAAATAAGCAAATAAACAGGCAGCTGCATGATTAATAAAGAGCAAATAGTCGATTTTGATTAAAAAATAGTTAAGTTCAAAAATTATGCCGCCTAAGCTTTTTTTGCGGTTATGGGACGACATCAGTGTTTTCCATTTACAAATAATTTTTTGTTTTAATTCTCACATTAATTTTTGCTGCTATTACACAACTGCAACATCAAAAATCAACTGAAAAAAATTTAACCATTTTATAATTGATGGCCAACATAATTTTACAATGACTGAATGACAGACTGACTGTATTTTTTTTTCAACTTTTGTTCAAGTTAATCTTTTTTTCTTTTTCAACATTCAATTCAGTTGCGGCATTTATTTATTTTTAATGCTTTCTTGTGAAATACATTGTCATAAAAGGAACTTTATTTATGATTTGTTTTTGCAATTCTTCTTTTTCGGCTGTCATTTAACTTGATCAGTCGGCTGGACTTTCACTTTCATTCGTCAAAATCATTTGTCGCCATTCTTGAAGCAATAAATACAAATTTCAAGAAAAATGATTTACAATAATACAGAGAAGTAGTCATCATGAATTAAAAGGAAATTGTTGGGCGGACTTTTTGTATTGTTCCATTTTTTCTCTTTTGATAACTTAAGCAGAAGTATATAAATTAAGAAATAAATTTACAATTCAGTTAAACAGTGGTTGCAAAAAAAAGGTGGAAAGTCATAAAAATTCAAGAAAGAATGTATAATTTTTCATTTGTTTGTATCTTAAGCTTTAATAGCAAGTTGTTTATTTATTATAGCTTTGCTATTTATTGCGCGATATAGGAGTTAAGACGTGATTTTCGTAACAAAAATAATCGACACTATTACCCTATAAATTTATTTTTGTTTTGATTTCTTTGTACTTAAAAGCAGAGTACAAAAATAAACGCAACAAATTGTTTGATGTTGTTTTGTTTCGTTCATTGAAGTGAGTGAAAGAAAAACAATACGATTGCTCAATTTGTTTTTAAAGGGTGATTTTTATTGAGGTATAGAACTTTAAGTTGGCATCACTTTTTTAACTGGCGGTCATTTTGTCAGCTGTCAAGTGATTAATATTTAGTTTGGTTTGCCATTTCATCATGAACAGGTTGACAAAAGAACAACGCTTGCAAATCGTGCAAATTTATTTCGAAAATAATGGTTCAGTTCGCGAAGTTTACCGCAAGCTCCGTCCATTTTATGGTCGACATAATCGTCCATCAGAGCAATTAATTCGGTTAACCATGGATCGTTTTCACACTACGTTTACTCTATGTGATAATACGCATCCGCAGAGACGTCGAACAGTGCGCACCGAAGAAACAATTGCCGCTGTAGAGCAAAGTGTTGAAGAGGACCCGAATGAATCGATTCGCCACCGTGCACAGCAATTGGAGCCGACTAACCGACTATTTTGTTCCCGAATTGGATGGCATGAATGTGGATGAGTTGTGGTTCCAACAAGACGGCGCTACATGCCACACAGCGCACGTCACAATCGATTTATTGAAGGAAACATTCGATGAGCGCATAATTTCGCGGAATGGACCTGTCAATTGGCCACCAAGATCGTGTGATTTGACACCATTGGATTATTTTCTTTGAGGATATGTGAAGTCGCTCGTCTACGCCAACAAACCAGAAACGTTAGGGGACTTGGAAGCCAACATTCGTGGCGTTATTGCCAACATACGGCCCCATATGCTCGAAAAAGTGGTTGAAAATTGGACCTGTAGAATTAGCTTTATTCGAGCCAGCCGCGGCGGCCACATGCCCGAAATCATATTTAAACATTAATGGCATAAAATTATCCTTCCAATAAAGCCAAATTGGTGGACATTAAAACGATTTTCTTGTATTTTATTTCAATTCGAAGTTCTATACCCCTCAAAAAAACACCCTATACTTTGTTTTTGTACATGAGCACAAACCAGAGAACACAGCCGATCACCTGTAAGCCGGCTAACAGCCGCCACCGGCCATAAACAATACATTAATTTAATCTTACGTTGCTAGAAAGAATGGAAACTAAGTGGAAACGTTTTGAAATATTTGCAGAGAATTTGGCATCATCATATAATATAATTTTATTGCATTGTTATTTCACACACGAAATTTGTTTTACATATATAACTAAGCAGCAAAATCTCTTATAATAAAAGTTTTGTAAAGGAGCTTTAGCTAAGCCTAAGCATGTGCGGAATAGCTTGAATATTTTATGATGTTTTTTTTTCACAAAAACTAATAAAACTTCTAGTTTTATTCCAAATGTTTTATCATGTTAAGCACATTTTGCTAATTTTATCTAACTGGGATAACTTTTTGTGTATTTGTTTGTTTTATTTTTATTCTAACAATGCCATGCGCCCCATTATGTGCATGTCACACAAATTGTAAATAAAAGTCTTCGAAAATGTAAATACGACTGTTATTGCTTTTCTCTCCTGCTTTAATTTATTTCTTTACGTTTTCAGCAATTTAATTTCCTTTAAAAAAAAAACAACAATTTATTTATCATTTAAAGCTTTTATTTCCTTATTATGAAATATAGAGAAATATATTTTTTGCATACGCCCACTTATATTCCACTTAATTCTCAAACTGTTCTGGTTGTGTCGAAATGGAAAGTGTACAAGTACATTAACCTACTTTGATATGTTTCGTTCATCGAAATCTCAAAACTACGTCAATGAATTGTTTGTATATATATATATATATATATATATATATATATATATATATATATATATATATATATATATTTGCTTAATTTTGATTTTATTTCATTGATAATATTAACGATAAAATTCTTAAAAAGTCACGCTCTAGTTTACGTTTGTTTTTCAACATTGTGCACTCAATACTGCAGGAAATAAAATGATTTCCGATTGTGGATACGTAATAAAGTTTTGAGCAATTTAGTAAAGTGATAATTGAAAGTATCTTTCCGATTATGATTTTACGTGTTTAATTAAAAATATGAAATTACAACTAACTTTGGTGTTATTTGTTCATTAATAATTATCACATGTAATTTGGCATAAAAAGGGATACGAACTTTAGCCTGTTCAAATCATAAATATAGAAACAAATGAAGTTCTAAAAATAATAATTAAATTAACTAATAGGCCATTTACACCAGCACAAAATCTAGCAGATTTTAAATAAAATCTTTATGAAAATCTATGCCCTTTAGACATTTATCAAGATTTTTTATCCAAAACAAAACTCATTAACTAAAAAATTTCCAAAACTACAACCAAATAACTGCAATGTAGCTAAGTCACACACCTTTTTAAGCAGAACTTATCTCATTCACTCATCTTTTTTTATAAATATATTGTACAGGGTAGTACAAAATAAATAAATGTATTAGATTTTTATTAGATTTCCTACAAATCTACTGACAAAATAGATTTTGTTTTGTATGGGAAATCTAGCAAAAAGCAGCAAGATTTAGCTTGAAATCTTGTAAGTACTAGATTTCGAGGTAATGTAAATGCCCTATAATATGAAATTAGTTTTTTTTTAATTCAAGTGAAAGCGAGACTTTCCGAATTTTGATTGTTGTTATAAACACTTATTTACAACAACAATGCTGTAATAGTTCCGATTTAAGCTGCATTAAAGAACATACCCGAATATATTCGGAAGGTTTGTATTTAAATCAGTGATCGGCAAATTAAGGGCGCCACGCCTACGTACGTTGAAAACAAGTTGTGTGCACCTCCTACTGTTAATAATCAGCGTAGCCAGAAAAAAATGTCCAAATAATAAAAAATACGTATGATGAGAATTTAATACATTATTTATTTTCAGAAAACTATTTTGGCAAACCAGAATGTTTAGTTTGTCAACGTGCATTGTCATACATTCAAAAAGGTGACATGCAAAGGCATTTTCAAATATATATAAAATTAAATTATTTTAAAAACATTTTCTACAAAACTACCTTGACGTAGCAACAACGGAAGATGTCTTTCTTTGTTTATAAAAAAATTTAAATGTTTCTTTTAACCATTATAAAATCAAGTTATGTGTGTGAAGATAAATTCGAATTTAACTAGCAGAGACAGGAACCAACATTTCTAACATAGCATGTTAAGCATATAACAGAGCACTGTTAGCTATTTAACAGTAGTCGCTAAATGGATTATTATTCCAAATCCTTGGAACTGGATCGAGATAGATAATTTTTTTTATTGGAAAAATTGCTCCAAAATGTAGTTCATGAAATTATAAAAGTATTATGGTAAAAATATGTCTGGTAGAGCCAATAAATTAGATTTAAGAAAACACTATATTCTTGAGAAGATAAGATAAGATATGCGTACCACACCTATATAGTGTAGCACATGTGCTCTTCCATATTTTACCCTGATCCTCTCAAGAAATTTCACTAAAAAAGCATTTTTTCAAAATCGATTATTTCAATTCCCAAAATTATTTGAGAAACGTAAATACATGGGTCACATTTAGGACCCTCCAGGGTACCACACCTAGATAGTGTAGTACGTGTGCTCTTCCATATTTTATCCAAATGACCACTGATCTTCTCAAGAAATTTCAGCAAGAAAGCATATTTTTCAAAATCGATTATTTCAATTCCCAAAATTATTTGAGAAACGTGACCGATTGGAACATATTTAGGAACCTTCATAGTACTACACCTATATAGTGTAGTACGTGTGCTCTTCCATATTTTACCCTGATCCTCTCAAGAAATTTCACTAAAAAAGCATTTTTTTCAAAATCGATTATTTCAATTCCCAAAATTATTTGAGAAACGTGAACACATGGGTCACATTTAGGACCCTCCAGGGTACCACACCTATATGGTGTAGTACGTGTGCTCTTCCATATTTTATCCAAAGGAGCACTTATCTTCTCAAGAAAATAGTGTTTTCTTATGTAGATATGAACTGAACGTTGAAACCAACCCTTGATATTATTCATTAAATTTAACAACGAACTAGTTTATTGATTTAACGTATAATACGTTGAATTTAAGGAACACGTTCTTTCTTATATAAATAAAAGAAAAAAGTTTAGTAAATTTCAAGAATGTATACCTTGATTCAAGGAACCTGTTCATTGAGTTTAAGTAATGTACGCTGAATTTGACTTCAAGAGCAAGAAGAAGAGATTTTATTCAATGAACGAGTACTTTGATTCAAGGAACCACCATTTGAATTTTTGTTTTACTTGATTCAATTCAACGAACTAGTTCCTTGTTTTATAACGAGGAAAAAATATACTAAAAAGAAAAAATAAACAAAGAGCAATCAGTTGTTGTTCTTCGTTTAACAAATAAGTTTGTGCGCAATTAAGAAAGAAATTTAAAATAAAAAAGTGCAAAAAGTGATTGTAATTAATTTTAATTGCTAAAAGAAATATAGCTGTATAATATCCCGTATATCAGGAACTTGCTGAACTACTCTAAAGCTGGAAAATAAGTTCCAGGTGCATCCACTCCTGAAATTATTGGTTCAAATTCTCAATTTTTATGTAAGTAATTATTTTGGATGCTATTTAAGGCCGTGATACACTATCATACAAAGTCGTGCGATCTACGGAAATATATATACAACCCTGGTGTGATGAATTGTTATTGTCTTTTGAAAATTTTCATAAAATCCATCATACCAGCGTTGTATTTTTTCGTAGATCGTACGACTTTGTATGATAGTGTATCACGGCCTTAAGATAGCAGTAGTTTTCTTGAAGGAGTTTTCTTTAACTGGCCGGAACGATTCGCGAAGATAACAACATCAAAGATAAAGCTTTGATAGAAATACTGAATAATTTGGATAAGTCGGAGAGCATCTAAAAATTTAAGTTTGTTTTATATGATGAATGAATTATAAATTTACAGTCTAATTTCATGAAATTATTAAAGCTTTATAAAGGGTTTATAAAACAGATTTCCATATTAAGCCTTTATAAAGATTTAAGAATTTTTATAAATAAGGCAGAGTAATAATTTAATAGACTATTACCTAATTTACATTAAGCATTTTTTTCATGAAATTAGTTGCATGAAAATTTTTTATTTGTCAGTGGGAGGCTTGGAGAAGCAACTCATATCAAAAAAGTTGTCAAAAATGCATCAGAGATTCATTCTACGCATTTTTTTATATAAAATTCTCTTTTATAGCGCTGCAATCAGCAAATAGAAAAAGTTGCATGCAACAAAATTCATGAAAAAATGCTTAATGTAAATCAGGTATATGATACTATCATAACCAAATTTTTTATGTAAATACATACTTACATATATGTATGTACATATGTAAATTATTTCTTATTACATGAATTTTTAAATAAAATAATCAATTTAATATGAACTTGTCTATTATTATATTTATTAAAGTGAAATTTTGAATGTATAGGTGTATTGGGTCAAGGAATAAATTTATAAAAATCGATTAATGTGTTCATTGGATAAAGGAATAGGTCTTTAAATTCAAGGAACTATTTCATTAAATTGAAAGTATGTATACGTTGATTCAAGGAATATATTCATAAAATCAATGATTGCGTTTATTGGGTCATGGAATAGGTTCCTTAAATTTAAGGAACTACTTCATTAAATTCAAAGTATAAATACATATGTTTAATGAATTTACGTAAGGTTTCAACGTATGGATTCTTAACTTCAACGAACTGGTACGTTAAATTCAGCAAGCCAATGATTGGCATACGTTGAATTCAATGACATATTCCTTAGGTGAAAAATAAGGAATAAATTCGTTGGATCAACGATTTCTTTCGTTGAATTTATGTATCTTTTTGGTTCAGTGTATGCGCTTCTATCAGAAAAGAGATTTTCATTCAAATAATTTCTTCAATTTTAATCACCCCTATTCTGCGTTTCGATTACGTTCCCGCATTCAGTTACGCACGGATCGAAAAGAGGTATTCTGCCAAAAAAACTGAATCGAAAGAAAAAGAAAAAGAAGAAGAGAAGAGTATGTTTAAACCTGCTGCTTTGCTTTGAAACGGGTGAAATAGGAACAGTAAAACTAAGCAATTTTGCAAAATTTTTAGCAAAAAGTTAAATTTAGTGCAAAAAACAGTGATTTAACAATTAAAACAAATAATAATTAAATATTTTGAAAATTTTCATTTAATAAACTCTTGCAAATTTAAGTACAGAGAGTTAAAAAAACGGGATAAGCAAGAGGTATTTGTGGCCAAACTTTTCCAGTCTGAAGAATCCTGTCGCGACGGAGGTGATATTTTAATTTTTTACACATAATTGTAACACAAAAATAAAGTTTATTTGTTTAAATTTAATTAAATCCGTAGACAAAAACGTTTTTCGTTGCCATTAAATAGGTATGTGTCAACTGTTCTACCTGTAATAAACTAAATAAAAATCGCATTTCAGTACAGAAAAACAAAACAAACTGTTTAGTTCATTAATTAAACCTTCTTTCATTTAATACTTGAATTATTTTTTGAATTAATCACTTTTTAAAGCTGAACAAACAAAAATTGAAAACGCTCCGCCACTAAAATAACAACTTACAAAAACGTAGTTACGATCGAAACGCAGAATACATAGAATCGAAAGAGAAATCGAAGAACGGAACGCAGAATACCAAAGTTGCCAAACGGAGAAACTTTCGATTCGAATCGAAACGCAGAATAGGGGTGAATATTAATTTTTTCGCGACCAACTAAGTTTAGATTACTGCACATTCCATATACACTAAATCATCGCTGGGATATGGTGTTTTTTTTTACAAGAAAACATATTTACATATAAGAATTCTATGTGATTGTTTGTGATGGTGAGAATCTTAAAATTTGTCATGCATGATCGTGAGTTAGAAAACAGCAAACAAACAAACAACCCATATTTTAATTCTATCTCAAAACTTCTTATATAATTTTAGTGAAATTGATATCAGATCATCATAACATTATCATCACCTCTTTAACCAGCATTTCAGACAAAAAAAATCCAAATAAATAAATTTAAAATTAAAATAAAACACACACGACCCTTTTGTCTAACTCCTTACTGTATTTTTTTTTTTTTTTTTTAAGAAAACAGAACATGTTCTTTTTTAATTCTTTTTTATTTTTTCTTAATGCGCACACAATACTCTTCAAGCAAAAGATTAAAGATCATGAAGAGAACAAACAAAACAAAAAAAGAAATTGAACATCGAAATTCTTATTGTATAATTCTAAGAACAGTTTAAGACCATCAAAACAAAAAAAAAAAAAAGGTGTAGATTTTTGTGGCATGTGCGCAAAAGCGTGTTTATATTTTATTTCATAAAAAACTCAAACTCAAAAAGTTGAAAGACCTCTTGAAAAACAAGCGTCCACGACAGTCCAAGAGAATTAAGAAAAAGGGTTAAAAGGACGATTACATAAAGAAAGAACTTTAATTGTTAAGGAATTTATTTTCAGGGAAAATATGTATAATATATATATCTTCAATGTTTTATTATTATTATTTTTATTTTTATTTTTTATTTTTGCATGTGATATTTTGTGTGCGGAAATATTGTATTTCTATACAGCCAACATATGGATGGTTCAGGAATCCTTGTTCGCTGAAAGTGTATGACTGCCAAAAATTTTATTTGCGATAGCACGAGCTCGTCCCTGTTGCAACAATTTTATGCCTGAAGTCTTTATAGATTGATGAAATGCGCCAAAAAGGCAGACACACACACACACACACACACACAAACCGCAACATTAGATTGAGGCTTAAATTAAATTCGTTCTTTTAGTTTTTTTTTTTTTTTGGTTGCCTTGTAAAAGCCAGCTTCAATCTGTATATAAAATATTGGCAACAATTTCAATGCGTGCAGAAAGATTTAAAGTTCTTTGACTCCTAAAATATGAGTATTTTCATTATGGTGCTTTTTGTTATAAAAAGTCATTCAGCAAAATATAAAAAGGAGCAACATGAATTAATTTTTTAAAAGTGAATCTTCATTCAAAGTATTTAACCATGTATGTATATATGCCTTAAATGGTTTTAACTCTCATAAGCCTTTACATTTATATTTTTTTTTTACTTTTGCATTTTCAAGTTTGAAAGAAATTAAAAGTTTTTTTAAAAAGACTTAAACACAGTGCTACCAAACGAACGTACGAGTACATAATTTTTAAGCGATTTAGTTCTTTAATAAAAAAAAATTCATACTGCCATAAATAATATTTTATTTTTTAAATAATAACCTTTTGAATTAGCAAACAAATAACAACCACACTGAACAAAATTTAGGAAAAAAATTAAAATTTAAAAATGAACTTGCATTTTGGCTATTTTACGAAATGCTTGCTGATTTTTTTTAAAACATTTTTAAAAAATGCATTAATAATTTGATGCACATAGACATATCAAAAAAAAAAAAAGTTTTGCAAAAAAAATCGCTATTATATGTATTATTCTCTAAAGATTTGGTATAAAATAAAATTGTTCCCGCACGTCTAGAGCAACCAAAAATATATTTTTATATCTTCATTTGAGTTGTATGTAAATTGAGGACTTAGAACTTATTTTCTGCAAAACAAACTATTTTTCTTTTATACTTCTATTGCCAAAAAAAACAGCTATATGTAAAATTCTTTTCTTTTCAAGAATTTAAATTTTTTGCCTCAGGAGCCTCTTGAATGCAGTGACCCACTGTTGCTAAGTGTGATAATCAGCCCAATCATGAACAAAAATTCCGCGCGAGTTTTTACACTTTTCCCTTTTCTCCTATTATGAATCTGTTTTTCCCCTGTTTCTACCAAATGCGGGAATAACAAAAACCCGGGGAACGCAATTGAATTTGTTTTTTTCACTAAAAATCTTTCCCTGGCAAACCAGAAGGGAATTTACTTAAAAACATATTTAATACTCCATTAAAACAAAATGTATATACATAAACTTGTATTTTATAGTTCTTTTATTTGGAATAATACAAATAATTCCCAAATAAATCATTTATAAACTTATTTTTACTTATTTTTTCAAGTTGGTGAATTTTGATAATTTTGTTTACTCTCTCACTCAAAAAAAAAAAGGGAGAAACAAAATGTCAACAAACAAGGAAAACAATGAGCTTCGTAATGCAGTGATGCCACATATTAGTATATTTTGTTCCCAAGGAATTTGTGATTGGAGGAATGTTTTCTCGAGAAAATTCTTTTCCGTAAGAAATAAATTCCGAGGGAATATTCATGATTAGGCTGAATGATTAATAGAACTCTCACTTGGTTCATATTGAAGTTGATATGAATATGCCCAGATTAATTCAGTAAAGTATGACTTTAGCTCGCACACGAAGGGTTTCGTTCAGACACTACATATGTTTATGTATAATAATATACTAACGTTAGCTTATATATTAGAATATGGTATCTGAAGTAGACATAAAATGTTTTGTTTTGTTTTTTTTTCGTTGAAAAGTTTTTTCGTTTTAGCCACTTTTGTCGGTTTTTGAAGATTTTTTAATCTTCGCGCTTTTTTTAGCGGTTTATTTTATTTTTGGTGAATTTTTCTGTTTTCTAGTCTCAGCGATTTTGTAAGTTTTTGCGCTCTTTTTCGTTTTGGCGATTTTTTCGGTTTTTGACGATTTTTTAGATTTAGCGATTTTTGTAATCCCAGCGCTTTATATTTGTTTTATCGGTTTATTTTATTTTTGGCAATTTTTTTGTTTTTTTTTTTCTTTCAGCGATTTTTTATTTTTGACGCTTTTTTCGTTTTGAAAATTTTTTCGGTTTTTGGAGATTTTTTTTAAATCTTTGCGCTTTCTTTTTCTGTTTTGGCAGTTTATTTTATTTTTAGCGATTTTTTCTGATTTTTTAGTCTTAGCGATTTTTTTTAGTTTTGACGCTTTTTTCGTTTTGGCGAATTTTTATTTTGACGATTTTTTTTAATCTTCGCTCTTTTTTCTGTTTTGAGGGTTTATTTTTGGAAAATGTTTTCGGTTTTTTTTCTAGTCTTGGCGACTTTATTAGTTTTGATTAGATCTAGCGCTTTATATATGTTTTAGCGATTTATTTTATTTTTGGCGATTTTTTTTGTTTCAGAGATTTTTTTTTACTTTTGACGCTTTTTTTGTTTTGGCCATTCTTCGGTTTTTGACGATTTTCTTAAATCTTCGCTCTTTTCTGTTTTGGCGTTCAATTTTTTGACAATTTTTTTTTCTAAAGGCCGTGATACACTATCATACGAATATATATACATATATATATATATACGAAAATATACAACCCGTAGATCGCACGATTTTTTATGATAGTGTATCACGGCCTTAATCCTAGCAATTTTTTTTTTTAGTTTTGACGCTTTTTTATTTTGGCGATTTTTTTGTTTTTTAACGATTTTTTTTTTGTTTTTTTGTCGACCTTTATACTTTTGGTGATTTTTTTTTTACATATGATGATATTTTTCTTCTAAGCTCTTTGTTTAATTTCGGTGATTTTTCGTTACGATATTTTTTTTTAATTTTAGAATTTTTTAATTCTAGCGTTTTTGAAAGTTTCCATAGTTTGCGGTTTCGAGGATACAGCAAGTTGTCAAAACTACATAGTCAAAATAACATTAACTGACAGAATACCCTTTAATTTTGGTTTTTTTAATTTCAGTGTTAATTGTTGCAGGCTGCATAAAAATACACTAACTTTGAACTTTGTCAATATAGTTGTTGTCTGTATATTAAATTAAGATTTAAACTAATAATAATAATATACATATTTCTTGTTGTAGCGGTCAAAGTTTTACATATTCTGTGAAACATTTTTCTGTTGCGCTACACACTTCATGTGCAGCCATGTCTATCTACATGGTTAAAGATTGTTATTAACATCAGCTATTTAACATGCATTTGTAATGAAATAGAATATGAGAAATGATTATATTTCTCATGCAGCTAAACGTCTAGTTTAATTTTTTTCACATCTTTAAAAAATCACATTAAATAATAAAAATATTTCATTCTATAAGATTTCAAAGTGCTAAACTTAAGCCCGATTACGAAATTATTCCTGCTTAAATATTTTTATATAAGAAAAAAGAAAATATATAAATTACAAATTAGTGGAAATAGAGGAATTCGAAACAAAGCCAAATGCATGTACATAAAGTCAGTAAAAAAACATTTTTCCAGACTTTTTAAAAAATTCAATTTTACTACCAACACATAAATTTTTTCTCTCCGTGTACATGTACTAAATCATTTGGCATTTCTTCTTCCCCACGCTGTACATATTTCCAAATCTTAACTCAAATGCGGCTTTAAACTGGGTATGGTGTTGTTACAATTGCATGCGTTAAAGATATTTCATTATTGTGGATGTTCTCTCTGCTGACCTTGAAATATGCACGACGGCATTAAATACATAAATTTTCTGCTTGTGTTCTGCATTGAAATGAACAAACACAAAAATGTTCATTTCATTTGAATGCGCTTGTTGTGTGTAGCCAAACCTTAAAAAGGGTGTTTTTAATTTTAGTTTTTTTTTCTTCCTTTCAGTTTCGTAAAATATATCATTTTCATTTTTTTTTTTTAATTTTTCAATGCAGTTCTTCCTTGAAATCCTTTGGAACCTTTGTTTGTTTCCTGTAAGATTGCGCTTATTTTTTTCTTGTATTGGGAAAAAAATTATGCAGTTTTATGTTTAATATAAATTTCAAATGATTAATGCCCATTGAAATGAGTTTCTTGTAAAATGTGTACCATATTAAGACTTAACATACACATTTACTTGCCTGCTCTTATTTGCCTTGAAGTTAATCCTTTTAAAATTTCTTTAAAAATGCCGTAGGTGTTTGTCTGGCCTTAAATTATTGCAAAGACTTTAATGAAAGAGGGAGTTACAGAAAATAATCATCTGTTAATTTGTAAAATATCACTCATATGTAACACATTGTAATAGAATTTTAAAAGATAAAAAAAAACAATAAACAATACAGTATAGAAAAATAAGCCTCCAGTCACGGTTAATATCAGTCAATTGTGGACACCACCTCCTTCCTCTTTGCATATTTTAAAATTCATTTCATTTGCAATTCATTTCAACTTTTAACATAATTAACATAATCAGGTATGTTCAAAATTATCATATTTATTTCCAAGAAAAATGATATGACAATGCCGAACGTTTTCATTTCACTTGAAATATAAAAATAAATTCAATAAAGTGGCGACTCTGACGCGCATGGTTCCGTACGAACACTACATACATACATATATTAACGTCAGCCTATATAATCAAATATATTACCTCATATTGATATTTAAAAAAAAAATCAGTACTCTGTAAACTTTTTTCAGTTTTTGGAAATTTTTATAGCTTGGCTATTTATTGCGCGATACAGGAGTTAGGAAGTGATTTTCGTAACAAAAATAATCGACACTATTATAGTTATGAATTGATTTTTATTTTGATTTCTTTGTACTTAAAAGCAGAGTACGCAAAAAACGAAACAAATTGTTTGATTTTGCTTTCTTTCGTTCTTTGAAGTGAGTGAAACAAAAACAAAACAAAAACAATGAGAACGATTGCTCAGTTTTTTTCTTCTTTGTTTTTGCACGTGAGCATAAACCAAAGAACACAGCCGATCGCCTGTAAGCCGGCTAACAGCCGCCACCGGCCACAAACAATGCATTTATTTAATCGTACGCCGTTAGAAAAGGAAATAATGGGAACTAAATGGAAACGTTTTGAAATATTTTCCGAGAATTTGACATCATCATATAATATAATTTTATTGCATTGTTATTTCACAAATAAATTTTGTTTTATATAACTAAGCAGCAAAGCTATAAACGGGTGTCCTAAAACACTTCTTTTTTTAAGTTTTGGCGTTTTTCGATAGTTACGGCGCTTTTTTCGTTTTTGGAATTTTTGCGGTTTTTTAATTTTGGAGTTTTTTTGTTTTGGCGATGTTTCGGTTTTTGGCCATTAATTTTAGTTGTAGCGCTTCCTTTTAAACTTGGCGCTTTTTTGCGATTTTTTCTGTTATTTTTAGTTTTGGCCCTTTTTTGACGTTTTTAGGTTTAGATTTTTTTTTTTTTTGGATTTTTTCGGTTCTTGGCGATTTTTTTTTTAGTTTTGGCGCTTTTTCTTATTTTTGGCGCTTTTTTCGTTTGGGGACTTTTTTCGGGTTTTGACTTTTTTTAGTTTTGGCGTTTTTTCCGTTTCGGAAATTTTTTCGGTGATTTATTTTAGTTTTAGCGGTATTTTAGCTTTGGTACTTTTTTCCAGTGCTTAAAAAACTGAAGTGATTTTCATTTCATTTCATTTTGCTTCTGCTTTTGCTTTTGAAAAATACAACAGTTTCAGACAAACCAAAATCACAAAATGATTTATGACGAATGCGCAGTGCTTTCAGCAGTCGACGATTTGAAAATTTTAATTTGATTTGCTCTTACTTTTGGTTAGTATCGCAAGTAAAAGCATAAGCAGTATGTGTGCTTTTGTAAGTACCAAACAGTCACAGTCGAAAAAGCAAAAACTCCTGTTTTTTAAACAACGATTTTTTCTTTAGGGCAATTTTTTCTGTTTTTCTTTTAGTTTTGTTGCTTTTTCTTAGATTTTTTCGGTTTTTAACATATTCTGTGAAAATTTTAGGTCTGTGCATCTTACGGTTCTCGAGAAAATGCCTGTGACAGACAGACAGACGGGCGTACAGATTAGCGATAACAATAGGTTGCTTTTCACCTTTGGTGTACGGAACCCTAATCATGTTCGTTTATTTCTATCTGCATTTCCCAAAAATGTTTACTTTCGTTATATAATTATATAATTCCTTTAAACCTGATGATGATGATGATGATGTTGATGAGGTTAATGATAAAATCACAGTTGAGATTTCTTATATGTGCTCTCTCTCTCATCATGACAACTCATATTTCATTTGGCCGTTAAAATAAAAGTTGTGATCAAAATAAAGTCCACCGCTTATTTTATTTGCAACAAGGAAGTAAAACAATTTAAAAAGAAAAACTTGACTATTAACAAGATTAATTAAAGAAATTTTATTTATTTGGGCGCTCTACAGCATTAAAAAGATAAAAAAAAACTTTAACAGATTAATCAGTTTACACTTTGTTTCATGTCTGCGAATCATGTAAGGAAATGGATATCAAGGTGGTCTGGCTTTGTTTTATGTCCATGTAAAATAAGTTATTTAGTTTTATTTGGAATAAAATAAAAGCCAAAAAACGAAACCTTTAGAGAATTCACAATGAGTATCTTAAAATTATAATAGTGCAACATTGTGGCATATTAAAATTTTTCATTTTGAGCGGAAAACGATATAAAACACAGTTAGGGAGTTCACAATAGCGTTTTAAAAAATGTCTTAATATTTCATCGTTTACGTTTTAATTACTTAGTATGGTTTGGCAAATTTGTTGTTTTTATTTATGTGTAAATCAAAGAAAGCATTCATATTCATTATGGCAATATGGTTATGTTAAACAAAACAAGTTAAAACTGTCAGCACAGCTGTAGTTGATAAAAAAAAAATTAAATATTAAATATTAAAAATGTTTGTTATTTTCATACTTAAATATACTGCGTTTTACATCATTTCCTGCTCACAATGAAAATTTTAAGATGGCACAATGTTGCCACATTAAAATTTTAAGATACTGTTTGTGAACCCCCTAATTATTTTCAACTATTTTAAATAACTTTTAAAGTGCTTTGCAAAAAGTTTGTACTGTATTAATATTTACAAAACGTTTGTGTCTCAAATAACTTTAATTACATTCAACTGTCTCATATCCTTTTCCCTACCAAATATATTGAGTTCATATACCACTTTGCCTGGTCTAAATTATATTTCTCTTATTTAAGTTAAATATTTTATAAACCAATTTCCAACAATGGTTTTTGTGCAATCCATTAAATATCGCAATTCCTTGAACATAAAGAAATATAATCGATGTAACAAAAACAAACAAAAACAAAGTTTCGTAATTGTTATAGCCATACTTAATGATCAAGTTCATTGCTTCTACACGGAACGTCACAGTTTGATATGTTCTACTTTAAACGAGAAGAGAAGTACTTAATATAATTTTTATATACTTTTATCCTTTGTACTAATGCTGGGATCTTGCCAAAGCGAATAGTGTTAAAAGAAATTTTTTGTTAATTTATTTAAGACAAAAAAAACAATACATATACATTTATATATATATATATATATATTTATGTATATATACATATACAGTAGTTTTCGTTTATAGTCACTACCGCTTATTGTCACATTAATGATATAGTCCATACTTGATGTTTTTTGTGATTTTTGAACTTCATTTCATTCAAAAAGTTGACGATATAGTCCATTTACTATATAGTCTTATTTGACATATATGCACCAACTTTGTGGTAGTCAAAATCCAAATTGTATGCAAACAATTCGCGTTATAGTCACAAAAATTTTCAACAGATTTTTTTTTAGTTATTTATATAAGTCATAAACCAAAATGTAAATCTAAATTTCAACCTCCATCTACTGTTTAGTAGAAGAACATGTCTTTAGAACAAAACATTGTTGCATAAAAGGCCACACAAATGTGCCTTTTGAATACAACATTGTTTTGTAATTGACATAATTGGATTGTATGGAAATTTTTTAAAATTAGGCTTGTAGTCACATTAGCGATATAGTCCACAATTTCTGTGCAATTTTAAATGTGACTATAAGCGAAAACTACTGTAACTACAATTTCTGTAAACAAATAAACAAAAAGCTTACAACAACAACGAAGTGGCATGTATGTAGCACCTACTTAAAAAAAGTTCTGGTACCAACATAATGTGATTGTTGGTGCAGTACGTGCACATAGATACATGCATGTATGTATATGTATATAATAGACCTATGCACAAAAACATTTAAGACATGAGGGATTTTTCATATGCTTTACTAAAGCGAAATCTTCTAAAACAAACGCTAAACAACACTGTTGGCAAGACATTTGTCTCAGTTATTGCAGGTATAGGAATAAAGAAGAAAATACTTCGTGAAGGAAAAATTTCTGATGATTGCTTCTTCATACACATGGGCGCGTGTACAAACGTCATGCATGTACATGCACACACATTGTGTATATGATATTTTATTTTCCTGCACACAAACGCACACATGCATTGACAAGAGTTGTGTGCGCTTGCTTTAAAAAACCACCCTTAAACACATAATAGCTTACCATCTACATCTTACAATCCCAGTAGGAATTTGAGTTAACTCAGAGCTATTGAATTATCAGCTAAAAATTATTCAGAGGTGGTTAAAATCATCACTCATTCTGCATGTTAAAAGTTATCAGATTTAACATTGAGTGGCCGCAGGACGAGTGTATCAGTTTTGAACTAACCATGAGTTAGCTCATTATGAGTTAGCTTGTGCTAAATAAAAAAAATAAATAAAAAGAAAGTGTTATACATATTTAGTTAATTATGATTTAGCTTATTATTTATTACCATTTTTAGTCAGCTTAAAGTTTAAACAATTTTAAATTATTTTTTAAGAAACGAGAACGGGTACTTTGTTTGTCAGCCATCACACTTAACATTTTGCCATCGCGCCATATAAAATATAAACGGCACAGAGTTATTATAAACATGAATTTTATGCTGACATCTTCTCTCTGAACTTTGATTGCATCAGCTTTGAGTTAGCTAAAAGTTAGCTCAAAACTTATCGAAGAAGTTAGTTATACAAAAACAACTCACTAATCTCTGCATCAGTTTTGAGTTAGCTTAAAGTTAGTTCAATACTTATCGGGAAGAAGACAGTTATGCAAAAGACTACTGAATCACATCTGTATCATTTGTGAATTAGTTCAGAAGCTAGTTGTAAATAAGTTATCAAAAAGTCAACCATATTTTGAGCTAGTTAATAAAAATCCGACTGGGATATAACAAGCATACACGCATCAACACTATTTCTTTTCACTGTTTGTTACGAACAAGAAGTCTTCGCGACATCGCTTGTTAATACTCATATACACGAACATCATTACATCTATACATCTACAGTGCTTCGCTTATAACGACATCATTTATTATTGATTTAGTATAATACATGCTACGACAATATATTTGCAAAACAAGACGTATTTACATTTCAAGACTGTTTATGCAGCCCTCTAATACATAAATATATATGTATACACGTGCACATATATGCAGATATAAGTTTATAATTATATATATGCAAGTGTAGCTGCAATACGTTCTTATTATTAAAAGTTCATTAATCTCATTATATAGAAGAAGAAAAAAAAATACAAGTGTTGAGAAAATTTAAACCAGAATGTCTGTATGTTTAACACTTCTCGCACTAAAAAAAAAAGAATGGCTAAAATGCGTGAGTGTGTTGTAACTTATATGTATGTATTAGTGTCCTGCACAAGACTATTTATAAGACCTTTCAAGACATGAGAGATTTTTTCAAATGATTTACTACAGCGAAATATTCTAAAAGAATCGCTAAACAACACTGTTGGCAAGACAAACAACCGAAAAAATTACTTGCCAACAGTGTTGCTTAGCGATTCTTTTAGAATATTTCGCTGTAGTAAAGCATTTGAAAAAATCTCTCATGTCTTGAAAGGTCTTATAAATAGTCTTGTGCAGGACACTAGTATGCATGTATATCAGCCACGTTCATATGTAAAAGCATTTAAAATATGTATGTACAGACAAACATCCGCATTTGTACAAGTTTGGGTGGTTTAAAAGATGCCTGGCATATTTTTACGATTGCTTTTCTATTTGTCAGACTATTATTCAAAGATGCTGTTGTATGACTAATAAAGTAACTACAGTTATTGTGTCTAAAAAAGTAATGTGTCGTCTGTACAAATTTACTTAACAAACTACTACATTATTGCTAATTTTATAGGCGATGTTACAAGAACATAAGGCGTTATTTAACTTGGTTTTAAAGTTTCAAAGAGTCTGGCAGCAGAACTTTAAAATAATTACATATTTAAACATATTTTTTTAAATAGAACCATCAGGCAGGGGGCACGATCCTGCAATGCATTGTGCTAGAACTAGTAAAATGTGTTATGAAGGAGGATACAGGGAGTAGTGTCTGCAGACTTTCGACTTAAACTTTTTCACTTTGAAAGTGACAGGAAAGATTGCTGCCGTTAGTTTGTCCCACATAGAATATCTTCTATTTATTAATTTATCATTTAAAGAAACTTAAATAGCGTAATGAGCTCTTTTAAAGTGAATGGAAAAGGTCACCTGCATATAAAGCAACTTCTAACTATAGCACTTTCCACTTAAATGAGCTCCCTTGAATTTATTTAATTAATTAAAAGAACTTGCGATTACATTAAAACATCAGTAAGCATAGTATCGCATAAAAGGCTTTCCAAGCATTTTTGAAAAATTAATTAAGGGGATAATAATAATAATAAAATATTAATAACTGATTCTAACGAATAAGGCTAAACAAAATATCTACGTGTATAAGAGTTTTCAATATTGTTTTTGACGCCTAAATCATTTATAAAAGGGTACTAAAGTTCCATCTTTTTGCAATTTTTTAATTGTTCAAAATTTACTTTATGTAAGTTCGAATGTTTTAATTAAATAAAATTCACCAGTATGCAATGTTTATAAAATCAGAACACTTTATTTACTCAACACTAATCTTAAGAGATTTTAAACACACAATTTTAAGTTGTTTATTGTTCGAATACCACGATGTTAACTTTATTTTACTCAACACTAATGTTAAGTGCTTTTAAACACACAATGTTAAGTTATTCAGTGTTGGAATACCACGATGTTAACTTTAATGTTCTTTACATAAAATTAACTGTTAAGAGGATGGATGGCAATTTTTATACCGATTGTTGCAAGGAGAAAGGCTCTAACTCGTATTTTTTACGAAATTGAGTTTTTCAGTGATTCCAATTCATTTCACACAAATATACATCGCCATAAAATTTATTGCAATATTAAAAATTACTCTTTTACAATCAGTTGTACAAAAAAGTTACATATTGAATAGTACAGTTTCTATTATGTTCTTACCTTCTCCTGTAACACAATTATTTGATACTCAACATAAAGCTTCCAAAAGAACATTAGCGCCATCAGAAAACAGTAGCCTCTCAATTAGCTTTCTATCACGTCATTTGTTCATGTTACAGTTCGTTCTGTCGAACTGTGAATAGATTTCATACCAGATTTTCTCTAAATGATGCAATAATACCAACACGTCGAAGTAATGTAAGAACTGAAGAGAGTATCGCCGCTGTAAATGAATGTGTGGAGGAAGATAAAAATGTATTCATTCTATGTCGGCCGCAGGAATTGAAGCTCGCTCAGCCCGTCTACAGGGTGAAAAATTTTTTGCGCAAGGATATCGGCCTACATGTGGTTAAGACACAGCTGGTGCAGGAATTAAAGCCACAATATCACATCATCATATGCGTCAATCTTTCGCCGATTGGACCCCAGAGGAGTTGGAAAATTGAGGCGACATTTTATCACGAATTTGTTTTCAGTTATAAAGCCAATTTTTAGTTTAACGGGTTTGTTAAGAAGCAAAATAGTCGCATATGGTTTGAAATCAATACACAACAGACCCTAAACACTCTACTATTAGATCTAGAAAAATTCACCTTTAGCTGGGGATTACAAAAATGATTCAAAAATGAGCTCGCCTTGCGCTCAATGGAAATCGCTATCGCAACATGATCGATGATTGTTTGTCTGAAAATATGGATGACATTGATCTAAGCAAGAAATGGTTTCAACAGCACGGACCTACGAGCCTCAAGTTGACTTATTGAAATAAAAATTTGACGATAATCTCGATTGCGAGAAATTGACCTCCTGGAGGTCTACTCTGTAATTCCAAACGAAGGATAATGCAATAAAGAATAATGAAGCATAAAGTTACATATGTCAAATCGCACAACCATGGAGACCAATTACATGTTAATAAGATGAAAACTCGAAACCATTTTCTCCCGTTTCAAATTAATTCGAATAGTCGATTCGTCTCCAAGGTTGTACGATTTGGCCTCCCTCGTTTATTTCCTGTGGGGCCACGTGAAGTATTTGGCTTATGCTGATAAACCAGCAACAATTGACGACTTAATGGTCCACAATGTTCGTGTTATTCAAGTAATGCTCGAAAAAGTTATCCAAAATCGGTCATTCAGAATGCTCTCAGGTGGAAGCTGCCGCGGTGGCCATATGCCCGAAATTATTTTCAAGGTTTAAATACATCTATTATGATCTTACGAAAAATTTTGAGTTGAAATTTAATTTTTATTGCTATTTTTTACAATTTAAAGTTCTCTCAGGTTTAAAAAAACTATACCGAAACTTGTTTGTATTTGTAATGTCAGCGTTACCACTGGCAAAATTTTTTCTCAATATAATTTTTTTTTACAAAATCCCCAAAATTCCTTCTAAAACTTATTTGTAATTATATTCTTTCATGACAATAAATAATACCTCATTTACACTAAGCATTTTTCATGAAAAAAAAAGTTGCATGACATTTTTTGGTTTGTCAAAGCAGGCCTGTAGTTGCAAATCATATGAAAAAAATTTGCAAAAAAAAATGCTTTACAGGTTCATGGTGCATCATTAAAAAAATACTTTTTTCTATGCTGCTGCAATTAGCAAAAGTTTGAAGCAAAAAATTTCATGAAACTTTGGGGAAAAAAATGCAAAATGTAAATTAAAAATTATCGCCCTTATTCCAATTGTCGACATCGACGTCACTTTAACACAATACCAACAAATTGGGAGCTGTTCACTCGTTCTCGAGAACAATATTGTGCTACTGACAATCTTTTTCCATTCCCTAAGGTCTAGAAAACAGCATAAACCTTCCAACAGAAGTCAGTTGTTTCGACAACGGGTACACAGGCCCCAATTTTTTTGGTATTGTGTCAAAGTGTCGTCGATGTCGACAACTGGAATAAGGGTGAATTATACATTTAAATGCAGCGTCTATTCATATTAAAATGAACTAACTAAGTAGTACAAAAATGCGTATTAAAAAAATTGCAATTAACGTTCAAAAAACCCCTTCAAATTTTATTTCAAGAGCGAAACAACAATGGCAACATCGGTAGCAAAAATTCAATATGAAATGGTTCAAGTGTGTTAATTTAAAAAATTTGTTTCTGTTAGTTTCGGACATTAATTAATTGTAGGGCTATATGTACTACAAAAAATAAATTCTTTGCAACTTCTCTCGCGAGATACAAATTCATACAAGCATACTTGTACATACCTTTCTATGTAATAGTAGTACCCGTATGTTTGAAAAGTTTTACTGAATGAATAGAATTTTCTAGCATAAAACTTGTTAGTTTTCGCAGTATGCTTTCAAAAGTCACAAATAACCAACAAACATGCTTAAAAGAGAAAAAAATTGTCTTTTAATAATGAGCTCGTAATTTAATTTGTTTGATTTGTTTATCTTAAATTCACAAAACTCGATTTCCTACATATGAAATCAAATTTAAAGGAAAAACAAAATATATTCATTCAGCAAAAAGCAAAAAAAACCTTCATACATACTTTTGAATGTAAATTGGTATTTCTTTTCCCCAATAATTTGTACTTATTACAATAAAATGGTTTTTTTTTCTCAAATGGACGATTTTTTATTTTCCATTGGTGTGTTTTAATTTTTCTTCTTCTCATAATTGACTTTATATTTTTTTCCTTTGAAAAACATCCAGTATATTATGGATATTATTTGATTTGATTTTTTTTTGCGCCTGCAGTTACTGCGTGGTTGGTTGCATCTGGTTTTTTTGGTAGAAATCTTGGCAAGTAAAATTTTTCATTCAGTATAAAATTCTCATGGCATCCAAGCGTTTGTTTCGCCATTTTATTATTGTCGCCCATTATTTTATTCGCACGCGTACGTGGCAGTTTCGTTTAAAATATAAGTTTAAAATAAAAGAAAAATTTATTAACTACATTAAAAAAATAATAAAACAATGCTGGCCTATTAAGAAAAAATATGTTGTGATGTTAAAAACAAAAGGTAAATTAAAAATTTAAAAGATTTGTTTAAATTACTCGTTAAAAATTCGAAAACCAAAGGTGTGCATGTGAAAAAAAAATACTGAGTAATTAAGCTTAAAGATTTTGTTTGTTTCTTTTAAGTTGCTGTTGGCCACTAGAGGTCATTATAAGGGCGTGAATTTACCCAAAGTGAAAGATATTTATTATTTTTATTAAAGGCTCAATTTGCCGACTGTAATGGAATGTAACTACAGCGGTAGGGAACAGGTGATCGATATTGTTATGATAGGGAAAATTCATAATTGAGTATATTTCAAATAAATTCAGTTAAGTGCGACTTTGACCCGCGCACGAAGGATTCCATACGGACACTAGATATGTAATTCAATACGAACTTTAGCCTATATAATAAATAGTTTTGGCTTTTTTCGGTTTTTTGCACTTTTTTAGTTTTGGCACTTTTTTCCCCGATTTTTCGGTTTTTGGCGTTTTTTTCATTTTGGCGATTTTTTTCATTTTTGACGATTTTTTTCATTTTGGCGATTTTTTTCATTTTGGCGATTTTTTAGTTTTGGTGCTTTTTTTTGCGTTTTGACGCTTTTATTCGGTTTTTGTCGTTTTTTTCATTTTGGCCCCTTTTTCGCGTTTAAGCGAATTTTTTCGGTTTTTGGCGTTTTTTTAAATTTGGCGATTTTTTTTTATTTTGGCGATTTTTTCGGTTCTGCCGATTTGTTTTAGTGTTGGATTTTTTTTAATTTGGTGCTTTTTTTTCTTTTAATCGATTTTTTTTTTGTTTTTGGCGATTTTTTTTTTTTTTTTTGGCTTGGCGATTATATAAATTTCGAATTTTTTAGTTTTACCGTTTTTGAAAATTTCAAGTGTTTGCCTCTTACGGTTTCCAAGATATAGCAAATTGTCAAAATTACATAGTCAAAATTGCATTAACTGATGGACCACCCTTTAATTTAAATTTTTTAAAATTTTAATGTTAATTGTTGTAGTCTATATAAAAATACGCTAATTTTACAAATTTGAAGTGTCAATACACATATGTACATAAAATTAATTGTATTTATATTGCACGGGATTTTAATATTTTTCGTTGCTCGTTTTGGAACACCCTTTAATTTTTAATTCTCATGTACTTTTTGTTGTAGCCGCCAAGGTTCTACATACTCTGTCCAAATTTCAGGTCCGTGGTTCTTACGGTTCCTGAGAAAATAACGTGTGACGTACAGACGGACAGCGTAGCGAAAACAATAGGGTAGCTTTTCACCTTGGGTGTACGGAACCCTAATAAAATAGATCAGCTAAGCATCTATTTTATTAGGGTTAGGGTTCTATTCTTGAATTTTAAATATACATGTTCAAGTATATTTGAATGTGTACACCAATTTTCTCTTCAATTATTACAAAGCAAAATCTAAATTTTTTTATTTTTGCCAATACTAATTAAAATTGTTTTCAACACATGCAATTTTTTCAATAATTCAATCTTAATTAACTATCTAATTTTAAAATTATTTCTATACACATATTTTAGATCACCAATTCCCCATAGACCTGACGAATGTTGCCAAAGATCATACCAATTTGGAGAATGATCAACTACAATCGCTGTACAGACGTTTGTGTATATTAAATCGTTGTGCCAATATGCGTGTAGATCAATCTCATAAAACTCAAACACCACAGGTAAGAATAAATTGAAAGCTTTTGGTCCAAAAAATACTAGGGAATCACTAAAACGTTTACATCTTTTTTTTCTATTAAATAGAAAGAGGACTCAGATGATGAAAATTTTGCTTTAAGCGAAAACTGGACATTCCAACCTCACATACGACGCTGGTCGCGTATCGGTGAAATGGGCCTTGAAATTCCGCCTGCCGCAAAATTGACAGCTGCAGAAAAAACTGAATCGTCATCTAAAGAATCCAGTCCGGATCGTTTCGAAGACGATTCCTATGATATGACGGGTACTGGCTTAACATTAGCTCTGCCCGGCACCTATACCGATGACTCAGCCGATCCTGCCCTAAATGATACCACAGATCTAAATTCAAGTCCTTTAAGAAGGACCGGCAGTGAGAGAATAAAAGATGGTGCAAAAGCCATTTTACGTAGAGTCGAATCTATAAAATCGAGAAGGCGAAAAAGACAGGGTCTAGTCTTAAGCGGCCAAGTCTTAGACTTATCCCAGTTAGGCCAGCGTGCAAGCTTAAGAAAACCAGATGCTGTTTACTCCACTCCTCCCTCGCCGTCGGCGGTTAGTCCCATGCATGGCTTCAGTAAGGGGCCATTGTTTAGTAATGAACTGAAAGTGCCCACACAAAGTGACAATTTCTTAAGTCCCAATCGTAGTAGTCCCAAGAGAACACCCACTACACCTAGATCCATGAGAGCCAGTCCCCTGCACTTCTTTACCAACACCATGCCTTATTTGAAAGAAGGTAAATCAGATGATTCCTCTTCGTATTACAGTGATAGCCAGGAGTCTTCTACCACCGCCAATAAATTGTCCTTACGTAAGACACCGTCCAAGACACGCAGATTCTTGCAACGTACGGGCAAAGTCGATGACATAGGGGCTCATTCGGATTCAGAGTGTCATCAGGGCCGAAAACTGTTGATAAAGGATGCCAACTCGAACAATACTGAGATTAAAGTTAAGAAATTATCACGTGGTGGTTCCCTGAATTTGGGCAGGGATGGCAAAAAGCGGGAAGGTTTTCGCTCGGCCAGTTTCAGATCGCGTTCAACGACGAGAAAGGAACCAAAAGTAGAAGAACCCAGTGAATGTGTTAAAAGGTAAAAAAATAACATATAAATATTTTAAGATTATTTTTAATTTATTTTTTCATGCGTATTCAAGAACTCCTGTTGTTAGATGGCACAGTTTCCAGTTGGAAGAACGACCCCACATGATTTTCCGTAAGTGTTTCTCACAGAAGCATGATCCACATTCCAATGAACATGGTATAGTGTTTGCCGCCATGTCAGCGGGTCAATTGCAAATGATACGCAAACTGGCCCTGGTCACTCTCACCGGCTACATGGAAAGGTATTGCCCCACCCACCGTTCGGGCTGGAATTGGGAGCTGCCAAAATTTATAAAAAAAATCAAAATGCCCGACTACAAGGATAAAAAGGTGTTCGGTGTGCCACTCTTATTGATATTGCAGCGTTCGGGCCAAACATTGCCCATAGCGGTAAGGGCTGCATTCCGTTGGTTGCAGCTAAACGCTTTAGATCAAATAGGTCTGTTCCGCAAAAGTGGTGTCAAGTCGAGAATATTAAAGTTGAAGGAACTTATAGAATACTCAGAATCAACAGCGGAATGTATGGATGTGTTTGATACTCAGCAGGCATACGATGTGGCGGATATGCTGAAACAGTATTTTAGGGATTTGCCTGAATCACTGTTGACCACAAAAATGTCCGAAACATTTGCCGCCATATTCCAACGTAAGTTCTTTGTATTGTCCTTTTTTGCAATTAAAGTTCTTGGCAAAAAGAAATTAAAATATTTTTAGATTTGCCACCGGAAGTGCGTTTGGATGCTGTACAATCTGCCGTCCTCTTATTGCCCGATGAGAATCGTGAAATTCTATATGCCTTATTGGAATTTTTGACACTAGTTGCTGCCAATTCCCAATATAACCAAATGACTGCCAATAATTTGGCAGTGTGTTTGGCTCCCTCCCTATTCCATAACAGCATATCAACGGGAAGCAATTCTGTCACCGCTTCACCGCGGCGAAAGGGCAAAGGTTCCGGGGTACCCGATGCCAAGGAGCTGTTTGAAGCTAAAGCTTCCCATGAATGTCTATCATTTATGATAGAGCACTATAAACAAATCTATACAGCTCCCAAAGACAAGCTTAGCAAATGCAAATTTGGTTATATGGAAGAGTCTAAACCTTTGCCCTTGGAAGCCTTAGGAGAAGGTATGCAATTTCATAACTGGAGGGGCTATTTATATGAAAGTACCAGTGCCACTATTAAGGAGGGAAGAGAAAAGTAAGTTTCTGTTTAAAGTTTGTCATTTAAATGCTTCAAAAAATGCGTATCGCTTCGGTACATATCATTACAGGTCGCGGGGATGGATAACAATTACTTCCCTGGCGGATCATAATGTTGAAATTGCTTATAAGAAAGTGGGTGATGGCCATCCTTTACGATTGTGGCGTTGTATTACCGAAATAGAGGGACCTCCCAAAGATGTCTTGGATTATATTATACGACAGCGTGCCTCCTGGGATCCCAATCTGTTGCAAAGTCAAACCATTAAGAAATTTGACGATTGCACCGAAATATTCCAATACGCCATTGATGGCCAACAGTGTACAGATTTTTGTGTTTTAAGGTAAATGAAAAATATTTTGTAATATTAAATGTGAGGAAATTTATGGTAAACAATTTTTTTTTTTTTTTGGATAGATCCTGGCGCACTGATTTACCAAGAGGAGCTTGTGTTATTGTTGAAACCTCTATAGATCATGCGAAGGCAAAGCCAATGTTTAATGCTGTGCGAGGTGTGGTATTGGCCTCTCGTTATCTCATTGAACCCTGTGGTAGTGGTAGATCAAGGGTTATGCATTTAGCAAGAGTTGATGTCAAGTAAGTTCAAAAAGTATACATAAATTATATTTTAAATTGGAGGAGTATTCAAAAGACTCATAAGAGAAGGTATTTTTATAAAATCTACTCCTAAATACTTTTTACGAGTAAGTTTTGACTTATTTTTTAGATCAAAAGTGTCCTCTCAGAGAAGAGTTAGACGGTTAAAATGTCTCACAAGCTGTTCGCAGCTTTCTAGCATTGATGCAGTGAACACATACTATAGGGTATTTTTTTAAGAGGTATAAAACTTTGAAATGAAATAAAACACAAAAAAATCGTTTCAATGTCCATCAATTTGGCTCCGTCCATCGTTCGACTTGTCGCACACTTATTTTACAAAAAACTTTAAATTTGTCATTATGTAGAATTTAAGTGTGCAACAAGTCAACTGTTGAGGGTGGCGTTGGCTGAAGTAGTTAGCACGTTGACTACAAAATGGAAGGTCTCGGGTTGGAGTCCCGTCTCTGACAGTCATTAAATAACAACAGCATATATTTTTCTGATATGCATTAGTGTCCCTTTGTATCATTTGTTGTCGTAAAAGTTCTAGTGATGAAGGCATAGGCACTGGTCTCTGAACTACACCGACTTCAGCGGATACTAATCCCAACGCAACATCAGAGCGCCATTCTTCGTCGGTATTGTGTAGCAGAATCATCAACGAAGTAAAATAATAAATGAAAACGGCTACTAAGCACAGCTTCAAAAATCTAATACGCCTCATTGACACCAGAGGCGCTGCAACACTGCGTTATAAATGTGGAAAAAAGCAGTTTTAAAAGAATGAAGCTTCCCTCTATATCTTCCTTCACAACCTGTATTCTCTATCACTATCCCTTTCCTAAAGAAGGTAACACCTAGTAATAGTGGTAGTATAGGGTGTTTTTTTCAGAGGTATAGAACTTCGAATTGAAATAAAACACAAGAAAATCGTTTTAATGTCCATCAATTTGGCTTTATTGGAAGGATAATTTTATGCCATTAATGTTTAAATATGATTTCGGGCATGTGGCCGCCGCGGCTGGCTCGACTAAAGCCAATTCTACAGGTCCAATTTTCAACCACTTTTTCGAGCATATGGGGCCGTATGTTGGCAATAACGCCACGAATGTTGGCTTCCAAGTCCCCTAACGTTTCTGGTTTGTTGGCGTAGACGAGCGACTTCACATATCCCCAAAGAAAATAATCCAATGGTGTCAAATCACACGATCTTGGTGGCCAATTGACAGGTCCATTCCGCGAAATTATGCGCTCATCGAATGTTTCCTTCAATAAATCGATTGTGACGTGCGCTGTGTGGCATGTAGCGCCGTCTTGTTGGAACCACAACTCATCCACATTCATGCCATCCAATTCGGGAACAAAATAGTCGGTTAGTCGGCTCCAATTGCTGTGCACGGTGGCGAATCGATTCATTCGGGTCCTCTTCAACACTTTGCTCTACAGCGGCAATTGTTTCTTCGGCGCGCACTGTTCGACGTCTCTGCGGATGCGTATTATCACATAGAGTAAACGTAGTGCGAAAACGATCCATGGTTAACCGAATTAATTGCTCTGATGGACGATTATGTCGACCATAAAATGGACGGAGCTTGCGGTAAACTTCGCGAACTGAACCATTATTTTCGAAATAAATTTGCACGATTTGCAAGCGTTGTTCTTTTCTCAACCTGTTCATGATGAAATGGCAAACCAAACTAAATATTAATCACTTGACAGCTGACAAAATGGCCGCCAGTTAAAAAAGTGATGCCAACTTAAAGTTCTATACCCCAATAAAAAACACCCTTTACATCTAAAATGCAAAATTTAATTTCAGATTCAGAATTAAACTTTTAAGACGCCTCTGAATTACTCCTTAGAACCATATTGTGGAAAAAGTTTGATTTCAGGTTATAGTGTTATCGCTTCAAGAAACTTTAGCACATTCTTGCAAAAACTATTGTAATCAAATCGCAAATAAGTTCTAAATTTCGATTTTTTAAACTTTATCACTACACTGAAATTGCATGCAAGCTCGAATTTCCAATTTTCAAAATTCCAATGTTTGTTAATATGAATTTAGAATATTATTTGGTAATCTCTCAAAAATATTTTTTTAATTTCGAGTTTTTCATCGAAAATCGATTAAAAATTTTTTCATTACGAATTTTCATTTCTATCGATTTTGTTTTACCTTCTCCAGATTTTTATGAGATTGTGATTTTTTGATATGTATTTTAAAGAAACATAAAATGTACAACATAAATGCAAATATAAATAAAACAAAATAAAATATCACAGCCTTTCCTCAACTTCTAATTTCTAATTTCAATCGAATTTGGCTTCTGTGACCCGATATATTCATAAGTTCAAGACTAACAACTGACTATAGCTTATACCGATAGAGCCTTTGCCGCTACACCGAAAGAAACAATTTCATTAAAATTTGTTCACAAATCTAATGATAATTTCACAAATCCAATGAAAATTTCATGAATATTGTGAAAGAATTTCATTGAATTGCTTCCTTGGTATTCTGGTTTCACAAGAATTTTTTATTGGATTTATGACAACAATATTTTCTAATTATTAAGAAACCCCTTTATATTTAAGTTATTTCATTCTTTTCATGAAATTATTTTATTGTTTCGATGAAGTTATAGCACTGCATTAATTACACTGTTAAATAAATTTGATGAAGTCTTCAATAAAATAATTTTAATGAAACTGGTTTCATTAATCCAACGAAGCGTGACGTTGGTTGAATTTTAATGAATTTTTATTAGATTAATGTCGAAATTCATAGAATTTCTGCCGAAATTTCTTTCAGTGTAGTGTCTGGTGGAAAAATTATTATAATTTTAATTGTAATAATATCTGAGGTAAATAAAATAAAAAACTGACTATAGTAATTTATTTAATTCACTCATCGAAATATCAAACTTTTAAAAATTTTCGAAAAATTATATTTTGATTTTTCTAGATTTTAAAACTTTTTAATTTAAATTTATAAATACGAAAAAGCCCCATATTATCAGAAATTTCCAAAAAAGATAAATACTCGTAACTGTGTATAAATTATTATTGTCTCATATTCTAAAGAAGTGATTATATTCTTGTTATAATTCAAATTTTATTCTAACAAGTCCCTATGGTTCTTGCATGTTTAAGACTTTTACAAGTAGAACTTAAAATTTTAAAAAATATTACAAAAAGTTAAATTTTGATCCAAAAATGTTAAAATGATTTCGAGCATATGACCACAGCAGCCTATTTATTACTGCTGACAAAACTCATTCGGAACGTCCAATTACGGGTCAGTGTTTCGACCATTGCTGATCATATGGCACTAATACTGATGCTGCCTAATCAGCATAAGCCCCAATGAAGTAAATAGTCGAATAGGTGTCACAAAGTAAATCTGGATTATTTGGTAGAGTCAGTCACAGATAAGCATAAACACACTGAAATAACAAATTCTTTCGGGCGAACTCTATTAAATTAAAATTTTTATAAAATTGTTATCAGAATTTACAAAATTATTTGTAGGAACGCATTCATACAAAATATTTACTGATTCAATTAATATGGTTACTGAAAATGAAATTTAGTTTTTTCTTTGTTGTTAGATCATAAACAATAAATGAACACAGTTTGACAGTTCGTTTGACAATTAACTCTTTCGTAAGTTCTATCCGGCTCAAAAGAATACCCTTGATGAGTTGTTAAAAAAAATTCTACCATTTACTTCCATCCAAGTTTCGGGACAAGTTACAACATTCCCTATTTTTCTCAAGGGATCATTTCTAAAAAAGTTGTAGGGAATTCTATTCACCCATGTTTTCTAAATATTAACGCACAGTCCATTCTTATTTTCGAAAATTCGAAATTATAATTTTCGAATATATGTATTTCATATACTTCATATGGTATTTATTTCGATTTTATTTTAAAAATAGTAAATATCAATTTTTAAAACAAATCCGAATTTTCCGACGTTGCAACTCAAAACAACTAATTTTGCACAATTTTTAATTTATTATGCTTTAGCTCGAAAACATAAAAAAAAATATATTTAATTTTATTTTAGCAAAAATGAACACAGTTTTGCAGTTTACTGTAATCGAACAGACATAAACATTCATTAGATGTTGCTTAAAAATTGCCAAACCCTTATTATGAGCAACTTTCATTCAATCTTCGACTATAGTCGAAAGTGCTGATCGAACGAATTTTCATGTGGTATTATGACGAACATTCAATAAAGAATGTGAGTTTTAAAATTGTGCAACAATAGTACGATTTTAAGCACAAGAATCATACAGAATAATGGAAATTAAAACACACTTGGGGCACTGTACAGCAAATTGAGGATTTTCCTTCATGAGTGAAGTCTTTCGAATTTAGTCCTTACGACGGCAGATCTAAATAAAATTTACAAAAATAGCGTTTAATTTGTCTTTAAGTACCTAAAATTTAAAAATTTAAATACTTCATCCAAAATTCTGTTCGATAGAAAATTCGTTTCGCAAAGAAATTTTCGATGATCATAATGTGAATTTAAGATTCAGTTTTCGATGTTCGATAGCCAGCAAAGATCAAAATTCGAATGCAACTGTTAATAAAAGCCTAATTATTTAAATTTTTGTCTATTGCAGGGGTAAAACTCCAGAATGGTATAATAAAAGTTACGGTCATATATCATCGCATTTCTTAACCAGAATACGTTTGGCTTTTAAAAATGTTGCCGAAGGACCAGAAAGTAAAGTCTAATGATTGCAAATAAGGGAACAACAACAACGGATGGCAGTATAAAATAATAATTACAAACAAACAAAAAAATATCCTTAAAATATTTTAAGCAAACACATCACAAAACCTTACAACAACATGCCTATAAACTATAAAATATGACATGTTGTTTAACCAACAAAGTTAACCAAAAGTACTGATTTTCATTCAAATATTTTGGATTTTACAAAAACAATTTTTTGTATATATTTCTTTTTTTTTTATCATAGTCTCAAAAACAAAAAAATCCTCTTATTATTTGATTACAAAATATTTAAATATATATTTGAATAAATTAAAAGAAAAAAGAAACTATTAATGTTATGCAATACAACATTGCTTTTATGTATAAAAAATGGACCAGAAATTAAAAAAAAACTAACATTTTACTTATAACATAAAGAAGAACCCTCAAGAAAAAAAGCATTTTAACAAATGATTATAGAAATTTCTTAAGTAAAAGTAAAATATGTTTTTCTTTTGTAAATACTTTATTACTTTTTAAGATTTTTGTATAAATTTTTTTTATTATTTCTTTTGTTAATTTTTACTTATACATATAAACATACATATAAATAATAGTGTACTTTATAAAAAAAAATACTCAGTAACAGAAATATCACAAACAAGAAAAAGAAAAAAAATATTTAACTTATTTTACAAAACTAACTTTTCTTTTAAAAACGATATTTTATTACAAAACAAAACCAATAATAATGGCAAAAAATAAAGCAGTTCAATATGAATAATTAATTAAAAAAAAACCAGAAATAAATTGTGTAAAGGAATTAAAAACTAGTCAAATTTTTTTGTTTATAAATATAAGTTAAATGCAAAATATCTACAATTATAAACACTAACATTGAATTGTAAAAAAAAACAAATACTAACCATATTGTTAAGTTTCAAATTTGAATATAAAAATTAAACAGCCACATAAATGGTAAACAAGGATTAATACGGTGTAAAAGGAGCTTCTATTGGTTTCATTTTAAGATTAATGCAATATAAAAATAAAACTAATAATAATATTAACATCAATTTAAATGTTAAAAAAAGCCCTTAAGCAAATAAAACATACACTAAATGTATATTGAAAACAACCAAAAAGTTTTTATTTATGTAAAAGAAAACGAATTAATTATATTTATGATTTGAATAGGCTAAAGTTCGTATCGCTTTTTAAGCCAAATTACATGTGATAATTATTAATGAACAAATAACACCAAAGTTTGTTGTAAATATTCTGACAACACATAGTTGAAAGGAACAGCTAGCCGTTTTCGAAGGCCACTAAACCTTCATCATCAGCGTTCTTCTCTGTTTGGTCCACTGTGTGTGGTGTCAGTTGATGTAGATTTCTGCTTTATATACGAAACTTTTTTGCAAATGGAATATGTGAATTGTTTTGATTCATCATATTTCAATTTGCTGAAAGATGTTTTGTAATGCAAACTCACCTACCTTCTCTAAATTTACAATAGGCTTGTCACTGTCGTTGGTTCTTTACTAATTATACACATGTTAGTTAATTTGCTTAGTTAGAGATGATAACAAAGCATGCATTCTTCATTTACAAGATATTTATTTATTTATTTATTTATAGTACATATTCTACAAAGTAAATTTGCAGAATATGGTTGCATAAAAATGGACGGGTGACTAAGACCATATGTCTATGATGTTATTAACAATATTCTTAAAAATGTTTTTGTGACTGACTGTACACGACCTATGCCTTCACATAGAAAGTAGCAACGTGGTTGTTAAGGAGATTCCACAAAAGAACCGCAAGATTATACGGTAGTCCGTGGCAGATCAGTCAACCAGTGCGAGTGAGACGCAAAACTCTCGAAGGCCAATAAACAATAGTGGCCTGGTTGCATTTAAGAAATAATTGCCAACGACGCGTGATGTTGACTCGCCCAGAACTGCTTTACGACTGATTTACAAGATATATTCACAGAAAATTGGTAAAATTATATTCTTTAGCTAAGTGATGTGCAGCGTATATAGATAACTTATCGTATCATAACCAAAATCGATTACTTGCTATAGTAAATAATCGATTTTCGGCAAAAAAAACCAGCTCGGTTAAACTTTTTTTTTGGCGATTATTTAAATTTTATTTCAATTTTGTTTGTTGCTCAATAGATATGATGCAGATGCAGATTTTATATAAAAAAAATTTTACCTTCTCTCGTATTTATTATTTTTATTTTGTTTCCGTGTTTCAGTGCTAAAAAAAATAAACTGAAGTTTACCAAATTTTTTCTAATGCCAAAGAACATGGTACATTTTTTTACTTGTGGTCATTAATGTTGCTCGTATTTGCCATTAGTTTATTTGCTTTGAATTTTTGCAAATACAGTTTGACAATTGCTTAAAAGAATATTGAGAAAAAGTGATTGAGCAAAGCAGACAATGGCAATGCAATGATTAATTTCACATGTCACTATAGAAGTATAAAAACAAACACAACTGATCTCTAACGCAGCTGACTAAAATAATCCCAGCAAAAAAATGAAAATTCAAATTTTTTAATTTTGATGATTTGTCTATTTTTATGTTAACATTTTAAGCATAAAGCAGCCCATACACGATTCAATTCAATTTTCAATTGAGTCGGTTGTTGTCCAAATCAAAGCGTGTATGGCTTTGTCAATTGATTAGTTTGGCAGTTGTCGAGTTGGTTGAAGAAAAATCAAAAGATTTTGATTTTTCATGTTGACTACCAAATCTTTCAATTCGATTGTGCTGTGTGTGCTCGAGTCTCTTGATTAGTTGTCAAAATTTATGTTTGTAACTTTATTTTGTATAGAAAAAGTTATGTATTTTTAAAATTGTATTTAATTTGATAGAATTCTAAATATAAAATATAAAAATAAATGAATAAATACAATAGAAGTTTTAAATTTTTAAATCTTTATTTCTGAAAAAAATATAATTAGTGTTTTTTATGGGAATTGTTACAATTTAAGTTTAAAATTTTTAAACGCACTAATAATTCCAAATTAATATTTTACTTATTAATTAAAATATTTTTTTATTAAAAATACATTGGAATTGATTATTGAGGGGTTTAGCTGGATCCTATGCGCATTTCACTGTTGCTAATGCAGATCATCGGGGAACCTTTACCCAAAGCTTCTTAGAACAACTAGAGTTATTATATTATAAACTTTCATTTAAACAAATGAGAAGCTCAACAAATAACAAAGTTGAAACAAGAACTCAATAATCAACATGTTTTTTATTTTCTTACTTCACTATTGCTACATTGGCTGACTTTTTTTCAGCTTCAAATTGTAGTCGTAAGAGTATGTAAAGGAAAAAAATATAAATTTGACAGTTGAATGAGAATCTTTCAATTCAGTTTATGAAGTGTGTGGCCCAGAATCAATTCAATTGAAAGACTCAATTCAGAACTGAATTGAAACGTGTATGGGCTGCTTAAGACTTCTCATGAATTCCACATGTGAAATAAAATTTTGCGTTAAAATTTTTTTAATTTTAATTTCGTAACATCAATTCCATTAAAATTAAAAAATTACATACGTATTTACATTTTTTTTAGGAGAGACAAATCTTTCTGAATAATCCCAGCAAAAAATTTCAAAAAAGGCAATCGAGTTTGGAATTAAGCATTTTTGGTGGAAGCTGTTCCTTACTGGATTACCAACTTAATGATTTTAACAAGGCGTGAGACTAAAATAATCGATTCTTGAGAAGTAGTTACCTTTTTTATTTGGAAACTTGTTCACCTAATCTATTTAATCTAAAAAAATCATTCTCTTCATTTAGAAACTTGTACATAATTTTTTTACATTTTAGGTAATGAGATTTGTAAGCGAGTAATGAAATTTGGCAATCAGAAAAGTAAGTCATTATATGGCAAGTAGTTCTGGTGGTAATGTTTAATTTTTTGCTGGGATGTTCTTCATAAATTGTAGAAATATTTCGAAAGCAAAAAAAAAAAAAATAAAAAATTCATAAGTAATTTTTTCGTAGTTAAAAAATGTAAACATTCGAAAAATTTCACCTTACATTTTATTCATGATACCAACTATTCAAATGTTCGGAAATTTCCATGTAGAATTTTATATATGATAAACCTGAATAATTGAGTCTGTAACTTGAAATATTTTTAAGTTGTAATGTTAATTATAAAACTGCCAGATGTTCAAAAATCTGACTTGGGCAGTAATGATAACATTACTGGCCAAGTTGATGACAAGATTTTTGTAAGTCACAGAAAAAAATATTCCTGCAATCAAAAACTTTAATTAAAAATAAAACCAAAAATTAATTAAAAATGTAATTGAATCAATTAAACTTTTTAATTAATTAAATATTTAAACAAAAGTTTAATTGACTTAAAACACATTTTTAATTGATTATTGGTTCTATTTTCAATTAAAGTTGTTAATTCCAGAAATATTTTTTTTCAGTGTTGTAATAGAAAGTTTTCCAAAAATAAATCCCAATTATTGTAATCAAGTTTTTTAGTGCAAATGAACCAAAACGAAGCATTTTTTTTTTTTTTTTTTTTTTTTGTTTGTATTGCGCAAGTGTTTCTAGTTTTGCACTGATTTGCAACGTTTATACACTGTGAACTTCACATCGTGAAAACCCTTGATGTTTGAAAAAAAAATAATTTTTTTGCATCAGCATGGCAAAAGAATCAGGTATGTGATGGAAAACGATCGTTTTCAAAACGATTTCAAAACAATTGTTTTGAAAAGGTGTGATGAATTCCGATAGGTTTTGAGTATCATTTTTGAGCTTATCTTAAACTACTGACTTCTAAAAAGCACACTAGAAGATAAAAAATAAATCACGTATTGGAGCTATGGAAAGAAATTTATCAAAAATATCTGGAAAGACTATTAAAAACAAGTTTTAAAATTATTGATAAAACGACTATAAGAAACATATCACACCTGTTATCGTTTTCAAATTGTTTTTGTGTCTAAATCGATTTTCATCACATACACAGAAAATTTTTTAGCCAAAATGCTTTCAATTAAATCAATTAATGCTGTTTGAAACAATTTTATAATTGTTCCAATTAAATTTTGTTGATTGAAAACAAAAAAGTTTAATGTTTGTATGAATTTTAGCAAATATGCAAACATAAAGACGAATATTAAACTGTTGTACGCATTGTTAAAAATTTAACAAATTTTTTGATTGTTTGAATTAACTTTGTTTAATGAAAGAAAATATTTTAATGTGTGTTTGTGCTTGTTCATGTGTTCATGGAAGTGTGTCAGCCTGTTATTCTAGAAGTACCAAGTTCGAAGCATGACAGACAACAAAAAAAACATAATAAGAACACACACCTACATATGTGCAATAATTGAATGAAAAATAATTTGCCACGATAGCCTAGTAGATGTGTGTTAGCCTGTTAGAATGGAGGTACCATGTTCAAAGCCTGCAGCGTAAGTTATGGAATTAAACAAAACAAATAAGTAAAATAAGTAAGTTAAAATAAATAAATGAAAGAAAAAATGACTTTTTATTTAAAATTTGTTTACTTTTACTTTTTAAAATTTTATACAATTCAATGACTTTTATTAATTCATTGAACGAACAATTTGATTGTTTAAAATCTCTAAATTCAATTATTAATTTAGTTGGGCCAATTAATCATTTGTTTAAAATAAACGCGTAACTCTATTAATAGATCTCAAACAGCAAGAAAACCTCATTTTTATAAATTCATTAATTGATACTATCAATTTGCTTGCAGGACGAAAATCAGTACAGGATTTAATTAGTAGTACAAATTTCTAACTAAAATATTAATTAAAGTTGATTTTAAATTTTTTTGTGTACCTGAATATCTTATATTTTGTTTTTTTTTTATATGCATCACATTAAATAATTTGTGCAAATCTACATTTTTCGCTGGGTTATTCCGCATAAACATTAGAAAATGTAATCGGATTGTATAATTAGATATTTTAGTTTAGTTAGTTAAATGAAAATGGAAAAAGTCACATCAAATGTTGATGTATTATACGAAATTTTTCAATATCTAAATTTGGAAGAGTTGCTAAAGTTGACCAAAGTGTGTCCACAATTTCACACAGTGATTGTTGATTTTATATGGAAAAATAAATATAAACATTTGGAGATTTGCAAAACAACACAATACTTTGGTTTGCTGTTAACAAATAATGTGCACAACAGAGAAGAGCAGGAACAGGAAGTTGGTTTCGAAAGCGTAAAAGAGGATAAAACTTTATTAAATCGAAGGGAGGTTGACTCATTTCTAAAATTAATTTTTAACAATATTCAAATGTTGGTGCTTTACTCACCAACCATAAATTGTAAACGTATTGAGGTGGAACAGGAAATTACAACATCTGCCTGTTTTATTTACAATCCCACCGAATTTGGTCTGAACTTTGATAAGAAGCATAATTTTGTTAATCTAACTACAATTATTTTTCGTCATGTTATTATCACTGAAAGAGATTTAAGGCTTTTGAATGAATGTTGCAGAAAGTTGGAGTCTCTATGTTTGGACAACTGCTTTAATATTAACGAACAGACTCTGGTGATGGGAGATGATATAAAAATTACTACCCTGCAAAATATGAAAAGTTTAAAATGTTTTAAAATTATGGTTTTCGATACCGTGGAAAAGGATTTGTCATATGATTTGACTGATTTAATGAGTAAATTAAATATCATGGAACTTGTTATAAAAGTACGCAACTTTTCTTTAATTGAGGAAGAAGATATTGGAAACAAGAGATTTTTTTACATGGCAAATCGCTGTGAAGAATTAACACTAGGATATTTTCGATCTCAACGTATTTTTAGAAAATTCAATAATTTAGTCTTAAGCAATTTTAGAAGTCTGAAGAAACTGGTGCTGGAATCGTGGGCTGTGATCTCGATAAATGAGGAATTCTTTAAAAAACTCATTAAGACTTCCAGTCATTTAAATTATTTGAAATTGCAAAATTTTGAATTCAATGGCTTTGCTGTTATTTCCACTTTGGAAACTTTAATTTTGGAGAACTGCTGCGGCTTAATTTGGCGTGAGGTGAAATTAATGTTAAGTGATATGAAGTTGAAAAGTTTTTCTATAGCCGATACTGAATACACAGGAATTTTTGAGTATTTTACTGTGGCTTCAAGCTTAAAGCATTTGCTGGTAATTAATTGCCAAAGAAATCATCTAAAGAAACTGTTTGATCTAAACAATGGACAGAACTTGACAAACCTAACGTCTCTAGTGTGGCATGATAATTTTGCACAAGTTCCCATTTATGTGGCCACCAGTTGTCCTAAACTCAAAACCTTAACGACTGAACCTTCAACGCTATTAATTAACAATTTATATAATCTTAAGTGTTTGGAAAAATTAACTTTGAGAGTAGGACGCAAAATCAAATTTTCCCGCCTAATGATTATTTTAAAACACTCGACTTTAAAACATTTCACCTTAACCAAACTAGAAGCAGCCGATGGTTATGATGAGTACAATGATTATTTAATTGATTATGATATTTACGAGCCAGAATTACACGAATTTGATAATAAAAAACTTAGCTTAACATTTATAAATGTATCTCTAAATAGCTATTTTAAGATTGAACAAGAATTTTGGTTTAATCTATTGCGCAACAATCCCAAATTAACAATTATGATACGCTACAATAGATTCCTGCTTAATGATCATTCATTTTTGGAATTCATCATCAAACATCACAAGTTTCCCACACGTTTGAAGTCTATTAAAATTTGTGGTTTAAAAATAGGTGGGATTAGTTTTCTATTTTCATTTGCCCTAAATTTTTTATATTAAAAACTATTTTTCTTTTCTTAACAGACATAAAAGAATTCAGAGACAACTTTGAAGCCGCTGTGGAGAAAATCAAAGCTTTTTCCAATATATACAAAGATAATGAAGACAAGGGATATATTTTATTGTAAAAAATCATATGAGGTTGTATATCGTTACCTGAATATAGAAATGCTCTAACTGTTTTTTTTTCTGAAATCTAGATGTTTGCTTTTCTCGATGCATTAAATGTTCTTCTATCGAAATATTCAAAAAAAAAAACGATTTTAAAAAACTAATGAAACAGTACCTTTCTGTATTAAATTAACGATATGTATCTAAATATGAGAGCAGCCTCAGGATGTATATGTATACGCATATATGTTCATTAGGGTTGCCGTTATTTTTTTATATTTTATTTCTTCTACTCTCACCCCCCCCCCCCCCAAATCGGTTCAGTTTTATGTAAAAAAAAATACAAAAAAAATTCATACCGTTAAGTTGTGTTTTAGGGGGTGCGTCCGGCCCCCAAAGTTGGCCCTCAAGCCCATATATGAAATAATTTAATATACATATCTATATAAGCTCTTATTGTACATGCTTAAAATAAAAAATTTCCATATAAGTATAATTTTGTTACATAAAATTTTTGGTATTTTGTTGGTTATTTTCCTCATTATTTTCTAAAATATTAATTTTAGAAAAAAAAACTTTCTTTGAGACTAATGTTGTTGACTTAAAGAGCTAAAATATTGCCATATGTCATATTCTTGAAAAATGTTTTTTTTAAAAGATAGTCATATGCAAAAAATTACATTGAAAAATAGGCTTGAAGGCCAACTTTGAGGGCCGGGACGCACCCCCTAAAACGCAACTTATCGGTATGAAATTTTTTTGTATTTTTTTTTTTTACATAAAACTGAACTGATTTGGGGGGTGAGAGTAGAAGAAATCAAGAAAAAAAAGTCTTCATACAATTAACGGCCACTTTAATGTACATATATAGTGAATCAGTTCTACCCAAGTCTAGTTTGCTCAATTCAGAAGGCATGTTATCTTGTAGAGCGGGTCGGCCTCCATACAAAAAAAAAATATGCCAATCAACCCCGAGAATGAAAGATATGTCAATGAAGTCTCCAAAGCAGAGAAACTTTTTTGCCACGCCCCAAAATAAAGCACTTTTTGCTTATGATTTGATTAAGCTAAAGTTCGTATCGTTCTGTAAGCCAAATTACATGTGATAATTTTTAAGGAATAGATAATACCAAAGTTAATTGTAAAAATTGTGGCAAACACCAGTAAAACGGAACAACTAGCTGTTTTTGAAGGTCGCCACAGCTTTATCATCAGTGTTCCTTGTGTTTGGTCCGATGTGCGTGGTGTCAGTTGATATAGATTTTTACTTTATATACTCAAGCTTTCAGTGCAAATGGAATATGTGAATTATTTTGATTCATCGTATTACAATTTGCTGAAAGCTTCTTTTGCAATAAAAGCTAAATTTTACTATCTCTAAATTTACAACAGTCTTGCCATCCTCATCTGTACTTAACTAGCAATGTACATGTTAATTAATTTGCTTATTTAAGTTCTACTTAAGACAAATTTATTTTGTTTGCTACAATTAACTATATTAATTTTTAATTAATAGAGGAGAAGGATCCGAGACGGCATTAGTGTCATCCGAAATTTGATGTCAAATCAAAGACGACAATGAGATCAACAAGCCGTGAACAACGATATGTAACACATTTGGAACGAACTTTAAAGGGGGGGGCGGGGAAGGCGCTATATATAAAAAGTATAAATTGCAGCATTTTGGGGCGGGGCAAAATTTTTTTTACCTGTTTTAGAAACTTCAGTAAGTTATCTTTCATTCTAGGGTGTGACTGGCATAACTCTTTTTCTACCCGCTCTTATTGTGTTGATTAAAGTTGTATTTTAAAATACAATTTCAATCAAATTCTTTCATAACAACAACAACAACATTTTATAAATATTTATTTTTGTTTTACATAACTCCTATCAAAATTAAAACGAGTTAAAAAAAATTACTTGTAGTTGGTTAAACATATCTAAATGCATTTCGTTGCAGCTAAGCAAAATTTCAGTAGATTTAACCCACATTCTACAAAAAACTCTTACATTAAGCACTGAGGTTGTGTTAGCTTTTTTGAATTGTGGTTGAAGTCTACTGGAGTGCTGTTTAGCCGCAACGAAATGCATCTAAGTATGCTAAACCAGGAAAAGATTAAATTTTTCAATTTATTTTTGTTAAGAGACATTTAGATTCAAATTTCCTTTTCAAATACAAGCTTTAAGCAATACAACAACTACTTGAGAATCGAGCAATTAATTTTAAGACAGTGACTGTTTTTCAAATATATTAGAATAAAATAATTTAAGAGCTTATTGTGATTACGAGTATAAAAATTTTAAATATATATATATATATATATATATACAAATTTCTTTAGAGCAAATATACAAATAATACTAAACTCAAAATTATAAAATTTTTTCCAAAGAGTTTTTTTTTGGGATAGCTAAAAGAGATATAGAAAAATAGCTTAGGATAAAATTGATTGAATGGTTTTAGCCAGATTTTTTTATTTACTTACTTAGCATTTACACATGTAAGTGCAAGTTCGAAAAACTCAATACATTGAAATTTTTTACTAATACAATAACAATTTTTGTACTTACTGCTCAGCTTACAACATAATTTCCTTGTAAGTAATTTTTGTAAGTAAAATGACAAATGAAGAAACAGTGTTACCGAGAATGAAATTTGTATAAATTTATTAGTACTTCGTATTATAAAAGTAATATTTATTGCTGATTTCTTGCATATGTATAAGAAAATAATATTTAAAAACGAACAAAACTCTGCAACAACGCATCTTGATTATGTTTTTACATATGCGTTTTATGCATTTTTACAAAAAAGTTGTTGAAAAAAATATTGATTTCAGCAATTTCTGATTTTGGCAATACGGCAATACTGGATTCATATATTTTTGAAATAAACATATTTTTTTTATTCAAAAGAAAATTTATTTTCATAAGACGTGTACGCTTCGAAAAAGTTTTAAAAGTAAACTTACAACTGACTGTGTAAACTCTCAAGTAACTTGCAAGACTTTCGGTTATTTCTTCGAAATTTTCGTTTATAATAGGTATACATTACTTGCAACGAATCACTTACATGTGTAATTGCAGGGTTACATATACAAAAAAGGTTCATGCAATTATTTGCCATTGAAATGATACTGAATTGTAATTTCATATTTTTCGGAAACAATTCGAAAATTTTGTTGCTCACAATTATCTGCTTCTAAAACTAAGACCATAAAATTCATACAATCAATTTTTTCCAGGACTGAGAAGGCATGCCTTTTATCATTTTCGTCGAAAGCTATAGAGAATATCTTACAGGATATAAAAGTCACGTATCACAGTTACAGGGAAGCTTTTCTCATTTCTACATTTCTCGCTCAGGTATGGTTTGTATTCTACATGAAATTAAAATTTAATTATTAAATTGTAGCATTGTAGTCATACACGTGAAATACAGAACATGCCCGTTTATCTGTTACATACATGCGTCATAAAATTTCTCATGTCATATAGAAATTTTCAAAGAAACATCAAGGAGATAGGCTCAAAGAAAAATCACAATGTATTTAAATTACCTCTATGTAATCAATTTCCATTCTCTTGTCGTTAGCCGCTATTCGTTCCCATTGTAATCTTCTGTTACAATACTGTTATACAAACTTTTCGAGGTGTACTATATTGCCACATAAAGCAGAGACTTCGAAGAAAAAGCTTAGCATACTTTAGGGAAAAGAAATGGATAAAAGTTTTGCTTATTTATGTGTTATAATGTACAAAAGCTCTGCGTGTAACATTTCTATAAAATTTTTGTGCAGGTTAAAGCTTTCTTTCCTTTACACAAGTGCTTAATTTTAAGCTTTTAGATGAAAAAAGCGTTACAAAAAACTTGTTTTGAAATATTATTCATAATAAAAATGTTGGTTTACACAACGTCTAAAGGTACTTGTTTATCATATTAAACAGTTTCTAATACAACTAATCCACAATGTCATAGAATCCAACAATATTGGCTACTCTTTAACTTGACAAACTTTTCTCTGAATTGAAAGATTTTTCATTAGCATTTAGTGGTTACACTTTTTTGGACAAATGTTTGACAAGTGTGACCGTAGCTTAAGAAACAAATCTCCTCATAAAATTGATTTGTTAAACCTTTTCTTTACCAGAATATTAGGCCTGTCATACGATGTCACCAGAAATCGTTCGATCGAATACTTATATTGAAAATAACAACAAATTTTCTAATGTTATTGTTGTTGTTTGGAATACAAGTTGTCGATCGAACGATTTCTGCTTTATTGTTTTATATGCATACATATACGGCAGACATTGTTTAGTAATTTTAACAAATATCTATAAATGCCAGCAAGACAAATAAAATTGGTATAAGTATATAGTAAATTGGACTCATGATCACTTCATAAGTTACAAGTCTCTTTTAATAATACTACGCGATATGTATATAGTGTTAATAGATTCAGTAGTGTCTCGTCTTGGAGAACTATGATTCTCGGTTGCGACATTGTGGACTATCTTCGCATGCGGAATCGTCTGTTTTTACACAAACTTATAAATATCAAATCACCACCTTATCTATTTAATAAAATCACATTCGGAAAGTCAGCTAGAGGTGTGACGTTAATACCACCAAGGCACAACTATTTAAACACAGGCAGGTTTTTCTTCGTCCATGCCATAAAGCTTTGGAACTCATTGCCATCAAATATAAAACTAATTACAGAAAGACAGAATTTTAAGAAAGCCCTTAGAGAATATGTTACTCGAAATATCTAGCCTCTAATTTTATTTTTCTCTTTGTTATTTTCTTTGTCCAAATTGCTCATATTATTATTATTTTTTTCTTATTTAAATTTTTATTTATCATTTTCTTTGCAATATATATATATATATATTTTTTTTTTATATTCTTTTTATTTTTATAGATTGTATATTTTGTTTGTATTGAGATTATATTTTGTATATTGAGGTTTTTTCTGATTTGTATTCTATTCAAATTCTATATTATTTACGAGTATTATTTATAAATGTAAGATTGGTTGTTATATATATGTATGTATACTATTTTAAATATTTTTTAATTTTTTATATTTTTTTCTCATTTTATAATTTGTAAACTTGTTTTAGTTAACATTGTTAATGTGTGGCGTTTTTTATGGACTATAAAAGACTTCGATTCTTAAAGTTTTAGCTAAATGAAATAAATAAATAAATATAATTACATAAACTGCCGTATTAAGAAAAAAATATTTTGGTTTTCAAAACTTTTACAAAATAAATTTTGTATAGAAATTTCTTTGTTAAATGTTTAGTAAACCAAAATTACTTGTTTTTTTTTTGTGAATAAGGTCTTAACACTTCATTGCTTATTTTTAGGTAATTCTGCACCAAACGACCCTACACAGGAAAAAAATTAGTTACTTATGTTTAATAAAAATCATTGAACTGCCTCCTTATTCTGTGATTCGCTAAAGCTAGAGCTACATTCTATCGCTAAAATGGTGAAAGACGCAAAATAAAACATTAATGGCGATAACGTAAAATACTAAAATTTGGGCTGATTAAATTTGTAAACCATTGCCTGAATTTAGCAGTACACGTTTGAAAATTACATTCGTGGCAGAAAATTGATAAATCGACTTTGCAGCTTTTTAGCGAAAGAATTTTGGGTTTAGTAAGTTACAGCTTAAGGACGCTAATGTTTACAAGACAAGGACATTTATGAAAAAATAAAAAATAAACAATTTACTGTTTTTATCAATTTAAAAGGAAACTCTTTGAAATGAGCATATATGCTTGATATGCTAATCTATATAATTAATAGGCAAACATGTTTTTTGTAATCCCTTTTACGCTGGTACCACTGCACCGATTTTAAAAATATTTATATGGTTTTAAAGGATTTTTTATACAGATGTGCAGAATCGGTTTAGTATTTTGGGAGCTATAAGCGTTTAAAGTTGCTACTACTACATGCAAACATATTACACACGCATTTATTAGCTTACAAGTAAAAAAGAAACAAAACGAGTGTGTGTGGGGGTTTGTAGTATTTCTCTTGATCTAACCATTTTTTTCTCTTATTTGTTGTTCTATGAAAGCCATAATACTTAAAGGAAGAGAGTATCCTTCTGATGGCCATTCTGAGTACAAATCATCTTCCTTCAGTGTTTAAATTTTAATTAATATTTTTACGATTAAACATCCATAGCAGCAGCGCCCTTCTGTAAAATTATATCTTTTGAATTTGTGACTAAGATACTTATACTATTTTAGTCACACCCGTCACAATGGAATTGCTATATTTGCCATACAATCTTATAACAGAAAATGCATTTTTACAGCGCCCATTTATCTTTCATTTATTCTTCTTTCATAATTAATACAACATAAAAAATTTCATTTTCTAAATTGGGAAATGCATGCCGTTATAATTTATATGATTACCAACATCAAAAGATATGGAAGTTCAAACAGAATTTTGCGGTCGTATTGCCACCACCAGGTTAACAAGAGTCAATTTAACTTAAACAATATTTATATTTAAAACAAATCAATTATGCCCCCGTTACTGTTTTTACAGCAAATGCCAGAAACAAAAAACCACAATTTATGAATAATAAATATATTAAAGATCAGAAGATTAACGGAAATACATTTAAAACATATATTTAATTTAAAATTGTATAAACAGTGCATTCATACTTAAACACATATAAGAGTTCATTAGGGTGGCACTAAATTTTTTCATGACAAATTGAAAGATTTAATTTTCACAAACTTGTTTAAAAAAAGCCATTTCACAATAACTTTGGAAAATATTGAAGTTAATGCAGTTCTTGAAAGTTTTCGACAACAATATTTCTTGGTAAATTTATGCCCTAATTCTGTTCGACGATTGTATCGTCTTGTCTGTGATTGATTCTTTAAAATAATTATTATTTATTGCCTATGCTAGAAGTTTCGTGTATTTGCTTTATGATTTTATATCCAACATTAAACATTATATCCAACACATATCTTTTCATATATTTTTCAAACTATTGTATAATATTTTAAAATAATTTTTATGTTTTAAAAACATAATTTACAATGCATTTACATTATCTCGGAATCTAGTACTTACGAGTTTTCGAGCTAAATCTAGCTGATTTTGACTTGATTTCCCATACAAAACAAAATCTAGTTTGTGAGTAAATTTGTAGGCAATCTACTCAAAATCTAATATTTTTATTTTCCTGTACAACATATTTATATAAAAGATGATTGAATTAGCTACGGTCTGCTTAAAAAGGTGTGTGAATTGGCTACATTGCAGTTTTTTGGTTGTAGTTTTGGAAATTTTTCGGTTAATGGGTTTTGTTTTGGATAAAATAGTCTTGATAAATGTCAAACAGAACATGGTGTAAACGGTATAGATTTTCATAAAGATTTTAATTTAAATCTGCTAGATTTTGTGCAGGTGTAAAGACCCTATTAGAGAATTTAAATACAAAAACTCAAAAGTATTTTCAAACAAAAACGTCCGAAATCTTCTTACTGAATTAGGACATTAAAACGATTCAAATATAATTTAAGGCAGTTTTTTTCAAATACAAAATATTAAATGGAATAATATCTAAAATCTAGATATATTCAACCTGATTCTAAATAAAAATTCCTTGGAAGTATTTTTCCCCATTTTCTGTTCCCCTATTGTAAATAAAATTCCCCCTTGATATTTTTTATTTTCCCTTATTCTAGGTAAACTTTGAAAATGGGATACTATTCCCCGGAAAAACGAGGTTTAAGATTATCAAAAAAAGGGGGAAAATGTTAGGAATAACTTCTTCAAAAATGTTAAAAGAAGTGCTGTGAAAAAATTTGAGTATTTAAAATTTAAAATTGCCCAAAAGGTTATTACTTTATAAGTAGTTTTCACTAACGGGGAACTTATTTCCTCGGGAATATTTAAAATTTATTATACCGAATAAAACTAACTGCCACTTCCACTATGTCGAAAGAAAAACCTTGCGAAAGAAACATAGTCGCTCGAATTCTAATACATTTTAATTCCACTATGCCGTCAGCTTTCTTTCGCGTGTGATTACGTGTGTCATTTTTAGGGTTCCGTACACCAAAGGTGAAAAGGAACCCTATTGTTTTCGCTACGCTGTCCGTCTGTCCGTCTGTCCGTCACACGGTATTTTCTCAGGAACCGTAAGAGCTACGGACCTGAAATTTGGACACAGTATGTAGAACCTTGGCCGCTACAACAACAAATACATGAGAATTAAAAATTAAAGGGTGTTCCAAAACGAGCAAGGAAAAATGTTAAAATCCCATGTAATATACATACAATTGTAACTATGATACATATGTGCTGAAACTGTACTGTATTGAAACTTGAATTTTGTAAAATTAGTGTATTTTTATACAGACTACAACAATTAACACTAAAATTTAAAAAAATTAAATTAAAGGGTGGTCCATCAGTTAATGCAATTTTGACTATGTAATTTTGACAATTTGCTATATCTTGGAAACCGTAAGAGGCAAACACTTGAAATTTTCAAAAACGGTAAAACTAAAAAAACCGAAAATTATAAAATCGCCAAACCAAAAAAAAAATTGCCAAAAATTAAAAAAAATCGCCAAAACGAAAAAAATTGCCAAAATTAAAAAAAATTCCAACACTAAAATAAATCGCCAAATTCGAAAAAATCGCCAAAATGAAAAAAAACGCCAAAATGAAAAAAAACGCAAAAAATTTAAAAAAATCGCAAAAACGCGAAAATGTCGCCAAAACTAAAAAAAAATTTATATAAACAAAAAATCGCAAAAATTAAAAAAAAACGCAAAAAATATAAAAAAACGCCAAAATGAAAAAACGCCAAAAAGCCGAAAAAATCGCCAAAACAAGAAAATAAAGTGTCTAAATTAAAAAAGAGCCAAAACTTAAAAAAATCGCCAAAACCGAAAAAAAACGACAAAACAAAAAAACCGAAAAGACCCCAAAAACGAAAAAAATGCCAAAACTATATATATATTATATAGGATGAAGTTTGTATTAAATTACATATCTAGTGTTCGTACGGAACCCTATGTGCGCGAGTCATAGTCGCACTTTACTGAATTTATTTTGTTTTACATGTTTATAAATTGAAGTAGTGCAAATTAGTATATTTCAAGTATTTTTTTAAACTTACTAACATTTACATGAAAGGAAATACAACCATATTGAACAACGAAAGAGAATTCAACAAAATAGTCGCACAGCAACAGCATGTTATTACTGTTTTGCTTTACAACTACATTCGTTTTGTTTAAAATGTGCGAGTACTTTTTATAATGAACATAAAACAATAATCAAAACTAAATTGTTCAATAATATTTTTATGAATATTGAAGAAATGTGAATTAAAAAAATAATAATGTGATAAAATAATAATTTTACAAACTTTACTGAATTGTTTGCAAATAAATTTTATTACACGAAAGCAAAATAGCAAGTGAGTGGATTTTGACATAATGTTCGCTTTGTGGACGACTCATTCGAATTATGAAAATCTGTATGAAAACACTTACGGTTTCTTGCGACTTGTCATTCGAGTCAATGTTCGTACAGAAGTAAGATAGAGAAATGGAAATCAGTTTTCTTTCGCTTAGAATGCGAATGAAGACATTTTTTCGAAATAGTGGAAGAGGCAGTAAATTTTTCGAAAATCGAATTGAAATCAGTAACTTCATCTAAATGATAGCGTGATATTGGAAAGGTTTCCTCTTCAGGATTTTTACTTCAGTATTCTCAATTCCATTTTCATTAGAAAAGTACGGAACTAAAAGAAAACATTATATAAGAAAAATTATTCCTTCAATTAAAAATGTATGTATAACAGTCATACCTAAATAAATGTGGCCAGCGTTGTGTTTTATGACGCTTAACGCTAAAGTTCAGGTTCAATACATTAATAAGAGCGCCAACGTTGTGTCATGAGCAGTAATGTTAACTTGTCTGGTTTAATAGAAGCCACAAAATAGAAATAAAATATGAAGATGAAATCGCTATAGGCTAACCTAAAAATAGCTAAAATGTCATTAATTTGTAACAATAACAAGCGAAAAATAACAATAGCAGTTTTTACCAGCCAACTTCACTAATAATTAACACGCTGTCAAAATCGAATTATCCAATTGCAACTCGTTGCCGCCGCATTCTTACAAACTGTGTGCCCATGATAATTTTTGACAGTTAAAAAATACTTGCCGCTTTTATTTAGGTATGGCGAAAATAGTTCAAAGAAATAAAATTAATAATAATTAAAAAAAATCAATTCCCTCTAACTTCTGCAATATATGTAAAAAATTAAATTAATTTTTAATTTTCGAAATTATTTTTGTTTCTTTGATCGATTTAATTACGCTAAAATTCGTAATATAATATATATATATATATTATATATATAATAAAGTATAATTATCTTTAAGGAACAAATTGCAACAAAGAAAATTAATTGTAATTATTATTGTTCGAACTTCATTTGTTTCTACAGCCAGCGAAAAAACAGCTTAAAATCAATAAAAACCATATTGAATTAATAAGAAACATTAACGAAAGTCTAGTCATGTTGAAATTTCTTAATTCAATATGGCAAAATATTAATTTACAGTATTAATTTATTAATTTTATTTATTTTTAAGTATGTATGTATCTCAATATATAATTTCTATTGTATTGAAAATAATTTAATTAAAGTGACGCGTTGTTATTTTAAAGTTGCAGCTTTTCCCTGAGTGTATGTTTGTGATTTCATTAGGCTAAAGTTCGTATCGCTTAGTAAGCCAAATTACATGTCATAAATATTAACGAACAAATAACTCCAAAGTTAACTATAAATAATCTGACGAACACGTAGTAGAACGGAACAACTAGCTGTTTTCGAAGGCCACTGCAACTTCATCATCAGCGTTCTTTGTGTGTGGTGTCAGTTGATGTGGAATTTTGCTTTGTATACGCAACTTTTATTGCAAATAGAATATGTGAATTGTTTTGATTTATCGTATTTCAATTCGCTGAAAGCTTTTTTGTGATGAAAGCTTAATATTTTTTATAGCCATGGGCCTAACAAATCATAAATAATTATTATAATTTATTGATATTTATTCTTTAAAAATTATCGCTTGAAATATACTCGTACGTAATTAAACTGAAGAAACTAATTTCAGAAACACGTTTCTGATTCCGCGTGGCTGAAAATCATTAATGTTAAAACAGGACTTTAAATAATAGTCCCAATGAGATGTTATCACCCTAATAAGCTTATAAAATCCATTAATAAATACTCTTATAAATATCTACTTGCATCACAAATAGCACAAAGAGTTGCAACCATTAAAATTCAATTAACATTTTCATTTTTAATGTTGCTGATGTTTATGAGAATGATGATGACGTTGCTTAAAATGTTGTTGTATTTGTTGTTTTTGATACTCTCAGACACAGTGTTGGATTTTATTATTCCATGCACTTATTGTCTTTTTTATATAATCTTTAAATATATTATTTCATGTTTATATTGAATTTCATTCAAGTTTGTCTTTAATGTTTAAATAAATATTTAAAAAAAATTTACATACACACATACATACTTCGATAGACAGATAACATGGTTTTAAATTTTGTTGTGCATTTAAGTGTTTAATAAATACATTCTTTGAAACAGCTGGCATGTTGTGTGCAACAACAACAACAACAATAACTGCAGCATAATCACGAACATATTTGCTACAAACGTTTCCATTTAGTGCTGCATGAGATGCAGTTGCTGCTAAATGAAGTTTCAAATTAATTTATTAATTAATGCAATCAATTCATATGACATTTTGCATTTTGAACGTTAATGTTGTCTAAAATTACATCTATTTATATGTATTCGTACATTTATTGAATAATACAATTCATGAACATTTAAACCACTAAAATTGGTGTGCAGAAACTGTATGGCTGTTAGTTCTTAATATTTATTGTGCACATAAATAAATATTTAAACGAATTGCTTTTAATATAAAATATTGTTGTATGCACTCGCAAAGAATTACATTAGTTCATTTGAATTATTCGCTATATTTAAGCGCCAAAAATATCTTACATGGCATTACATAAATCCGATGAAGTAATGGATTTGTTTTTTACATTTAAAGACTTCTTTATTAATATTTATTCAATGGATTTGAATAAAACTTTGGTACGATATGGAAATCATTGATGAGTTAAAATTTTTACAGCATATGTGTCCGAGTTGCAGTTGAAGTTTGTTTGATTAATGAAGTCAAGTAGATGGAAATATAATGTAGTGGAAGTAGCACAACTATGGATCCGTGTACTCATTATGATATGAATTACGAGTAATAGCTAAATAACCAGAAAACACTACCAAGCACACACAATAAGAATTGAGGGAGGATATTAGCGCTGAAGTGGTGTAACCCATTTTTTTGTTACTGTTACGTTCTTTAAATTACCAACTATGAAAGAAAAGTAGAGAAAGCCACCTTTTCGTATTCTATCAAAGATGCAGATGAAAAATCATTTTTGCACAGATCATAATAAAGCAAAGTAACAAAGCAATTAAATAATGAAATAAAACAAATGTTTAATTAAGTATATGTGACAGCGCATAGAGAAAGGGACCTAAGGGGTGAAAACCTGTTTTGTACAGGAGAGCCATTTTAAAGATTTAAATACGTGTATCTTTGGTGCACCATCACTGAATAAAACGCCCATATCTCTGGGAGGCATGGTATCGGTCTCATTCGATGCTCAGATGTTGTCCACATCAAAAAAAAAAAAAAAAAAAAAAAAAAAATTGATTTTTTTTACCCTTAGGTCCCTTTCTCTATGCGCTGTCACATATGTGGGGTACACGACGTCAGCACTGGTAGCATCAATTATAAACAACAACAACAACAAACGCAAGCACATCACATACTTTTGATTTATTTTTTTTTTAACACAAACAACACAACCCGCGAAGCGATTAGCTTGTCTGCGGAAAACGTCCAGGGTCTGTGGCGGGAATTGAACCCACGGCCTCTGGACTGAGAGGAAAGCATCGCTTCCACTCAGCCACAGGGGCACCCTAACTATTAACGAAGAAACAAACTCAGGTATCACCAGCATACAATTCTCATTTAGTATGCAACATTAATTCCATAATTATGCAAAGTTTAAAAACAATCAGGGCTATCAAAATAAGACAATAATTTGTAGTGATGCAAACTTTTTTGGCTCTAAAAGCACAACAACATTTAAAAAAAGCACTAAAAAGCATAAGTTGAGATATAAATAGCCTAAAAAGCAGTAACGTGAAAAACGAGTGAAGATCCACACGAGTGAAGTTTAAACATTTTTAATATTTTCTAAGCTACTCCCTAGTTAATGAAATATATCAGACGAAAATCTTATGCCTTACACTGCAAAAATAAATACACCAAGTTTTTATTAAAGTAATTTTAAGAAGTACACAAAGTTCTTAAAAGCACTACTTAGAGTTTTTTCTTAGTTTGGCACTAACGCTCAAAATTTGGCATTTTGAATCTTCAAAAAGCACTAAGAATAGTGCCAAAAGCACCAAGTTGGCATCGCTGATAATTTGCCATTTGCGTATATTGAGAGAGTGTGATTGGGAGTGTGTAAAGTGTGCCTTGAGTATATTGTATCAGGGAAGGCATTGAAAATTTTAAAATTGTACCAAGAACTTTTAAAAATTGTACTTTTTTGACCTTAATTTTACTAAAAGATTTTTTTTAGTTCAAATTACATACATTGACCTCTCGGTTATGTGAACTTCCAATATAATGAACTATCCAGTAATGTGAACACCTATTTTTTGCTGAAAGTAGTTGTACAATGAATCAATGTACTTAATTTAATTTTTTTTAGTAAATATTTAACATAAAAAGTTGAATTTAAAATTAAAAAATCGTTAAGTTTGCAATAAATTATATTTTATGTACTAAGAGTTTCAATATTTTGTAACCTTTTTTAGGCAAAAAGCACAACATGACACCACAAATTTTTACAATCGAAAATGTGAACAAATTCAATCATGTGAACCAGCTTGGTTTTTATTAGTTCACATTAACGCGAGTTCACTGTATTTTTAATTAATTTTTTTTATTGAAATAATCAACTTTGTTCTGACTACCGAATCGATTTCACAAATTTCCTTGTAAGTTGAGATGTTAAAGCATATGGTTACACCTGTTTAGGTTGAAATTTAAAATATACATGTTAATAGCATTTGCTCCAGCATCTGAATTTACAAGTTCGCATTTTTTGATTTTCTCGCTGCGTTTTGCTTTCACAGGACTGTTTTCAAGTAAGAATAATATCAGTTGAATGATTCAAATGTGAAACTGGGGAGTTTCCTTAAATGTACTTAATTAGTCATTGGTGTACTATTTGTACTTTCCCAGTTTGAATAGTACCAAAACAGGTACAATTGTACCAACTTTGCCATCCCTGTGTTGTATACCACCTTGCACAGCGACTTTGGTTGACTGCTTCACCACATCGAACCCATTCGGATAATGCTAAACATCTGGGAAAAATTCTTTAAGCAAGAGTACTTAGGGAATAAGCCCTAAGGAAGTCGGATAGATACCAGAGATGGTCATAAGACCTATATTATTTTACCTAATTTCAGTCTGATGGAAGAGCAGTCAGTCCCATATTAAAGATGATTATCCGCAAAATGGTACTTATGATAACAGGTGCTCTTGGATCCAGGCCGACAAAAGCACTCTTCGCTATGCTGTGTTGGCTTCAAGTGGACTTAACGGCTAGAAACGTACTGCCGTCAGATTAAATGCAACAGGCGCATGGAACCAACGATCATGGGAACATGCTAGCATTCTAAATACAGTAAAAATATTTTTGGTCCTAATTCAATAGGAATTTTCGAATTTCATTGACAGAAAGGTTTTGCACCAATAGATAAGAAACCTACAGTTTCTTGCGGAGGACTCAAGAAGGGGGGAAATTCGAATGGAAATATTCTTCTGACTCCCGGAGAAATGTAGAGTATTACAGGCAGAAATATGAGCCATTAAAAGAGAAATATACTGGCTAAGGTTCTATAGGATATCAAATAGAGACATTCATATCATAACTGACAGCCAGTCTGCAATTAAGTCCCTAATAGGTGTGTATATCACATTTTTTCTTCTCCAAGAATATCACAAAGCATTGGGTAGGCTAGTGCAGCACTCACGTATTATATTAAATTGGGTGTGTGGATATGAGACTATTTCAGGCAATATAATTGCGGATGACCAGAGAAGTCAATATTGTAAGGACCCACTATTATCCTGCTGAAGACACTTGGATGTCGCATTTCTTGAATCAGCTCAAGATAGATGGTGCCATGAGCCCACCTAAGAAATAGTGCGAAACCTCTAGCCTCGCCTAAGCCCCCACAAGACTAAAAACCCCATGAACTTCTTGACTACACTGACCGACCGGCCATTGCGCTTTCGAAACCCATATTAAGTATGTGAGAGAGAGGAGGACGAAGGAAATTCAATATCATCTGGCTCTGCCCCGTTCCCCCAGGGGAGTCTATTTTGACTACGGGTGTGGCAACCCCGGGGCCCCAGCTGGGGTGATGTGGCTTTTTCCATTGACGTACTTTTGGTACATTACCCATGGAACTTATGTGTTACTACCCGATCTCTGAAAATAAACAGAGCAAAGGATGTGCACATATTTATAACAAAAGGAAGACAGGTCCTGTTGATGTCAGTTAGGTGCAGCATCACCTAGAACTGCCCCTGAGTTCAAAAGACGATAGAGGTGAAGCCCTTGTGGTGGAACTTCGAGGTCTAACCAGAGGCTACTTCTGGTACCACGGGTGCCGGTTGCCCGACAGTTGAGCTTACTTGGAGTCGAGTGTATTGCTGACTGTAGTAGGCACTAATATCTGGCGGCGAGCTTGCATTCTTCTCGGAATGGTGGCCGTACTGTGCCGGCAATGGTTGAGGAATTCTCTTGGGGGCCTCGCTATAGGTGTATACATAACACCTTGGCATGAAAGCCGGAGAATTATCGTGGTGGCTGTGGTTGCTACCAAAAACGCTGTGAGAATAGTCTTGGCTTCGCAGTGTTAAATAAATGCTAGTGAATGGTCTGACGCGGTCAGCCAGACACTATTATAGGTGCTGTTGCCATTCAACAGAAGCTGCTATAGGCACGGACATAGCAGCGGAGTTTAGATAGCTCAAATTACCTCAGCAAGTTAATTGAATATAGTACAGGGATAACTATATTCAAAGATTGCAACCTATGTGCCTTATGGAGTGGGCCATAGGTTCATTCTAAAAGGGTGCATGGGGGCGTTGGTCTGGCGTCTAACCCACACCCAGTGCTTTGGCACACGTGAGATTAGGCCGTAATGGCAGGTACTCACGTAAAGCAATTGCACATCTGGCTCAGTCCCGTTCTGGAGGATCACCCTCTGCACTTCCTTGGCCGGTTATTCTTCAGTAGCCTATCCGGGTTATCGTTAATAAGACTCAAACATTTAAGCCTTTATATTAGGAGCAGCGGCTGGTATGGCCTCTGACTCCCCCATATGGTGTATGTGCCCACACGACTTATTTCTCGACCCACTCTCTCTCTCTTTCTCTCTCTCTCTCTCTACTTTCTCTGCAACTCACAGGTGGCACAAAAGGATCATTATATTGCACCCAAATGAGCTGGATCCCGAATTTTTACACATCCTTACTAGCAACCTGCTAACATAACCTAACTTAACCTTCACCACAGTGGCTTCGTTTTATAGATTTGTTACAGCAACTTCTATTGACTTTCTTCCACAGCGACTTTGGCTGGCTGTTTGGCCTCAACGTATTCGATTGACTGTTTCGCCACAGCCGTTTCGGCCTACTGCTTACTTAATATAAAACTTTATGGACTGTGAATAGAAATAAAAAAATTTAATATTACAAAAATTGATTTTTTTTTTTCTCTAACAAAATTTTGTTTAAACATAATCCCCCTTATGCAAAAAAATATTTTAATTTAGCTTTAAAGTTCATAGTAGTTGATAAGCACTTTAAGGCTAACACAGCTTTATTAAAATATCATATGCAAAAGACAACTTTAAATATTTTGTGATTTAATAATAAATACTGGTAACAACACCGTGTTCAACAACCACTTCACAGCTTATGATGTACAAAATTGAATACAATTTCATTCGGGTATTCAAATATTTTTTTTTATTTTATAAAATAAATTTTTTTTATCTTGAAGTAAAGCAACCTAATTTAAAAAATATGAGCTTCTGACTTAATAGGAAAACAGATAAACACAACCATAAAGTAAAAGTAAAAAAATGTGAAAAATTATTACAATTTGTTTTATTCGAATGAAACGAGTATTTGAATATCCAGCTTTTTTCGATTTGTTTTGATTGTATGTACATCACTAAAACATTTTTGTATAATTGTATTTATTTTGATATTTTTTATGGATTTTGCTATGTATTTCGAATCAGTTGGATAATTTGGTGATGTTTCCCATTACATGACAGAAATAATAAATTTAAGATAAGAGCAGGCACTTCTAGCTTCATTTTCAGATGTAACATGAATCAGTATGTGCTATATTAGTAAAAATATTAGAGGTACAAAATACACATTTTGGAAATATCAACTTAAAGTAGTCTTAACAAACGTGGGTCCCTACTTTAGAATTTTTATACAATAATTTTTTTAGAATACAACTTTAATTAACATTGCTTGGCAAAGCTTTATTAAGTTTTTTTGCATAAGACCCAATATCTTTCAACTTACAATATATTAAAGACAGATTTTCACAGAAGCTATCTATTGGTTTCCCCGAATTTCAGTAAGTTTTAGTGCGGTACGACTTAATTTTCACCAATGTTTTGAAATTGTGCAGGTCACCAATTTGGGGGGAGAGAGTAAAGAAAGGTTGAAAAAAATTTCCCGTATAGATAACAACCACCCTAATGTAAATATTGGTCGGAAAAAGTACTTGTATTATGTGTATTTCTATTTTTATATCATTATGATAATAACTAAATCAATTAATAACTTAATAAAATTTACTTAGTATACAAAAAAAGGTTTTAATAGAATACGAGTACAAAAAAACACACTCGTGTATCTATCCATCATTTTGATTGAAAAAAATTAATGCCTTTAAAATAAATATAATTCGTGGTGCAACGTTCTTCCAATTTACTTGTCGTTCTTAAACTGTAAATTATTTTTTAACAATCATTTAAAATGCTTAACAAAACTTAAATTCTTGGGCAAATTATCAATATTATTTTTGAAACGATGCATCATCAACAAATGTTTTAAGTGCAGCCAGCGTTGCAGACATTGTTTATTCGCTTAAAGTTATTTAAGTTTTTGTTTGCAGCTGTTTAAAAAATTGCTAAATTGTCAGCGAGTTTTTTATTTTTTTTTTATTTTTTTTTTTATTTTTTTTAATTGTTGTATTTGTTGCTGCAGCTTGGTCGCATCGCATTTAATACTGGAAGCTTTAAAATAACACCAATTCATAATGGATTTTCGTTGTTATGTTACATTTTTGGTCATTGTTCATTAGGACTCGATGGTACATAAAAAGGGTCAAACATTTAAGTGATACAAATATTGTAATAAAACATGCTCACGATTGTCTGGTGATCTTTATTTTTTTTAGTTTATTTTTTGTTGTTAAACTTCATATGTTTAAAACCATTTAAGGTAGCAGAAAGAGTGTTAAGAAAAGTTATGTAAGATGAAGATGATATAAATTTTTTTTTTATATTAGAACTGTAATAAGCAATTCACCACTACTTTCGGGGGAGTTATGGCAAAGAAACCTATAAATATGATATTAAACCAAATAAAAATAAAATACATTCTTCTGCAAAGATCATTGCTGAAAAAACTAAAGAAATAAGATTTTCATTACCATTTTATGCAATATAAATTATTTAAAAATCTTCAACAAATTGCCCAATCCCCAAACCAAATTTTCTATTCCCAGTTCCCAGAAAAACTCCCAAATTTGGGAATAATTCGCTTAGTCTGACAGCACTGCACAGAGCTGCGATATCTGCAGATATATCCAATTTTTTTTTAAAGAAAGCGACTGAAATGGACTAACACGTCTCAACAAAAATAACGTGTTCTCACTACAAATAATAATAGTAACATAAAAGAAAACATTATTATATATAACAACTACATAATAACGCTGTTTGTAATTTTTTAAGTCATGGAAATATAACCACCAGTGTTGCCAGAAAAATTTTGACTCTTGTCCCCAATTTAAAACGTCATGTCCCCAAAAATCCCCATTTCAACAGAAAAATCCTAACTTTTGTCCCCAAAAACATAGCCTTCATAAAAAAAACGATTATTAAGTCCTATGCGCAGGGATGCGAAATAAGATTTTCACAAAGTTACAAGAAAAATTTTACTTTTTTCATTAAATTGCAAATTTTTAAAAAGTTGAAAGTTTTTCATATTTTCTGGGAATCACACACACATAGTTTTTTTATGCGAAACACAATAAATAACACAAAAAAATGATTTGTAAATACAATTAATTTTTTTGTTATATTAATTAAATAATTAATTGATTTTGAACCTACAACGATTTTTGTAAATACAATTAACGAAATTGTAAGTTGAAGGAAAATCTTAAAAATATTTTCAATTAAATATATCAACATAGAATTTGTTGATATTTATTGTTTTTTTTTCAACATTTATTTTTGTTAGATTTCAAAGTTATTTCAATTATAGTTATTGTTATATTAACAATGTGAATTGTTGAGTTTCTGTATCATAATTGTTATATTAACAAGCTTTTTATACACAATCACAATCCTCGAAACGACTTTTTGCTTGTCTGCGAAAAACACTAAATGTCTTTTAGCGGAGTTGAACCGGCAACATCAACACTAATAAAAACTGACTCACTTACCTCTCAACTAAAGAGCAACTCTTTATTAAATACGCAACTGATGAATACACACAAAATATTATTTCTTGTATCTTCTACATGTGCACATTCCGTTATGATATAATTTAACAAATAATTTTGTTGAGTAATTTAATTGACTACAAAAATTTAAATTTGTTATATCAACAATGATGATTGTTAATTTTTAAATTAAATGTTAACAATTTGTTTTGTTGGTTGCATTTCGATGATATTTTTTTCTGTGAAGATAGAATCGTGCCTACAACAATTGCACAATAAAAACTTTTAACAGTCATTTTTCTTTTTCAAAAGAAAAAAAATGTTAATTGCCAAAGAGCTTGTTCTGCATCTGCGAGCACGGTTTTGCCTATGAACATATCGTTAACTTAATACGAAAGGGCCCTAACTCATGTTTTTCATAGTTTACAGGAGGACGAAAAAACTAAATAAAAAAAGATGCAATAATGATACAAAATTTTTTTTAACGCAATTTTTATTAAAAACACTTCACATAAGCACATAATATTGCGTTTAAAAAAATTTTGTATCGATATTGTATTTTTTTAATTTTGTTTTTTCCTCCTCTTGTAAACTATGAAAAACATGAGTTAGGGCCTTTTCGTATTAAGTTAACGATATATATATTCGCGGTATTACCATGATGGTAATATCATCTTCATTATAGAGTATGATTACCATACTACTCTGCGAGATTTTTAAAAACTGAAATGTTACCAGTACTAATATATTATGTCAACATCCACGATTATTTTCCTGACACATGCAAATTGTTAGAGCTCAAAATAAAAAGTCCCCAAATCCCTCCCCACGAAATTCTGTCCCCAAATTAGAGGCGAAATCCCCATTTTTGGGACAAATCCCTTAATCTGGTGGCACTGATAACCACATACGGACACCATTACTTGATAAAACACAAAAAAAAAAAATACCCGTGACTCCCAAATTTGCCCTAAGTGACGCACTCTCTGAGGCAAAGTTGTAGATCTTGTCATAAGGAACAAAAACTGTGAACATATAAAATATAAAAAAAACTTCAGCTTGAAGATCAAAATCGCAAACAAATTTAAAAATTTTTTTTTTTTTCTTTTTCCCCCTGTTCAGGTCCATAGGTAGCAAACCGTTCAAAATTCAAAGAAAGAATCAACTACAAAAATGTACCTAAGATTTCAATAAACAACTTTCGTGAATATATGAACTTCCTAGGAATGATTCTTAGCATCGTTTAGGTAGCGCTTAAGAAGCAGCATTAGTGAAAAATTTCCCGAAAATTTTTTAATTTCATTTGTTTGGAAATTTTTCACATATGCGGCGAAATTTTATTTGTTTTATATGTTCTTAATTTTCGTTCTTTATAACAAGACATACAACTTTGCCTCAGAGAGTTAATCATAATTCAGAACGGTTTGCAAGATATGAGCCTGAGAAAATTTAAGAATGACACCGATGCCCCAAATTTTTGGGTGCCCATAAAAAAAGTAGATGACTGGGCAAAACTGTGAGATACGGATCTGTTTTTTCTTTGGTCCTTTGTAACCAATCACTTGGACGATCACACTGATCACACAAAGATACCTTTTTTATGGATTACAATCATCATTTCAAAGCCAATTAAAAACATTTAATAAAATATCACAAAGTAATTAAACAGCAATTCAGTTATTAATCCTTGCAACATTTTCACAATAATCGTTTTATTCTTATCCAATTGAAAAAAAAATAACTCAAAAATATTATTAATAGGTTCATAAAATAAATCATTTATAATTCCTTAATAGTTGACAATCCTTTATGTTCTTTCAAATCAGTATTTCAAAGGGTGTTAAAATAATAAAGAAATATACTTAAATGCCCATAAACTACGTACTTATGTCTACTTAGTAAATGTAGACAAATTTTATTGCTATCCACTGTTTAAATGTTTAAATTTAAAAAAAAGTCCACTTATGGGACATTCCACGTAAAGCACAGCAATGACAGGGCAGACATTCACAAAATGTGTATTCCCCTTCATCACAACAGCTTCGAATAAACAATCAATCAAATATTTTCTATTGAAATTGTATTGGCAGGTTGTATAAATTGTTTAAGCAATCGGGTTACTTTGGCTCCTTATGGTGCAGTGATGCGCCCCCACAGTCTCCCCTGCAAAATTGTCAACGTCCCCTACACGAGGTGTACCCTGTTATTAGCTGACGAGGTTCTGACGACCAACCATGGGCGGCATAACCCTCACAAGCGGTAGCGGATAAATCTCCACTGTCAACTTCATAGAGACGTACTGGCAGGCCCAGTTCCAGGAACGGTTGCTGAAGCCGAATTAGCTACTCATCTTAAATTAAGCAAAGATTAATGAAACCTCAATACCGATATGCAGAAGAATTTTCAAGTAAATTATAAAAACTTGATTTTGTTGTGTCTGTTTAAACATAAAAATATATTTATCAAGGTCAGAGCAAAAAGAGTTTAAGCTGACGGGTGCAATTGACTCAGTATTCTAATCTTATACTCACACACACACTGATTTTCATATGAACTAAATGAGAGTTATATTATATATTCGCAGTGGCCAGAGCCATAATGATTCATCGTGACAAACGCTGGCAGCTGCTAAATTTTCTTTGGTATCATACGAGTGAATGTCCAAAATGTCATGGATGACTCAAGTTGATTTTGTCTGTTAGGGGTCCTCGTGTTAGTGAGTCCTAGCAGACAATATCATTAATTGTTCTTCGTAATCAAATTTGTATGATATGTGTGGGTAACTCAGAAACTCATCACGGAGAATATCGCTTTGAATCTTCTAGTATAGTATATTGATACTCAATATACTATACAATTTTGCACAAGCAACAATGCAAGACCATTTGCACAAGATTGTGAATTGGGCTTATGTTAAAATATTAAGACAGTATGACACTTACGACACTGGTTTGGATACCCCCAATAGATTGTTTATACATATATCCAAACAAATGCTGATATTTTCGAATTATCAAGGGATGTGTCAATCCTCATTTAATCGAATATTAATAAAAATATTAAAATCGAAAATAAGCAAGTATATGCATATCAATTTTTTTTACCCATTCTATGGAATACCCCTTATATCAAATTCTTGAGTATGTTTTGAGGATGACAGTTTTGTTAAGTTCATTAAAAAAATTTCTTATATATGTATATATTTTTTTTACTTTAAAAGAAATGTTACCCCACAAATTGAAAAATTATATTTAAATTTATGAATATTATGCTGTTTTAATGTGTGTTTAACCTATTAAAATGTTCACAATAAATACACCAGCCAACGCACATGCAGGCAGCGGGCCTTAAGCATTCGAAATCAGGTGTCGTTGGGAGCCAAGAGATTACACGAGTATGAAGAAAAACAACAAATACTTGCGAGACCTTATAGTTCTCCCTCATTTCATGCAAAACTAAAACTTTAATAAATTTTAAAATTAAATTTTCGACATCATCAAAAAAAATTAAATAAAATGTCAAATTCAATGACTGCTGGATCACTTTTTGAGTTTAATAAAAAAAAAGAGATGAATAAAATAAATAAACTGAAGAAACCCCACCTATTAACTTGAAATTGCTTTTATATTAACATTGTTGTAAAGACAATTCGATATGAAATCAAAAATGAAGCAAATACTTTGGCAAGACTGTGGCGAACTTCTTGGTACCCTAAAAATATTTGAAATGATTATTTTCTTATTATTTTTCTTCGAACTTAATGGCAATAAAAAACTTAATGTTACTGATTTCAATAAAATTTGATACTGTAAAGTATGGTTAATGGTGCAGTGGGCTAAGGCTAAAAAAATTTTAACAAATTTTCGAAATTACTTAATTATGCGTCATATATAAAACAGGATGCAAGATTTTGGAAACGTTTTTTTCTGGATATCAAAGTTGAGCTTGGTCTATGAAAACAATTTTTAGCTCCTAATTCTTACAAATATGGGCCATTTTTTAAAGAGTATCAACACCCAGGCAATGAATATGAATACATAGTAAACGAGAAGACAGGTGGTAAAGGAAGAGACAGAGGAAAGCTTAATTCGTTTTTACTAAAGCAGTGTTGCAGCGCCTCTGGTGTCAATGAGGCGTATTAAATTTTCTAAGCTGTGTTTAGTAGTCTTTTTATTGATTGTTTTACATTTCTTAAGGCTAGGAAACAATAAACAGTTATTTAGGCCAAAGGGCGGATAAGGGAGCAATTCGTTGCCAATTCATGGGGTTTTTTCCTTATTAAATCGACCCAATAAATTGGCATTGAGTTTTTACCCTTGTAAAGTTAGTCAATATAGCCTTGTAAAGGTAGTCGTGCCTTTATTTGTTAACAAACACAGCTTGAACTTTTTTGGCGCCGATTCGGCACGAAAAACCTACTGTGTTGACTGCTGGTTGCCCTGTGGTGTATTTTGGTGTATTCACGTTTTGTTTACGGATACGAAACGGATATCAAACCGATAACAATCGGGTCAAACAATGAACAATCCCAAGTTGTCAATCGATTTCGTTTATGGTTGATTGTGAGCAAACGTGGCACCCATATTGCGGGAAGCTTTCTGATACTTAAGTTATCATTTAAAATTGAAACCACTCAGTCATGTGAGATCCCTTTAGCTGCCTCCAACACCATATTGGGAATTTTTTCAATTATTTTGGTTGTAGAGACGTTAACTGAGCGTCCAGAATGTTCTGCATCTTCCGTGCTTTTATGGCCATAACTCACTTTAGTAAACCACTTTTTACCATTGAAATTGGTGGTGAAGTCGCCATAGTATTTATCCAGCTGGACCTTGGTTTAAGTGGCGCTTTTTGTCTCCAAAAAAAAAAAAAAAAATGCTAATTAGCACACGAAATTCACTGTTTTGCATTTTATTCTCAAAGCACGCAGTATGACTCTATAAATTGATGCCAAAAACAAACTAAATCACGTAGTGGTTCAAACTTCAAACTGGTCGAATCAAGTGACAGTCTGTTGATAGAACAGCATTAGCTTTAAACTGAAGAGGCGAGAAAAAAAGTCACTTACTTGTGGAACCACTCGTATTACTATTTTGATAATAGTTGCAAAGTTAAAAAATATTTTAATTGATTCCAGCTGTGTGACGAATCAATTATTATCTCGAGCGTCAAAGTTTTTCACTTTTCCAATCACATCGAATTTCTCGTTATTCTTACAGCCTTGGACAGAAATCTAGCAGCTATAGCATTTAATAATTAAGACATATGACAACATATTTTGAATTCGTATTGAAAAGGGGGCAAATTACGGCAATCGATTTCGATTAAAATTTGCATATAAACACAATTGAAATTGCACGAAAATTTGTACGATAATCCATGCCCTAATTTGACCCCAGTGTAGGGTATTTTATAAATTTATCTAAAGACAAAAATCAACTTTTTAGTTAAAAGGCACACATTAACCAAAATATCAAACACTGCTGCGCTTTTGTCTTTTAAATGGAAAATAACACACACATACACACACACAAAAACCTGAGTGCATCCCATCAATTCTTCAAATGTGTCGTAAGGAATGTAAGCGATTTGTTGTGTTAGACACAAGTGCATGACACCAACCTTTACAAGAAAAACCAACAGGAACAACACATGCATTAAATTGCATGTTTTGCTATTTCACTAAACTCAATGGACCCCTCCTTAGTGACAGTCAGTAAAAATAAAAAGAAGTCAAAAATGAATTGTACAAAAAAAAAAGAATTTAATGTGTTGCTGCAACACAAGTTTCTAAGTACTTCCCAGTAAAAGCAGCAAGCAGCCAGCGCAATGTGTATCATTTTAAGCAGCAACAAATGCTTATTGTCAGTACCGAATATTTGACAGCATAACGAAACTATGCAGTGGCATATAATTATTTCAGTTCGTTTTCATCGTATTTTAAGAGGTATTTTTAAGATTATTGGTTTTCTGCTTCAACATACATACATACATAATTATATAAAAGCATTATAATAATATTAAAGATTAGCTATTTATAATTGATTCCATACAATGCTTAAATAAGTCTCTCATTATATATCGTTAAATAATTAACAACAAAATATTTACACTTACCATTTTATTTTATTTTTTATTTTTTTGTTTTGCTAATTTATAAATGGAATTCATTCCCACTCCATTTTATGTACTTCCAAGTTTCTTTGGCTGTAATTAGTTCGTTTTAAATCACACTGCATTAAAAGGATTTCGTTGAAAGACACACTGCAATTAAATTGAAATTGTATTTTAAATAGACCGAAATGGGACGAAAGAAAGCTAAACAGCAAAATTAAAATAAATTTTTTTCAAGAGACAGAAAAAATATGTAGTTAAATCAACATTAGTGTATTAAATATTTGGCATTTATACTCGGCAAGAATGAATTGTCAATGCCGTTGTCATGTTAAAAGATCGAGAGCGATATTTTATTGCTCAGCACCTTTTAAAAAACAATTAATATTTAACTATACAAGTTATACTCGTATATTAATTTTAGAAAAAGTGCGATTAAAATATTAAAACTTAATAAAGCAAGTAAGATTTTTGTATTCGGCCGTGCAGAATCTTGTATACCCTTCACCGACGTACATATGTATTAGAACCCTGCACAAGAGCACTTACAAGAACTTTTCAGATATGAGGGATTTTTGAAATGCTTTACTACAGCGAAGCCTTTTAAAACAAATGCTAAACACTATTCGCAACACATTTCATTCAGTTATTGCAGGTATAGGAGTAAAGAAGAAAATACTTCGTGGCGGAAAAATGTGCGATGCTTGCTTCTTCATACGCATGGGCGCGTATAAAAACGTCATGCATGTACATACACATACACGTTGTGTGTCAGATCTTTAATTTTTTGGCGCACATACAAACCCACACATGCATTGACACTGACCCACCATTAAACACATATTTATTATTATTACCATCTACGTCTTACACACACTCAAATGCAAAATAACAAGCATACACGCATCAACTACTTCTTTGGAGTGTTTTTTACGAACAAGATGTCTTCGCGACATCGCTTGTAAACACTCATATGCACGAACATCAATACATCTATAGTGCTTCGCTTATTAAACGACAGCATTTATTATTGGTTTAGTATAATACATGCCACGAGAATCATTTAAAAAACAAGACGTATTTAAATTTCAAGACTATTTGCGCAGGCCTTTAGTGTGTATGTGTCAGATGTGCCAAGCTTATGCATCTCACAATAGCGTCTTTTAACGCAAGCACAAACGATTGATAATTGACAATTTCTATCAATTGCTTTGAATCTAGAAACGTACACCAACAGGTATGACAAATTTTTGTATATGACAAACGTGTGAATTGACAATTTGCTTCATCGTGTTTGGCGTATTTCGACTTCGACTACGACATTTTGTCCTAGATTAAAGAAAAACTTTTGCCATAATCCTTAATCTATTACAAAAACTTCGTAGTCGCAGTCGAAATACGCCAACTACGATAAGGGGGAATCTCTATTATTTTTTTTTTTTTGGGGTGGGGGGGGGTGTTACTTCATAGCTCAATACATTTTAGACCGATTGTAAAAATTCTTCGTTTGTCTGAGAGGGTACAGCTTCCCATTGGTCCCATTGTAAAAAATGGGCGGGGATACGCCTAATATTTTTTTATTAAATTTTATGATATTCTACTTATTTGATTGCTGCGAAACTTGTAAATTACCTTTGGTTCTTGTAACTACACAATATGAAGGTTGAAAAAATGGGCGGGGTTACGCCCATTATGATATTTCACGCGGTTCCAGTTAACCGATTTTTACGAAACTTACCACACACCTAAAATAGACACCATCCCCATTTCAGAAAATGGACGGAGTTAAGCCCATTAAAATTTAATATTAATATTTAATATTTTAAGTGGTTCTATTTTACCGATTTTTACCAGACTTATTAACACGCAGGGTGCGTGCTCTAAAAAACACACAATCTTGCATTTAAAAACTGGGCGGAGGGAGGCATGCTTATTAAAATTTAATTTTATATTTTTGACGTACTTCTTCTTTATCTTCTTCTATCAGATTTTTGCATTGAAGTCGATTTTTTTTGGTAGAAAGAATTATTTATTGTGCTGATCTACTGCTTTTTTTTCATTTGTCTTAACGTATTTATAGGAAAAAAGGAAAAAATGTTTAAGTCGAGATAGGCTGATTTTGAGTTAATGGTACCTCCGTAATCTGCATATCCGAAAGTGCCTCTGGTCAAAATCTCAATTAATTTGTGCGATTTTGCAAGAAGTTATAGCAAAATGACTTGCGGCTTATCTTTTTAAGACTTCTAATCTCATTTGGAATAATATCTTAATTTAGGCTATACTTTGGTATATTTCAACTCAAATATATTACTTTTAGTGTGTAAAACGATATTTGCTTATAAAAATAAAGATTAACAGAGAAATTTTCAATTTAACTGTAAAAGAAATAAATTTCTGAAAATCGGCTTGAAAGCTTAAAATTGCTCTCCTGCAAAACAGTAAAATAGGACTTAAGCACTTTTTCCTTATTGCCACAGAAGTAGTAGGGTATTATAAAACTAAACAAAACGTTGCAAAATCCATTAAAATAAATGAACTGCTGCACAAGGGCCATTATGGTTAATACGATAAATAAATACAATGCAATCGTATGAGTTGCATGCAATAAAAACTATTTAACACAAAATCACTTCAATTAGTTGTGGCAAGGAAAATGCTTTATTTCCAACGAGTAAATTGTTTTTCAGATAATTATTTTCTCCCTTGTCTGTTTCCTGCTCAACTTTTATGCTAATTCTTGCTAAAATTGTTCTTTTTGTTTTCAATACACTCAAACACATTAAAATATTTTTGGGAGCTTTTAAGTATCTTTTGGCTTGACATTCTTAAGTTGGGTACTTGGCGCTTTGACAAATTGTATGCATGTTATTCTTTTATTTTTTTTCTTTTTTTTTCTTCAAATTGTGTTGGCTGATATATTTATAATTTTCTTTTTTTGTTTTGTATGCCTGCCTTCTCATTAATGTCTGGTATCGTTCGTGTAGTTTATGTAAAATGCTGCTGTTTGGCGGCTATTTTATGTTTTGCGCATCTTAATGCTTTTGTGTTAAATGTTAAAAGAAAGAAAACTATTTGCTTTTAAAAATAATGCTTTTAATATAAAATGCGATAGATACATTGTTGATTTAATTATAAATTCAATTATCCACTTTTTAATTGAATTAACGCTAAAATTATTTGCCCAGTTTTTCAAATGCATTTGCAAAATAAAATATAAATTTTATTGAAATTATTGTTTTGTTGTTGTTGTTGTTGTTCTAAACTACATTTGTCTTTTTACGTTTTATTAATATTCCCTCGTTTGTTAAAAATAAAAATATGTCTAGCAAAGCATTTTTGTCTTAAATTGTCTCTATTACATGTTCCGTTTTTATTCATTTATTAATTGTTTGAATTTATTTTTTTTTTTGCTTTTCATGAGAATTGGTTTTAGATTTGAATGCCCTCCGAAAAAAGAATATGCTGCGGATAGATGAAGTATATGGATGAGTGTCATGTAATCATAAACCCTTCAATAATTTGAAACACGTTTAACATGAATGACAACAACGAATGAGACGCGACGCGACGACCATGGAAAATAAAAATTTGACACTTTTTCACAAAGTTATACTGCAAAGAAAAAAACACAACACATTTAGTGAAAACTGATATGTAAGCCGAAAAGACAAACAAACACTTTGTTAATTCGTTAAGTCATTACAAAACAATTAAAAAGAAAAATTATAAAATGCTTAAAAGGTAGAATGTTGTTGTTTCTGTTTTTTTCAAATTAATTTAATGAGTTTGCACATGTTTTCATGTTGTTTGGCTTAAGCATTCAAATGTATAATAAATAATTATTCGCTTAAATTTGTTTATTTTTAAATTAATGAGAAATTTTGCAATGCATATATTTTTAATTGCCTTAATTCTCAGTATTTATGCAAATATAATGGTAGATAATTATTGAGTGTAAAATGAAAAACAAATTTTTTTAATTAATGAGTAACACAGCACAGTGTAAATATTCTAATAAATATTATTTTTTTATTAACTGCTGCATTGCAATTACATAACGAATGTTATAAGTAAACTCAATTAACAAAAACCTTCACCCACTAGAGGAAAATAGTTCGGAATATTTTGTATGAAACGAATCATAGGCTTGGATCGAACTAGTTCATTAGTTCATTTTTAATAGAAACTTGTGTTCAAACCAATGTTATTTTAATGGGTTTCATAGAAACTCTTTGACTACTGACTAGTGTTTTAATTTAGTTTCAGAGACTTATAATTCGCTTATAGATAGAAACCAAACTGCAGTAGCGTTGTTAACTGGTAACCAGAGAATAAAAAAAGTATCATTTTAAGTACTCTTTGAGTACTGGCCGTCAAACCACTATGAATGCGTACAGCTAAAAATTAAAAACTACTCATATGCCAACACACGCATTAATTTTAAACCGAATATATACATATAAATTTAAGCATCCAACAATTATGTTTATACACATTTTTTTAATTACGCAGTACAAAATAACTATAACTAAAATTTACAGACCGCATGAACTACAATCACACGCATGAGTGTAAAAATACTCGGAATATTAATGGGTTACACATGCGTATATACAGGGCTATTTAATTTACACACACACAGGGCATATTTTCAAACAGCAGAAACACATTTTCCATTTCATGTTATATAAAAAAATCTATGCATGCGGTGGTGAATGATGTATAAATATCCCGATACACATGTGCCTTTTTATTTATAGTTGTATCGTGTTTTAGCATTTCACATAAAAGAAGTAGTGTTGCTCCTGTATGTTAGAATCGCTTATTGTCATAGTTTATTAAGAAAAAATATGTGCAGTTATTATTTACTTAAGTATATTTTTTTGGGGGTACTCATTACCATTCACTGCTGGCAATACAACTGATATTAAAATTAATATACGATTGTGACAGATTGGCAACTGGAAAGTATGTAAAGAAAACTTAAAAATATAAGATATATAAGTGCTAGAAAAAATTCGTTGAGTAAACGTCCTTGAAAATTGCTTATCATAAAGATGATTAATAAGTTCAGTGGAATTATTATTTAATGAAGAGAAGGAAGTACAAAATATGGCATCTATTAGATGTCACTTAAGGGAAAAATCTAATTCCTTAGAATTCGAAAAAATTAAATAATTTTTAAGTAACAATTTCTTTTTTAGCCTTAAATCATATTTTCGCCTTTCCAACAAAGGAGCTGTTTACACAATTTAATTCTTTAATTTAAGCAACTTTTGAATTATTTACTATGGAGCATCTAAAAATTTGTGGTTACCAATATTATTGCATTTTAACAATTAAAATTAACAGCTATTAGTTCTAAAGGCTCATCCATAATAAAATTTTGTAACTTCCCGAACTGAAGAGTATGTTATTTTCTAAGTTGGCAATAACTTCATCATCAATGTTTACTGAATCATTCATCCTTTGAATGTATAATACATATGTCAATGCAATTGTAAGCCTCACAAATACAAGTTTTTAAAGTGAAATAGAATACGAGAATTTTTGGGGCGAAAATTTAAAAAAACGAGAATAATATTCATAGCGTAACTTCTTCATCGTATATGGTTACCTCAAGTTGTATTCATTGTAAAGGTTTTTAAATAAAAAAAATATATTACGAGAATTATTTAAGCAAAAACTAAGAAGAACACGAACGAATCATCTTCATATTCAGCAACAAAACATACTTTCTTCAGCATATGTGATGTGGTTATCAAAGTTGTAGTTAATGTTAAATTACAGTCATGTGAAATTACCTACTCCTTTGCCTTGGAAATGGGAGAGTAATATTTTTTTTAATAATATATTACGATTATTTCATTAGTTATGTGTGAATTATGTTTAGTTCTGATGAAAAATGATGCATTTCGTTGCTGTTAGTGTTTGAAAAAGTTTATTGATTTATAATAACATAAAGTTTGTATTCTCAATTATCTATAGTGAGTTATGCTATAAGCAATGGAGTTTTATAAGCCGTTTTTAATTGCGGTTAAAGTCTAGTGTTAGTTGCCCAAGCAGCCACTAAATTAAAAATATCAATTAATTCCATACTAAATATATATATATATATATATATATATATATTTAATTATATTTTCACTTCAATTAATAAATTTTTTATTAATTTCAACTAATTAAGAATTAAAAATTTGGGTTTCGATTTTGATAAAAACTTAAGAAAAATATTCTTCTATATTATGCCAAAAGTCACGATATGATCACAATTTTTCTTCATTATTTTAATTTAGACTTCTTATTGAAGCCAAAAATATTTTGCTTAAATAATTTGGGGTTACTGATCAAAAACTTGCGTAATGTTACTTTAATATAGAAAGGACCTAACTCATTATTTTTATTTAAATCAAGTTTTTTGTATATTTCGATAGAAGAACATCTAATGTATCGAAAAATGCAAATAAATGGATTTAAAAAAATGAGTTAGAGCCTTTCTATATTAAGGTAAGTATAAGTTTAATTAAAAATTAGCTGCTTGCTAATATTAAGCAAAAAAAATTATCTTTTTAACTATTGCTAAAGATGCCTCAAATACATTTCTTTGTTTGTTTCAAACTGAATTTAGTTTCTTGTGGCACTAACACAGATCTTGGAAGTTGAAAAGAGATTTTTTATAATTTTTTTTAAAACCTAAAATATTATTTAGGATAAGATGAAAGGTATAGTTTTAAGTTGAAAGATATACATATAAAAATAGATTTTACCCAAAAATTTTTGTAAAAAAAATATTTTTTCCAATTAATACTTTAATTGCAAAAAAACCCCGAAATTCAATTCAAATATACTTGTTTGACACACTTTTTAATTAATTATATTTTTAAACAAAAGTTTAATTGGCAAAATAAATTTTTAATTATACTTTTAATCCGTAAAATTTTTAAACTAAGCTTTAATTGGCTAAATTAAATTTTTTAATTAAACTTTTATCGATGAAATTTTTAAACAAAAGCTTAAATGACTCAATTAAAATTTTAACTGATTATTTTAATTTTTTAAGTGAATCAATCAATTAATTGATAAAATTGTAATAAATTAAATTTTTAAACAAAAGTTTAAATGGCTCAATTAAATTTTTAATGTAACTTTTTTTTTTTTAATTTTTTAACAAAAGTTTGTATTCGAGACATGCGTTAACAGTCTTTAAATGTAAATACGTCATGATTTTTAAGGGCGACTTTTTGGGTTCGATATTAAGATTAGTTTATTTCTCTAAGGGCTAGTTTTTTACTAATGAGTTAAACCTAGTTTAACATACGTTTGAGTTAACCAAAAAACAAAGTTAAACGGGTTGTAACCGCCCATTCTGTTTTTCAGTGATGGATTAAATTTGTCAATTTAGCTAGAAATGCCATACTTTGCTTTCAATATAGATATGGCATTCTTGAAAATATTTTATATAAATAGGGCAACACTTAAAAAGCGATATGACAATTCTTTAAATGTATATTAAAAAACTTCTATAAGTTTTTTGAAATTTTTAAGAATTTAAAAATAAGTAATATGGACTTAAAAATAGTGACGCTCCAAAAATAAACTACAAAAGAACATAAAATTTTAAATCCAACGAAATATTTGAAAGAATTCCAATTCATTACACACATAAAAATCATTTTGGCGTGTTCGTATCTCCTTTATATTTTTCACAATTGCCCTATCCAAGTTATTATAGGTTTGATAATCGCTAAAATCTTCGTCGTCATAAGAAGCATCCATTTTATTTATTTATTAAACTTTTCAGTAAAACTGTTTCTTTTTTCAATTGCGTAGTATTTATTTTATACATGTCTACATATGTATGTATGTATATTTATCATTTGATAGTTCTAACTTGAGTTTAACTGCGCAATGTTGCCCGGTTAAACCTAGATTTTTAACTAGATAATCTTTATCTGAAAAACAAAGTTTTTAGTTTAAACTGCAGTTAACTGACAAGTAGAGTTTATCTTTATGTGAAAAACTAGCTCTAATTAGCTAATCCGCAAATTAGCTTAATCTCAAATTAATTTAGTTTGATATTTTTGAGTGGTAGTTTAAACTTCTTATTATGTGTAGTATTATCATACTGAGGAACAAAATAGTGGCAACATTTTCTGTGTGAAAGTCATACATGTTATCAACATACTTTGATTTTTTGTGGGAAGAACAAGAAATTGTCATGTTTTATTATTTACAAGTAAAATATTGCGCGTGTTAATGGAAATAGATAAATAATATAATATATAAATATTGATTTATGTGTTTTTAAATTATTTTATCATATAATTTTTACAAAAAGTTATATGTTTCACAAGTGTATGTTGTAAATATAATGCATGAGTAACCACCACGATTGGCCGCTTAAACTAGCAAGTAACACTATATAATCGACTACCCAAAAATCACAAATGAAGATTAAGGTTAATTTAATCCCTAATCTTGAACTCAAAAAGTCGCCCTAAATGTATTCACGTCGCATGTATTATAATAATGCTGTCGTACTATAAGCGAAGCACGATGGATGTATTGGTGTACGTGTACATCAGTGCTAACAAGCGATGTCGCCAAGACAGCTTGTTTGTAACAAACACTCAAAAGAAGTACTGTTGATTAGTGTATGCTTGTTATTTTTCATATTGTACGTTTGAGTGTGTATGTGTAATATGTAGTTGGCCTGTCGGAGAATGTGTGGTTGACTACAAAAATAGTTAACTTATAGTTAACTTTTCTAAGCCTGACTAAAAGCTAGCTGCAAAGTCATCCAGAACAAACCCAAAATTAATTCTAAAGTTGAGTACGTAATCGAATTTGGTGAGAGCCAACAAATAGAGCTGCAAAACTATCGATAGTACTATCGATAGTATCGATAATTTTGTTGTAAATGAAATATCGATAGTTTTTTCCTCTATCGATACTATCGGCAAAAAAAAAACAAGTAATTAAAAGAGTAAAAATAATCGAAGTCAGTAAACAGTGGCCGGCAGCTTTGAAGCAAATTATCCGTAGTTGATTTATGCTTTTGTACAGCGATGGAAAAGTTGGTACAATTGTAAAATTTTTGCGCTATTTGAATGCCAAAAGTACCGTAGCACCGCAATGACCCATTTAGCACTACTGGAATCTCTTTATATTATATTACATGCCAAAAATAGCATTAAAATATATTAACCCCCTTATGCAGAAAATAATGCGTGCTTGAAGTGTACATTAAAAACATTTCCATAGAAAACCCGGTTTTAACGTTTACTTATTTTTTTTGCACAAGGGGGTTAATCTTTAGCTCGAAGGTATTAGAAAATTAAGTAAATCAAACGATGTTTTCCGGTACTTAAAGAATTGCTGGAGGAATGTTATTTATTCCAAATTCATCTGCAAATGTGGAAATTTTATTTTCGTACCAAGGAGAGAAGCCGACTATTTGCATCGACTGTGAACAATCGAATAAAAAAAAGGTTATAAACGTAGTATATCGTAAATGTTACTTTTATATTCAGATCCCAGCAACTAATATTCTTTGTGCACCTTCTGGCGTTTTGTTAATTGATTTTTAGTTAATTAAAAAGTACAAGTATTAAAAAAAATATAAATAAAGAATTAGGTACAATCGTACTGAAAAAAATAAAATTTTTTTTGAAAGTTAGTACAATTTGTAAATATGACATCGCATCCCTGCTTCTGTATACATAAGTACTTAAATACATATGTATGTATATGAATTTATTTATAAATCCAAGTGTTATTCGACAAATAGTAGTCACAAGTATCTTAATAAATTCAACATCGTCGACACAAAGATAAATTTTGGTGGTACTGATATCGCGACGGCCGCCAATCGTCTCTTACGATAAAACTTTACAGTTAGTGTCTTAAAAGTTATCAACAATTTTCGCATTTTGATTATTCTAAACCATGGGTAGGCCCATAAAATTTTAAGTTCAATAAAAAAGTATATTTTCGATAATATGCCCCGCTTACGATAAAATCGAAAAAAAGGCTTGATATATTTTTATATACTAATGAAAATGTTGAGGACTCTGGATTTTTTTTTTCGAGTCAAATGTAGTTTATGTGGCAACTTTTATAAAATTATTCGATACTATCGATAGTATCGATAGTTTTACATAAAACTATCGAAACTATCGAGTGGAGCTACTATCGATAGTTTTGCAGCTCTACCAACAAATTTATTCTCAGCTACTTTAAAACTCATTTCAGTTTTATATTAACATTTTGCTGTTGTTATTTTAGATGGCAGCTTAGCCGAGTGGTAGCTCGTTGAGTACACAACGAATGATGTTACATGTTCGAGCCACAGAAAATTTTTTTTAATTTACTGACTACCAAATGATTTAAAAAAGTCAACTTTAAGTTAGCTTAAAGTAGTGTCTAGTGAGACAATTGACTACCGCCTAGGACATCGCAATGTTAAAATAGTCAGTTGATTACATTGCAAAGTAATCCAAGTGTAGTCAGTACTAGTTGCGAAATAGTTAGCTTAAAGTTAGTTTAAAGTTAGCCAAATTTCCGATAGGGTGGTAAGCTATTATGTGATTAACCGCATACAACTAATGTTAATGCATGTGTGTGCCTTTGCATGTGCGCAGAAAAATAAAAGATCATACCCACATACATGCATAACGTTTGTACAAGCAAGTATCACAAATTCTTCCTTCACGAAGTGTTTTCTTCTTTACTTTTATAACTACAATACTGAAACCAATTTCTTGCAAACAGTGTTGTTAACGTTTGTTTTATAAGATTTCGCTGTAGTAAAGCATTTGAAAAATCCCTCATGTCTTGAAAGTTCTTATAAGATATCTTGTGCAGGACACTAGTTTGTATGACTCAATAAAATTTCTAGTTGATGATAAAAGATCTTAATTGGAGAACATATTTTCTGTGTGCGAATCTTTAAAGTAGAGTTATACCAGCCATCTTTGAATGCAATTTCACTTTACGAAACTACTGAATACTTTTTCGATTATTTGATTACCTAACCTCAAAAATATTCTAAAAATATCTTACGGGTACTTAGTGCCAAAGCTGACAACATAAAAACTGATCTCTTTTTGTAAGTATTTTTTACACCCATTGGACGAAAACGTTTATAGCAACAATAAAAACGCCACAGAAACTAATGAAATTGACATTAAAATAAAATCTCTAAAACTGCTAAAGCTCCTGTCACTTTATCCACCAACGAAAACGACAGGCAGCAGCAAACACAAGAGCCATAAATAATAAATAAATTTACGAGAACAATTTCTATTTGTTTCTAATATCTATGTTAATTTTATGATCTATTTAACAGGATTTTTATGGCCGAAAAGATTAAAATTAAAACATTTTAATAAAAATTGTTTGCACTACAACTATTCCATACATACTTGCACAATAAACCTGAAATGTTGAAGTTCTTTTCAAAGATAAAATCTTCTTCTTCTTCTTTTTCTTCGTGCTTTCGCTGAAGTCAGGCAGCTCCAGCTCCAGCTCCAGCACCAAAACACTGCCATTGGAAATAATGAAGAATTAAGTTATGGCGCATAATGAGGGGTAAAAAACAACACATAAAACAAATATTTAAAAATAAAATTATGACTAAATGAGTGGATGGATGATGAGTGGTGGTTGGTGGTACTTTAAGTTGAAAATAACAACAAAACACCAACAACGGCATCAAATTGGAAATTATTTAAAGAGAAAAATAAATAAAAAATCTGACTAAACGCACTTTTAAAAATGACATGTTACCAGGACGATTCAAACATGTCGATTTAATTGCATTTTTACAACTTTAAAGATTCGTGCTCAAAACAACATCATTTTGTTTTATTATTTTGTTTTTAATTTTTTTTACAACGAGTTCAGTCTTATTCGTAGTTGATTGCAATCAGATTTGTTAAGGAGTTCAATCTCACGCATTTTTTTTCTTTCAAAACCAAAAATTTTCCAAACAGTTTTTTGACATACGCAACTCCATCAAACCAAAATCAATTTTAGTTTAAACAATTCCCATAAAAAAAACATAATCAATTTTATTTTGAAATAAATTAAATACAGTAAGCATACAGATTTACAGTGGCACAGAAAACTCTACATAGCCCCCAAAAAAAATGCATTCTTCGCAAAACTTTAAATTATTTATCAACTTTTTTCTGGTGAAAAATAAAACATTTTCCGGCAACAAAAATTTTTGAAAAAAATATATTTATTAATAATTTAAAGAAAATCAAATTTTACTACACAGAAAAGTTACTTTTCCAAAAAAAAGAACTTACACATATTTTGCCACTACGTTGTAATGGCTTCATGTCTCTCAGTTAATAATTGGAAAGTTTTGTAATCAGTCGTTCTTAATTTTTAATGGCAATGTGTCCAAAAGTTAAAGAAATAAGATTGGATATTAGAAATCTGATTTTTCAGCATCAAAAAAATGGGAAATCGTTCGCGGTTTTTGAAATTATTGGGCAGCAAAAGTCTAGTATGAAAACCATTATAAGAAGTTATGAAAAGAACAGCAATGTTGATAGTAGGCCAAGAAGTAGCTGACCGCCAAAAATTACTCATTGAAATTGACAAAAATTCCAAAACACATGGTACAAATTTTGATTGTCACTGTTCATCTTCTGGAGGAGGTTTATCATAGCCGAGTGTCTCTGAAAAAAGCATTCGTAAGCTCTATTAACAAGGCCAAATGGAATTTGCTTAAAAGTATTTAATAAATAAAGGTGAAAACTTTTGGAAAAATTTAACTTATTCGTACACAATATAAAAGAAGTTTGGCTCAAAAATAATGAAGACCTGGAACACAAGAACCTGATTCCCACAATAAAACACTGACAGAGCCGCTGTTATGGACTGTTAACGACCCAAATCATATACCGGTCATTGTAAAGGAATTGCCGTTGTACAATGTGCCAAAATAACTGCATTCTCTTCCCCAGTTGTCACTTAAATTCCGTTGAAAATTTATGGGACGAATTGGACTGTGGGATAAGTTAAACCGCAATTAAGAACCAACAGGACCTAAAAAGTGCTCTTATCAAAGAATCGTACAAAATTCCTTCGGAAACCATCGGTGAACTGGTATATTTTATAAAAAATCAATTAAATGTCGTATTAGAGAGCAGAGGAGGTGCAACAAAATTTTAAAATATTATTTTTTTTATTAAATAGAACAATAAACTATATAGAGTATGTATAATTTTCTGTCTATGAAAAACTGAATTTTTTTAATTTTTTTTTTCATAAATATTTTCTTTTTAAGCCCCGACTAAAAAAAAGGGTGTTATAAGTTTGTTGTGTGTGTCTGTGTATCTAAATATGTGTTATAGACTTACAAACCGATTTTAAATTAGTTTTTTATGTTTGAAAGGTGACTTGATCGATAGTGTTCTTAGCTATTTTTGAAGAAAATCGCTCCAGCCGTTTAGAAGATGTAACATCTGTTCTGGATATATCGGGGGTTTTTAAGATTTTCAATTTTTATTATTTCAAAAAATATTTGTTTTAAAATAGTATTACTTTTTACAAGGAATGATACGCCAGGAATTTTGTTGATAGAAAATTTAAAATGCTTTTTTTGGGCGGGGAGGGGGTTGGGGTATGTATGTACATTCCAGTGTCCTTTTTTTGTCGGGAAAACGCGTTGGAAAATCGAAACAACGTAACATTCACTATCAAATTTTATTGGGGGTGGTTGCGTCCACTTTTTTCAACCGTCTTATTTTATCAAAACAACAACATAATATGCGTGCAAAGCTGCCTAAGAAATGGTACATATGAAAAAAAAGCTGAAAATTAATTTTTTCAAATTGGTTAACAAACAACGAAGTTAAAAGTAACAAAAATAGAAAGCCGATGAAAAACAATGAACACTTTCAAAGAACTGGCAGATTTAAATTGTAGTCGCAGAATGCAGATGACGTTCGTTGCTGCTCCCATGTTGCATGTTAAATGCTAATGTTGATATAATGATGATGATGATGAGAACGAGATGCAGATGACGATGACGATGTCGATTAATACGAAAACGACGAAAATGACTACGATGAAGATGATGATGTGCTAAGACATCGCTGAATGCTTTTAAATAAAGCGCAACGAATGCTATTTAAAAAGAAACATACACACACACACTCCAACACACACTTTTGGAAGCACTTACATACATACATACATATATATATATATTTAAAAAAAAACAAATTCATAAAAATATTTGTATATTAATTGCATTAAAACTGTAAAATGTGCAGAAATGAAAAAAAAATCCCAACTGTCTGTCCGTCTTTCATTTTGTTAACATTTAGCCAGCAACGATCACAGGCAAGGCGGCAATTGCAATTATATTAGATAGACACTGTATAGCTTTTCCATTTACTTTTTAATGCAAATTTAAATGCAATATAAATGTCAACAAATCATGGACAGACTGATAAATAGTTAGTCCCACTTAATACTCTCTAATAAATCAATATTAAACCCCTCAAAAGTGAAGTGCGCCTAAATGAGTACATATGTATATTTAATAAATTTATTACTGGAATCAGGAATTCAAGTTTGCAGATTTAATCGATATGTGTTTTTTTAATGCAAAATTATTTGAAAATTTAAGTGGCAAAGTGATAATAAATATGATGGAAAAAATTTGTCGAGAGAAATGTTTAGGAAATATTGCAGCTCTAGACGGTCTTTCAAATATGGCTAAAACAAGCGTGTGAAACATTTAAGGGTTATTGACTTCTTTAAGGCGAGTATTCAGATGTGGCAAAAAATTAGAAAGAAAAATATCGCCATTTTTTTTTAAATAACATGTGTTCCAGCATTCGAATTCAGAGGAAAAAATTAGCAAATGAACGATTTAAAAATTATTAATTGAAAATCAAATTCAAACAAATATTTATTACGTTTCACGCTTTTGAATTCCCTGTACACGGCTCTTATGACAATTTATACCTACAAAAGACAGCTAACAGCTAACCATCTACATCTTACACGCACACTCAAACGTACAATATGCAATATAACAAGCATACTCCCATCAACACTGCTTCTTTTGATTGTTTGTTACGAAAAAGAAGTCTTCGCGACATTTCTTGTTAACACTCATATACACGTACATCAATACATCCATCGTGCTTCGCATATTAAACGACAGCATTTATTATTGGTTTAGTAAAATACAACAATACATGTAAAAAACAAGACGTATTTACATTTCAAGGCTGTTTACGCAGCCCTCTAACACGCACCATCACAAAAAAAATCGATATGTGCTGGAATATCCAAAATTTTTTGAATTCATTGTGTTTCTATGATTCGAAAACAATGCAATATCGCACTCAATTAATTTTTGCCGAAGACGGTCTGGACTTTTTTTTTTTTTGTTTTTTTGAGTTACATCTTTCTAAAATTTCAGACTATAACAATTGATATTTCATATCGAGCCATAATCGCTAAAATAGCTTAAGCCCTACATTTTTTTGACTTTGTTTTTTTTTTTTTGACGAAAATCGACTGCTTACGATCGCAAATAATCAATTTTGGTCGAAAATTGAAGTTCGAAAATTATGTCGCTTAAGCTGTTTTGGCGGTTATGGCGCGATATGTGCAAACTGATGTTGGGCTACAACTCGTTTTTTTTGGCATTCAAAGTCATTTAGTATTATTTTCACTACAATTGATAATTATCTTATAAAATGAGAACCCATCAACCCATTACGAGCTTTGAGACCATAGTTTCTAATAAATCAGTTTTTACAAATGCGTCCATTAATTTTTATCCACATTGTAGAGTTTTAAACAATTTCTCCATGAACCTTGCCGTTTTAAGTGCCAATATTATGTACCGTTTTCAAATCATTATTAATGAATGATAAAATAAAAAAAAATACGTGTGGCACTCGAGGACTGCCGCGGTAAAGCTATTGCTTAGGATTTTTTTTCAACTTATGCTAATTTATTTTTTAAAATTCCCCTTATTGTGAATGGCGTCGTCGACGTCACATCAAGACGACATTAAAAATTGTCAATGGTCTACTCTTTGTCAACAACAATTGACTACTATTAATATGCTACATTAATTTACAAAGTCTTAGAGATTTGTAAGAGATTGTCAATAAGAGCCTAATGTTGTCGGTAAAGTGTAGACAAGTGATAATATTTACTGTCGTTTTGATGTGACGTCGACGACGACGCCATTCACAATATGGGGGAATAAAAAACCTACGAATTGTCTGTTTGCGTTTATAATTTTTTGTCAACCACAATTGCTAAGTACGCCACATTGAGTTTTCCTACATGTAAAAATCTGTTCTAGCAATACTGTATGTTAATGAAATCAATAGCATACTTTAGGGTTTAACATACACTGGGCGATTCAAATAAAAATAGTCTTAGGTTTTTTTTTCGTTACGGAATTTCTTGATTCGGTCGACACTCTCAAAGCCTGCGATAAAAGCTATGCAATAGCTTAAAAATTAAATAGCAAGAAATAAAAAGTCTGCCTAAAAAGTTGTGGCGTCGAACAGCAAACCCTAATTGGGATGGTCACACTCGTTATGGAGGGTGTGCCATACCCATTATCATCAGAAGTATCCTCATGAATACTTAAGAGATATTAGCTAAACTATTGACTGAGTGAGGCATGTCCAAAAACTAATAAATAAATTTTTCAAATCACATCACATAAACTGCAATAGGCAACTTATATATGTATGTGCCCTTAATTATGAAAGTGGTCTAAATCATATACTTCTTCCATCGAGATATTTAATATATAAGATTTGAAGAAATTAATAAATATTTTTATATTATGCAACATTTTCATTTAGAGTTGTACTAGTCTCGATTTATATAAATTTATTTTATATTTATTAAATATTTATTGACATTTTTCAAAGATTTATTTCATATTTCGACACAAAAATGCATATGACTTAGACTAGTTGTTAAGTTTAAGTACACAAATCGACATATAGTATAATTTTTTAAATCCTACTAAATACTAAAATTTCTTTTATCAGCCTAAAATTTTTATATATGCGAAATTCCCTGCCTTGGGATCTTGTGACGCCGTCCTTCCTGTTTAGGAACATAAGGTCCAAATTGAAAATATTAACTTCAGTTCTAATTTCTCTAGAGCCAAGTGCAATTTATTTATCTATATATAAGGGTATAACTTCCAATTATTAAGGCGTCCAATCGGTTACTGAAAACAATAAAACACATTTTGCGAAGGACGTGCTTCTCGAAATGGCTCGTTTAATATAAGCCTGGAATTTTTTCGTGGATTTTTCAAAATTTAAAGAATACATTGTCCAGATACGGCCACAAATCGCAAAAAAAAACTCATATTACACTAATAATCAATTTCAAGATAATTCTTCAGTGAAACCTAATAAAAAATATTGCACACACTTTCCACAAAAAAGTTTATCATGACATGATTTAAAATTTTTGACTCGTACGAAAATTGGCAAATTAATGCTTAAAGTTATTTTTATGTTAAAATTATCAGTGTAAAAGATCAAAGTGTATTGCGATATCAAAAACAATTATAAGCTGTCGTCGCATAATTATGAAGAAGTCTGTCTATTGCAATGATGTGTAAATTACCATCTGTTTTGCTTTTTATGAACAAAAAAATTACATAAATAAATAAAATAGAGGAAAACAACTATAAAATTAAACTACATGTAAATAAACAAAATCGAAATGAAAATATTTTCAGTCGTTGTTGTTGCTACAAAAATTAATACAATCCTGCACAACTTCATTCCTAAACACCTCTATGAGTATTTCACTTTGCAATATCTTTTTTTTTCTAGTTGTCTGTACTTGTTTGCTGCATTAAATTTAATTTTTATGTCTGCAGCAGCCATTATTGCATATCGCAAACTCACTTTTAACGGCGAAACGGCAAAACGGCTTTACGATTCGTTGCTTGTCTGCTTGGCTGCTTGTGTGTATGAAGAAGAAACAAAAATAAAAAATAAAAGAATACTGACTGTCATTTGTAATTAAGCCAAGTGATATTTTAACTTAATTATTGTTATTAGAAGGAAATGTGCAATTTTTTTATATTAGACTGAAATCACAAAATATTTATTTATGTCTAAGAAATACTTTAGCAATCATAGAGAGAGAGGGAGAGAGAGAGAGAGAGAGTATTAAAATAAAGTCTAATGCATAAAACACATTCACCACAGCAAGCTACCGACTACCAAATGTCAAGGATAGAATACACATGTTTATATGAGAATAATTATTTTGAAGACAGCAAGGCAACAGGGCGACAGGTTGTTATCTATGCTGATTAGTTCAGTATTGCCATTTTCATATATTTTGCATTTATAAAAATTAAATACTCTTCTAATGCCCGTTATTTCTAGCCGTAGATATCTATTAGTGTACAGATATCTATCGTGTTAGTTAAATTTTATAAGGCAAACTTGTAGGTAAAAACTTTAGGCAAATTACCTGTTTGTAGAAATAACAGGCATAAAATGTACTTATTTCACTTAAAAGTACAAAAATGAATCAATTTATTCTTTACATCAATTTTTTTATATTGTTTCTGTTAAATAATATGAAATAATTGTACAAAATCATTCATTCAACATTTTGTATTATACTGGCAACACTGAATTTTCTCATTGTAGCCAAAGAAATAGAAATTCGTTTAATTGGACTACAACGACAAAATCAGCATAGACAACAAACTGCCGCCATGTTGCCTTGCTGTCTTCAAAAGAATCACTATCATATAAACATGTGTATTCTATCCTTGACATTTGGTAGTCGGTAGCTTGCTGTGGTGAATGTGTTTAATGCTTAAAGCATGTTTTTGTGAAAACAGAAAAGAATGTAATAATACGAAAGCAGTTGTTATAAATTCCAACAACGACTACTTCATTTCGCTGAAAAGTTTTATGAGATGAAAAAATGAAAATTTGGGTATGAGAAGAAAAGAGTTGAAAAGGAAAGTTAAGCCCTGGCAGTATTAATTCAAAAGTTGAGTTACAAGTAAAAAAATATTATCCGATGTTGCTGAATAGAACGACTTTGATTAGACTTGAAAACTCTTCCAGAACACTTTTTTAAATTTGTAATCAGTAAAAAAAAAAAGATTTTTTAGAAATATTGGTTTAAATATCACTCATTTTTATCTGGGTTATGTTTTTCGGGAATTTCTTGTATCTTTATTTATAAATTTCCTTATTAACTCATATCTTCCAAACGGCAGCAGTTAAGTTCGACGGTTAAGATATACGGCCTTGTTCTGTAAACTGAATTCGAGTAAATTTCTCGTTTTCAAAAAATTAATAATGGTCCTGCAGACTTGTTTAAAATCATACATGATAATTTTCTTTCAGATATGAAATTTGAGAAGCTATATAATAAAAAAATGTAAAAAAATATTTCCATTGTCTTTTAAAAATCGTGCGATTTCAAGTCCATCGGTTTACAGAATAGGGCCAATCGACATTTATTATCTAATTTTATTTAATGTATTTTTTGTGTACTCAAAAATTTTATTATTATTTACAATTTTTTTATTTAAAATTTTGTAACTTTAATTGCTGAGATATGGATTTTCTTATATCTGTCATCGAATGGGTTTTTTGGTTGATTATTATTTTTTTTTTTTTTTTTTTTGTGAAAATTCAAGCTTTCTTGTTACGTGAATATTTTTTAAAAATTTTTAGTTGGTAAAAAATGTTTTGTTGCTTTCTTGTTTGTAGACTTCAACAGCAATTGAAGTCCACTGATGTGTGGCTTAAATTCCTATTAATTTTGACATGCGTTAAATAAAAATAAGAAATTACAATAAATTTTTGGTTTCTAGATAAACTTGCAACAATTTTTTTTTTTTTTTTTTTTTTTGTAAATTTGCTTAATCACTCACTCCTATTCTAGTTATCGTTGCTGACACGCACAGTGGGATATCAATGAAAAAATTTCGAAATAAAACTGCAGTTTTTGAACACGGACTATTTGCTTTTACTAATGTTGTCATTCAAACAATAGCCCAATTCACAAACTTGTGCAAATGGTCTTGCATCGTAGCATGTACAAAAGAGTTAGTATATTCATCAACACTTAACAATTCTTAGTGGTGAGTACCAATATACTATACCATTTTGCACATGCTACCATGCAAGACCATTTGTACAAGATTGTGAATTGGGCTAATAATTATTCGAATATAAGAAAAACAAATTTAGTTTTGTTTGTTCGAAGGACCAAAATTTTTTCAATTTATAATTAAGAACTATTATCAAATTTTTTTATATTATAGGTAAATTAATTAAACTATTTTTTTGTATTTTTCGTTAACCTTCAACTAACTTTTTCAGGATAATTCTTTTCTTTTTGGTTTTTGATGTTTAATTAATTTTTTTTTTCCTTTAAATCACAAAAAAAATATTTTTAACATATATCGAAGTAAACAATAAAAATATAGACAGAACTAATAAGGTATTTACACCTGCACAAAATCTAGAAGATTTTAATAAAAAAAATTTATAAAAATCTATAGTGTTTACACCAACTTTTTTTGACATTTATCAAGATTTTTTTTATCCAAAACAAAACCCATTAACTGAAAAATTTCCAATATATTACATTTTGTTTGGTTTTTCTACAAATCTACTGACAAAATAGATTTCATTTTGTATGGGAAAAGCAGCAAAATTTAGTACTAGATTTCAAGACAATGTAAATGTCTTAAAAAGCTTAAAAAATAGTTTAATTAAACATAAAGATTTTTTCGAAGAATTTTTTGTAGAATTCGAATGTTGAAACCATTCTTAACTATTTTATATACAAAATATTTTATAGTTCATAAATTTTTTAATCAAATAATCAATAAAATGGCTACTAAACACACAGCTTCAAAAATTTAATGCACCTCATTGACACCAGAGGCGCTGCAAAACTGCATTATTTAGAAACGTGCAAAAAAAACAGAGTTGTAAAAGAATGAAGCTGTCCTTTATCTCTTCATTCACTACCTGTGTTCTCTATTACCATACCTTTCTAAAGCAGGTAAAACCTATTAGCAGGTATTCCTGAGGATTACTTCTCGTTGGAAAAAAAAATTTATTTTGTTTTCTGCAAAACTGCCCTTTATGAGTTATGTTTCTTGCAATAAAAGAGCAATATGTCGATATAGTTTTTTAAAATTATTTCAATAACATATTTTATTCCTTGTTCGTCCGAATATTTGAACAAAAGTTCAAAACTATTCATCTATTCGAACAAAAAAATTAATCATAGAATTATATACGAATAAATATAGAACACGAATAATTGACCACACTAGCTTTTACCTAATTTTTCTAGAACTACTTAAAGTTACTTATAACAAGATGTGAATTTTAAAAGGTCTTCCTAATCATCTGTCACTATATTCATACCGGATATTTCAATTCAAGTTTAAAAATTTTCTAAAAGTTAAATATCTTATAGTGTTTTCACACTGAAAGCTAAAACCTGGTTTTAACGTTAAAACCATAAGCAGCTGATTTTGCTTTCACACTGCAAGTTTGTTAAATTCAGGTTTTAACTCACAGACTGTCTAATAACTTTGCTCAAAATAAAATAAATCTCCTGCCGAAGTGGGTGTATTTGTTGTTGCATTTTTTCTGCTTTTTAATAACACTTGTTGGACATACTGTTCAACTGTTTTTGTTTGTATGAAAAACTGAGATATTTAACAATTCGCTCTAAAATGGAAATTATTTTATACTTTGTAAATAAATTTTTTTTAAATTATGTAAATTCTTATGCAGAATGAAGAAGTGCTTGGAAATAATGTTAATAATATAAAAATGCACAAATATTTTATAAGATAAACCTTTTTTATAGGCAGATGAATGTCAGTCATATTGTCTATTTTCACTTTCTACAGTTCAATGTAAAATATTTTCGTTGTTTTCAACTGGCATACCATCACCAGCTGCTGTCGGTTATTTCAACTTGGCAGCACTGAATTTATCACAGCGAAAACAAGGTTGCATTTCATAAAACCAACTTAAAACCAATTCAAAAATGGTTTTAATTTGGTTTTAACAAAAACAATTTGTATGGTAAAACCAGGCTTTAATATGTAGTTGCTTTTAACGTTAAAGTCAACTTTTATTAAAACCATGTCAGTGTGAAAACACTATTATCTTCTTGCATAAAATAATTACGCCTATGCAGCCAATGTATTTGTTTAGTAACGTCCAAAAAAAATCATTAATTTGTACTTTTTACAGAAAAAGGACGAGAAATTTTTAAACTAAGCGAACTATAACTTTTGCATATTATTTTAATTTGAAATTTATTTGCTGGTGGTTCAGCTTTGTCTATATGCATTTCATTGTGGCTGTAACAAATTATCAGTAGACTTCAACCACACATATTTTGAACAGTCACAAACTTCTTATCTTTCAAAAACTATGTAAGAATTCACAAAAAATAATATTTTTGAAAATCATAAAAGAAAAGTAAGCGTAGTAGGCTTATAAATTTATACAAAACCCAGCAAATAATTTATATTCGATATTAATCCATTCTATTTTTCTATGTTTTTAAACTATGTAAATTTTTAAATTTTTCTGAATACCTAAAATTTCGTTATTAATCCACTTAATGACAGTTTTTAAATATTGGAAATGAATTATTCTTTTAATAATTCTCAAACGAACGATAATGTAAAATATACATTATATAGATTTGAAATATATAAATTTTTTTTCAATCAATTCCACTGTTCCCATTTGCAGGTAAAAAAAAACTAATGAAATAATTTAAACGGAAATGAACGAAATATGAACAGGAAGCGCATAAGCATACACACATACATACATACATTTATTTGTATGTATGCATATACAGTCTTTAAAACTGCACATACAAAATATTGTTATAAAATATTTCTATAGAATTAAACATACATATTTGCACAAAGAAAGCATGCGAAAGAGTAAAAAAAAAATGCAATTCAGAAATAGAGAGTAATTAAATAGAATTAAAATCAAGTGAAAGCTGATGTTAGTTAGTTAAGCTCAGTGACACATTGTACAGCTATTGAAACATTTAAAATGTTTATAAACATCTTGGAGTATGTGCATTTAACTAGCAGCATGTTGACAAGGCTATAAAAATGTAATAAACTTGTTGGATTTATTTATTCACTGTACACACACACACATCCGCATACATATGTATACATAAATTTTTTGCTTGTTGGCTTTGTGAATAAGAGTTATTTAATCTTTTTCAATTATCGTGATGAGTTTTATGACTTCGGAAAACGTATATGGTGGGAAGGAAGAGAATGTTGATACAATTGTAACCACTTAATGGTAGTATTAGTTAGTTATTGCTCCTGCTGTTGTTGTTGTTGTGTTTTTTGTCGTATTGCAATTATACGTTTGAGACATGCGTATTGAAGACATTTTAAATCCCTGTCAGACTTTGAAGCTTTTATAGAGAACTAAATGTGAGAGCAGGCATTTGTGTGTTAGTGTGTGTATGTACGATGATGATGATGATTATGACGATGGCATTTGATAACATTATAATCTGATAAATTGATTCAAATGGCAATTTGGTTGGAATTATTCAATGTCATCGTACTATTAACGATTTAAGCAGTTACATATTTTGTTTTGTTTTCTTCTAGTTTTTTTTTTTTTGGATTTTGTGTATAGCTTTTAATTATGTATGTATGTTATTATAAGATTTGTTAAAATAATGATACAAATGTATATAAGTATGTGTGCATGTATGTATGCATTTTTGTGTAAGTAATATGTGCATACACATGTACTACATGCATACAGTGACATAAATAAGTGAAATATTATCCAATTTTCTGCTGCTGTTACATTTCCGTGTATCACTACAATTATTTTTGTCATGATTTTAATTTTATTGGAAGATGAATTTATATATCGCTTATTTACTTCAATAACGACATAACTCAAGAAATGTAAATTTTGAGCTAATAATGGAGAATTAATCCTCATATCGTTATTGATATTGTGTTAAGATTTCACAGAAACATTTTGTATACACAGAAAAAGTTTTCATCAATTTTAATTGGTATAATAAAAATTTTAATTGTATTAATTACTTTGAGTGAAAAAAACTTATTGATATTATCAAATTATTTATAGGTGAAAACTTAATTAATTTTTTAATTGATATTACAAATATTTTAACTAATATTACAAAATCATTCATATTACTTTTTTGTAAGTACATACTCCACTCTCGAGAATATATAAAACTTTCTTTTTCCACCAAGTAAAAAAAGAGCTAATAAGATTCTGAACTTGTGGTCCAGAAGTAGTGCAAATTCGTATAATTTCTAATGACTTTTACATAGTGTTGTCATTGCAAGAAGTTCCCTTTTTTATCCATATTCATTAAGTTTGAAATCATGTTAAGGATGTTAAATAATTCTGATTTTTCTTTTTTCAATTTTTAAACTTCTTTTATATCAAGTAATTTTTTAAAAATAAAAACCTAATACTTCATAACACTGGTTTTATTTTCGTAAAAAATTAAAACATCGTAAGTATTTGCGAATGCTACATATGGTCTCCAACTTTGCATAACTGATTCAATTAAAATTTGCTTTGATTATAATCAAATAATTGTTTGTATTATTATTTTTTTTTTCAATTAAACTTGTTACATGGAGAAAAAATTTTTCAGTGTACAAATATATGTTTTTCTTGTTATATTATATTGTATTATTGCAGCAATTAACAAAATCTAAAAAACTACAACAATTAAAACCACATAAATTTATTTAAATAACAACAACATTTCGCTTCACTATTATTCTTTGATAAAAGTAATTAACAAAATTTATTTATAATATATGTGTGTCAATATACGTTTGTTTAATTAAAATGTTTTTGATAGTTATTATTATAATAAATCATATTATTTTATATTGCTAACTTAAATATTAGATAAATGCTACTAGCTATTGTAAATGATTGTATATCGTTGCATAAAATGGAAAAAGCTTTTTATATTATTGTAAAAATTTTGCACAAAGGCAAAAAGTTTGTTTACTAGATGAAATCATGAGCGCTGCGTGAGCTTTTATAATACAAAAAAAAAATTATTTATAGGCGAAAGAGTTGGATATTTTGACTTTTGATCACCAAACATTTTGGTAATTAAAGAGCAAGGATGCATTGCTCTTTTTATACTTTTAATAAAGCTTTCAAAAGAATGTTAGTAACATCTAGAAAGTTACGGTACATTCAACAGGCCTTCAAATAGATTCCGATCTAGCTTTTACTTGCGCTACAATTCTTTTTATGTATGCACGTTGACAATAGAGCATCATTATATAGGCATTATACCTATAAATGCGGTTGTTTTTGTCTTTCGTCTGCATCGGCTACTATGTTTGTGTGGTTGTATATTTCTTAGTAATCGGAAGGTATAACATTATAGCTTTCATTGCTTTGTTTTGAATGTTTACTTCAAATTTTTTTTGAATGTTTATGTTCTTGTGTATTATGTTATTTCGCTAATTATAACTGCATTATTATTGAAGCGTTTTCCGTGAATTTTCATTATATATATGTATATAACAAATTTTATAGTATTAGATAAGTCCCCAAATATTTGCGCAACAATATATTAGTAAAAAGAATATAATTGAAAATTTTCAAGTAATGTTTTTTCTTTGCAGTTAGTTATAAGATCTTTTATGCTTAATAAATATTACTTCTTCTACGCGTCGAAGAAGTGAAACTTTATATTAAAATAAAAATTAATTTTCAAAAACTGTTTTTCTTTGCCATACATTTCTAAAATGAAATAAACGTGACAATTTCAACGAGTTTCTCTCTCTCTCTCTCTTTTAAAAACAATTTGTTTTGTATGAGAAACAAAAATAAATTTTTTACATTTAGGGCCATTATTACAACTTAAAGTTAGGTAAAAGCACAGCGGTAAGTAGACCAATTCTACTCTACGGAATACTTGTATGGTGGAGGGCGACTGAGACAAAAGCATACCTGAAAAAGTTAGAAAGTATCCAGAGACTAGCAGAGCTCTGCATCACTAGAGCTTTAAAGAGCACACCTACTACTGCTTTAGACGTTATATTGGACCTTAAACCAATAAAACTAACTACAGTGAACGCGGCATGCAAATCCGTTATCCGACTCAGGACTACAGGACAGATGTCGTACAGATCATTTGGTCACAGTAAATTATTAGAAGACATGGAGTGTAGCTCGGACTACATCATTCCAGTGACGAACTCTTTTGCCAAACCACAGATCACTATAAGTGAAGAAGGCTATCTGGAAAGTCGTAATCATAGTGGTTCTGGTTTTAACTTTTTCACTGATGGTTCAAATATGGATAGAGGGGTGGGAGCTGCGGTTTACTGTCAGGAGCTCAGTATAGAGGAATCTTACAAACTTCCTGATCACTGTAGCATCTTCCAGGCGGAAATCTATGCAGTCATAATGGCAGATGTGCAATTGCTTTACGTGAGTACCTGCCATTACGGCCTAATCTCACGTGTGCCAAAGCACTGGGTGTGGGTTAGACGCCAGACCAACGCCCCCATGCACCCTTTTAGAATGAACGTATGGCCCACTCCATAAGGCACATAGGTTGCAATCTTTGAATATAGTTATCACTGTTCTATATTCAAGTACCTTGCTGAGGTACTTTGAGCTATCTAAACTCTGCTGCTATGTCCGTGCCCATAGCAGCTCTGTTGAATGGCAACAGCACCTAGAATAGTGTCTAGCTGACCGCGTCAGACCAACCACTAGCATTGATTTCACACTAGGAAGCCAAGACTATTCTCCCAGCGATTTTGGTAGCAACCACAGCCACCACGATAATTCTCCGGCTTCCACGCCAAGGTGTTGTGTATACACCTTAGCGAGGTCCCCAAGAAAATTCCTCAACCATTGCCGGCACAGCTAACCACTCATCCATAATGAACGCATGCCTGTGTCGCCAAAATCATCCCTTTAACCCCGTGGGGTAGGACGAACTCGGCATTTTAGCAAAGGAAACTGACGACCGCTACATGCACTCAAAACTTCAGAGCAGCGAGGACCACTTACGTGAGAAGAACGCAAGCTCGCCGCCAAGATCCTGTGCCTACTACAATCGATCATGCTTGAACCCAAGAGGTAGGACGCACAACTATTTTAGCACAGAATCTTGACAACCGCAATGCATTTATCGCTAAGCAGCCCAGCTGTCGGGCAACCGGCACCCGTGGTACCAGAAGTAGCCTATGGTTAGACCTCGAAGTTCCACCCCAAGGGCTTCACCTCTATCGTCTTTTGAACTCAGGGGCAGTTCTAGGTGACGCTGCTCCTAACTGACAACAACGGGCGTACAATATTTGTTTTCCTTTTATAAATATGTGCACATCCTTTGCTCTGTTTATATTCAGAGATCGAATAGTAACACATAAGTTTTACGGGTAATGAGCCAAAGGTCCGTCAGTGGAAAAAGCTACATTACTATAGCTGGGACCCCGGGATTGCCACAACCGTAGTCTATAAATAGACTCCCCTGGGGTTAGTCAAAATGGCAGCAGAGTTAGCCTTCACTCCTCTAACTATGAATGCGCGTGTAAACTTGTATATAGACAGTCAAGGAGCGATAAAAGCAATTTCAGCTGACTGCAATTACTCCTCGGTTGTGCTCATGTGTAGAAAACCCCTAAATATGTTATGTGCTGGTAGACAAGTACATATATTCTGGGTCCGGGTACACATGGGAATTGAGGGGAATGAAATGGCCGATAAACTGGACAAAAGGGGAATTCAATTACCGCCTGAGGAAACGGTATATGTCCGAAAAGCAATCCAACACCTTAAAAAGATCATAGACTCTAATATGAGGGAAGAAGCGGAGAAATGTTGGCGTGCGACGCAAACTTCCAAAACTTCTAAAATCATGTGGAGCTCCTATGATCCCAACGTGACTAAATTCCTTTTATCACTAACTAGAAGCAACTGCAAACTTCTAGTGGGGGTATTAACTGGACACTGCTGAACGGCTTCGTATGCTGTCAAAATACGACAAGTACTTGACGGTACCTGCAGGAAATGTAAGGAATCCGGGCAAATTGAAACAATGGAACATGTACTGTGTCACTGCCCGGCTCTAAGCAGCACTAGATGTAACTATCTTGGTGCTCACACTTTTCATAGTCTTAAACTTGTATCGAGAGTAGAAATATGTAGATTGCTAAAATTTGTTAGATCTGTGTGGGAGTCTTTCGATACAAACACCACGAATTAGGCTGCCATACTGACAGGTTCTCTTCTCATCTGCTGGTATCGCTAAGAATCAATCCCGGTCTATGCGAGGTCTTTGGACCACCCATATGAACCCAACCTAACCTAACCTAGTTAAAAGTAGGAGTTTATTGGACGTATAAAAACTTTATCATTCGCAAAATTTTACTTTAACCTAAAATGGAAAACTTTTTATACGTCCAATAAAATCCTACTTTTAACTAACTTTAAGTTGTATTAATGGCAGCCAACGTGTTAATAAGTTTTAAGTTGATTTTAGCATTTATTAGCAAGCCAATTAAATTCGAATATTTTTTATTTAGTTTTCTGCTACATGGGCCCATTAGCATTTTCAATGACGATATACTAAATGTAATAAAATGTATTGATGATATTTTTATTGCATTAATTTTACAGATAAAGTGTATCTTTAGGGTGACAATAATAGACATAAATGCACACATGTACGTAAGTATACACATACATACATATGTATGTATGTATATATCAACATTTGTAATAATTAATCACAGGGATGGAAAATGGAACCACAGACATTGAACAGTATTTTTTCTATTCTAAATTTAATTGCAAAAACTCCCAAAAAGATAAACGGTACATCGAATACGTAAAAATAATAATTTTTATTTAATTAACAATTTCAAATTTAGTTTTATTAACCAAAATCGATCTTTTGCCATCGTAAATAATAGATTTTCGTCAAGTAAAAGGGAGGCCCAAAAAAGTGTTGGTTAAACTTTTTTTTTGGCGGTTATGGCTCGAACAAGCTCGTGCTAACTTGAGCATAAAAAAGATGTAACGAAAAAACGGAAATGAATAGATATATGTACTTGTTCATTAATGCTAAATAAATAATCGGAGCAAATGTTGTAAGAGACAAATTTTGCAAAACCTCTCTTTTCACAGATTACCGTTAACATTACTCTTTGGCATTATTCAAACATCAGACGATCTAAAGTTACGAATTTTTTCGCCGAAAAAAAATACAATTACGAGTACAGTCAGCCAGTCAAAGAACTTTGCAAGTAACTAACCAAATTATTCAAATGGAATTGTCGAAAGTAATTGATAAGTGTAAAAGAGGTACAAAAAGAGAAGTTAATACTAATTTTTACTATTTTTGATAAGCTAAAAAATTAACAAAAAAATAATTTTTAATTTATAAGACGTTATTTTGCTCTTGTTAAAAATTGTTATTTCGTTATTTTGTTACTTACTACGTTATTCGCAGCAAACCTTCAACTATATTTATACAATAAAATAATTTTTCATATTCCATTTTCATTAAAAATTAATGTTAAATAGCTGGCCAAGTAGATAGACAAGGGTGCTGATGAAGCACGTGGTGGCACAGAAAAATGCAGTATTTCCTTTAGAAAAAGTCTGGTTTAACTTCTTTTAAAAATGGCATTAATTGCTGAATATATTTCATTCTATAATTTTTAATGAATCAGATTTTAAAATAATGAGCTTGAGCCACAATAACAAATTTTTCCTCACTAAAACAAAGTATTTTTTCAATCATTCAGATTAAGTTAACTCGATGCTCGATTGCAAGAAATAATTTGAAGAATTTTTAAAATTACTCTGTTAATTCAATTAAAATCCTTGGCAATACCTTATACAAATAATAAAAATTAACTTAAAATCTATGTAAAAAAAGTTAATTTAACCTCTTTCGGGAATGAGTTTGCTTCGTATGTGTTTCGTGTTAATCTAACATGATTCACAGTAGTATTCACAGGAAAATTTTCCTTTTGAAATAACTTTATCTCATATTTTTTAAAAAAGTAACACTCAGGCAATTAATGCCTACTACTATTACTAAGTGATACCTTCTTCCGGAAAGGGATAGTGATATAAGACAGGTGGTGAAGGCAGAGATAGAAGAAAGCTTGATTCTTTTACAACTCTGCTTTTAGCACGCTTTTTTGTTTATTTTTTGTTTATTTTTTATTTTTTTTTTATTTTTTTTTTATTTTGGAATAATGCAGTGTTGCAGCGCCTTCTGGTGTCAAATAAGGCGTATTAAATTTTGAAGCTGTGTTTAGTAGCCATTTTATTGGTTATTTTTCTTCGCCGATGATTCTGCTACACAATGCCGACGAAGGAGGGCGCTCTGATGTTACATTAGGACTAGTATCTGTTGAAGTCGGTATAGTTCAGTGACCAGTGACTATGCCTTCATCACTTGAACTTTCCTACAACAACTGATACAAAGGGACACTAATGCACATCAGAAAAATGCGTGGTGTTGTTATTTAATGACTTTCGGATACAGGGCTTGAACCCAGAATCTTCAGTTTTGTAGTAAATGTGCTAACTACTTCAGCCAACTCCACCCTCAAAAATTCCTGTATTGTTAAATCAAAATGAAGAATCATGTTGAATGAAAGTTATTTTAATTTGGAACAACGTTAATTCGATACTTAAATCACACAAAAAACCATGTTGAATCAAAGTTATTTCAAGTTGAAACAACATTAATTTAATTTAATGTAGTCATTGTATTTCATTAATTATTTAACATAAGTGTGTATATTGGAACAGTCATCCAAAAATTTTTCGTATATTTATAATTGGCTTCCCCGGCCAAGATTTGAACTCGGAATTCATCACTGCAGCCACAACAACCTTAAATATTCTTTAGATTCACACTAAATATACAGCATCATGATTGCAACTTTAAGTCAACATGATTTAATGTGATTTCAAATCAAAATTTTTGCATGGTGATTTTACATTAGTATTTTTTTCTGTTTGCGAAAGCAATTCCATGAAATTCATAAATAATGCAGCAACTCTCTCTTTTGTTTTGTAGTCAATTATGACTTCATATTTGGTCTTTGATAATAAAATATTTTGGTAATAATTGCTGTTTCCATCTCTGATTTATGTATACTATACGACTGCACATATGTACACGTGTACACGACTTGATATCTATATTTGTATATGGCTCTGAGTAAATGTAATTGTATAATTTTTCTGTTTATTTTATAAGTATCAATTAAATGTCTATACAGCCTACAAATGAACAAATAAAGCATAATTCAATTACAGACTGTGATTGTGAAGATTGCAGTTGAAGTTTTGTGATATATGTATGTATGCACACATAAACAGTGGAGATAACCTAAATAGAATGTGGAGTGTACTACCCAGCTAAAAAAATTATATATGGTCCATATATTTTTACTATATGTATGTATATAACTATATATGAATATGTATGAATTCATGTATGGAAATGTATGGGATTATACATGGCAAAACTATTATATATGAACTAATATATGGACTAATATAAGAAATGTATTATAATATATGAGCTCATATATTCAAATTTAATTATGAATCTCTTCATATGTGGATCCATATATAGAAATAACATGTAATATATGGAACCATATAAGAATGTATGCATACATGATATCTCACATTTGATCGTTTTTGCATTAAAAAAAGCTTGGATTGTATCACTGATGAATTGGAAATCCATTTCAAAATAGATACGCTATGCAAAGTTTATATGCGTACCGTCAACGTTTAAAAAAGAAAAACTTTTGTTACAAAAAAAAAACATTCTTGTATGATTTTATACATTGTGGATCAAATAATCAAAAGGATAATACAGTCATTAATTTTATCGAAAACAACAGAATTCTCTAGATAAGAAACAAAGTTCATATTACTGCAAAAAACTATATTGAAAACTATTGTTAGACGGATTATTTTTTCTTTTATAATTAATTGAATTAGTTTTTAATCTGATTTCTTAAATTAAATTTTAAGTACGAATTTGAGTTTTGTGTTTTTTAAATAATTGATTTACCTTTTGACTTAAAATGAGGAATGAAATGACTTTTACTTCGTTTTGAACTATTTGTCCAAACAAATGTGTCATTAAATACAACCTCCCAGTTCAAAATCTAAAAAAAGTAATTTTAGTAATTTAATTTATTGCACAGCAGTGCGCTTTTGTGAATATGAACTATGCATACTGTAGAGGGAATACACATTCATGTATGAAAATGTATGAATATATTTATATAATCATATATGTCCATATACCCTCATTTTTCGGATCGGAACCATATATGGGATATCATATATGCTCCATACATATTTTTTTAGCTGGGTAAAGTGTTTTTCATTCAGCGCTTCACATCTTAAAATTTAAATTAAACAAATTATGTATTTCAATTTCCACGACAATATAGTTAAATTTTTACCTATTTTTATCTATACAAAGTTTTGTGCGTATTGAGTTTTTCTATATTATTAAACTCCATGTTCGTCATAATATTTTTTAAAATATAACAGAAAGTTTGAACTGTTGATGACAAATTACAATTTATTAAAATGTGTAATTATATGATATTCCATAAAAGAGTTAATAAATGCTTTTTTTCAGATAAGGTTATCGTGATTACATTTAATATCAATCAATAAGAATATCTTATCTTTGCCAGTCTTAATGGATCAAAAATCACAGTGAATAGTTTAGCTTGATAATATTGACGGGCAATGTATGAAATGAACAGTGTGGAAATACAATCACACACAAAAAAATAATTTAGATATTTGAATACGAAAATCACCTACTTAATACCATTATAGCGACCGCTGATTTCTAGAAATGGGCCTGTATGATAAATGGCTTCCAAAAGCGTGCGGTTTGACAACCTAGCTAAAAAAATTATATATGGTCCATATATTTTTAATATATGAATGTATATAACTATATATGAATATGTATGAATTCATGTATTGAAATATATGGGATTATGCATTGCAAAACTATTATATATGAACTAATATATGGACTAATATATGAAATGTATTATAATATATGAGCTCATATATGGAAAATTCATTATGAAGCTCTTCATATGTGGATCCATATATATAATTAAGATTTAATATATGGAGCCATATAAGAATGTATGCATGATTTTCAATCAAAAAATCTTGTTATTTTATCACTGGTGAATTGAAAATCCATTAGAAAATACATACGGTATGCAAAGTTAATATGCGTACAGCCTCAACCTTTAAAAGAGAAAAACTTTTGTTACAAAAAAACTATTTTTGTATGCTTTTATAATTTTTTTTAAATTACTCACAAGTGAACGTTTAAAATGCCGTTCGTCCAGAATAGCCGCGATAGTTAATTAATTTGTGACATTTTATGTTTTTACTATGCAATCGATTAGTACTTGAAAATAATCGATATTTTCTAGTCACTATCGATAGTATATGATACACTACTCAAAGTAAACAATTTAAAAATGTTGATTTTCTTAAACAAAAATAACTAGATGACTTAAAATCTCTTCTACTGATCTCTGCCCCCATGGATGAGTGGCAGCGATGCTATCCTCTCAGTCCAGAGGTTGTGGGTTCGATTCGCCCACGGATTTATAAGCCTGGGTGCTTTCTGCAGACAAGCTAATCGCTTCGCGGGTTGTGTTTGTTTAAAGGAAAATAAAATTAAATAAAATAAAAATATTTTTCATAAAAAAAAATTTAATTTGAATTTTTATTGTAAATAAATACATTATACGAGAACCATACAACTTTGATACTCTCACAACAGTATCGCCGATGTATCGATAGTTTTTCTAACTATTGATAGTCGTGAATCGATATATCGATAAAGGTTTTTAAACTATCTCTACTTCAAATATTTTTCAAACAGTTATGCCATGCATTTATTTTTACAATTTAAAGTTCTATCGGGTCTAAAATAACAAAGATCATAAAATTTTGGACTATGTATTTTCTTATTAATTTTGTGCGAGGGCATCAAAATAAAATTATTTGATACTTCTACAGTGTGCTCTCGATAAGTTGAAACTCTTTAATTTGTACTTTTTCATAGCTTGAACTTTTCTAAGCCTTTTAAAAAATAAAATCTAAGCCTTTAAATAAATAAAAAGTAATTGATTTCAAATGTTCAGAAAAATTTAATATCCGTTGAAGCTGATAAGGGACGTAAAAACAGGCCTCATGATAATTTTTCATTTAAAATTTGTGAAAAATATATAGCAACGTTGATTCTTTCATACGAAAAATTTGACATGTAGACAATATAAAGTAGCCCTCGCAACTATGCTACAATTTCTTATGGTTGTAAAAACAACTCTTCTTGTGTTTGTTGTAAATTTCATGCGAATTTTGTATGTTTTTCAGCAATAACTATTCATTCCAATTTTTTATATATATTTTGACAGCATTCCACGAAAAATATTGAAAACAGTAACAGGTTTGTAAGCGAAAAATCTGTAGCAAAAGAGAAAAAGTGTTTAAGTCGAGATAAGCTGACCAAAATTTCAATGAACTGGTGTGATTTTTCAGGAAGGTATAGCACTATGACTTGCGACTTATCTTTTTTAAAGTTCTAATCTCATTTGGAATAATAGCATAATTTTGGTTATACTTTGGTATATTTCAACTTAAATGTATTACTTATAGTGTGTAGAACGATGTTTGCTTAAAAATATAGAGGCTGTAAAAGAAATAAATTTCTGAAAATCGACTTGAACGCTTAAAAATACTCTCTTGCAAAACAGTAAAATATGACTTAAGCACTTTTTCCTCATTACCACAGAATTATTTTATATGAATACATCATGCATGTATTCCGTGAACTGTTTGTAAAAACGAAATGATTTTCATAAATTTTAAACTGCGGCTGTTTTAATTTGGGGTCGATATAAAAAAATTTCAACAAAAAATCTATGCTATAATTAAGCATAGCATTATTAAAATATAATTATGTATTTAAAAAGTATTTAAAAGGGTGAAGGAACGCCAAAAAATTGTCTACATTGCTGTCTGTAATTGTTTTCAAATTATTAGATATGAAAGTTTTATAAAAAAAAACAATTTAAACACGCACAAGTACTTGAAAAACAAAACAAAAATAACTCTTTCCTATAATATACTAACACAATTATCAACGCAATTTCATTCATTTAGAAAAGTTCAACGAAAAATAATTGAAACGGTTAAATTACTTGAAGTTGTTAACACGAACACAAAACCCTATTGCGTATCAAAAAAAAAAAAAAAAAAAAAAAAAAAATATGAGCAAAAATTTAAACTTTTTCTTTTTTCTTGTCTTTCTAGAGTAACAAAAGAAATAAAGTAGTCATTTAAAGTTCATTATCAGTAGTAAGAATATTAGAGATGGAATGTATGTAAATATTCACACACGCTCACGAAACAAATAAAAAATACTCGTACATAGATAGATACGCTTGAAATACTTTTTCAAATAAGTTCTTACACAGAACAAATGTTTCATATATTAAAACTTAACAAAAATTAAAAATCACCAATTCAAAATTGAATTAAGTCAATTAAATTATATAATTAAATTAATTGAATTAAATTTTTAAATAAAAGTTTAACTGACTCAATTAAAACTTTGATTGATTATTAATAATATTTTCAATTAACGATGTTAATTTCTGAAACAATATTTTGTAATATTAATTAAAAAATTAATTGAATTTTCAACAGCAAAAAATTTAACAATACCAATTAAGGCCCTTCTTATTAGCTGCATTGGATATTCGATCTTCGCGGGCTATAGAACATCGAAAATCAAATGTCAAATTTATATATTGAACATCGAAAATTTCGTTGAGCAACGAATTCTCAATTGAATTTGGCTTCTGTTGCATTGTTTTGATATGAGAAATTATTCAAAATATATTTGTCAAACGATTGGTTTTTTTATGCTTAGGTACCCAAACACAAATTGTAAAAAATTTTAGTCGATATGTATGTAGATCTAACATCGTAAGGCCTTAACAATTCGAAATGTGCCGGACCAAATGTATTTTAATTGCCATTACCCTGTAGGATTCTTTAGCATAAAATCTTAATACGTATTATTGCAATCTTTAAAAATCACAGTGAGAGATATTAATAATAGCGACATTTTTTGACGAATGCTCGTCATAATACCAAATGAAAATTCGTTCGATCAGCGCTTTCAACTACAGACGAAGATCGAAAGTTGCTCATAACAAGGGACCAAGTCTTTGCAAAAATTTAATTGAATTTATTTAATATTAATTTGTGAAAAAATATTTCTGTTTATGACAAGTTTTTAAAAATTAATTTTTTTTTTAAATTTCAAACTATACATAAATAAATTGTCATTAGTTTTATTGTTAACTGCCGACATTGTTTGATATGATATAAGGTTTGTTCATTTACTAAAAATTGTTACGAATTTGTAACAATTATAACTGGAAAGTGTTCATTAACTCAAAAAGTTTGCAAGAAGAGAGCGTCAAAAGAGAGCAAAAAATTGAGAGACAAAAAAATTCCTACAAATTATTACTAGTAAAATTTTTACTTGCAAGAATTATGCAACCACCTGTTGTGTATTTTGTTGTCAAATTAATTATTTAAAAAATATTTGAAAAAGGAAAACTGAAAAATGCGCATTTCTTTGTTAAAAAAAAACATGCATACGTATTAAAGGGCTGCGTAAATCGTTCTAAAAGTTTTGTATTCTAGTTCACACTACTGCCAGGCAGTCTGTTTTAGTGCAAACATAAATAACAAAACAAAACTAACAAAACATGACTCTCACTAAAATCAATCACACTCAAAAAAAAAACTAACTAAAACTTTGGAAAATTTTCTAAATTTGAGTAAAAAAAAGTTGTCGTATGGCGCCAAAGCTGTTTTTTACTCGAAACCAGTAAAATATTTACTAAATTTTTAGTTCACTAATGAACTAGTTTATAGTAATTATATTTTTATATTTAAATAAAATTTTTCTAAAATTAAGTCAAATTTCTCCATAAAATTCGGAGAATTGCAAAAAAGGTTTTTCATCCTTTATTTCAAATTTAGTAAATTTTTCAAAGTTTTTTTATGTCTTTAATTCTGGTACTTACTTTTTTTATTTTTTATTAAATTCTATACCGCATGATATGTTTTTTTATTATATCTTCATATTATATTCTTAATTAATTCACCATACATACATATTAATTCCTTGAGAGGGGGCAAGTATTGAACTAACAACCTTCTGACTGATAGGCAAGCACTCTAACCAATTGCCTAACAGGCAGCCTGAATAAGCATTGAAATTTTTGTGTTTTAAAATTTTATTTTATTTTCAAAAAAATTTATTTCAAGTTCAAATATTCGTCGGATATATGAAAAATGTACTTGAATTTTTTGCTTAATGCAAATAAAAAATATATTCTATAATTTAAAGGAAAAATACTTAAAACTGGTAAATATATTTCTAAAATTTGGAATAACTTTTTATATCTTTCAAGTAAGTCAAATTTGATGAACTAATTAGGAGTAAGTCATGTCCTAAAATTTATTTTTTGATTTATAACGAGATTGACTAGTTTTTAGGATACAATTTCCCTAAACTTTTAAACCATTTGCCAATTTTTGGTAAATATTTCCTTTAAACCAGTAAACTTGACCTTGAATGTGAGAATTTTTGTGTGTATTTTTATGAACTACTTTTGAGAATATGAACTTTTTATTTTTTACTCATATTAAGTAATTTTTACTAGATTTTTGTAAAAATTTACTTAAACTTAGAAAAAATTACTTAAACTTAGAAATTTTTTTTACTTTAATTTACAAACATTTTTTCCTTAATAATAGTATATGTCTTTTTTTGAGTGCAAGCATCATTCGAATAGTTTTCTCTGCAGTTTTGTTAGTGCTTGTATTCTCAAAACAAGTAGAACATCACAACGAAAAGCGAGAATGAAACAAAACAACAGTAAATCATAGCAGAAACATCGAGTGCACTAGAACACGAGCACAAACATGCAAGCTATGTATGTATGTATAGGTACATATGTATATATGTATACATATATTGAAAATAAAAATTAACAAATTATTATATATAAATGTACATAAATATGCATGATATTATTTCATAGTAAATAAAACCTCTTTTCAGCTTTCTTATTCCTAACGAAGCGCATTGTTTCTTTTATATGGAAAAATATCTTTGCTATCAAAACATTCAAACATGTTTTGAATGTTCTGTATGATGTTGATGTTCTATTTCATTTTTGTTTTGAAAGGTTTGGTTTTACTTCAACATTGTTCTATTGCAGTTTTGTTCTGTACTGCAGTATTCTTATCGTAAAGCAAAACACATCTCTTTTGAAAGTTTTGTTTTAAAATAACGGAGCAATATACACACACATTTTGAAATTAATGAGAGCGCTTGTAAGCCTTATTTTTAGGGCTTGTGCCACGCTCTAATACGTATGTAAAACGAAAGCATGTTTTCTTAATTTATTGTTTTTCCTTCATTACGTCACATAAATTAAATTTTAATGGCAAATAATTTTGTTTGTTTCTTTTATGCTATCAGAGATGGAAAGTGGCATTTTTGTAATTGTTAAAATGAATAAAATTAAAAAACTATGAAAAATGCATAAAAATAGTAAAAATACATGAAACTTTACAAAATTCAATTCAATTTAAATGTCAATATCTAAAAAAATTGCAATTTAAAATATTATCAAACAAAATACATAAGAAAAAGTACAATTGTATCATGATTTCCATCTATGGTTCTGATATGAATAAAATTTTTTTTGCAAGTTTTTACAAGTAAAGCGTTCATTTACTTTTTCATATTTAGGAGAGTAATTTTGTAAATTTCTGCCTTACTCTCTCGTTGCCAGTTTCTGCTGGGAAAGTAAATGAACAGACCTATAGCCATTAACATTTTTAATATTTTGATATCTTAAGAAATTTTATAATTTTTTTTTATAATTTTTTAAACTACTTTTCAATTAATTAATATTAATTATTTGAATGAATTAAGGCGAAATAAATTTGTGTTCATGCTTTTTAGCTTGTTATGTTTCGATACGCAGTGATTTTCAATTAAATTTTAGGAGTTTTTATACTCACATTATCGAGAATTTGATTATAAGTCTTTTGATCACTTGACATTAGAACGCTTGAAATGCGCTTAATTGATTTTTAGTACAATTTTAAATCAAACTGCTTAATTTATTCAATACTGGCTTTTACCCGCGGCTCCGACTTCGTTGGACTATTTCAAGGATACATAGAAACCGGTTTTAAAACTTTCTTATTTTAACCGTATCATATACAAAAAAAGCAATGTGAGTCCGATCACAGAGGAGATGTGTAAATATCTAGCAATAAATTTTTTTTTTAAATTTGGTCGCTTTTTTCTATTTTTGGCTGTTTTTTTTCTCTTTTTGGGTTCTTTTAATTTTCGAAATTTTTTTCATTTTGACGATTTTTTTGTTTAAGGTTTTTTTTTTAATTTTGCGATTTCTTTAATTTGGCGATTTTTTCATTTTGGCGATTATTTTTCTTTTAGTTAATTTTAATTATTATTCGAACTCCATATGTTTCTATATTTATGATTTTAACAGGGTAAAGTTCGTATCGCTTTTTAAGCCAAATTATATGTGATAATTATTAATGAACAAATAACAGCAAAGTTACTTGTAAATATTCTGACAACACATAGTTGAACGGAACAGCCAGCCGTTTTCGAAGGACACTAAACCTGCATCATCAGCGTTCTTTTGTGTTTGGTTTGGTTTAGTGGCCTTCGAAAACGGCTGGCTGTTCCGTTCAACTATGTGTTGTCAGAATATTTACAACTAACTTTGGTGTTATTTGTTCATTAATAATTATCACATAATTTGGCTTAAAAAGCGATACGAACTTTAGCCTGTTAAAATCATAAATATAGATTATTTTTCTGTTTTTGGATTTTTTCCACTTTGGCGATTTTTTTCATTTTGACGATTTTTGCGTTTTTCGCGATTTATTTTAGTCCTAGATTTTTTTTTTAATTTGATGCTTTTTTCGGTTTTGGCGATTTTTTTTTTTAGATTTGGCGATTTTATAATTTTTTGATTTTTTAGTTTTACCGTTTTTAAAAATTTTAAGTTTTTTTTATTTTGGCGATTTTTTTAATTTTGGCGATTTTTCCGGTTTTTCGCGATTTATTTTAGTCCTAGAATTTTTTTTAATTTGGTGCTTTTTTCGGTTTTTGCGATTTTTGTTGGCGATTTTTTTTAGATTTGGCGATTTTATAATTTTTTTAGTTTTACCGTTTTTGAAAATTTTAAGAGTTTTGCTCTTACGGTTTCCAAGATACAGCAAGTTGTCAAAGTTACAAAGTCAAAATTGCATTAACTGATGGAACACCCTTTAATTAAAATTTTTTAAATTTACTGTTAATTGTTGTAGTCTGTATAAAAATACACTAACTTTACAAAATTCAAGTGTATGTATATTGCATGGGATTTTAACATTTTTCGTTGCTCGTTTTGGAACACCCTTTAATTTGTAACTCTCATATATTTGCTGTTGTAGCGGCCAAATTTCTACACACTGTGTCCGAATTTCAGGTCCGTAGCTGTTACGGTTCTCGAGGAAATACCCTGTAACAGAGGAACGGACAGCGTAGCGAAAACAATAGGGTTCATTTTCACCTTTGGTGTACGGAACCCTAATAAAGCAAAAAACCTAACGACCCTAACAAACAAAAACCAGCAAATTCCTATGTACTTACAATATTTTAAATAAGTTTGTATTGCTTCTTTCAAACACTAATACACTCATACATAGCTCACACCGATTTGACAACGCTGTGTGCATCTCAGCAAAGAAATCTCAGTCAAAATTTGTGATTGTATTGTGAAAAAGATTTTTACCCCCTAGCGTATAGATGTTTACACATCAAAATAGGTTCCGAACAGGATAAGATACAACCCATCTAAAAAAATTATATATGGTCCATATATTTTTAATAAATGAATGTATATAACTATATATGAATATGTATGAATTCATGTATGGAAATGTGTGGCATTATACATGCAAAAAGAATTATATATGAATTGATATATGGACTAATATATGAAATGTATTATAATACATGAGCTCATACATGCGGTTCCATATATAGAAATAAGATGTAATATATGGCGCCATATAAAAATGTATGCATACATGATATCTCACATAAGATCGCATTTGCAATCAAAAAAGCTTGAATTTTATCAATCCCATCTTTTTCTCTTTTTTTATCACTGGTGAATTGGAAGTCTATGCAAAGTTTATATGCGTAGAGCCTCAAGGTTTAAAAAATAAAAACTCGTGTAACAAAAAAAAAGCATTCTTGTAGGATTTTATATATTGTGTGCCTATTTAATGAATCAAATAATCAAAAACACAATTCAGTCATTAAATTATTATTAATTTTATAAAAAGTAACGGAATCCTCAGATATATTAACAAAAAATTCATATAACTGCCAAAAATAATATTAAAAACTAGTGTTAGTATAAAAACGGATTATTTGTTATTTTATAATTGCACTAGTTTTTAATCTGATTTCTTAAATTATATGTTGTTTACGAATGTGTGTTTTGTGTTTTTTTAATAATCGATTCACATTTTCTCTTAAAATGTCGAATGAAATGTCCTTTAGTTCGTTTCGAATTATTTTGTTCGAACAAATGTTTCATTAAACACAACCTTTCTCCACAAAATCTTACAAAAAAAAAAAATTATTTTAATAATTTAGTTTATTGCACAGCTGTGCGCTTTTTGAATCAATATGAACTTTGCATACTATATAGGGAATACACATTCATGTATGAAAATGTATGAACATATATAATCATATATGGCCATATACCCTCATTTTTCGGATCCGAATCATATATGGGATATCATATATGCTCCATACATATTTATTTTAGCTGGGAACGCAATATTTGATGCTAGTAACGCAGCTTTTCGTTGGTGAAAGAATTTTCAATTAAACATTTTACATATTTCTATAAATATTGAAACAAATATGTATATACATACATGTACATAGTATATATTAATTTGTTCCTCCAGTCATTTCTGTCATCATTTTTGTAAATCTTTAATTATTTACGTCCACTTTAAGCAAAATGAAACATTTTGACAAATTCATTTTTGATTTAACATCATTTACGAATGAACACATTTATTTAAATACGTCTATAAAGTGATTCTAATAATTAAAAAAATGACAAATCATTTTGTGAATTCTACAGGGAAAAGTTGTTCGCTACTGAATACACACACACACACACACACACATACACAGCCACACTCAGACACACATACACACATGCAAATATGTTGCTATATTTGACATATGCCATACAATAAATGAAACAAACGAACCGAACCAGCCAACCAACAAGCAATTCAATTCAATTTCATTGAATTCAAATCGATTCCACACCCACTTAAGCACTCAGACGCACGTACAGACACTCAGGCATTAAAAACAGAAACGTTTACTTACTTTATCAATGGCACAGACTACATATAATAAAAGAGATATAAACGCATTTTCCTATTAATCACTTGCGGTAAACAATGCTAAATGAATCGATGTTATGAATACATACAAGCAAACATACATACATACATACATACATATAAACACCCACCCACACATATACCCATTTAAACATATAAATATGTGTGTATGCATTTACATACATGAGGCAACAATACATGAATTGAAATGTCTATCATTTTCCTACTTCTTACTCATTCTCACTTTTTTACAGGCCACCCTCGTGCTACCGCTTAACTTTCGTGTTAACTGTTTGTTTGCTACAACAATTTCAATTTATAACAATTTACAGTTGAAAATCGAAAATGCAAAAGTATATTCGAATCGTTAAAACACAAAATATGAAATACAACGTGCAAGTTAATTGCCCGCAAGCAAGCGCAGACAGCATACAGCAGCAACAGCATACAGCAGCAGGAGCAGCAGCAGTAGTACGAGTAGTTTCTATGGCAGTTTAAAAATACAGTATATACAATTTGTTGCAAATATAATTGGGAAGTCAGACTGCCATATAAAGGTCAAATGGGTGAAACAATGTACAGCCCGAAAAAAAAAACAAAAACCAAAGGCGTCTGCTGTTTTATACATAACAGGCAATAGATCCCCAGCTTTTATGTGTCCTACTCCTCCTAAAATATTTTTGAGAACAATGTCTCTGTCTTTTTTTATTTTGTTTCTTCCTCTTTAACCGACAACTTTGAAATGAAGTTGTTACAATTTTGCATTTCTTTTTCAAATCATAAATGCAGTTATCATCACGTGTATCGTAAAGATATGTATGTACTAGACCTCTGCACAAGACCACTTACAATAACGTTTAAAACATGAGGGATTTTTCAAATGCTTTAATACAGTGAAATCTTCTAAAACAAACGCTTAACAACACTGTTTAAAAAAATTTGTTTCAGTATTGTAGGTATAGGAGTAAAGAAGATAATACTTCCTGACGGAAAAATTTGTGATAATTTTGATTTGTGAAATATTTGAACCAAAAAATGGTGGCGGTCAGATGGGGACAAAGGTCGCCGCTTCGTGCTCAAAGTTGACAGTAAAAGCAAAAAAAAATTACAAAAAATCATATAGCTTTCCCGGGGTCACCGCTACAAGGGTAGCGGCACCCATTAATTTTCTACGCCCAACATCATTTTTAAGCACACCGACCGCCTGAATCCACTCCTTAAGGGGGCTCCCATACAAAGGGGAAATTTTTATAAAATTTACTCGCAGGGCTCTAACTGCCCCTAAGGCATTCCTATCGAAGTAAAATGTATGGCCGACCTACAATATTTTTTCAATACAAAGATTTTCTCTACACATACTTATCGTCTATCTTCAACCATTAAGGTGGTCCCCATACAAAAACTATAATTTTTTTAATAATTTTTTTTAAGAAATCCGCTTTTTCCGCTTTTATGTTCTTGCAAGTCCAAATCGAAAAATCGTTAACTACGCCATACCCAATACGCACACACGTTGTGTAGTGTAGCATCTTTTATTTTTCTGAGCACATACAAAAGTACACATGCATTGATATTAGTTGTGTGCGCTTATTGTTAAAAACACCCTTAAGCACAATTTAAATTAAAGGGTGTTCTATCAGTTAATGCAATTTAAACTATGTAATTTTGACAACTTGCTATATCTTAGAAACCGTAAGAGGCAAACTCTTGAAATTTTCAAAAACGGTAAAACTAAAAAATCTCAAAATTATAAAATCGCCTATCCAAAAAAAAAATCGCCAAAAATCGAAAAAAATCGCCAAAACGAAAAAAATCGCCAATACTAAAGAAAATTTCTAACACTGAAATAAATCGCCAAAATGAAAAAAAAAACGCTAGAAACTTAAAAAAATCGCAAAAACGCGAAAAATGCGCCAAAACTAAAAAATCGTCTATATGAAAAAAATCGCCTAAATGAAAAAAAAATCGCTAAAAACGAGAAAAAAGTGCCAAAACTAAAAAAAGGATCAAAACTTGAAAAAAATCAGTAAAAACCGAAAAAAACCCAAAAACGAAAAATAGCACAAAACCATATTTTATATATGTAGGTTAAATAAAGGTCGTATTGAATTGCATATCTAGTGTCCGTACGGAACTCTTCGTGCGACGGTTAAAGTCGCACTACATTGATTTTTTTTTTTTTTTTTTTGAAGCAAACAAGTAATTGTCATATAGTTTTTTAATAAATATATAAAGTGCATATCGCACATTCAGTTCAATAGTGACATAACTCAAAAAATTAGTTTTTTGAGTTAATAATGCAGAATAATAATGCATTTTGTGTTTTATCTTGGATACAAATTTCATATAAATAGCTTTCACGATCACCTCCTGAGAGAATAATATTTGTTCATGCCTTCATTGAGTTGCATTTAAATTGAAAACTTTAAACGTGTTTTCTGCAAAACTAGTTTTTTTGAGTTTTTGAACTGGATGTGCGATATGTTCATTTATTGTGCGAAGTGATGCATGCAGCCAGTTAGATATTCTGTCATACCAAGCCACAGTAGTGAAACTCTACTAAATATCATTTATGTATTTTGCATATAATTAAATAATTTAGGAACGCACATTGGTTTGTGCAAAACATTTATGCAAATGAAAAAGTTGGTAAAATGTTTGTTTTTGTTGTTCTCGTTGCCTGGATTCGGCATGTTTTTCGAATTATGGTAGAGTACTCATAATCCGTTTATGATTCATTTGCTGAATTATATTATGTTTCTTATTTGTTAGCCTGGTGAACCTACACGCATGTGACACAATCATTTATTCAATGCAATCATTTTTAATCTATATAGTTTTTTTAACCGTGTTTGTGTTTCTTGTCATTTACGGTCATTTTGCAAATTGTTTAGACGGAAATTGTTTTGTTGCGAAAATTGCTTTTTAGCATGATTTTAGATTTTTTTTTTTAAATTCAATTTATAGTTTTAATTCAAATATTAAAGGGGAATTCTCTTAGATGATTAGTATGTGTAAATGTCTATATCATTTTGTGGCTTTTTATAGCAATTATCGTATTCATTTCAAAAATTTGTATTTATTTTTAATTTGAACAGTCTGTCGAGTAGAGAAAAAAAGGTCAATTTAAAATTAACCATGATGCTTTGTAAATAATAAAAATAATAACAAATAGTGAGTCAAAAACAATTTTTTATTTAATTTAGCATCTTTTAACATAACTATGCTTTCAATCATAAGAATTGCAAATAATTTATAACAAAAATTCCAACGAAGCATGATTTCAATTGAAATGTTTGGTCGAATGAATAAACAAATTAATTCAAAATTATAGTTGAATTAAGTAACTCAGTAACGTTTATATATTCGAAAATAAAAATAAATTACTAATTAGTGCTTTTTTGGGGAATTGTTACACTTTAAGTTTAATATTTCGTCGGTTGGTTATTGGTTTGCTGCAAACATACTGTATTTTGAATATACTGTGCCGCAAACCAATAACCAACCTACGATTTGTTAACGTACTAATGGCCTGTTTCACAATAACGAAGCGAAACTTACGACTTACAATTTATATTGAAAACAAAAACAAATTTTCATATTTTATTGTTGTTTTCAATATAAATTTTCAGTCGAAAGTTTCGTTTCAGTTTTCTCTCGTTATTGTGAAACAGGCCATAATATTCCCAAATTATTATACTTATTCAGTAAAATAAAAAAATTTCTTTTTGCTATTCAATTTCATTTTGTGCGTACTGTCTCATGTATTGTTCGAAAAAAATTTCACGTGAGCATAGTTGCCATTTTGGCATTTTCACTGCCAGATCTGGCATTTTCGTTAGTTGAAAAGCATTCAACTTTTTAAATATTCTGCCAAATGCTTTTTGGCAGAATTTGCATAAAATAAAAAATTTTAATTTTTTAAATTTGTTTCAGTGTAGAGAGTAATTCTATTCAAAAATATAAATTTTTTTTTACAATTATGTGTTTCCTACGTAATGTAGATACAACGAATACCTATATATTATATGCTATGTATTGTATACATACTTATATGGAGCCCTATTTTCAATTATCCGTAAGCGACAAAAATTAAAGTTTTCAGAAGACTGGTTTGAATAGTATGCAAATATATTTTATCGCTTAAGATAAAATTTGACTGCCTGCATTTCAAAAGATATCAAACATTTCAACATAATGTAGATACAACGAATACCTATATATTATATGCTATGTATTGTATACATACTTATATGGAGCCCTATTTTCAATTATCCGTAAGCGACAAAAATTAAAGTTTTCAGAAGACTGGTTTGAATAGTATGCAAATATATTTTATCGCTTAAGATAAAATTTGACTGCCTGCATTTCAAAAGATATCAAACATTTCAACATTTTGACAATTCTAAACTATGGGTAGGCCATAGTTATAATTTCAATTAAAAAGTTTATTTTTTACAACGTCTCGATATACATACATATATTATATGTATATACACTGAAGGAAATGTCTATGGTAAGATTTACTTAGTCACTTGTGACTTTGTCACCAGCACTACTCTCTAATTATTCTCCATACAATACTTTGTGGTATAGACATTTACGGTCATATGTATGTATAAGCAAAAACTGGCATGAAGTTAGCATAATCTTACTAGTGGGTTAAAACTACGTATTGCGACCAATTTTAATGTCAACACCCAATTCAATTTCGTCACTTATGCTAACCTCATGCCAGTTTTTGCTTATAGATAGGGCCGTAAGCATGTGCTTGTCATTGGAAATCTACTAATAACACTAAAACAATTGACCAGTACCTCGTCAATTGTACTACATTACTACATTTCTATATTTTACGTAGTACATACAAATTTGTGTATATTGACAAGTTGTATGCTGTATACTTATGTAATGTAATTACTGTATGTGCTATAAAAACACCTGTAAATACTAATAAGTTTGTATAAACATGAATTTCAAAGCTATTTCAATAAAAAAAATTAAATATAAATCCGGCATTATGCATTTGTTCGGTAGAGCATTTTAGCAGAATTTTTTTAAGGATCTAGCATTAGAGCTGCAAAACTATCGATGGTACTATCGATAGTATCGATGGTTTTATTTTAAGTGGACTATCGATATTTTTTTTCGATAGCAATACTATCGACAAAAACACTACTAAAAGAGAAAAAATCAAAGTCAATAAAAACGGAATGATGGCGACTGTGTAATAAAAATTGCAACATTCAAATTTCGCCGCCTGGTTTGGTAATGGTTATCATTACATATATAAATGTGAAAACAAATTAATTAGTTTTGATTTGTTTCAACATAAGATGTCAGTTTTTATCTACTAGATACAAATTGCATAAAAATAAAATTATTATGTACCAACGGCTTTGATACTTGAAGAAACTTGACGGCGACTAAATTTGACGACTACTGGACTGTCTACGCTCTTTACTTTTAAATAAAAGGTGACGCTAAATAGTTTGCTTCTACTTCTGTTAAACGAATACTTTTTAGCTAACTGCAATAGTTTAAGTAATGATGAAAGATTTTTTTTATTTTATTCCTTTTTAATTTATTTTTTATTGATCCATCTATCTATCTGTTTGCTTTTTCGTTTATTTTTTTTTATAGAACTGTGTATATATGTTTGTTGAATATGTGTATTAAAAACATTGGAACTAAAAGTTTTAAAAAAATCTACTTTCTTTTTACTTTATGGAATGATTAAAAAATTCAAGATTTTATATTAGAAAAATACACAATTGATAAGTTTTAGCCCTTATAGACACGGAAACTTTACTTTGCAAAGCCTTAATTCAGCAGGGAGAAAGACAGAAAGAGATAGTATTTATCACTCTGTCTTTCACACACCTGAATTAAGACTTTGCAAAGTAAACTTTCCGTGTGTAAAAGGGGTGTTTCTAAGAATCAAAAACTATCGATAGTATCGATGGCATCAAAAAATACTATCGAAACTATCGAATGGAGCCACTATCGATAGTTTTGCAGCTCTATATAGCATTCTCTTATCATCATTTTCTCGCAACACTGCACGTGAGTGTTTCGTACGTGCTGGACATCTTGTTCTTCGTAATCTGGTAGTATCGTGTTGAAAAAATTCAACACGCTTACATCTCTAATATGCAGATCAATATTATAAAAGAAGTAACTTATAAGTTTGTGCCACGTAATTAAATTTTCCATTGCAGAAATTTAAATTTAATAACTTTGTTTTCTCTGTCTGTTGCATGCGTTTACGTTTTCTCATCTATTCAAATGTTACTGTTCGTTTCAATTTAGTGATTTATTGCCATTTTCAATGATGACTCTATTTTACATACAAAAATTCATAAAATTGTACAACAGTAGGTGTGTTCAATTTACATCTGTATGTCCATATTCATATATATATCTGTAGCAACTACAAAAACATATTGCAGTTGTTCATCAAAATTCTTGTACAACTCACTCACACTTACTATATAATATATATTATTGTTGTTTTGTCTGTCTATCAATCAATATTTAAATGGAGAAAGAGATGGACCAGTGGGTTGATGTAATTTGAGAGAAATCATTTGTTTATTTAGAGGAAAAATTTAGAGGAAAAATAACGAATCATTGTGAAATTTAATTATGAATTAAAGTAAGCTTTCACATATTTTATTTGCAATAATGCTGAGTATATAAAGCAGAAATCTACATCAACTGACACCACACACAGTGGACCAAACACAAAAGAACGCTGATGATGAAGGTTTAGTGGCCTTCGAAAACGGCTGGCTGTTCCGTTCAACTATGTGTTGTCAGAATATTTACAACTAACTTTGGTGTTATTTGTTCATTAATAATTATCACATGTAATTTGGCTTAAAAAGCGATACGAACTTTAGCCTGTTAAAATCATAAATAAGCTTTTTTAATTAATGCACATGTAATGAAACTACAAAAATAATATTTATATTAATACAAACCCTCAGTGTTTTCATACCGAAAGTTAAAATCTTCTTTTAACATTAAAAACACTAACAGCTGATTTTGCGTTCACACTACAAGTTTTATAAATTCAGGGTTTAACACACAGTCTGTCTAATACATATATTGGTTTAAAATAAAATAAATCACCCGTAGAAATACGTGTATTTGTTGCTATAGTGCGCCAAGATTTAACTACACGGTGGGCCAAAAGAAACCAAGGGGTGTAAAAGTTTAATATCTTTTTTGTTTATTAACTTTTTTTTATTTTTTCTTTCAGATTATATAATATACAAAATGGAAATTTTTTTACACTAAGTATGAAAAATGATGTCTCTTAAATGACCACCGTTTTCAGATTCGCACTGATGGGCTCTTTTTAGAGCATTTTCCATAACATCTCTCAAAACTTGTGGCTGTAGCGTTCGAATTTCTGCAACAATGTTTGCCTTGAGTTCAAGGATTGTCTCTGGCTTGTTCACATACACTCGCTCCTTCAAAAAACCCCAAAGAAAATAGTCGGGTGCTGTCAAATCTGGCGATCGCGCTGGCCAAATAATTTCCGAATTTCGAGAAATTATTCGCTCTCCAAAAATTTGACTTAAAAGTGCCATTGTGTCTCGGGCAGTATGGGCAGTGGCTCCATCCTGCTGAAACCACATACCAGGTCTGTTTTCAAGAGCAGGACGTAAAAAATTTTCTATCATAAACCGATACCGCTCTCCATTTACGGTTACAGCACTTCCATCTTCATTCTCGAAGAAGTAGGGCCCAATGACATTTTCAGATGTGATCCCACACCATACTGTACACCTGATGGGGTGCAATTGGCGTTGATGAATGGCTCTTGGATTTTGAGAACCCCAGAACCTACAGTTCTGCTTATTAACAAAGCCATTCAAATGAAAATGAGCTTCACCACTCATAATCAAATTTTCAATAAAGTTGATTTCATTTCTGGCCAACTCTTGAAATTTAACTGCAAAATTTAGACATTGCCGATGATCTGCGGGTTTTAATTCTTGGACCAATTGCACCTTATATGGGTATAACTGTAAATCTTTTTTTAAAATCCGCCGTAGTGACGTACGAGACATTTCTAGCTGAGCAGAACGCCTTCTGCCAGATGTTTCTGGTGCTTCGTTAACACTTTGCTGTACTCGTTCAATATTTTCCGCAGTGCGACTTAAACGTGGTCTACCGGTTCGAGGCAAATCTCTTACGCTGCCATGTTGGTGATGACGATTAACTAAGCAACGAATCATCGCTTCAGAGGGCGAAATTCTGACATTAAAATGTCGACGATATGCTCTTTGCGTTAAAATAATTGATCTCTGGTTTAAATAATAAAATTATATTGTTCTGGTTCTCTGTTCACTTGTGAACCTCTCCATTATAAATTCTCCAAGTGTTGTCTATATAATCTGAAAGAAAAAATAAAAAAAAATTAATAAACAAAAAAATTATTAAACTTTTACACCCCTTGGTTTCTTTTGGCCCACCCTGTATTTTACAAGCTGACATAACACTGCATGAAGTCAGTGATTTAAGGGCCTGTATATAATAAGTGGTGTCATGTGTCAACCAAAACTCACACGAGTGGCGGATGTTATGTGACACTCTATTTTGTATGCCGACTATGCCGTTGCATTATAATTTGAACAATATTTTGACTGCAGGCCTAAGTAAATTTATTTGAAAATACCCATGATATTGTGGTTTAACTTCACTTTTATTTATGGGAAAACAATTTATTATTTACCATTGAATAAACTTCTCAAATGCCTTTTGGTTTTCCCATAAATAAAATAAAACGTTAAAAATAATTATTAATAATGTATTATAAATAAGCAAAAAACTAAAATCTAAAACTTCTCATATCTAGTGTGTAGCACGGAGCAATTTTGAAAAACTGACATTCATGTTGTCTCTTTCACTTTGAGCAAACCAGTGTTGCTCGGATATGAAACAAATAAATAAAATTAAAAAGCAATTCAATTACTATTTATTTACTTCGTATGGTTTATATTGCTGTAATTTTGTATACTTTTTATATACACTTATTTGACAAACTGTGTCTCAGCTGTTTTTGTTTTGTATGAAAACCTAGGAAATTTTACAATGCGCTCTAAGAAAGAAATTGTTAATATTTTATTGGTTTTTTTTTTAATAGATGTAACACTCATGCAATGAATGACTACTACTATTACTGGTTGTTACCTTCTTTAGAATAGTGAAAGAGAAGACAGATGGTGAAGGAAGATATAGAGGAAAACTTTATTCTTTTACAACTCCGCTTTTTGCACGTTTTTTAAATAATGCAGTGTTGCAGCGCCTCTGGTGTCAATGACGCGAATTAAATTTTTGAATTTTTGAGTTTGGTAACCATTTTATTGGTTATTTTACTTCGCTGATGATTCTGCTACACAATTAGGGTGATCGATTATTCGACTTTTTCAAGAAACCGGTTTTGGAATAGTTCGAATATTTGAAATTATGAAAAACCCGGTTTCGGTTTTTACAATTCAGTAAAAACCGGTCAACCGGTTTTTTTAAGTAAGAAAATTATTATACAAAATTTTGATTTTAAATTACTTTATTTAAAAAAAAACCGCTCATGTAAACTAACTCCACATACTTATGTATAGTACATATATATAATGTTTATACATATGAATGTAGGGACAAGGTGGATATCTTCTACCTCTATATAAAATATGAAGCAAAATGTCAAAAATAAATAAAAAAACACTTTTTGTCAATTGATTTTGACATCCATTGCACGCCATAAGACCAATTTAATTCGCCTCCTCATAAAATAATTTCGTTTAAATTTACTGTTTCAGTAAGTGTTGTCATGCTCAAAAAACGCTCAAGGAGAAGGTATATACCACGCGTTACGCGGCAACGGGTTTCTGGCTTGTTGAACCTTTAACGCTATACAAATGGAAAATTACACACCACTATTTTTTTGTCTTGCATTTACGTTTTATTTTTCTTTAAATATTTAATGCATTATTAATCCATTTTTTAATAAAAAAAGTTAATTAATTTCATATAATTGAATTTCAAATAATTTTTGTGTATGTTAGCTTATGAATCTGGCAACACTAGCTGTCATTTTATATACAACGAGTGAAAGTGGAAGAATGTTGAACTTTTTGCGAGGTACGCGCGTCGCGAACTTCTCTATGTAACTTGCCTTATGAGACCACACAGTTTAAACTTTTTCGACAGAGCATGTATCGCATTAGCGCATTGAACGCGTGTTATGTACTTCCACCTTTAGAAATTTTACAATGAAAGAAAAAAAATACTTATGGCCTATTTCCCACCTGCGAAAGACAACCTTCGACTTACAATTTACATTGAAAACAAGAATAAAATACGAAAATTTGTTTTTGTTTTCAATATAAATTGCAAGTCGAACGTTTTCTTTCGCAGGTGGGAAATAGGCCATTAGGAAAATCAATAGAACACGTTGGTCTAAAATTTAATATAGTAAAAACTAATTTAATTGCAAAATGTACAAATCGAGAACTATTCGACTCAGCCGGTTTTTAAATTGCAAAAAAAAACCGGACTATTCGACATTCGAAAAATCAACATTTTGAAAAAACCGACAACCGTATTGTAAAAAAACAGGATTTTAAAACCGGTTGTAAAACTGAGTCGCTCTGATTTTACATTAGGACTTTTATCAGTTGGGTTGAGAAAATTTCTCCGTAGAATTTCGAAAAAAAGAAATTGTAGGACCAAACTGCAAACAAACCCTTTCAAACAAAATAGAGCTTTGTAAATCGGTTAAGAAATTATAGAGTTATGCAAGGGGGAAGAATATTTTCCCCTCCAATTTAAAAAAAAATTATGGAATCAAACTGCGGACAAATCCTTTTAAACAAAACACAAAAAAAATAATCTCCTAAATCGCTTTACAAATGACAAAGCTATGCATGGGGAGATAAATTCCCCTTATGATTTTCGAAAATAAATGAAGGAATTAAACTGCAATCAAACCCTACCAGATAACAGACAGAATTTTGAAAATCGGTTCATAAACGACAGAGTTATGCATAAGGGAAGCAAATTCCCCCTCCGATTTTCGAACAAAATTTATTAGTCCAAACTGAAGGCAAACACTTTCAAAAATATGAAAATCAGTTCACAAATGCTTGGAGGTAGAAAATTTGCCCCCTTCGATTTCCGAAAAAAAAAAAGAAATTATGGAACCAAACTGCGGGCAAACCCTTTCTAAAAAAAAATATTTTTTTTTAATCGCTTTACAAATGACAAGAGTTATGCATAAGGTGAGCGAGTTTCTCCCTCCGATTTTCGAACAAAAATTATGGCTCCAAACTGAGGCCAACCCTTTCAAAAAAAAAAATTAGATCGGCAATTTTGGTACAAATATTTTTTATAATTTTTGATTATTTTCATTGAAATAAAAAAGTGTTCTATAGGCGGATCGTAGCTGATGCAAAAGTACTCGTGTATAAAGGCTTAAAGAAGCCACTTTCATCCTTTTCTTAATGGCTTCGTTTTTTTATCCCTTTTGCTTTTCAAAAGTTATTTAGTATTAAACTTAAAATTTTACGAAAATATGGGGGTTTAAATGGAATAATAGCACCCTAACTACAAATTCTACAGAGTCTACAAATACCATTTATTAAAAACATTTTATCCAAAAAAAAAAAAAAAAAAAAAAAAAAAAATACGGCAGCCCGTTATCGATTATTCGAGGAATCTTAATTTATTTCATAGCAAATATAACTAATTTTTATTATTTTTTGATAATCATACAGTCTTTATTTTTAGTAGTATCACACGTCCACTACTACAAATATTTTGACCTAATTTTTGGCTAGCTTAGTTTTCATATGTTTCCTTTCTGATGGCGCAAAAATTTTAAGAATTTAATTTAGAAAAAAAAATAGTTTAAAAAGTTTATGGCCAATGAAAATTGATTATGTGCCCAGCGTACGACGAATGGATATTGGTTGATTTTTTACTGAACGAGAGTGCGAATAGTCCTCTCGGTAGGACGACTATAGCGATCGTAAAATGGGAAAAGCGCGGGAAACAGTCACTTTGATTTCAAAAAAAAAAAATTATTATTTTTATGTGTTGTTTGACATTAAATCCGTCCGCCAACAGACTAAATTAATGACAGCTCATTGTACAGATGTAGCTTCAACAAATTTACCAAGTCCATATTGTAAGGGCCTTCAGCTATTGAGGCAGCTATCAAATAAAGCAAGTCTTTATTGAAAGAGCCTCGACGACAAGCATTAGCAGAACGTAACAACATGCTGTTTTCAAAGTCCCACACAACTTCATAATTAGCATTGAATTATTAGTTCCATTTTATATATTCCATTTAAGTGTCACACCTTCATATCAATTCATCACTTGTCCATCTCTCGTAATCAACTGTAGCAAATTGCTTGTCTGCTAAATGTTTAACTTCATAACTTTATGCTTACTTAGTTGGCAGACAATTAATTGTCAATTCAATATGAAATTTAACTAGCAACAATTGTGTCTATAACTATTATTATCTGTATGTTGATGATAACATTTAAATTGATAAATATTTTATGGTCATTTGATTATTGTACATGTACAAAATACAGGGTGGGCCAAAAGAAACCAAGGGGTGTAAAAGTTTAATAACTTTTTTGTTTATTAATTTTTTTTTTATTTTTTCTTTCAGATTATATAGACAACACTTGGAGAATTAATAATGGAGAGGTTCACAACTGAACAGAGAACCAGAACAATAGAATTTTATTATTTAAACCAGAGATCAATTATTTTAAGCTCATTTTCATTTGAATGGCTTTGTTAATAAGCAGAACTGTAGGTTCTGGGGTTCTCAAAATCCAAGAGCCATTCATCAACGCCAATTGCACGCCATCAGGTGTACAGTATGGTGTGGGATCACATCTGAAAATTACATTGGGCCCTACTTCTCCGAGAATGAAGATGGAAGTGCTGTAACCGTAAATGGAGAGCGGTATCGGTTTATGATAGAAAATTTTTTACGTCCTGCTCTTGAAAACAGACCTGGTATGTGGTTTCAGCAGGACGGAGCCACTGCCCATACTGCCCGAGACACAATGGCACTTTTAAGTCAAATTTTTGGAGAGCGAATAATTTCTCGAAATTCGGAAATTATTTGGCCAGCGCGATCGCCAGATTTGACAGCACCCGACTATTTTCTTTGGGGTTTTTTGAAGGAGCGAGTGTATTTGAACAAGCCAGAGACAATCCTTGAACTCAAGGCAAACATTGTTGCAGAAATTCGAACGCTACAGCCACAAGTTTTGAAAAAATGCTCTAAAAAGAGCCCATCAGTGCGAAGCTGAAAACGGTGGTCATTTAAGAGACATAATTTTTCATACTTAGTGTAAAAAAATTTCCATTTTGTATATTATATAATCTGAAAGAAAAAATAAAAAAAAAAGTTAATAAACAAAAAAGTTATTAAACTTTTACACCCCTTGGTTTCTTTTGGCCCACCCTGTATATGAATGCTTAGATAAAATTCTATAAAGTTTTTTTTTTCAATATAATAAATATACAGATTTAATTTGTTGCAATTGCAATTTATTTAGTTATTGAATTTTTGAACTAAATAACAGACATTTTTAAGAAAATGAACAACAACTGTTATATAAATGCTTTAAAGTAAAAATTCTATTTTACTTAGAATTTTGATAGTCAATTAAGTTGCTTTTAATTCATAAAAGAGAATTTTAAAAAATGTTCTTAATTGATTTTACATATAATAATTCTTTAGTAACACACACACACAACTACAATTAAATCTAAGAAATACAACAGCACATACAATACATTTTAATTTATCTATAAATGTGGTAAAATGAAAGTCAAAAATTATTGCAAAGGTTGGCAAATTTTGTCATTTTGTTGGATTTAATACTTCATGTTCATAAGTTAATTTCAGTTAAGAAACTATGAATGAAATATAAATATGTAAATGACTAGAAGTAAAATATTTATTAAAGAGAAAAGCAACAAAGTAATGATAATTCCCAGGAAATTGCTTAAGTTGACAAGAATGAATTTAAGACAAAATTGATGAATTATTAAGACAGACTAAAGAAGGAAAAAATGCATGGGAGTAGTATGCATTTGCAGCGATTTTTTTTATTACCTTTAAGTGTAGTATTTCTACTGAAAACAAATACATAATATTAAAAATATACTTTTAGCAATTTTTTTTTGAAAGGGAAGTTGCTCTCAGGGAATTAATATGCTTATTAACACGCATACATATATATAGCGCTACAACCGCCATAAAAAAGCTCAATCGACACATTTTTTGGGCATCCTTTGTTTTTGACGCAAATTTTTGGTTCAAATAGAACTCAGGCTCAGACAGCTAGTCGCCAGCCTGTTAAGGATCTTACTAAGGGTCTGCTACCTTTGCAAATAAAACAGGAAGATGTTTGGTGTCGCGCACTCGGGTAAAAAGATGAACAGTTGTCTTTTAAGGCCAAAAATTGCCGCCATCTTTATATCAATGATATATAATAGAGTATCTTTAGCAAAAATGTACATGTGTAAGTTATGAGGGATGAGAAGAATTGGAGCATTTTACTGATAATTTTTTATACAATATAAAAAATCGCGCAGTTTCACATATAACAAAAAAAGTCCACTTGCCCCCGAAAGCTCACACGTCAACCGCCCCTACAGAGTTTAATAAAATTTAATTATATTAGTTCGTGGCTTTAAATCATCTAAAAACACTTTTTTGTGATCTCATATGAAAAATATGAGAAAAACACGCTAAGTAGGCATCACTGTTATCTTTGTATAGGGTGTTTTTTATTGAGGTATAGAACTTTAAGTTGGCATCACTTTTTTAACTGGCGGCCATTTTGTCAGCTGTCAAGTGATTAATATTTAGTTTGGTTTGCCATTTTATCATGAACAGGTTGACAAAAGAACAACGCTTGCAAATCGTGCAAATTTATTTCGAAAATAATGGTTCAGTTCGCGAAGTTTACGGCAAGCTCCGTCCATTTTATGGTCGACATAATCGTCCATCAGAGCAATTAATTCGGTTAACCATGGATCGTTTTCGCACTACGTTTACTCTATGTGATAATACGCATCCGCAGAGACGTCGAACAGTGCTCACCGAAGAAACAATTGCCGCTGTAGAGCAAAGTGTTGAAGAGGACCCGAATGAATCGATTCGCCACCGTGCACAGCAATTGGAGCCGACTAATCGACTATTTTGTTCCCGAATTGGATGGCATGAATGTGGATGAGTTGTGGTTCCAACAAGACGGCGCTACATGCCACACAGCGCACGTCACAATCGATTTATTGAAGGAAACATTCGATGAGCGCATAATTTCGCGGAATGGACCTGTCAATTGGCCACCAAGATCGTGTGATTTGACACCATTGGATTATTTTCTTTGGGGATATGTGAAGTCGCTCGTCTACGCCAACAAACCAGAAACGTTAGGGGACTTGGAAGCCAACATTCGTGGCGTTATTGCCAACATACGGCCCCATATGCTCGAAAAAGTGGTTGAAAATTGGACCTGTAGAATTGGCTTTATTCGAGCCAGCCGCGGCGGCCACATGCCCGAAATCATATTTAAACATTAATGGCATAAAATTATCCTTCCAATAAAGCCAAATTGATGGACATTAAAACGATTTTCTTGTGTTTTATTGTAATTCGAAGTTCTATACCTCTGAAAAAAACACCCTTTAGTTCAATTGAATATAAAAATACACAAGGAAAATATAAAATATATACGAATATTTTTACTTCCTAATAGAAATATAGTAAAGCCCTTTACGGCTAAAAATAACTCTAACATTTGTAAGGAAAGATACAGAAAACACACTGAAAGAAATAATGGTTTTATTAGCGACTAAGAAACTCAATTATTTACATCTTTTCACTACACTCCACATCAAGATATATATAAAAAAATTTTGATTAATTGTTTCATTGATACTTTTAGTTGTTTCATGCATCGCAATGATTAGCTGAATCATTTTAGTAAATAAATAATGGAGTTAATTATTTTCCGAGATTGCAAAATAATAAAAAGATTGGCAAATACATAAAAACGCGTGTCTAAAAATATTCAAAAACTTTACAAAATCAAAATATGTGCACAATTGTAGTATTTTGAACTTTTTTTATTTTTATATAAATGAAATATTGGAAAAAAGTTAGATTACCATACTCAAGGAAATATCGGGTCTAATCACCGCATACAGTATCGTACAAAAGTGATAGAAATTTTTCAATTTGGCATCATTGCATTCGATATCGAATTAAAAATATCGTTATTTAAGATCATATCATTGGACATCGAGTCAGCAAAGATCTGCATCTATTACGTTCTCATTTAATATCGTACATAAAAATTTAAGTTCATAAATATTTTTAGAGATTAAAACAGTAAAACAAAACAATAATTGTATTGCAGTACCAATATTAATAAAATCGTATGTTGAAGACCTCCATCGGTAATAAAATGTAATAAAATAATATAAGAAAATTATAATTCCCTTTTATTATGTTTGTTTTGCAAAAAAAAAATCATGTAAACTTTATTACGGTTGTCAAATCGACTTCGGTTGTTGTACCTACTTATGTAAGGAAACACACAAATTTCTATTAATTTAATACAAACTGTCTGGGTGAATTCAACAATCGATGTTAAAGAAACTTAGTACACGTTTTAAGATAACGATAAGAAAGCTATCGAATGCAGTAATCCATTCATTCGATACGTGACAAAATTTTATTCGATACGATAGCATATTAGAATTTCTGTGTTAGCACCAGTGATGCCAATTTAGCCATTTTCTGGCTAAATTTAGCCATTTTTCATCCCATTTAGCCGGAAGGAAAGTGAGTTTAGCACCTAGCTATTTTTTTAGCCATTTTATTTTAATCTAGCTATTTTTTAGCTATTTTTGGAAACATGAAATTTGTTTGTGATTTTTCATATAAAATTTACACTCGCAACAAAGGAACATTAATTAACTACAAAAAAAAAACACAACAGAGTAATATGTTATTGTTTTCGCATTAATATCTATAAATTCCGGTTCAAACTGGCCATTTTTGCTGCAGCAGTCTAAACGCGCTTATATGAAAAAGATGGCTCAATTGGTAACAATAACATTTGCTACTGCATTCTTATAATCATTGCAATGTTGTTATAAGTGGTCGGGTCTAATTGGTGGTTTGTAATATCAATCAAACAAGGGTAATTTTTGTTTTACACAATTAAAATAAAAAAAATTATTTAAAGTTTAAATGAAAGTTTCGAAAATAAAAAATGAATAAAAAGTATAAACCAAAATTTCGCAAGGAATGGATTAGTAACCCAAAAATTTAAAGACTGAATAGCAGAATGTACAAATGAATAGAATGCGTACTGCAAGTATTGGAAGTTTGCATTATATGCGGAGTTTTATGATTGTTTCTTGATTACCTGAAGAAAAAAGTTATATTTACGAGTTTACTTCAAATTATTGTTTTTATTTACTCTAAAAAATATTTCCAATTCGATTTAATAATTCCTTGCTTTTGCTTAAAATTCATGATTTTTGCATTCGATGGTGCTTAGCCATTTTTTAGCTAGTTTTTAGCCATTTTTTTGTCAACATTTAGCCATTTTTGGTGAAGGAATTCTGGCATCACTGGTTAGCACGCACTTCATCAATAGTTAATGTCTATCTAGTTATGAGCATTAGCTATTATACACAAACTTTAGTGAAATAAAATACGAGAATTGGATTTTAGCATGAAGTAACAAAAACAGACAAGGTAGGCTACTAGCTGAACTATTTAGTGCAATTAAAGGTCTTTAAAGGCCCGAGTTCGATCCCTGGCCAAACGTTCAACGTTCAACATCATTGATTTTTCAGATTTTTTCATATTTATTTTTATGGTATAATTGCAGCGCATTATCAACACCGGAACTGCTGCAACGATTTTATTAAAATAAAAATTAAGCTTCTCTTTTGTTCATAAGTATATCTGTCTCTTGATCATCTGTACTAGCACCAGTATTGCCAGAATTCCTCCACCAAAAATGGCTAAATGTTGACAAAAAAATGGTTAAAAATGGCTAAGCAAAATCGAATGCAAAAATCATGAACTTTAGAAAAACAAGAAGGTATTTCAGATATTGTTTTTTTAAGGCAAATCGGGAACTTTTTTAAAGTAAATAAAAACAATAAATTGAAGTAATAAATAAAATAATTTTTCTTTAGGTAATAAAAAGACTGCGCATATTGTGCAAACTTACAATACTTGTATTACGCCTTCTATTCATTTGTACATTCTGCTATTAACCCTTTAAATTTTTGGAATACTAATCCATTCCTTGCGAAATTTTTGTTTATACTTTTTATTCATTTTTTATTTTTTAAACTTTCATTTAAACTTTGATTTTTCTTGATATTTTCACTCTTGTTTGATTGATATCATAAACCACCAATTACAGTGAAATCTCTCATAACCGGACACTCACGGTCGCCCTGTTTTTGTCTGTTTATTAGAGGTGTCCGCTTATGAGAGAGTTACACATTTTTTGGATTTCATTGTAGTTGAAAAATTATTTTAAGAGTAGAATTCTTCAAATTAGATTGGTATAATTTCAGCTGTTGGGTTTCAAATGACTTTCAATGATTTTATTTGTTGGAATACAACAAAGTCGTCTCTAGAAAAATGCTTTGAAAAGGCAGTTTGTATAAGAAATGTAGCAATATGAATTATTAAAATACACAAGAAACTTTATATCTTCACAAGTTCGTGCACCGAATATTTTCCTTTTCCAAACTCGTTTAAAATATAAACTTTTTTTCTGTAATTGATAAAAACAATTTTTTCACTGCCATTTTGGGACACCAGCTAAGCACACAACTTCTTCATATAAACAGCAATTTCTTGGCGTCTCCAACGAATCAGTATTTACATATGCATTAACCAGGGAGCCAGCAATATCATTGACACTAATATAAATATGAATCAGAGTTGAATAAAGAAAGACCTACTATTTAAATGCAGCTCTTGTTGCCGCGTTTCACCGCTTCTGTGCTTTTATGAGAGTGTCCGGTTATGGGAGTGCATTTTGTATGGAAAAACTAATGAACGTGTTGGATCTACAAAAATTGTCCGGTTATTAGAAGTGTCCGGTTATAGGAGGTGTCCGTTATGAGAGGTTTCACTGTAGACCCGATAACTTATAAACATCTTGCAACGATTATAAGAATGCAGTAGCAAATCTTATTGTTTATATAAGCGCTTTTAGACTGCTGCAACAAAAATGGCAAGTTTGAACAGGGATTTATAGATATTAATGCGAAAACAATAACATATTACTCTGTTGTGTTTTTTTTTTGGTAGTTAATTAATGTTCCCATGTTCCGAATTTAAATTTTTTGTGAAAAATCACAAACAAATTTCATGTTTGGAAAAATAGCTAAAAATAGCTAGATTAAAATAAAATGGCTAAAAAAATAGCTAATAGCTAAACTCACTTTTCTTCCGGCTAAATGGGATGAAAAATGGCTAAATTTAGCCAGAAAATGGCTAAATTGGCATCGCTGACTAGCAATATCACTTTCGTATTCCCAGGTTTCACAAACTGTACCTGTTATTTCAACCAAAGTAAACTGAAAACTTACTTTCTCTTCTCAGTAACCTGTGAACCTGACCTAACTCAACACAACTAATTGCCTAAGGGCTCTTTTTAAAATAATTTCTCACGACGTTAAGATAAATATTATTGCTATTTCAAATTTTTCAAGTGTATTTTGCATGGCTTTAAAATAAAATTACTCATAACAAGGTAAATTGCATTATTTCATGACAATGTACACATTAACTTAAACATACTTCCACAGATACTCCTGCATCAAAGCTCAACTGCAAACCAATTGTGTGCGTTAGTTATTTTTTTATTTTTTGTTTTATAACAATAAAATGTGGGTGGGCATTTCAGTTAAACAAGCTTGTTTAAAAAAAAATACAAGTTTATATAAAAAAAAACCTGATGCCAGCGACAACTGACAATTCAATAAGAATGAGTACAAGAATGTAATAACTTCATAACTATGTACATCTCCACCTCAAAAAGGTAGACATAACTAACTGGGAATCATATGAAATAATCTTTGACAAGTGTATGTAGCTTGAGGAGTTTTGTATTTGGCTAAATACACAGATGCACAGGTATACCTTCAGCAGTCATACTCGTGCTCTCCTCACAAATAAACGATATTTGACTTCAAAAAGTACTTCTTGTCGGAGTTATTTATGTTTCCTGATGTTCAGGTCTGGATTGTTTCCTCGCTGTTGTTGCTTTATATGAGTAGATTTACATTATTATGAATTTGGAGACATGTGAACATTGCACAATGGGATAGATAACATATTAGATATAAAAATGTGTATAAGAAAAACTTTTCTCATTTAATGGATTTTTTTTATTAAACAACTTTGTTTTGCATATAAAACAATATCTACTTCATGACTAGATTTTTTCGAAATCTACTTAAAATCTATCTAAAATCTAATTGTACTAAAAATTAAACGGATGTTCTTAAAAAGGTGCGTGAATTAGCTGTGTTGCAGTTGTGTGGTTGTAGTTTAGGAAAACTTTCAGTCAATGGTTTTTGTTTTGGATACGAAATCTTGATAAATATAAAAAATAGCTTTAAACGGTTTAGATTTTGATAAAAAAAAATTATTGAAATCTGCTGGAGTTTGTGCAGGTATAAATAATATTCTGTACAAATATTTTATGCAAAAGCCTTGTGAAAGTCAGACGAAGCAAATAACTAAATATAAAGAAAATATAGGATTATTCAAGGATATACAGTTGTAATTTATTTTATTTAGTTTTTAATTATTACATCAAACATCGAACATGATCCCTCTAGGCTAGCAGACTAACACACATCTACATTCGAGAAACTATCGAGAGAAGCTTAGATTCGCGAACGAATATCGACAATTCTTGTTAGGAAAGTTCTTCGCTTTAAAAAGCATTCGTTTATATCGAATCTCAGGTCAAGTAGGCTACACAGTTGTATTCAGTTATGGGATTTGTTCTTGTTTTGCTGTCGTTTGTTTTGATGTTCATAAAGAGCCAACAAACTTGGCATTGCCAGGAAAAACTTCTTTCTGCTGGCAGGTAGGCAATGTCTTGCAGTCGGGTGTTCGCAAGTTCGAATCCTGGACACAAGCCAAAGTAACTTTGTTGTTTGTTTTTTTTTAACTATTACTTTCATTTCAAATAAATTTTTTTGTTAAATGGTGAATTAAATTATATTAGGCTAAATTGTAATTCATGATTATATTTATTTATTACGTATCTGGGGAATATTTAAGCTTGTTATGGCTGCAGTTGTAAAAGCGCTGACTTTAACGAGATGAGTCCAAATTCAAATCTTGGCTGGAGAAGGCAATACACAAACATTTTTCTAATGCCGAGATTAATGCGCGCAATAATGTGTAAGTTAAATCTATATATATAAAATCGTAGCATGGCTTTATTCGCTACAGTTCTCTGGAACTGTTAGAGCTGTGGAGATGAAATTTTCAACACAAATTCGGGTCAATACCCGCTATTTTTTTGTCTTATTTTTACCCAACAAGTGACCACTGTGTGGAGTAAGACAACGTTGGGTGCGCTCAGCTAGTAATTAATAAATTACTATGCTTGTATTGAATTGAATTTCGTATTGTTTCAATTTGAAACAACTTTAATTCAACATGGTTATTTATGTTGATTTCACTTTGAAATTTACGTTAACTTTGATTCAACATGATTCTTCATTTTGATTTTAACAATACGGAAATATTAAATCCACATGAAATAGAGTTATTTCAAAATTAAAATTTTTTCTTTGCAGATTACTATAAACCATGTCGAATAAACATTAAGCACATGTGAAGAAAAATCGTTGCAAAAAATCTTATATTAACCTTGTTTATATAGATTTTATTGCGAAATTTTTCTGTGTGAGTTAGTCGATTGATTTACTCAAATTATTTGATTTAATCAGGAATCAAAGAGAACCAACATTTAATCATGTCAGTACACTACATACAGTTAACTGTCGCAGTACCCTGTTACCCTCACGTTAGGAACACACACACATACACATATTTATAAAATTATGGTTTGCGTCTCTGCTATTAAAATTTTTATTTATCATACATATCGTGCAGTAAATCATGAACAGTTACAACTCAAAATTATCCAAAATTTTTTTGTTTATCCATAAACAAGTTCACTGAAGAAAACGCTAAAATTTCTTTTGCGACGCAGTCTTCTTGAACATAATAAAATAGCGTTAAGCCTTTTTTTATGTTACATACTAGCGTCATTTATACAGTATACAGTAATTTTGACTTAGCTGCACAATCAACTTTGCAAGACTTTTTGTGCAGATAAGTCAAAAATGCTGTTATCTTAAATGCACTTACCTGCCTAAATGTGCAGGTATACAATTTTTGACTAAAATACTATTATTTGTGAATTCTCAAATAGTTCTTGAAAGTCTGTGAATAAGATAAGAGGTTTGTGACTATTCAAAATGTGTGGTTGAAGTCTACTGATGATTTGTTACAGCAACAATGAAATATGTATATAGACAACGCTGAACCACTAGCAAATAAATTTCAAATTAAAATAAACTTCTCGACAATATTTCGAATAATAAATTTCTTAAATTTTAAAATTACCAAAATTTTAGGACACTTATCTTATAGTGCACTTAAAAAACGAATTTGTATGAGATTTTAAGGAATAGTGACAGAAATTTATAATTTTAGGCAGTTAAGTGCACTTAAACAAAAGGCAGGTAAATCAAAACTACTGTATTCAGTTTTTTGTAACTGCTGGACATCTGGAACTTTACGAGTTGTGACTGTTTATGGTTTAGTGTGCGATAGGTATGTACAGAACTTTATATGCTGTATGCGCATTAAAGTAACTATTTAAGCGCATTGCCATTAACATTGTTCCAACTCCAGTTGGTAAAAATAGAAATTTACAACTTACTGTCACATATTAAATGTAAAGCATTTACTGCCTTAAATAAAATATATATGTATGTACTTTGAACATTTTTTTACAACTAAGTATTTTTTTCAACGCCAGTTTTTAACTTCTTTATTACTTACAATGTAACTGTACCTTCATCTGCCTTTTTGGAATTTCCTTTTCCTTTATAAACATTTATGTTCCTAAGTTTAAGGTTTAAAAGTATTTTTCCTCTTTCTGCACCATGCAACAGCATCATGTTGGTAAATTTTCACAATAGCAGTCTCAGGTATGGATTTAAATTTGTTAAATTACTGTGTGCTGGCTGGCTGGCGGGTTTTGAGAGTGATTTCGTATGCAATTTAATATATATATATATATATATATGTGTGTGTGTGTGTGTGTGTAGAATGCGTGGTATAAAATTAAGTCAGTTTACATATTAACATGATAAAATATGACAACATTCTTTTGAAATTCATAAAGTTAAGTGATTTTTATTTTATTCCACTATAAACATTTTTCTTTTTCAAGCACTCATACTGTTGTAGTACATAAAGATATTTATGCGAATGGATTTAACTTAGTCGGATACTTGTAAAACTACGAGTATTATATGTTACTCCAGTGTTAGTAAATGTGTATCCTTGAAGACAGTAGTGTAATTATAATCAGGGAATATGTTTGTAATTTTATAGATATTTAAGTTATCTAACATTTAACAAAAAAAAAAAAGGAATGAAATGAAATGAATAACATGAACTTTAAGTTATGATAAATAAATTCAAATAAATTTATTAAAGAGCTAATTTGACTCACACACGAAGGATTCCGCACAGCGATTTTTTTTTCAATTAAAGGCAATTTTTTGTTATTGACGTTTTTTTTTTTGCTTTAGCGTTTTTTGTGTGTTTGGCGATTTTTTAAATTTATTAAAATTTTTTTAGTATTGACATTTTTTTGAGTTTTTTTCGATATGAACATTTTTGTCGTTTTTCGGCAATTTTTGTATTGACCTTTTTTTTTGTTTTAGCGTTTTTTTTATTTAGCGATTTTTAAAAATTATGTTAATTTTTTAGTATTGACGTTTTTGCGATTTTTTTTTTTTTTTTGTTTTTGTATTGACGCTTCTTTTGTTTTGGCGATTTTTTCGATTTTAGGCAATTTTTTTTGTATTGCCGTTTTTTTTTGGTTTTGGTGTTTTTTTCGTTTTTGGCGATTTTTTTTATTTATTAAAATTGTTTTAGTACTGAGGTTTTTTTCGATTTGGCGATATTTTCGGTTTTCGGCAATTTTTTTGCGTTTTTTTTTTTCGTTTTGAAGATTTGTTTTTGGTTTTTGGCAAGTTTTTTTAGTATTGACGCTTTTTTTGTTTTGGCGATTTTTTCGGTTTTTGCAATTTTTTTATTTTTATTTTGGCGTTTTTTTTCGTTTTAGCGATTATTTTCGGTTTTTAGCGATTTTAAGTTTGCTTTTTTTAAATACTTTTTTTAGTTTTCGCGCTTTTTCCGTTTTGGATATTTACTTGGGTTTTGTCGATTTTTTAGTTTTACGGCGACCTCTTTCTTCACTTTTAGTGATTTTTTTTTTGCATTTCAGCGATATATTTTATTTTTGACGATATTTTTTGTTTAGGCGCTTTTCCATTTTGGCGACTTTCCATTTTGGGCTATTTTTTGTTTCACAATTTTTTTAATCTTGGGATTTTTAATTTTAGCGTTTGTGATAATTTCAAGAGTTTGTCTCTTATAGTTTGCAAGATATATACTACGTTTATACACGCACTATTTGCAATTAAAAATATTCGCAAATAAATTAACTCACTGTTTATACGGAATAGCAAAAGTACACAAACTTGGTAGCACTTCTATAGAAAATTTACTTTTTTGACAAAAATAATAGTGTAAATGTGCAAAATATCAAATAATTATTTGTTTTAATTGTCATTATTTGCTTCTGTTAATGTTTTTTATGCAATATTAATCCATTTATTGTTTTTTGTTATCAAACATTTGTAAGCGTGGCAACCTCAAGCATTTTATTTGCAAATAGTGCGTTAAACGTGAATAGTTTTCTGAATTAGTAAGTTGCAATAAAAACAATAATATGGCAATAATTTACAGTTTTATTTGCAAATAAGCCCTGCGTATAAACGTAGTAATAGCAAGCTGACAAAATTAAATACTATCAAATTACATTAACTGATAGAGTGCCCTTTAATTTTGATTTTTTTTTTAATTTAGTGTTTATTGGTATAGTCTGCAAAAAAAATACACTTACTTTGAAAATTTCAAGTGTCTAAATAAAATTATATGTATAATACATTAGGATTTCATCATATTTCGTTACTCGCTTTATAGCACCCTTTAATTTTTAACTGTGGAATATTTGTTAATGAAAAGCGTCTAAAGTTTTACGCATTCTGTGAAAAAATCAGGCCCGTGGCTTTTACGGTTCTTGACAAAACAGATTGTGACATACAGACGGACAGAAAGACATCGTAGCGAGAACGATAGTGTTCCTTATCTCTTTTGGTGTACGGAACCTTAAAAATGTTATAATAGACGGAAATGTAAAATATTGAATAAAAAAAACTTTCCGAGTTCTATTGTGTCCGTTTATTCATATTAGGCAGTTATATTAACAACCTTGAAATATCCAAGTAACAAGCTTGGTCATTGTTTTGTATGCTAGAATTCTCATTTGGTTTATGTTGAAACTCATGTCAACAAACAGTTTTTTACCAAGTGCCTCAAACCTGAATACTTTCTTCTGCATCTTCACTCAAACAAACTCCAGACTTTGCAGAGTAAAACTTCTTTTAAACTTATTACATAGATAAATATGCGTAATATTTTAAAAACTTTAAGACTTTCTTGGCATAGATAATCTTTAAATAGGTTAAAAGTTTTCAGAAATTGTATTTATAAATACGCGAAACGCCACATGAAGCATTTTTTTCATTAATTTTAAATTGAATTTAGAAATGCCATAAAACGAAGAAAAAATTTTGTTTTCTTATATTGAGAGATGTAACTACTTAAAGCACAACTAAATATTTCAAGGACCATATACATACATATCAACATTTGTATGTATGTATGTCCTTGCTTTAAAGTATTTACGTAATTGCTATGTAAAATCTTTTCCTTTTCACATTTGCTTCTTTTTTTCTTTCGTAACTTTTATTTTCATTTTATTTGTCAGCCATGTATTTAGTCCTTTGTTTTGTTTGTTTGTGTATTAAATTCTATTCTCCTTTTCCTTATTCTAAACACACTTTTTATTAAGTGCAATTGCTTTTGTTATTATTGCTTAACAATAGTTCTTTTCTATTTTCAAATCGTTTACAAATGTAGCACTACTACATACCAATTATCACGTCTGTATACGGAATATATAACCCAGCAGTCATAGAGTATTGTTCCGTTTTAAAATTTGCGAAATAAACAGATATGCTTTATTAATATATATTATCTACTCTATATTGATCAAACCAAATACAGACAATAATAAAACTTAAAAAAATGTAGGTTAAAAAAATCTGTCATAATGTTTTTTTTTTTTTTTTGTGAATTCCTCTGGGGCACCGGAAATTCTCGTTTAACAATCGAAGAGCCATAAAACACCATAACGTTCAAAGTTACTATATGGCATGGTGGGAATTATTTTTTCAAAAACTTCACTTGCTAAACGACTAATGTGAACAGAAAGTAGTACAGAGCCATGCTCAACGACTTTCTTCTTCCTGAACTGGAAGCTATGGCGCATACTGTTTTTTATTTATTAAAAAAAATTCAATAAACACCAGATAACTATTCTTACGCCATGATGTTTTAGTAGTACTTGGCATAATATATTGGATAAAATTAAATGTCGTTTGGCTTATTTTGTGCAAAGAGGAATATTTAGCAATGAGTTAACAACATTGTACAACAACAATTTTCAACACTCATATCATTAAAAATATTCTTTAAATTTTTTAAATTATTCAATTCGCACTTACAAAAACTTTTGTAAATAAAAACAGGAAATAAAATTTATATAATAGTAATAATAACATAAAATCAATTCATATGCATTTGATTAACAGCGGACTTGCCCCATGAGGCCGAACATGTTCGTTCGCAAACTTTCTAGAATTACGAGTAAACAGCCGCTGTTCAAATATACGAGTATAGTGATGAAGCGCACACAATGGCATTTTAGAGCCAGAAACGCCATTTATCAACCACTCTATTTCAAAAGTAGAATGTCATAGTTTTTTTGCAGAAAATTTTAACAGCCTTATTTTTAAAAATATTAAGGCTTTATAAAAGATTTTTAAAGAAAATTATCCCACAAAACTTTGCCTATTAAGCCTTTATAAAGTCTTACAGCATGTTTTTCGAAAATGAACAAGTGTATACGAAACAACGAATGAAACCATGTTTTCGTTTTTGTAGCATTCATTTATTTTCATGTGGGAGACAACAAAAGAGCTTTCAGTTTTTCACACTCATAAAATGTTTTATGTAAAATTAATTAAAAACTGGTCTACACATACAACAGTGAAAAACAATTTATTCCTTTTTTTTTAATTTAAATTACAAAAAAAATTAAATAAACGAAAAAATCTAAATTAATTTCTTTATAAGTGGACTGATTTAACTTTCACAAGAACGAATCTTGACTTCCGTGCAAAGGAAAGGCGTTTCCCTTGCTTCTGTAATTTTTCTATCAAAGAATCGAATTCAGTACAATCAAAAGAAAAATTAATCCATCCGTACTTAAATCAATCTAAAGCGGTTTCATAACTACGGTAAGTGCGGATTTACTAAAATCAAGTACAGAAGGCTTGATTTAAGTACGGATTATTTAAGTGCTAAATACTTAATTTTAATACACAATTTAAGAACTTTGTACTTGATTTAAATTTTTTACATAATTTAAACTCTTCATACTCAATTTAAGAAACTCTAGGATCGGTTTTCTAAAGTGATCTCGTTTTCGGTTTGTTTTCAGTAAATGTTAGTGCTATTCGTACTTAAATTTTTAAATATGATTCGTAATAAAAGTAAGTAGAAAAAACTTAGATTTAGTACTGTTTTTTTCTTTCTGTGTATGAACAAATAATTTTTGCTTTAGTTTCCATAATTTGACTGTCAAACTAATTTTTTTTTAATTCCTTCACTGTAATAATTTTATGAGTGTGTTTTTTGGTTATACCTAAAAAGCTTTTTTTATGTCAAAATAAAAGCTTTAAAATATGTTTTATAAAAAGCAAATTTTAAACGTTATCGTTTATAAACGAAACGAAAAAAACAGGCTGTTAATAATTTTTATAAATTAGGTTGTAAATATTTAATGAGTACCCAGTAAAAAACATGGAAGTCATTCTGAAGGAACCACATTTTCATTGCTTCCAAAAAATCGATATTTTTAATTTGCCGATAGTTAGCAGAAAACCAAGTAAAAGTTTATTTTAATCACACAAAAGCTTGTAATTTTTCCATAGTTTTAGTAAATAAATGTTCAAAAAATCGATTTTTTTAAAGAAATTTATGAACTAATTTTGGCCTAAAATTTAAAAGTTATTTGCTTAAATTTACATGAAAACACTGTTTCGCGTTTTAATTCGTATAAAAAGAAACGAATTGTTAAAATATGTAACTTTTTAACGTTTTTCCTAGATAAAAATATTACCATAGAACACAAAAAAGGAAATTTTTCTTAAAATCGCTTCTAATTCGGTGACTAGGCATCGAAAAAGAGAACTTCTTGCAATTTCAACCCTATGTAAAAATCATTAGATCGGATCGAAATTTGAACTAACTACTTCCACTACTTTTTTACTGGGTATTAATGGTTTTTCAGAGAAACATTGTTTTATTTTTTAAAAATTTAAATAAAATCCATGCAAGAGGGTGCTAAACAAGAAATGACATATGTATATATATTTGCATGTTATTTTAATGGTCCATACGAGTATATATATGTGTGTATAATTTTATTGATAATACAATTTGACTTTTAATACATTTGAAAAATATACAATTTTTCTATTAATTTAAAAAAATTATTGGGATACCATAAAACCAAAATCTATAAGACCCAACAAATTAAGTTAAATTAATTTTAAATATTTTACCAATATTGTAAATTTATTTAATGGCAAAAAAAAAGAATTTTTTATTTTTTACATTAAGAAATTGTTTCATTGTATTTACAGAATAGAAATTGGAGGCAATAGTACAATTTAGTGATTTTAGTGTTGTGGTTTATGTGAAAAAAAGCTCTAGCATGTAAAAAGCTTCTGTTTTTGTTTGTTGGGTAACATGTGCTTAGTTGTGTTTCTATGTGTCGTCGGTTATGAAACTCTCTCTATTTATTCAGACACATAATAAAATTGTTACCGTGTGTGTGTGTGTCTGTAGTTATTTTTTATATATGACTGTATGCCTGCGAATCTCAAGTATCCTTTGGTAGCCGGGTTAAATTGTATGACTTTCGTTTCCTTATTGTTGTTTTAGATACATAAATGCACGTATTTTTGTATGTTTGTATGTATGTCTGTATGTACATAAAATACCAGTAGCTTACTTTGACTTTTTGCTTGTTTTGTGCCTGACTTTTTATTGCATCTTAATTGTGGGCATTAGAAGGAAATTGCCATTTTATAAAGGTTACTGAAAACAGCAGCATACATACATATCTCCGTCCGTATTTAAGTCCATATGAAAATAAAGTTGCTGGAGTTAGTTGTGTAGTGAGCTTGTAGACCATCATCAGATCAGATGGCCTTTGTATAACAAGTTAATATTTTTTGAAATGAAAATTAAATTATTTATAATTAAGACCGACATTTTCTTGTGTGTTTGTTAGTTTTAGCGGATTGCTAACTTGGCAAGAGTTATATCGCACATTTACTTCAATAGTGGCATAACTCAAAAAAACCAGTTTTGCAGAAAACGCGTTTTAAGTTTTCAATTTGCATACAACTCAATGATGAAATGAAAAAAGATTCTTCTCTCAATAGGTGATGGTACAAGCTATTTATATGAAATTTTTACACAAGATAAAATACGAAATGCCGCATCTTTCTGCATTATTAACTCAAAAAACTCATTTTTTGAGTTATGCCACTATTGAAGTAAATGTGTGATATGAAGTATAAATAAAGTCTTAATTTATTTAAGGCAAAGTTGAATAGAGTCTTCTAAATAATGCCACAATTATCACAAATGGATTTCTTCTTTTAATCTTTTAATAACTAAAAAAATCAATATTTTTTTAGTTGTATTTATTTATTTATCCTTCTTGATATACATATCCGTATGCTTGCAAAATTTTATTTTATTTTATTGCTAATAATTAACTTCATAATATTAAAGCATGTGGTCATAAATACAAAGCAATCAAATTGAATAAATAAGCTAATCATCCATTATAATCTCGCAAGTCAACAGGCGTCGTTAATAACAAAGTAGTTAAAGTAAAAAAAACTGGCCTGACCTGATGGTCTACCAAGAGGCCTTAAAACTCAAGACCTTTCTATTTTCCGCTTACAGATTAACTGGAGAATCCTAATTTGAATTTTGTTTATTTGGAATTAGATCCAAATTTTCAATTTAGCATAATTTTTAGCATTTTTCAATTATATATTTAGCATACTTTTAGCATTACTTAATATAAGGTATTTCAAAAGAAAATTTATTTTATCTCATATACAAAATGCCCATCATAACTAAGGTTGTTTCAATAGAGTGATTATAGAGCGAAAATTTTCAAAAGACAACAAGAATTCATTTGATCAGGGTTGTATTTATTCAAAAGTCGTACGATTGTACAGCATAGTGAGGCCTAATTTTTCTTGTAGTTACTAGTAAGCAAGCGCGGATCCACTGAGGTCATGCACCCCCTTGAATTCTAGTCGAGCGCTATTATTGTTGCTACACTATCAGTTAATGTAGCCATTGTCCGAGCTGAATATTCGCCCCAAACTGAAAGGTCCAACTTTGCGAGTAGCCACAGTTACCTGTAGGCCTCTTTAACTTCTAGGTAACGTTATTTGCAGCTGGAATATAACCACATGCTTGTAAATACAATTTACAAATGAATATCCAACCTACCAAATGTGTGTTCATTGAAAACACTTTTGCAAAAATTTATGATGGCAACATTTACTCCAACAAACAGAAGTATGCCAATAAATGTTAAAAGAAAATCGCAAAGTATGAGTAATAGCAAAAATGGGGACGAAATTACAAAAAATAAAACTAAATACGAATAAAACATATAGAAAAAACTTAACTCACACTGAGAACTAACTCATAAAATTGAAAAAAAAAATACAGGCATTTTATTACCCAAATGTTGCACAACCACTTGACCTTTAGCAACATGTTGCGCTGCTAATAAAATAATTGTTGTACTTAACAGCATTAAATTAGATTTGTCTTCTGTTGCTTTGGTATTTTTTTCTTCTAAATGCGTCATTAGATTCAAGGGTGGTGGGTGGTAGAGTAAAGAAGTATAACAAGAATATTAGATTGAGAGGACATACATATATGAATACATGCATGTGTATGGATGTGTGTACTCGTATGTTGTAAAATGTGCACGCATACAAATAGAAGTAGCAACATGGCTATTAAGAGTGGAATACTACTGCTTTTGATTGTTTTCCTTATGGCTTTTATGTCAAAAAAAAAAAAAAAAATAAAGAATGGAAGGAAGTATGAGAGTATAAATGAAGTAAACGTTGATGTCATCATTATAATAGAGATCAGTGATGGGAAATGAGATTTACATTTCGGTATTAAAAAAAAAAAAATTTTTGAGTACTTTTTTGATCCCGAGAGTACCAAAAATTGTTATTATTTTTTTTATTTAAATTTTATTAACAAAAAATGGTAAAAAATTCATATACAAAGAAATAAAAAAGGACACAAAGTATATACATACATACATATGTACATATGCAGGTACAAATGTCAAAGTTATAACAAGATGCATTTTTAGACTTCAATAAATCTTTGGCCTGGATAAGACTGCATACGGTTGGAACATAAAATCGGTTCCTTTGTTTTATTTTCATGAGATTTTGGTAAGAGAAAATCCTTTCGACATTTGTAGAGGAGTGAGGTATGGACAAAATTCCGTAAGCTACTCTCGATATATCATGAAACATGTATCCATCTAATGCGTTTTTAGTTTAAGTCACTATAGATACATATATATTTTCTGTTGTTAATGATTTCAATTCTTTTATATCAGCCAGTGCTGTATACAAGTATTGATTGTTAATAGCTTAAAAATTTTTCTTTCCGCTAGGCAACATTTTAATTAAAAGTTGTATATTGCTGTTGGTTTTACAAGATAAAACATTTCCAGGGTAAATCTCATACCTCTTTTAGACACGGAAATACCCCTTTCAGATACGGAAAGTTTACTTTCCAAAGTCTTAATTCAGCTGGTAGAAAGGCAGAGAGATGATATTCTTCTTTCTGTCTTTCACACAGCTGAATTAAGACTAAACTTTGCATATCTAAAATTGGATTACGAAATCAAACTAACATTTCATTGTCAAAGTCCACTTTTGCCCTTAGAACTTGACAAAATTTGTATAAAACTTTTTACAACTTTCTTTAAACTGATTTTAAACAGTTGTTTCAACATGATTTGTATTTATATGTATGTATATACATCAACTTCTGTGCCACAGAAAATATCATTGGTTTTCGTTTTTATGTATTGAATTTTGAGAGATTACACTTTTCTAAAATAACTTTAATAATAAAGTTTCGTGCCATTTGCCGAAAAAGAAATTTAATTCTTGGCAAAAATATATTAATACGCCCGTCATTTGACTGCATTTCTAAGTTGACCGTGAGAGTATCAAATGTGTTGGGGGAGTACTACGGTACTTTTTCATGTTAAATAGTATCAAAAAAAAGTACGATCGTACCAACTTTCCCATCACTGATAGAGATTGAGATTGTTATGTGCTTCTATTGCCAGTGATGTCAACTCTTTAAGCATAGTACTCGGTTCAAATTTGTAAAAATTTTTATCAACATTGTTTAATTCGTACGAAAAATTTGACATGTGAACAGTATTAATTGGCGCCTGAAACTATGCTACAATTTCTTATATTTATAAAAACATCCTATGTGTTTGTTGTAAATTCCGTACGAAACAAGTGGAACTCTACTTATTTCGTATAAAAACTCGAAATGTTGAAGATACATTTTAAATATTTATTCCCAAGATAAACAGAGAACTAACTATATCTGCAACATTTTTTCATGAACAATTTGTGTCAATTTTTTTATATATACATAGTTTGGCAGCATTTCGCGTGAAATGTTGAACAGAGTACCAGGCTTTAATGTATAAAAAATTTACGGAAGGGAAGGAAAATATTGTAAGAAAGTATCAAAGAAAAATTCTGTAACATCTTACAAAGATAGCAGATTTCAACATAAATGCAAAAATCCTTGATAACATGTCAGTTCCTTATTTGAATATATATCTATAAAGACGGTAGTAGTTCGTTAAAAATTAACTGTCTGATTCACAAAAAAAATATTTGGGTATTGAAAACCTTTTTTGTATGGAAATGGAACAAGAGGAAAAAACTTAAATTTCTTCTGCTCATGAAGTAGCAACATTAATAACACGCTGCTACAAATGAGTACTTTTTTTTATACTTGAAAAGGGACCTAGTGTAGGTTATAGACCTTATTTAGTAGATCATAAATCAATTTTTAAAAGTTCGGAAACACCCTCAAATTTCGGAGTTATTCCGAAAAAACTATTTTCGGGTAGGTCCGAGTACTTATGAACACGTAACTCAGTTGACTTTTATCGGATTTACAACTTTTAAATGGTTTCAGAAAGAAGAAAAATGTGCTTTTCTAAATATATAATATTATTGGTATATATATTAACTTTAACATCTCTGTTTGTCTCCATGATAGTTTCAAATCTCGAACAAGATCATGAAAATCTTCATTTGTCACTAAATGGGGTTCCACCGGCTGTGCAACAAATGTCTGGTCACATTCCATGTCTGCAGACTTTTCTTCCCCGGATTCATGTTCTTCTTCAGTCGTACTTGCATTATGTTTGATTATTTTTGGCTTGGATACAGTTAACACATTGGCATAATTAATACGATCACGGTTTTTGTACTTATAACCAACAACGTTTGTTTGACAGAAGTAACAATCTTCTGGTTTATGAAAAATTTGACGATGCCAAACCATTGGAGCAGAGAATGGTAAAGGTTGGTTTATAAAATTTTTAGACTTACATTGTTTAAGTGCAATAGAGCAGGTTATGCAAACACATTCGGGTTCATACCATTTGCTAAAAACATACGAACACTTAAAAAAGGCATTAAAAGAAGTAACTAAGGCTTTATTATTTTTAAAATCTAATCGATGTTTTTTGTCAGCGAATAAGCCACAGATAAAACAAAAATTATTACGCTTATCACACACTGAAATAGAAGTTAAAATCCACATTATATTTTTTTATTAAAGATAAAAAAATAACACAAACTTACCTTTTTAATTTAAATATTTAAGTAACACTAATCTTTTCACAAATTCCAAATAGTAACACTTTATTTTTAAAATAATAAACAATTTATTTCTTATACACCCTCTACTTTAGGTGTGTATATTTTGTCATTACGTATTCATTTATTACAGTTTGTGTATTTACCACAAAAGTTACAATCGGCATAAAATGCTTACAAAAAAATTTTAAAACATTGTTTCAAATCTATATACTTACATAAAAATTAAATTTATTATAATTTCAAAAAGAAAAGGAAATTGAAAATACTTCCCTTATAGTATATTTTATGTTTAAAATTTACTTCGGAATAGTGAAGGGTATATTAAATTCTGCATTATCAAGTGCAATGCACTCAAGTAATAAATAAATGTCAAAATATCTAACGGCAAAATTAAAACAAAAACATAAAGAGCATTGCAACTTAACTAAAGTATTTAATTTATCTCTTTTGTTATCTCAGTATAAAAAGAATTATTCTCACTTGAATTTTTTTCCGCTTGGGGGTATCAACTGCTATTTAAATTTAAATAAAGTTTAATAACTTTCACAAATATTGTCCGATTTAAAAAAACTAAAGTTCATTTTATTTGTTATAAAATTCTATTTAAAATTTTTTATACAAATACATCTGCTTTTATAGAAAAAATTATAAAAAAAAGAACTCAAAGTTAAAAAAACATAAAAAAATAAAAAAAATTGCAGATGTTATTACGAAAATTACTACCAATAATTAATTAATATAGCATAAAATGTATACGGTTGGAAAGATCCATTCTTTGTCTTTCATAAAGCGTTCAAAAATTTAAGATCGGATTAAAATCAACTGAGTTACGTGTTCATAAGTACTCGGACCTACCCGAAAATAGTTTTTTCGGAATAACTCCGAAATTTGGGGGTGTTTCCGAACTTTTAAAAATTGATTTATGATCTACTTAATAATGCCTACAACTTACACTAGGTCACTTTCCAAGTATATTTTGACTGTAGCACCGTGTAATTCTTAACACGTTCGCTGCCATGTGACCCAGCGGTGGATCACACGAATTTTTTCCGTGAGGCCATGTGCACCATCGGTGGTCACACGCTATATAATGTTAGAAGACTGCTTTCACTGTGACCACCGGTAGGTTACATGGCACCATATGCTCTTCTGTAACACTTGCCGCGTGATCCACCAAACCTGTGGCCAAATTCTAAAAACACAAAAACCAACAAAGAACTGAAACTAAAAACAAGGAATGGTTCACTAACACTTAACATACACTTTTAAACAAACAAAAAACTTTTGGCACAATCGTAATGTTTTTTTTTTAATATACGGCGGCAGCGATTGTGTTAATTGTATGAATGAAATTTTTCATTAGTTTATTAAAAGTGTTTATTATATGCATGAAGATTCATTAATACAATGAATTCTTACATTAAATCCGTTAATAATTCATTGAACCATTGAAGGTTTTCCTTTCAGTTAAGTAACAAGGTCATGACTCATGAGTCCTTACATGAAGCAAAGCACGCAATAGGATAAAATATACTAAAAATCGCTAGATTGACAACAGTTAATATTACTACGATTTGTACAGTCGACTCTCGATACCATCAACTACAAGGCACTACAGTAACTTTGTTTGTTTATTTATTTGTTACGCTTTCACTCCCAAACCGCACCGATTTTGAAAATTCTTTCACTAATGGAAATCTACATTACCAGCGTCAAATAAATGTATTTTTTAATATTATCAGTGAGTGACAAATAACATAATGAGGGCTATTCGAGAATACGCGCTTCACTTCTTTGTCGTCGAACGACGACAGAGTTCGACGTGCGAAGAAATATCGTTTTCAGTAATCGATTTTTTGTTTTCTCTTAAAAAACATCAAAAACATTGAAAACAGCTGACAGCCTGGCCGAACGCCATTAAAACTTAATTAATTAATTTTTTATTTTATTTATTTAAACTTAACGCGCTAAAATTGGCGTCGAACGAATATGACATTGAATCATGGTGACGAAGTATATTAGAATACCTCCAATGTGAAAGAAAATATAAGTTTTCTAGCACTCATCTCCAGCGTAGTATTTTAGAATAGCAAAAAGTGAAAGATGCGCGTATTTGTGGTGAAAGTGACTTCGCGAATAGACCTGAATATTCATAAATTTCAAGTACGCGAGCAAAGTCGCGGATAATTTCTAGTATAATTTATTAAAAAAAGGAAAAAATTAATTTGACCTAATCACTTTTATACACCAAATAAAAGTACGAATTTTCCAACCGTGGCGTCCTTTTATTTTTTTATTTTTTTAATACCAATCAATTGTTCTAAAATATAAAATAGGTTTATTTAACGAAAAAAAATTAGTGTTTTTTTATGGGAATTGTTAAAATTTAAGTTTAAAATTTTTAAATGCACTAATAATCCCAAATTAATATTTTACTTATTAAGTAAAATATTTTTTTAAAAATTAAAAATACATTGAAATTGATTATTGAGGGGTTTAGCTGGATCCTATGCGCATTTCACCGTTGCTAATGCAGATCATCAGAGAACCTTTACCCAAAGTTTTTTAGAACAACTAGAGTTATTATATTATAAACTTTCATTTAAACAAATGAGAAGCTCAACAACAAATAACAAAGTTGAAACAAGAACTCAATAATCAACATGTTTTTTTATTTTTTACTTTTATATGACAAAAAAGCTAAAGTTTTCCGGTTCTGAAACCGACTTTTTGATTTTCCTGTATTTCAATAACAATCTATTTTGGACCATTTCTGACACACCAGTCGAAGACCGAGTCTTTAGCTTTTTTGTGAACATCGGAGAAAACTGATTTCACATATAGACAAACAAACGGACAGACAGACAGATATCGTGTAATCCCTATTCATAAGGACCCAGGGGTCTACTGTGTAATTCGAAACGAAAGAATTTGTATGTTTATAACATGTAAATTCGACAGTATTTTCTTTTGAATCGAATTACAGAGTAGGCCCCCAGAATATTTATAAACTTTACGGATTGCATATAAGTATTGTGGAAATTACACACGGAATGGCAACTCAATATCATTTTTGGTGATGAGTATTAAATGCTTCTTCTAGTAAAATAGTTGGGTGATTTCTTATGAGATATCACCAGTATATTTATAACATAAAATAAAAATTAGGAAGACTGGTGGGTCTTAATGTCTCGTAGTCTAAATATGACACTCGTAAATAGGCTCATTATTTCTTTTAAATTTAATATAATTTGAAATCAAAATTTTTGCATGGTGATTTTACATTGGCATTTTTTTCTGTATGTATAATTATTTCAACTAAGTGAGAGTTGTTATAATTACAACAGTTTTGTTTTCTTTAATTCAATCATTTAAAAAAATATAAAAAGTTAAAGATTTAATTTAGAAACTAAATCAAAACTTTTGCAGCAAACAAAAAAATCATATATATAAAAACAGCAACAGCATTTATTTAAAGTTCCAGCTGACACTAAAAAAAGCACGACTCAAGTTTTTGTTGTTCTTATTTGTAATCAGTGCAACAAACAAGAGGGAAATGATACGAGTATGAAAATATAAAAAACCGTGAGTCTTCACAGTCTGTCTGCCGACACGTTAAGTCTTCCAGTGTTTTATTACTGCACTTTTTTTATTTACTTTGTGACGTGTTGTTTCCTTTATTCTCTTGAAAAAATATATAAAACAATAAGGCAAAGTAATATCAACGTGTTTTTTGCACAATTATGGGGATTTATGAGTAGCAGATATTTACTCTACGTATGCATTCTGCATTTAAGGAAGGCTTTTATGACAAATTGTTGTGTAAAAATTTATATACACAGGGTATTTTAAATATTAACACGAAATTTAAAAGAGTTTAAATATATCAATTGTTTACAATTAAGAGCAAGATATGCACAAAAAATAATTATCAGTTTTTTTAATTAACACCTATGCTTCGTATAGTATGTATCTAAAATTAATGAAATAATTGATTGATAAAATCATTCTCATTTTTTGAAAGAAAATCTCTAATTTTTTTTTTCAATAAGCTTTTTACATGATTTTTAGTTAATATTCAATTAAATTACAATAACTATTTTATTAACAAGTGTTTCATTCAAAAAGTCACTAGCTCATTAGATCGCCTCGTAGTTCCATCATTTTTGTGACTAAAGCATAGTACTCTGTTCAAATTTGTGAAAAATGTTTATCCACATTGATTACTTCGTACGAAAAATTTGACACGTTAACAATATTCATTGGCGCCTGAAACTATGCTACAATTTCTTATGTTTGTAGAAGCACCCCATGTGTTTGTTGTAAATTGCGTAGGAAACTTAAAATGTTGAAAATGCATTTCAAATATTTTTCCCAAGATTAACAAAGTAATGGGTGTTTTTTATTGAGGTATAGAACTTTAAGTTGGCATCACTTTTTTAACTGGCGGCCATTTTGTCAGCTGTCAAGTGATTAATATTTAGTTTGGTTTGCCATTTCATCATGAACAGGTTGACAAAAGAACAACGCTTGCAAATCGTGCAAATTTATTTCGAAAATAATGGTTCAGTTCGCGAAGTTTACCGCAAGCTCCGTCCATTTTATGGTCGACATAATCGTCCATCAGAGCAATTAATTCGGTTAACCATGGATCGTTTTCGCACTACGTTTACTCTATGTGATAATACGCATCCGCAGAGACGTCGAACAGTGCGCACCGAAGAAACAATTGCCGCTGTAGAGCAAAGTGTTGAAGAGGACCCGAATGAATCGATTAGCCACCGTGCACAGCAATTGGAGCCGACTAACCGACTATTTTGTTCCCGAATTGGATGGCATGAATGTGGATGAGTTGTGGTTCCAACAAGACGGCGATACATGCCACACAGCGCACGTCACAATCGATTTATTGAAGGAAACATTCGATGAGCGCATAATTTCGCGGAATGGACCTGTCAATTGGCCACCAAGATCGTGTGATTTGACACCATTGGATTATTTTCTTTGGGGATATGTGAAGTCGCTCGTCTACGCCAACAAACCAGAAAGTTAGGGGACTTGGAAGCCAACATTCGTGGCGTTATTGCCAACATACGGCCCCATATGCTCGAAAAAGTGGTTGAAAATTGGACCTGTAGAATTGGCTTTATTCGAGCCAGCCGCGGCGGCCACATGCCCGAAATCATATTTAAACATTAATGGCATAAAATTATCCTTCCAATAAAGCCAAATTGATGGACATTAAAACGATTTTCTTGTGTTTTATTTCAATTCGAAGTTCTATACCTCAAAAAAAACACCCTTTACTATTTCGGCAAAATTTTTTCATGAACAATTCGTGTTAATTTTTTTATATGTACTTTGGCAGCATTTCGCGTGAAATTTTGAACAGAGTACCAGTCTTTATGGCCAATTTCACCAATTCACTTTGAATATCACTTCATACACGCAAAGAAAATATATGGTTGAGGTAACCATAATCAAACAGCAACATACTATGATTGAATTATATGGTTGCAGTCAAATCATATTATTGTTAATAGAAAAAATACTTTAAAAATATTATTATCTGAGTTAATTATAATATTATCTGAGTTATTTATAATATTATCTGAGTTAATTATATTAAAATCTTAGTACTGTAAATATGACAACACTATTGTTAGATGTGACTAAACTATAATTGAGACTCACCATACCATGTTCTAATATTATATTAATATTGTTAAATTATTATTATTTAATACAATAATACTATTTTATTTTTTAATCATATATTTATTGTAGAAACAGCTGTGCGTTAAATTCGAAATAAAAATAAATTAATATTGTTGAAATAAATTGTATATATAGAAATGTATATTTACACGACATACAGCCATGTCTGTATAAAAAGATACACAAATGTTTATATATTTTTATTGTACTTTATTTAATTATTCATTTATTTAACACCACCGATAGCTTACAAACGAAATACTGAACTGACAGATGTTTCTGAAAGAGATTTTTTTTAAACTTAACATAGTATGGTTTTGGAAAACATTATATTGTTATTTACATCATATTATTTTTAAATAATAATACAAATTATGTTGTAGTCATAAATTTTTAACAAAACTATATTGTTAAATTCTAACCATATCACACTTTTATATGGATGTGATAATGTAATTATTAAATTCAAATATTACTCTGTTTATCGTAACGAAATAAATGTTTAAAATAACAATAACTGGTTTTCAACGACCAAACAATTGTTTCAGAGAACATAATATTGTTTTCTCAACCATTCTACAACCATATATTTTCTTTGCGTGTATACATATATTTGAAAGTTGTTTTTTCATCGAAAAATATTAATAAATTATATGAAAAATTATTTTTAAATTATCATTTAAATAGAATTGGTGAAATTGGCCCTAAAACTATATTTCAAATTCATCTTTTCTGTATTTAGCAAATTTCCAGCTTTTGGTGAGTCATTAAAAATATAAATGAACCGGAATATGAATAGCTTAAATTTTTATTGTACTATAATTGTTGTTTATTAACTTTAGTAGTTTCCACATCGTGAAATAATTACAGTCCATCAACAACTACTTAATTCCTCTTCCACCCCGTTAAAAGCCCATTTATTCGAAAAATAGTTAAACACTCATGAGAAATTAAATTCGTGCAAAAAGGTGAAGTAGAAAAAGAGGCAACAACAAGAAAAGAACCATTCACTTAAAATTTAATTAAAAATATTCTCTTCTGCAAACAAAAAACTCAGCATGAAAAATCGACAATAATTAATTAATTACTAACAAGACAAAAAAAAATAGTAGCAAAATACCTCATTCTTGTACTAGTAAAATGGAATAAAGTCGAAACTCTCACAACTTAAATAAGAAGCAAAGAAAGAAAAGCAAAAAAATATATATAAATTCAATTGCAAGTCGCTCAGTAGAACCACGAACGACTAAAAATGGCAAAGACAAAATAAAATAAGTTTAAAAAAAGTATCCACAATAAGAAATAAAATCTGTTCAATGAATGTACTCATACCTCTGACAATAACAACAACAACAACAACACTATTACTAGTCTATTAAATAGTACGAATTATACATCATCATCATCATCATCTTTAGCAACAATAAAAATCAAGTTTATTTCTCTATCACCATCTACGAAGACGTCGTCGTCATCGTCACAATCATCATCGCCAATTAGTAACACTTACTATTCATAACACAAAGTCTGTGCTGGAGCTTCATCATTCAAATGAATGGAACACATTAGAAACAGAGAATAATAATGTTATATCAAAGGAGTTGAGGTTTAAGCAGAATTGGACTGTCCAGGTTAATAGTGGGAAGTATGAATTATTTGGTATAACTTTCTTTGATTTATTAAGCTATAGTTCTGATTTCATTGAATTTAAATTATATATGACATTGTGACATTCTTTTCTTTATTTTTGTAAAGAAACGAATGCTTTAAAAAGTGTTTTTATTTGGACAAACACTAACAGAACAGAACAACCTGCTGTTTTTAGGTTTTCCGTACACCAAGGTGTAAAAGAACCCTAATATTTTTGCTACGATGTCTGTGCGTCTATCTATCTATCTGTTTAGCTAAAATTTTCACAGAACAACTACAACAACAAATATATGACAGTTAAAAATTGAAGGGAGTTCTAAACCAAGCAACGAAAAATGTTGAAAACTTAATGTAAATTACAGACACCCACTAAAAAAGGCTCTCCAAAGAAGTCATGCAAATATCAGTTATAAAAAAGGAAAAAAGAAAAAATTAGATATCATAAAAACAAACAAAAAAAAATGTATCCTAAACGAAATATTGAACTAATAAATGCTATATATAAAATGATCTATAGCTGAAGAAAATAGTTTAATTTAATATATAAAAAAGGTCGAAAAACAACAACAATAATTTAAGAACTCAATCTTTCAGAGACCAAAAATAAATATAAATTAAAGTTTACATCAGTGTCTTATTCAAGTGTTGCATTGAAGGTCCACACCATGATAAAATTGTAATAAAAAAAATGTAATATGTTAAGTTGCTATGGATCTCTTTTAGAGCTGCTCGATGTTAATCGATGCATCGTAAACATCGATGTTTTGGTTGTGATATATCGAATAAATGCCGATGTATCGTACCATACCATGTTAATCGATGCATCGATGTTTTTATTCAATTTATCGAAAAGAACGCTTTTTGTATATATTGAGGCTTGTAACTCATTTAATGTAGTGATAAAAAACCCCTCCAAGAATGACTTTTAAAACGTTTTTTAAATTTCAAAATTGTTTTAAAATCGTTTGATGTAACAACACAATACTAAAGGTATTCTTTGTCAATTTAGAAAGCGTCATCGAGGCAACAGCATCCAAATATATATTTTTATTGAAAAAAAAATTGTCAAAATTTTTTTGGTATTGTATGGTAATAATCAGCACCATCCATATTTGATGTTAAAATCAATAATATATTTGGCTTAAAATTACTATTACAGAAGGTTTTAGACACCTAGTGAAAGTTATATCACCGCATTTTAAAGTTCCAAGTAGAGCTACTGTGACTCGTTGGGTTGATAAAATATATGACGCTTTGTCAGGAACTAAATTACACACAATGGAAAATATTACTTTGACAGCTGACATTTTGTCCGATTTGCAAAGTTGTAGAACTGGCCTTTAAAAAAAGAAGCACATACATACCATGCTTTGCACACATGCTTTTCTTAATCCTTATGACATTTTGAAATCGACTTTTATTTATGTAATAAATTTTCTTGGTTATAATTAATCAATACGTTGCATCGAAAACATCGATGTTTTTTTAAAGCGATACATCGAATAACATCGATGTGAATTAATAATGAATCGAATGAGAAAAAACATCGATGTTTATTTTACATGAGCAGCTCTAATCCTTTTTGAACCTTTCATAAACTTGAAATCACGGGTTAATGTAGTAAACAAAAATATTCTCCATACCTATACCTAATACTATTACAAGTATCTGAATGAACCAGGGTTCGAAATTAAATACACGACACCAGTTATGCGACAAAGCTTCAAATGCGTTTCAACATCAATTTTAAACTTATTTACAGTTTTGATGTTTTATTTATTTTGCTATTCTCACAAAGGGGTTCCTTTATAAGAATCTCCTTCATCCACATTTTGAAATATTTAGTCCATTGTGTCCCTCAATTCGGTTACTGAATACATTCATTGTCGGTACGTACTATCTATACCTACCTACCTAGTATATGGTAAATATATTGAGTAGGTTTAACAAGATAAATCCAAATCATTAATAAAATACATAATCAACAAAACACTTTCTGCCTTAACCGATGGAAGAGGGAACATCTTACAACTGAAGAAGTGAAATGTGAAGGCAAAGCAACGAAATGAAATCACTTCAAGTAACAAATGCAGTTCATTATTAGAACAACGTCATCATTAAATAAAACAACAACTCCAGCGATAAAAAAAAGTATTTTACAAAAAAAAAAAATTGTAAACACAAAAATCATTTAAAAACCAAACTACATTCTGCTGGGGATCCTCTACACTTCCCATACAATTACATATTACAAAACAAAAAACATAACACAAAAATACAACAGTCACTCACACAGAAACTGCATTTAGAAAAATTATAAAAAAAACAAAAACACTCTACCAACAGTAATAATAACAAATCATAAAAACAACAAGCAAGCAAACAAATCAAAAAAAAAAAACTAGCGAACAAACGACCTCCAGCGCCACAATAACTCACAAAGTACTTAAGTTCATTACGAGTCTGTTTGTTATTGCGAGTATGTTTGCTGGCTGTTCGGGGCACTGCGTGAAATTAACTCACTTTCCTAAAAATAAAACTACAACAAACACAGCCACACAGCCACCCAACCAACAAACTAAAATGAGTTCATTTAATGTTGTTTGTTCGTTTGTATCTTCGAATATAAAATAAAACAACAACAACATCACAGTGGTTGGTTTTTTTTTGTTTTATTTAATATTTTTTTTCTTTTCTTTTTTAATCTTTTGTTGCTTAAAAAAAAATTAATAAAATTAATTTGTTTAGAATGCCTTCATGTTGATTGCTTGCTACCTTATCTTTTTTCCTCTTTTTAATTTTTTTTTTCTCAACTTAAATTGCAAAGTCAGCAACATTTACGAGTTAACAAATTAAATTATTCATTCATTTTTCTTTTTAGTTTTATTTTTCTTTCCTTTTAAATGCTTCGACTCGTAAAATAACAATTACCGAACAATGACAAAGTGAATAAAGTAATGCGAGTAGCAAGTTACCACTACCCTGTCGGATTTTTATTAGCTAGCTCAAAATATGGGTGACTTTTTGATAACTTATTTACAACTAGCTTCTGAACTAATTCATAAATGATACGGATGTGAGTCAGTTGGTTTTTGCACAACTGTCTTCTTCCCGATAAGTATTGAACTAACTTTAAGCTAACTCAAAGCTGATACATTCAAAGTTCAGAGAGAAGATGTCAGCATAAAATTCATGTTTATAACTCTGTGCCGTTTATATTTTATATAGCGCGATGGCAAAGTGTTAAGTATAATGGCTGACAAACAAAGTGATCACGGTTCGATATCCGTTCTCGTTTCTTAAAAAAATAATTTTAAATTGTTTAAACTTTAAGCTGACTAAAAAATTTTGATAAATAATAAGCTAAATCATAATTAACTAAAAATAACACTTTATTTTTATTTATTTTTATTTGGCACAAGCTGGACACATCCGCTTAAAAAGAGGGACACACGGGCTCTTATACCTAACACTCCAGATGGGACTACTTGAAAATACTTTCCCCCCTTTTTTTGATTATCACTACTAATGTATTATTTATAACTACCACTAAGTTTATGTCCGACACTGGTCGGGCCTAATAATTTTTTTTTATAGATTTAAGATTTGAATACTTATTGTTAGTTCATATATGAAGATACAATAAATAAATACATGCATTACAAAAAAAAAAAAAAAAAAAATTTTGGCACAAGCTAACTTATAATAAGCTAACTCATGGTTAGTTCAAAACTGATGCACTCGTCCTGCGGCCACTCAATGCTAAATCTGATCACTTTTAACACGCAGAATTAGTGCCAATTTTAAGCACCTCTGGACTAATTTTTGGCTGATAATTCAATAGCTCTAAGTTAACTCAAATTCCCACTGGGTAAGCATGAGTGTGTATGTGTGTGTGTGTGTTTGTGTGTGTGCACACAGCACTGTTGCCAACTTTTTTAGCTAGAAAATAGCTAAATTTCAAAATGACTTGAAAATTTTGCGGTAAATAGCTAAAAAATAAATTTATTTTTAGGTTGTTTCAAAAATTTCACGGTAACTTGTTAACTTTTTTCGTACTTTTTTGTACTTCCCAAATTTCCCTAAAAATTTTATAAAATACCGTATAAAAGTATTGTGATATGTTAATAAAAGGCTTATTTTATTTAAAAACATATACATATTACAGACCTGCACAGACATACCTGTTTGCACCAGTTTTGCTTGTGCTGGTTCTGGTATGTACAGATACATATGTTATTCATCGTTTCTGCTACTTCGGGACTTCCCCAGTTAAAAATTGCTTAAAATTATAGAGTAAAAGTAGCGCTGACAAACCTGCTGATTTTTGTATGACGAGTTCCTGTTGTGGAGTACTACATTTTTTAAGTCTAATTAAACATGCAAACATAGCAGTTATCTAAAGCTAAAGATGTTATAGACTTTGGCGTCATAAAAAGTATTTCTAGGGAATTAATTCACGTTGAAGCTTCCCTAGATCTCTCGTCCGATCACTCTCCCACGATCGTTACAATACGTAGCCAACTAACAAGTGACTTACCTGATCCATATATGAAGATGATAAATCTTGTTAATTGGCTGGGGTTCAAAAAATACCTTAGTACTCATTGTACGGAAAATATTAAGCTAAGAACACCAAATGATATTGAATCTAACATTGCCAATCTCAACGAGAATATTAAACAGGCTGCTGAACATGCCACTACCTCTCATCCGCAGACTGGGTTTAATAAAATTTATTCTTCAGACATTGAACGTCTCGTACGTGAAAAAAGAAGAGCTAGAAGGGAATGGCAACAGCACAGATCACCCCAAAATAAAATTAGATTTAAAGAGTGCACGAAACGACTCCAAGAGTTGCTTGCATCTGAGAAAACTGCATCTTTTAAAAATTATCTGGAAGGTCTTGATGTCACACCATCATTTAATTTCTCTTTGTGGCGCGCTGCTAAAAAGCTTAAAAGACCCGTTGAGTTTAAACCACCTCTGCGGACTTCGACCGGTGATTGGGCAAGAAGCGATACTGAAAAAGGTAAAATATTTGCCGAGCATTTAAAATCCGTATTTACCCAAAATACATGTACTGGTGTTGCTGATTTGCCGAGTGTAGTTGCTCTTCCCCCTCGACCCTTAAAGTTTAAGATGCGTGATGTACATAACTAATTGCTGAGCTCAACCCGAAGAAAGCTCCAGGTATTGATGGTATTAGCAACAAGATGCTGATGAATCTGCCTCGCACTGCAACTAGAATCTTACTATTTATTTTTAATGCCATATTACGACTAGAGTATTATCCACACAGCTGGAAGCTTGCCAAGGTCAAAATGATTCCAAAGCCGGGCAAAGATCTTACTAAAGCTGAGTCTTACAGGCCAATAAGTTTACTATCAACAATATCAAAGCTTTTCGAAAAGCTGCTCATGACAAAATTATCCCCAATTCTAACTGATAGTGGGTGCATACCGGACCATCAATTTGGTTTTAGAAGTCAGCATAGTACCATTGAACAAACGCATAGATTGGTTCAAGTTATAAGAAGAACATTTGAAGAAAAGAAGTATTGTTCTACTCTCTTTATTGATGTTTCTCAGGCATTTGATAAAGTATGGCATGAAGGCCTAATTTTAAAATTGAAGACATATCTACCAATAAATTTTCTAAAGCTATTGGAAAGTTATATTCTATCCCGGAAATTCATTGTTGTGGAAGGAGACTTCATGAGTGTTCCCGAATCTATATCTGCCGATGTGCCACAGGGGAGTATACTGGGACCAGTTTTGTATTTGATTTATACTTGTGATATGCCTGTTAGCACCAAAATCCATACATCTACTTTTGCCGATGATACATCCTTCTTTAGCATGCACGAAAACCCTCACGAGGCATCCAGATATCTTCAGGAACATATTACCCAACTTGAACTATGGTTAAAGTTATGGAGAATTAAAGTAAATGAGCAGAAGTGTGTGCAGGTAACATTTACTCTACGAAAAGATACTTGTTCCCCTATTAGAATCAATAATCAAATTGTTGCTCAACATTCACATGTAAAATACCTTGGTATACACATTGATCGACGGCTTACATGGAAACAACACATTGATTCTAAGCTAACACAAATGAAACTAAAATTAGCTCAGGTACATTGGCTGATTGGTAGAAATTCAACTCTCAGTCTAGATTGAAAACTTTTGATATACAAGTCACTTTTGAAACCTATATGGTGCTACGGAATTCAACTATGGGGCACTGCTTCATCTTCCAATGTCGAGAGAATCCAACGAAGGCAAAACAAAATTTTACGCATGATAACATCGGCTCCATGGTACATCAAAAATTCAAATATACATCGTGATTTGAATATGCCACTAGTGATTGAAGAAATTGCAAAATACGCAGGCAAATATTTAACAAAACTCGAATCACATCCTAATCCGCTTGCTCGTAATATTTTGAACTTTACTGGACACATTCGCCTAAAAAAGAGGGACACAAGGGCTCTTATACTCAACACTCCAGATGGGACTACTTGAAATACTTTTTTTTTCCTTTTTTATTATCACTACTTATGTATTATTTATAACTATCACTAAGTTTATGTCCGACAGTGGTCGGGCCTAATAATTATATTCTAGATTTAAGATTTGAATACTTATTGTTAGTTCATATTTGAAGATACAATAAATAAATACATGCATTAAAAAAAAAAATAAAAATCTAAAGCGCTATTTAATGAATTAATATAAACGTATTTACTTATGTATAAAAGCACTTATCAAAACGGATGTTTGTATGGATATGAGTACATTAGCTCACCTTTAAACCTGCATTGTTGTGGCGCTATTCAATGACCTTTTGTCTATAGTTTGCTTCATATAGGTTCACCGCTTCTGAACAAGCTCACATTTTAAATCGAATTATGATTGATAAAAAATCGCTAGAATTCCCGCTAATAGCTAAATCATAATTTTTCCCGAAAAATGTACTTAAAAATCGCTAGATTTGACGAGAAAATAGCTGAACTGGCAACAGTGGCACACAGTTGCAAACAAATAAAATACATACTTGCTTGGCAACAAAGCAACAACTACAAATCACTGCGAATATGCTTTTAAAATGAATCTAAGCATGTTTAAAAATGTTGAACAGCATGTTGCTATATTTAAATTCAATGACTTTTTCAATAAAATATACGATTGGGTTAAACAAAATAAATTCAGTAAAGTTTGAATTTCAACCGCAGACGAAGGGTTGCCTACTGACATACATATGCGCAATTCCACAGAATGTCACATACGATGTCACGTACGATTACCAATCACTTAAGCTTGTATTTTAGGTCAATCCGGTTAGATTTTTTCTTATCTTTTAAGAAAATTAGAGCTACTTACGCTCATCAAAAGTACATAAAGAAATAATGAAAAATTTAAATGTTCTCTGAAATACAAGCTTAATTAATTGATTTATCATCGTACGTGACATCGTAAGTGATATTCTGCGGAATCGCCCATATGTAATATTATATGAACTTGAGCCTATAAATTCAAAAATCTTAACTGATGGAGATATTTTTTTTTTTTTAATGTTAAGTACCCAGTAAACTTTTTTATTTTTGGTGATTTTTTTTTACTTTTGGCAATTTTTCATAGATTTTGAGCTGTTTTTGTGTTTGCGATTTTTTTCGGTTTCTGACTTTTTTTTTTTGTTTAAGCGTTTTTTTTTATTTTGGCGATTTTTCGGTTTTGGAGATTTATTTTAGTTTTAGCTAAGTGTTTTTTGTTTTGGGGGTTTTTTTCTTGTTTGGGCAATTGTTTTGTTGGTTTGTGGCGATTTTTGAGTTTTGGCGCTGTTTTTGTTTTACGACTTTTTTCGGGTTCTGACGTTTTTTAGTTTTGGCGTTATTTTTTTCGTTTATGCGATTTTTATGGTTTTGGACATTTATTTTAGTTTTAGCGATTTGTTTTTAGTTTTGCAATTTTTTTTTCGGGCGACTTTTTTCGGTTGTTGGAGGTTTGTTTCATTTCGGCGATTTGTAAGCTTTGGCGCTTTTTCCGTTTGTGCTTTTTTAACTTGGGTTTTTTTAGTTTTAGCGTTTTTGAAAATGTCAAGCGTTTGTCTTGTTACGAATAGTATATGTCATTAATAACGAAAATCAATATCATCTAGATAGGCGCCACTGCACCGCTTGCTGAATCATATTCTTTTCAAGAAATTTTTCATCACCAATTGTGGATAATTTTTGTAAAACTTATCTTTCACGTGCCACCAAAGAAACTTCCTCGATGCCATCATGATTTACACATTTGAGGTGTTGAATAGATTGTGGGACAGACCTTGATTTTCACGTAGGCCCAAAGAAAAAAGTATAAGGGTGTTCATTTTCAAAAAAGTAAGGTCCTGACCAAAAATCGCACCAGTCACACATTAAGCGTGGAAACACTTCAGCAATAACTCTTGGATTTGCCGAAACCCAAATGCGACTATTGTGCCTATTAACGTAACCTCCGAGATGGAAATGGGCCTCGTGAGGATTATTTTTTTTATGAAATTCTGAACCAACCATTTCGAAGACCCAATCAGCAAAGACAAGACGTTGTTGATGGTAAGTAGGCGTAAGTTGTTGTGTTAACTGAACTTTAAAGTCCTTAAGACCTAACGATTCTTCACATCACCAGCTTGTGCCAACATCTCAAATTTTTTTAACAATTTTACTATTGATGAAAGAGAGGTGGTTGTTCACTACGACTTCAAAATGCTTTTGCGAACTGTGAACATGAAATTTTTACCATTTTTGTAGTAAATTTTAATAATTTCAATGCGTTGTTGAAGCGTATATCGTTAAATTTTTATTAATTTCGTTACGATTTTTATAAAATCGTCATCTTTCAAGTAGTTAAAGCCAACTGACAATTGTTAAAATGGCGGGCTATTACAAATGAAAAGTTTTGTTGGAACAAAAAAATTCTACTTTTTCCAAAACACCAAGTTTCTAATAGCTTATCCTGAAAGAGAAGACTGTAAAAATGCGCATCGGCGCTTTGAAGGTTAAGGTCTGGGACTAATATAAGAGGGAAATAGACAGCTCATGGGCATTGTTACAATGAATCGTTATAAGAAACCAAGTACCTCATGTTGGGTTTAAAATGACGAGGAAATTTTTTGTGGAACATTTTAATTCCTTAACTCTTCGCCTTATGGATCAATTTGGCCCTCTCACAAAAAAAAACTGGGATAAAAGAGTTTAAAGTTTGCCTTAAAAATACATGAATAAATTTTACAATAAGTTTCTGAGCAAGGATCGAAATTCAACCCAAACACTAGGAAACTTTAAATGCATTTAAGGGTTGATTTCGTACTTACATTTAAAAAAAATAATGTATACAAACGTTTTATATAAAATATTCCAAGGCATTTACTTCCAGAACATTTTAACCCTCGAGCTATACTCGGTAGGGGTCATTTGAGTATCCTTCTTAAAAAGGAATCTAATAATTATGTACTCTTAAATGGGTTAAAATGCTCCACAAGAATTGCTTGTCATCAATTTTTATTTATCGTTGTGAATCACATTTTTTTTAAATCCTACCGTTTTCTGTACAAATAAACACATTTACAAAATTTAATTTACATTAAATTACTTTAAATCTCTCTAGCAACATTTTAAGTATATTCAACATGTTGCAGATGCATACATAAGTTAATTGCCTCAAAATACTTATGAACAAGTATGTACATATATAAAACATTTAAAACCAGGATGAATTGCTTGAACATTTAACCAGACAAATAGTAAAGCAATTAGAGCAATAAAAGAAGCAGAGCAAGATAAATAAACTAAGAGCTGAATAATAAAGCAAAAACAACAAACGATTTTCAATTACAATTTAATAGACGACGAAAATGAGATAATGATGATGACGATGACGATAATGAAGATGACTACAAACAATAACGAACAGTCAATGATAAAAACGAACAGATGACTGGCAAAAGAGTTCATATACATATGTATATAACCAAGTGTGGGTGAGCTTAAGTGTGCGCTTTTCGTAGTAGAATGTATTTGTTTATCTGTGAAATTAAATAAAACGATACAAAATGAATTTTTGCCTTTCAGACACACACACAAACACATATACAGCTATTACAGCAACAACAGCAATAATGATGTGAATGTTATTGTTGTCATCTTGTGTTGCAGATAAGGATAAAGATGGGGACATAAATATTTTATATTTAATATTGCAACAAACGAAAAACTGAGAGAAAAAATATAAAACGCTACGATGGAATGAGAGCTTGGGAGCAAAATAGCAGCAGCAGCAACAACAGCAACAAAAACATGAGAGAGAGCCAAAGAAGTATTATACATAATTGTAATTATAATAAATATATCATTTCACGTTTTAAATGTTTCAGAGTTATTTATGGGGGCGCGCGCAACACAATACAAACGCATTAAAAATAACTTATTCATACACAGGAATACACTTACATTAATGCTTTTAAATACAAAAAAAAATACAACAACTGCCACGATGATGAACTACTGGGGAGGGCCTTTTTGAAATATTGTACATTAACACAACAAAAAAAAAAAACTTAGTGTGAAATAACCATTTAACAGTGGGTCGGTGAGGAACAAAATGTGTTATAATTGTTACGGTACGGGAAGCAGAACCTGTGGCCTTTCGATTTCAGTCAGCAATTGTATTTATTTGTTGTTTGGAACATATACGTAATGTGGGTTATATTAGGAAAAATAGTGTCTAACAACTTTTAATCGATGACCTATACCTTCACAGTTTCTACTCTATTCTTGACAAGTTCAGTACCAATGTACACATTACCTGCCATTAAGCCACTTGATATTCATGACCAACCCGCTTATATCCTCAAGTTTACACTCCATGGTATCTTTTAGTTTCTCATGCAAACTTCTATTCAGCCACTTATGTCTGTGGAGTTGCAATCTCGGTCAAGAACACATAACGTTTTCCAGTGCTTCATCTTCGCATAGCCCAAAAATGAAATACTGAGTGCCCGTTACCCATCTGCTCTAACTGAGCCATGACTAGTCCAGACTCATATAAGCCTACGTCTGCTATTGCATATACTCAATAATAGTTTAGATTTTGGCGGGTAAAGATTTGGACACAAGGTCCGCGAGGCCCTATAATCCTTCCTACTATTTGCTCCTTCGGAGACGCAATTTTGGTCTCACCGACGCTTCTGCGAAAGCTCGATTTGATTTCTGCAAGGGTATCTCTAATGAACTAATCGATCCGACGATCTCATGGACCCTAATTGTAATTTTAATTTAATTTTGTAATTTAGTGTTTTTTGAGGCATATCTTTGGCCATTTACGCATAATTGTTTGAGGTATTTTCTTAGAGAATTCGCGGCGAAAGGGACAGATGTGTGATAGCTTTCCGTGAGCACCTGCCATTACGGCCTTATCTCACGGGTGCCAAAGCACCGGGTGTGGGTTAGACGCCAGACCAACGCCCCCATGCACCCTATTAGAATGAACCTATGGCCCACTCCATAAGGCACATAGGTTGCAATCTTTGAATATAGTTATCCCTGTATTATATTCAATTACCTTGCTGAGGTAATTTGAGCTATCTAAACTCTGCTGCTATGTCCGTGCCCATAGCAGCTTCTGTTGAATGGCAACAGCACCTAGAATAGTGTCTGGCTGACCGCGTCAGACCAATCACTAGCATTGATTTCACACTGGGAAGCCAAGACTATTCTCCCAGCGATTTTGGTAGCAATCACAGCCACCACGATAATTCTCCGGCTTCCACGCTAAGGTGTTGTGTATCCACCCATAGCGAGGTCCCCAAGAGAATTCCTCAACCATTGCCGGCACAGCTCAACCACTTATCCGAGATGAACCCATGCCTGTGTCGCCAAATAACCAGTGCCTACTCCACACATACCAAAATCATCCCTTTAACCCCGTGGGGTATACCCCATTGGGGTAGGACGAACTCGGCATTTTAGCAAAGGAAACTGACGACCGCTACATGCACTCAAAACTTCAAAGCAGCTCGACTGTCGGGCAACCGGCACCCGTGGCACCAGAAGTAGCCTCTGGTCAGACCTCGAAGTTCCACCACAAGGGCTTCACCTCTATCGTCTTTTGAACTCAGGGGCAGTTCTAGGTGACGCTGCACCTAACTGACATCAACAGGACCTGTCTTCCTTTTATAAATATGTGCACATCCTTTGCTCTGTTCGTGTTCAGAGATCGGGTAGTAACACATAAGTTCTATGGGTAATGTACCAAAGGTACGTCAATGGAAAAAGCCACATCACCCCAGCTGGGGCCCCGGGGTTGCCACACCCGTAGTCTATAATAGACTCCCCTGGCGGGCGGCGAAAGGAACAGCGATTGTATTTGCTACCAAAATTGCTGGGAGTCGAGTTTCCCCAGTGTTAAATCAATGCTAGTGCTTGGCCTGACGCAGTCAGCCAGACACTATTCCAGTTACTGTTGCTGTTGCCATTCAACAGATGGTGCTCAGACCTCGGTCTTAGATCGCTACTGGCCAACGAGAAAAATGTATTCTTGCATATATGTATAAGAAGCCGATTGAATTTCGGCACTCTGATGCCACTTTAGTTTATATAGCATGCGGGAGCTGGTAGTGCTAAGACCACTATGATATTAGACCGTAATCGCTTATGCTCACGCAAATCTGACACATATGTGCCTGATATAATACTGATTTCAATACTGCCACTAATTTTATTTCTCTTAACATTGCAATGGCCTGGACCCCTGAATAGTCTGCCACTATAGCTGTTGGTCACTCCGTTCAATGCCCTCTTACAGCCACTAACTCATTTCGACTTGACAATACACCCCTTCAAACTTTTTTGCGCTGCTGTATTGTCAAGTTAGAGACTAACTTGTTCGCCTTCAGTTACATTTTCGGCCACTAATTCTGTGGCTTTCGTGATCGCTAGAATCTCAGCCGTACACTTGTTCGCAAGTCGGAAGGATTTGCGTAATTTGTTTCTATATACTACAGCATCCGTTTTTATTTCCATCCTGGACCCACATGTTAAAACAGCAGAAACCTCGTAGATAATAACTAATTGTATGCAAAAGTCTTTATCGGGTATAACCAATGAAGCAAGTGGCAAAGATTTTTTCATTAAAATTTTGAAATTTTTGTATGAAAAAAATTTAGCCACTTGGTAGAATTTCATTATGAATACAAGCTTTACTGATTACTGAAAATTCAATGCACCTCATCATATAATAAATCATTTAGACACTTTATAAAAATTGCAGAAAAAAATTTTAGTAATCAGTAAAAATTTACTGGTTAAAAAATTATTTTTACTGAAATTTTAGTAGTACTGCAAAGTGCTCATCTATGTTAAATGCCTTAAGTACAAATAATTAATATTGGCTTATGGTAACTAAAATAATAATAATTTTTGACTCTACTGTATTTAAAAATCTATGGAAAGCTGCATCTATAGTAGTGGAATTATTAGTTATGGGGTTGTGTGGAAAATTGCTCATATGCAAGTGGAAAACGTCAAATAAAAATTTTGATAAAGCTTGCGACTGTGGGTTTGAAAAATTTGTATTAAAATCTCCACCCATAATAATTGGCATGAGATGGAGATTGATACCCAATTGTCGTGCAGTACGTAATGAAGATATATTATAATATAATATTACAAATTCTTTTTATTGAATGAAATATTTTTATTAATTAATGTGAGTTTCTAAAGAAGAGAAGAAAAATTAAATTAGACTTTTAAGCTGGGGGAAATACCGATATTTTTCTGTGCAGCAACGCACTTCATCAGCACCCTAGTCTATCTACTTGGGTAGAGATTGTTATTAACATCAGCTATTTAACGTAAATTCTAATGAAACGGAATGTGAGAAATGATTGTTGTGTACAATTATTGATTTACCTTTGGTAAATACATATGTAAGTATCACTATTTATTTCCCCTGTTTTTCCATTTTTTCATTTTTCTATTTAGGTTAGCACGAAGTTATATTACTCTACCTACGTATGTTTAACTATTCTTGCTTATCTTTCACGATCTTTAGAAACTCACTCACTCACTCACATTAATTAATAAAAATATTTCATTCAATAAAAAGAATTGAAATTACTGAACTTAAGCCTGACTAAAAATTATTTCTGATTAAAAATTCACTATAGTTCAATTAAAAATCTAAAAATGTCATAATATTACAAATTCTTTATAACGACTGCTATATATCTTTTAAACAAATATTTGACATTTAAAACGTTCTTTTATTTAAAAGTTTATATATATTTTATTTATTTTATATTTTTCAACTTTTTAACAAAATTATCCCCACTGACAACACCATTACACTGCACAAGCAATTTCTATTAAAATTAACTCCTGAAGGTATGCTTTAAAATTCGGATGAATTATTTCTATGCAGCTGTTAAGTTTCTTTGTAACTACTTCTTGTTCGTATGATTACACTAATACAATCATACATAGTTCACACCGATTTCATAACGCGGAGTGATCTTACTCAAAAAGATTTTTACCCCCTAGCGTATACACATCAAAAATTTGTTTTTTGAACTGATATCTCTTAATTTTAATTTTTGAATCCTCGCCCCAGTGTGCAATAGCAATAAACAACAAATGATTTTAAAACGATTATCATGATTATAAACACGAAAATAATCACGTTTGTCATTCATAATAATGAGCAAGCAAGCAAAGCAACATTGGCGACGTTGGCGCACACATAAACGTTAAATATTGTGTAAACGGCAATTTGGGGAGACTTTTTTTTTGTAAACGCAAGGAGCAGGCAGCAGCCGCCATGGTACGAGTACGAATAGTGAGTAGTGGTGGTGGCACAAGGCGAGTAATAAAGCAGAATAAAGTGTTCTTTTGCTTTAGTTGTTGTTGTTGTTGCTGCTGTTATTATTTGCTGTTTGTATGCCATAGTGCATGTTTGTGTGTGTGTATGTGTGTGTACGAGTTAAGTTGGGCAAAATGTATCTAGATACATAATTGCCACATTCAGTCGTCGTTAAATAGTTGTACGGCGCAGTTCAAGCAGCTCTTTTAAGTTCACAAATCATAAAAATTAATAATAAAATTTTATTTATTCCATCAACAACAGACATCGTTGGTGTTCATTCGTTCGTGTGTGTGTGTGTGAGTGTATTTATTTGAACTTTTACCACATTGTGCTCGTATTCTTCTTTGGCTACAGCAACAGCAATAAGAATAACATCATCATAATCACCACATCCATGCGATGCATGTGCTAAAGATTTTTCATCAGTATGAGTTCGAGTGTTTATGTGTTGGTGCGAATCTGTGTAGAATGAAATGAATGGTTGGTTATTTGGCTGTTGAATGTTGTATGTTTGTTAGTTTGTTTGCTGTATGTACATATGTATGGATGTATATGAAGTGGAGTTCAGTTTTAGTTAAACGTGCGGTCGTTTATTGTCGTGCCATTTAGTTCACTTAAAAACAATCTAATGGATACACGTTGTTTTTTTTATTATTTTGCCATTATTCTCGACTGTTATACAATTTAAACGGCCGGTTGTACGTATGTACGTAGTACGTGTGTTTTTTTATCACGTTTGTTTTTGTTGTTGCATTGATTGTTTTGGCGATTTTTCTTGCTCAAATAGATGATAGGCGCGCGTGTGTTGGTTGGTATGTGCGTGTTTTTAATTTGTTTGCATTAAAAGAAGCAAAAAAAAAAGAGTATTTTTTGACTTGTGGTAGACGTTGCTGCAGTTTACAGCAGCACTGGCCAAAACAATGATAATTGTTTAAATGGATCATAATGATGAAGATACACCTACACACACACACACACACACACACACACACACACACACACACACACACACACACACACACACACACAAATTACGTTAAAGCTTTTCTGTGTGTTGTTAATTGAGTGTTCTTTCTTATTGCTGTTTTTTTTTCTTTTGCAGTTTAGAATGAAGAGCTTAAGCAATTGTGTGTATTAATGTTTGTTATTGTTTTTGCGAGTTCAAACGATATTATAACGTGTTACATACGAAACGTTTAAATACGCATAATTTAAATTGAAAACGTTTAAAGATTTGAATAATTTCCGCCGTCGGCAAAATTATCTTTGTTTTTTTTTTTTTTTGCAAACTAATTAAGTGAAAAATGAATAAATGTTAATAAGAAGCTTTAAGCAAAGACGAGTTCATTGTTGTTTCCCAGCAAAAGAGATAATATTACTAAAAATAATCAAATAAAAAAAAATTTAAGTGTTATGAAAAATTAAATATAGATTTGAAAATAAATGAATAAACACAAATAATTATTTTAATATATTAAAAAAATACATAAAAAATCACACTAAATATAAAGTTATAAAAAAATAAACATAAAAAATATTAAGTATTTTTGTTTAAAAAAATTTGAAAACAAATTTATTCGACCATACAACCAACTAAGCAACCAACACAACAACATGTTGTTTGAAAATACAAATAAAAATTTTCTTTGAAAGTCGTAAAAAAAAACAGGTGACGTTAAAGAAACATTTTGATTTAGATGACATAATTATCATGTATAAACACATGAACTTTTCCTCAAAGTGTAAATTTATGCCATTTCTTTTAAACAAAAAAAAACAAATCCCACAAGCTGAGTGATAAAAAAACCCGATAAAAATTAAAATGATAACAACAAAACGAAAATATATAATTTGAATTTCTATAATTTATTTCATAAAACCAGGTAGTCGTTTTATGACATTATTTATTTGTGTTGCGTTGCTTCTAATAACAAATGCTTAAAAAAATTAAGAAAAATATATTGATGTATGTAAAACTGCTTTTAATAGCCAATTTAAAAATGAAATAAAACAAACACAAATTAAAATCAAAAAATATCTCTATACATCATAAATAAAACAATAATTTAATTCAATACAAATTGGCCTAATTAGCATAATTTACAGCTTAAAACCATTTAAAGTGTATCTTTATTTTAATCTTTCTGGAATTTTGTATAACACATAAAAACGGCATTGAAAATTTAACTAAAATTTGTGAAATTTTTAAAATAAATTTTTTTTGTCGAAAACTGAGCTCTGGATATTTTGTGACGAAGACCAGCAAATTTTGAAGTAAGTAAATTTTTAAAAATATTAGAAAAGTATTTGTGGAAATATGTTTAATATATATTTAAGAAACTAGATGACACCATTTGGTCTTAAGTCAGTGTAGCCAGTTTGTGTTCAGTGTTTAGTTAGTTTGTCAAAAAAAATGAGTTCTTTCCCTACACTGAAAAAAAATGACACTAGACAATTGAAGTTTATAGATGACGATAGAGGGCGTACGATCCACAACTTGCTTTGAAAAGAAAAAATTTTGTTTTATTTTTTAATAAGACTCATATGAAATTAACACCCTATTTCCATAAGTCAATCACTCAAAAAATTATCAGTTTTCATATCAATTTTTTACTCAAGTCGATCGTCTGGGTTATGGAAAAAAGGGGTTAGTTATTTGAAGCTAAAACTACGCACGAAATCAAAACTTTTCATACTGATAGTAAATGATATTTGAGTTGATTTCTCCAACATCTGATTCATTGCCGCAGTTAGCGGAGTACTTTTTTCAATTGATTTAATTCTTTGTTACATTTATAAAAATTTTTCTCGCAAAAATCATTTTAAATATAGATGGAGAAGTAACACTCAGGCAATGATTACCTAATGCTTTTACAAGGTTACCTTGTTTTAGGAAAATGATAGTGATAGAGAAGACAGGTGGTGAAGGAAGAGATAGAGGAAAACTTCATTCTTTACAACTCTGCTTTTTTGTATGTTTTTAATAAGGCGATATTGCAGCGCCTCTGGTGTCAATGAGGCGTACTAAATTTTCCAAATTGTACTTAGTAGCCATTTTATTGATTATTTTACTTTGCCGATGATTCTGCTACACAATAAAGGCGAAGGTGGACGCTCTGATGTTACATTAGGATTAGCATCCGCTGAAGTTGGTATACTTCAGTGACCAGTGTTTTTTGCTTCGTCACTTGAACTTTCAGACAACAACTGACACAAAGGAACGCTAATGCACATCAGAAAAATGTGTGGCGTTGTTATTGAATGACTTTGTCGGTGACAGCGATCAAAGCCAGGACTTTCAGTTTTGTATTACACGTGCTAAATAATTCAGCCAACGCTGTGGTTTTCAACACATCAAATAATTTCTTAATAAAATTTAACATTTTCCGGCAATGATTTTGCTTCATATGTGTTGCATGTGAATTCGACGTGAGTTAGTGTAATCTTCAAACAAAAATTTGTCCTTTTCGAAATAACTTAATTTGATATGGATCTAAGATTTCAGTACTTTTAAATCAAAATGAAAAATCACGTTGAATCAAAGTTATTTCAAGTTGACACAAAGTGAATTGGATATTGAAACAACATGATAATTGCATTTAATGCAGTCATCTTATTTAATTAATTATACAATAGACGTGATTGTATGTATTGGCACAAGCATCATGTTTGTGTCTTGTATGTATGTATGTATAGTTAGTTTCTCCCCGGCCATGATAAGAACTAGAACTCATCGCATGGTAGGCAGTGTGTTGCAGCTGCAGCCACAACAATATACTAAATATGTAAATACCATCATAAATGAAATTTTAATTCGATGTGATTCAATTGATCATTTAACATAAAATTTATTCAGAAATTATTTCTTAATCGGGCTTAAGTTCAGTAATTTCAATTCTTGTGAAATAAAATATTTTTGAATTGAATGAAATATTTTATTATTATTATTTTATTTATTAGTGCTGATGAAGTGCGTGGCTGCCTAGAAAAATATCGGTATTTCCCCCAGCTAATAAGTCTAGTTGAATTTTTCTTCTCTTCTTTAAAAACTCACATTAATTAATAAAAAAATATTTCATTCAATAAGAATTGAAATTATTGAACTTAAGCCCGACTAAGAAATAATTGGTGATTAAAATTCACTACAGTTCAATTAAATCTAAAAATTTTCTCATAAAATTTATTTTAAATTAAAGTTATAGTTTTAAAGAAACACAAATTACCCAGCAGCAGGAAGTTTTCGCTGGTAATGCGCCTGTTGTCAGGTTTATGCTATTTTATGGACCTTAGGGAAGCGCAAATAGATTGTCAGTAGCACAAAATTGTTCTCCAATCCCCAATTTTTTGCTATTGTGCTAAAGAGACATCGATCTCGACAACTGGAATAAAGATGATTATTTCTAATAAATTATTATGATTTCCACTTAAAATTTTTGCATGGCGATTTTAGATTTATATTTTTTTTTCTGTGTGAATCTTCTTTTATTTTCATATTGAACTTAAAAGGATTTTCGTTCTATTATTTTTTGCTGGCGTGGTTGAAAAAAAAACGTAGTGTTTAGTACAAAAACAGCGATGTCTATTGTAGTTTCCTATCGTTTAAGTTAAATGAGCTAATTTGTCAAATGTCAAAATATATGGGAAATTACTTAATTTCAACTTGATTTCGACTTAAGTCAGGAAATTACTTAATTTGGCGCCATAACTCGGATATGAGTTTTTTTATTCAATATTATAGAATTACTTGGCACACGTTCTTAATATTTTGTAAAAATGTCATATGAGATTTTTTTGTCTTCTCAACTATTGAAAGGAAAATTGTAATTTATTTTGCCCTTAACTTGTTTGTAAATTAAAAAATTTAAATTTATTTTCTCTAAAACAAGTTTTTTTTAAGTTATGACTCTCTTGCAGCAAAGGCCCGTAATGTACATACATATATGTTTATATGTATTTATAAACTTAAACTGGGAGTAATAAAATGGAAACGGTTTATGACGAATTATATACATACATATATTCATAATTTTAAAATTTACATTGGACTTTAACAAAATATTAAATAATTTATGAGTGGGCTCATATATGCTCATTTATGCCTGTTGATTTCAAGGCATAAATATGCGATCCTAATATATTATTTTTTTACTAACAAATAAGTAATTAAATAGAATTTTTATTGTTTTTATGAACATTGAACTGTATTAAGCGTTTACAGTATATTAACAAATTAAACCCTTTTAAAAATCTAGTTTTTAAAGTCCAAATTAAAAACAAATTTACGCAGTGATATTAAAAGATCTGTAAGGGGGCTGCCATTTATAGATACTCGTATTTGGCAAAAAGCATATGAAAATTCAGTATTCTTTAAGTTAGTCAGCACGATTATTTTATTTATTTACTTCTTCAACACAGAAAAAAAAAACGAAAAGGTAAATCGGAACAACTTTGACGATTAAACTTAATCTAACCAAGAAATTGGTAAATTTAACTAATGTGAAACGGTTTTAAAATAAGTTTGAAATGTAGATAAAGGGTATTTTTTATTGAGGTATAGAACTTTAAGTTGGCATCACTTTTTTAACTGGCGGCCATTTTGTCAGCTGTCAAGTGATTAATATTTAGTTTGGTTTGCCATTTTATCATGAACAGGTTGACAAAAGAACAACGCTTGCAAATCGTGCAAATTTATTTCGAAAATAATGGTTCAGTTCGCGAAGTTTACCGCAAGCTCCGTCCATTTTTTGGTCGACATAATCGTCCATCAGAGCAATTAATTCGGTTAACCATGGATCGTTTTCGCACTACGTTTACTCTATGTGATAAAACGCATCCGCAGAGACGTCGAACAGTGCTCACCGAAGAAACAATTGCCGCTGTAGAGCAAAGTGTTGAAGAGAGACTAACCGACTATTTTGTTCCCGAATTGGATGGCATGAATGTGGATGAGTTGTGGTTCCAACAAGACGGCGCGACATGCCACACAGCGCACGTCACAATCGATTTATTTAAGGAAACATTCGATGAGCGCATAATTTCGCGGAATGGACCTGTCAATTGGCCACCAAGATCGTGTGATTTGACACCATTGGATTATTTTCTTTGGGGATATGTGAAGTCGCTCGTCTACGCCAACAAACCAGAAACGTTAGGGGACTTGGAAGCCAACATTCGTGGCGTTATTGCCAACATACGGCCCCATATGCTCGAAAAAGTGGTTGAAAATTGGACCTGTAGAATTGGCTTTATTCGAGCCAGCCGCGGCGGCCACATGCCCGAAATCATATTTAAACATTAATGGCATAAAATTATCCTTCCAATAAAGCCAAATTGATGGACATTAAAACGATTTTCTTGTGTTTTATTTCAATTCGAAGTTCTATACCCCTCAAAAAAACGCCCTATATTTTATTGTTATATACACATTGGCATTTTCACAGGAATGTCAACTTTTTGTAGGGTGCGACAGCAAACAAATATGTTTGTTTTTCAAGGAAAAATAAATTTTTTTACTTCTTTAAATATTTGTGTGGGCCGTCTGTAGCTCTACACTAGGTAAAATTTTAAGAAACATTGAGTCACATTGTTTTGAAATATAAGCTTAATTGCTAGCTATCGCACGCGACAAAAAACTTAATTTTCTCGTAGAAATGCTTATAGTTCATTTTTAAATCGATTATTGTTTCAAAATTTATTCCTAAGCAATTAAATCAATGTTTTTTTTTTATTAATTCCTAACCTTAAAATAAAAGTGCAATGTAAGTCTAGACTTAATAATACGAGTATGATATATGTTTTTTATTTTTATAAATTCAATAATAAAGAAAATCACAGCGTTTTCATATAACTGAACATTGCAGTACGTTTAGTTTTTATTATTTTTTTCTTTTTTTCTTTTTCGCTTAATTAGAAAAGCAAATATTTGCACAATAAATTATATTATTTTTCTTGCAAAAAAAAAAGAAGAAAACAAAATCAAGGAAAGCAAAAAACAAGCGTATAAAAAAATCAGTAGTCAAAACGATCACTTAATTAATTAAACAAGCAATTTTTCAAAGCTTTCATTTGACTCGTTCGCTTAATTATTTTATACGATTATTTGTTTAAAACAATTATTGTTATCTCTAAAATTGCTATCAGGCGAAATTGAAAGCGATTGCAAAAAAATTATTAAATAAATAAATTCAGTACAGTGCGACTCTCACTGGCGTACGAAGGGTTCCGTACGAACACTAGATATATAATTTAATACAAACTTCAGCCTGTATAATATATAGTTTTGGCATTTTGTTTTTTTTTTTTTGTTTTTGGCGTTTTTTCAATTTGGCGATTTTTTTCGTTTTGGAGATTTTTTTCATTTTGGCGTTTTTTAGTTTGGGCAATTTTTTTAGTTTTGGCGCCTTTTTCGCGTTTTGGCGATTTTTTTCGATTTTTAGCGTTTTTTCAATTTGGCGATTTTTTTCATTTTGGCGATCTTTTTTCATTTGGGCAATTTTTTCGAATTTGGCGATTTATTTTAGTGTTAGAAATTTTTGTTTTAATTTTAGCGATTTTTTTTTTAATTTTTGGCGATTTTTTTTGGTTTGGCGATTTTATAATTTTCGGATTTGTTAGTCACCGTTTTTGAAAATTTCAAGTGTTTGCCGCTTACGGTTTCCAAGATATAGCAAGTTGTCAAAATTACATAGTCAAAATTGCATTAACTGATGGACCACCCTTTCATTTAAATTTTTTTCTAAATTTTAATGTTATTTGTTTTAGTCTGTATAAAAATACACTAATTTTACAAAATTCAAGTTTCAATACAATACAGTTTCAGCACATATGTATCATACAATTGTACAGGGTGGGCCAAAAGAAACCAAGGGGTGTAAAAGTTTAATAACTTTTTTGTTTATTAACTTTTTTTTATTTTTTATTTCAGATTATATAATATACAAAATGGAAATTTTTTACACTAAGTATGAAAAATGATGCCTCTTAAATTACCACCGTTTTCAGCTTCGCACTGATGGGCTCTTTTTAGAGCATTTTCCATAACATCTTTCAAAACTTGTGGCTGTAGCGTTCGAATTTCTGCAACAATGTTTGCCTTGAGTTCAAGGATTGTCTCTGGCTTGTTCACATACACTCGCTCCTTCAAAATACCCCAAAGAAAATAGTCGGGTGCTGTCAAATCTGGCGATCGCGCTGGCCAAATAATTTCCGAATTTCGAGAAATTATTCGCTCTCCAAAAATTTGACTTAAAAGTGCCATTGTGTCTCGGGCAGTATGGGCAGTGGCTCCGTCCTGCTGAAACCACATACCAGGTCTGTTTTCAAGAGCAGGACGTAAAAAGTTTTCTATCATAAACCGATACCGCTCTCCATTTACGGTTACAGCACTTGAATCTTCATTCTCGAAGAAGTAGGGCCCAATGACATTTTCAGATGTGATCCCACACCATACTGTACACCTGATGGGGTGCAATTGGCGTTGATGAATGGCTCTTGGATTTTGAGAACCCCAGAACCTACAGTTCTGCTTATTAACAAAGCCATTCAAATGAAAATGAGCTTAAAATAATTGATCTCTGGTTTAAATAATAAAATTCTATTGTTCTGGTTCTCTGTTCAGTTGTGAACCTCTCCATTATAAATTCTCCAAGTGTTGTCTATATAATCTGAAAGAAAAAATAAAAAAATTAATAAACAAAAAAGTTATTAAACTTTTACACCCCTTGGTTTCTTTTGGCCCACCCTGTATGTATATTACATGGGATTTTAACATTTTTCCTTGCTCGTTTTGGAACACCCTTTAATTTTTAATTCTCATGTATTTGTTGTTGTAGCGGCCAAGGTTCTACATGCTCTGTCCAAATTTCAGGTCCGTTGCTGTTACGGTTCCTGAGAAAATACCGTGTGTCGGACAGACGGACAGCGTAGCGAAAACAATAGGATTCCTTTTCACCTTTGGTGTACGGAACCCTAAAAAGTGATACGGAAAGTTTGGAATTGAGAAAGGAGTTAAAGTAAAAAATAAAATAAATAAAAATTTTTATAACATTTATTAAAAATATTTAAGGACGATATGTAGCAGCCAGGAGTTTAGAAAAAAACTCAGCCATACTAATATTTAATTTAATAGAAATTTTAGGCATTATAAAGAAAGTTGCGAAATTTAAAAAATTTTTCAAATTCAATACATATTGAATAGAAATGACTAAATATCAATAATAAAAGCCTTTTTTTTTTTTTTTTTTTTTTGTTGCCTTAGAAACCCCAAAAACACTTTATTGGCATAAAGGCATATTTAAAGAACTTAGGACATTAAATAAAACTGATAGCAAATCATCATATGCATGAATCTATTTTTGCTAATTTGCCGAACTGACTGGTACAAACACAGCTGCTGTTACTTCGCTTTATAGTTTTTTCATAAGAATGGGTTCATTATGAAATATAAATAGAAACCCATTTATGGTTTTCTTATAACTAATTTAAATTATTTTATAGCATTTTATAAAGCATTCATAGCTTTTTATTTATTTATTTATTTAATTTTTTTTATTGTTATCATAGAACAATTTGCCACATTGTTTGTAGCAAAAAAAAACTGGAACAAATAATCTTTTCTACATAAAAGCGATAAAGAGAGAAGAAGGCTCGAAAAATCATATACAATAATGTTATTTGTTTTAAACTGTAAATTTTAAACAAATATTATGACAAACATTAAAAGCAGCAACAGAAAACAAGCAGGGTTCGGAATTTTAAGTACTAATATGCAATTACAGATACAAACAAATTTACACTCAGAAAAAATGTGTTCGTTATACAAAGTATTTTTTAATTACCAAAAAAAAAGTAAGTTTTTAGTTCGCATGGTAACAACTTACAGGTGCCTATTTTCAAGGAAGAGGAAAGCTATAGCACAAGTACAGATTGTAAAATTACAGATACATATATAGAGAGAAGATTAATGCCCTAATTCTGTTCGACGATTGTGCCGTCTTGTCTATAGACGAAAAAAAGCCGCAGTTGTGATTCTTTAAAACAATTATTATTTATTGGCTATGCTAGAAGGTTCGTGTATATGCTTTATGATTTCGTTCCAAACATTATTTCCATTAAATATTTTTGCATATCTTTTTCAAACTATTGTATAATACTTTAATTTAATTTATATATATTTTAAAAACATGGCAATAATATTTTTATTTTTCATTATCAAAGACAACAAGCATTTTTGAAGAAAATAATTTAGAGAACTCAAAAGTATTTTCAGATAAAAACGTCCTAAATCTTCTTAATGAGGTGGGGCATAAGTAATTTTTTGTTTGTTTTTACAACTTTTCTTAAACAGCGTTGCAGTGCCTCTGGTGTTAAGCAGATGCATTATTTTAAGCCATGTATAAATTTTATTAGTTATTTCACTTCGGCAAAGACTCATTGCTGCAAATAACAACGAAGGAGGGCGCTGTGATAAGAAGTAGCCTAGACACTAAGCCATATCATATAAATCTAGAATGTTAATATGACTCAAGGCCGGGCCACAATGAATCCGTCATACGTTATGCTTCGCCTTTTTCAACTGACACTATCGCAACGACGGAGAAGCATTTGAACAGTTTCAATAGGTTGATTCTCCATTTTATTTATTAAATTCAAATTTTTTTTTATTTATTTCGTTTATTTTTTTGTTTAATTTTATTTTTGCTGCCACAAAACACAAAACCTAATTCAGAACATACCAGAAAAACCAAACAATATCTGTCAAACTACTCAACGTATGCAAAAAGTTAAAAGTTGACCAGTTTTAGTACTTTGCGTTGACGGACATGTACTGAATGTAACAGCCCTCATAAGAAACCATGTATTTCAACTTAGCTGTCAGTTGAAAAAGGCGAAGTTTAACGTATGACGGATTCATTGTGCCCCGGCCTTCAGTCACATCTGAGAGTCTGACCAAGAATTGAACTTATACTCTCGAAGACCGTCATTGCCCTTGTAGTCAACGCACAAACTACTTGAACCAACAAATTTCTCATGAAAACACTTTACTCTCGTACTCTCGTTTTGTATATGGCCATTTCCACCGTTTGTCACGTTTGTTTGAAATCTTTACGAAAATCTATACCGTTTACACTAACGGCCTGGCCCACGAATTCGACAAGAAATTATTTGTCGCTTAATTATATTGAAAACAAAAACAAAATAAGAAAATTTGTTTTTGTTTTCAATATAAGTAAGCGATAGATAGTTTCTTGTCGACATCGTGGGCTAGGCCGTAAGTTTTTTTTTATATTTATCAAGATTTTTTATCCAATACAACCAACTAACAGCAATGTAGCCGATTCACATTAATAATTCACTCTTCTTTGACATAAATATGTTTGTGCAGGGTTGTAAAAAATAAAAATTCTGCATTAGCAACAGTGAAATGCGCATAGGATCCAGCTAAACCCCTCAATAATCAATTTCAATGTATTTTTAATAAAAAAAAATATTTTACTTAATAAGTAAAATATTAATTTGGGATTATTAGTGTGTTTAAAAATTTTAAACTTAAATTAGATTTTGTTTTGTATAATACGATTGTATTTCATATGTTTTCCAAAAAGTTGTATTGAGCCCAGGTCTGGGAATATTGTATATGTTAAATTAATTTAAATATGTGATATCTAGCATCAGAAAACAAATTGATCTTGGTGATAAATATATATTGCATTTTTTTTAATTTAATTTTCAAACTTTATGAATCACAACTGCTTATAGCGAAAAGCTTATAAGCATTTTGCATCAAATTAAAGTTCCCATATCTGGTTAAATTTCATGCTTTCAAATCAAATGAATGTCAATTTCAATTTCCAACTTTTAAAAATACAATAAAATAACGATGCAACAAATTTGTCTGTTCACAACGAGCATAAGTAAACATCGAATTTTTTTTATCAAAAACCATACGAATGAGTTGGTGAATTGAACAATTGTGTTCAAATTAAGTTCTCTTATAAACTTATTATTAGCTATTATTGAAAATAGGATTCAAACTATGGGGTTTGAAAGATTTTTTGTCTTTAAATGTTTGAGATAATAAACTTTACTAAAATAGCAAAGACAAAAACAATTAACTTTACAATTAACAGCGCGCTGTTGTTAATCACTTAACAGTCTCAGTAAAATTTATTAAAAATAATTTTAATGATTTATGCATGTCCTGAAACATATGTATGTCGAAACTTATTTTCGATTTAATTGTAAGCGACATATGTGACCTTCTCTTAGAAAAGGGACCTAGTGTGTTACAATGAAGTTTTGAGAAAAACTCATTTCATCTTATTCTACACCCTTTTAGGTACCAGAATCCACTCTTAAGTACACAACCCATTTTTTGACACACTAGGTTCCTTTTCTCGGAGAAGGTCACATACAGTAAAAATTTACTTTTTTGCTGAAATTAAAATTTTATAGTTTAAAATTATCAAAATGCAAAATTGTTGAAAACTTCTAAAATACAGGCTCTAAAATTTTATCGTAAACAATCATTTACGTATGTAAAACATATTTGAAAATTAAAAAAAAAACAGGGCAATTATGTAAAAAATTCCGCAGGGAATTTCTCCCAGGGAACAATTCCAACTAATAGCAAATGATAGGGAAAACAAAAATTTCTAATTGGAAAAGGGAGAAATTCCCTGCGGAATTTTTTACATAATTGCCCTGAAAATCTTCTCCTAAAACCTTAATTTTTGTCGCTTACGATTAAATCGAAAATAGGGCTCGATGTTTTATGATATAAACATGTCATTTCATGATATAATTAGCTAATGACATGACTTAAATGTATCACAAAATAAATATGTCATGCAATTAGCATGTTATGAGATGAACATGTCATGCAATGAATGTGTTATGACATGAAGATGTTTTGACATGAACATCTAACGACATCATTTTTATATCATACAAATATGTTATGCTGCAATTGTATTATGCTTATTTAATGATATTAACATGCTATGATATAATTATATCACGACATATTTATGTAAATGTTATCACATGACAATAATATTATGATATAATGACATATGTAAATACGTATATGATCGTGTATGTTCTGGCTTCTGATTAGATTTCACATATTTTTCTTTGAGTACGGATATTAAAACACAAATACACACAAAGAAAATACATCTAAATTTAGAAGAAAATGGGCGATTTAAATTTTTTGCATTTTGTCCTTTCAAATTTTTAACAAAAAAACTCGTATTCTTTTCATTTGTAAACAGTCTTGTAAAAGCAAAACGAAATAAGAAAATCAAAATATTTTAATCGTCCATTTTCAAAGCGTGTTTCCTTAATTTGTATTTTCAAAATTTCAACTTAAAACAATGTAGCATGTATTTTAACAATCGAACTCCCAAGAAAACACGTGAGAATGACTGGGAAGCCAGAATATATGTATGTGCAAGCATGACATACACTTAATATGATATAAACATGTCATGACATAAAAATTTTATGAATAATTTTCTCAAGATTTTTTGCTTAAAATATTGATTTTTTTAGAAATAGTTTTTCTAAAATTCCAAAATAACTTGAGAAGTGCCCTTAAATTTGCTATTTCGAATGCTAACAACAGCACCATTTTTACATACGTGTAGAGCTCTTAAGTTTTTCACAAAGAGCCAATGAGCACTTATGTTCTCAAGATATATGTATTTTGCTATATGTAAAAATTACTTTTTTTCAAACGTTCCAGAATTTTTTAGCAACGCCCCTAAATGTCAAACGACTTTTGAGAAAACACAAACCTGATCCAATGAGTTGCTGTCGTCTCCATTAAATCAATCTTGAATATTCTTAAGAATCTTTTGACTATGTAGGATAGTGAGTACTAGATTTAAATCTGCTTTTTATAGAGCCATCAGTTGCACTATGACTATATATTGGAATGGATACCTATAGAGCTCTTCAGTTTCCCACAATAATAATTTATCCTACTAAAATACCTAAAATACCATTAAAAGCTGAATATGGTGCTAGTGCACGCCCATTCCCGTATTTAAACTTCAAAATAATATTAACCAATTTTATTACGCCGGTTAAATAATTAATCTCATAGTCCACAGTTCTGTAATTAAGATAGAATTTGTGTTAAACAAAATTAAGTTTTATCATAAAAAATACCTGAAAAAAAACTGATCAACATTTACTCACTTGCATTTCCTATAATTAATCTCTGTGTATTTCCTGTTTTTAACTTTTAACAAGTCATGTTCATTTTATGGTGACTTGTTTCTGAGCGTAGCAATAATAAGTATTTAAATAAACAGTAGTTGACTTGTTTGCAATTAGCGGCATAAAATGCATTAAAAAGGCATTCAAGTACAATGAAAAAAAAAGAACTAAATAAGAAATGAACTTACACCATCATCACTACCATCATTATTACCAACAACAGCAACAACAAAAATCATCAGCATTATCATCGTCATACAAACATACTTATAAACGATTGAGTACTTGAATTGTAAACGAACACACAACAAGAGCACGATGTCTGGGTATGACACAGAAAAATCATTTGTATGTGTAATTGAATGTACGTAAATATGTGCGTGTAAATCGGTATCTGTAGGATAGAATAAAATACAATGACCCAGGGAGACTTATTTCATGCCATTCAATATGCGAGTTTCAAAACAATAAAATTGAAACAAACAAACAACATTTAAGCGCGGCAAACTATTCAAAAAATGAAAATAAAACGCATGCAGCGAGCTACTATTTACACACAAATGTCTCATTTAAGTATATCATCATCATCATCATCATCATCATATTTAATGCATATAGTTCGCGGTGTCATTTGTACCACCAGTATTCTAAACATTTATTATTATTTGAATCTAGCTATTAATTTCTTTGATACCAAGTGTTTATTTGCTCTTAATGACAAAATCAAAAAATGTTTTTAAAAAAAAACTCACCAACATGAATGAATGGTATTCATTTCATTAGCTCTACAAATTTGTAATTCTAAATAATTTTGCGATTATATGTGGGATAAAAACTGCACCTAAAATTAAGATTTAAGTTTATTTTATTCGTCTGAAAATGCATACATACATACCTACATGGCTAATTGTTTTTTCTAGAAGTTTAGTATGTGGGAGAGGGTTAGATTTACATTAGAGTTCGATTATAACGAATTTAAGCGGAGCATATTTACTGCATATTTTGCATTTATTGCAACAATCTGGGCGCAAATTACGACATTCGATGCCTATCGAAATTTTAAAATATTTCCATATATACACCATTGAAATATTTTGAAACTTCGTTCGATATCGAGTGTCAACCACAAAGTAGACAGGATTGAAGGAAATGAGTGATGGAAAAAGCTAAAATCATCTGTGGCACAGGTTCTGCTAGAAAGGGACGACTGTAGTATGTTTATTACTAAGTTTTTAACAAAATAATCAAAACAAAAAAAAAATGTGTACATTGTAAAATTAACAAAAAACATTTTTATAAAATTAAGTGAAAGAATTTGTTATGTTGAAGTAAAAAAAGAGAATTTAAGAAAGGTTATTACACGCAAAGAAAATATATGGTTGTAGAATGGTTGAGAAAACAGTATTATGGCCTCTTTAAGAAATGTGTGGTAGTTGAAAACCAGTTATTGTTATTTTAAACATTTATTTCGTTAAGATAAACAGAGTAATGTTTGAATTTAATAATTACATTATCACATCCATATAAAGTGTGATATGGGCAGAGTTTAACAATATAGTTTTGTTAAAAATTTATGACTACAACATAATTTGTATTATTATTTAAAAATAATATGATGTAAATAACAATATAATGTTTTCCAACACCATACTATGTTAAGTTTCTAAAAAAACTCTTTTTCAGAAACATCTGTCAGTTCAGTATTTTGTTTTTAAGCTATCGGTAGTGTACGTCTGGTATTAAATTAATGAATAAATAAATAAAGTACAAACAAAAGGGTAGACCAATAAAAATATATAAACATTTGTGTATATCTTTATATAGACATGTCTGTATGTCGTGTAAGTATATATTTCAATATATACATTTTATTTCACCAATATTAATTTATTTTTATTTCGAATTTAACGCACAGCAGTTTCTACAATATATATATATATGATTAAAAAATAAAACAGTGTTATTATATTAAATAATACTGCGGTCGTATTTAGCAATATTAATATAATATTAGAACATGGTATTGTGAGTCTCAATTATATTTTAGTCACATCAATAGTGACAACAATAGTGTTATCATATTTATAATACTAAGACAAGGTGTAACAAAGTTCATTGTTTTTGTAGATAATATTATTATTAACTCAAATAATAATGTTATTTAAAGTTTGCTTTTCTATTAACAATAATATGATTTGACTGCAACCATATAATTCAATCATAGTATGTTGCTGTTTGATTATGGTTACCTCAAGCATATTTTTTCTTTGCGTGTAGTATTGAGAAAATGATTAAGACTTGTTTTTAACCCCCGACTAAAAAAAGGGGTGTTATAAGTTTGTAGTGTGTGTCTGTGTGTCTGTGTATCTGTATCTGTGTGTCTGTCTGTGTCCACGTACAGGCCAAACGGCTGTACCGATTTTCATTTAGTTTTTTCTGTTTGAAAGATGACTTGATCGAGAGGGTTCTTAGATATGTGTGAAAAAAATCGGTCCAGCCGTTTAGAAGATATAACATCTTTTCTGAAAAAAGTCGGGGGTTTTTAAAATTTTTAATTTTTGTTATTAATTGATTTCTTATGTAACTTTAAGCATTTTCATTCAAAGATATTTATTTATGATTTTAACAGGCTAAAGTTCGTATCGCTTTTTAAGCCAAATTACATGTGATAATTATTAATGAACAAATAACACCAAAGTTAGTTGTAAATATTCTGACAACACATAGTTGAACGGAACAGCCAGCCGTTTTCGAAGGCCACTAAACCTTCATCATCAGCGTTCTTTTGTGTTTGGTCCACTGTGTGTGGTGTCAGTTGATGATCATAAATATAGAAACAAATGGAGTTCGAATAATAATTAAAATTAACTAAAAATATTTATTTTAACCTTTCACTCAGTTGAATTTTTGTTTTTTTATTTCGCCTATTGTATTAGTTTTACTGTATTATTCGAGACGCCAACCAATCCCACTCCTTTCTCAACCATTATTCTTGCCATGTTCATAAAACATTAAATCTCAAGAAAAAAATAGAATGGGCAAAACTAAATATATTTAAAATTTAATTTCGAGCATTTTTTCGAAGACAACTAAAATTAGTTGTAATTAAGAATATCAAAAAAAAAAAAAAAAAACAGTTAAATTGTCTTAAAGTTAAGTTGTTCCAGTTTCAATTCAACTTAGTTAAGTTGTAAACCGTAGTAGGGGCCTACGTTTCATTAAAAAAAAAAATAAAAAAATTTTAGCTATGCAGTTAAATATACCAAAAACAAAATCAATTTTCCAACCATGGAATTATATTTTTGATTAGCATAGAAAAAAAATTTGCTTTATTTAGTTACTTTTATATGCAAAAAATAAAAATTAAATTTTCCAGCTCTGGAGCTGTGATTTTTTCTCTGATTTTTTATACCAAACTACAAAAAAAATATAAGTTAACCCAGTCACATTTATGTATATGCCAAAAACAGTTTAAATTTTCCAATCCTGGAATCATCCTTTAAGATTTTTCCAATTTCTTAAACCAATATAGTTCTATCTTAAATACAAAATATGTTTATTTTATAGAGAAAAGGAAAAAATTAGTTCTAGTTGATTACTTTTATATAATAAAAAAGGTTGAAATTTTTCAGCCCTGCAATGGTCTTTTTTATTTTATTTTTTTATCTTTAATACAAATTTAATTCTTACTGAAATATTAATTTGATTTAATTTACAAAATAAAAACAGCAATTAGTTTTAGCTAGATACTGTTTGTATATCAAAAAAAGTTTAAGTTTTCCAGCTCTGAAACCATAATTTTGTTTTTGCTGATTTTCAATACCAATTGCATCGTTTCTTACACACCAGTCTACGACCCAAGTCTCTAGCTTTTCTGGGAGCTTTGGAAAAACGTTTTCACATAGAGACAGACGGATGGACAGACGGACATCGCTTATTCGTCTTCCTTTGCTATTTTTGGTGTAGGGTATAATATTTACTCGTAAATAAATGTAAATTAATCGAAACTAATACAACCTAAATTAAAATTTTGCATAATATAAAAATATTTTTTGATTTGTTCAAATGTAATCACACAATATGTCGAGCAAAGAAATATGTGACTTAGACCACTTTCATAATTAGGGGCACAGAGGCATGTATGTATAATCCAGGGAAACTTTTTTACTATGACAATTTAATAATTTTTGATTGCTTATTTGAGGGTGAAAAAAAAAACATTCATACATTTCAACTTAAAAGCGCAAAGTATAATTATAACTTAATATTAAAACTGAATTAATTATTTTTACTTGCTCTGCGGCAGTGAATTAACAATTCAACTTCCATTGAATTGAATTGTTTTGTTTTCAGTTTAAAACCAGTAACAGTGTGTTAATTATAACTGCGATAACACAACATTTAAATCATTTTATTAATTTCGCATTATTATTGCTAAAGTATAAACGTATTACTAAGAGAAAAAAGCCGTCGGCTCTTTTTACATGCTGCTTTTTTTCATACCATCAGTGTGACCAGATCCTAAAAATTTTTGCGGCTAAATTGACTTCAAAATAAAGCTAAAATATGCTAAAAAATGATTAAAGTGCTAAAACATAGTGCTAAAACTTAATATTTACCTTTTTTAATCCAATTGTTTTTTTTAAGTTGTTATTTTTGTAATTTCTGCTTACATCGCCTTACTAATATTAAATAAAATGTATTTCCTTTGAATGAAACAGATGTTTTTTTAATTACAAATTATTTCTTGAACCTAAACTGCATTATGTATAATGAAAAACTGGCATGAAGTTAGCATAAGTGGCAAAATGAAACATACGCTTAACGATTTTTGGTCCATAATATTAGATGCGTTCGCGTACTCAAAAGTTTTTAAAAGTTTTTACTGAACTTTACTGCATTTTACTAAATTGCGTTCGTTTACCCAAAGTACAGTAAATGAGAACACAAATTGAGAGAGTAAAGTGACAGTTCTTGACTGAGTGTTTTGCAAACTTTTACTGCAGAAATTTATCGTAGTAAAGTTTAGTAAGATAAGAACATATGATTCAAAATTTAACAAATGAAAAGTAAGCAAACGAAAAGTGTAAACATTTGAGAAAAGGTTAAATAAATATTGTGAAAGTCATTAAAAATAATTTATTTTTAAAGCATAATAATGATAGCTGTTAATATACATATTTTTTAATTTATTTTATTAATCCTTTTGCTTTGCAAATTATTCTAATTACTCAGAGTTGTAAAACTGTAAAGTATCTGGTTACTTAGTATTGCACTTGCTTTTAAGGTAATCAGTAACATTTACAAATTGTCATGTAATTTTTATTAATTTAACGAAAAACAAAACAAGGCAATCAAAAATAAATTAATTATAAATTTATTCTTAGATTGCTCGTGTTATAAAAATATAGTATCGAGTACCAATAATGAAAAAGAGTTGAATAGTCAAAAGTTTATATATTTTTCAACACTATGTGGAGTTGGTGTCAGCTGTTTCTATAATCTTACTAATTTTTACCATTTTTCCGTTCGGGTACTTTTTTGGCAACAGCTCATTTTGAGAGTCAATTTTAAAATTTTAGCAGTAAATACTCATTTACTGCATTTTACTGCAAAAGTAAACGAACACACTTATTATTACATTAAAAATCACGCTAGTATTTAATAGTGGGTAAAAAGTACATCATGCGCCGACTTTTAATGACAAGTTTTATGGAGGAACTCGTGTATAATAATAATGTTTTTTAGACTGCTGGCCTTTGGCCGGGGTTAAGGACTTTCTCCACCAAGGTATTTCCTGAAACTGCGGAGCATAATAAAGATTTCTGTCCTTGCAAAGTTTCCCTGCTTAAAAACGTTTTCTAGACTGCTAGAAAATTTAGGGCCTAATTGTGTAAAACGCAACGCCAAGCATTGTCAAATTTTATATGGAAAACATTTAAATTACAAAAACAAAATACATACAAAATTTATCAACGCCAAGCGTTGCGTTTTACAAAATTAGGCCCTTAACTTATTTAAATTTCGTCACAACGTAAGGCGGACTCTCTAGCAAAATAGAAAGTTATCACAAAAAATTTTGCAAGCCAGTAATTTTTGCATCTGAGTATTACTTCTTTGTGTTGATTCTAGCTGGCTCATCTCGAACAAAAAAATTCCTTATTCATGCGCAACATCAAGTGATTCTGTAACATTGTATCCCTCACAAATATGCTTCGGGAAAGCAATAATTTTTGCTGGGTTATGCTAAGTAAATGCTAGTTTGTCACTATACATAAAGTATTTAAAGCAAACCAAAAATATTAATTCACGGACGGTTCTTCGAGAAGAATTCGTTTCTCACTTACGTTTCGTTTATAAACAACGTTTAAAAATTGGTTTTTGTAAAATATTCTAAAGCTTTCGTCTATTCAATTTTTATGTAAAAAGTACAAAGTTTGTACAGTCTTAGGATACGGTATTTATAACGTGCCCAGATCCAAAGTTGCGAAACATTGTAACCATGAGCACCAACTTTGCAACCGATGCGCTGATTGATTGTTTGCGGTGTTTTAAATACTTGTCAACGACGTTTTGAAAGGGTATGCATTGTCAATGTTTTGTTCTGCAGTGTTATGAAACACTACACTTTGTTGGAAGGCAGTTGACGTTTTGGAAATCAGCCTCTTTTACGTATAAGAGATATTGTTAAAAGTTATGTAGATTAATATGAAAAAATGCTAGAAAATGCTAAATAAAAAATTGAAAAATGCTAACGAAAATGGTACACAGAAAAAAATATCATCGAAATACAACCAACAAAACAAATTGTTAATATTTAATTTAAAAATTAACAATCATCATTGTTGATATAACAAATTAAAATTTTTGTAGTCAATTAAATTACTCAACAAAATTATTTGTTAAATTATTTCATAACGAAATGCGCACATTTAGAAGAAGAGCGCACAAGAAATCATGTTCTGTGTATATTCATTATTTGCTTATCTAATAAAGTGTTGCTCTTTAGCTGAGAGGTAAGTGTGTTAGTTAATTAGTCCTGAGGTTGCCGGTTCAACTCCGCTCAAAGACATTTAGTGTTTTTCGCAGACAAGCAAAAATCGTTTCGAGGATTGTGATTGTGTATAAAAAGCTTGTTAATGTAACAAATATGATACAGAAATTCAAGAATTCATATTGTTAATATAACAATAACTTTAATTGAAATAACTTTGAAATCTAACAAAAATAAATGTTGAAAAAATTAATAAATTTTAACAAATTATTTGTTGATATATTTAATTGAAAATATTTTTAAGATTTTCCTTCAACTTACAATTTCGTTAATTGTATTTACAAAAATCGTTGTAGGTTCACAATCAATTAATTATTTAATTGATATAACAAAAAAATTAATTATATTTACAAATAATTTTTTTCTGTGTAACTGCTAAATCGAATACTTTGCAGCTAAATCAACAAAAAAAAATGCTAAATTTAGCTGCAAAAATGCTAAAATGGTCACGCTGCATACCATACAAAATATATAATTTAAAGATTTTAAGTTTTTTTTTTTTGCTTTTACCACATTCTCATTATAAATTTTTTCCTTTACTTTTTGCTCTTTATTTCTTACTTTCTTTTCTCTCTATCTCTTTTTTCTTAGCATATTTTATTAATACATATTGTTGTTAATTTTATTATAATTATTATAATTGTGTGTATGTACTTTTTAACATTCGCTTGCTTTATAAGCCTCGTGAATTTGTGTCTGTTTTTTTTTTAGCTTGAAGTCCCATTAACAATATGAAAAACAATTTACTGACATTTATGAACTTTAAACACTTAATTGCCTTTTAAAGCGATAAAGCGTGAGAAATTTGTTAATTTGTTTATTGTACAAGAAAAACTCAAATTGTTTTAATCTTTTTCTGCTTTTGTTTTAAATTTTTTTTCGAGAATGAGTGGAAGGCGAAGCAATAATTAAACTTAATGATTTTTGGTTTTTTTTTATTTTTTGAAAATAGATTAAATGTTCGCATAAAACAAATAAAAATATGTTCATGATTTTATGATCTGAAATTAGCCAAAAATTCAAGTGGCTAGAAATTGTTTTTTTTTCTTTTGTAAATTATCACATGTTTACGTATTTAGATATTTTTAATTTATAATTTAATTGCTTTGATAAATTGGATTTTAATGACTTAAAGGTACCAGTTGTTTATCTGTTGTAGTCGTTATACAAAAGATATTGCTAATTAAACTAAATTGTATAGAATTTTGATTCTTTTGTCAATATGTATGTGTTTCTGTGTGTGTGTGTGTTTTTATAACCTTCACCAATTTTAAGGGCATATGTACATAGGTTTGTCATTCCTTATGTAATTTCCACAATAGTTATGTATATACATATATATGCCCCCACAAGGTATATGTACATATATCGATGGGTTAATATAACTCGAATTTTAGATATTTTACAGGCGAAGGAAAAAACTGAATAAAAACTAAAGCATTTACATGCAAGAAAAATTTTTTTATATTAAATAAATCTTTTCCCTCATATTCATAAAAAATAGAATGAATTTGAAATCCATTTTAGGAAAATTTTGTATGAAAAATTTTAAATAAAATACATTTCAAATTCATTTTAAATTTTATGAATATTTTTATTGATATATACTTCGTTCTTGAATGAGAATGTAACTATTAGGGATGTAGCGATACACCGTTTTGCCGATACGATACCAACATTGATACTCAAAAAGAAATATCGCCGATACCGATACACATATTGAAATTGCACTCAAGTTAAAATTAACAAAATTCAAGTAGAGTAATTCTTTTATTATACAAAATTACAGTGTAAGAAATTATTAATATTTAGAATTGATAGTTGAATTCATTCTGAGATTAACAAAAAATAAATTATGTTTTTTTTTTTAACAAAATACATGATTTAGCATTGAGAGAACATTTCACTACTATGATACAAAGCTTTTAAGATGTTATTTCTCCTAGTTGTTATGCCAAAAAAGAAGCGTTGAAAATTGAATTGTTTGTTCAAAACAGCTCTAAGAAAAATTTAAGAAGTATCGTCGTATCGGCAGTAAAATATCGCCGATATCGATATATCGGCAAATCTGAAGTTGACTACCAGAAAACGTTAAAAACGCGATTTCGAAAAAAAATTCATATACGCCGTTTTTATATTAAGCCATCGATATATTCTGGGTCCTTATAATTAGGGAAGACGAATAAGCGATGTCTGTCCGTGCATCTGGGCGTCCATATGTATGTTTGTACATGAAACTAGTTTTCCGAAGCCTCTAGAAAAGTTAGAGACTTGGATCTTGATATGTCAGCATACCGTTACCTTAATATAGAAAGGCTCTAAATTATAATTTTTTTAAATCGAATTTTATGTATATTTCGGTAGAAGAACATCTAATGCATTAAAAAAATGCAAAAATCTCGCTTTCAAAAAAAAAAAAAAAAAAAAAAAGTTAGGGCCTTTCTATATCAAGGCAACGATATGTACGTCGTTGAAGGGTATACAAGATTCTACACAGCCAAATATAGCACTATTGTTTGTTCTTCTTTTGCTAGATCACTAAAATTTCTTTAATAAATTTGGATATTAACATGTCTAAATAATCCATTAAAAATAATAAATAGAAAGGCCTTAAAATTTTTAAATTTTTAACACAATAAAAATGAGTATATTTGCCTTAGAGGCGTAGAATGTAAAAATCTAGACGTTAGCAAAAATCGTATAATTTTAATTTTTTTTTTTTAACTTTCACTGTAAAGAAAAAGCTCCCGCTGCTATAATAATAACTTTTATTTGAAGAAAGAAAAAAATCAATTAAAGTTATTTCGATTTTTATTTATTTCTTTTTTAATTTCAGCAAACCCAGCTTTCACATAAATTTAAAGCAAACTCATTAGATATAAAGAAAATTTAAAAAAAAAAGTTATAAAAATTGAAAAAAAAAATATTTCTTTCCAAATTAATTGAAAATTAATTTTAAGCATCAAAATAATGATAAATTTAAATGGCATTTAAATAAATTAATAATATAAGAGATGTGTGCAACTGCACTATAAAACATTTAAGAGCATAGAGATAAAATACATTTATATGCATAAAATAAAAATCCCTCCTACCGTGTTGTGGCATACTAAACAATTTAATTAACTAAAGTGGATTAATTTGCACCTTGTTAGACCAATTAAGGATTATAAAGAATAGCAACAAAACTTCAACAACAGCACAAGTAGAACCAGCGATGCCAAATATTTATAACCCAAACGCGCTACTACCCTTCTCAAAACGCGCTAGAACGCGCTAACTTACAGCATTGTCAAATATTTATAGCAAAAACACGCTATTTTCTACGCGCTAAATTAAATTTCAATAAAAGTCGATGTATGTATGTATTAGTACTCGTATATACAATTAATTTTTCAGATTTTGCAATATTGTTTCCTTGACATTATGTTTTAATTAACTAAAATCATTTAATACAGAATCAGAATCGCCTTCCGAATAATCGAAATGCTTACAGCCTTATATATAAAACTTAAAAAGACTTTTTAAGAAACATTTTTTATGAAAATTTGTTTTAAGAAACCTTTATAAAGACTTTTTAAGTTTTATAAATAAGGTTGTTAGTATTTACTTTTAATTTATTTCTAAAACTTAGTTTTGCGATTCAAATGCTTTTTGTACTTCAGCTTTAATAGATGCTTTGTTGTAAGTTGTGTAAATTTTTGGATCATTGTATGTAGTACATATTTTTATTTGTGAAATTTCAAAATATTTGACATTACAGTATTAAAATGCGTTTTTTATTCTAACCACAGTCAAGCGAATTTTGTTTGCGACAGCTGAATCAACTAATTTTAAAAAAATCTATCGAAATTTTGGATATTAGAAAATTGTTAAATTTATACAAAAAAAGATAAAAAAATATTGAACTGAAATGATATTATTGACTTTATTCAAAACGCGCTAACTTAGCGCTTTTTTTATTAAAAGCGTTAAGACGGAAAAAAGCGCGTTTCGCATAGTTAAAACGCGCTAAATCTAGCGCGAAACGAGCTAAATTGGCATCGCTGAGTAGAACTACATACACAATAATTTTAGATAAGAGTGTGTATGCACATGACTGTGTGAGTGTTACACATACAATCTTTCGAAAGAAAAAAAAAACCAGAAGAGGAAACAGCAAATAATTTCATAAAAATTAAATATGTAGTAAACAGAATTTTATAGAATTATTATAATTCTAATCAACGATAGCAACAACAATAACATAGTAACAGGCACTTCATTAACATCAACATCAACATCAGCAACATTATTAACACCGTTATCAACAATCATTTCAAATATACATACATACATACATGTTTATATGGAAGTACGTCATATGATGGTATGGATTGTATGTATATGTGTGAATGTGTGTGTATGTTTAAGCCATAATTAAGCAACAACAAATTATAGTTTTTCTCGCTCTCACTTTCATGCACTGCATTTCTCTCTAATACAAAATTACAAGGATACAAAAAAGTTTTTTTTTATTTTGCTCATACATTTCTGTTGCTGTGGTTTATAATAATTCTATGTAAAAGAAATTTGTTATAAGCTTCCATATATATACATATATATATTTTTTTTTCTATTTTAAATAAAATGTAACACAGTCAACAACAACACGTGACCTTTTAGGTGGAAAATAAGAATGAATAAATATACCAGTACGAGTTGAAAAATAAGACGAACAAAATATGAATAAAAGTTTTCATTTTACAAAAACGAAAAGTGAATAATAAAAAATGCATTAACAGCAGAACCTTAATAAAGCACATAATATAAAATAATAAAGCACTGCACTTGTGTAAATGTAATTAGAAAATAAATTAAAATAAATATTCAAAAAAAAAAAAAAAATTATTCACAAATTAAAATAAAGAGGTAAGTTTATATATATAAAATTACATTTAACTACTATCATCATTTTGATATCTATTTAAAATAAATTTAACACTTTGAGGAGAAAAAATTTTTCTATATAAATTACTATAAGCGAAAATTATGAAATCTATGGCGGACAGTTTTAGCAATAAAACTAAATAATTATAACATTCATTTCATGGGCACCGCCTATTTTTATAATCATAATAATTCATTTATATTACCTAATTTACATTAAGAATTTTTTTCATGAAATTAGTTGCATGAAAATTTTTTGTTTATCAATAGGAGGCCTGGAGGAGCAACTTATATCAAAAAAGTTGTCAAAAATGCATCAGAGATTCACTCCACGTCCTTTTTTATATAAAAATCTCTATTACGTATGTACACCAGGGATGATAAAGGAGAAAACCAATTTCGTACCAATTAGCTTTTAAAATTTTACTTTTTCGACCCCAATAGTACTAAACTCGTTTTTTTTTTGTTTTTACTTTTTTTTATTATATTTTTAGAACATGTCGCTCATTTTTTCCAATAACGAACTAAAAAAAATAATTAGATTGACAGAACACGAATTTAAAGTTTTCAATTTACACACGACTTAATGAAAGATGGAAATTTTGTGTTTGTTTTTAAAAAAGAACGATATGCAGATTAATCTGCATCATTAAATCAAAACTGAAAATGTATTATTATATTTAGAGACAGTGGAAGAGGCAGTAAATACATATCGTTGGTGTCAAGTAAAAAGGCAATAACACAAATAATTAAATTAAATAAAATAATAAATAATACAGGGGAAGGTAAAAGCACAATAGAAACTGTAATATTCTTTCTTAATATTTCTGTACAACTGATTGTAAAAGCTCTATTTTTTAAACTATTGCAATTAATTTTTGTGGAGAAGTGTATTTGTGTGAAATGTACTGGAATCACTGAAAAACTCAATTTCGTAAAAAATAAGTGTTAAGGCATTTCAATAAACTTTTGTTTGTATTCGAATTACGAGTCTTCGTTTTGATTATGAAAATACTCTTTCCACATTCGCTGATGAGTGTAGAATTGACAATATTCTCGTGATAACTTTTGAAAGCTCATCCAAATAATTTTTCAGTGCACTAAACTTGTTATTTATACTATCATAATTTCCATTTTCTTTCGGGAATATGTTTTAATAAGAAGGGTACGATACTACTAGCAATTTCGACAGTGAATTTCTTTAGCCGGGTTAAAATTTCGGCATGAAATTTGTCTTTATTTAATTTCGCAAAAGATAATAAATTTTATAATAATACAATAGATAAAATAAATGAAAACGATGCTATCATATTGAAAACGAAACACTCGTAAAGATAGATGTAGTTCTTTATAAAAAACCAAAAAAGTGTAATGCATATCTAACAAGGCATTCGCTCTCAACAACAAACCAAATTCGCTACTTTTCTCTCAAATTGGATAAAATTTAAATGATCCGCATTTCTTTTTGGTGTGAAAAAACAAGGGATAGTCTCGCAAATTTTTTAAATAGTACCACATGAGTCACGGGGGTACCAACGTACTTCTAGGGTTTGAATTGTACCAACTTTATTATCCCTGATGTACACACACGCATTGTTGAGAACAAGTTGTGTGTATCGCATACTCTTAAGTATCAGCGTTGCCAGAGAAAAGTTTTTTCCCCAACAATAAGAAAATATGTGTAATGAGAATTTACTAAATTTTTTATTTTCAGAAAATTATTATGGCAAGCCAGATGGTTTGGTTTATCAACGTACTTTATCATGCATGAAAAAATATGACATGCAAGGGCATTTTCAAGCATATATTTAAATTATTTCAAGAACATTTTCTACAAAACTATCTCTTTACTCACCACTCATTGACGTAGCAACAATAAAAGATGTATCTCTTTATAAACCAAACTTGAGAGTTTTTTCTGATTTGGTTTCGGTGATTTAAAGTTTCAAGTTAGGGAAATGAGACGAAACTTTCACTCGCTGGCTAGTGGTGAGAGTATAACTCACACAATTGTAAAATATATTGATATAGGTTGCAGAGAACGGATTTAAACATACATAGTCTGATATTTACATTTGAGGTATGTAAACAGCTTTCAAAGCTCTTACAATTTGTCCTTGTTTCTTTACAAAATAAGCAGCAAGCTTTTCCTTCGCCGACATTTGATTGGCAGCGATGCCAACTATTTATAACCCAAACGCGCTACTACCCTTCTCAAAACGCGCTAGAACGCGCTAAGTTACAGCATTGTCAAATATTTATAGCAAAAAACGCGCTATTTTTTAGGCGCTAAATTAAATTTCAATAAAAGTCGATGTATGTATGCATTAGTACTCGTATACACAATTAATTTTTCAGATTTTGCAATATTGCTTCCTTGCCATTATGTTTTAATTAACTAAAATCATTTAATACAGAATCAGAATCGCCTTCCAAATAATCGAAATGCTTAGTTTTTACTTTTAATTTATTTCTAAAAGTTTGTAACAACATATAAATTGTGGAATAGTTTTGCGATTCAAATACTTTTTGTACTTCAGCTATAATAGATGCTTTGTAAGTTATGTACATTTTTTGGGTCATTGTATGTACACCCAGAAAAAAGATTGGTTGGAAAACGGTTAGTCCAATAAAATATCATTTGCATTAACTATATTTCAGTTCACGCTATCAATTTTCTGTTAATCCAAAAAGCAATCCATGTTCATTGCCATAAGGTCATAATTGTAACAAAGATATGATTGTGACAATACTTAAATTGATTGCATCAACCGAGCGTATGCTTTTGTCATGACTAATTAACTGATTGTTTAACCCAACCGAATAAAATATTACGAATTGAATTTTACTACCAACTTTTGGTATTAGCAACTAAAAAATTGTCGTTCTATATTAAGATTAAAATAAAAACTTTCAATCAGTTGCTGCAACTAACTAGAGGTTGAGTTTACTATCATAGTTTATAGCAGCAAATTAAAAAATTAACTTTTGTGACTTTCAAAGATATTATGATTTTTGAATTCTCAAATGGTTTTTGAATGTCTGTGCATAAGATAACAGGTTTGTGGCTTTTCAAAATGTGTGATTGAAGAAATGTACATATATAGACATGCTTCACCATTAGGAAATAAATTTCAATTAAAATAAACTTATGACAATATGTCAAATAATAAATTTATGAAATTGTGTATTTTTATTTGCGTTTATTGTTTATTTTTATTTCAGCAAGGAAGGCCAATTTTTCTTTTACAGGTACCAATTATGATATTGTTTTAATTATATTAACCAAATTTTCGGTAGCAAGAATAACATTTATTTCAAATTCCATACTGTCAACCAATTTTTTCTGTTGCTGCAACTACTGGGTTTAGGGTTATAATTAAAATATAGTGGTGCCACAAGAAAATTCCAGTCGCTATAGCAGAATTCTATGATAGTTGCTGCAACCGCCAAAATTCAATTGGCAACAAATTCGGTTGTCACAACGAATCTGTTTTCTCTGTGTAGTACATATTTTTATTTGTGAAATTTAAAAATATTTGTCATTACAGTAACAAAATGCGTTTTTTATTCTAACCACAGTCAAGCGAATTTTGTTTGCGACAGCTGAATCATTAACTAATTTAAAAAATTTTGTCGGAGTTTTGAATATTAGAAAATTGTAAATTTAAACAAGAAAAGTTAAAAAATATTGAACTGAAATGATGGTATCGACTTTATTCAAAACGCGCTAATTTAGCGCTTTTTCTATTAAACGCGCTAAGAATATAAAAAAGCGCGTTTGGCATAGTTAAAACGCGCTAAATCTAGCGCGAAACGCGCTAAATTGGCATCGCTGTTGATTGGCTGTTGTGCTCTCGTCGGTGTTAAAGCCCAAAGCTCTATTCTAAAAGCTTGTATACTCTGCACATATTCAGAAATTAACAAATATGTATCGCTCTTTAAAAAACCATTACCTTCGGCTAATAAAACCAAAAATTTGTTATTAAAAAGTTTAGTTGGTTCAAGCAGAATCGTAAGTTTTCATTTTGATATCAAGCTCTTATCTTTTGCCAATTTTTATCAAAAAGTCCCAAAAATTATTACTTTCACGCACCCTCTACATTTCCCCAGCACTTTGAGTAGAAATTCTCTACCTAAGCCCACGAAAAAAAATAAACTTTCACATTTATCAAATGCTAAAGTTAAAACGATGTAAACTCTCATTTTACCATCTCATTTTACCACATCAGGTTGTAAATAATTAAACAAATTTGAAAAGAGCAAAAGGTATGTTTAAATGAACTCATAAAATGTAACATGACACACATATTAAATTTATTTGGCTAAAATACTTTTTTTTGCCACATTTTCCTTTCAAATTAATTTAACGGAATATTTCAACTTTGATTTTAAGGCAAATATAACATTTAACTATTAAAAATATTTCCCAGTAATGGCAGTTGCAATATTTTATTACTTAACTTAAAAGCGATACAATAAATTTAATTGTTAATTACATATATTTATTATTTATTTATTTTTCAATTCAATTATTTCATGCAATTTTATCTATTCATTTAGAATAGTTGTTATGGCTGGTTGGCAGGAAAAAATCAAATAAAAAAACGGCAGATACCTTGATAGATTTATTTTGTGCAATTGATAATTATTAAATGCATTGCGACGATCTTATTGTATAAAATGCTTCTAGAATATATAAAGTCATTAATTGTTAGTTTTTTAATCTTTTAGAAAGGCATTTTTTTATTGTAGAGTTTGTTTTTTTTTTTTTTGAGACAAGAGAAAACTTTCGCCTTGCTCAAGCAAGCGATCTAAATTCATTAGATATCAGCCCCTCGTTATATATCTCTGTAGTGAAGTCCTAATTGAAGGATTTCAAATAGTTCTGGCAAAGTATTGAGTAGTGGGTTCCAAGTATCGAGTATTTGGAATATTTTTATGATAGTCTATACTCAAAGGTAGTTACTCAATATATTCAGAGCTGTATTTTTTTTTAGCGAATTTGAATGGAAGATTTAGATGATAAAATACAACTCTGCGTGGAAATTAAATGTTTTCGAAAGATAAAAGTATGCGTACGCTAAAAACTTTATCCAGTTAGTCCATCCCGAAAAATGCTTGGTTAAAGTTGGCCAGGTCTAATTTTTTTTTGTGCTTGAGAGTCATAACTCATACTAACGTCAACATAATACGACAATAGAAACAGTAATTAGTACTTATATATACTTTTAAGAATCTATTATTTGCAATTGCGTATGCATAATAAGAGCAAAAAATTCTCATATTCCATTACATGAGAAGTTCATGTGAAATAGCTGATGATAATAATTAATCTCCGCGCGAGTACTTAAATGGACATGCGAGTTAATGGACTGTCCCGTGGCACAACAAGTTTTGCATTTTCCCCACGAGTCATAATTAACTTTTCTTTTCTTCTTAAAGAAAATTACATTATAAGTTTAAAATTTTGTAAAAATACCTGTGTGGCAACACTCTATTGTTAAATAGCTGTTGTTGTTATTTACATTTATTTTCTTTTACATACTCTTACGTCTACAATTTGAAGCTGGAAAAAAAGTCGGCCAATGTAGCAATGGTAAAGTAAGAAAATAAAAAACATGTTGATTATTGAATTCTTGTTTCAACTTTGTTATTTGTTATTGAGCTTCTCATTTGTTTAAATGAAAGTTTATAATATAATAACTCTAGTTGTTCTAAGAAGCTTTGGGTAAAGGTTCCCTGATGATCTGCATTAGCAACAGTGAAATGCGCATAGGATCCAGCTAAGCCCCTCAATAATCAATTTCAATGTATTTTTAATAAAAAAAAATATTTTACTTAATAAGTAAAATATTAATTTGGGATTATTAATGCGTTTAAAAAATTTTAAACTTAAATTGTAACAATTCCCATAAAAAAAAAACACTGAAAATTACATTAATTAACAAGGCTATTTTAATTTCTAAGGAAAAAGAAAGAATTTAAAATAAACTAAACTAAAAAGTATGAATAAGAAAAATTATTCCTTTAATAAAAAACATACTTCGCAAATTTGAAAAAGCGAGTATACTGCTAATATAATACTATACTATAATACTATAGTATTGAGTACCAAATTAAAAGTATTTAGTAATATTCAATAATGAAAGGCAGCAGTAGAATTTGCTAGTACTAGCTTCAACCAAGTCATTGTTGTTCAGATTAGCCTCGTTGTCAAACAAGTTGTTGCTTTGTTCACCGTCATCTCGGTTATCTTTTTAATCTATTCTGCTTTATTTATTCCAATATATGACACAAAATATGTATTTACCACCAAAATATGCATTTGTCACCAAATTATGCAAAATCTGCACTTATCACCAAATTATGCAAAATATGCACTTATCACCAAATTATGCACAAATATGCATTTATAACCAAACTATGCAAAAATTTACATTTATAACCAAATTATGCAGAAATATGCATTTATCACCAAATTAAGGAAAAATATGAACTTTTGACCAAATTATGCAGATATATGAATTTATCAGCAAACTATGCAAAAGTATGCAGTTATAACCAGATTATGCAACCATATGCGCTTATCATTAAATTATGCATATTAGACCTCGGCAGAAGGCCATTTAAAAGAACTTTCAAGACATGAGGGTTTTTACAAATGCTTTACTACAGCGAAGTCTTCTAAAACAAACGCTAAACAATACTGTTTGCAAGAAATTTATTTCAGTTATTACAGGTATAGGAGTAAAGAAGAAAATACTGATGGAAGAATTTGTAATGCTTGATTCTTCATACGCATGGGCGCGTACACAAACTACATGCATTTACATCAGTACCCGCAAGCCATAGCACAAGGCGAATTCACATAAGGTGATCTTAATTCGCCAGCTGACATAAATTTCCTGCTGTCAAATGAACCAAAACGTTAAGAAATATTTTGATAGCAGGAAATTTTACACTAACAAATATACAAGGCGAATACGCAGAGTTGCAAATCAAGACCACCTTATATCAATTCGCCTTGCCATAGCACAATTGTGCGGATGAAAATTACACACATGCTTATGCTCTTTCATTTAGTCGTCACTGAGCAAGCGACGAATTAAGTTGTGCACGCATGTTTTAATTTTTTCCTGGTTTTTTGTTTAGTTTTTTTGAGCACACGGAACGAAATTAAAGTTCAAATTTAATAAATTTCTACAGACAAAAACTTGATAATATAATTATGGAAGCTGGGAAATATTTCGTGATTAAAAATGTTTTTGGCAATACGCAATGCATTTTATGTTGTGAAACATTAAAAAATAATAGGGAAAATAGATTAAAAAGGCATTTTAATAGTATCCACAGATCTGTAATAAATTTAATTTTGAATTTATACACTAAATTGTTGAATGGTTATTAAATTTTTACTTTTTATTTAAGTTTTTATTAAATTGCTTATTTACAAATAAAAAAATTCAAACAACTAATAACCACATCATGTATTTTACATTACAAAAGTTTTCTTCAAGTGCAAGTTTATTTCACACTCATTTTTCTCACCAACACAGACATATTTTACTTTGCGGGACACTGATTTACATACACACACACGTTGTGTGTATGCTCTTTTTATTTTTCTGCGCACATACAAACGCACATATGCATTGACATCAGTTGTGTGCGCTTGCCTTAAAAAACCTCCCTTAAGTGGGGTATACACTATCGAACATGACTGATAGTTTTGCTCAAATTTTACATTGATCGATAGTGTGAACACGAATTTCGTCAGTCAACAGTCAACCACAGAATTTTTTGTGGTTGAGTGACAGTCAGCGGCCATATTAGTTTTTGACTGATAGTGTGAACCAAAAACCGTCAGTCAAGAGATATTTTTGTAGCATAAACAACACAAGATGGACGCGGAAAATTATTTTTTAAAGAAATTTACATAATTTTATGAAATGGAAGGTTGTGTGTGATGTTAAAGACAAAATCTTAACACAAAATCGTACGAGGAGTTGTTTGAGATAAGAAAACATTAAAATAATGCATTATAAAAAAAAAGGTTGTTAGCAATAATGCGCATTCAATTTGTGTTTTTTCTGTGTTTGTGTGTCCAATTTTTTTCTTGAATGAAGGTTTGAGTGTCGAACATGATCGATAGTCTGAACAGCCAACACTATCATTCAAAACTGATGAATTTTTGATTGTCACTCATGTTCGATAATGTGTAGCTCACTTTAAAGTTTAAAGTTTAAACACAAACATAATAGTGTAATGTTATTTTATTTGCGTTGAAATAAAAAAGGTTTAAATTAATTTTCCTGAGCTCAGCTAGGAGCTCTTTGGTATGTGGTTTATTTGATTATTAATTATTTTAAAAGATAATTTCCTGAGCTCAGCTAGGAGCTCTTAGGAACGTTGTTTAATAATTATTGAAATTCTAAAACTAAATTACATCTGCTTATATACTAACTATGAGAATAATGCTTAACTTATCTTAACATAAGAGAGAAAAGAAAAGGTATATGCTTACTAAGCAAATTGTTCCCTTTTAGTTTCTAACGGTAGACGTGCGGCGTGTGTCTTATAAGTAACCTGTAAAACCTAGATTTTGCAAACACAAATTATTATTAAATATGATTTATTCAAATGCTTTATGCTGCGGCCCTTGATCAGACTTGCGAGTATCAAATGGCCGTTGAACAAAATACATATTACGTTGCAGTCTGTCAATGCATTTGTCTAACACTTCATGCAGCGGTATTTGCCCGAGTGCATGAGTGTCAAATGTCCAGTGCACAAAAATGCTTTCAATGCAATTTGATGTTATGTATGTTGCGGTCAAGTTGATTTTAATGTTTACTATACACTCCTGGTTATAGTGATAATGAAACCACGCTACAATAGCTTACCATCTATATCTGAAGACACCACTTCTTTACATTACTCGTACACACTCAGATACACGAACACCAATGCATACATCGTGCTTCGCCTATTATACGACAGCATTTATTATTAGTTTAGTACAATACATCCCACGAGAATACATTTCAAGACTGTTTACGCAGGCCTCTAATGCATATACATACATGCATTTATATCCAAATTATGCGAAAACATGCATTTGTAAGCAAATTCTGGAAAAATATGCATTTATAAATATGAATATGCATTTATTACCTAATTCTGCAAGAATATACATTTATAACCAAATTATGCAAAAATATGCATTTATTTTAAAAATATGAAGCAAAATCATTGCGGAAAATATTTATTAAATTAATCATGTTTTCGTTGATTTTAATTTGATAATTTTTAATGTGTGAGCGCCGTATCGCTCTGTGATGATTTTTCAAAATAGACTGAATAATTGACAGATATAGCTTCTGCAGTATGGCCGCCGTCCCTATTAGAAGACCATAAATATATTTAGTTAGAACTCTGTTGGGCATCTAGTTACTAGATTCTAGTAAGACATTCGTTAAGATGTATGGGAACAAGCAAGGCGCATTTATTAGGTGGCAGCACTACACCAGGTGAATAATGCCATTATACCAATCTAAATGTCAAATTTGGATTAAGTAGGTTTAAGCCTAAAAGCATGCTTCTGTTTGGGTATCTATAAACACCTGTCGAATATTCAGTTTCGTATGGTGTTTGACATTTCCTATAAGAAATATGCAATCTGACGATGCTACCCTGTTTTGAAAAGTAAGAAGGTAATTTATAGCAACAAAGTACATGTGGTTGTTGCTGTTGTAATATATGTTGTAGAATCGCGGCTACCTGATTGATGTGCCTTGGGAACAAGGGAATTGTTTTTAATAATAATGTGGTTTGTAGATGCCTGCCATAGAAAGATGAATATGAAGAGAATTTTAATTTGAGAGTTTAGTCTTAGTAACATTTCATGAATTTTTGATTGATTTGTTTTAGATATGCACATACATATGTAGGTAAAATAATTAGTAAGAGTGTATTAGAATTCAATATAATTTGTGCACATTCTCCGTGCATACTGAGATAGTTAGTGAGCGGACTTTTTAAACATAATTGTATATTTGTTATCTCTTTTGCTTTGAAAAATCTGGCAACTAATATACAAATCTGACAACATTGTCTTCACCTGCCAAAAGTTTCTTTATTTGCTGGATAATGTACTAAATATACAATATTACAAAAATTATTAAAGTAGTGAAAAAGAAAAATTATCATCCAAAATCCAACGCTAAAAAATTCTCCATGTACAAAAAGTTATCAAACGCTTTGACTTTAGTTTTTTGCTTTACAATTGATTACTACTACTGACAAATAGCAAATTGCTACTGCAATAACAAACTTTGTGTGTTCGTGTGTGTTTGTGCTACTGCAGCAATTGCTGCTTAAAAATATTATTGCCATTTAATGAATGTAAAAAAAGCAATTGTTATAAATAATTAATTACTTTAAATGAACTGAGCGACTGAACGAACGAACGCCTTTTGTTTAAATTGTTTTAGAAGCAATTATTATTTTAATGGTTTACACTCATTCATACATTAGAAATTTACTATAAATAAATTCATATTTATTCTATTTTATAAACACAGAGTTTGCAAAGTAAACCCTAAGCAATTCAAATGAATAATTATAGAAAACATTAAAAATGTAATGGATAAATTTTTGTAAAATTGAAGCTCAAGTGCAGAAATTATATTATTCTATACAATTTTATTATTAATTGCCTTAAAAAAATTCATAGAGTTTATCAATTATTTTTGGAAATCCATTGAATAAAATTGAAATTACATACTACAATAAATAGTTAGAATTAAGTGACTGCAGTTTGAAAGCGTAAAGAGAAAAATATCAAATTTTATAAATAATTTAATTAATATTTTAGATTTAATAGATATTTATATAAAATTATTATAGAAATAATATAGATACGTAAATGTATAGGGTTTTCTATTAAGAAGTCGAAAGCTTTAACTGTCAAAAGGAACTGTGATCCTGCGCTAAATTTTTGAGGTCTTATTTATAAAAATTATAAGGGCTTTATATAGAGGCTTAATATGGAATTTTTTTTATGAAAATCTGTTTTATAAACCCTTTATTAAGCCTTAGTAATTTTTATGATTAACGCTGTTGATATTCATAATCAGTATACTCTGGCAAATGATCATGAATGGATTGACGCTTGAACAAATATATCAAATATTCCAGGTTTGCTGTGAAAATGAGTCATATATACGAGTATATGAGCGCAACTTAAAGATGATGTTTTATCGCAATATTGTGTTCAGCTGATCATTTTTGGCTTAACGGGTTTTTTAATAAACGGTCCACAAGGGACCCAACAGACTCCATTACCGTTTTGTGCGGTCTTGACGTTGCAACGTGATAGGATCATTGGACCTTATTTCTCAAAAATTCAGCCGTGGCACGCTTTACGGTGATCGTGACCGCACCATTATCAATGATTTTTTTAAGGTTCCGTACACCAAAAGTGAAAAGGAACCCTATAGTTTTCGCTACGAAGTCCGTCTGTCTGTATGTCACAGGCTGTTTTCTCGAGAACCGTAAGAGGTACGGACCAGAAATGTTCACAGAATATGTAAAAATTTGGCTGCTACTACAACAAATATATCACAGTTAAAAATTAAAGGTGTCCTAAAGCGACCAACGAAAAATGTTGAAGTCCTAATGCAATATACACTTGAAATTTTCTAACATAGCGTATTTTTATGTCAACTAACACTGAAATTTAAATTAAAGGGTATTTATTCTATTGGTTGGTGTAATTTTGAATAAGTAATTTTGATAACTTGCTGTAGGTTGGAAACCGCAAGAGGCAAACTCTTGAAACTATTTTTAAAAACGCTAAAACAAGAATATTCCAATACAAAAAAATCGCCAAGAACCGAAAAATCGCAAAAGTGAACAAAAAAGCGAAAGAACTAAAAAAATCTGCAAAAACTAAAAAAACGCCCAAACTAAAAAACGCCAAAATTAAAAAACGTAAGAAACCGAAAAAATCCTAGAAACGAAAAAGCGTCAAAACTATGAAAAAACACCAAAACTAAAACAAAATTCTAAAGCGAAAAAAAACCTAAAGAACCAAAAAGAAAAAATCGCCAAAACGAAAATAGCGTCAAAACCAAAAAAAGCCAAAACTAAAAAAAAACAAAAACCGAAAAAGGCAAAAAAGCCATAAAACTAAGAAAAATCGCCAAAACTAAAAAAATCGTCTAAGTGAAAAAACGATAGACCGCCAAAGGTAAAATATGTTCAAAACCGAAAACGAGCCTATAAACGAAACAAGCGCATAAACCAAGAAAAAAATGCCAAAACTAAGAAAAAGCACCAAAACAATAACATCGCCATTAAAGAAAAAAAATCGCCAAAATGAAAAAAATCCAAAACCGAAAAACGCCAAAAATTCTAAAACTTGAAATTCACCAAAACTAAAAAAAAGTAAAAACTAATAAACTCCAAAAACCGAAACAATCCCAAAAACGAAAAAATTACCAAAAAGCTGCAGAGCAAAAAAAAACCAACACAAGAAATCGAAAAACCGAAAAAAATCCAAAAAAAAACGGCAAAACTAAGAAGAAGCGTCCAAACTAAGAAAAAGCACCAAAACAAACAAAAAACGCCAAAAGAAAACCAAAAAAGTTTAGCGGGTATTTAAAACTTAAAAAAAAAAATTATAGATCGGGTAAGATACTCGAGTATCGATCGTATTCGATTATATAGGCGAAAGTTCTTATAATTTTATATATGTACTGTCCGTAAGGAACTCTTTGCGTGAGGGTCAAAGTCACAATTTACTGAATTTATTTTCATTTGAAAACATGAATGACATTGTTCCGGTCGCGATGTGGTTTCAACAGAATGTCACTACGAGCTATACCGCGACCGCAACCATTGCCGTAATGAAATAAAACTTTTACGATAACTTGATTTCGAAAATGGACCTATCAATTGATTTTCAAGGATGTGCGATTTGATACGTCTCGATTTTATCTTGTGAGCCACGTGCTAAACGTGCTGAGACTTTGTGGATGTTGCTAATATTATTCTAGAAGCTTTATATTAAGTACAAAAAGGGCTGTTTGAGTCAACACTGTATTAACTCTAATGGTGTTTTCTTTTCTAAAAGAAAAGTGTAACATATATGCTACATGTGATTTGCCAACATTTTTAAATGCTCACCTGATTTTTAAGAAGTGTTGCATATTTTACGTTTACAAAAGAACAATTTTCTAACAAGTTTCGGCATGAAACAATCACGAACTAGAAAATGATTTTTTTTTTCATAGACAATAACAAAAACAGCTTTTAATATAATGCTGCACTCATGCCCCTTTAATGAAAATGAGTGTTGAACATGTAGCATTTTTCTTCTTTTAAAGGGTAACATCATGGGAAAAGAACGCGTTCAATTTTTAAAATAATACATACTTTTGAGAAAAGAACACAAAGAAATGTAAAAGGCAACATAAATGCAACATATTGCTCAGAAAAGAAAACGCCATAAGCTAAAATGCTTGTTGGTCTCATTTCCTCAATAGAATTAAAAAACAAAAAGAAAACAAATTCATATTTTTTTAATTAAAATTTTTTTGTAATATTATTTAAATGAAACTTTTTTGCAATCAACTTAGTTTTTAAAACACCACATGTAAGTGCCCATATTAATATTTGTGATATCTCAAACAAGGCATAATAAAACAGAAATTTGTCGCATTTACTAATTACATATTTATTATTATTGTGGGGAAAATGAACATTATTTACATTATGTTAAAACTGCATGTATCTTTTATAAAAAGCCCATGTACAAATATTCATATCAATACACATTTTTTACAACATATGGCTAGATAAAATATGTATATTTACTTATTAGAGGGCTGCGTAAACAGTCTTGAAATGTAAATACGTATTGTTTTTTAAATGTATTGTCGTAGCATGTACACACAGAAAAATTTCAACCTTAAATCTACGTAAACCATCTATCTAAATCTAATCTTTATCGGCAATAATTTTGCTTCATATGTGTTTCATGTTAATCTAACATGATTTATAGTAATTCTCAAAGCAACGGTTTCCTTTTAGAAATAACTTTATTTCACGTTAACTTAACATTTACGCACTGTTGAAATCATAATCATAAGAATCGTGTTGAGTCAAAGTTAATTCAAGTTGGAACAATATGAATTTAAGTTAATGTAGTAAATGTGCTTTATTAATTATTAAACTTACGTGTGAATGACATAGACATCAGAAAAATGTTTATTTGTGAATTGGCTTCCCCGGCCAAGATTTGAACTCGGAATTCATCGCGTGGTATTTAAAGTGCTTACCCCTGTAGCCACAGCAAATTTAAATATTCTTTAGATGCACATTAAATATGTACCATCATGAGTAAACATTGATCATTTAACTTTCAAATTATTTGAAAAGTTTTAGTTAAACAAAATACAAAATACTTGACTCCAGGATTCGAACCTGAGATTCTGCGACTGCAAGACTAGTACACTGCCTACTAGTCAGCAGCAGTTTATCGACTGTTTACAAACATAAAAACAACAACAATACAAAAACAATTCACACAACTAAGCACAAAAGTGTATTGCAGCTACGAACAAAGCAAATAAACACCAACACACTGAAACAACATATTATTTCTTGTAAATTTAATGTGATTTTAATGAATTTGAAACAACGTATTTGCATGGTGATTTTACATTGGTATTTTTTTCTGTGTGTATTATAATAAACTAACAATAAATGATGTCGTTTAATAAGCGAAGCACGGTGGATGTATTGATGCAGTGTATATGAGTGTTTACAAGCGATATCGGGAAGACATCTTGTTCAGAATAAACACTCAAAACAAGTAGTCTTGATGCGTGTATGCTTGTTATTTTTCATATTGTACGTTTGAGTGTGTGCGAGTGTAAGATGTAGGTGGTAAGCTATTATGTGCTTGAGGGTGGTTTTTTAAAGCAACCGCACACAACTAAAATGTCAATGCATGTGTGCGTTTGTATGTGCACAGTACACAATACAGTACACAATAAAAGATCATGCACATAACGTGTGTGTGTATGTACATGCATGACGTTTGTATGCGCGCCCATGCGCATGAAGAAGCAAGCATCACAAATTCTTCCATCACGAAGTATTTTCTTATTTACTCCTATATCTGCAATAACTGAAACAAATTTCTTCCAAACATTGTTGTTAAGCGTTTGTTTTAGAAGATTGAAAAATCCCTCGTCTTAAAAGTTCTTTTATGTGGTCTTGTGCAGGGGTCTATTATTTATATACGAGTAAGAGTATCTCTGGATGTTTGCAGTAATTCATGCTGTTTTGCTTACAATTAGTTGTTCATTTGTCACTTGTTTTTAATTGAATTTAACAGTTTTTGCTGCCGACGTTATTGTTGCTGTTTTATAGTGAATATTTGTTAAAAATAAATGTTTAAAAAAGCAAACAAAAGTACAATACAACAGCCAGCAAGCAGGCAGAATTAAGAGACAAACAGCAACAACTTAATTAATGTGACAACAATGGCGTATCTCTATGCATGGTTGTAATCTTAACCAGTTTTAAATTGTTATCCATTGGATTTGTAGCAGTTTTCTGGCTTTTAATTGTTTGCGTACATAGTAGTGCTAGCAATACTATCGATAGTACTATCGATAGTGGAAATATGGAAAATATCGATAGGAAAAAATATCGATATCGATGTTATGCAGTTTTTAAAACCTGAGATGTTTTAAAAATTTTTTAACTGACAGCACAATTTTTCAAAAAATGTTACCTAAAATAACGTTCGTAGATACATACATACATATTAAAGTAAGATTAAGACTATATACTTTCAATAAAGTGATAAAAAAAAACTAACTATCACCTGATAAAAAGTTAGTTATATCTTTCTTTCTCAAGTACAAACGTTCAGTCTGCACAGAAAAAAATAGACAAGAATTACTTTCAATAAAAACATGCTAATGAATAAAATTTTTAATTTCAATAATATTTGTCATTAACTTGAATATTGTATTTATCGATTCCGCGCATTTTAAAATATCATTTTATTTCATTTGTTTGTGTTGGTGTTTTCCTTGCTTGTCGGTTGACTCAACGTGGTCATGTGCTGATGTTGTTGTTTTTTTTTTTTTTTGTTTGCTCGAGTTATATACGTGTGAATTCCGACAAGAACCCGAAAAACATTGTGGTTTGTTTTTTTTTTACTTAACAAAGTTATTTTTAGATTATATCAACGCAATGCGCACATGTAGAAGAAACATAAGTAATTATGTTTTGCGTGTATACATTATTTGCGTCACCAATAGCGATTTGCTCTTTAGCTGAGTGGTAAGTACGTTAGTCTATTAGTCAAGAGATTGCCGGTTCGATTCATCATCCGAAACACATTCAATTTTAAGCGCAGCCAAGCAAAAACAAACAAAAAGTTGTTGAAATGAAAAATGTGACATACACACAAACAACACAACACAATAACAATTATCACTGAAAATAAAATTTCACTCAACAACTTTTTCCTTGATTCTTTAAATTTCTTTATGGAAAAATTACAAATTATTAATAAGATATTTTGTTAATTTGTTATTGATATAGCGGATTTCTTTATCACAGGAAATTCGAAAATTAAAATGATATTCAATCAATCGGGCCTTTTGTTATCAAAAATGAAACTTATTTTTTTTCAGTGTGTAGTAATATCGATAGTGAACTATCGATAGATATCGATAGTAGAAAATATCGATAGTATCCCAGCACTAGTACATAGATATGTAAAAAATGACACTGTAAAGAAAGAACTTCTTAATTTTTAGGTTTTTGTTTACCAAGAATCGTTAAACCAAGCCCGGATAAAATAAATTATTTCTCTAATTATTTTCCCAGCAAAAGTTTTCAAGGAAAAGTAGTAAATTAAATTGCTTATATGCATATGCATTAATAGTTATATAATATACATATGAGTAAATAAACATAAATTATATAATTATGCACTTGACCTCGTAAATTGCTACAATGTATCGCCGCATTAATTTCAATAATATGTATTAATCAAGGAAAAACCAAATATTATCAATTGAAAAAAAACTAATTAGTTTCTATTACAAAAGTAAAATACTACAAACATGTATTTATATAAATATATGATATAAAAAGTATTTTAAAGCAGCTCATTAAATATCTTTACAGAAAAAAAACTGCATTAGTTTTACTCTATTTCCTGTGATTAGCAATATTTCAAGTGATAATTGCAATGTCAATTACAAGAGCCAAGTTAATAACAAATTGTGTACAAGAGTCTGCGAGGAGAAAGTTATCTCGGCAGCAGAAGTGGAATAATGACTAATGATTAAAGCAAGCATGTATAAAAAGAAATTAATTTTGGCATCATTTTAATTGCAAGGAATAAAAGTTAGACAATTTCTAAAAAAAAAATCGGATCTAGATATGGGGCATCCAGCGGTAAATCGGACGGTTTAAAATTTATATTTTTTATTTCCCAAATTTTATAATATTTTAAAAGAAAAATACTAGTTGTATAAAAAGAATTATGCCATCGAAAAATTATCAGAAGCAAATATTACATATGTAGACGCTCCGTTGACAATGTCGCCAGCTCTGGACGAGCCAACTTTTTTATGAAAAAAACGTGAGTTTAAAACCTCACATTTATACTACTATGGTTCACTTTTACCAAAACTCTATTCGTGCTCTAATAGTTGATCCATCATTTCATCAATTGTGGAAGGACTATTGTTATGATTAGCTTGCTAGAAAATTTTAATGGACTCAAGTTTGAAAACATCTATTTATACTCAAAATCTGTATATCATCCGAAATACGAATACCTGAGAAACTTAATTTCGCCAAATAAAGAAATGCGATATTCCGTATGGAATTCTTCGTCTGCTAGTCAAAGTCGCACTATGTTGAATTTTTTTTAACGGTGAGTGTAAAAAACGAGTAAAAGATTTGTAAAACAAAAAAATTTATTGAAAATCAAATGAATATAAGCTTAATATAGTAACAAAGTTTCAAATATTTTTCAGTGTAAATAATACCTCCGCAATAAAATGTACTGCATGTCAACCAAAGACGAGGTTCATAAAATATGCAAAAAGGTGTTGCAGTCAATTATTGTTAAGAATCGTGTACAATATTTCCCAGGCTTGCTCTATAAAAGTCAATATTCATAACTTTTTATAAATTCCAATTAAATACGGACGGAAAATATTGAAATTACACGATGTATTAATTAGAGATGTGTACGTGAGTGCTTTCTGACTCACGACACGTACGCTCACGCAGAAAAATATTTTACTCACGCACGAATGATTTTGAAAATTTTCACGATCACGCACGCTCACGAATAAAATATTTTTAATCACGCACGAGTGGTTTACAAGTTATCACGATCACGCACGCTCACGAAAAAGTATATGTATTGTTACTTTTAAATTTTATTAAACGTGTGAGTTCTTTTGATTGCTCAAAAATAAAAATAAATAACACACAATTTTTATTTGCTACTGTTTTTCCTTTTATTCTTAACGAAGCAAATTACAACTTATCTTTACTTAACTACTTCTTATCGTTATTATCCACTTTCAACGAGGTCTTAACTTGGCTAATTTCTGATTAGCACTGCTCTGTTCTAGCACATGCTGCCACTTTTTATAGTACAGCAACCGGTTCTCGAATATTCGCCCGATAAGTGGCGTAATAACATGTCGGTACTTAGTAATGGCGTCTGTGCATTTTGCCATCTGTATTGTCATTTACTATTGGTAGCCAGATGTTCAAACAGTCCTCTAGCACAATCTTGAAAATTCATGTTGCTGCTTCTAGGCGTTTGTAGATAATTCGATTGGCCGTTATTTTTGAATTTCAAAGTAACGACTCTTATGTTGGCAATGCGGTGTGCTACTACTAGTACAGGGTGGTTACCATAAGTGCTCGCATTTTTATTTGTATGTGTGTATGTCTGTAGCTATGTACACAATTATTGTTGTTGCTATAGTGTTTGCACGTAAATATGTGTGTACGTTTAGTGCTTTAGTTAAATACTTCCAGATAGTTCTTTGCATTAACCCTGTAGGAATATTTTGACGTAACAGTATAATATAATTTTCATGTTTTTTTCGTTGAAAAATAGGTTCTTACATATACATGTATATACATATATATACATATCTATGTATATATGTATGCTCGTGTTTTTGTAAAATTTGCAATGTAAATTAAAATGAAGCAAAGTTAATTTAATATCTATATTTATGATTTGAACAGGCTAAAGTTCGTATCGCTTTTTAAGCCAAATTACATGTGATAATTATTAATGAACAAATAACACCAAAGTTAGTTGTAAATATTCTGACAACACATAATTGAATGGAACAGCTAGCCGTTTTCGAAGGCCACTAAACCTTCGTCATCAGCGTTCTTCTGTGTTTGGTCCACAAAGCAGAAATCTTTCGTATATAAAGCAGAAATCTACATCAACTGACACCACACGCAGTGGACCAAACAAAAACAAAATTCTCCGAATTCGTAAAGAATTCGTAACGATTGGTCGACAAAATATTCCGATTTCGGCACCGAAATATTACCGTAATCGTAACAATTTTTGTATGAAATGGTTGACACGACTTCGTTACGATAAATCGGTACGAATTCGTAACGACATGTAGGTACTATTTCTTTTTGCTTTTATAGCAGAGTACCGCTTCACCGTTATGTTGCTGCTATTGCCGAAATAATTGCACACACTCGCGTTTTTTAATATTTGTTATAATCATTTTATTTTATCAACATATACATATTTATTCAAAAACATTTTTCACAGACTTTTACTTATGTACTCAAAAATCAAAGTTTTAATGTTTAAAACAAATTGTTCAGAGAAACTACCGAAATGTCTTAACGAATTCGGTCTGACTTCAGAAAAAGTCGAAACATTTTGTTTTGGGGGTATTCATTATGTTTGTAAGCTCATACTACCATACATATTATTATACATACATATATGCATTTATTATTATAAAATAATTTATTTCAAATGATTGAATACAGTTACATAAGTACCTATGCAGGAATGTTATCTCGTGAGAGCGTGAGAATTCGTGCGTGATTATTAAAATAAGCTCACGCACGATCACGCACGAGTAAATTTTTTCAGTCACGCTCACGCACTCACGCGTGATTAGTTATAACATTTGATCACGAATGACGTGAATCACGCGTGACACGATAAAATCACGACATTTGCACATCTCTAGTATTAATGCAAAAATAAAGTAAACTAAATTAAGGGAAAGTAAAAAAATTCAATTGAAATATATTGGGCTTAATAATGACTGTCGTATTTCGATTTCGAGTGCGACGATTTTGTAGTAGATTAAAGAAAAAATTTCGCAATACATAAATCTAATCTAATCTAATACAAAATCGTCGAACAATTTTTAACCGTAAAACATCACAAATAGTCTTTCGAAATAAAAAATCATAAGAGAAACCAAAAGATGATTTTAAAATACCTTTCGAATGATGCCCATTTTGATACAGTTCGTCGCCTTTTTATTTTTTCGTAATTACGAAATGGCGCCTGTTGGCCGCCATATTGGATTTTGACAGCTGACACTGCAAGTCCATTGACGTAAAACTCATCAAAATCGGTCCACGCGTTCGGTTTATATAATACCACAAAGGAACACACATACATACATACATAGACTGATGAACACAATATCCTTCTTTGCTTTGCGCAGTGGGGTAAAAAAGGGAATTATTTCTGGGATACAGAAAAAACAGTGCCTAATCATTACCTCATAAAATAGAACAAAATTAATAAGAAATCTCTATGGTTTTTTTTTCAATAAGGAAATCTTATTAATTTCACAGAGAAAACATTTTTGAAAAAATCAAGAAGAAATGTTGTAGTTTTTATAAGGTTTTCTTATTGATTTATTTAATAAGGTTTTCTTCTTGATTTTATGAGGCGACCTCTTTGCTTTGCTTATATATTTTCATTTAAATTCTATACCATATACTTTGAAAGGAGACAAGTATTGAACCAGCAAACATCTGACTGATAGACAAACACTCTAACCAATATGCTAACAAGCAGTCTGAATAACCATTGAAATAATTTTGCAAACATGCTTATACAAAAACGAAAAAGATCATGGAAAAAAAATTGTCTGTGTCTATTTATAGATATGAAATAACAAGACACCTCATAAAATCAAGAAGATTTCCTTATTGAAAAAATCAAAAAGATGCTTTACACATAATCATATAGGAACCTAATAAAATCAAGAAGAAAACCTTATTGAAAAAATCAATAAGATAGCCTAATAAGATCAAGAAGAAAACCTTTTAAAAAAAATCAATAAGGCAACCTAATAAAATCAATAAGAAATCCATATAGTTTACAATTTATAAGAAAACCTCATAGAATCAAGAAGTTTTTCTCTATGGATTGTTTTTTTTTGGTGCCAAAAATAACGGAAATTGAGTAAAAAAAGTTGGGAATAATAAGATTTCTTCTTGATTTTATGTGGTTTTCTTCTTGATAAAATTAATAAGATTTACCACATAAAAACAATAAGGAATCTCTATGAAAAAATCTTCGCTTCTTTCTGCTGGGATACCCCTTAGCCTAAAAACGTTTCATAGAGAAAATCTTATTGATTCTATGAGGCAGTTTTTTCTCTGTGGAGAACATTATTCAGGTTTGCAAATATTCTAAAAAGGGAAAATATTTGGAGGCAAAAATTTTCCTTATTTGAATTTTTTACAGCCCAAGAAGTGCGAAAAATTTCTCGATACATTTTATAATTGTTTCACACAAAAGTCTCAGTTGTTGCTTAGGACACTTCTCAAGCCTGGAAAAATATTTATTGAATTATAAATGCAACAGCACAAACAAAAAAACAAGTATTTTGATCCGTTTTATTTCACAGTGAGGCAGAGAAAAAAAAAGCTGTTGAACTACTTTTTTCAATTAATCAAATAACAGAAACGAAAAAAAACTCATAAATTAGAGATACTCGACTTGCAATTTCGATTTAAATTTACAAGTATTTTTATATTTTTTATTTGTGCGACTGTTTTAGTGCAGCAGTGTTAATTTGCAAGTAGCAATACATACCACTTAAAAATTGCATCTAATAAAATAAATGATTAATTACACTTTAAGTGCAATTCGTTTTCATTTCATGTATTTTTTTTCAAACCTTCCTTCTTTCACATCACTTTTTATCATTTAAATTCAAAACTAGTATAAAACGCAAAAAAAATATTGAGGACAAAAAAAAATCATAAAAAGCCTTAAAACAAGTTGGCTTAAGCGTTAGTATTTTGCATGAATGAAATAAATGCCTGCCTGGCAGCTTGCTGGCTAAATAGTGGCAATAAAAATTAATCTAAAATAGTTGTATGTGAGAAATTTATAGGATGCATCATTCCTTTCCCCCACCCCCCCCCCCCTCACTTTTTCTGTGAGGGGAAGCTGAAGTTTTTTATGTGAATAGGAACTAGTATTAAAGATAGGAGCTTTTAAATTAATTTGATAAGGAGAAGAGTGATAAAATATAATAGAGAAGTTTTGTTTTTATTGAGAAAAGGAAATAATGAAATGATGTTTAATGTCGGATATTTAAAATAATTACGCTTATCGGGAATAAAAGTTCATGTCAAATGTGTTTCCTTTTTTTAGAGTTCCGTACTCCAAATTTGAAAAGGAGCCCTATTGTTTTCGCTACGCTGTCCGTCTGTCTGTCTGTCTGTCTGTCTGTCTGTCTGTCTGTCAGTCACAGCCTATTTTCTCAGGAACCTTAAGAGCTACGAATCTGAAATTTTAATAGAGTATGTAGAACTTTGGCCGCTGGAACAACTCTCATGTAGAGTTAAAAATTAAAAGGTTTTCCAAAACGAGCAACAAAAGATGCTAAAATCCTATGTAATATACATACATGCATATAATTATATGTATGTATATAGACACTTCAATTTTGTAAAAATACACTAGATTTTTATACATACTACAAGAATTAACACTAAAATTTAAAAAATCTAAATTAAAGGGTGTTCTCTCAGTTAATGTAAATTTGACAAGATACACCAAGTATCTTGGAAACTGTAAGGGGCAAACTATTGAAATTTTCAGAAAATGTAAAAAATTTCAAAATTATATAACCGCCAAGACGAAAAAATCGCCAAATTAAAAAAAATATTCTAAAACTAAAATAAATCGCCGAAAATCCCAAAAAAATCGAAAATATGAAAACAAATCGCCAATATGAAAAAATCACCAAAATGAAAAAAATCAGCAAAATAAAAAAAAATCGCCAAAAGGAGGAAAAAGCGACAAAACTAAAAAAATTGGCTAAAAACCAAAAAAAAAAAAAAAATCGAAAAAAGGAGGAAAAACGTCACATTAAAAATTAATTCTTAAACTATAATAAATCGCCAAAAATACAAAAAAAAATCGCCAAAATGAAAATAAATCGCCGAAATTAAAACAAAATCACCTAAATGAAAAAAAAAAATCAGCAAAATGAAATAAAAAGTCGCCAAAAGGAGGAAAAAGTGCCAAAACTAAAAAAAATTGCAAAATAAAAAAAATTTCTAAATCGCCAATTTTTTTAAGAAAATCGCCAAAATGAAAAAAAATCGCCAAAATTAAAAAAAATCAACAAAATGAAAAAAATGCAAAAACCAAAAAAAAAAAAAAATCGGCAAAATGAGGAAAAAGCGTCAAAACAAAAAAAGTCGCCAAAAACAGAAAAAACGCATTAAGATGTTAAAGCTAAAAAAACCCAAAATAAAAAAAACGCTGAAAACCGAAAAAGTATGTATTATATAAGCTAAAGTTCGTATGGTATTACATACATATCTAGTTTCCGTACGGAACCCTTTGTGCGTGAGTCACTTTACTGAATTTATTTTTTCATGAGAAATATTTCACATAAACAAAATGTTCGCATTTTTCCCCTATAAATTTGGTTTAAAAAAATTAAACTGGCTGAAAATAATCTTGCCTGAGACGGGTGCATACAAGCTTCGATTTTAGCTCTTCATACGGATAGATATTTTGCTATTTGATGAGGTCCTTTGAGATAAACTTATAAGTTCTTTTAGTTAAATGACAGTAGAGACCACTGATACTTCGTAGCCCACGATTATAATGTTATAGAGATTACAAATGTATTAAGTGAATGATCTCATCGTTTCACTAGTTACACTTTGGTGCGGAGTTCGTATGAACAAAAAACGATATTCTCTGTCCTTAATACAATTATACAGAGTGTATAAATACATACCATGTGCATATGGACATGTATCACACTGTTGGTCTCGTAAGTCCGTATTTACACTATGCAAGTCTTATTGCTAAGCTGAGTAGTTTATTAGGAGAGAGAGAGTGGGGGGGGGGGAAGAAACGTTGCTGTTCCCATCGTCTCTTTCCCTGAAACTAATCAGCTTAGCAATAAGACTTGCACAGTGTGATTTGGGACTAACTATTTGTCTTGAGAAAAAAAAATGGCAAAATAACACGTTCACTAACATAAATCGCAGTTTAAACTTATTTTTACTGAAATGAATTTTATGAACGTTTGGTGCTGCACTCTGTATTCTTTCTTTGAAAACACTTCCAGATAATAAATGTAAATGGGCGGAGTCATGCTATTTAAAAAAGCAACAGCAACAACAACCACAATAAACAACAATTTAAATGCTCCGAACGGCTACTGTTGCGGTTTTCATAAATACGCTTCACCATGCGATATGAGCAGTTTGTTTCTTTTTTTTCGTTTTGTTTTTTGTTTGCACTTTATGCCGATCTGCATGTTTAACAGGCGTCTAATAAACAAGTTGATTATTAGGTACAAACGACAGACAGGCGGTATGTGCAGGAGCTTACATGCAAACATACATACATACATATGCATATATGTATGTATGTATACTTAATAAGTGAGTATGAATTGTTGTTTTTTGTGCACTAAATAAACAAGGCAACATCACAAGTACAGTTTAGTAGTTTGATTTATATCAAAACGATTATTTACACTTTTAAAACAGACTCGTAATCGAATAGAAGTGTCAGGCAAATGTAGGCATATGATTGGAATTTTTATTTGCATTTAAAAGCGGGCACCATGTGTATTTACATAGATACTACTATATGTAGTACATATATGGGTAAGTTCATAGCAATGAAATTATTATGATAATTGGTTTGATTTTTTTGCACCCTTCACCAAAAATGTACATAGGTTAGTCATTTCGTTTATAATTTCCACAATATTCATATGCGATCCCATAAAGAGTATATCGCTCATTTACTTCAATAGTGTCACAAGTTACATACTAGTGTCCTGCACAAGACATCTTATAAGAACTTTCAAGACATGAGGAATTTTTCAAATGCTTTACTACAGCGAAATCTTATAAAACAAACGTTAACAACACTGTTTGCGAGAAATTTGTTTGAGTATTGTAGGTATAAGAGTAAAGAAGAAAACACTTCGTGACGGAAGAATTTGTGATACTTGCTTCTTTCTACGCATGAGCGCGTGTACAAACGTCATGCATCATGTATGTGTGTATGATCTTTTATTTTTCTGCGCACATTAACATTAGTTGTATGCGGTTAATCACATATTAGCTTACCATCTACATATTACAGACACACTCAAACGCACAATATGAAAAATAACAAGCATACACTAATCAACAGTACTTCTTTTGAGTGTTTGTTATAAACAAGCTGTCTTGGCGACATCGCTTGTTGACACTGATATACACGTACACCAATAAATCCATCGTGCTTCGCTTATAGTACGACAGCATTTATTATTGGTTTAGTATAATATTCACATGCGACGTGAATACATTTAAAAATCATGACGAATTTACATTTAAAGACTGTTTACGCAGGTCTCTATTACATACAACTCAATGAAGAAATGAAAAAATATTCTTCCTTCACGAGGTGGTAGTAAAATACAAAATGCCGAATTATTTCGCATCATAAACTCAAAAAACGCATTTTTCAGTTATGACACCATTGAAGTAAATTAGCGATCTATTCTGGGTCCTCATGAAAAGGGAAGACGAATTAGCGATGTACGAATGTCAGTCCGTCCGTCCGTCCGTACGAATGTCAGTCTCAGTAAAACTAGAGACTTCGATCTTGGACTGGTGGGTCAGAAATGGTCGGAAATAGATTGGTATTGCAAACCAGTTAAATCGAAAAGACGCTTTCAGAGCTGGAAAATTTGAACTTTTTTGGTATACCCATAAAAATAACTAACTAAGGGCCATTATTACAACTTAAAGTTAGTTAAAAGTAGGATTTTATCGGACGTATAGAAGGCTTCTCATTATTGCAAATTGAATTTAACTTGGCAGGTAGGATAAACTTGTCTCTTACTTATCGCTCACTTTAGGTTAAAGTAAAATTTTGTTAATGATAAACTTCTTATACGTCCGATAAAATCCTACTTTTAACTAACTTTAAGTTGTAATAATGGCCCTAAAACTATTTTTTTTTTTTTTTTTTTTGTTAAATAAACCTTATTATTATTCTCCGAATTTCATTTGTTTCTATATTTTATGATTTGATTAGGCTAAAGTTTATATCGCTTTGTAATGAACAAATAACACAATTTGGTAAGAATTTAATTAACATTAAATTGAAAAAAGTCACAAAGACCATTACAGGGTTGGAAAATTTGAACTTTTTTGGTATATGTATAAAAGTAATTCACTAAAACAAGTTTTTTCTTTTTCTATATAAATTAACCATATGTATTTTGTATTTTAGAAAGAAATAGATTGATATAAGATGTCAGAGAAATATAAAAGGATGATTCCGGAGTTGGAAAATTTAAATTTTTTTTTGATATATAAACATATCTAGCTAAAAATATTTTTTTTTTTTTTTGATTGTTAACTAAACATATTTTATGTTTCAGTAAAAATTAAATTATCAGAAAAAAAATAATTTACAGGGTTGGAAAATTTTACTTTTTTTGGTATATTTGTCCACGTTTATGTAATCCACTAAACAAATATTTTCTTTCTCTCTATAAATTAACCATATCTGATTGGTATAAGATATCAGAAAAGTATAAAATGATGATTCCAGGAATTGGAAAATTTTATTTTATTTTTTTGTATGTAAAAGTAATTGGGTCTAAATAATTTTTTTCTTTTTCTTTATATATTAAATATCTTTTATATTTTAGAAAAAAATAGTTTGGTATAAAAAATCAGAAAAATACAAGAGCTGGAAAATTAAAATTTTTTTTTAATTTAAATTTTTTTTCTTCGTCAATTAAATATATTTGATATTAGTATTAAAAGTCGGAAGAAAAAAAAACAAAAATATGATTTAATAGTTGGCAAGAGTTTATTTTATGTTTTTGGTGTATAAAATATTAAAAATCTCCTAAAACAATGAATATCCTGTGTGGAAAGGACATCATCACTCATCACTTGGTAAAATATTTGTTTGGAATTGCAGATTTATTTCTGCTTTCCCTGCTAATTACACACATACGTATGGATTGGCCCATATTCGTACCGCTAATTCTTGTTAATTTCATTTATATTTTAATTGCTTTGCAATTTTATGGCTTCAAACACACCAGACAACGCCAGACCGACCGACCAAGTGCCGTCAAATTATTTATCATTCCTTATGCTTTTTCTATTATTTATTTTTTTGTCTACACAATTATTTTTTTGTCTATCTGCGCCGTTTTTTTCCTAATTAATTTAAATATCTTTATTTCTTTTCTCAGCAAATATTAGTCAGTCGCCTTTTATTTAATAAATTTCAATTTCACATTTACAAATTAAATTTCACTCCATGAAATCACTCAACTAACAACAAAAATGTTTGTTATTCATTTTATAATTTCATTTACTAGGAGTATTTATGAATAATTTTATTGTTGTTGCTGCAGTTGCTTGAGTTAAAAAAAAAATTATGCATTTTTTTTAATTTTTTTTTTGTCTTTATGCGCTGAAAGAGTTTATTTAAAATGTCTGCTTCTCTCGCTCGTCAACATGTTGATTTCATTATAAATTTGCTTTTCTTTTAAATGAATGACAATTTCGTGGAATTTCTAAATTGATTAAAGTCATTTTATTTTTTATATTTAATATTATTTTTTTATCTGCTGTGCTGTTTGTTGGTTGTTGCAAAATAAATTACTTAAATAACAAGTGACTACAAAGGAAAATGCTGAAATACAACTGGGGTCGGTCACAATTAGTATGAGATTCATTTTATTCCATTAGACTGACACATGTGGATGTGTGAATGTAAGTATTTTATTTGCAGGGAGTACGGATCTACAAACGAAAATGTTGCAGGGTTTTCAAAGAATGAGAACATGAGAAGATAGCGCTCGTTAACTTCAATAACTTCATAACTTGAAAAATTAAATAAATGTTTGAGTTAATAATGCAGAATTAATTTTCATATCGCTATTCACATGATGTAAAAACTTCATAAAAATATCTTTAATACAAATATCTTTAATACCCATTTCGTAAGAGAATAATTAAATTTTTTTCCCTTTAACATGCGTGTCAATTGAAAACTTTAAACTGGTTTTAGAGAAACTAGTTTTTTTTAGTTATGACGTTGTTATAGTAAATGAGCGAAAGGTTTTCTTCGATTTTGATAATAACTTTGATTTAAAATGATTTTTCATTTTGATTTAACATTACTGGAATATAAAATCAACACGAAACATAAAGCTATTTGAAAAGAAACAACTTTCTTTAAAGGTTATTGTAAATCATGTTGAATCAACATGAAACACACATCGCTTATTTACTTAAACAAAAAAAAAACTAGTTTGCAAGAAAATGAGTTTAAAGATTTCAATTCAGCATCTCAATGGAAAAATAAAATTTTACTTTTGTCTTAAGAGTTGCGTTTTCAAGATATTTGTGTGTTGAATTTACACGAAACACACATTGCTCATTTGCTGAAACAATGTTATAACTCAAAAAATTGAGTTTGCCAGAAAACGAGTTTAAAGTTAGAAATTCACACACAACTTAAAGGAAAAAGAAAATTTTATTTTTCTCTCAAAAGTTGAGTATTCAAGATATTTGTTTAAAATTTTTTAACAATATGTTTAACAATATGATGATTAATTCTGCGTCATTTACCCAAAAATCCTGTTTTTTCCAGTTATCATATTAAATTAACGTTGTTTTTATATATGTATTTTAATATGAAATTTTTCTGTGTGAAGTAAAAAATTTCATACAAATATCTATGGAGAGAAAAATTTAATTTTACATAGGTATCATTTAAGTTGGTTGCATACTGAAAACTTTTACTGCGTTTTGTGTAAAACTAGCTTTTTGAGTTATGACATTGTTTTGGTAAATGAGCAATATGATTTCTAAGATTTGCAAAGAATTATTTACCATACATTTCTAATTTGAAAATTTTGTATTCATTGATTGAATATAATGTTTAGCTAAGAGAATTGTTTAAGAATTACTCAACAAATTTAAAAAAAATAAAATAAAAATAAATAATTATTTTAAGGCACTGCTTTCTGATATTAATGTCTTCTCACATTTATACATATTTATATTTTAAACGATTCTCTTTTAATAAATTTGACCCATTTAGATTTGCAACAAGCGCAAGTACAACTAACTCACTTGAATAATTAAAAATATTTTTTTTTTTTCAAAATTATGTAGAACAATTATATGAAAGTATTTATACCCATTATATTACACACGGAAAACAAATCGTCAAGCAAACTACAAAAAGTGTGAAGTTGTTGTTGCATTATTTATAATTATATATATATATATTTTTTTTTTGAAAATTTTTACACTCGAGCAATATAAGAGCCGACTCTATTAACGCTTCCAACTTAATTGATGGTGACTCATATTTGTACGCTAAACAGTTAAGTTTTCGCAGTGCTTTACAATTAAAATATTAAAGAACAAATTTTTATACTGTCAAATATAGTTTAAGTGTAAAAGTAAAAGAGTAAAAAAGAATTATGCATTCAAGTTCTAAGAAAGTCAGATGGAAATTAAAAATAATAAATAGTTTCCTTACATTGTGAAAAGAAAAGATTTTTGAGGAAATGTGTTGGAATATAGTTACATATTTCAAATATAAAAATTAAGTGAAATTTAAAATATGAATGTGCTGAAATTTACTTTATATTAAATACATATGTGTTTCCTTGTAAAAATCTGGCGGCTACACTTACCTTACTGAACTTTATTCTGAACTGGAGGTGAGTTCATTCATTTAAAAACGTTAATATTGAACTTTCTAAAATGTTGTTTAAATAGTTTTCTTATAAGCCTGTTTATAGCATAAATATTTACAAAACATGAATAAGATCACAACGTCACACAGTGGTTTGACTTCATATATTTTTGTGTAAAAAAAAAACTATAACAAGTGGTTCTAGATCGGCTACGTGCAAACGGGCAAGCTCTGAGGTAAACAACTTTAAAAGCTATTACACTCTTGCTATTATAGCTTTCAAGATAAAGTATTATTATTAAATACTTTGTATGGGAGGAGCCGCTTCCCCCAAAACTATTCTAAGAATATTTTGAATTACTTCTCAACCTTAAGCTGGGGTCACACGATTGGCACAATGTACCAATTTTCGTCGGCTCAATGAAATAAATTCAAAAGTAACAAAGTAAATTTGCCTTATTTCTTAACTAATTGATTAAATACATAATTACATAACTGCACCACACTGCATTAGTAATAAAGTCATATAGACTTATTCGAGAATTTATTAAGTAATAATATCATTTTGGCTTATTGCTTATGACAGTATGGCAGTGAGCCGAGGAAAATTGGTACTTTGTGCCAATCGTGTGACCCCAGCTTTATACTCCAAAGGGTGCATAACAAATTTTCAATACTCTAAGCTTATATATAGCTTTCAAGATATAAGATATTTCGTTCGTATGGGCATGGCACAGCCCACTGAAAAATCGTAAGATAAACCTAAATACCTGTCGAATGATACCCATTTTGATATAGTTCAGCGACTTTTTATATTTTCGTATTTACAAAATGGCGTCTGTTGGCCCGCCATATTGAATTTTGAATCATCAAAATCGGTCCTCGCGTTCGGTTTATATCAGCTACGTCCAAACACACATACACTGATATTTGCATTTGAGGTAAACAGCTTTGAAAGCTCTTAAATTTGTTCTTATTTCTTTGCAAAGTAAGAGCAAGCATTGCTGTCTGTTGTGTTGTTGTTGGGCTGTTGTACTCTCGTCTGTGTAAAAGCACAAAAAGCTCTTTATAAAAGTTTGCACATTGTGCATAGCGATGCCAACTATTTATAACCCAAACGCGCTACTACCCTTCTCAAAACGCGCTAGAACGCGCTAAGTTACAGCATTGTCAAATATTTATAGCAAAAACGCGCTATTTTCTACGCGCTAAATTCAATTTCAATAAAGTCGGTGTATGTATGTATTAGTATACTCGTATATACAATTAATTTTTCAGATTTTGCAATATTGCTTCCTTGAAATTATGTTTTAATTAACTAAAATCATTTAATACAGAATCAGCAGAATCGCCTTCCAAATAATCGAAATGCTTAGTTTTTACTTTTAATTTGTGTATTTCTAAAACTTTGTAACAATATATAAATTGTCGAATAGTTTTGAGATTCTAATGCTTTTTGTACTCCAGCTATAATATTTAGATGCTTTGTAAGTTATGTACATTTTTTGGGTCATTCTATGTAGAACATATTTTTATTTGTGAAATTTCAAAATATTTGTTATTGCAGTATTCAAATTCGTTTTTTATTCTAACCACAGTAGAGCTGCAAACCTATCGATAGTACTATCGATAGTATCGATAGTTTTGTTGTAAATGAAATATCGATAGTTTTTTCCACTATCGATACTATCGGCAAAAAAAAAAAAAAGTAATTAAAAGAGTAAAAATAATCGAAGTCAGTAAACAGTAGCCGGCAGCTTTGAAGCAAATTATCCGTAGTTGATTTAAGCTTTTTTAAAGCGATGGAAAAGTTGGTACAATTGTATAATTTTAGCGCTATTTGAATGCCAAAAGTACCGTAGCACCGCAATGACCCATTTAGCACTACTGGAATCTCTTTATATTATATTACATGCCAAAATTGCATTAAAATATATTAACCCCCTTATGCAAAAAATAATGCGTGCTTGAAGTGTACATTAAAAAAAAATTTCCATAGAAAAACCAGTTTTAACGTTCACTTATTTTTTTGCACAAGGGGGTTAATCTTTAGCTCGAAGGTATTAGAAAATTAAGTAAATCAAACGATGTTTTCCGGTACTTAAAGAATTGCTGGAGGAATGTTATTTATTCCAAATTCATCTGCAAATGTGGAAATTTTATTTTCGTACCAAGGAGAGAAGCCGACTATTTGCATCGACTGTGAACAATCGAATAAAAAAAAGGTTATAAACGTAATATATCGTAAATGTTACTTTTATATTCAGATCCCAGCAACTAATATTCTTTGTGCACCTTCTGGCGTTTTGTTAATTGATTTTTAGTTAATTAAAAAGTACAAGTATTAAAAAAAATATAAATAAAGAATTAGGTACAATCGTACTGAAAAAAATAAATTTTTTTTTGAAAGTTAGTACAATTTGCAAATATGACATCGCATCCCTGCTTCTGTATACATAAGTACTTAAATACATATGTATGTATATGAATTTATTTATAAATCCAAGTGTTATTCGACAAATAGTAGTCACAAGTATCTTAATAAATTCAACATCGTCGACACAAAGATAAATTTTGGTGGTACTATTATCGCGACGGCCGCCAATCGTCTCTTACGATAAAACTTTACAGTTAGTGTCTTAAAAGTTATCAACAATTTTCGCATTTTGATAATTCTAAACCATGGGTAGGCCCATAAAATTTTAAGTTCAATAAAAAAGTATATTTTCGATAATATGCCCCGCTTACGATAAAATCGAAAAAAAGGCTTGATATATTTTTATATACTAATGAAAATGTTGAGGACTCTGGATTTTTTTCGAGTCAAATGTAGTTTATGTGGCAACTTTTATAAAACTATTCGATACTATCGATAGTATCGATAGTTTTACATAAAACTATCGAAACTATCGAGTGGAGCGACTATCGATAGTTTTGCAGCTCTAAACCACAGTCAAGCGAATTTTGTTTGCGACAGCTGAATCATTAACTAATTTAAAAAATTTTATCGAAGCTTTAGACATTAGAAAATTGTTATATTTATAAAAAAAAAAGTTAAAAAAAATATTGAACTGAAATGATATTATTGACTTTATTCAAAACGCGCTAATTTAGCGCTTTTTTTTCAAAAAAAAAACGCGCTAAGACGGAAAAAAGCGCGTTTGGCATAGTTAAAACGCGCTAAATCTAGCGCGAAACGCGCTAAATTGGCATCGCTGATTGTGCATATGGCTTGGACGTAGCTGGTTTATATAGTGCCGCAAAGGAACACACATGCATACAAACATACATACATACATAGGCTGATAAACACAATACCCTTCTTTGCGTTGCGCAGTTAAGTAATAAAATAATATTAAAAAAAAATCATAAAGGCACATTTCTTATTTAAACATTTCTCTGCAAGACTGCATCTTCCGATTTTTTAAATTAAATGCTAGAAAAATAGAGTTTTTGTTAGCAAAATCCCAAAATAAATAAATTTTTTCTAAATAACCATAAATCCATATATCATATGGATACAAGATTGCAACATTCGATTTTTTAAATTAAAAAAATGGAATGGAAAAATGAAATTTTTGTTATCAATCCCACTGTGCATCATTTGCAAGAATCAAGTTTATTAAATGCAAAAATTATTTTACAAACCATTTAACACAATTTCTTTTAAAAGAATTATTATTTGCCAACTATAATTGTTACGTGTTAATCAGTCTTAAAACTAAATTTAACATTTGTGATTCATAAATTTTCGAAGGAAACGTTAAAAGTCAGTTATTAATTAGCAAATATGTACATATGTACATATGTATGTTTGAGAGGTTTTGCAAGCAAATTGTAAGATTTACTTGTTTCTTTTTTTATTATTAATTTTTAAATTCCAAAAGCCAACAAAAATCCCACAGTCTTTTAATTTATTTCAATAAAAGAGAGCACAACAACAAACAAACTATAAAATAAAAAATTAACTTCAAGCAACAAAAAATAATGTTTAGCATCTTTAGGAGCAGGACTTGAAAAGAGTTTCTTCTTTTCAAAGATTGTTAACATAGCGTGATTTTTTTCAAAGAATGAAAGAATTATAATATAGTAATATATATTGATAATATATATAATAAATATAATATTTATAAGAAATTTAATTTTAATCTCAAACAAATTTTTATTAAAAAAATCCATATGTCTGTGGCAATAAGGAAAAAGTGCTTAAGTCATATTTCACTGTTCTGCAGGAGAGCAAGCAAGGGTTCAAGTCGATTTTCAGAAATTTATTTTTTTTTGCAGTTAAATTGGGAAATTCTCTATTAACCTTTATTTTATTAAGCAAACCTCGTTCTACTCACTATAAACTAAAAAAAAAACTAACTAAAACTTTGGAAAATTTTCTAAATTTGAGTAAAAAAAAGTTGTCATATGGCGCCAAAGCTGTTTTTTACTTGAAACCGGTAAAATATTTACTAAATTTCTAGTTCATCAATGAACTATTTTATAGTGATTATATTTTTGTATTTAAGTAAAATTTTTCTAAAATTAAGTAAAATTTTCCCATAAAATTCGGAGCTTTGCAAAAAAAAAAAAAAAAATTCATCTTTGATCTCAAATTTAGTAAGTTTTTCAAAGTTTTTTTTATGTCTTTAATTCTATACCACATGGTATGTTTTTTATTATACATACATATATTCATATTACATTCTAAATTAATTCACCATACACACATATTAATTCCTTGAGAGGAGACAAGTATTGAACCAGCAACTTTCTGACTGATAGGCATGCAATCTAACCAATTGCCTAACAGGGCAGCCTGAATAAGCATTGGAATTTTTGAGTTTTAAAATTATTTATTATTATTTTATTATATTTATTTTAAAAAAAATATATTTCAAGTTCAAATATTCCTCATAAATATGAAACATTTACTTACATTTTTTTGCTTAATGCAAATAAAAGATATATTCTATAATTTAAAGAAAAAATACTTAAAAGTGGTAAATATTTTTCTAAAATTTAGAATACCTTTTTATATCTTTCAAGTAAGTCAAATAGGATGAACTAATTAGGAGTAAGTAATTTTCTAAAATTTATTTTTTGATTTAAGACGAGATTGACTAGTTTTTAGGATGCAATTTCCCTAAACTTTTAAACCATTTTCCAATTTTTGGTAAATATTTCCTTTAAGCCAGTAAACTTGTCCTTGAATGTGAGAATTTTTGTGTGTATTTTTATGAACTATTTTTAAGGATATGAACTTTTTATTTTTTACTCACATTAATGCCAATTTTTTCAGTTGGTAATCAAACCGTAATTATTTTTAAGTTCTAATTAAATACGAAATTGTATTTTTGAGTGCTTATTTAAATAATAATTAAATGCCCAACCTTGCGAAATTAAACACTACTTAAGTTTTATGATTGTACCATATGTTTTTATGCGTGCGTGTGTTTACTGAAAACATGCACATAAGCATCACGCGGTCGTATTAAAAAGAATTGCGTTTAAATTTCATAAATATATAACATATACAGTACAAAGTTTCATATCATGGAATAAAGTAATATAAAAAAGCATTATGATGTTCTTTTGGTCTCATAAAATGAGTTTTTATGCAATTTAATTTTCTACATGTTGATAACCTAACTTTTTTGTTTACGTTAAACAGCTGCTTGTTGAAAAGCCTTCAATAATACTAAAGAACTTTAAATAACCACTGAAAAAATGAAATCGTATTTAATTACAACTTAATTTTAAATAAAAACTAGCTAATTACGTACTTAATTTTTAAGTTAAAAACTGGGTGTAAGTAAGTTTTAGTAGATTTTTTTAAAAATTTACTTAAACTTAGAAAAAATTACTTAAAATTAGAAATTTTTTTTACTTAAATTTAGAAACTTTTTTTCCTCAATAATAGTATATGTCTTTTTTGAGTGTAGGTAATACATTTTAATTGAAATATAAAAAAGTATAACTTAATTTAAGCTATTATTCCAATTGAGATTAGAAGTCTAAAAAAGATAACTCGCAAGATATAGTGCTATAACTTCCCAAATAATCACGCTAATCAATTGAGATTCTTTAGAGTCGTACTTTCGAATATGTATATTACGTAGGTACCATTAACTCAAAATCAGCTTATCTCGATTTTAGCACTTTTTCCTTTTTGCCATAGATACATATATTTATTGATTCCCTTGGCTCCTTTAAAAAGCATAGGGCCTCAAAAGCAATAAATAGTATTAATATTTTTAAAAGATTTCGGAAATATTGCAACGGCAGGTGTTCTTGTCGACGTCAGGTTTCACGACCTTTGAAGGTCAATTGGCGGGTCCATTTCTGCAGACCAAAATAATGCCAAATTTGTATGACAAGTAGCGCCATCCTGTTGAAACCACATTTCATCCTAATCAATGTTACCTATATTTTTGTACCAAATATCATTGATCACGGTCCGGTAAGGATCTCCATTGGCCGCAACACCAGCTCCGGCCTCATTTTTGCAGAAATGGGGGGTCAGTGATGCCACCAGTATCAAACAGTGCATTTTTATGGATATAATGCAGTTTTTTAGGTCTGCTTCGGGATTGGTTTCACTCCATAAGCGACAATTTTGATTATTAACAAACCCCTTAAGACCAGAATGAGTCGCTGAATAAAATTCTGCAATAAAACATCATTTATAATTTGTGCGAATTGATGACTGAGTTTCAAAGCAAATTTGAATAATTTGGTAATTCTGCTCAAGCGTCGTCAATCTTTCATGATGATTTGCTAGAGTATATTGATCAAAAATGTTATACATGTTACATGTTATAAAGTAAAATATCTTCTAGGTTATAAGAGATACGAAAACACATCTTAGGACATTATTTTTAAGAAATTTTAAGCTTAGCTCAAAACGCTTTATTATCCCATAAAAATCGGATAATTTTTCTAAAACTTACAATCCTCAGAAGTTTTTTTGAGTCCCAAGTGGTCAACTTAGGCCCACTGTAACTCGTGTACAGCTTAAGCCAGAAGACTGCTAAGATATGTGTTATAAACAGTGCCACCAGATTAGGGGATTTGTCCCGAAAATGGGGATTTCGCTTCTCATTTGGGGACAGAATTTCGTGGGGAGGGATTTGGGGACTTTGCATTCAGAGCTCTAACATCACTTTTTCTTACAAGAGTATTTTATGTGAATACATTATTTACGTTTTATGGGGTTTCTTCTAATTGTACAGATTATTTTAAAATAGTATTATTACTGTAATTATATTTTTATAAAGCGAAAAAAAATTAAAATTCGCGAAAAGTTACAAAATTTACAACAAAAAAAAACCATAATATTGATTAAGAATCGCTAAAACTGTAAGGTCTGCCAAAAATGTACGAAAATTCGCAAAAATTTACTAACAGCGGGATGATAATAAAGTCCAATATTATTCAAAAATAAAAGCAAAAAAGTTTGCAAAAATTCGCGAGAAGTTGATTAAAAATCGCCAAAGCCATTAAAAATAAAAAATTTTGGTAAAAACGAGAAAAAAAAATTACTAAATGTATTAAAGAAATTACTTAGCTTATTACTACTATTAAAAAAATCAAAAGAAAAATATTTCTTTTTATACTTTTGAATAAACACTTTTATTTTTATATATGTGAAATATTTGAAAGCGGCACCACTGAAATATATATTTATGGTGTTACTGTCGTTTTTAAAATAATTAAGTAGCTGGCTACCAGCCATCACTTTTTGCCAGTGGCACTTGTAGTCGTGTAGCCTGCTGAGGTCTATGTGTTTAATGTATAAGTTCTAATGACTTAACTTATACTTTGTTAAAAAATTAAAATAATTCCATTAAAATGGTTAAATGTGTTTGCCATTCAATGAACTTTTGCAGCTCGCAAGTGGCAAAATCAATTCCCACTTCTGTAGAATTTTTTGTTATTTCTCGCACTCTCCGTTGCGAACGCTTAAGTACAAATAAATACAGTCAAATCCTGATAATTCGTACCCCGCTAAATCGTAATTCCCGATAATTCGTAATAAACTATCGGTCCCTTGAAAAAATTTCATTAGAGATTTCGGTCCCCTCGCTAATAATTCGTAATTTTTTTTTTCAAATAAAATCTCTTTTACCTCTTATAAATCGTAATTGCTTGCTGACTACTACTTATAATTCATAAAAAATTATTTATTGTTTAGCGCTATTTTTTTGCGTGGGTTTTTGCTTTTGCTTGTGTGTGTTTATTTTCTTAAGATCAGTTTTTTAATGAATAAAGAAAAATGTCAAAGCTCACGCATAAAACTCTGTCGGTGTTACAAAAACAACAAATTTTTATTTTGAATTTTATTTTTAGCAACAGTTTTTTATGTTTTTTTTTATCGTTTTAGTAAATAAATTGAAAAAAACCCGTTAATTCGCATTTATTTTATTTTAACCCTCTTTAATTCGTAAGAAATGGCCAGTCCCTTGCGATTACGAATTATCGGGATTTGACTGTATTCGATTTAACCAATTTAGGTGTGGACTCAAATAAATTTGACAAACTTGTACTATTATCAAACACTAGATGGTTATCATAAGAAAAGCTGTGCAAAGAGTTTTGAAGCAATGGATTGATTGAGTTACAGCATCATTTTAAAATGATATCAAACAACAATATTGACAAAATATTTTTGGGGACAAAAGTTAGGATTTTCTTTTTGAAACGGGGATTTTTGGGGACATGATGATTTAAATTGGGGACAAGAGGCAAAGTTTTTCTGGCAGCACTGGTTATAAAGCCTAATAGTAAAATCGTATCCTTCTACTTTACAGCTTGCCGTATCGTTCAACTTTGTGCACAAGTTATAGAAAATGTAACAGTTTACACAGGACATTTTTTTTGTCGGGCATTAAATACGGCGTTTTTTGACATTCGCTACAGAAAAATCTGTTTTCTGCAGATTCCTACGTCAGCAGTGCTACCACCACATATTTTATAACTAGTAACATGCATTGTATATTGTACGGTTTTTGTCAGCTGACACGCAACATCACGATACGATTTTACTAATTCTACCTTAAGTCCTAAGTCCTCTACAGATGTTCGAAGTTTCATATAAATCCAAACAGTAGTTTAGAAGTTCCAGATTTATTACCATTTATTTTACAAAAGTCCATTGTCCCATTGTGCAGTGTAATAATTCAACTTTAATTAAGATTTCACGAAAAATTTAATTGAATATGTAGTTTTAGTATCTGAGTTCTTTTTTCGTGCTTTCTCTTAAGGTTCATTTATGTTCTAATTTAAATACACATATGCATCCGCTTGAAAACAAATCTAATTAATCCTTTAGTTCTCTGTAATAAAATGCCAGCACTTAACGATAACTAACGGTGTTGTCACATTGAAAATAACAAGAAACAAAATAAAACTCATATTAATCATATTTAGCCACATTTAAGGCATATAAAAATTTAAACTAAATAAAGCAAAAACAAAAACGACCAGATTCATACAGAAACCACTCACTCTACTCTGTCTTCAAAAAAAAAAAATAAAATAAAATTATCGTTAAAATAAATAAAACAAAAAAATATGTTGAAGATTGAAAAATATTAACGAGCGACCGACCAACGATCGTTCATGCTGAAGCGTTTCAATTCATTAAACGCAATTCGGTCAGTTAATTTTGCCAAGAGTTTTTTTATTTTTATTTTTTATTTATATTTTTTTTTTAAACTACGGTTTCCAAATTTATGTATATGACCATCGGCAGCAAACAAAAAAAAAAGACAAAGAGTATGTGAGATAAACATAAATATGTATAAATGTTCACAATTTTTTTTTTTTGTTTTTGATTGATTGGCTACATATTTTAAATGGTTTTCATAATTAACAGATACTTACTTTCACAATTGTCAAGAAAAAAATTTAAATTATCATAAATAAGATCATAGAATTTTGCGCCCTATTTTTATTAAACTTCACTTTTTTTTTTGTAAATATATAATTTCAATTATATTTTTTTTACTATTTCTGATGAGGGAAGCCAGAAATATTGGAAGTTGAGGCAGAAGAACTTTTTTAAGAACTTTAATATTATATTTGCATATTTTAGAATAATTTAAGAAACCTTTGTATAATAATATAATGATTTTTAACTGAAAAAATTACAGTACTTTGCATATTTATAAAGGACTAAATAAAGTAGGGTACGAATAATTTTACCCCTTAGGGTACACGACATCTGCCCAAGATCTAGCTGAAATATCAATAAGTATATTGAAAGATTTGAATTTACTTTTGGCATTAAAAAGCACGTGAGTAGAGTTACATAATATGTGTTAGAATCTCGGGTCAAAAACCTAATAAACATAATCAAATTATTAGCCGGGGAAAATATAGCAATTGTGCTTTCTCACTCGTATTCTGTAGGGATTTATTTATTTATTATTCAAAAGTTTTTTTTTTTTTTTTAATCTAAACTGCATTGTTACATATATGGCATAATAAATACGTGATTGATTAATGAATTTTTCGAAGGCCATTTACTACACAAAAGTTATACACAATTATTTAAAAAAAAATATATAGTAAAAGAAGGGATCTGCGAAAAAAAACGTTGCGAGCTCGCTGACTGAAGCGATGCAAGCATGCACATTATTTGGAAGACTATCAGCCGTATTCATAAAAATTTTAAACCGCGTTTCAAATATTGTTTAAGCAAAATTCGCTAAAATTGTATTCATAATAGAATTTTAGCTTAAAAAACGGTTTTTAAACCTTGCGTAAATCAGCAAATTTTAAAATTGACTGCCCCCATGTTTAAACCAATTTTAAGGTGACGTTGTTGTAATTTTGCTTCGTTTTTGTTTACATTTTGAACTTTACCTGTATGTACATATGTATGTATATGTATATGTATGTATGCATATGCCAGTGTTATTTAGAAGAAAACAATGTAATTTTGTTTTATAGAAACTATTGCCGAAATAACAAATATACTCCAAAGAATATTTAAAAGAAAAGGAGCGATCCAGTTTCCATTCCCAGTCATTGTTTTCTCATTTTATGTGTTAACAAAAATATTATAATTGTAGAAAATTAACTAGTGATGTATAAACACTCAGAACAAACAAAATAAAGCTCGTTATTCTAGTGCTTCTTAATCTACAATAAAATAAATCATATAAAAAGCACTTTTAACAAAGATTTGTTGTGAAATTTTTTTTTATTTTTTTATGAAATACAAGTTGGAACACAATATTTCTCTGAAAAGCGACAAATAAACAAATATAGACACGAGTACTTTGTGAGTTAACAATCGTTGTTTTGCAGAACTAATATGCAAGTGACAAATAAAGAATACAGTGTTGCCACGATATTTTAAAAAAATTTAGTTAATTGATTTTTAGTTAAAAAACTGATTATGAATACCAATATTTAAAAAACGTTATTTAGCCTTAAAACGTTTTTTAACTAATATGAATTTTAAACCTCAATCAACTTTTTTTTATGAATACGGCTGTTTAAATTTATCGTACAAATTGTGCATCTGTGAAGATATTAGCAAATGTTAAGATATTAACTTAAAAAAAAAAATAAGCTAATATATTCAAAAGCTAGTAAAAATATAAACGTAGTTTCCATTAAAATATCAGTAGCAGCGGAATAGGAAAAATGTCTCCTCAAGTGGCATTAACATGAATTTTTTATTTGCAAAATTTTTAATTTACATTATGAAATTAATAAATAACAAAACTAAACTAAATCCTGCGCATTTGTTAATTTTTCATACCAGAAAAAAAAATTTTTTTTATAGAAAAGAGTATCTTTTAGCAACAGTAACTCTTATAAAAAGTACCTTTTATAAAAGTATCTTTTATAAGAAGTACCTTGCATAAAAAGTACCTTTTATAAAAACTACCTTTTACTAAACGTACCTTTTATAAAAAGTACCTTACATAAAAAGTACCTTTTGTAAAAAGTACCTTTTATTAAAACTACTTTTATAAAAATTCCCTTTTATTAAAAGTATCTTTTATAAAAAGTAACTTTTATTAAAAGTACATACGTACATTTTATAAAATGTCCCTTTAATAAAAATTACCTTTAATAAAAATTACCTTTAATAAAAAGTACCTTTAATAAATAGTACCTTTTATAAAAACTACCTTTGTAAAAAGTAACTCTCATAAAAAGTATCTTTTTTATAAAAAGTAAATTTTATAAGAAGTACCCTTTATAAAAAGTTCCTTTTATAAAAAGTACATTTAATAAGGAGTACGTACCTTTCATAAAACCTACCATTTAAAACAACTGTATTTTATAATATAGTACCTTTTAAAAAACTTTATTTTATAAAAAGTATGTTCTAATTATGAAATAAAACATTCATAGAAATAAATAATACGTCAATAGTTGGTTTTCATGTTTAAATAATTTTCAAGATAAACAAAATGACTCAGCAGATGCAGAAACAGAACTTATTCAACTGAAAACGTCAATTACGATTAATAATGTTAAACAAACAGATAATACTTTAAAAACATTGAAACTGATTTTGACAAGCCGATCCACCGAATTTATAAAATTGTAGGGAAAATGTTTAATAAATGTTTTAATAAAAAGTAAAACGAAAAACTATTCATTTAACAGACTTTTTTTTATTGAAAAATTAGAAAATCCTAATGCATGTAGTTAGTTACTCTAACATAGAAAGGCTCTCATTATTTTTTTTTAAATTGAGTCTTTTGTATATTGGGTAACAGAACATGTAATGCATCGAAAGTTTGGAAAGATCTCGATTTAAAAAAAAAATATAAGTAGGGGCATTTCTATTTTAAGGTAGCGATAAATTTTTTTTTTAATTTTTATATGAATATGATGCCAAGGTTTGGATATTTTTGCCTATTTTTTATATTTGTTTGTTCTTTGCATTTACTTTATATTTGTAGTTTCTGCAAATAAAAATTAGGTATATCTTCTTCATAAGCATGAACGAATAAAATGTATTCGAATAATTGTGTATAAAATTTGCTTTCAATAATCGTTATTAACATTTAATTTTTATTAATTTGTATTATATTTGACATTGATTAGATTATTTACAAAAGTTCAAGAATTCATTCGCTTATTCGATTAAAAACTTTTATTCGTCAATGATGTTTTTTTTTCTTCGATTATTCGAATACAATATTTAATTCGATTAATCTCATATTTAACAATTTATGCAATTATTCGAATAAACTGTTTTAATCGTTATAGATTTTGATTAATTTCATAAGTTTATGAATTTTTTTCGATTATTCAAATAAAAACTTAAATTTTTCGCCCATGTTTTTTTCTACTGTTTCGATTACTCGCATAAATTTACGAATTAGTTAGAATAATTCTTAAATCGTATAAATTTAAGAATTAATTCGATTCATACATTTTAGAATTTATGCGATTATTCGCATAAAATGCTTTATTTTTTATTGATTTGAATTATTGCATAAGTTTATTAATTTACTCGATTAAAAATTTATATTGCTCATTTAAGTTTTACTGGATTGTTTCGATTTATAGCATAAATTTAAGAATTTATTATTGGAATAAAATGTTTTATTCGTTATAAATTCGATAAATCCTCAAAATTTTAGATTTTATTGGATTATTTGAAGAAAAATTTTTTATTCGTTGATGATTCCATAAGTCTTATAAATTTAAAAATTTATTCGATTATTCGAAAAAAAACTTGTATGGATATTGATGCGATTAATCGCATAAGTTTAAGATATCATTCGATTTTTCAAACAAAAGATTTTATTATTATTATTTTATTAGTAGTTCTTTCCTCCATTTGATCGAATAAGCGAATAAAATCCTGAAATAAAGGAATTAATTTAGTTCTCGATACATACTTATTACCTCGCTTTTGTTTTGTAATTTGTATTCGTTATAGAATAAAATGAATGGTTCGAATAATCGATTAAAAGCTGTTTCGTTATTGAAAGAAATTTAAAAATATTTGAACTGTAAAAATTGACAACACTTGTTTGGAAACGTTAACGAGCACGAAAGAAAATTTAAAGGAAAAACTTAATAATAATTCTAATAGTTCAAAGACAATTTTTTCTTCCAGGGGCCATTCACATATTCCGCAACACTATTCTCGTAGTTTTTAAACCACCCCCCCCCCCCCTCACCTTCGCAGTAACGCTTTTTACACGTTACGTAATATGTGAATAGCCCTTAAGCCGCGTTCAGACTATTATACTTTGTATTTATACTTGTCAAAAATTCAAATAATACATGCAAGTGTGATAGTCTGAACTCAAAATGTCATCAAAGTGGCAAATAATACGATACAAATTTTGACATCCCATAAGACTTTTTCGTTTTTAGAAAATTTTCTAAAGGATAATACTTTTCATTAGATCAGGGTTGCATTTTCACACAAACCAAATTTCCAAGTCGGCTGTTTCGCCGCCGATAGCGTGTCGTCATTGATGTAATATGTTTTGTCATATGTATATCGACTCAAAATTTTGAATAGTGAATCGTATGGAAGTATATTTCGTTGACGTAATTTGTTAACGTTTTTGTAATATCTTTTCTTAAATTTTTTCGGTTATTTACATAGAATATTTTTAACTGCTGAATTTTTTCAAGTGCCGGCACGTAGAGCTGCAAAACTATCGATAGTACTATCGATAGTATCGATAGTTTTGTTGTAAATGAAATATCGATAGTTTTTTCCACTATCGATACTATCGGCAAAAAAAAAAACAAGTAATTAAAAGAGTAAAAATAATCGAAGTCAGTAAACAGTAGCCGGCAGCTTTGAAGCAAATTATCCGTAGTTGATTTAAGCTTTTTTAAAGCGATGGAAAAGTTGGTACAATTGTATAATTTTAGCGTGAATGCCAAAAGTACCGTAGCACCGCAATGACCCATTTAGCACTACTGGAATCTCTTTATATTATATTAGTTACATGCCAAAATTGCATTAAAATATATTAACCCCCTTATGCAAAAAATAATGCGTGCTTGAAGTGTACATTAAAAAAAATTTCCATAGAAAAACCGGTTTTAACGTTCACTTATTTTTTTGCACAAGGGGGTTAATCTTTAGCTATAAGGTATTCGAGAATTAAGTAAATCAAACGATGTTTTCCGGTACTTAAAGAATTGCTGGAGGAATGTTATTTATTCCAAATTCATCTGCAAATGTGGAAATTTTATTTTCGTACCAAGGAGAGAAGCCGACTATTTGCATCGACTGTGAACAATCGAATAAAAAAAAGGTTATAAACGTAGTATATCGTAAATGTTACTTTTATATTCAGATTCCAGCAATTAATATTCTTTGTGCACCTTCTGGCGTTTTGTTAATTGATTTTTAGTTAATTAAAAAGTACAAGTATTAAAAAAATATAAATAAAGAATTAGGTACAATCGTATGAAAAAAAAATAAATTTTTTTTTGAAAGTTAGTACAATTTGTAAATATGACATCGCATCCCTGCTTCTGTATACACAAGTACTTAAATACATATGTATGTATATGAATTTATTTATAAATCCAAGTGTTATTCGACAAATAGTAGTCACAAGTATCTTAATAAATTCAACATCGTCGACGCAAAGATAAATTTTGGTGGTACTATTATCGCGACGGCCGCCAATCGTCTCTTACGATAAAACTTTACAGTTAGTGTCCTAAAAGTTATCGACAATTTTCGCATTTTGATAATTCTAAACCAATTCTAAGTTCAATAAAAAAGTATATTTTCGATAATATGCCCCGCTTACGATAAAATCGAAAAAAAAGGCTTGATATATTTTTATATACTAATGAAAATGTTGAGGACTCTGGATTTTTTTTCGAGTCAAATGTAGTTTATGTGGCCACTTTTATAAAACTATTCGATACTATGGATAGTATCGATAGTTTTACATAAAACTATCGAAACTATTGAGTGGAGCGACTATCGATAGTTTTGCAGCTATACCGGCACGTCCCCGCCTGCATGAAACCGCTTTGCCGCCGCGGCACAGAACATTGAACAGGTGTTTTGTTTTCTGCTTGTATCCCACATTTTATTTGAAGTGTGATGGTCTGAACGCAATATGTGATTTTACGTTAGATTTTTTGACAGTCGCAACGAATGTATTTAGATTTCTGTATCGTAAAATGTGATGAAAGTATTAATACTTGTATAATAGTCTGAACGGGGCTTTAGTAAACAATCTTATACCAAACTTTTAATGAAAACTATTTGCAATATTTCTTAAAATACTTTAAAAATATTTTTTTTTCAAAAGTATTGATCAAAAATTTGTCGATCTCACTCTTTAAACAAAAAAAATATGAATATGCGCACATAAAAACAATCATATAAAAACCCCTTAAGAAATTTGTAATAAAGAAGGAAAAATAAAAGGAATTACCACCACTGACAGTAAATCAATCAAAATTGATTCGAAATAAAGTGACCAAAAGGAATAAGTCAATAAAAGAGAACTTTTTGTATTGGCTGCAGTGCTGCTCGTACGTATTAAACTAAAAATTATTGATTCTTTTTCATTTTATTATCCAAAAATAATGAATTATTTATTATTTAACAAGATACGAGTTTGAAGTAATTCGAGCAATTTTTAATTTATGGCAATAAGAAAATATTTAATATTTATTTAGTCCCAAGGCTTTAGCAAAAAAAAAACATATTTTTTAAATTTAATTACAAATTTTTTTTTTTCTCTCTGTTTTTCTTTACAGGTCAGTAAATTTTTAAATATAATTGAAAAACAAAATAAAGCAGCCGACACAATAAATAAACATTTCAGTGGTGGTAAGTTTTAAAGGCAATTAAAAATTATTATAAAAATAGTTTGCTACATATTTCAAATGCAAATTTTATTAAAGATATTGCAAAATACGATTGCAGCATCAAACAAAAAAAAATATTTCAGGTTTATTAAGCGCTTATTTGACATACATATATCTATGGGAAATTTGTCAAATAAACCTGTAATAAACCAAAAAATATTTTTTATGAAATAGACCGAAAGTAAATATCGCAAGGTTTGCGGTATTAAAGTAATAACAAACACTTAAAGAGTGGTACATAACTGTTTTTCTGCACTGTAAATGTTGTACAATATACTAGACTGGGATCGAACTAATTCAATAGCTCGTTTTTTTCTTTTTTTTTTTTGACACAAACCAATGATCAAACTTATGTAATTTAAATGTGCCACAAAAAAAAAAAAACTGTGATTGACAAAATATTTGGTGAAACATGAAGTTTTTGATTTTGGGAAGGTGACAGGGGAGATTTTCTGTCCAAGGCGTAGAAGAGACATTCTGGGGGAGGGGCATTATTCCTCTCCATAAATTCCTTTTTCCCCTACCAATTATTTATTTTAATATTACTCCTTAAAATCACCAGTCGTAATGCCAACCCACACCCTCTCCCCCCCCCCAAAATTTTTTAGCTACGTGCTCTTTGTTTCTTGATTAGCAAAACTTCTGTAGAAGCCATTGTAAGGTAATCTCAGCCTCTGTGCGTGTGCGTGTGCGCCTACACAGACAAAAATATTCCTGCAATAAACAACTTTAATTGAAAATAAAATTAAAAATCAATTAAAAATGTAATTGAGTCAGTAGGTGACGTTTGGTGCGTAATTTTTCTCCGTATTTTTAAATGACAAATTTTCTCCAACAGTTTTATTTCCATTTACTTTCTACAAATCATGTGTATAATTACAATTACAGGCATAAAAATACTTTTTTATTTTTAATTCATATGCAACAATTAAGAAAAGCAAAAATACTCTAACATTTACAAATCATTGCCGTTCAAGGATTTTGCTTAACTTAACGTAATTAAATAATGACTTCGTTATGCATTTTTTTTTTCATTAAGCTTAACAGTGTCCTTAAAATAAATAAAGCAAAAAAATATATATAAAATTTATAACATGCAACAGAGAAATATTTTTTACGTATGGTTGTATGTATATATTTTTTGGTTTTTTTCTCTTTTTGAAGTCTTGCACACAATTTTTCTTTTTATGCAAAATTGCATGAGCTGAAGTCCTTAAAATATATGCACACTCAAGTATGCCAACTTCTGCAGTCAGTTGTTCAGAAAATGAAATTATTTTCAAACCCTTTTTTGTGCGGCTCGCACTCATGAAGTGAAATGATTTCCATTTTGCGTGCAATTTTTTAATTATATTTATTTTATTTTTTTGTTTCTTTAACTTTGTGTTGCTTTTAATTTTTAGGCATTTTCAGCAGTTTGGTATTTTGTATGCTGAATGATGTTTTTACTTTAACAAAAACAAAAAAAAAAAGCGCAATACATTTTTCAATTTATAAATATTTATTTTTGCATTTAAGGTTAATTGATATTTTATGTTTATGAGGATTGAACGAATGCAGGTGTTGTGGTATTTGTGCAAAAAGAATTCAAGGAAAAGATATTTAAATATTGTCCATTTTATGCTTTAAGTCAGGCTATTGAAGAATTTTGCAAACGTAAAAATAAAAGAAAAGAAAAGAAAAAGAAAATTTTGCCATATAAGTCATAATCCATTTTTAGTTTTATCTTCAATTAATAAATAATAATAATTTGCTTTAATTTTTCTTCAGTTTTCCATATTTTTAAATAATTTTATATTTTTTTTTCTATAATTTAATTTATTTTTAAAGCTGCCATTTTAAGGCACTCTTAAAATATTCACAATAAATCCTTTTAAATAAATAATTTTTTTTATGCATATGTATGTATGTATGTGAACGTAATACCTGCCGGCCCCCAAAAGTATGCAGAAGACAGTTTGTTTGTTTGCTGTTGATGTTGTGGAAGACACTGTTGCCAGAATTGACTATTTCTCTGCATTTTGACGATTTTCATCTCTCAAAATACACTAGTGACGATTTTAGGTGCAGAAATGACGATTTTTCTAAATTTAATATATATGGCAACTTTTTTTAGTATTGCATTTTTAGAGTTGGTTTTTTGTTGTGTTATGATTTTTTTATGTTCAAAATGTTAAATTCTGATATTTATACGTAAAATGTTTGTATAACAAAAATGCTAATTATTTTTTTATAAATTTTTATAAAGGGTCCGCCAGATAACTTTTTTTTTTGAAAATGTTATAAAAAAAAACTACTGAAGCTTCGGCTGTGTGGCACGTAGCGCCGTCCTGTTGAAACCAAATGTTGCCAATATCCTCCTCTTCAATTTTTGTGAACAAAAATTCGTTCAACATGGCCCGATAACGATCACCATTGACTGTAACGACCACTCCTTGCTCATTTTCGAAAAAAAAAATGGTCCAATTATGCAATCCGCACCAAACAGTGACTCGTTTTGGGTGCGCCGGCTTTTCAATGTATGCGTGCGGGTTTTGTGTGCCCCAAATGCGACAATTTTGCTTGTTTATATACCCGCCAAGATCAAAATGAGCTTCATCTGAAAAGCTGATTTTTGTTGGCAAAATCGGCATCTTCTGTAAGTCGATTACAGGCCCACTTAGCGAAGCGAAAACGCATTGGATGGTCAGTTGGCTCGTTCAGCGGAAGGATAAAACTAATTATCTGTCAAATCAGACATGAGCTAAGTGTTACCATTCACGAAATAAGCACTAGTTGAAGAAAAAAACGTTAGATGGCGGACCCCTTATATATGTACGTATGTGAATTCTGATTTCATTTTAAGTTTTTTTAACTTTTATTTTTAATTTTAATGGTTTTCATGTTTAGGTAATATACATATATTTAATGTATATGTGTATATTTGTTGAAAACATAGTTAATAAGCAGCGTTGTCAACTTTGAAATTTCAAAACGCACCAAAATGGAGAAAAAACGCGCCATTTACAAAAAAACGCACCAATCATAGAATTTCTCTTTTTAGTTTAAAATCTTTATTGAATTAATTTTGCATAAAAGTACATTATTTTTTTTGTGTTAAAAATTTAACACACTAAAACAGGATTTTACAGTTCAGCGTTAAAAAAAAATAAAACATAAAAAAATTTACTGCCTCTTTCACTATGTCGAAAGAAAACCTTTGAGAAAGAAAACTAGTCGCTCGAACTTTAATAAATTTTCATTCCATTATGTCGTCAGTTTTCTTTTGCTTATGATTACGTTTGTCAATATTTTGTTTTACGTGTTTATAAATCAAAGTATAGGCAAATCTCGGTATAACGAATCTCGCTTTAACGAAAATCCGATATAACGAACGTCCAAGTTTTTACATTAACAGCCTTATGTAGCGAATACTATCCCAATTTTGTACTTGATATAACGAATGATAAAGAAAAAATGACAAAATATAAAACTAAAACTTGCTAAGAATATATTTCTAGCATTTCGTTCTACTTTATAAAGCGAACGTGTTGATAAATGTGTGCTCTGTATAACGAACGGCAAAAAAATATATTAAACATAATCTAAAGCTGCAAAAAAATGTGATACCGTTAATTTGTATTTGGTTGCTTACTTGAAAAAATTGCCTTCATTCTTTTAATTGTATTCTATCTTGCCTACAATAATAATAGTTAAAATAACACAAATAAAACATAAATTCATCTAATTTGAATAAAAAATAAATAAAATGATAACATATTAATTTCATAAATTTTATCTGATTGTTTGCAAATAAATGTTGCTAGCAGAAAGCAAAATAGCAAGTGCTTGATTTTGACATGGTGTTCGCTTTGTTGACAATTCATCAAAATTTTTATGAAAACACGTTTTCTTGCGACCTGCCGTTCGAGTCAAATTTCGTACAGAGGTAAGATAAAGAAATGAAAATCAGCTTTCTTTCGCTTAGAATGCGCACGAAAACCTTCTTTCGAAATAGTGGAAGAGGCAGTTAGCAAATTTGTTCATATTATATTATGTTATTGTATTACATAGATAATAATTTTTTTTAATTTCATAAATTCTGTACAAAACTTTTTAAAGAGATCAACGATTAATAGAAAGGATTCAAAACTAATAAAAGTTCTTTATTTATCATGTTATTGAAATATTTTTATTTTTTATTTTTTATCGGAAGTTTAATATGTATATCCATATTAAAAATATAACAATAAAAATTAACAGCTTTTTACAATATACATATGTACATAATTAAAAAACAAACAAAAAATAAAATAAACAAATTCGTACATACATACATAGTGTACATATGAAAGTGGTCTAGGTCATACCATTTTTGATTCGATATAGTACATTTTGATCAGACTAGTACAACTCTAAATTGAACTGTGGCATAGCAAAAAATTATTTTTGGATTGTTTCCAATGTAATCTACTAAATATCTCGACCAAAGAAATATAAGATTTATACAACTTTCATAATTAAGGGCACACACAATATCTTTGAATTCATTTGTACAAGATGATACATTTTTGTATATTGATTTTATAAATTCGGTTTAAAACTTTTTAAAAAGTGACCAAAAATTAATTATTCCAAATAAATAAAGCTAATATTTTCATCATTATTGTTATCATTGGGCCATAAAACAGATTTCATTCGAAATTGTGATATTTTGTAAACATCATTAGTATTAATATGGTAATTAACACTATCAGGAAGTTGGTAAGTTTTATAACAAGAATTTTCCAGTTTTAGCCCATTGTTGTGTTAAATTTGCGTTGGTGCCACCAAAAATTAAAAAACGCACCGAAATTTTAAAAAAAGCGCACGCACCACGCACCAACTAAGGAATTTTTCGCACAAAAAATTTCAAAAAGCCCCCAAAATGGTGCGAAGAGCACCAAGTTGACAACGCTGTTAATAAGTTTGAACCATTGTAATAGTTTTTGTAATAAAACAATTAAAATACAAAACAAAATGGAATATTTTTGATTTGACATTTTTTTTGACGATTTTCTAAAATGACTTGACGATTTTGACGATTTTTTGCACAGAAATCTGTAGTTTTTGACGATTTCACCCCTAGAAGTTCTGGCAACAGTGGCGGAGGAGTGTGTGAGAGAGTGAGAGGGAGAGGCAATGGGAGATCTGCGTGCATGTGTGTGTGTGTGTGTATGATATAAAAATATAATTTAATTTACTGTTTATCTCCTGCCACTTAACAAATATTGAATTTTCCCTTATACAGCAATAATATTATGCATACATAAGTATATGTATGTATGTGTATGTCACTGCTGGATATCTCTCATTTATTGCCACATAGTTATAACTCGAAAAAGGTAGTTTTTCTGTTTTATGTTTTCCATTTACATACAAACCCAATGAATATTCTAAAAGAGTTTATTCTCTCAAGACTGGCTAATGAACAAGTGCCATCTGTAAGAATTTTTTACGAAACATAAAATACGATAAAGAATTATTCTGCATTATTAACTCCGAAAACACAGAAGAACGCTGATGATGAAGGTTTAGTGGCCTTCGAAAACGGCTAGCTGTTCCGTTCAACTATGTGTTGTTAGTCAGAATATTTACAACTAACTTTGATGTTATTTGTTCATTAATAATTATCACATGTAATTTGGCTTAAAAAGCGATACGAACTTTAGCCTGTTCAAATCATAAAAATAGAAAAAAAAGTTATTTACTATCCTATACAATCGTGTGACTTTTCAGAAAATGTAATCCTGATCTTATAATTTTTATTATCACCAAAAACCAAAAAAATCCAAAACGAGAAAAACCCCAAAACTAATAAAAAAGCGTTAATAAAATAAAATTTGCTAAGTAAAGAAACGAGCGCTGAATTTTTATGAAATTAAAAGGATATACACATCTGCATCTAAGAGGACACACATACCTCATGATTTTTTTACTAGGTACAAGTAGGAGTAGTCGAAACTATTCAACCAATTTTGATAAAGCTAAAAATATAGTAAATGGTATTTTCAACTTTCTACTTTTACACTCAGTTAAAAATTAATTCGGAGCGGACATATCCAATGAAGTATGTATATGCTGAATACCAGTACGTCAAATACTTTGTCTTCGAACAAAGCGTAATGTTTTTCATTACTGTAGTATAAAACATTGATAATGGACACAATTTTGAAAAGTCGTCCACAAGTATTAAGAACGCCGCTAGCAAGCAATCAGGTCATCAGTTTCAAAGTTGATGCTTATGGTTACAATGTTTCGCAACTTTGCATCTGTGCACGGTATACCGCATTAGAAAAGTAAACAAACTTTGTATTGGTAGGATGTAAGTCAGCCATACTTTCCATTCTACAGTTGTATTTTTATAGTCGGGAAACTCTGCTTAGGTGTCACCCAAGTAGAGACTAAAATTACATTTGCCAATTTCGATCTGCTTGTACATTTGAAGTTAATTTAATTTTCATTTTTTTGCTGACACATAACTCTTACTTTGTCATAGAGAACACGTCATGTGACAAAAGGTCTCTGGTCGAACATGTTAAATTTTTTTTTTAATAGAAATACTGGTATCATCTCAGCTGGCACCGAACAAGTGTCATAAAAGAAAAAACCAACGCATTAAAAAAAATTTACTTAATATTCTGATGTTAAATAAATAAGAATGAGTGTGTATAAATTTATATGAAATTTGGCACCATTTGAAGTATAATGTCTAGAACGTTTGCACAGACAAGAACACACACACACACACAAGCGCACACATGCTCAAAGACTAACACACACACACAGTAGTTTAAACATCCTTCTTTGCAAATAGATGTGCAAATACTTTTCTGTGTAATAAAGTTATGTTGAAGTTTACTTTTTACCAAGAAAATAAAGAAATCCAACCAGAACGGCAAAACGTTAAGGAAAAGCATAAGAAAACTCAACTTCCAGGATAAAATATCTACAAGTCTACTTAATAAGACACGTAATAGTCAAGAATACCTTGAGTTTCAGCAGCAACATTGTGTGTGTCCTTGCTTGTATGTATGTGTGTGTGTGTGTGTGTGTGTGTGTGCATAACAGAGTGAGCAAGTAAAGTAAACTGAATTTGTTTGTTTGCTTTAGTAAAAAATATAGAGCAAGGATATAAATTTTATTTTAACGCACACTGGAGCACACACATTCATATACACTTACATTTAATTATATTTTTTTTTTTCATTGCACATTTCATTGTTGTTGAGTTTTATTTTTAAGCAACGAAAGTATTTTTGTTTTTTTTTTATTTTATTTCTCTAAAATTTTTCGCTAAAGTATTTATTGTTGTATTTTTTTTCTTGTACCGAATGCAAGAGTGCAACAATGTTGCTTGTTTTCCTTTTTATACAAAAATTTTAATTTTTTGCTAATAGCAAATAGTGTTGCCTGGCAATACGTTTTAATTAATATTTTCAAGAGTATGAAGTGGCAACAATAACGAATTTTTTATTTTCATCGAGAAAAGTGAAAGAAATAAATGCTTTAAATGGAGAAACGAAATAATTAATTGGAATAAAGTAAGAGTATGAGCGATAAATAAAGAGATTCAACTATTTTAGTGTTTAAAATTTCAAATCCAAAATTATTTCGCCTCTCTCTGGTTAGCGATTTGCACTAATTTGCGAAATATTTTTTTTTTGTATTCAGCAATTTTTTTTTTAATTTTTATCGTTTTTTATACAAAAAATAATTTTTTATGAATTGTTTCAACGCAGAATTTGAGATTCTAAGTTGTTGCCACGTGGTAAAAAAAAACAATAATATGCAAAAAATTAACTACCTAGTTTTATTTATGTATATTGTATGTTTAAATACAATGAGAGTGACGTTGGCTGCAGTAGTTAGCATGTTGACTATAAAACTGAAGGTCCTGGATTCGAGTCCGGTCTCAGACAATCACTATATATAACCACATCACGCATTAGTGTCCTTTTGTATCAGTTGTTTTAGCAAAGTTAAAGTGATGATGATGATAGACTGATTGGTCCCTGAACTATAGATACCGACTTCAGCAGATGCTAATCCTAATGTATCATTAGAGCACCCTACTCGTCGGTATTGTTCAACAGAATCATCAGCAAAGTAAAGTAACCAATAAAATGGCCAGTAAACACAGCTTTGAAAATTTAATACGCCTCATTGACACCAGAGGCGCTGCAAATCTGCATTATTAACAAGTAAGAGTGCTGTATTATCTTATATACCCTTCACCGGCCTACCGACCAAAAACATTTTGTTTTTAATTTCCAACCCTGTAACCATAATTTTGATTTTTCTGGTTTTTAGTACTAATTTATTTTTTTCTAAAATGTAGAAAATACATATTTAATTACAAAAGAAATAATTAATTTTATTGAATTAATTTTATATATTACAAAAATTTTAAGTTTCCCAACCCTAAAATCAGCCTTTTAAATTTTTTTGAATCCTTATACCAATCGACATTTAAAAAAAAAATAAAATATGTTAAGTGGACAAAAAAAAAGGAAATCAGTTAGTTACTTTAAAATAAAAAATAAAAAAATGAAATTTTCCAGCTCTGGAGCTGTGGTATTTATTTTTTTTAATTTTCTGTACCGAACTTTTCTTTCTAAAAAAAGAAAAGTAAAAAATTAATTAGACCTATTTACTTTTATATAACACAAAAAGGGTAAGTTTCCCAACCCTGGAATCATCCTTTTAGATTTTTCTGATTTCTTACACCACACCAATCTATTTCTTTTAAGAATGTGTTAAATTTGTTAATTTTATAAAGAAAAAAGAAAAATAAGTTTTAGTAGGTTACTTTTATACAAAAAAAAAAAGTTAAAGGTTTCCAAGACAAAAGCTACAACTTTGCTTCAGAGAGTTAATCAAAATTCTGAACGGTTTGCAAGATATGAGCCGGAGAAAATGCAAAAATTACACCGAGTTCCCAAATCAAAAAAAGTAGATGACTTCGGGCAAAACTGGGAGACACGGGTCTTTTTTTTTTGATCACGCAGTGGTGTCCGTAAATGTTTATATTTTTTCGTGTTGCACTGTGTAATGGACTAGTTAATTTAGTCTCACAAAAAAGGTTAATTTTTTTACTTATTGGTGTTTTTTTTTCTAAAAAAAATTCACATTTATTGCACTTTTCAGTGAAAGATCGCTATAAAACGGTTTTTTGAAATAAAGAGTTTACTAGAAATTTATTGCATCATCCCCACGAGCTTAAATCTTTGCATTTAAATTAAATTTTTTTTAACAAAAAGTGAAAAAATTTAACACATTTTCTAGAATGGAAAACGGCCTTAAATTTTGCTGTAAGCCACAGAAATGTTTTTTTGTTCAACTCAAAATATTTTGCAGTGTAAGAACTCATTAACTTAATTGATAAAATTAACCACTTTTAATTTTCTGTTATTCTTGTTGTTGCCTCTGCCGTAGTCGTCTTATTCAAGTGTAAGATAATTTCCAGATCAGAGATGGAAGTGTTGTTGCAATCATACTTTCGTATTACTGGAAACTAAGTCAAAATACGAGTATATTTTCTGCAAATAAATAACTTGTCAGGGAAACTAGAAATCTAGGGGATTTTCCCAAACAATGTATTTATTCATAGATAACAAAAACTAAAGATTTAAAAAACTTCCCGACATGTAGAAAAGCTGTGATAAATTCTAAACGATTGGACGCATTTTCTTCAAACATACATATATGTAGCTACGAAAAAAATCGGTAGAGCCGTTTGATCTGTATATGGACTTATACAGACACACATACAAACACTACAAATTTATAACACTTCTTTTTTTTGGCGGGGGTTAACAATATTAAAGTCGCCGAAAATTTAAAAATTTTAAAGTTCTTTTATTCTAGAGATGGTTTCGTGAATAAATTTTTACTCACGATTATTCACGTTCAGGTTACAAATATTGCAAATGCACGCCCTTTTTTCTCTCAGGCGCATGTAAGCATTCCTACATGATTAAAATAAAAAATAATAATCAGAATCACAAAAATTTACAATCACCTTTATTCCGATTAACAAAATCGACGTCACGTTGATACAATAGCAAAATATGGGGACTTGTCTACTCGCTATCGAAAACCATTTTGTGCTACCGACAATCTATTTCTGTTCTCTAAGGTCTAAAAAAAATAGCAGATAGTTTTTTTTTTTGACAATGGGTTGACATACCCCAATTTTGTGGTATTGTATTGATCACATCAACAACGATGTTGACAACTGGAATAAGGATAAATAATTATTCAAAATCTTTTTCTATGTCTTTCTACATAATTTATTTAAAATTTTAAATATTTCAATTTTCCATCCCTGCTTCAAACTAAACAATAACAAATTTTCCTGGTTTTCTCTTTCACTCTATGTTGACTCTCTATATATTTCAATTAAAAACTGCTTTAATGTTAGTAAATTTGTATGTATGTATGTATATTATGAATACTTATTGCCAGTAAATAAAGTGTGTGCATTAACATCATCATTATTATTATTCCTTTTTTTAATTTAATTAATCCTTTATACTTTTTTTGTAACTGCAATGTAAACACAGTTGTTCGTACTATTACAGACACACCAGCACAACACAGACACAGGACGCAGCCATTAAATACAGGGAGACAGACAGACAGTTAGTAATTTAATATAAAGTAAACACATCCCACTGGTTTTGAAGATTGCAGAATATGGAGCCTGATAATGGTTTTATTTACTCCTCTGACGCGTATTTCAATATGATTACATTAACATTTGGATATCCCTGATTGTGCCATGGATACCACCATCAACTACAAGAGAATTATGTTAATACATATTATATAACATTGAACTAATTTTAAAATTAGCTTTTGTAAACTATGAAAACACAAGATTCTAGCATCTAGTTCTGAGAAGAGTTAAAAAAATATATACACGATCTTTAGGATATTCAGAGTCGAATATTTTTGCAGACGAAAATCACCCACAATAAAAATAAATTTAGTAAATTGTGACTTTGGCTCGCAATTGAGTCTTGGTCAATCAGAAGTTTTTTTTTAATGATTTTACCAAGTTGTATAGTAAAACTCTTTTTAACCTTGATTTTTGACATAGTGTACAACTTGTGCGGCGTCTGTAGTTATAATTTTCTTTTTGGTTGTACCGCGTTATCAATGACAAATTCTTAAATCAATAGTTCAAGGACAGTTGTCAGAACTGCAGGGATGTAACCAGGCACACACAAGCTCATACAAACATTCTCACCACCCATAGACGTAGCAGTACGGCAACAACAGCAACAACAGCAACAACAACAACAACAATAGTAGCAGCAACAACATCATTAAATAGAAAGATAACTTAAGTACGTATAAGAAGAGTTGGATACTAATTAATTGCTTGACGTTTTATTACTCCAGATTTACACACAAAAAAATGTTTTCAGTAGCATCCTTGTTTTTTTGGGTTTTATTTTCTCCACTACAACTCGCATTTTATTTTATTTAAACGCTTCGTTTTTCGTTTTTAATTAATTTTTAAATAATGTTGAATTGAAGTAATAATTAAACAATTCTATTCATTCAATAATGATTATTAATCTTGGTTTTGTTTTCAATTTAGTAAAAATAGTTTAAACAATTCGCATTCTGCATGGATTTTGATTTATATTTCATTAAACACTTTAATTGAATCTATAGATATTTTCAATTAACTTATTAATTAGTACGTTTATACGCACGATTCATTTACCAAGAAAACTGTTACTATGTATAAAATGCTTGAGGTTGCCACGCTTACATATGTTTGCCAATAAAAAAACAATAAATGGATAAATATTTCACAAAAAACATTGATAATTGTACAAGAAAATAATAACAATAAAAACAAATATTTATTTTTTATATTTTACATTTGCATAATATTTTTTTTTTTAATTATAAGTAATAACAGTCTATAAACAGCGAGTTAATTTATTTGGAAATATTTTTATTTATTTCACTTATTAACGTAGTAAATGTAATACAAGACTATCATTAATTGAGGAGTCACAAAACAAAACGTGCCTTTTTAATTATTTCTTAATGTTGAAATATCAAAGATCATTTTATTTCACCCGATTATTTTCTAGCATGAACCCAGAATGTGCAATAAGTTTCTTCCTTACTATAAAATGCATCTGACCACAATAAGTTGCAATAATAATTGTTATATTTAATATGCAAATAGCAAGTTTTGTTAAAATAAAACAAAAAAAGTACGTTTCGTTTAAAATAAAATGTAAAAACAAACAAGTAATAAAAATAAGAGATAATAATAAAGCAAGAAATATTTATATCACATGAAATATTAGATTTGCACGTGAGTGTTTTTTTCGAGAAAATCTCTAAATTTTCTCATTTCTAGTTGTAATGAAAAAAAGCAAAATAAATTGTTTAAAAAGAACTACGTTTTGTTAAAATAAATAAAAAAAAGCACGTTTTGCTCTGCATCAATGTTTTAAAGAATAAATTTTTCTATGAGAAAGGAAGAGTTATTAAGCAAATAGGATTTTTCTCATAGAACTTAGCCAAATTTATGCAAATACATCAAAAAAAAGAATTAAAAAAATACAAAAAGCACGTTTTGTTCGGCGACTCCTCAATGTCGGCGACTATCTAATGTAATTTTAATACTCAATTTAGTACTAAAATTTCGGTGATAATAAAAATTTATAAAAAATTATGAAGGCCTTTTAAAACAAATTTTCATAAAAAATTTTTTTTTTATTAAATCTTTATAAAGCCTTAATAATTTTTATAAATAATGCTGTTAAATTTTTTATACCTACAGCTACTGAGTAATAAACAAGTAGCTCTAAATTTAGCCGTTGTTGACCTTCTTTTTAAAAGTCTTCAATCTAGATTGTTTTGTTGTCGTTAATTCTTTTTGTTTTATCTTTTGCTCTCATTTAACAAATTAAATTGAATTTTATTTCATTTACTTAATTCCCTTCTGTTTATAAGCCAAAGCGAAAGTATGGGCTATAGAGATGATGGTGTGGCTGAAGGGACAATTGAATATGTACAGAAGGATAGAAAAGAGAAAAAATAACATACAAAAAAATTAAATAATTGAAAAATTTTAAATTTGGCAAAAAAAATTATAACATAAGTTTTTTAAAGAAAAAATATAATTTCAGCGTTGGTGTGCCGGGTGTGACCAACTATTTTCTGTAAATAATTACTCGAATATTAAAATGGAAATGCACCTAATTTTATCATATTGTTAATTGAGCTTAATTGTTTTTATTGTTGAAAAGTATCCAGTAATTTCAATGTACAGCAACAATTATATTAAACTTTTTAAATTTTTGCTAGGACGGGTGTGACCGAAAATTTTAAACGCCTTGAACGCTTAGCAACATGCTGGAGGCACACATTGTATTACATTTTTAATTCAGATATTTTTATTTATGATTTTTTTACATCATTTTATGAAAAAAAAACTGCAACGAACGACGAATACGTCAATAAAAATTCGATGTGTATGAAGCACATTAATGACGAAAAAATAACCTCTGTGTATGTGTGTATTTTCATATAGACAAACATGTTTTATTTTTTGGCGACAAATATTCGCGGACCAAAAATTCGTCGTTCGAGCCAGTTGTGTTACAGGTATATAAAAAAAGCAATGTGAGTCCGATCACAGAGGAGATGAGTAAACATCTAGTAATGAAATTTTTTTTTTAAATTTGGTCCATTTTTTCTCTTTTTAGCGGTTTTTTTCTCTTTTTGGGTTCTTTTAATTTTCGAAACTTTTTCATTTTGGCGATTTTTTTGTTTAAGGGGTTTTTTTATTTTTGCGATTTTTTTTTTATTTTGTCGATTTTATTTCATTTTGGCGATTATTTTTCTGTTTTTGGATTTTTTTTTCACTTTGGCGATTTTTTTCATTTTGACGATTTTCCGGTTTTTCGCGATTTATTTTAGTCCTAGAATTTTTATTTAATTTGGTGCTTTTTTCGATTTTGGCGATTTTTTTTAGATTTTGCGATTTTATAATTTTTTGATTTTTTAGTTTTACCGTTTTTGAAAATTTAAATTTTTATTTTATTTTGGCGATTTTTTTCATTTTGGCGATTATTTTTCTGTTTTTGGATTTTTTTTTCACTTTTGCGATTTTTTTCATTTTGACGATTTTCCGGTTTTTCGCGATTTATTTTAGTCCTAGAATTTTTATTTAATTTGGTGCTATTTTCGATTTTGACGATTTTTTTTAGATTTTGCGATTTTATAAGTTTTTGATTTTTTAGTTTTACCGTTTTTGAAAATTTAAATTTTTTTTTTATTTTGGCGATTTTTTTCATTTTGGCGATTATTTTTCTGTTTTTGGATTTTTTTTTCACTTTTGCGATTTTTTTCATTTTGACGATTTTCCGGTTTTTCGCGATTTATTTTAGTCCTAGAATTTTTATTTAATTTGGTGCTTTTTTCGATTTTGGCGATTTTTTTTAGATTTTGCGATTTTATAATTTTTTGATTTTTTAGTTTTACCGTTTTTGAAAATTTAAATTTTTTTTTTTATTTTGGCGATTTTTTTTTTATTTTGGCGATTATTTTTCTGTTTTTGGATTTTTTTTCACTCTGGCGATTTTTTTAATTTTGACGATTTTTCCGGTTTTTCGCGATTTATTTTAGTCCTAGAATTTTTTTGATTTGGTGCTTTTTTTCGGTTTTGGCGATTTTTTTTTGGCGATTTGTTTAGATTTGGCGATTTTATAATTTTTTGAGTTTTTAGTTTTACCGTTTTTGAAAATTTTAAGAGTTTTGCTCTTACGGTTTTCAAGATACAGCAAGTTGTCAAAGTTACAAAGTCAAAATTGCATTAACTGATGGAACACCCTTTAATTAAATTTTTTTAAATTTACTGTTAATTGTTGTAGTTTGAATAAAAATACACTAACTTTACAAAATTCAAGTGTATGTATATTACATGGGATTTTAATATTTTTCGTTGCTCGTTTTGGAACACCCTTTAGTTTTTAACTCTCAAATTTCTACACACTGTGTCCGAATTTCAGGTCCGTAGCTCTTACGGTTCTCGAGGAAATACCCTGTAACAGAGGAACGGGCAGCGTAGCGAAAACAATAGGGTTCATTTTCACCTTTGGTGTACGGGACCCTAATAAAGCAAAAAACCTAACGACCCTAACAAACAACAACCAGCAAATTCCTATGTATTTACAATATTTTAAATAAGTTTGTATTGCTTCTTTCAAACACCAATACACTCATACATAGCTGACACCGATTTGACAACGCTGTGTGCATCTCAGCAAAGAAATCTCAGTCAAAATTTGTGATTGTATTGTGAAAAAGATTTTTACCCCCTAGCGTATAGATGTTTACACATCAAAAAGCTGCTTAGAATTGACAGACGTGCATTTTCAAATCGTATATACCGACGTCTTTCTTACATTATAATATTTTCATATTGCGTAGCAATTGAAATATTTACTATTACAGTCCCACTGTAAACTTTGTGGAATACTTAATAACTTGCAGGCAGCAACAGACAAACAGACAGACAGACATAAATAAATAAAGTACCATTTACATTTTATAAAGATCACAAAGAATTGTACAGAAAATTACTTTCATTACATTTAAAAAGTCATTAAAAATGTTGCTGTTGTTTTTGTCTTTTCCTTATTTATTTCATTGTATTTTTGGATACGAGCACATCAAATAAAAACCCAACGAAATGTTCCTCTGTTGCTGGGAATTTTACCACTTTTTACGTTCTTATTTTATTATTGGTGGTGGTGGTGGTGGTGGTGCTACAATTTTGCAGTCAAGACACAGCTAAAGCTGTTTGATATTAATGGAATACATATGCACACACATATATACATATACATATATATATATATATATATATATATATATATATATATATAAATAGATGTGTGTATGTATGTATCCCAGCTCTGGCCATTTGAAAAATGATTGGACTGGCAGCCACTGAGAACTGACTGTTTTTTCTTTCTAAAGCCCGAAACGTTCATGATTATAATGACTCTAATGCTAATAATGATGTTGTGATTGTTGCCAACATTTAATTAAGCTAAACATTTGGTTTCTTTTGCGAATTTTAAGAATTGTTTTAAGTGGTTGGTTGTTGGTTGGTTCGGTTCATCTTTAGCATTATTTATTTACAGACATTGAAATCATTAATTATGAATATGCAAGGTTGTTAAAAAGTGTTTTTTTTTGTTTTTATATTTTTAAAATATTTTTTACTTATTATAGTGTTTATGATATATCAGCCCATTAGAAAACTTGTTATTAAGATTTATTGTTTTTTCTTTTTTTCTATTAATTATTAGATTAGAAGATTATTGAAAAGTTTTAAAATTAATAGCAAAATAATTTTACAGAGAAGAAAATTTAGAAATAATTATAATCATCAAATTACTTGAATCAATCACATAATTTTCTATTTTGCTCATTTTAACAAAATGATAAATAATAGTGGTATTCACACCGAACTTGTTAATTTGTTACTCGGTAGTTTGTTAATTTGTTAAAGTTACCAACTGTGAACGACCCCCTTTTTAAAAGTTTGTTAGTCTGGTAACTTTCGTAGTAAAACAGCTGATTTATTGTTGTGACACAATTTATTATTCTGAAATTTAATTTAATTAACATACTCTCAATGTACACGAAAATTGCAAATATTTGAAAAACACAAATATTTTTTAGAAATGTATCACAAAAGACTTTTTTATTATATTTATTTAGAAACTGCAACAGCTGATTGTGAGTTACCAACTAACAGCTATTTTATCACGGGTGCCGTGTCATTAATTTGTTAAATGTTAATACGTTAAATATACAAAAACAAAATGCGTGTAAAAAAGTAACCATTAACGACGCTCGGTGTGAATACCACTAATATCAATCATTAGATTTTCAAAAATTAAAAAAAAATACTTTTTTATTTTTAATTAAAAAAATTAATTCGAAATTAAGCTTGTTTTTAAGGCCAATTGTAAAAAAAAAATAAAAAATAGCAAAATAGGGATGTTCTTGACGAAGGCCAATTTGGACCACTTTATCAAACATTGCTGCCCGTATTACACGAACATCACGACCAATGTCAGCTTTCGGGACATGCAATTTTATTGGTTTAGCCAATAACTTCACGTGGCCTTACAGGCAATAGTCTACAGAAGTCAAATTGCACGACCGCAATTATTTTTATGCTATATGAACATATGGAGTATAAGCTTCGTAAGACTAATTAGTGCCCATGTTTATGATCAAGATAGATTTTCATATGAAAATTTAGAAAGTATAAAAAACTGTTGCGTAAAGGTCTTATATATATATATATATATATATATATATATATATATATATATATATATATATATATATATATATAATATGTTTAATTATTAAGAAAATATAAATTAGTTTTATTAAGATACTTTTATATACCAACAAAGTTTCAATTTCAATTTCCCAACCCTGGAACCATAGATCTGATTTTTAGTACTAATTTATTTATTTTTAAAATATACAATTAACAAAGAAAAAATTAGTTAAAATTAGATTTTTCATATATTTAAAAAAAAATTAAATTTTCCAGCTCTGGACCTGTGTTTTCTTTACCAGATTTTTTACTACTAATCTATTTCTTTTGATTTATAGAGAAAAAGAAGAAATTACTTTGGCCTAGTTACTTTTATGTACCTAAAAAAGATTAAATTTTCCAACCCTGGAATCATACTTTCATATTTTTGTTCACTTCTTATACCAATATATTTCTTTCTAAAATACAAAATATGTTTATTTTATACAGAAAAAGAAAAAATTAATTTTAGTAGGTTACTTTATAAACTAAAAAAAAAAGTTTAAATTGTCCAACCCTGCAATCGACCTTTCATAATTAGCTGAGTTCTTATACCAATATATTTTTTTCTAAAATACAAAATATGTTTATTTTATAAAGAAAAAGAAAAAATTAATTTTAGTAGCTTACTTTTACAAACTAAAAAAGTTAAAATTTTCAAACTCTGGAATCGTATTTTTGATTTCTAGGATTTTAATATCATATGATATATTTTATTTGTACCGACATTAAAATAGGTGTATTAAAAAAAAACAAATAAAAAATTGCTGTGGCTTGTTACTTTTATATGGCAAAATAAAGCTTAAGCTTTCCAGCTCTGAAACCGGATGCTCGATTTTGTTCATTTTTGAGCTATTTCTGATACACCAGTCTAAGACAGAAGTCGCTTAGCTTTTCGGATAACCGATTCACGTACAGACAGGCGGACAGCGCATGTTTGTCTTCCCTATATATAAGGATCCAGAATATATATACTTTATGGGTCCCATATTAATATTGTGAAAATTACACACGGAATGATAAATCAATATATACCCTTTACAATTTTTGGTAAAGGGTATAAAAATTGAAAAAATGTCGAAGGTGAACACATTATTCATTTTAGCCAAAAGTTATCACGCGTGCGAGGACGTGAGCGTGAGTGCAAAATATTTTTCTTCGTCAGATTAAGTGATAAAAATTGGAAAGATATAAAGAGAGAGGCTTCCGAAGTTTGATTCCAAAAAATTATTTCAATCGGCCCTGCCCATAAAATGGGTAAAATTTCCTATAGTGGACCGTGGAATCGAATTGACAGGGCCATTTCTCAAAATCAAATTATGGCCAAACTTTCATTTCAATAAATCACCGTATGGCACGTTGCACCATACTGTTGGAAACATGTTCAAAGAAAATATCTTTGAGCATGGTGCGGTAATTACCTCAACTGAAGTAACGAGAATTCCGGATTCATTTTGGAAGCGCTGCATTTTTCGGGATGTTATGGAGTCTATTTCAGATTCTTTTCGCTCTATATACGGCAATTTTGTTTTTAACAAGCCCATTAGCTTATCTTCAAAAAATATCTGGATAATTTTTTTTAGCGTTCACAGAAAAAAATATTCCTGCAACAAACAATTTTAATTGAAAATAAAACCAAAAATCACTTAAAAACGTATTGCAGTCAATTAAATTTTTGCTTGAAAATAAAATAATTTTGCAATAAACAACTTTAATTGAAAATAAAACCAAAAATCAATAAAAAAAAATGTAATTGAGTCAATTATACTTTGTAATTAATAAAATTTTTAAACAAATGTTTAATTGACTTAGATAAATTTTTTATTGATTTATGGTTTTATTTTCAATTAAAGTTGTTTATTGCAAAAATATTTTATTTTCAAGCAAAAATTTTGTTATATTTTCAATTAAAATTGTTTATTGCAAAAATATTGTTTTCTGTGTTGTTCAATCTATTATACATACATATGTCTACCAGTGCTGACCATTGACGGAAATGTATTCGTGTATGTGTATTCATTTGTATAAGAAGCAGATCAAAGTTCGGCACTCTGGTACCACTTCGCCCAGCTGTGACATATGTACATATATACTGATGCTAAATGGCAAAAAGTGAGCGCAGCATGATAGTTCGTTTTACTGTTAAGTTTTTTATATGCACAATCCGACTTGAAAAAACACCCGTTATATGTGATTTTTATAATGTATTTTTGCTCAATCAAATATGTTTAATTAATGTATAGTTTTCGATAAAATTTGTGCACATATTTATGGAATCATTTATATTTTATTTTGTTTTCTTCTCATAAATAACCGACAATATGTTGCACTCACGTATTATATCTATGTATATGTATAAACACTCTCAATTTGAACACATTATTATCTTTATTGTGGCAATTATTCGTTATAATTCTTAGAACTCATTTAATGATTAACATAATATTAATTTTAATTATGAATTGTATTTCATAAAATAGATAGATTTTTGTTTGTATGACGTTCCTGAAATTAACCTGAGAGAATGAGGAAAAACAAAAAACAAAATACGAAAAAAGTGGGGTACAGTTGCGAATGAATTATTGTACTTGAAGCACAAGCCTATAGAGTTAAGACTCGAAGGACCATATAATTCGAACAGTTACAATTTCATAATTGAGCCACATGATTAGAAAAATATGAACTACATTCCACTTTTGGTAAAATATTTAAAAACTGGATTTAAAATATTGTTCGCAAATCCGTCTCCCTTAAATTTTTTTTATTCAATATCACAATAAAGATTAAGATACATTCCATAAAATAGTGAAACCCACACGTTCTGAAACAAGTTTGTTGCCAACTTTATCAAAAAATAAAATACAAAAAAGGAGTATCATAAAATTTCTTCAGCAAGATAATATGCCACAACAACAACAAAAAATATAAAGGAAATATGTATGTATGTATGTATATGTAAGTGGCACGTACAAAAACTAACCATGCCACAGAATGAATATCTACTTTAAGAAGCGTGAGCAAAAAACAGCATTCAATTCAATACAACAACATTTATTAGACCGTCCTCTCTGACACTGACTGGGGACTGACTGACTGACTGACTGACGGCCTGTTTGTTTCCCACTTCAGTTGAATGGCTGTTTGTTTGGTTGGCTGGTTGGTGCTCATTAATGATGAGTGTTTTTGAGATGATTTCCGTTTATATTCATAAAAATTCATGATAATTAAATACAGTTGAAAGACATTTATAGAGTTTATAATAATAAAATAATATTAAGAAGAAGAAAAAAATAATCACATCCTTCTTTTGCTGCTGCTGCTGCTGCGGCTGTTAACTGAATGTGTCTTATTGACTGGCTGACTGGCAACTTTTTGTCTCTATTCCCTTTCTTATACAATTCGCCAGGGTGATGTTGTTGTATTTAATGCCAGCACATACTGTACATACATACATACAACTGCCTTAAAAAAATTCATCTGATTTAAGAGTTAAATCAATAAACTGCAGAGCAAAAAATAAAAATCATTTAACTGTGAAATATTTTCGTTTAAAGGAAATTAATCGTTCCTTATGTAATCGCTGGTGTTGTTGGGTTTGTCTTTGCATGTTTCCAGCCAAGAAAAACGCAATTAAATGTTTATTGACAGCGATGCCAATTTAGCGCGTTTCGCGCTAGATTTAGCGCGTTTTAACTATGCCAAACGCGCTTTTTTTCGTCTTAGCGCGTTTAATAAAAAAGCGCTAAATTAGCGCGTTTTGAATAAAGTCAATAATATCATTTCAGTTCAATATTTTTTTTTAACTTTTTTTTTTTATAAATATAACAATTTTCTAATGTCTAAAACTTCGATAAAATTTTTTAAATTAGTTAATGATTCAGCTGTCGCAAAAAAAAATCACTTGGCTGTGGTTAGAATAAAAACGCATTTTAATACCCTAATGACAAATATTTTGAAATTTCACAAATATAAACATGTACTACATACAATGACCCAAAAAATGTGCATAACTTACAAAGCATCTATTATAGCTGAAGTGCAAAAAGCATTTGAATCGCAAAAATATTCGACAATTTACATATATGTTGTTACAAAGTTTTACAAATAAATTGAAAGTAAAAACTAAGAGTTTCGATTATTGTGAAGGCGATTCTGATTCTGTATTAAATGATTTTAGTTAATTAAAGTATAATGTCGAGGAACCAATATTGCAAAATCTGACAAATTAATTGTATATACGAGTACTAATACATACTTACATCGACTTTTATTGAAATTTAATTTAGCGCGTAGAAAATAGCGCGTTTTTGCTATAAATATTTGACAATGCTGTAACTTAGCGCGTTCTAGCGCGTTTGGGTTATAAATAATTGGCATCGCTGTTTATTGATGTCTACTCGCGTTCTGGGCTTTTATTAAAATAATACAACCAAAAATAAAAAAGGATTAATGAAGTAAATGATACAAAAACTGAACAAATTTTTAATTAAGTAAAACAAATTTAAGGAACGGCCATTAAGACGCAATTATAAGTGATGAATTTAATTATTCTGTTTTACTTTTTTTGCTTATACTCATAATGTCTTTCTATAATCCTGTTTAAATGGTTAAGCTTTCTTAATTTATTTTTATTTATTGTGCTTCAGTCACAGAGAGGTATAATTTAAAATTTTAGAATTGTTTTCTATGTCATTTAACCCTTTGAAGCACACTTTTCAATAATTAAATTTTTTGTTGCTTCAATCAGTTATAGAGATGTTATGTAAAAAAAAATCTCCAATTAGCAGCTTTAATTGAAAGACAAATATAAAATTCATCAATTAAAATTTAATTGAATTTGCTTAAAAATTTAATTGTTTAAAATTTCAATTAAAAATTGTGTTGATTCAGTTAAGCTTTGACTGAATCAGTTAAAAGTTCAACTGACACAACAAAATTTTTAATTGATTTTTTTTTAAATTTAATTTGTTAGTTTTACAATGCACCCAATAGGGTCTCTGAGATGTGGAGGTGTGTTGCAGCTTATTGAAATTCAATCGGGAGCTATACTGAGAGTGATAACAGCAGTAGTGTTGCCCTTTCAGTTAAGAGCCGGGAAATTCACAGACTTGATTCGCCGTATTTTGCTAAAACTTTTTAGCTTGCTTTTTTATATAACTAAATAATTCTAAACTGTGCGTATATAGATTTTATATAAAGCTTTAAAGTTTTTAAAACTTTTCAGGAATTTGATTCTGGTCATTTAGTTAGAGATGGCATTATGAAATGCATTAAATTTATTTTTATAACTAGTGAGAAGTTTTCGCGTGGAAAAAAATCGAGCATAATATTGGTTGTCCTATTCTCTACGGACTGATTGATTAAACAATGAAATAAAGTTAGAATGAGCATAATCGTTAAACTAATTTTTTTTTTATTTGCTCTGTGTTTCACAGAATGATAACACATTTTTCGCTTGGAAAAGTTTTCGCAAAAGTTACAGAAGTTAGGAGCTGCTATCAATCAGCTGGTTTAATTATTTCAATAAAATTTTTATTTTATTCTTATTATTATTATTGAGTTTTTCAATTCATTTCCATGTTATTTTCAATTAATTTTTGATTCATTTAACTGAAAACTTTAATTCGAGTACTATAGGCTTTATTTTCCTAAAAAAAATTTTATTGATTGAAAAAACATTTGAGTTCTTTAAATGGTAGTCTTATGTGTAGTTTCCACAATGCAAGCAAGCGACTTGTCTAGAAAATTTTTATAGGAATCACTCAAAAATTTGAGTGCCTTTCATATATTTTTTCTTGACAAGTACCTTGCTTGCATTGTGGAAACTACACATTAATATCAATATAATTATTTTTAATTTTGTTTTTTATTTTAAAAGCAAACATTTTAAAACATTATCACACTATGCCACCTACGACTACCGTTTGAATTCCCCAATTATGCTTTTTTTAAAGTATGACAATTCTTGCGACTTCGTGATTTCATTATTTTTTTAACACGTCACAAATTGAACAAAGTTTTTATTAATTCAATCAATTTGTTTGCTAAAAATAATTTCTATTTTTTTTCTGTGTTATTATTCAGTTTGCTGCAATCACTCAATTAAGATTTCATTGCTGCTCTTTACAAGGGCAATATAAACTTTTTTCTGCTGAATTTTAATTGAAAGCTATTTTTTATTGTATAATCTATCAACTATATTTAAATAATTTATTTCGTAAAAAATATATTGGCATAAAGAAAGGAATTATGACAGATTTACCTTAAACTAAAAATGCCAAAATAATAATCAAAATAATTTTGCACGAAATCATCAAATTGAGTTCCAGATCATTTATATATTGCGTAAAACCCAGTCGAAAACTTTAAACTAACTTTAAGCTAACTATTTCGCAACTAGTGCTAACTGAGACTTGGATTACTTTCCAATGGAAACAACTAACTATTTTAACAATGAGATGTCTTAGGCGGTGCGCGGTGGGTTGAATGAGCCCCAAAGTTGGGAAAGGTGGAAAATTGTTTTTTAATTTTTTTTTTTTTTTGGAAAATGTATTCCTTACTGATTACAAAAATGTATTTTTTAAAACATTGGAATTTTTGTTTTTGGATTCTTGTTTTTATAAAAGAAAAATATGTATTTAGGAATTATTTTTATATAAATTATGGACAACAATTACAATCTACATTGTCTCCTTCACTATAGTCATCACGATCATCACGGTTATCATCATGATTATAATCATCACTATCATCATCATCATCGTTTTCATTATGGGAACAAAAACTTTAAGCCAACAAGAATTTCCTTAAAACTTAAGTATTTAAAAAGCGGCCTTAAATTCGGAAGATTTTTTTCTTGAATATAAAAGCTGCTATTATATGCTTTATTAACAAAAACTCTTAAAACAAACAATTCGTAACATTTTTAGTTATATTGGGAACATTTTTAACAATATCGACAAAAATATTTTTTCAAAAAAAAAAAAAAAATTAAACCAAACTTTCTTAACCATGCACTAAAATAGCTGAAGTTGATGGTTCCATCATAAAATTTCCACTAAATAACTTTTAAACAGAAAAAAAATATTGAATTTACATTTTTTTCACTATTAGCAAAACCACGAAAAAAAAACGTTGTACTTTGACATCAGACTGCAGAAAAAGTAAGCAACACTAAACACTGATTTTGATCACTAGTGATGCGGAATTTTGTCTATTTTTGCTCGACATAAAACTTTATTCGAAAATAATAACTTGAAAATATTAATTAATAGCGACTTTGGACTTGATTCAACCCAATGTGCGGTGGCAGTCAATCGTCCCATTTTGCACTACTTTTCAACTAACTTAAAGTTGACTTTGTTTAAATCAGCTGGTAGTTATTAAATATGCAAAAAAGATGTTGCGGGGGTTCAAAGTATATATATCACACATTGTATAGCTAAACGCACTAACACCCAGCTAATTTACTATCTAAAATAATAATAGCAAAATTAAAAAAAAAAAATTAAATGACTTTCAAAATAGCTGAGAGTAAATTTGTTGGCTCTCACAAAATTCGATTACGTACTCATCTTAAGAAATTATTTTGGGCCCGTTCTGGATGACGTTGTAGTTAGATTTTAGTTAGTCTAAGAAAAGTTAACTATTAGTTGATTATTTCTGTAGTCAACTACACATTCTCCGACAGGGTATATATTGACAAATACACACACACACACACACATACAACCAAGTTCCTTGAAAAGGCAGTAAGCCAAAAATTTATGGTATAAATACTCCAAGTATTGTATTGTACCACGCCGATGTTCAACTTAAATTCTTACATACATACATATGTATGTAAGTATATAAACAAAATAACTTCTTCTACTCATGCCATTTAGCAGTCATAAATGATTTTTCAATTTTGTGAAATGAAAACAATCTAAAGACATTTATTTCCAATTTATTAAAGTAAAAAAAGAGACCAAAAATATTTTTTTTGTCGGTTCAAACATTTTCAAGAAGAATGACAAAACGGAAACTCTAGCAAAAAAAGGATATGAGAGCTCACATGCACATAAAGTACGTGAGTTTATTGAAATATATATTTACTTTTGTCTTTTAAGTAGTTTATATAAATTTAAATTGCTTCGCAGTTGCTATTTGCTAAATGGCAAAATAAACCATTTAAGCCCCCCATGTACACAAACTGATTCGTGGTTATTTATGATCTTATGCTGGACTTATCTCTTTGAAACATTTAAGTATACAAGTCTTCGATTATTTTATGTTCTTTTTTGCTACTAGTATTTGGTTTTCTTAGTAAATCTTGGCTTTGATTCTGTAACACAGTAGTAGAGGCAGATAAGACACTAGTAATCGATGAATATCCTGTTACAGACTTAGTGGTCTATTACAGATACCAACAAATTGCGTTTGATTTGCCAATCGATTAAAACTGTACTGCAGTTGGCAATAAGAAACCTTCAAATGTCCAAATAAAAAGCAACGCTACACTTTTTTTCATGTTTTTTATTTATTTTTTAATTTCTAGACTATTTGGCACCTTATTTCAATAATAGCAATCAAACCTTTTTTTATAAGCAATTCTCGTATTCTTTTTCGTTTAAATTTTTTTTCTGAATAATCGTATTAACTGGCATTACGTGAATGGTAGTATTCTAAGAAAACAGCTTGCTATAATATACTGCCAGTGATGGTCAGAATAATTGCAGCTTTTCTGGGTCTAATTGTTCTTAGGAAATCATAAGATGTTGGGTGTTTTTTTTTTTTTTTTTTTGCAATGGGAGGGTCAGGATAAAGTAAGAAAATAAAAAAACATGTATATTATTGAGTTTTTGTTTCTAATATGATAAAAGGTGTCCCAACAAGAACGCAAGATTTAAATTTGGCGCCATTCGAAGTGTCCTTGTTTGACATTTGAACAATTGTTATTATTTGCTATTAGAAGGTACGAGGTTAGTAAAAATGGAGCGCTTCACGAATGAACAACGCATTCTCATTGTGAAATTGTTTTATCAAAATGGTGAAAGTTTTGCGGCCACAGTTCGCAAATTTGCGATCAATTTGGGGTCACAATAATGCTCCAAAAGAGTCAAATGTAAAGACATTAATGGACAAATTTGCCGAAACTGGGTCTGTTAGTGATGTAAAGACAACAGACAACAATGCGCCTTCGACCAGGTCGATCGACCGAAAATGTCGCAGCTGTACGTGATGATGTCGCTCAAACGCAGGTCAAGCGCAAACAGTGAATGGTGTTCGGTATCGTGAAATGATAACCAGTTTTTTCGTGCCTAGAATTGAAGAAATGAATGTGGAGGGCATGTGGTTTCAACAAGACGGCGCCACATGCCATACAGCCAGAGAAACAATTCAATTGCTACATCAGTCATTTCCCGGTCGTGTTGTTTCGCGTTTTGGAGACCAGAATTGGCCGCCTAGATCGTGCGATTTAGCACCATTAGACTTTTTTCTTTGGGGTTTTTTGAAGTCGATGGTTTACGCGAATAAGCCGACGACGACTCAAGCCTTAAAAGAGGAAATTGGACGCTGCATTAATAAAATACCGCAGCATTTATACAAAACGGCCATTGAAATTTTCATTAAAAGATCGCATGTGTGCCAGCAAAGCCGCGGCGGCCATCTGCCCGATTTGTTGTTCCACACATAACCTCATTTTGTCTACTTTACGATAAAATAAAGTTTCACGATTTTTTTTTTTAAATATCTGTGTTTTATTTAAAATTTAAATGTTGCGTTCTTGCTGGGACACCCTTAATAAGTTGAGATTCTTCTCATTTGATTAAATTAAAGTTTTACATAATATCTCCAGTTAATGTAAGAAATTTTTGAGCAAAGGTTTCCTTATGATCTGCATTAGAAAACAGTGAAATAGGATCCAGTTGATCCTTTAATAATCAATTCCAATGTATTTTTAAGAAAAAAAAAATAAATATTAATGTTTTACTGAAAAAATTATATATAAATTTTTGGAAAAAAAGTCCGATAAAACTTTTAAAACTTTAAAAAAATACTGAGACTGAAAAGATTTTAATTAATTCTATATAAAAAATATCGAAAATTTTTTCGATTTTATCGTTAGTTATCGAAAATAGATTTAGATTTAGATTATTTTATAATTGTGCCAATACACGTTACATAATTATTAATAAAATAAAATGACTACATTAAATTAAATTCATGTTGTTTCAACTTGAAATAACTTTGATTCAACATGGTTTTACTTGTTATATCAATATTAAATTTATATTGCTTTAGCTTAATATAACTTTGATTCAACATGGTTCTACTTGTTATATCAATACAAACTTCAAGTTGTTTCAAATTCAAATAAGTTTGATTTAACATGATTTTTCATTTCGATTTAACAGTACTGGAATATTAAATCAACATGAAATTAAGTTATTTCAAAAGAAAAAAATTTCTTTGAAAGTTACAGTAAATCATGTTGAATTAACATGAAACACATAGTGTGAAGCAAAATCATTGCCAAATACTTTTAACTAATTAGCATTGTTTTCATAGATTTCCATATGAAATTATTCTTTGTGTGTAATGGATAATTTTTTAACCGTTTTCATAAAATTTTGCAAAAGTGAATTAAATATTTATTTTGAGGCGTTAATATTTAAACATTTAAGTTAGTGTTTTTTGGGTTTGTTTTGCTTTGTTTTCATATATGCGAGCATGTATGTACAAGTCGCACCACTTGTGGTTCATAACCGGAAATGAACGTTTTTAAATGTTTCCGATTTCAAGCCAACGTAAATAAACGAAAGCAGTTGGTAATCTCTTGTTTTCCAACACACTCTTACATTGAGATTTGTGGAAGTTTGATGTCATATCTAGGAATGTATGTAGCTTTAAAATGAATTAAAGTAAGTAAGAAATATAATTTTTTGGCAACTAGTTTTAGCAAACATACAAGTACATACTTTAAGCTTTTCTCTGGACATTCTCACAAATTTGCCGAAATATATTTAATTAACTGACTATTGTCTGTTCAAATATAATATATTCAAAAGTTTAATCTAAAAATTTGTTTCATTGCAGACAAAAATATTTAAACAATACATTTTAAAGGCCTTATTAATAAAAAAATATTTTCAATTTATAAGAGGTTTGTAAAACAGTTTTTCATACAGAATTGGTTACACAAACCCTTTACAAAACAAAATTATTTTTCTTATCAATAAAGCAGTTAGACAACAAGCCCTTTTTCTCTGCTAGACAGCTGACTTTGTTTCATTTTCTTATTAAATAAAATATATAAAAGAGCATGCAATAAATAAAAATAAAGACATGTATAACAACTCACCAGTTTAAATAAAGCAAAGATGCTGAAAAATAAATTGAAAAACAAAAAATATATTGAATTTCGTATTTAATTAATTTGCATAAAAAGCCTTACTTCTAAATCTGTTAAAGCCAATAAAATGATTTTTTTTTATAAAATGTGTGTTAAAAAGCTAAAATGTGTGTTTCTTTCGAAATTTGATACATTTCAAATTTATTTAAAACTAAATTTGTGCTTAACATTTCACATTAATACACACGTTCTCATTGTATGCAGATTCAAAAGCAATTTTTATTAATTTCTTCTTTTTTATTATAACAAGAACAAATTGTATGAAATGAATGAAAATAAAATGGAAATTTTATTTCTTTTTAAAAAACAAAATACTTTTTAAATACTTCCTTTATATTTGACTGTATTTATTTGTAGTTTCTGGTAGATTCTTTTTTTTAATATCTTTAAGACATAAATACACATGCACACGTGAATGATTGTACATGTATGCCTGACTTTGGGCGTATCCCAGCAAACATAAAATCAAATGTTACATTTCATTTGATTTAATTTTCATCAGCATCAATTTGAATTTGAAAAGCATGATTGTCATACGCAGCCAGAGGTTTTGCATTGAAATTGAAATTGATTTGAAAATAAAAAGATGTGTTTTCTATTTCTGATTTGATAAAGAACAAACAATAAAAAATATATTTGGCAAGTTTATGCTCAATTCAGGATTACAGGAGCATTGAAGTCCCGTCAATGGACTTGTCTTAATCTCGGGAGTGTCATTAAAGATATGGCAGTGGTCTAAATTCAATATGGCGGCCAACAGACGCCATTTTGTGAATACGAAGAGAAGTAAAAGGTCTGTGAACTCTTTCAAAATGGGTATCATTCGACAGGTATTTGAAAATCCTTTTAGGTTTCTGTTATGATATTTAGTTTTGGATGACTATTTAGGATCTTTAACGGTTTAAATAAAGATGGTCGTAGTCGGATTTTATTTTGATGTTTTAAATGTTTACTTGTTATGTAATGAATTGGCATAGAAAAACATATAGTCCTCTTATTTTTAGGTAAAAGATAAATTCAAAAAATTTAAGTAAAATTTTTTGGAGCATGTGAAACCTCTTAGTCTTCTCTCTGTATGGACACAGAGGACACTAGAGGGGAAGAAATCGACTCATAAAAACATTTGGAATCAGCTGTGAAGCAGACTCTGCGAGAAAAGGACAAATATAGTACATTTCTTATTAAGTTCTTAATCAAAACAAACAGGAGAAAATGTGAGCATTTTCAAAAAACTATAGAACGAATTTGTTGTGTTGAAGTAAAAAACAAAACGTTAAAAAGTTTAATAATATTGTTAGAGAAATTGCTTCGAACAAACCTATTAAAGGCAAATGCTGTCATAAATATAAATATTTGGTAAACAAAAAGAATTATCCAGAATCGTTTACCTAAAGAATTCAATACACATGCGTACGCACATAAATGATTAAATAACCATAAACAAACTATAGCAACAACAGTAACGAAATAGTTTCTGCTTGTTAAGTGATACACATACACAAACACATGCATGGTAGTGCAGAAAAAAATAAAAAAACAAGTATACACCAGTAAAAAACCACTTCCTTCTAGAACAAGGCTGGCCACTGAGAGAACATTGAGAGTAATGTATTCGCTTATAAGAAGCCGATTGATGTTTGGTCTCTGGTCCCAGTTTGGACAGCCTTGTTCTAGAATGATGTATATATGCACACATGTACATAGTTAATACATAAACTAATGACGCAGTTGAAAACAAGCAATGCAAATACTGCTGAGATTTTCTAGACGTTGCTGTCACATTCTGGAAGCCTTGTGTGAAGTATAAAACGGGCGACGCATCTGCTCTCAGTTCAATTGTCTAGTAGTCGATCATAAATTTGTTTATTGTGAAGATAATTGAATGAGTCTATCAAAAGGTCATTCAGAAGTTTAGTTGTTTATTGCAAAGAGTTGTATATTAAAGAGCTCAGTCCACTATTGTGAAGAAAGAGTAAATCTCAGTTGAAAGCAGTTGATAGTCATACATATGTGTTGTAAAAGTAAAGTCAGTGAGTCATTATTGTTGTAAAAATACTTAGCAATGACAGAGTGAATCTTGTGTGAAGAAAAGCAGAGGGGTGTATTGCTTCAATACCATCGCAGCCAGTTTCGTAAGACGTATATGCACACGTGCTTAAACAAAGACAACAAAAAATTTTTTATACTTATACATTACAGACTTAACGTCACAAAATATATTTAAATGATTTCTATATTATATTATATTTATATTATTATTAAAAATTTATCGTTTTGGGAAAGTGTTTGTTTAACAGACATTCTCTGTTAGAAATTAAACTTTTATGTTTGCTGGGTAAGCATTATAAAAACATATACATACATACATAAGTATATAGATGTATGTATATGTATTTACCTGTTTCTCATACAATGTTGATCCTTGTCAAATGTCAAATTAAATTCCTGTTAGAATGCTCGTGTACGTTCCATCTACTACATTGTTGCTAAACAACAAGACCAGATAGAACAGCAAAAGCTGCTGCAGCACCATCACCAGCAGCAGCAAATACAGTAGCAATAGCAACAAGAACCACTGAACATATATACATATCGTTGGTCACAATTAGAAAGGCCCTAACCCAAATAACTGTAACTTTACAGAAGAAGATAAAAACATTGTAATAAACAGTATACAAGTGCTGGTACAACTGCTTTGTAAAACTGCTTGTAAAAGCGTAAATTTCGCCAAAATATGAGTTAGGGCCTTTCTACTTGTGAGTATCGATATATTTAATATTTATAACAAAAATGAAAATAGAATAACAAATAACAAACAATTTAAAAAGCAGTTGAGTATAGAATGCTGCATAGTAGAGTGTTAACACTGGCATTGATTTCTTTTGGCCTCGTGCCAATTTTCTTAAATATTATATATAAAAATATACATACGCATCCCCATATCTTGAAAAAAAAATACCAGTAATCAAATACAACTTGCAAAATAAGTACCATTTAAGAAGAATATCTAAAAGGCTTTAAGTCGAAGGAAAATTATTACTTTTGATACAACAAAAGTTTTATAAATAAAACATTCCTTATTTTATTATGTAAAAGAGAATTTTTATTGATTCAATAAACGTGTCCTGTTAAAAAGACATTTTTATTTTAAAATAAATAAATAAAAATACATCGCAACAATAGCAGAACAAACAAACTTACAAGCGAGCCAACAACAACTGTCATGAATATTAAAACTCAAAGTAAGTTTAAACGCCACCTCATACATATTTCTATATTTATTCTTCTTCCTTAGAACGAGCATAAGAATTTTTTTTTTGTTTTTCTTCTTTTTTTTCTTTCATAAATAAAGTAAAGCAAACACCTACATACATCATATTGGTATTTAATAGATAAATACTTGCACCCACACCTTGCTTAGTCATACGCTCACTTCATCCATCATTCATTCACATGGTTCCACTTCATCATCATTCTCATAAAGTTTTGAACATGTTTAGAACAAACACTCTATAAATAACGTCGTTATGAACGCGCGTGCTGCTGATACAGTCGAATACAGTTCGAAAGTATTCATTTCCTTTCTTTTATCATGTTTTTTTTATATTAGACTAATTTGAAAGAGTGCAAACATTTTTAAATGTTTTTACTTTTACTTAAGTTTAATTTAAAATCCCTTAGGAATATCTTGAGAGAAAAATCTATAAAACATCCATTATAAATTTTAATGGCTGATTTTTTTTTCTCAGAGGCAGAGAATTTAAAATTGAAATAAATCACTTGGAAAATAAATGAAATTTCTTGACTAAAAATAATATGAACTTTCTATATAAATTACTTAAATAAATAAGTTTTGGTTTTTTAAGACTTAAACAAATTGCGAAGGCTTTTTTGTTAAATTTTTTTCTTACCTCGGACTATTACTAAACATTTCTGCTAATAAAGGATATAGGAAAACTAAGCGTGTAATTGCAATTCTCGATATCAAACTCAGTAAATACAAATTTCTTTTGCTTAGTAACCAAAAATTAATTTTTTTTAAAATAAAGGATATATGAAAGGCAGGTTTGTCCTTGCACCGATTGAACTGACTTTCATTACACAGCTTGATTGTATGATTTCTTATGTTTTCTAATCATAATTGCAATCGAAACTAAATTTTTTATATAAAAGGATATATGGAAGATAAGTAAAACATTGCATGGTATGAAGTAACATTAAGCATAGAACTTAAGCGAATATATCTACATATAGTTACAAATTTTTACTGCATTCGAAGCATAATTGCAGCAAACAAACATTTGTAAGCCCTTTATGTATTATTTTCTCAACAAAAAAAAAAAAAAAAAAAAAAAAAATTAGCTACATGGGACCTTATATGTATAATTCTGGAAACAGTTTTATGTTTTCAATGCAATATAGTAATAATTCTATAAAAATATAACACATTCGCTACATATTGATCAAAATTGCAGGCAAATTGTGATTTTGAAAATAAAGGACATATGGGAAGCAATCATAACCTAGCACAGATTGCTATGAAATTTAACGTAACGCTTAATAATATTATTCTGCAAACAGTTACAAGTTTTAAAACGATTTTAATTATCATTGCCGCTAAAATTGATGTTTTCTTATATTAAGGATATAGTTAGAAAAAACATGTCCTTGCATCTATTAATATATATTTTTAATGTAATATATTTCCTATTTTATGAAATTTTATTACATTCGCTACATTTTTTTTCACAATTGCATGCAAAGTGTGATTTTGAAAATAAAGGATATATGGGAAGGATGCATATCCTAGCACAAATCGCTATGCAATTAAACATAACGCTTAATTATAATATTCTACAAACAGTTACAAGTTTTAAATTCATTCATCATAATTGTCGCTAAAATTTACGTTTTCTTATATTAAGGATACAGTTGAGAAAAACATGTCCTTACACCGTTTGATATACATATATTTTTAATGCAATATAATCATAATTATATGAACGTTTTATACATTTGCTACTTTGTGATCACAATTGCAGGCAAGGTGTGATTTTGAAAATAAAGGATATATGGGAAGTAATCATATTCTAGCACAGATCGCTATGAAATTTATCATGACGATTAATTATATTATTTCTCAAACAGTTACAAGTTTTAAATTCATAATTGCTGATAAAATTAATGTTTTCTTATATCAAGGATATAGTTGAGAAAATATGACCCTACATATATTTATGATATATGTTTTTATGCAATATAATCTTAATAATATGAAAAATTTATGCATTCGCTACATTTTGATCGCAATTGCAGAAATAGTGTGATTTTTCAAAATAAAGGATATATGGGAAGCAATAATATTCTAGCACAGATCGCTATGGAATTTACCGAAGCACTCTGCTGAATAATTCTGCAAACAGTTACAAGCTTTAAATCGATTTTAATCATTGTTGCCGCTAAAATTTATGTTTTCTTATATTAAGGATAAAGTTGAGAAAAACAGGTCCTTACAATGTTTGCTTTGAAATTTATCTGAGTGCTTATATTTATAATTCTATAAAGTTCGGATAAGCTACATTAATGTCATAATTGGAGCTAAAGTTTTGTTCTTGGAAAAAAGGATGCATGGAAGCATCTTATGTCCTTGAGTCAATCAAAATAAAATTTGTGCTAGAGCTTAATAACATAATTTCAGAAATCGTTATTACCGTTTTGGTGAATTTTGTGCTGACTTGAAGAAAAAAGAAAGAGTTTTAAGCATTCTTTTGATTTTGATCATAATTGCAGCTAAAATTGATTTTTTTATATTCAGGATATATTAGGGTACACATATTTTCCTATTCACTGAAGAGAAATTTAACAGAACTTAAATAAATGATTATATATGAATATAACTGAAGCTAACATTTTATTTTAAAAATAACAAAAATAAGAAGATTATCCTTGAAACGATAATTCTAGCAAGAGTTAGCCGCCTTTAATGCACTCTAATCATTGTTGTTTTAAATGTATACATTTAAGCTTTATTTTTATATTAATTGCAGGCAAAGTATGATTTGAAAAAAGGGACATATGGGAAGCAGGCATGTCCTAGCACAGATCGTTAAGAAATTTAACGTAACGCTTAATTGTATTATTATACAAGTTTTAAATGAATTTAAATTATAATTGCTGCTTAAACTAATTTTTTTATTAAGGATGTAATTAGGAAAAACATGTTCTTGCATCGTTTGATATGAAATTCACACGAGTGCTTATATATGTAGTTTTACAAACAAAACAATTTTACCTGCATTAACATCATAATTGCAGCTAATATTTTGCTTTGGAAATAAAGGATATATGGAAGTATAGCATGTCGTTAAGTCTACAAAAATAGGATTAGGCATTGAACATAATTATATGATTTAAGAAGTTGTTATTAACTTTTGGTTGTATTTTATGCATAGTTCTAGTAGTAACGGAATTTTTTTCATTAAAGGACATGTTGAATGCAGATATATCCTTGTTTAGTTTGATAATAAATTCACCTTAGCGCTTGAATCTGAAATCTTAAAAGAAATCACAAATTTGCGCTGCAATTCGTCCCAAGGGCAGCTAAATATTAATTTTTTTTTAATATATAAAATAAAGGATATATGGAGCGTAGGCACGTTTTTGCACCAATCCAGAAGAAACTCACCACAGATTTTTATTTTTTGATGCTGTAAGTTGTTATATACATAGTTTTATATGCATTCTGAACAAGTATTTAAATTTTAGGAAGTAAGGACATATTATAGGTAAATATGTTTTAGCATGGCTTTCTTCAATAAATTCATCCAAAAGCTAAGTCAAGCTTTTTAATAATAATTTAAGAAACAATTTTCGTCAATTTTCGTGGGATTTTAATTCATAATTATAGCTAAAATTTAGTTATTGAAATAAAGGATATATGGGAGGCTGACATGTCTTTAATGTTATCGAAATAAAATTCATAGCAGAGCTTAACAGTATGATTCAGAAAATAGTTATTAAGTCGGGAATGCAGTTTCTGCACAGTTCTTGCTGTAACTAAATTGTTCAAATAAGTTTGAATTTTTAAAAAATATTTTTTAGTTTGTGCTTTTTGGTAAATTTTTATATTATTAAAACTCAATATCTTTTTATTATAGGCAGCATATCTTGAAAAAAATAGGTCTAAAAAATACAATTTGCTGTGAAACATAAATTAACTCCTTACTAAGTACAGCTAAAGGCAATTTGTAAGAAATCTGTAACTTTCATATTGAATCTCATATCATCATAATATATCTTTATAGTCCTGCCTGTTATGTCAATTATAATGGTTATGATGACGTTTTTCATTGCAATAGCTTTTTTTCCTAGTCTTACTTTTCCTTTTATTTTCGACGTAAAAAACGTTTTAACAAGCAATAAAATTATGCCTGAGAGAACAACAAGAAAAAAAGTATGTGGAAAAGGTTACAAAATAACACATACACAAATCCTTAAACGAGTAAATAAATAGAATTGCTGAAGAACGAAGAATGAATGAATATTGTTACTTAAAATTTGACAGAACAATAGCAAGCAGCGAAGGGAAGAAGGGAAAATAATAAAATAAAATAAATGACAAATAGCTCTTGTTCTCTGTGAAAGTATGAGGAAAATGAAGAGAGCACTAGTAGTACACTGGGAAAAATTTTAGATTGGATTTATTTTAGTGAAATATTATATTCAAGGTGTTGCCAAATGGGCCTGAAGATGGTAAAATAGCTTCTAAGTGATGCATCCTGAAAGATGGAGGTATTCAGATTTGAACGATGGACAACTTTCAAGAGATACATTCCATACCAGCCAAAGGAGTAAACCAGCAGGATCTCTTGTTTACCTACTTATTGCAGAGAACTTTATTAGAACATAAATTAGTTTGGAAGCTACAAATTATAAGTAAGCCTTTGTTTTCAAGTTAACTTCATTTCCTCAATTAGTGAGAAAATCAGACTCATTAAGTATTTCATGATATGCTTCAATACTTTTCTTTTTTCAAGGTGTAGCAATGTAGACTCAAGTATTTGTGCTTAGTTTTTTTAAGAATAAAATATTTATAAATAGCTATTATAGAGATTAGAAATAACATTCAACATTAGCCACTCATTTACTACGAGAACATGCAGTCAGGCATTCAATACAAAGCAAAATAAAAATGACTTAGAAAAATAAGTGAATTTCAAATAAATATAAAATTTTGCTGAAGTCAGGCAAAAAGCACACCCACTTTTTCTTTATGAAGGGGATGGTATAAATTTCTTAAATAAAACGGACTAGATGTTGCGAAATCCCAAGGAAGCAGGATAAACTTATGATTATTACATTCAAAAAAAAAAGGACGAATTTTTTTTTATAAAATCCTTATGAAGCAAAAAATAAGAGCTCTTGTTAAGTAAAATTTACAGAATTTAAAAAATTACTAAACTATTTAAAGACATCATAAATATAAAATGATGTTAAGCATTTGCAACATTGTTGCAGCAACATGTTGTTCTAGGGATTATGCGCTTTAACTTTTAAACTTTTACTCTCTGCTGTTAATTTTCTGTGAGATGAAGAAGTATCGCAAATTGTTTATTTACTACGAAATTCTTTTGAGTTAAAATTAAGTTTTCCATGTTTGAGTAATTTTTATTGTAGTTGTTGTTGTGGTTGTTTTAGTTTATATCATGCTATGCTTCTTCCCATGTTCTTTATTCACTAACTGGGGTAATAAAAAGCATTAAAGGATCCATTAAGCTTAAGCAAAATAAACAACATGTCAATTATAATTTCCGTTTAAATTTTATTAAGACACAAGCCGAGAGCAACATGATTCATTGTTTCTTTTTCTTAATGTTGTTGTTGCTTTTTTATTTCTTTTGCTAAACTTTTTTTTTAAAGAGAATCTATTGTGGGATGGATGATTTAATAAACTGAAAGAAACGAATGTCAGAGCTATATACATAATTCTAATTTAAATAAAAGTTGGTTTTATTTATCAATTTGTTGCAAAATTCAACATAAATATGCAGGAAAAGAATTGGATGCTACATTAAAAAAAAAAACTTTGCCAAAAAAAAAATGTGTGGATCTGAGTTTTTTTTCACGGAAAACGGACTTAAAATTGCGATTCAAGAATTAAACATATATAAAGGACCTAAGCATATGCAAATTATATTTAAGGCAATTTATGTTATTCAAAAATTTGAATTTTAGCGTGAGGAATCAGAAATTCATAGCATTTATTAGTTACAAAATATTTATTTTTTTTCCAATTCTACTTAAAGTTTAATCGAAATTTAAAATTTGACGAATATTATTGCAAGGAAATTTCATCCTTAATTCCCAAAATAAGGTTTTAGTTCACTGGTTAGCATAAAAAATCAGCAAAAAAAAAAAAAAAAGATTTTAATCATTAACAAAGTTATGTGATAAATTTCATATACATTGGTGTCAGGACAAGCCTACCACCTGGCATATACCCTTAAATTTGTAAACCTTTAATTTAGCTGAAATTATGCTACGAATGTTTTGAAAATTGGTAACAACTTGTAAAATTGCTTAGTCCAGCTTTGTGCTAAATTTCAGCTCAATCGCTAGCAGGACATGCATGACTCCCATATATCCTTTATTTTAAGAATTAAAATATGAAAAATTGCAATTGTGATAAGAACATGACAACAATTAGTAGCTATCCCTAATTTGCCACAATTAAAGCTCTATAGCAAATTTAAATCCATTCGATGCAAGTTTATATCCAGCTGCCATATATCGAGCTTAACTATAAAAAGCTTGCAGTGAAAGCTACAAGCTACATATATCTAGAATTATATAGTTAAGGTGTACTTAAACCTAAGCATAAACTTGCTCACCCCCCATATATCCTTGTTTTGAAATTTATGATCAGGATGCTGCGAAAATTGATAAATACTTATAATTTCGTACAGTCAAGCTTTGCAGTAAATTTAAGATCAATCAGTGCAAGTACACGTCTATCTTCCATATATCCTTTATTTCAAAAAAAAAAAAAAACAAAATTATTTAAACTAAAAATTAAAGATACATTTGTTAGTTCCAACTTAACTCATTTTATTACAAAAAAAAAAAACTCCTTAAAAAGGAATATGAATTGATTGTTTAGTTTTTATTATTTTGTTTTATACGATTACAGCATATTTTTACATGCATATTATAAATTTTCATAAGAATTACATCAAACTCTTAAGATTTTTTTTTTTTTTTTGTACTTTTCTAACATCTGCTGTATGACATTTTTCTACTGCAGCCTGTTTATCCACCACCATTATTTTGCCAAGAGCTTTAGCTACAAATATTTAATTTAAAAGTCTACATGTTTTCTTGCTTCACTGAAAGAATGAGCAGAAGTGAAGTATGTTGTATGAAATATTTCAAACGTAGAAGTTATTTTCATTATCAATTTAGAGGTAATTAAATGGCGCATCAAAAGCTAAAATAGAAAAAGTAATAAGTAGTGTAATGCGGTAAAAGTAATAAGAAGGCTGGGCCTTTTACTATTCCCTTTTTAAGTGGTATAGAACATAAAATACAAGGTCAACGCAATGGTTTGTCATTACTTAGAAAGAGTAAACAAAATCGCTTAGTATTTTATATACGTACTTAAAGTAAAAAATCAAAAAACAAAGAAAATCAAAAGAACAGGAAGGTGTATGTTTACTAAAGAATAGGACTGCACTGGCAATGCTGTTGTAAATGGGTGAAGTCAAATTTCAGTTTTCATCACAAAAAATCTTTTAAGAAATAGTCATACTAGAAATCAAAATAATTCACGTATTCTGTTTTAACTAAAAACTTTGTATGGAGAGCAAAAAAACTCTTGAAAACCCGAACTTCCAGAAATTCTGAGTATGCGCATTTTTAGAGTACAATGTGGTCAATAAGAGGTGACCAATTCTGCCCACCCGCATCGACTCCTTTTCAAAAAAAAAAAAAATGCTAGCTTGAAATATTGACAATATTTGATTCAAATTCATGTTTTTCATAAATAGATTCATGAGCAATTATAAACAAACATCTTGTCTATAGATTTTCATAATTTTTTCCGTCTCGGTTGCCTTCTTTAATGGAAAAGTCTTTTGGAAAGGCATTAATCAAATTTTCACAGCTTAACAGAGTTGTGTTAACACGCTAAAAGAGCTCTGTGAAAGCACAAGGTTTGTGTCAAGGGTTATAAATTTTAAAATTTAATTTCACACACATTAACTTTTTAGTGTGTAGTTTTTTTAAAAAATATTTCTCTAAAAAACTGTTATATCTAAAATTAAAACGGAATCCTTTACAAACATATTAAATTTTTACTTATACAATTATTTTTATTTGTTCAAATGATAAGCTTGAATTAAGTAAAATTATGCTAAAAGAAAAGCAACCTTTATCAAAAACGACACCGCTCAGAGACCGACTGGCCCAATACGAAATCGTGGTGGCTAATCATGAATCAAAGAATACAAGATTACGCATTCAGCTTTTGAAAAAATTCTTTTTTTGAGCATGTACGTCACATCAGCCGATAAACATAAACACAACCACACAAACACGTGTATTTGGTAGAGGGCAATTTTGTTTACATTTAAATATCTACGTCATTTTGACGTCACACCAGCACACTCAAGTTAACAAACATGCGCAATGCGTAATCTTGTATTCTTTCATTCATGGTGGCCAATAATACGAGTAATATTTGTTTGAAATATTTTAACAATTTAAGGGCCATTATTATGACTTGACGATAAAGTTCCGGATAATTAATCTTAACTTTAGCTAAACTGAACTATAAAGTGACCTTTAAAATTTTTCCATTATTACAACTGTCTGATAAAATAAAAAATACAGTTTTTGTGGTGGTGGCAATATTTCTGTGGATTTTGTGGATATTGATTGTTAGAAATGCTTAGTGGCAACTTGCTTTTGTTTATTTGTCAAATTACAATCTAATGAAAACAGTTTTGTCAATTCTTTTGTTTTTCGTTTTATTATTATGTGTTTTGTGTTGTATTGTTTTTGTTTTATACCATATTTTGACCAAATAAATTTGACTGTAATTTATAAAGTAGAAAGTGTGGCAAGGGATGAAAATATGGCAACTTCAAATGACTATACCTCACGATAAAAGTTGCAGGTAGGATGAACTTGTCTTTAACTTATCGTTCACTTTTGGTTAAAATGAAGTTGTAAGAATGAAAAAGTGTTTATCCATCCAATAAAGTCCTACCTTTAGCTAACGACAAGTTATAATAATGGCCCTAAAAGAATTTTCAACATTATTTTCTCTTTTTTTCTATTTATTTAACATGATTTTTACAATGCACACGTTATGGTGAATTAGAGAGTAATTTTCTATTGTATTACACATACAATTACAAGCTCTATAAATACCCTGTAGTCAACCTTGAACCATATGTCTCTATGTCAATACTCTTTCTCCAGCGACAATTGCACTAGTTAAAATGTCGACAACTTTCCTTTTATGCGCGAGTAGAGATACGTTAGAGACGACAGTTCTAGTGTATTTCTGGTGATATTGTCAATGAACGCGTCAATAGTTTGTTTTTCTTTTTTATTACGTTGTGCAATAATATTAAATAAATATATGTGACGCGCGAAATAGAAAGGGTAAAACCCGGTTTTGTTCAGGAAAGCCATTTTAAAGATTTAAATACGTGTATCTTTGGTGTACCATCACATCATAAAACGCGCATATCTCTGGGAGGGAACACTTTTGGGGCATGGGATCGGTCTCATTCGATGCTCAGATGTTGTCCACATCAAAAAAAAAAAAAGTGAAAATTGCTTAGGTCCCTTTCTCTATGCGCTGTCATATATGTAGACGGTTGTCACTAAAATTTGCGAATGAATTTTCGGTTCAAATATCTCCATATGGTCGTAAAAGAACTACCTTCTCAACAGTGCTAAAGTCTACTCATAGATTTTGAATAACAACCCAATGTTATTTGTCAATAGGCATTTGCATTGGCTGGGGTACACCTAATCAGTAGCACTATTGACAATGTCACTAGAAAATTACTATAAGTTTACTATTGACAACGAGAGAGGATATATCGATATTGTAGACTAGAGCCCCTAACATTTACTAGTGAATCTTTGATGCCAATGTCTCCATGTGGTCCCGAAAGAACTACTAAGTCAGTAGTGCTATAGTCTAGTGGTGGATTTTCAATGACATGCTAATGTTAAATGTCAATATATGATACCATTGGCTGGGGTACACCTGGTAAGTAGTGCTACTGACAACGTCACTAGTAAATCACCACAATTTCACTATTCGCACTTTCTGCAGGGTATGTATGTATGTATGCATGTGTGTAGCATGATTCAAGAAAACAAGATTGCGCACTTAGGCGTACAAAAAAAATTTTCTACTGCGCATCAACGTCAATATAGAATACACACGTGTGTTTGTTGTAAAAAGTGTGTGTAAAGGAGAGAGAGCACATGCCACCAACAAATGTATGTAATTTGTTTACAGCAAAATTCTATATCAACGTCACAAGCAGAAAATAAAATAACGGACCTGCACAATGATCTTGTTTTCTTGATTCATGTGTGTTTAGTAACTTCATTTTATTGAGCTACTCGATGTAGCGTTGCGCACCAGAGTCGAGAATAGCATCCAATACAGTCCACACTTTTTTTAAATACTCTGCTTGGCAGACAAATTACTAGTTACTATAAAATTAAATAACAAAACGTTATTAAATAGGCCCCCAAAAGTGGATGCTAAACTACAACTTCATAATTTTTAACTTCATACATTTACTTACACACACACACGCACACACATTTGTGTGCCATGAATATAATGAAATAAAAATATGCAGAGCAAAAAAGGACTACAAAAACAAACAAAAAATCAACTAATTAAGAAAATTGTGGTGTGTTAAGCAAAAAGTAGGAAATTCGTTACACGAGCACATATTTATAGAATTCCAGGCAAGAAAAAAATAGCACTCGTGTTATTATGTCTAAATTTCTTTTATAGACAAATAATAAAAATAATTAAATACATATTATACGAGTATATGCCCACATTTATGGCGTATTAAATTTAAAAACACTTTGTATTCAGATAACTTTCCACTTAGTGAACATTAAAAAAAATATATTTTATATTAACTTTATTGAAATTTTGACAACTTGACATTTTACTACAAGGACCAATGAAATAAAAATATTCAGCTAACAAATTCAATTCTAGCAGGCAAAAAAAAAATGTATAGCACAAACACATATTAAATTTATTTATCTAAATCCCACAAGTGCCCTGGGTGAATGGTTGTAAATGACAGTTATAATAGTTCTATGGGTGGGTGTGTTTTTTGTGTTTGTGTCTATGATTGTCTGTATTTTTTTACCTTGAAGCCACGGTTGCCGCTTTAGTACTTTACTTCAAATTTTATATGGATATATTGCACAGTGGAAAATTATTTAATAAATTCATTTTAAAATTTATTATTAAATTATAGTAGTAAAGAAACTGAAATAGTCAACATAACATGTTTTCTTCGAAAAAAAACATTTAATTCGTAATAATTGTTTATCCTCATGGAAAAAGTTATGCGTGTATATACTTAAATACATAATTACATGAATTCATAAATACATAGATACAAACATATAAATATATTTGTGCTACAATTTATCTAGTTCAAATCCTTTAATTGCGAAAAGAACACAGTTCAACACGAAAAATATAACTATATATGGACACCAGTGCGTGATAAAAGACCAAAAAAAGACCCGTGTGTCCCTGTTTTGCCCCAAATCAGCTACTGTTTTTAATGGGCCCCCAAAGTAGAGATGGAAAACTATCGATAGTGTCACTATCGAAATTTTTTGATAGTTTAAAAAACCTTACCGATATATCGATTCAAAACTATAGAAAGTTAGAAAAAATTCAATAATTAAATCAGTTGAAGAAATTTTCCGTCATCCAGTTATTTTTGTTTATGAAAAGCAACATATTTAATTTTTTTTTTTACTTTAGTGGTGTACCATTTACTATCGATAGTGACTAAAAAATATCGATATTTTTCAAGTATTAATAGATTGCAGGATTAAAACATCAATATTGACAAAAAAAAAATAACTATCGATAGTAACGATAGTGCCATCGATAGTTTTCCACCCCTACCCCAAAGATTTGGGTCCTCGGTGTCATTTTTGCAAAAAAACTGATAATTTTCTCAGGCTCATATCTTGCAAACCGTTCGGAATTTTGATTTACTCTCTGAAGTAAAGTTTAAGCTCTTGTCATAAAGAACAAAAATTGTGCAGATATAAAATCAAACAAACTTCATCTCCAAGATCAAAATCGCAAAAAATTTAAAAAAATTTGATTTTTTTTACCTTTTTTCCCCTGTTCAGGTCCATAGGCAGCAAACCGTTAGAAATTCAAGGAAATTATCAACTACAAAAATGTACCCAAGATCTCAATAAACAACTTTCTAGAATATATGAACTTCATGCAAAAGTGAAAAATTTCCAAACAAATGAAATTAAAAAAATTTCAGGAAGTTGTTCACTTTTTCGGCTAACTAAGCACTATCTAAACGGTATTAAGAATCATTTCCAGGAAGTTCATATGTTCAAAAAAGTTAATTATTGAGATCTTAGGTAAATTTTTGTAGTTATTTGTTTCTATGAATTTTTAACGGTTTGCTACCTATTAACTTGAACAGGGGGAAAAATGTTAAAAAAATCTAAGTTTTTAAGATTTTTTGCGATTTTAGTCACAATTTTTGTTCACAATTTTTGTTCTTTATGACAAGAGTTACAACTTTGCCTCAGAGAGTAAATCGAAATTCCGAACGGTTTGCAAGATATGAGCCTGAGAAAATGCAAAACTGACACCGAGGCCCCAAGTCTTTAGGGGGCCATAAAATAAATGTAGATGACTTGGGGCAAAGCTGGGAAATACGGGTCTTTTTTTTTTTTTTTTTTTTTTTGTCTTTTATCACGTATATACATGGTTATATTTCCATGACTTTAAAAATTACACACAATGGAATTGAAAAATCTACAGCATTGATGTTGTAAAAAAATTAAATTTTTCTTTTCCTTTATGATCATCTTAGGAAACAGTGTAAATTGCTTATATTGTATAGTTACTCTTACGTGTATGACCGGGTTTACATCTGTGTGCCATGTGCCACACAAGCGTACCAAAAGCGTAACCACTAATTACTAATGAAAAACTGTTTGATTCAGACATGTATTTATTAAGTTAAATAGTTCCATACGCAACTTATAGATATTTTTATAGAATCCACCATGATTGGAAGCTGTTTAAATCAATAAATATATTTCTGAATCAAACAGTTTTTCATTAGTAATTAGTTGGTTACGTTTTTTTTTGGACAAATGACACACAAGAAATGCCAGATGTAAACTCAGTCTATTACGTTAGAAAAACTGTTATATAGAACTTCATAGAGCCATATGTGCAAATCCTTATATGCGTGTGTGTGTGTGTGTGTATTTGTGTATAAAAACACATTTTTATACAATAACATTTTCATTTAAATTCTCCTTAATACACACACATACACAATTAATTTATTTATATGTATGTAGTTTCTTTTGTTAGTTAGTTCCCAGCAGAAAAGAAATCTCGATTTTATATTAAGAATCTCATAAAAATTTTAGATTTTTTTGGCAAGTATTCTCTTCCTGTTGAAAGATCTGGCAACTCGTTCACTATATATGTTCAGTTTGTTTTGACATTTGTTCATAAACATATTAACGTCAAAGAAACGCTCACGACTGCCTCTTCGGTTAAAGTGCACAATATGCCAGATTGGACATAACTAAACTTCCGTATTAGTTGCCTCGTTTTCCTATCTAGAGCATTTTTATCACTCGGTCACTGGAGTGGTGAAAAATGCAAAATTTCTGTTTTTTTTAAAGCTAAGACAAGGTTGTCTCAAAGTAGTTTTAAACGGTTTGCCGACGGAAAAGACATTTTTTTTAAATTATTATTTATTAAAATTTAAACTCACGTGTTTGCTGGGACTTTAACACTAACCTTTTGTTGGTGTCTTTTATAGCAATAAAATTATATATGAATACTTTTTTTAGTAAAATACTATGCAGAGATTTTCTTTATAAAGCAAAGAAGTTTGAAGGTTGCCAAATTATAACAAATTTATGTATATTTAGCAAATGTTAAAGAAGGACAGTGCGGCTAAAAAATTTACTAACACAGTTGGAATTTGTTTTTCTTCAATTCAGTACTTCTAGAAATCAGAGAAATATAAAATGCGTTACAAAGAAACAAACTTAAATTTGTTTTTAGCCAGCGTATCTTAATTTTTCGCTATCACTGTCAATAACTATATTTAGTTCTCGTGCACATAAAAAATTTTTAAGTGTAATAAATGGAAATTATTGCAGTATTTTAATTCTATACTTGCATGAATGTGTGTGACTAAATGAATGAGTGAATGAATGAATAAATGCTTCTGTATGCCTTAAACTATTTGAATGCCGAGTTGAAGTTTAGTCATTTATTTCGTTATTTTTTTTCTCTTTTGCTTTCACAAGGAGACCAATAGGGATTTGAAAACAAAAATTTTGTTCTTTAATATAAATTATTTGAATTTTCAACAGGGGTTTTTTAAACAGACCTTCAGATTTAACAACTATACACTTACATTCATATAGTAATTGTAAAGGAAATGTTTATGTATTTGAATAATATTTGCATGTGTTAATATATGAAAGTTGTTTCGAGCAATATTCACAACGTTCTTTTTCAATTAATTGGCTTAATTAAATCGTTATTTTTTAAGTAAATGATAATATTACATTAAATTCTTCTTATTAATAGTTCTTATAAGTGTTAAATAAGGGTAATAAATTAATAATAAAATAAATATATAACACTATTTATAATGTAAATTATAATAATGTAAATAATTATAAAAAATTTTTGTTTTACAGTTTTTCTTCAAAAATTTATAAAAGCAAAACTATTTTTTATGAATATGGCAGATTATATGTATATAAAAATTTTGGTTTTATTTACCGTGCGAAAAGAGGTCCAAAATTTAAAGTCCATTATGGACTTTTGATACACCACAGCCGTCGTTGCCAATGACAAAGTCTTACTTACCAGATTAATAATAACTCTGGTTTTAAACTCTGTAGTTTTTCATGCTCAGCTTTTTATTTTATAATGAGAAAGAAAAAGATGGGTATACATAAGGTATGTATTACTTTCTCAATTCTCTCATACAAAATCAAAAGTAGAGCAACTAAAATTGCCGAGGTTTAAATCAGAGTAAAGCACCCCATACACGTTTCAATTCAATTGTGAATTGAGTCCTTCAATTGAATTGATTCTTGGCTACACTCTTCATAAACTGAATTGAAAGATTTTCATTCAACTTTCAAATTTATATTTTTTTCACAATTACAAATTTAAAAATTTAAAACTTCTATTGCATTCATTCATTAATTTATATATTTTTTATTTAAAATTCAATGAAATTAAATACAATTTTAAAAATACACAACTTTTTTTTACAAAATAAAGCTACAAACATAAATTTTGACAACTAATCAAGAGACTCGAGCACACACAGCACAATCGAATTGAAAGATTTACTAGTCAACATGAAAAATCAAAATTTTTTGATTTTTCTTCAACCAACTCGACAACTGCCAAACTAATCAATTGGTAGAGCCATACACGCTTTGATTTGGACAACAACCGACTCAATTGAAAATTGAATTGAATCGTGTATGGGGCGCTTAAGTAACATTTAAAATAAAGGTTGCCATATAGTCATCATATAGATAAAATTTGACCCAAATTAAAACTACATTTATTCCACTATGTTTTAATTTGAAACTCTACATGTCGAAAAAAAACAAATTTGTTCGGCTAATTTCTTAAGCGGCAAAAAATTCCTGTAAAATTTGGCTGAACTGAATTTGCAGGTTTATACACCAAGGTTTATACTCTTGCACCAAACATATTTAAACAAACTTTAGTTTAGTTAAAGATCTTTATTTAAAGTCTGTTTAAAATTAAAAAGATTTTTATTTTTCCCAACTTAAATAAAGAAACACAAGAAACTATGGCAACACTTTGTTATTTAATATGACAGCGGCAACTGTCACTCACAGCTGTTTATCTAACAAAAATAGCAAATAAAAATGTACAACGTATTAATATATTCAATGAGTATATCGCTAGCTAAAATGCAAAAAGGATTAACTAACAAAAATATTATTTTTCAGGAGCAAAAACTAAAACAAAAATTAAACAAACTTGTAGTTACGTACCCTTGATTTTTGTTAATAAAAGCGCAATTTTTGATGGTAGAAGTGTAAAATTTTGTCAAGACATGTAGTTTAATAGGATTTATGATAATCAATCAAAAATTCGATTTTGCATTTTTTTGTTAGTTACTCCTTTTTGCATTTTAGCTATTGAAATGTTGATGAAAATTAAAAACTACTAATGTTATGGGTTTTCTTCAAAATTTGTAAAATTTCAAGAAAATATGCAATATAAACTCAAGATTTCTGGCAAACATGAAATATTTCAATTACAAACAAAATTTTCTCTCAGTGTATTTGTAATATTTTTCCAATCAATTGCTATACATGCATGTTAATCATTCATTTCTGTTTCTAATTACAGTACTTACTCCCTATAAATACATATAGATAAGATAGAGTAGAAAATATTATGTTGCATGCATTGGGCAATGATGATTAATGTATGATGCCAGAAATTGAATGTGACATTGTGGCAGCCACAGCAACAACTGGAATGGTTAGTGGAGCGACACATGTACCAATTTTCGAAACAGCAGTAGCACAGAAATTTTACAATCCGCATCTACTACATCAGCCTCCAACGACACAGCAGCAGCAGCAACAACAATACTATCAGCAGCTAAGTCATTATAATAATTCAGCTAATTGTAATTACAAGTTGGAAGAATATCAACAGCAACAACAACAACAACAACAACAGCAACATAAAATGGCAGCAAGTTCATATGTGTATCGTAGTCCTTTAACGATACCACCCGCAGCTACACACACAATGTTTGATAATATCAGCAATAACGTTAACCATAACAACAATAACAGCAACAACAATTGCAGCACAATTAACAATAACAATATAAGCAGCCAGATCAACAGTAGTATGTTAGATACATATAACAACAATTATAATCATACACCTGCAACACTTAATCAAAATATGACAGCAGCTGCAACAACACAACATTGTGTTGCAGCAGCAACTGGCAGTTGTGTTGATGCTAGAACAACTAGCACAACTGCACCACCAACAACACCTTCTAGTCCCAATCAATATAACGTTAAAGAGCAGCATCAAGAAACTCAACAACATCAACAAACAATAATAGGGTCAACAGCGGCCACTACATTTTTACAAAAATCATTAGAGGCTCCCATTAAACAAACTAATTACAGTAATGGTTATGCCAACAACATAATGGCAGAGAGACGTATTAGCAAAATTATAGAAAGCCCCACGTCCTCACCTGCAGCGTTACCAGTCAAGGTGTCACAACAATGCCAATCTCATTCACCCCACATCTCCACCGAAGCCAATTTGTTGTCTACAAATATGCACACACCACCGTCGTGGCACCCGCACGTTTATGCCCGTCCTCCAAATAGGCCCACACCCCACACTATTGCCGACATTTTAGGCCTGCGTGATATCAACAACTCATCTCTAACCTCCACACTCTTTAATTCTGCCCTAGCACATGATACTCAAGACGAATCTTCGAATCTGTCCGCCACCAATCTACCGCCTGCACCTGCTAAATCCCCCAAAAGTATACTGCGCAACTTTCAGCAAGAGTATTCCCAACAAATCAGTCAATACGATCAGTCGCAATTGCACAGTGCTTCCGTGAGTGAAACCAGCGAAGATGATCATATGACAACAAGTACACCTTTGGGTTCAGAGTCTCAGCCGCCACCACCCGTTCTAGATCAACCGCTGAACTTGTGTGTGGCCAAGAAATCCAGAGATTCTCTCTCACCTCCACCTGCAGTCAAACAAAATCAAATACTGGGCATAACAACGGACAGGGAGAAGACAACGTCGCTGTCGCTGTTGGGCAAACACTCCAAGAAAGGTAAGTGATAGTTTTTCCTCGCTATACAGAAAACGAAAATCAGTTTTGCTTTCCTTTTATTACAATAATATCGATTATTTTTTATCAAGAGCCGTCAAAAGTTTCGAATTAAGGATTTCTTATGTTCAATTCTGTATTTGATTGCTTTCATTTAAAAAAAAAGCCTTGCGTCAATATATCTGTGGTATTAAAAAAAAAGAGCTAAAGTCATATTTTAGTTTTGTAGGAGAGCACATTGAATTTTTCAAGTCGATTTCGAGAAATATGTGTCTTTTGCAGTTAAATAAGGAAATTCGTTGCCCAATTTTATTTTCTTTTTACGAAAACATCGTTTTACACACTATAAATAATGCATTCAACTAGAAAATTTACCAAAGTATAATCAAATTTAAGCTTTTATTCCATAAGAAATTATAAGTCGAAAAAAGTAAGCAGGTAGTAATTGCGCTATACAATCCTGAAAAATCACACAAAATAATTGAGATTTTTTCCAGAGTTACTTTTAAATATGAAGATTGCATTCCAACAAGTAACTCAAAATTAGCTTATCTCGACGCAGGCACTGTTTCCTTTTTTTTTTAATACCAACGTTAGTACTGTAATACAGTAAGTTTAAGTATAACGATCACGGTTTATAATGAATTATCGTGTATAACGAATAAATGCCAACTTATCAGAAGATCTGGAGTCAAATTCATTAAAAAGCTTATACAGAAACTACCATATAATAATTGAGAATTGGTAACTATCTAACTTAACAAATTAAAGATCTTCAAAAAAAATACAATTTTGCCCACATGTAATGACCGAATCAATCAATAATTTAATTAAATACATATTAAGTTTAAAATTTTTAAACGCACTAATAATCCCAAGTTAATATTTTACTTATTAAGTAAAATATTTTTTTTTTTTTAATTTTAAACTTAAATTTTAACAATTCCCAGAAAAAAACACTAATTAAATACATATTAGTTCAAAATCAATTAAAAAAATCAGCAATAGAAAAAAATATTGAAGCAATTCATAACTTAATTAAGGTTAGATCAAATGTTGTGTGCATTATACATACTGTTGCCGAGATACGTCCAAGAATTTTCGAAATATTATAATTATTATTTATTATATTATTTGTTATATAAAAAATTAAGAAAATAATATAGAAAGCATAGAAAACGCGAAATAGTGTGAAATACTCGTTTAGTATTATTATTCATTCATGTTTCTCAACATGTTCCCTTATCTGTGGGTAGCATTATACTCCTACCAAAACAGATGATGTCAGGTGCCTTGCCAGCGCAAAATAGAATGCGCTCTAATTCAAATTTTGGCATTTGGCATTGCCAGACTGACTTTTAAGTATGTTTGTATGTATGTATTTTTCAGTGGGAAACTTCACAAATCAAAGGTAAAAAACAATTCATGTAAATTAGCTTAATAAGGAGCGGTAGATAATTTTAATAATTACCCATATTGTGAAAAGTTTTCCCTCGAAATATTTATCCCGTTCACCAAATTTCAATCGTGAATAATTTTTCTTTACAAATGTTTTCCACTTTTTCGATTCCTCTTATCGTGAATAATATTTTTTACGGGAATTTTTTCACTTTTCCCTTGGTTTTGTTCATTTTAGTTTGCAGTCGTACTGAATTACAGTAGTTTTCCGATTTAACGAACATTCGATTTAGTGAACATCGCATTTAACGAATATAAAATTTTTTCTACTGAGTACCTTATATAAAGAACAAAAATTCTATTTTGTTCTCGGTATAACGAACAAATGTAAAATTAAATAAGAAACATAATTGCTATCAGAAAGTTACTAAGAACGAATATAAATAAAAATGTACCGTTAGTTATCTTTTGATGGTTTGGTTTGATATCATACGAACATCAAAATGGATAAAAAAAATTGATTTTTCTTAAGGGATAAAGTTAAAATTATCGATGATCATCGAAATGGTCTGCGGGTTACAGATTTATGTGAAAAATATGGGTTGCATAAATCCACCATTAGTACAATCCTAAAACCAAAGGAAAACTTTTTTAAGGAATGTTGAAAACAGTCATTTTAGGTATCGCAATAGAAGTGCTGTAAAGCAAGGTGAGGTCCCGAGAATGGTAAACAAACTTTTTTACTGGTTCCTCATGCAACGCAATTGTCATTTTATAATACAAAGCCAAAGAAATTCACAACAAAATTTATGGAAGATAGTTTAATGCAAGCCAGATTTATAAAAAATTTAATTTAAATTTGAGTAGATGGATCGAAAATAGACCTTTACCCGATGAACAAAAGGAAAGTGAAGAAGACCTGGATGGGACTGAAATTCAAGAGCCCAAAATAAAACACGAAGATGTCATTAAGCATTTCGAAATTTGTATTAAATGGGCTCAACAAAACAAAATTAGTAGCCCAAATTTAATGCTTTGGAGAGAGCTTCAAAAAGATGCAATTAAGAGAAAGATATCAATTCCAAAAAAAACAGACCAGTTTTTTTAAATAAATTATTTTTGTGAAGGATTATGAATTTTTCTTTTACTGATATTTTAATAAAATATGTACATATGTATGTTCTTTTAATAAAATATTAAAAATACTACGAGTACATACTCTTTGAGTTTTGAATAAAACAGCAGGACGCTTTTCGTTTTTAACTTAGTACTGGGTATAACGAACAATTCACTTTAACGAACAGGCCTGACAACAATTAGGTTCGTTAAATCGGAAAACTACTGTATTACATCGCATAATTTCGATATTTTCCTCCAAAATTAAACATAAAAAGTTATAAATATTTATTCTCAAGACAAGATTTGTAAATAAAGTTCATGGTCGTTAACAATAATTATTCACTGCAACACCTTCCTCATGGTGTTATACTAAAGAATTTTTTTCCACTGCACCTAGAATATTTTAAAACACAATTTTAAAGTTAAAAAATTTAATTTGGAACCTAAAATGTGTGTATTTCTTATTATTAAACTTGAATGTTCTGATTTTCAATTAATTTTTACGTTTTACAAATTTTTTACATTCACTGGGACTGATAGCGGAGAAAAAATTTCACGGGAGACTTACGATAGCATTTTTCCCTTTGTAGGGAAAGGAAAATTCCAGGGGAACAAAAATCCTACAACAAGGGTGAATGTTTATTGACATGAAAAATTATGTATTATATGTTTTTTAACCTTTTTTTTATTTATATTTGTATTTATTTCTGATTAAAAAAATTCACTACAGTTCAACTAAATCTAAAAATGTCTTATTTATATTTATAATAATTATTTTCTGAAGATGCTACACAAAGGAGTAGCGAAATATTGAATGAAATAAAAAATACAATTGTTGATTGACATGAAAAATTTCATACGATAAATTTATAGCGCATTTAATTTTTAAATTTATTTAAATGTTTCATGAAACTTGTTAGAGGTAGCTTTTTATATTGGCTAATAACAGCTCTACATAAAAGATTGGCATAGAATAAATGTTGTACTCGTATTAAGAATCTCTAAAGCATGTTTAGAAACTTTTTTGGTTTGCTTCTCCAAGCCTTAAAATGAAAAAATAAAAATATACATATATTAATTAATTTCATGAAGAATAATAGCAGAATCTTCTTTTCATTTGAAATCATTCAGTCTTAAAAAAGAAATAATCTTTAAAATTGTATCTGATATACATATGTCAAATATTTGATCGCATTAAATGCTTCTTCCGCTTATTTCGTTAAATATTTGTTATTATGAAACTATTAAAAATGATTGATGAGCTCATGTTTAAGTTGATTTTATTTATTTTCTTTTCATTATTGCTGGATATTTGAAAATGTGTCGCCTTGTTTTTGGCTGTGTCTGCTTTTTTCTGATTTTTTTGCTTTGCAATGAAAACATGGGAGATGTTCCCATTTAAGCATTTAACGACTTTAATATAATCTTTTTTATATCATATTTATTTATATTTGCTTTGTAGTTTGATAACCTTTTTAATCTGTTTTTTGTATTTAATGTGCGTATTTTTATTTTCTATATACATATATTATTTCGTGTTTTAATTATTTAAATTATGTTCCGTAAAATGGAAAAGAAAAGTTTTATAATGAATTTAAATCATGAAATTTTCCGCGCAATTTTTTGCATGATTTTTTTTTATTTGCTAGTAGCTAATTCAGAAATGGGAGTAAAATAGAGAAAATGGCGTAGCATGAATCCCTGTAGCGCTTTTGTTAATTGACTATTTACACTTCTTAGAGCCCACTTAGATGAAAGGTGACGTAGCTGCGAGAACACTTACGTTCTCTTTTTGGAGTCCCTTTTTAAATCCACACGCGTTTACATGCAGACGTTTTTGTCGCAATAGTCAGGGACTTTTTGATATTAATTTGAGCAATGATTTTTATTCGTTCATTCGCAGCAGTGTTGCCATAAAATAATTAATTGTTAGTTTGGGATATGTAGACATAGATTTACTTTTTTTAATTTACCACCAAAATACAATAATTATTTTTTTTCTTCTCAATTTGTTTATTTATAATAGTGACTCAAGGAAAAAAGTGAGCAATGATTGAAATTATGAATTGAATATAACAATAAAATAAATGATAAAGAAGTTTAGGGGTTCCTTCCATTCCGAAACCAAAACACAAAACAGGTACAGGATATGTTAAAAAATATGAGTGTCATATGGTTTTCAATTAAAAAGAAATGTACAAGTAAACACATCGATCACCATTTGTATTTTAACCTCGAAGCGCAATATAAATTCAGTTCGTCGGCCTACTTCTCCAACGTTAAAAAGAATCACACAGAATTGATCCGTTTTTGACAATCACAGTTCGAGACGATCGAATAATCAGCCGGCAAATAAAAGCTTTTTGAAATTTCATTAATCATCGCCGATAGTGCGCACACGTGAACGTTTTCAGGACACTTTAAGGTGGATTGTGGATAAAAAGATTTTATTGAGATTTTTTTTGCACGACTCACTTATTTAGAAAATTTTGTACAAAGCTACCATATGAAATATATGTAAACAGGATACATTAATATATCTCTAAAAGGCTGAATGCAGATGGCGCAATATAGTCACGTGCAAGGTTGCTAAGAAAATGTGGCCTTGCTGCAATAACAGGCGCTCAATACAATTAATAAACAGGAATCGTAGGGACATGTCGAGGCTCGTCGCAGTCATGACGGGGCACTGGACGGTCGGTAGACATGCTAGTAGGATAGGTCTGTCCTGTATAATAAGTTCGGCAGAAGTTGTCGTGAAGAAAGCAAAGAAGAAACAATCTTCCACTTTCTTTGCGAATGTCCAGCTTTGCATCTCTCGAGACACAAGTTTTTAGGCAGAAATGTACTAGACGACCTTCCAGATTTATCTGAGATTGGCTTTAGTATCCTTATCAGATATTTTAACGCAACGGGCTGGATCTAGTACCTACCACCGTATGCGTATACTTAGATAGGGTTCTACATAGGTTGACACCGACGAGTGTATTAAAAAATTAAGCATTAGTACTAACATATTCCTTCGTCTGTGGTCAGCCTAAAAATAAAACTTATTGGCAACTCAGTTTGGAGATGCCAGCATCAGCGTGACCGTTTGACCGACTAAAGTGGCAAATTGACTGCCTTGCCACTTTATTTGTATTTGTTTTAAAAAACCTCTATAAGGGCTTTTTAAGTTTTATTAATAAGGCTGTAAAAGTTAAGTGTAGTTGTTTTTAATGTTGCCCTTTTTTTTGATGAATTCTCTATTTGGTGCCACTTTTTGAAAAATGTCATCGGTCACCCAGTATAGAGGTGGATGCACCCGTTGTGTCCTGACAAAAAAGTTTTCTATTGTTACCTTAATATAGAAAGGCCCTAACTCTTTTTTTTATCGAGTGTTTTGTATATTTCGCTAGAAAAATATCTCGATTTCAAAATAAATAACGGGTTAGGAGGGCCTTTCTATATTGAGGTAATAATATATAGTTTGTTGCTGCTTTTCTTTAGAGAAAGAAATGATTTCGTGCCCGGGCCACACTTAACTTGAGAGTTTTTTTTTATGGCACTTTTGCCTCTTAAGGGAGTCAACTAAAAATTTAAATTTTCACCCTCTTTGTGATATAAGAGAATTTGTAAAAATTAACTGACTTTTTAAGGAGCACAGGTGCAAAATTTTAAAATTAAAAAAAAAATATTGTCAGGACACCTTTATGCTGTGACGTGAAAGATGAGGCATATATGAGGCAATTGTACACCATCGATTCAAGACCTCAGAGGTGGAATTCGTATCGAGAGCCGCAAATGTGAATAATTTCATGAAGGGAATTATGGCATTTCAAAACCAGCTGTCGTGGTCATTTGTCTGATATTATTTTTTATAATTGCAATTAAATATTGTTATTATTATTATTTTATAATTAAAATATTGTTATTGTAAGACCATTTACAAAAACCCTAAAATTCTCATTTATTCCTTGAGAATTTTTATATAAACAAAAATTTTTTCAAGACTCTCATTAAATATCTATTGAAGAGTTGGCCTTAGCACCATTGAAATGAAAAGGCGCTATATTAGCCCAAGTTGTTGTTTATATCTTTATAAATATTTGCTTGTACAAAATGCCATTAATTTAATTGATTTAACAATTTATTTTATTGCTGTTCGGAATGAAAAGTGCCAATAACAAAAAAGAAAAAAGAAGATACAAAACGAAATAAAACTGTTTATTGATTTTTTTTTCTGTAGTATGTGCGGACTTTTACAACGACTGAATGGATGGAAATGCTTTCAAGCTTATTTTTATTTTGTTTGCTGTTATTTATTGTTTCTACTGCACTTTCACGTTGTTATTTAATGAATTTTTAGTATACGAGTATTTCAACTTGTGTATGCTTGTCTCCAATTGATTATTATTGTTGTATGTTGCTGCATTTTATTTATTTATTTTTCTTTTTTTTTCTTTTTTGAATTATGGGCGATTACAGTTTGTTTTGCTTATTTGTAATATGTATAATGGATAAAAATGATGATTTATGACAATAGAGTTTTTTTATAACACACATATCTTTTAGTGATTATAAGCAATTAGGTTTTTACTTCAATAGAATAAAATATGTAGTGTTATTAAATTTCACTTAGTCGCGTTATTACAAGTGATTGCATATCAAAAAGTTTTTATACATTTGAAATTTTTTAAAATATTTGAATGTTTGTTAAGGTATGATGACACTTGGCAAAATTTTTAAGCAAATAAACGCAACCGCTAAAAACTTAATACTTATAAAAAACCTTTTCATTCAAACAAGTTTTGATTAAGTTACATAAACATTTTTTTTTTTAATGCATGTTTTTTTTATTTATTGTATCTTCAAATATGAACTAACAATAAGTATTCAAATCTTAAATCTATAAAAAATTATTAGGCCCGACCAATGCCGGACATAAGCTTAGTGATAGTTATTAATAATACATAAGTAGTGATAAGCAACAAAAAGAAAAAAGTGTTTTCAAGCAGCTTCATCATCTAGAGTGTTGAATATTAGAGCCCGTGTATCTCTCTTTTTTAAGCGGATGTGCCCAGTAAAGTTCAAAATATTACGAGCAAGCGGATTAGGATGTGACTCGAGTTTTGTTAGATATTTGCCTGCGTATTTTACAATTTCTTCAGTCACTAGTGGCATATTCAAATCGCGATGTATATTTGAATTTTTGATGTACCATGGAGCCGATGTTATAATGCGTAAAATTTTATTTTGCCTTCGTTGAATTTTCTCTACATTTGAAGCTGAAGCAGTGCCCCATAGTTGAATTCCGTAACACCATATTGGCTTTAAAAGCGACTTGTATATTAACAGTTTGCAGTCTAGGCTAAGTGTTGAATTTCTACCAATCAGCCAATGTACCTGAGTTAATTTAAGTTTCATTTGAGTTAACTTAGAGTCAATGTGGTGTTTCCATGTAAGTCGTCGATCAAGGTGTATGCCAAGATATTTCACATGTGAATGTTGAGGAACAACTTGATTGTTAATCCGAATGGGGGAGCAAGTATCTCTTCTTAGGGTGAACGTTATATGGACACACTTTTGTTCATTGACTTTAATTCTCCATAAGTTTAACCAAAGCTCCATCTGGCTAATGTGTTCCTGGAGTTTGCGAGATGCCTCATCAGGGTTTTCGTGCATACTAAGGCAGGCTGTATCGTCGGCAAATGTGGAAGTATGGATACTACTGCTCACAGGCATATCAGAAGTATAAATCAAATATAAAACTGGTCCCAGTATGCTCCCCTGTGGCACACCGGATGAAATAGTTTCAGGCCTACTCGTAAAGTCTCCTTCCACAACAGTGAACTTACGGGAAATAATGTAACTTTCCAAAATATTTAAAATGTTTATTGGTAAGTAAGTCTTCAATTTTAAAATTAGGCCTTCATGCCACACTTTAACAAATGCCTGGGAAACGTCAATAAAGAGCGCAGAACAATACTTTTTTTCCTCAAAAGTTCTTCTTATAAATTGAACCAGTCTGTGAGTTTGTTCAATGGTGCTATGCTGACTTCTAAAACCAAATTGATGGTCTGGTATGCACCCACTACTAATTAGAATTGGGGTCAATTTTGTTTTGAGCAGTTTTTCGAAAAGCTTTGACATAGTTGATAGTAGACTTATTGGCCTATATGACTCAGCCTTGGTTAGATCTTTGCCCGGCTTTGGAATCATTTTAACCTTGGCAAGCTTCCAGCTGTGTGGATAATACTCCAGTCGTAAAATGGCATTAAATATGAATAATAGGAGTTAAACATTTTACTAGATTTTTTGAATAATTTTAAAACCCTCAATTTTGAATCTACCAACCGAAAATTATATTAAAGTGAATGTTACTGCTGAAGTAAAAATTCAATAGTTTTTGCTAGCCAGTGTTGTCATTACTAACTTTTGCTTCGCTTTATTTATTTTTTTAATATAAAACTCATTAAATATTTATTGATTATAATTGTTTTCCACTCACTCATAAATATTGTTTATTAATATTGTTATTTACATTTAGCCATTTAGTCCCTTAAATGACGACAGTGAGTGTTAATTGCTATGTTGACCCAAATAGTTTTTGAGGGTAATTTCATTTAAGGCAAATGATAAGAAAAAACAATATTAAATGTCATTTGATTCTACCTACTGCGCTGAAATGACTCCATAACTGGCTGAAACACTCAGTGAGTTGTGTTTTTTAATTAGATATTTTACACTTATAATTTTTATATCATTGTTAAGTAAATATTAACGTTTTAAAAATGTTGCTAGACTTTTGTTTAATTCAGTAAACAAATAAATTTTGGACTTCAATTTAAAGCTTTAAGTTCTCAAATAGAGTTTTTTATTATTACCAGTAATAACAAATATAACATACATTAATAATTTTTATCGTCGATCTAGACACAGAAAAATTTCAACTTAAAATCTACCTAAACAATTATATTAATTTAACCTTTTTCGGCAATAATTTTGCTTCATGTGTATTATATGTTAATCAACCATGATTTAGAGTAATCCTAAAATTATTATAATTGAAATTTTTCCATTTAAAACAACTTTATTTCATGTTGATTTAACATTCCCTTACTGTTAAATCAAAATGAAAAATCATGTTGAATCAAAGTTTTTTAAAGTTGAAACAACGTAAATTCGTTACTGTAATAACACAAAGAACAATGTTGAATCAAAATTATTTTAAGTTGAAACAACATGAATTTCACTTAATGTAGTCATCTTATTTAATTAACTATTTAGCTTTCGTGTGCATCAGAAAAATTGATTTAAAAATTGATTTGTCAAATCAAAATTATTTCAAGTTGGAACAACGTAAATTAGATAGGTAATACAAAGATAACACATAGAACAATATTGTTTCAAAGTTGAAACAACATGACTTTCCCTTAATGTAGTCATCTTATTTAATTAATTATTTAACTTGCGTGTGCATCAGAGAATTTCAATATATAAAATAAAATTAAAATCTCTGCTTACTTACTAAAAAAAAAATCTAAAAATAAAAAATATGCCTAAACGAAAAATCGCCAAAAATGAAAAAGACGTTTGAATGAAAAATATCACCTAAAATAAAATAAATCGCTAATATGCAAAAAAAATCATAAAAGCTAAAAAGGTCACCAACAAAAATCGCCTAAAAGCTAAAAAAAAACGCCAAAACTAAAAAAACGTCAGTACTAAAAAAATCGCCAAAAACCGAAAAAAAATTTACCAGAGAGAAACAAGCAGCGTACTGTACCCTTCGTGTACGAGTTAAAGTCGCACATTATTGAATTTATTTGCCTAATGATGCAGATGTTTATGCATGCAAATGCTTTAAGTTTTCACGGTAATTGAACTTTTTTTTTTTATTAATCTATGAAAAGACTGTATTTGGCCTATTTGAGGAATACAGCGAACATGCTTTTGGGTTTCCCTGCCATTAAATTTATTTCGGAGCTTGCAAGTATGCATGCATGTGTGCATGTGTGTGTATTTAGGTGGGCATATGTAATTTATTAATTGCTTTATTGTTTATTTATTTTCTGTAATTTTTTTATTAATATTTAATTAAAATGTAAATCCATGAATCATGCTTATTTTATTTTATTTTATTTTTATTTCCTTCTGGTGTAGAAAATTAATTTTATTGAAAAAAAAAATTAATGCAGTTTTAATTAACATTATATTTTTTTAATGGATTTCCTTGTAAAAAGTAAAAACCTTAAATTGTAAAAATTATTATTTAATTAAATGAAGTTATTGAGGTTTTCAGTTTTGAATATAATTATACAGTTTACATAAAAACATTATTAAAAAAATTGCATAACAATCAATCAAATATATTAAGGGGGTTCCAATAAGAGCTTTCATTTTTAATAGCACGCCATTTTAACAAGTTTTCAAGATTTAAGCTATAACTATTTGACAGATGACAAGTAAAAACTACGCCATTAAGAAAAATACAGTGATATACGCTTAAATTATTAAAATTTACAAAAAAAAAAATTGTTAAAATTTTGCGGTCACAGTTCGCAAAACTGAAGCATTTTTGGGTGGTCCTATGCCCACCTCTGAGGCTGCGTCAAAAAAGCAGAATTTGTCTCAATTATTGTTAAAAAGCCTCTCCATCATCCACGTATGACTGTTTAGTAAAATTCTTTGTGTGGCGGGTTATTTGTGCGTTATTTTCTCAAAAAAGAGGCTGGAGTAACTTTTACTGTGAAGAAGCAATTCATTCGAAGGATGATTAATAATTTTATATGGCCGGAATCGGAAGATATCGATGTTTTTTTTTTAATTAATATTTATTTATTATTAGCAGGGAAACCTCAAATATGCAATTGCATATTTTTTCTTGTATGACGTACTAATGCGGGGACAAGATATTTATCCGTTTCAGAACTTTTTATGAATTTTGGCATCGATTTGTTAGTGCATATTTTTGCATATATTACCCTTTAAAGCACGTTTTTGCATATATCAGTCTTACACGCATATTTTTAGCATATTTTCCAATTTTTAGAGCATAATTTACGCTTTTAGGGCATATTTTTATAATTTATAGATTTTTTATTTTAATATAACTTCAAGCTTATCTGTTGGTCAACATTTTTATTTTTCACCATCTAAATCTCATTTCCAATGTTCCATGTGTATATAAATTTTTCTTATATTTATATTATGGACGTTAGTTTGAATAACTCCGCCCCGAGTAGACGTTGAAGGAAAATGGTCAATGTAAAAAAGATTGCTTGGATGTGGCAGGCAATGATTTTTATTTGAAACGCTAGGTCAATACTTCGTTGTTTATTGCAATAAAAACTTTAAATAAAAATAACAAGTTTTAATTCTGATATCGTGACTCTTTTGAAATCGAAGTTAAATTTTCACGAGTATCCAAAAAAAAAAAAAATAATTTATATTATTTGCTATGGTCAAAATTTGTATGGCAATTTTGTTTTAACGTACCCTTCAAACCCAAATTATTGTTTATTGTAACACGGCAGTTATTCTTTGTTAATTTTTTATTATTTAATTTCTTTTGTTCATTTTATCTTTGTCTTATTTTATATGAAAATATTGTTGAATTCTTGAATTAAAAATATATTTTCCTTAATTTATTTTATTTTTAAGAGCATATTTTTGAGTTTTTAGTGCATATTTTCAAGTTTTTAGTTCATATTGAATGCGCATAAAACATTTTTTTTAGAGCATATTTCTGGTTTCCCTGATTATTAGAAACCATTATAAGCACAAATAATACCAGCTTCCTTTATTTTGGAAACTTTCCCAACCTCTTGATCACAATTGGTCGCCGATATCTTGTTATGTCATTGGCCTACAAGAGATTCAAGACCTCTAAGATGTTATTTGTGAAGTTATCGAGAACATACAAGAGCAAATGTGTGTGAATCATCCTACAAGCGTAGCCGTGGCGGCCATTTAGCTGACACCGTTTGCCACATTATTAGCATTTGCTTACAAATACTCATTTTTTTTTACTTTTTAAAATTGAATTTCCTATTAGAAGACCCTATAATAACAGTTTTTAATTCAACAATTATATTAATTATTTTTGGTTTAGTTTTCAACTGATTACTTTATTCATTCAATTTCATTTCACTTTAATTTCATTTCAATGTAATTTCCATTTCATATCCATTTCATTTCAATTTAATTTCTATTTTATTTAAAATTCTTATCAATTTCATTTCATTTTCATTTCAATTTCATTTCCATTTCATTTAAATTTCATTTCAATGTAATTCCCATTTTATTTTTATTTCATTTTAATTTAATTTGAATTTCATTTCAAATTAATTTCAATTTCATTTCTATTTTATTTCAATTTCTTATCAACTTCGTTTCAATTTCATTTCATTTTCATTTCATTTTCATTTCATTTTCATTTCATTTTCATTTCATTTTCATTTCATTTTCATATCATTTTCATTTCAATTTTATTTTATTTTCATTCCAATTTTATTTCCATTTCATTTCAATTGAATTGGTCATTTCAATTTCATTTCTATTTCATTTCAATTTTAAAAAAATTTCATTTAAATTTAATTTCAATTTTATTTCAATTTCGTTTGAATTTCATGTCAATTTCATTTGAATTTTGTTTGAATTTCATTTCAATATCATTTCAATATCATTTAAACATCATTTCATATCAATTTCATTTCAATTTCATATTGATTTCATTTCAATTTCAATTCAACTTCAATTTCAATTTCATATTGATTTCATTTCAATTTCAATTCAACTTCAATTTCAATTTCATTTCAATTTCGTTTCAATTTCATTTCCATTTCATTTCATTTCAATTTCAATTTCATTTCAATTTCATTTCAATTCCATTTCAATTTCATTTCGATTTCGTTTCAACTTCATTTCAGCTTCATTTCAATTTCATTTTTGCTATCATGAACAAAATTCCGCGTGAAATCCAATCCTTTTCCAATTAGAATTTTTTGCTTTCCCTATTACTTGTTATTAGTTGGAATTGTTCCCTGGGAAAAATTTCACGCGGAATTTTATTCAGGATAGCCCTGTTTGATTTTTTTTAATTTCATTTCAATTTCCATTTAAATTCAATTCACTTAATTAAAAATAAAAATATCATTAGTTCAAAAAAATGATTTTTTGTAATTCTGATATTTGACAATCATGAATAAAATTCCGCGAGGGAAAAGCAAAAATTTCTAATTGGAAAACGTAAAAATTCTAATTGGAAAAGGGAGAAATTTCTCGCGGAATTTTATTAATGATTGCCCTGTTTATCTTTATTAATAGAGCCAACCAGTGTATAAAATGCTTGTTAAGTAAGTATAGCATTGCAACGAGTGTGTCCATTGAAGACTTCCACAACAGACCTCGTTTTAATTTTCCTAATCCAAAAATATTTAATTTCTTTTATGCGAATTTTAAACGTTGCTAATAAATTTTTAAGCCATTCAATTAGTTTAATAAACAAACAACACCAACAACAAAAAAAGTTAATATAATGTTTTTCCTACTAAAAACAATTACGATTAAATGATATTTTTTTGTGTTTGTTTTTTTAATAAATTATAATTTATGCGGCTGCTTAATCAAGTGTTCGTTCGGACTGTACATATTTGTTTGTCTATTTGTCTTTGTTTAATTTGTGTGTTTAAATAAAGCAAAACAAGGCAAAACAAAAAGTACAACACGATTTTATTTCAAATTAATGACTAAAACAAACGAATTCTTAATACGAAACTAATGGCTGTATTTTTTTTTATTTTTTTTTTACGTAACAATCATTAGCAATATTATTCTATTGTTGCTTAATTATCATGTTAATATTCGCGAGTGAAAAAAAAACATACAAACACAATTATTTATTAATTTGAAACGCTTTGAAATTCGGTGTATTTGATCATATTAGACAAGGTTGGCTCTATTTTATGCACTTTATAAATTATATATTTGCTATTTCTTTTTCTATAGTTTTGTTTGTGGCTTTAATTAATGCGTCATATTATTTGGCACATAAATTAAATAGAATTTATAATTGCATTAGCAGCAAATGGTTTTCGAAACCGCACCAATTTGCAATAAGCAAATGCAATATATTTTTTAATCCTATTGATGTTAATGCAATTAAATTTTTGTTATTCAAATGATTAAGCCATAAACTTTAAGTGACAGTATTTAAATAGTTTTACCCACTATTAAAAGCATATTTAAATTATTTGTAAACAAGCGTTAATTTTAAAAAAAATTTTGAGGCATTTCTCAACAAAACAAATTCTGAGTGTGCACATTTTTAGAGTAATATGTGGTACTTAATAGATAACCACTTTTGAAAGCCCGCATCGCCTCCTTCCCAAAAAAAAGTGTGTAACACTCAGAAAATGCCAAGTTGAAGACTTGACGATATTTGGTTCAAATTCATATTTTTCAGAAATAGATTCATGGGAAATAATAAAGGCACACCTTGTCTATAAATTTGCATTATTTTTTTCCGTCTCGGTTGCATCATTTAGTGGAAAAGTCCTTTGGAAAGGCATTAGTCGAATTTTTATAGCTTAACAGAGCTCTGTTAGCGTGTAAAGCACAAGGTTTGTGTCAAGGTTTATAAATTTTAACCCCCTGTTTGTGTAAGACGTTTGAGTTAGAAACGCCAAGATTTCTCACTCAAACGTCTTACACAAACAGGGGGTAAAATTTAACTTCACACACATGAATTAGTTAATGATTTAATTAAATCTGTGGCAATAAGGAAAAAGTGCTTAGTCATATTTTACTGTTTTGCAGGAGAGCACTTTAAAGCTTTCAAGTCGATTTTCACAAATTTATTTCTTTTACAGTTAAATTGGAAATTTCTCAGTTTATCTTAATTTTTTAAACAAACATCGTTTTACACACTGTAAGTAATACATTTTAGTTGAAATATACCAAAGTATAACCTAAATTAATATTCCAAATGAGATTAGTATTCCAAATGAGATTAGAAGTCTAAAAAAGATAAGTCGCAGCAAGTCATAGGGCTATAACTTCCTAAAACACCACACAAATTAATTGAGATTTTCACCAGGTGTACTTTCGAACATGCAGATTACGAAGATATCATTAACTCAAAATCAGCTTATCTCGACTTACGCACTTTTCCCTTTTTGCCACAGAAATATAGATGCTATCCAGCCAGCTAAATTAGTTTAAGGGAAAAAATTTTTTGGACGGATATCCATAATCTACGATCGCAAATAATCGATTTTGGTCAAAAAATCAAGTTCGAAAATTATGTCGTTTAAACTTTTTTGGCGGTTATGGCACGATATATCAAACATCAGCGGTAATTAAAAAAAAAATACAGCAAAATGTTTTAGGTATGTAAATGTAATATGTATATATTATTATCTTTTAAGCCTTAGAGAACGTGCATAAAATTAATTTTTTTTGATGATATTAAATCACGAGAGACCTAATTATTTATATTTGTTTAACAATTTAAATATATGTATGTATGTATATTATTATTTCTTGTTTACATTACTAACTTGTTAGATTGAGTTTTTGGTAAATGATTTTATTGCTGGTTTTATAAATGCTGTTGTATTTATAATTGCCACCCAATATGGATGGCATAAAAATAAACTTCTAACAAGTCGACAGCTCAGCAGCAAAACTAATCTAACCTACACTCACTTTCAGAACATTATTGACTAGAACAAATGCCAATAAACAAACAAAGTATTCGTATGTATGTATGTATGTATATGCAAAAAAGAATAAATTTAATTTAAAAATTTATTTTTCTTCTTTATTTGGGATAATGTGTTAAGCATGCAAATCATGCATTTATATTTCAACATGTCGATTAAAATGACTCTTTATTTATTCAATATCAATTCAGACACAAATTTTACAATTATTAACAGCAACAACAACAACAACAACAACAACAACAACAACAACATAAACAATAATAATAATGAGTTACAAGCTCACACAGGCAGCCAGTCGCACATTTGAATCGTCAAAATGCGTATAACAACTTAAATAGAAATTTAAAAAATTAATTTGAATTTTACAGTGTGCGAGACATTTGTCGTTCTCTAACGAGTTCCTAGGAAACTTTAGGTTATATTGTTGCCGTGCCGACATGAGTCACTATTGCGGCAGAAGCAGCAGACAGGTCATTAAGTCTGCTAATTATATACAATTAACAAGAAAAGTCATTTGTTTTTTTTTTCTTCTTCAAAGATTTTGTTTAAAATGCTTAAACATTTACGCTAGCTTAAATAATGACGAGATTTTTTTTTTTCAAGTTTGTGTAAAACTTTTCATATGAAAATTTGTCTATGGCTTCGCCGGTAAATTTACAACTATTATTATTAGCTGTAGACTTAACTGTAGTCATTGGTCACGGACTACAGCTTTAACTTTACTAAATTTTAAGTCAACGAAATCCCAGTAGATTGCCCAGAAATTATTCGTATATAGTGAAACAGTCAACATGATTAGAGAGCTGCACAAAGTCAGTTCAAATGACTCGCATTAACACTACTGCCTCACAGTTAGTTGGAAAAATCTTTACATATAAAATATATCCCTGCAAAAGACCACTTACAAGAACTTTTAAGGCATGAGGGATATTTCAAAAGCTTTAATACAGCGAAATCTTCTAAAACAAACGCTAAATAACATAGTTGGCAAGACATTTGTTTCAGTTATTGCTGGTATAGGAGTAGAGAAGAAAATACTTGGTGACGAAAGAATGTGTGATGCTTGCTTCTTACAAACGCACAAATGCTTTGACATTAATTGTGTGAGCTACTTAAGAAAAAACCACCCTTAAACACACAATAGCTTAACATATACATCTTACACACACACTCAAACGTGCAATATGCAAAATAACAAACATACACGCATCAACACTACTTCTTTTGATTGTTTGTTACAAACAAGAAGTCTTCGCGACACCGCTTGTTAACACTCATATACATACGGTGACCATCCGTTCTGTATTATACAGAACAGTACTGTATTTGCGCGTCCTGTTCTGTATAAATTATTTATTAGGAAATAACATTGAAATGTTCTGTATTTTATTAACTGTTCAGTATTTGTTCTGTATTTTCATAACTCAAACTGCATTTAAAAATTTAACGCAGTTTCTGCAACAATACTGTTTTAAGGCTCAATCAGACTGTTAAATCCAGTTTTGTTTCCATTATGAATAAAAGAAATGAGTTAATCATAAATGACACCGAATTATTTGATGAATTAATTATTGTTAAAAGATATACCTCTTTAGAAAAATTAAAGGAATAGAATGATAATCAAAAATCTGCAGAAGAGCGTTGGGTAAAAATGTTTAAACATTTTAAATAAAGATGCATAAGTTTCCAAAATAGGTTGAAAGTTATCGAATTCAGTTAACGTTTATCTAGTTCCAATGCCCCAGCAGAAAGAGTATTTTCTGTTTAAAATAATATATGGACAAGTGAAAAAACTTCAATGGAAATGGATACCATCAAAGCGCTTTTAATCACTAAAATAAACTGTGATTCAAATTGTATTGAGTTTAAAGAACATTTAAAAAGAAATCAATACCTACATACGAGTATGTATGTAGCTAATGGGTGTTTTTTATTGAGGTATAGAACTTTAAGTTGGCATCACTTTTTTAACTGGCGGCCATTTTGTCAGCTGTCAAGTGATTAATATTTAGTTTGGTTTGCCATTTCATCATGAACAGGTTGACAAAAGAACAACGCTTGCAAATCGTGCAAATTTATTTCGAAAATAATGGTTCAGTTCGCGAAGTTTACCGCAAGCTCCGTCCGTTTATTGAAGTAAACATTCGATGAGCGCATAATTTCGCGGAATGGACCTATCAATTGGCCACCAAGATCGTGTGATTTGACACCATTGGATTATTTTCTTTGGGGATATGTGAAATCGCTCGTCTATGCCAACAAACCAGAAACGTTAGGGGACTTGGAAGCCAACATTCGTGGCGTTATTGCCAACATACGGCCCCATATGCTCGAAAAAGTGGTTGAAAATTGGACCTGTAGAATTGGCTTTATTCGAGCCAGCCGCGGCGGCCACATGCCCGAAATCATATTTAAACATTAATGGCATAAAATTATCCTTCCAATAAAGCCAAATTGATGGACATTAAAACGATTTTCTTGTGTTTTATTTCAATTCGAAGTTCTATACCTCTAAAAAAACACCCTATATTAGTTTTTTGTACTGGGGTTCTACTGCGCAGATAAGCTTATGCGATTACATTTTTATGTTGCTTTTTGATTTTTTTTTTTGTTAATTTTGCCTTTGTCAAAAAATAAAAAGAAATAAAATTTTAAAAAATCCATGAAATTCCATATGTTTAATATGTCTTTAAGGTTGTTTGTCCTTAAGTTGCTGTTTGTTAAATATTTTGTTGTTCTGTATTTTGATTTAAAAATTATGGTCACCGTACATATACACGAACACCAATGCATCCATGAAGCTTCGCTTGTTAAACGGCAGCATTTGTTATTGGTTTAGTATAATTAACCTGGCCAGACATCCCACAGGTTGATCCCACCTTGAATTTCTGTCCCGCTTTATCCCGCTTTTTAGACTTTTGAAGAATTCAATCTTTTGTTCGATTTTTATTAAAATGTAACTGATAAAATTTCATTCTAAATATTTTTTTAAGTGCCAAAATACTGTATGCTTCGCTACATCTGATAAAAGATTTGAGATGAAAAGAAATTTGTTTTAGAGATTTTTAGATTTAATTGAACTATTTCATTCAATTTTCATTCAATTACTGAACTTAAGCCCGAATAAGAAATTATTTCTGATTAAGAAATTTTTTATTAGAAGTGCCACCCACGCTTGCGGTTAAACCTTCACTATTTTGTAGAATTATTATTAATTATTAACATAAATAGTCACGAAGAGTTTCAAAATTCTCACTGTATTAGCTTTCAAGATATTTTTCAAGTGAATATATTCTCTATTTGAGAGGAGCCATGCCACTTCTCCAACCCATATCATTGCTAGAATTATCGGGATTTCAAGTTTGTATTTGTAGGAGATACTCGTAGCAAGATATTATAAAAATAAATATTTAATCAGTCGTAAAGGAGCTCTGGGCGAGTCAACATCACGCGTCGTTGGCAATTATTTCTTAAATGCAAACAGGCCACCGTTGTTTATTGGCCTTCGAGAGTTTTGCGTCTCACTCGCACTGGTTGACTGATCTGCCAGGGATTACCGTATAATCTTGTGGTTCTTTTGTGGAATTTCCTTAACAACCACGTTGCTACTTCCTATGTGAAGGCATAGGTTGTGTACAGTCAGTCAGGAAAACATTTTTAAGAATACTGTTAACAACATCATGGACATATGGTCTTAGTCACCTGTCCATATTTGTGCAACCATATTCTGCAAATTTACTTTGCAGAATATGTACTATAAATAAATAAATATTTAATTATCTTGGGATGTGACACACTTTTTGCTCTATTATTAACTCCTTTTTATAATACTTTTCTATTACTGATTATTTAATCTATTTTGGCTTCCAAGATATCTTGAGTAATAGCCTCTTGTTCCTTCTAGACCATCAGTAATACTCTCATATCGGAGCAGCAAGATCGGTACACTGGTATTATTTTTGAAGACAAACAAAAATTTGCATTATTTGTAAGGCATCACGCATACTTGTTAAATTTTAAAAGTGTTTCCAGAGACAATGCATAATATCAGCAGAGTTATCTCCACAATATTTCAAGGTTCTCACTTTATTAGATTTTCAGATATCTCTCATTAAGACAACGCATATAAAAATCGTTAATCACACAAAATTTCACGTTTCTTGCTGAAAGATATTTCAAAATAAAAAAAAAATATAATGGAAGTGCTACATTAAAAAAGTAGCGTTTCTTTTGAGTTGAAAACTGTATTTCCTAAGTACATACATTTGTACAAAACTGTGTGTGCATATTACACATCCCACTTTCTAAAAAATATTTATCTAGAAATCCCGCTTTTTGGCTGTATTTTCTTCAAAATCCCGCTTTTTGATCGATCATGTCCCGCTTTTTGCAAAAACTATCTGGTCACGTTAAGTATAATACATGCCACGAGAATACATTTATATAACAAGACGTATTTACATTTCAAGACTGTTTACGCAGACCTCTAATATACAATCATTTAATGAACAAGAAAATAATTTTAAGAATAGAACATTTAAACCCAAGCCAAGTAAAAGAAGACTGAACTGAGTTAAAATGGAAGTAGTAGGGCCATATACTATAATCTACTAAATACAGGGCTGTCAGATATGGCGATTTCTCGATAAATATGGCGATTTTTCAACTTGTTTGGCTTCCAAATTTTTGGTTTGGCCACATGGCGATTTTCAGGCAATTTTACTGGCGATATAATAAATGAGATGTTGTTATTATGTTGAGAAATAAAGAAAATGTGTTCCACACTTCTTGTGTTTCCTTTGTTAGGTACGCTGGTGTTAAAACCGCACTCGTATGGCATTGCGACTACACATTACCTATTATCCCATACAGAGTTGCCATAATATAAAAATTATAAGACTTGTTTTATAAGAAAAAATTTATAGGTCAATTTATTTTTCACTGCAGAAACTTTATTTATTACTTAACTAAACTGTTGTATAATGGATGGCTATTGAAATAAAATAATTTTATTACCATGCCAACAAATTTTATTACAAATATTATAAATATTTATTTTGCTATTAATAATACAATAAAAATAGTTAAAAACAAAAAAAAATTAACAAGCAACGAACAGCAGCAAACTATTAAGACAACAACAGCAGCAAAACAACAGCAAATATGATTTAACAAAAATAATAGCAGAAAAAAATTCTACAAATACAATTAAATTTTAATAGAAATAAAGCATTGAGAAGTGAACACTAACCTTATGATGATGATAATTATTAATAAAGAAACAAGGAATAGATATTAACAAATTAATAATGAAAAATTATGAAAATTATTATTATTATTATTTTTTTAATTTTTATTCAAAGTAATTTTTAATTTAAACACGTACTGTCAGAAATTAATTCCAGACAATAACACCCACTTTATGGTTGGTGTTGCTGATTCTATTAAATGTAGTTGTTTTTTTTTTTTTTTTTGCTTTATATGAACAAATATTTAAAAAAAACTGCAATGTTGAATATTCAAAAGCTTAAGTCAGTCAAGTCAAATGGGGCATTCGGTACGTCATTTATATTTTATAGTTTTGTTTTTGTTTTTTGTTTGTTATCATACATGAATATCCGGTCTTTGTTTTAAATTTTTATCATTTAAAAGTTTTATTAGATTTAATAAAAAAAAATATGAATGCAATTAATTGATGATATCAAGATGATAAATATTTTAATAGTTTTATTTTTCTCTAATTTGATATCCGTATTTAATGGGTTTTTAAATTTAAAGTAAATGCTTAGAAATTTTTATACTACGTGAAATAATATACGAGTATTTTTATTATTAAAGGTCGTTGTCGTAAAAATATGTTTTTTTTCAACAAATTTCGTAGGTAAATTTATTTAGAAAATATTTATTTTTATTTTTTTTTTTTTTTTTTTTTGAAGTTAAATATTTGTGCTAAAAAGCGATAAAAGCATAAGTCGACTCAAAATAAAATCGAGTTAAAGCCTTAATCTTAGAAAATCTGAAGTAGTAGTAGAAAGTTTAAGTTATGAAGCAATAGTTACTGGTCACTGAACTACACCGGCTTCAGCGGATACTAATCCTAATCTAACATCAGAGCGCCCTCTTTCATCGCCACTGTTTAGCAGAATCATCGACGAAGTCAGTTTCAGCTTCGAAAATTTAATACACCTCATTGACACCAGAGGCGCTGCAACAGCGCATTCTTAAAAACATGCAAAAAAGCAGAGTTGTAAAAGAATGAAGCTTTCCTCTATCTCTTTTTTCACCACCTACCCCTTTCTGAAGTAAGAAACACATTTTCATAAAATCTTGGCTCTATTCGTTAATATAGTAATCTTTACTCCACCACTCAGCAAAAAAAATCGGAACTAGTTGCAAATGTTTGCCACTTTCATTACATACCAAACACTACAGGTACTGAATTGAAAATTCTAAGGCTGTTGTGCTAGACAATCTTTTAAGTGCATACCGTTCAGTTATTTTGATCACTTCCGACCTATGACAACCATGTGTTAAATTCATTGATGATTAACCAGAACTAGAACCACTTGGATCTGAGTTCATCAATGATGTCATTAATGATTTGTATTTTTATTTTTTGCTGTGCATAAAATGATTTTAGCTTATTCATTTTGATTTTTTTTTTTTTTTTTTTGGAAACTATGTTTTTCGACTTATGCTGTTATCGCTTGTGACCACAGATATATAATTATTGATGAACAAGGAAGACTTTATGAAAACATATCAAAATGATCAAGTTTCTTTTATTGCAACATAAAAATTGGAATTTGGGATTAAATTTTTTAATGAAAAAAAAAAATATTAATAAAAAATATATTACATATTTTTTAAGAGTTTTTGGACACGGTAAATACAGTAGCCAAGTTAACCTAGACACTTGATTTTTAGGCGGCCGAGGTCATATTATTTTTTTAAAGGCGAATTTGAGGTTTTTGTAGTAGTTCTACTTTATTTATGCATGAGAGGTTAAAGGGAAAACAATTTAGAGACTCATAATAGAATTTAATTAAATTCTTCCATAAAAGTTTTCATTGTAGGTACTAAAAATTAAGCCAAGCTGTTGGCTCATCCAGAAATATTGTATGAAAATCACCCAAAGAAATAAGTACTTTTCATTTACATTTTCTGCTCAAGTCGATCGTGTGGGTTGCGGAAACTGGGGGTATCGCCGCAGGGATTCTAAACCTGAAATGAATAAGTACATACTATTAACCTTTAAATGGGTTTCAGGTTTTAATGGATTTCTGATTTTTTAGTTTGATTTCATGCTTTGTTGTTTTCACACTAGAGCTGAGCGATATTTCGGTATCTGTTGCTTTTTCACTTCGATTGAAAAATCACTAATCACAACTGTGACTGAATTTATCAAGTAACATGTTTGGGAAATATAGTTTTTTTTTATACAAACTGTGAATTTCCTTGTATGCTTACTTTACAGTAAATAAAGCTACACCATTATGTTTTTGTACATTCAGCTTTTGTGGAGAAAAAATTATAAAATCATGTCAAATCGTCTTTTCTAGAAACTTGCTATAGCTCTCACATTTTTTATTGTCTCTCTGCCTATTTGACGATAGTATTCAATATTTGGAAGGGGTTGATTGCTAATTGTTTGTTCTTGTCGCTCTTCGTATTACGAGTAGTATTTATCAAAATGCTAAAAAATACTTTTAAAGTATAACCCCCATATTCATAAAAAAATAAAATTAATTTGAAATTCATTTTAGGAAAATTTTGTATGGAAAATTTGAAATAAAATACATTTCAAATTCGTTTCAAATTTTATGAATATGGGGGTAAGAGTTGAAATGTGGTCACGGTTTAATTTCATTGATAACTCTCCTTATAATTATTTCTGCTAGTATTTACTGCTAAGCTGCGATTAAGGTCACAGTTTAAAAAAAAAAAACAACAATTTAGAAATAATGTTCACTACACAGAAAAAATTATTCCCAAAAAAATTTTAAACAAATATTTGTTTGAAATCAAACTTAGTTTCAGTAAATATTCTGTACTGTTCCACTAAATTAATTTGTACCAAAACACTGTATAGAGAAGAAACAGGCCACGACGTTTGTCGGCTACATTTCGGCATTTACATGTATACAACACGATCAAACAAAATAAACAACAACTAAACAACAACAACCCCACAACAGCACGTTGTTCCTATCAGCAAGCAAGATAAACACCAACACACTGAAATAACATTTTCTCTCAGCCGAACTATGATTAATTTAAATTTTTACAAAATTTTTATCAGAATTTACAAAATTATTTGTAGGACCGCATTCAAATAAAATATTTACTGATTCAACGAATTTGGTTACTGCAAATGAAATTTAGTTTTTTCTGTGTAGGCGCAAAATTATTTTTAAAAAATTACGGGATCGCTCATCTCTACTTCAGACAGTTGTAGTACATTTGTTGGGAATATTTTTGTAGAATATTTTAAACAACGTTATCCAGGTTGAAAGAAAGAGGCAAAAAGGCAAAATTATTTTAAAAAAATCACGGGATCGCTCATCTCTACTTCAGACAGTTGTAGTACATTTGTTGGGAATATTTTTGTAGAATATTTTAACCAACGCTATTTAGGTTGACAGAAAGAGGCTAAAAGGGGCCACACGGAGAAGAGTATCAGGGTTCAGATGCTTTATAAAAATGTTCCTCGTTAAATTTTACACAAAAGCTCTAATTTTACACAAAAGGGTCTACCTTAAATGCCACATCCAATCGCAAAATTGAGGTTGTATTCCAACACCCCCTTCAAATAACACCCACACATAAACTTTACTTTTTGGTCTCCCCAACCATAATCAATCGTTAGCAACTTGTTATTTTGAAAAAAGTTTGATTTTGCTGTACAGTGTTATTAGAAATAACAAGTTTGTACTTTCAGGTGTCATTAAAATAAAAACAACACAATTTATATATGTATATAAATCCATTAAATAGTTACAATTAAAGAAACAGCAAATAACACTTGTTTCCAAACGACTGTAATAAACAGTCATTAAAATTATACACAATAGTTCTATTTCATGTTTCTTTTTTTTATATTCTCAAATTAATATATTTATGTATATAAAAACTAACACAAGCTGAGGGAAATAAAAGGAAAACGTAACAAACATTTGGTTACTAAACATTTTTAATACTTATTCAACTTTGTGAAAATTTAATGCATTTTAAACGAGACTTAATAAAAATAAAAAATATTGCTGTTAATTGTGGCCAAGTACTCGTAAATGCACAAGTTTTATTTCAAAGTTTTTTTTACAGCAAATAGTGGCACCAAGTTTTCTAAGTTGTTATTCAGTTTTATTTAAACAATTAATAACAAAAATTTTTTTTTATTAGAATTAGACAAAAAATAAAAATACTTTAATCCATAGATTAACAGTCACAGAAACAATTTAGCGCGCTGTAGCAAATGAATTTTAAAACGCGAGGTAAATGTAGAATTTTTTTTTTATTTTTCATGGTGTGATTTTTTTAAAGCCTGATCAGTTGTTCGTGAAATATTTGTTTTAATAATGTGTGGCATAGCTTATTGAAAATGTTATGTTTTCCACCGTTAAAAAAAATTATTTAAAAAACGCCCGTTTGAAAGTGAAATAAAGGGTGTATCAACAAGAACGCAAGATTTAAATTTGGCGCCATTAGAAGTGTCATTGTTTGACATTTGAACAATTGTTATTGTTTGCTAGTAGAAGGTACGAGGTTAGTAAAAATGGAGTGCTACACGAATGTAAAACGCATTCTCATTGTGAAATTGTTTTATCAAAATGGTGAAAGTTTTGCGGCTACAGTTCGCAAATTTGCGATCAATTTGAGGTCACAATAATGCTCCAAAAGAGTCAACTGTAAAGACATTAATGGATAAATTTGCCGAAACTGGGTCTGTTAGTGATCTAAAGACAACAACGCGCCTTCGACCAGGTCGATCGACCGAAAATGTCGCAGCTGTACGTGATGATGTCGCTCAAACGCAGGTCAAGCGCAAACAGTCAATGGTGTTCGGTATCGTGAAATGATAACCAGTTTTTTCGTGCCTAGAATTGAAGAAATGAATGTGGAGGGCATGTGGTTTCAACAAGACGGCGCCACATGTCATACAGCCAGAGAAACAATTCAATTGCTACATCAGTCATTTCCCGGTCGTGTTATTTCACGTTTTGGAGACCAGAATTGGCCGCCTAGATCGTGCGATTTAACACCATTAGACTTTTTTCTTTGGGGTTTTTTGAAGTCGATGGTTTACGCGAATAAGCCGACGACGACTCAAGCCTTAAAAGAGGAAATCGGACGCTGCATTAATGAAATAGCGCAGCATTTATGCAAAACGGCCATTGAAAATTTCATTAAAAGATCGCATGTGTGCCAGCAAAGCCGCGGCGGCCATCTGCCCGATTTGTTGTTCCGCACATAACCTCATTTTGTCTACTTTACGATATAATAAAGTTTCACGATTTTTTTTTAAATATCTGTGTTTTATTTAAAATTTAAATCTTGCGTTCTTGTTGGGACACCCTTTAGTTATTAAACCTAATTGTTTGTATGCATTTATTTCCTCTCGAGAGGGGTTAAAGGGGTTAAATATTTCAATCAACAATGACAGGCAGTTGCTTTTCGTTTACACAAACATCAGCTGCTTTTGGTTTCATTTTTAAAAAATTGTTTTGCCACCAGCTCAAGTCACACTATAAATTCTAAATGAGCTGTCATTTATTATAAATATTGCAATGTGTCAATATCATGAGACAATTGTAACGAGAAAAAATAAGTAACAAAAACTATTATTTATTATTATCTTTGTAACAACAACGTACAAATACATTTTAAAGAAAAATTATGGGATGAAACATTTTTGCTATTAAAACTCGAATGGAATTTTTTTCGAATATTCTCACTTGGAAAATGTTCATTGAATAACTGTGGCCCGAATTTCTCATGCTATCATAATTTTACTTATAAATCTTGGGAGAAAATTAATCGATATCTAATGAATGAATCAGTAGATTTTAACAAAATTTTAAGCATACAGCCTTGTTTTTTTTGGCTTAAGAGCTGATCAAATTTTGCATTCTGATGGTTTAAAATTTATTTGGAAAAAAAAATTTTTTTGATAACTTTATTTTGGAAAATCTCAAAATTTATCAAATCCAATTGGTTCACGATATCTAAGAAAATTTTATTGGAAAAATTTATTTGAAGACATATTGTAACAATTTTTTTTAATAACATTATTATTAGGGAAGTAACGATAAGCAGTTTTGCCGATCCGATACCGATACTGAAAAAGAGATATCGCCAATACCGATACACACATTGAAATTGAACTCAAGTTAAAACTAACAAAATTCAAGTAGAGTAATTATTCAAAATTATAGTGTAAGAGATTATTAATATTTAAAATTAATAACAAAATACATGCATGATTAAGCATTGAGAAAACATTTCACTACTATGGTGCAAAGCTTTTAATATGTTATTTCTCTTAGTTTTTATGCAAAAGAAGCGTTAAAAATTTAATTGTTTGTTCGAAACTCTCTAAAAAAACTTAAAAAGTATCGGCAGTAAAATATCGCCGATATCGATACATTGGCAAATCAGAAGTATCGCCGATATATCGGAATCGGTTACATCCATAATTATTATTATTAGAGTAATGTTATTACAATTAAGTTTAAACAATTCTAATAGCAATAATCGACTAATAGATGTGAATAAAATTGATTGTATGAAAATTATTTAAGTTAAAATTACTTAAATAAAAGTTTGTCTAAGAAAAAAATATTCGAATGAAAATTATTCGAGTAAAAATTATTCGAATAAAATTATTCGAAAAAAATAGTCGAATAAAATATTTTTGATTAAAATCATTTTAAGAAAGATTTTCCAAGTAAACGCAAATCGAATAAATTTTATTCGAATAAATTAATTAATAAATTAATCGAATGAAGAGTTTTTTTAATAAATCAAACACGTAATTTTGCATGAAAATTATTTGGGTAAAAATTATTTGAGTAATAGCTTTTTCAAGAAAAATTATTCGAACAAAACTAATTCGAATATATCTAATTCTAATAAAATTAATCGCGAAACATACTTTGGAATTAAAATATTTCAAGAAGGATTTTTCGAGTGAAGGTCATTAGAATAATATATATGTATTCGAATAAAATTCATCGAATGAAGTTTTTTTCAATAAAGCAAATACAGGCAAATCTAGGTATAACGAATCTAGCTTTCACAAAAATCCGATATGACGAACGTTCACATTTTTTACATTAACATCCTTATATAGCGAAAAATCGCACAATAAAAACAAACTTTACTAGAAACATATTTTTTTTTTAAATATGAGTTATTCCAACGAAAGCTATACCAATAAAATTAATGGAAAAACTATTTCTAATAAAAATTATTTGAATAAACACTATTATTTAAAATTAATCGAATACAAATTTTTTAACATAAATAACAAACAAGTAAGAGTGCTATATTCGGCTGTGCCGAATCTTATATACCTTTTACCAAAGTGCTTTTATGTAGTATAGAGATACATACATAAGCACATACATAAAGTATAAACAAAAAGAAAAAAATAATTTGAGCTAGTTACTTTTATGTACAAAAAAAATTAATTTTCAAGCCCTAAAATCATCATTTTAGATTTTTCTGATTCCTTATACCAATCTAGTACTTCTTAAAAAAATATAGAAAGTGTGTTAAGTGAAAGAAGAAAATTAAAAAAAATGTTTTATTTATTTACTTTAATATCCTGAAAAAAAAGTTCAAAGTTTCCAGCTCTGGAGTTGTGGTTTTTATTTTCATAGTTTTCTACAAAAAACTTTTATTTCCAAAACGTAAAATATATATAATTTATAAAGGCAAAGATAAAAATTAATTAGACTTAGTTACTTTTATATATCACAAAAAGTGTAACTTTTCCAACCCTGAAATCATCCTTTTTGATGTTTCCGATTTCTTGCACCGATATTTTTCTTTCACGAATATAAGATATGTTTAATTTATAAAGAAAGGGAAAAATTTGTTTCAGTAAGTTACTTTTGTATAAGAAAAAAAGTTAGTTTTCCAACCCTGAAATCGTATTTTTAATTTTTTAATTGTTTTGTTTTTTATTTGAAATACTAATTTTATTCGTACTCAATCATAAAATAATTTTATTTAATAAAAAAAAAATAAAAATTAGTTTTCGGTAGTTAATTTTTTATATCACAAAGAGTGTAAGTTTCCCAACCCTGGAATCCTCCCTTTTGATTTTTCTGATTTCTTATACCAATCTTTTTTTAAGAATGTAAGATGTGTTTAATTTATAGTAAAAAAGGAAAAATTTGTTTTTGTAAGTTACTTTTGTATAAAAAATAAGGTTTTCCAACCCTGGAAACGTCGTTTGATTTTTTTTTTAATTTTTGTTTTAATTTGAAATACCAAATTCATTCGTACTGAACTATAAAATAAGTTTATTTTATAAAAAAAAATTAGTTTTCGGTAGCTAATTTTTTATATCACAAAAAGTGTGGGTTTTCCAACCCTGGAGTCATCCTTTTTGTTTTTCTGATTTCTTAAATCAATCTCTTTCTTTTAAGAACATTAGATATGTTAAATTTATAGACAAAAAAAGGAAAAATTTGTTTTAATAAGTTACTTTTGTATAAGAAAAAAAGTTAAAGTTTTCCAACCCTGGAAACGTCTTTTTAAATTTTTTAATTTTTTTTTTTTTTTTATTTGAAATACCAATTTTATTCGTGGTGAAGTATAAAATAAGTTTATTTAATAAAAATAATTAAAAAATTAGTTTACGGTAGTTAATTGTATATATTACAAAAATTGTACGTTTTCCAACCCTGGAATCATCCTTTTTATTTTTCTGATTTCTTAAATCAATCTCCTTCTTTTGAGAACATTACATATGGTTAGTTTATAAAAAAAAGGAAAAATTTTTTTTAGTAAGTTACTTTTGCATAACAAAAAAAATTAAGGTTTTCCAACCCTGGAAACGTATTTTTAATTTTTTAAATTTTTTTTAACTGTTTTTTTTAGTTAGAAATACCAATTTTGTTCATAATGAAGTATAAAATAAGTTTATTTAATAAAAAATTATTAAAAACTAGTTTTCGGTAGTTATTTTGTATGGCAAAATGAAGTTTAAGTCTCCCAGCTCTGAAACCGTCTGCTCGATTTTGCTGATTTTCAATACCAGTCCAAGAACGAAGTCTCTAGCTTTTCTGGGAGCTTCGGAAACCCAATTTCAGGTACAGACAGACGGACAGACGGACATCGCTTATTCGTCTTCCCTATGCATAAGGATCCAGAATATATATACTTTATGGATCGCTTATTAATATTCTGGAAATTACCAACGGAATGACAAACCTATATATGTATACCCTTTTACCATTTTTTGGTAAAGGGTATAAAAAAAATTTTTGTTTCAGAAATATTATTCGCTTGAAATTTCTTTGAATGCAAGTTATTCGAATAAGATTATGGTTAATAAATATATTTTAAGAAAGACTCTTCAAATAAAAGCTATTCGAATGATATTTGAATAATTATATATCGCATAGATTAATCTTTTGAAATAAAAGTTTTGTGAATAGAACTATGCATTTCAAAAAAAAAATTCCTCGGTTAAAATTGATTCGAATAAAAGCTACACGAAAAAAATTAAAGCGCATTAAAGTTATTCAATTTTATATAATACATTTTGAAGGAAAATTGCTCGACTGAAAGGAAGCTACACGAATAAAATTATTCGAATAATAATAATTAATAATAATTTTTTTATTAATAATTATTCGAATAAACGCAATTCGCATGAAATCAGTCAATTAAAATTTTTGTAAATACAACTATATTTAGAGAAAATATTCTTCCGAGAGTTATTCGAATGAAAGTTATTCGAATAAAATTATTCGAATAAATATTTTGCGAAAAAAAAACTGAATTAAATGAAAGATTATTCGAGTAGTGACTAACACTTTGGTAGTTAACTTGTTCCTTAAAAATTATCAGATGTAATTGGGCTTACCGAGCGCTATGAACTTTAGTCTAATCAAATCATAAGCAACAATTTATTTTGAATAAAAAAATTTTTTAGGACTTAAAACAAAATAGTTTGATATACAAAACCAAAAATAAGTTTTTAAAAAATAAGCTGATATTTTTCTTTTGCCTTTTAATTCTTCTAGATTCTAGTCAGCAAACATCTGCTAAAACCTGTGCTAAAAAGAAAAAACTCTCCTCCGCCATAGCACCTCCCATGAATGTTACCCTGCCACCCGATGTTAGTCCCTCGGGTAGTAGCGACAGTTTAATACGTGAACGTTTGGCGCCCGCCTCTATGAGTACAACGCCGCCAGCTGCTAATATGGAAACTACCGAAGATGATTCCGATTCAGGCTCGACAGATGCTAGACGCAAGAAAAAAGCTAGAACTACGTTTACGGGCAGGCAAATTTTCGAATTGGAAAAACAATTCGAAATCAAAAAGTACCTTAGTTCGAGTGAGAGAACAGAGATGGCGAAATTGTTGAATGTAACAGAGACGCAGGTGAGTGGTATATAACAAAATGTTAAAGTACAAACATACTAGAGCACTGCACTGAATACTCGAGCAATGTTCATGAGTAATGTACTCTCAGTAATTTTATCTTTTGCCTATATGAATTTTACTAAACTGAAAACACATGGGCATGTTCATGGTGTTGCTCGTGCAGCGCTCTAATAAATACATACAAACTATTCTTTAAGGAACAGGGCTTAAAGGCGTATGAGTAATATAAATTGATTTTTATGTATCGCTCATACGCAGGAAAATAATGAAGAAATCTTAAGCTACGGTCACACTTGTCAAACATTTGCCCAAAAAAGCGTAACCACTAAATGCTAAGGAAAAATCTTTCAATGCAGACAAAATTTTTTCAAGTTAAAGAGTAGCCAATATTGGACAAATTGAATAAAAAAAGCATTTGCTTTTTACTTAAAAGTTTGTTGTAAATATAACCTAAAAAATGTATGTTTTTTTTTAATTTTTAAGTAAAAAGCAAATGCTTTTTTTTACTCACTTTACCCATTGTTCCATTCTATGACATTGTCCATTGTTCAATATGATAAACAAATGTCTGTATCAAAACTTTTTTCATTGGTGTTTGTTGGTTACGCTTTTTTTGGGCAAATGTTTGACAAGTGTGATCGTACCTTTAAAAATGTTTTTGGGGTACTAAAATATGTATTAAAAAATTAAAAAAAAAATGTATGCAGGTAGATCGTTGAATAAATCTTAAAAGTGTTTTTTGGGGGTTTAAAATACGTATTGAAAAATTCAAAAAAATAAATAAAAATTATTTTATTACTATAACAAATATAAAAATATTTTATTTAACTGAAATTAAATGAATTTTTAATTTTAATAGCCAATTTTTAAAGTCGATATTATTTTATTATTCTTTTAGTTTCATTTTCTTCTTTAACCAATAAAAAAATACATTTTTTAGTCAGATACTTTTTTATACCAAAAGAGTATAAATTTTCCAACCCTGGTACGTCTTTCTTTATTTATTTTTTATTTTCAATACCAATCTTTTCTTTCTAAAAACAAAACAAAAAGCAAATATTAGTTTTATTAAGTTACTTTTATATACAAAAAAATAAAAGAATTTACAGCCCTGGAACAGTCTTACTGATTTTGCGAGATTTTGAATACCAATTATTTTTCTAAAATATAAAATATATTTAACTAATAAAAAATTAATTTTTTTAGTTCGAGACTTTTATAAAGAAAAAAAGTATAAATTTTCCAACCCTGGTATCGTATTTTTTTATTTTATTTTAAATACCAATATTTTTTCTTTCTCAAATATAAAAAAGATAAAAAATAAATTTTTTTAGTCAAATACTGTTACATATATACCACAAAAAGTTTAAATTTTCCAACCCTGGTATCGCTTTTTTTATTTTCAATACACATATTTTTCTTCCTAAAAATAATATAGATTTAGTCAACAAAAAAACAATATTATTTTTATTTAGTTACTTTTATATACCAAAAGAAATTTTCGATTCTCCAGCCCTGGAAAAGTCTTATTGATTTCCCGTGAATTTCAGTACCAATTATTTTTATAAAATATAAAATATGTTAACCTAATAAAAAATAATAAATTTCTTTTAGTTAGATACTTTTAAACACAAAAAGAGTATCAATTTTCCAACCCTGGTATCGTCTTTTTATTTTTTTTTTATTTTAAATTCCAATATATATATCAAAAGAAATTTAAAATTTTCCAGCTCTGGAACCATCTTAATGATTTCGTGTGATTTTCAATACCAATTATTTTTCTAAAATATATAATATGTTTAACTAGTAAAAAATAAATTTCTTTTAGTTAAGATACTGTTATATACCACAACATTTTCCATCCCTGGTATCGCCTTTTTTATTTTTTTATTTTCAATACACATCTTTTTTCTTCTTAAAAAATAAAATATATTTAATTAACAAAAATAAAACAAATATTAGTTTATAATATAATAACTCTAGTTGTTCTAAGAAGCTTTGGGTAAAGGTTCCCTGATGATCTGCATTAGCAACAGTGAAATGCGCATAGGATCCGGCTAAACCCCTCAATAATCAATTTCAATGTATTTTTAATAAAAAAATATTTTACTTAATAAGTAAAATATTACTTTGGGATTATTAGTGCGTTTAAAAATTTTAAAAATATTAGTTTTATTCAGCTACTTTTATATACCAAAAGAAATTTTCAATTCTCCAGCCCTGGAATTATTGGTCTGGTTGATTTCCCGTGATTTTCAATACCAATCTATTTATGACAAATTATGACACATGAGATCAACACCGAAGTCTCTAGCTTTTTGGGGCTTGGAAAAATCCATTCCATGTACGGGCAGACGGACTGACGGATATCGCTTATTCAACTTCCCTATTCATAAGGACCTTTATACTGTTTGGTACTTAAATATCAATATTGTATAAATTGTTCAAGCAGAAACCTGAAGTCTAAAGTTTGGCTCTACTACCTACGACTTTTTTATTACAAAATTAAAGTGACATATATTTAAAAAATTTCATTTTCATGCCATAAACTATTTAATTTAATAGTTTGAAAGTTTGTTTTATATTTGCTTAAGTTCTGTTTTGTTTCTTTTACAAAAATTCATTGAAACTAAAAATAGTAACTAGGTTCATATAAAAAGATTTTAAATTTTCTCCCAAAAGATTTGAATTTAATACTTAATCTCCCATAATCCCTAAACATTTCAGCCTTCGTAAAGCAACAAGAAGATAAATGATTGTTAAGCATCAAAAGCATATTTTATTTAAAAATATTTTAAAATAGAAAAAGCATCTATAAAATTGCTTTCTCATTAAGCAAATATTTGACGAGCTAAGTTTGAGTATTTATTTATTTATTTTCAAATTTTTATTGCAATCTTAAGTTCAATATTTAGAGAATAAAGTTTATTAAAAATGAGCAACTTTTAATAGAAACTTTTATAATTTAAAAAATATTTGTTTTTTAATAAAGAGTATTTGTTAGAATATTTCCTTGATGTGATGTTAGCTTAAGTAACCAATAAAAATCAAATAAATTTTATATAAAATAGCAGAAATTGAAAAATGACAACATGAAAGTAAAATCTAGATTTTTAATCTTTTTTTTTGTATGGCTAAATGATATAAATATAAAAGCAAATATTACAAATATAAAACAAGCAAACTTATTTATGTTGTTTCACACACTTCGGTCACAATGAGATATAAACAAAATTTAAATGCATTTTATGTTTAAATGCATACAAATGTGAACAGGCATTTATGCAGACATAAATATGTACATATATTTATATGTATGTATGTATGTATGTGAGCATGTGTTAAAATATACAATATTTATATGTTTGTATGCGTTCAGAGCAGAATGAGATATAAACAAATTTAAACTGTCATCAACAAACTGTAAAATAGCCTTAAGTCAGATAAAAATCAATTAATTACTCAGCCGCATACCACATAACTTAAATACTTTTTTGATGTTGCTGCATGTGTTCATTATGTTGCTCTTGTTGCACAAGCAAGCACACACACACGCATACAAACCACACACATGACAACACTTGCACATACATACACAACTAGGAATGTATGAAATAGAGAGAGTACAGTACAGTAGATTATTTTATGTGACTTTTTCCCTCTAAATTTCGTGACTAAATATATCGTGAGCGTGACTTTTCATGATTTTTCTTTATTTAAGCTTATATGCGTGTGCATGAGCTCAAGCTAATAAAGTGCAAGAACATGCCTGAGCATGCACAATTAAATACTTGACATCGTGAAGAACTTTCATGATCGTGAGAGAAAAGCTGCTCACGACCCCATCCCTATTATAAAAATTTAAACAGTCTGTTTTACCTAACACCTATTCAAAACTTACTAGCACAAGCTGTTGAATTAGCGAAGCGCCAAGATTACTAAGGTATTCTTTAATAGATTTTAATAAAAACAAAATTAAGTTCAAGTAAAGGCGGGCCAAGGACTTGTGAATTTTATAAAGTTTAAATTATAATTATTCACCAGTTGCAGAAAATGTTCGATTACTATTTATAAAATTATACAGTTAAGATTTCTGCCAATTTTCACTTTAATAAAGGCAAAGACCTGCCAGCCTCCCATATATCCTTTATTTTAAAAATTAATTTAATTAAAACGATGCTGACGTTCTCTCGTTCGTTGGAATAGGAAGCTAAAAACTATTTCTCAAACTGTTTAATTGAATAGCCTGATAAGCTTCCTTTCAATTTCTAACAAAATTTACCTAAGCCTTTCTCATATGCTTAATATTAAAAACTAAATTTTCCGCTTTAATTTCCATCATAATACCGTGAAACTCTGTAAGGACTTATAAAAATATAAAGTTAATTAACCAAATAAATTTTATTTGAATCAATGTAAGTATAAGCCTGCCCGTCATATATCCTTTATTTTGAAAAAGTTATTTTAGCTGAGATTGTCATCAAAACGCAGCGAAAGATTGTTACTATTTCTCTAACTATGTAGTTATGCTTTTTAGTAAATTTTATTTTAATGGGAGCAGGGATATAACTAACTCCCATGTATCTTTAATTTTTATAAATTTCATTTTAGCTTTAATGGCATTCAGGTTATTGCGAAAACTTTTAAAGGCCTAATTGCTAAAAGTTATTAAGATAAAGCCTTAAGGCTTCATAAGAAACATTTTATGCAAAAATCTGTTTTATAAACCCTTTATAAGGCCCCAATAATTTTTATAAATAAGGGTGTAATTACTCAAGGTCCAGCTCTCTGATCAATTTCAGTAATATGCCGTAATATGCAGTAATATGCCGTTTTCTCAATATCCTTTATTTTAAAAACAAAAAAGGAATGCATACATATCATTTTTGAATATTTATAGAATTGCTCAATTAAACTTAAGCATCAATTTAATTTTGAAAGGTGAAAGGATATTCAAAACTGGTTCTCATATATCCTTAATTTTCGAATTTGATTCTCAACATTAATTTTTAATATTAAACCATCAAACATTTCACAAAAATGTCAAGAATGACACGGTAAAGCTTCTTGGTAAATTTTATTTCAAACGGTGCAAGAACAAGCCTACCTGCCATATATTCTTTATATAAAAAATAATTTTTTAGACATACATACATACTTCCGCTCATATTTCAGCGCTACTACTTATCAAATTTTACGACTAACCTGTCTGTGGAATTATATATAAATCGGTGCAAGGATACGCATACCTGCCATAAATCCTTTATCTTAAATATTAAGCTTAAGCTGCACTTAAGGTCATATTGCAGCATAACTACTTACAAAATTTTATAAATAAGCTGTACATCGGTGCAAGGACACAAATACCTGCCAGATATCCTTTATTTGAAATGTTAAGTTTAAGCAGCTATTGAGCTCATATTGCAGCGTAACTACTTATAAAATTTTACGACTAAGATTTACGTGCAATTTTCTATCAATCGGTGCTAAGATACACCCACCTCCCATATATCCTTTATTTTGCATATCAAGCTTAAGTCGTAAATTAACATAAATCGGTGCAAGGTCACGACTACTCGCCATATATCCTTTATTTTTAAATATTAGTTTTAAGCATCTTTAATCTCATGTTGCTGCATAACTACTTATGAAATTTTAAGCCACAGCTATATGCGAAATTTTCTACCAATCAGTGCTAGGATACGCCCACCTCCCATATATCCTTTATTTAAAGCACTAAGCTTACGCGGCCCATATTTTAGCGTAATTACTTATAAAATTTTACGATTAAGCTGTCTGTGTTATTTAATATTAATCGGAGCAAGGCTACACCTGCGTCCCACATATCCTTTATTTTAAGCGTTAAGCTTACGCCACAATTAAGTTCATATTGCAGCGTGACTACTTAAAAAATTTTAGGACTAAGCTGTATGTGTAATTTTTTATCAATCTGTGCAAGGATGCGTCTACCTCCCATATATCCTTTATTTTAAGCACTAAGCTTAGGCCGCTTTTAAGTTCATATTGAAGTGTAACTACTTAACAAATGTTACCACTACACTGTCTGTATAATTTCATACTATTCGGAGCAATAATACGCCTATCTCCCATATATCCTTTATTTTAAGCACTAAGCTAACGGCGCACTTTAGCTCATATTGCATCGTAACTACTTATAAAATTTTGCAACCACACTACCTGCGTTATTTCAAGCTAATCGGTGCAAGGACACGACTACCTGTTATATATCCTTTATTTTAAAAAAAATACGCTGCAAAAATTGCTAACTGCACAATCTCTAGTTGATTTCATTGCAATCAATGCAGGTCCACGCCTACTTCCTGTATATCCTTAATTTAATCATCAAAAATCGTAACCTGTAGCACTGCAGCAAAAGCTTGTAGTTATTATTAGAATTATACACTTAAGCATTCTGTTCCTTCCATATATCCTTAAATTCAAATTTCGGATTTTAGACCAAAAGTTTTAAAATATTTCCAAAATTTTATTACAAATTTGTACATAAAAGCGCTTTAATATGGTGATTTTATAGCGTTTTGTATGCACAAAAATATGAAATTTGTTTTCCACAGCACCACAATATTTTAAAATCATATGAAATCAAAATTTCCAACAGAAACAACAACCAAAATCTATTAAAATTTTCTGAGGGTTTCACGGTTTTATTACTTCGATTTGGCTAATTTAAACTATTGCATTTCCATAAACATTCAATGCAAGCCCACATAAATATTAAAATCAGTGAAAGCATGACTGTGTGGAGGCTCTTCTTGCTGCCTTCCACATTCAAATTGCCGAGAGAGCTAAACTGGTTGTGAAGGAAAGACAAGAAAAATGAGAAGAGTTGAACTTTTGAATAAAATAAAAGTGATTACATACGTCACGCGACGCGGCAAATTACATTTTGCATATTAAGTACACAAATGTAAACATTTACGAGCATTTCATTTCAATATTGTGTGCATTAAATGTGTAAAATGCAACAAAAACTCAAGCAAAAAAAAAAAAAAAGTTCAGGCAATAACATAAATTTATTGAATGTAGGAGAGCGGGCCGCGGTGGGATTTTTTTTTATTATTAAAATAGCATAATATTCATGTCTATGAGCTGTAAAATTTCAAATATAGACATTAGTAAACTCAACGTGCAGATACACAAACTGATTAGGAGAGCCCAATAGTTAAGAATTTAAAAAAAAAAACTAAATTCAACATTTCATGAAGTCAGAAGCCAATAAAATCGGCTAATTTTTATTATTAGAGACTTTATTAATTGATTGTGGTTTGGTTGCCTGCAACTTGTGCCACATTAATGTGCACACACTTATGCATTTGATGTTTAAAAAATATTTAGACAACACAAAATTCAATTTGGTACGATACAACTAGGGTGATCGACTCGGGTTTTCAACCGGTTTTAAAACCCGGTTTTTTCACAATACGGTTGTCGGTTTTTTTCAAAATGTTGATTTTTCGAGTGTCGAATAGTCCGGTTTTTTTACAATTTAAAAACCGGTTGAGTCAAATACTTTTCGATTTGTACATTTGGCAATAAAATTAGTTTTTACTATGTTAAAACTTAGAACAACGTGTTCTGTTGATTTTCCTATGTATTTTTTTTTCAGTATAAAAGTTCTAATCATTTTTAGGGTTCCGTACACCAAAGGTGAAAAGGAACCCTATTGTTTTCGCTACGCTGTCCGTCTGTCCGTCACACGATATTTTCTCAGGAACCGTAAGAGCTACGGACCTGAAATTTGGACACAGTATGTAGAACCTTGGCCGCTACAACAACAAATACATGAGAATTAAAAATTAAAGGGTGTTCCAAAACGAGAAATGATATATGTTAAAATCCCATCTAATATACATCCAATTGTATGAACATATGTATATTGAAACTTGAAATTTGTAAAATTAGTGTCTTTTTATACAGACTACAACAATTAACACTAAAATTTAAAAAATTTAAATTAAAGGGTGGTCCATCAGTTAATGCAATTTTGACTATGTAATTTTGAAAATTTGCTATATCTTGGAAACCGTAAGAGGCAAACACTTGAAATTTTCAAAAACGGTAAAGCTAAAAAAACCGAAAATTATAAAATCGCCAAACCAAAAAAAAATCGCCAAAAATTAAAAAAATCGCCAAAACGAAAAAAATCGCCAAAATTAAAAAAAAAAATCTAACACTAAAATAAATCGCCAAATTCGAAAAAATCGCCAAAATGAAAAAAAACGCCAAAATGAAAAAAAAAGCAAAAAAGTTGAAAAAATCGCCAAAACGCGAAAATGTCGCCAAAACTAAAAAATAGTTTAAATAAACAAAAAATCGCAAAAATTAAAAAAAAATCGCCAAAAATAAAAAAAACGCCAAAATGAAAAAACGCCAAAAAACCGAAAAAATCGCCAAAACTAGAAAATAAAGTGTCTAAACTAAAAAAGAGCCAAAACTTAAAAAAATCGCTAAAACCCAAAAAAACGCAAAAAACGACAAAACAAAAAAACCGAAAAGACCCCAAAAACGAAAAAAATGCCAAAACTATATATTATATGGGATGAAGTTTGTATTAAATTACATATCTAGTGTTCGTACGGAACCCTATGTGCGCGAGTCATAGTCGCACTTTACTAAATTTATTTTTAGCATGGCGACACTTACTGAAACATGAAATTAAACCGAAATTATTTTATGAGGTGATAGCAGAGGCGAATTTAATTGGCCTTATGGTGTGCAATGGATGTCAAAATACAGTTGCAAAAAGTGTTTTTTAGTTTTGTTGACATTTTTCTTCATATTTTATAAAGAGGTAGATATCAACCTTGTCCATGCATTCATATGTATGTATGTATATACCATTAAGGAATAAACTCTACATACATACACCCATCATTTTTGGGGTTTGAGGAAACTTGGAAAGAAATTCAAAGAACTAATTATGCCAATATTTTGGGTACTAATAAATATGTTTATACAAAAAATAAAAATTAAAAAACAATTACAATAAGAACAACATATTAGACCATATTTGGATACCATTTGTTGACGGCTTGGTACCGGAAATCACAGCATTTTCAAACAAGTTGACGCCATCAAACATTTTGCACGTATTTTTTCATGTATTTTATGCCAGTATGTAGACTTTTTCCTATGTATTTGGAATATTTTTGCTACTTACTTATTTTTTTATTTTTTTGTATAACCATATTTATTAGCACCCTAAATATTTGCATAATTAATTTTTTGAGTTTCTTCCCAAATTTTCACAAACCCTAAAAATGATGGTTGTATGTAGAGTTTATTCCTCGACTGTATGTTATATATACATATTTATGTATTATAGCTAATTATATGAAGTAAATTTTTATGTTTTACCTTTAATTTTTGTATTGTTTTATTATATTTACATGAACTGTTAACTCTTCTTTTTAATAAAGCAATTTTAAATCAAAACTTGTATAATAATTGTTTAACAAAAAAAAAACCCCGGTTGACCGGTTTTTCCTGAATTGTAAAAACCGAAACCGGGTTTTTCACAATTTCAAATAATCGAACTATTCGATTTCTGGAAAAAGTCGAATAATCGATCACCCTAGATACAACTCGACCTGTGACTAGCGCGTGTGTAGACGATTATTTTCTTGTTTAGGCAAATGTCTATTGTAAAGTTTAATTTATTAAATACATTAATGTTTCCATTAAATATCATTATTTAGTTCAGTATGTGAAAGTATCAATTGATTTTCTTAAAGAAAAAATTATTAAACAGGGCGGACAATTTTTTTGTGGAGGAACCAACTGGCTGGATTATGAGACCACTATCAAGTCTGACTGGCCAAAAAAAAATATATCAGTTTCTTTGGGATTCTGGTTAATGGATGGGGAAATGATTTCAAGTCAGGATTCAAATGGTGATTGACCTGTTTATTTATAGCGACAAGCAAACAGCATTTAAATTTATGCACTGATTGATGGGTTTATTTGATCGTCTGCAGGCCACTTTAGACTTTTATAAAATAATTAAATTTCTTAATATACATAAATTAATAAAATTAGCCTTTGCGAATAAGTCTTACACGACCTGTCCCACGATGTCACTAGAAATCGTTCCATCGAATACTTATATTGAAAACAACAAGAAATTTTCAATGTTATTCTTGTTTGCAATACAAGTTGTCGATCAAACGATTTCTGATGACATCGTGGGACAGGCCGTTAAATAAAACAGCTTCACTCGCATGTGCCCAAAATGCCTTCTTTTAAAGTTCTGCAAGTGAATTGCAGACAACACACTCTCTAACAAAATAAACTACTAGCTGCCACATTAAAGCAGCAACATAATATTCACATTATCATCTCTTCACCACATACAAGTATTTACTTTAACTTTAACACACAAATTTTTATGACCTGCTGTCTGTTTGGCAAAATTTTAAAATTTTTTATTTCTTACATTTAACTCGTAAATGTTATTAAATGAGCCAAAAGTACTTGAGTTTATGAGATTCTATTTGCATTTAATATTTGAAATTTTGTGTATAAATGTAGGGGTTTGCCTGCCATCCATGATGGCCCATGTTTCTTTGTGCAATTTTTTTGTGAGTCAAGAAAAAAAGTGTCAGCCATGAAATACGATCAAGTTGAAATATTTTTGGCCAAATGATGAAAAAGAAGTCTCACATTTTGTTCATGCAACATCAAGTTTAATTTTGTGGCAGAAACTTTGTTGCATCATGATTTTTATTTTACTCGTCGCATTATTTGAAAGAATTAATGTTGACCTCAAAGTATTTTGTTCATTTTGCTGTTTAATCTTTTCAGTTTGCTTTTCGTTGATATTAAAGACTTTTAATCTTTTTTTTTTCTTCACTTCACAAAATATTTTGTTGCTAACTTGCTGTCGCTGGATCGGTTAGTAAATACATACATACGTTTGTATGTATGTATCTGCCCGCAACATTTCAACAGCAACAGGCAATAATAAATTGCAATAGAAATACAGAAATATTTGTATGTTTGCCAAGCGTAATATTAAAAAACAAAAATAAAACCTAAACAATTGTAGGCATTTAGTTGGCAATTTATTAAATTTGTTGGTAAAAATTAAAAAAAAAATGCATGTCAAAAACAAAGACTTTGTATTCATTTTGTACGTTAAAATGCCCACTGTTGTGTGCAAAACATTTAACGAATAGTTAAATGAGCCGATGCATTTTTGTGATTGTTTGACAGCTAAAGCAATTTGCCATGTATTTAATCGTACTTAGCATATTGTTTTGTTAAATTGCAAGTAGTTTGACAAATCAATAAGCTGGTAAAAGATTTCGAAATTCTTATGAACGAAATTCTTTTTATTTTAAAAGCAAAATTTCACTATTTTAATGACAGCTGTGAAGTCTGTCGTTTAACTCAGGTAACAAAAGTTTTGTTATAAAATGGCAAATTATTACAAAGAAAAACGATTATCTTTCTTAACTGGGTAGAAGACATTAGAGTTGAGCGATATTTAGAAACCTGTTACTTTTTCACACCGATTGAAAAATCACAAATCACAACTGTGACTGAATTTATCAAGTAACAGGTTTTGAAAATATAGTTCTTTCATACAAACTGTGATTGTTCTTGCATGCTTACTTTACAATAAATAAAGCTACCACATTAATTTTTATACTTTCAGCTTTTATTGTCTCTCTGCCTCTTATATATTTTTTTTTTATTTATTCTCAATATTTGAATGGGGTTGATTGCTAATTGCTTGTTCTTGCTGCTCTTCTTATTAGTATTTATCAAAACACCAATACTAATAAATACTTTTAAAGCAGAAGAGCTGAAATGTGTTAAACCATGATCACAGTCACTGTTTAATTTCATTGCTGCTCTTCTTATTAGATTTTCTCAAAATAACAGAACTGCTACAAACAAAATACTGCTAAACTGTGATCACAGTCACAGTTTAAAAGAACAGCGATTTAGAAATCACGTTCACAAGGAGCAACATTATTAAAAAATCGCGCTATCGCTCATCACTAGAAGACATCGTTATAATTTGAGGCTACTTGAAGCCACATAACATATTTCTAATCACTTCTTTCGTATGATAAGTTCTCACACTTTTGTCAAATATTCCACAGCGTGTTTTTATCTCAAAAAGACTAAAGAAAGCACTTATCGTGGCTCTGGCCATAGTAATCGTTGTTTTTAAATACCCTGGAGACGATCAAATGAACTCATCAATCATATTCATATAATTCAAGAGGGAGAGAGAAAAATACGCGTATGATGGCTACAGGGTTGTCAGAGTGTTTCCAAACTATTTCGTGAAAATTGATTTAAAAAATCGTCAAAAGCCGCCAAAATCAATTTTATGTAGTTTTTCTTAAAATTTGTTTTTATAAAACACTTTTTTATACCCTTCACCAAAAATGTTAAAGGACATATCGTTAGCTAAAATGCACAAAGGCGTAACTAGCAAAAACATAATTTTGCAGAAAAATCAATAAACTAAAATATACGATGAATCAAAACAATTCACATATTCCATTTGCAATAAAATGCTAAGTATATAAAGCAGAAATCTACATCAACTGACACCACACATAGTGGACCAAACACAAAAGAACGCTGATGATGAAGGTTTAGTGGCCTTCGAAAACGGCTGGCTGTTCTGTTCAACTGTGTGTTGTTAGTCAGAATATTTACAACAGACTTTGGTGTTATTTGTTCATTAATAATTATCACATGTAATTTGGCTTAAAAAGCGATACGAACTTTAGCCCGTTCAAATCACAAATATAAAATAAAACTAATTAAACTTGTAGTTAAGTCCCCTTGTTTTTTGTTAATCAAAGCGTCTTTTTTTATAGCAGAAGTGTAAAATTTTGTCTAGACATGTAGTTTAATGGCATTCGTAATAATCAATCAAAAACTGCATTTTTAATTTTTTTTTGTTAGTTACGCCTTTTTGCATTTTAGCTCACGATATATAGGTTTACCACTCCGTTTGTAGTTTCCACATGTGCGACCCATAAAGTATGGGTCCCCTTGTGGCTGAGTGGTAGCAATTCTAGCCTCTCAGTCCAGAGGTCGTGGGTTCGTTTCCCGCATTAGATACTGGGTGCTTTCTGCAGGCGATTAGCTTCGCTTCGCGGGTTGTGTTTGTTAAAAAATAAACAACAAAATATATAGGACGTCCATAGTACTCAGCAAAAAGATCGTGTAAGGTTTCATTAAAAAAAAATATATATATATATATATGTGGGATATGTGAAGTCGCTCGTCTACGCCAACAAACCAGAAACGTTAGGGGACTTGGAAGCCAACATTCGTGGCGTTATTGCCAACATACGGCCCCATATGCTCGAAAAGTGGTTGAAAATTGGACCTGTAGAATTGGCTTTATTCGAGCCAGCCGCGACGGCCACATGCCCGAAATCATATTTTAACATTAATGGCATAAAATTATCCTTCCAATAAAGCCAAATTGATGGACATTAAAACGATTTTCTTGTGTTTTATTTCAATTTGAAGTTCTATACCTCTAAAAAAACACCCTATATATATATATATATATATATATATATATATATATATATATATATATATATATATATATATATATATATGTGACCTTCTCCGAAAAAAGTGACCTAGTGTGTCAAAAAATGGGGCTGGACTTAAGAGTGAATTCTGGTGCTTAAAAGGGTGTAGAATAAGATGAAATGAGTTTTTTCAAAACTTCATTTTCACACATTCTTTTAATTTTTTTGGAGAAGGTCACATATATATTATGTGTCCTTATAAATAGGGAAGACAAGTAAGCTATGTCCGTCTGTCCGTCCGTCTGTCTGTAAGTGAAATCGCATTTTCGAAGCTCCCAGAAAAGTTAGAGACTTCGGTCTTGGACTGGTGTATCAGAATTTGAAAATCGGCAAAATCGAAAAGACGTTTTCAGAGCTGGAAATTTTAAATTATATTTCCATGTAAAAGTAACTAGCTAAAACAATTTTTTTTTTTGGTTAAATAAACACATTATATATTTTAGTATGAATTAAATTGGTATTAAAAATTAAAATAAATAACAAAGAGATATTGCAGGGTTGGAAAATTTCGAATTTGTTTGATATATGACAGTAAACTACGAAAACTAATATTTTCTTTTCCTATATAAATTAAACATATTTTATATTTTTAAAATATATTAGTGTAAAAAAAACACAAAAATCAAAAAGGATAATTCCAGGGTTGGAAAATTTAAATAAAAGTAACTAGGCCTAATTATTATTTTTTTTAAATTAAATATACATGAATATATATAAATGTAAATATCATGGTATAAAAAACTTCAAATATAAGAAAACAGCTCCAGAGCTGGAAAATTTTAACCTTTTTCTTTGGTATATACATATCTATAAGTAACCACAGGCAAATCTCGGTATAACGAATCTCGCTTTAACGAAAATCCGATATAAAGAACGTCCAAATTTTTTACATTAATAACCTTATATAGCGAATAATATCCCAATTTTGTACTGGATATAACGAATAATAAAGAAAAAATGGCGAAATAAAAAACAAAAACTTGCTAAGAACACATTTCTAGCATTTAGTTCTACATTATATAGCGAATGTTTTGATAAATGTGTGTTCTGTATAACGAACGGCAAAAAAAATATTAAAGAAAATCTACAGCTGCAATGGAAATGCAAAAAAAAATGTGATACCGTTAATTTGTATTTGGTAGCTTACTTGAAAAAAATTGTCCTCATTATTTTAATTGTATTGTATCTTGTCTACAATAATAATAATTAAAATAACACCTGAAAAAACTTTGCGATATAACGAATTTTTCGGTATAACGAATGACCCTGACATTATATCGTTCGTTATACCGGGATTTGCCTGTACATAAAATATTTTTTTTTGTGTTAATTAAACATATTTTATATTTTATAACGAAATAAATTAGTATAAAAATTAGAAAATTAAAAACTAAGATTCCAGGGTTGGAAAATTTAATTGTGTTTTTTTTTTTCTCAATTATGTTTCAAATCGAGGGTCAAACGGTGACAGCTTGCAACGATTTCTTATTAATTTTTAGTAATCTCAATTCAATAAAAATATATCGCTAAAGTAAACAGTATTAACTATAAAATTAGTTAAAGAACATATTTTATTTCCCTGAAACTGTTACTTTTTGCTGAATAAAACCGAACAATTCTTTGGGAATATGCGCATGCGTTTCTGGACGATTGTGGGGAATACATGACAGTTATCTTGCGTAAGGCTTTCTCATACCCAAGTGGTTAATCAAAACTTGAAACCACTGAGCCATATGAGATGCCTATGGCTTCCACAATCTCTCTCACTTTCAATCTCTGATCGGCTAAAACCATATCGTGAATTTTTCAATTGCTCCAGAACGTTCGGCTTGTACGGCCACAACGAAATTCAGTAAACCACTGCTTTGCATTAAAGAGTCCAAATATGCAAATATGGCGGGGCCCATTGTAGGACAGGCCTATCCTGCTACCATGCCTGTCGATTGTTCATTTATTTAAAAATATTATTTTTTTTGCAGAACTTTAAGTAAATATTTTGCATATTTTAACATTTTAGCTTAAAGTCTTTATTTTCCCATTTAATAAATTTATTTTTGGTAATTGCTGAAAACATAAATTTATTATAATTAATCAATAAATCTCAATTAATATCAGATGTTTATTGAGTCAATGTTAATGTGTTTGTTTATATGTACAAGTGTAGCAAAATTTTGCTACAAGACATTTTTAAAACAACAACAATTGCTTCTATTGTTGCGCCTTACTCTATGCAATAATTATTTTACTAAAATGTATTTTAAACAGGACAAGTGTGTTTGTGTGTTTACACACTCCAGCGAGTGAAAAGTGTTGGTCAAATTTACAGCAGGGAAAATAATTAGAAAAAAGTACTTAATTTAAAAAAAAAATTTTTTTTTTTGATATTTTCTATGAATTATAAAGTATTTATTTATAAAAGTTATTGAAAAATTTTATTATGCATCAATAATTTTTAAAGCCTTTATAATTTTTTGAACAGTGCTGTAATTATGTACATAAATATATAAATTGAAATAATTTATAATATTTATTTTAAAAGTACTCTTTTTTGTAGGTATAAGTGTATCTCTAACACACTTTACTTTATTAAATATGTTTTATTTTAAACACGCAAATGCTATTGCATTTGGAATCGATATACATATACATATATATATATATATATATATATATATATATATATATAATCACATCTAATTAAATTCATGGTACGACAAATATGCCACAAGGATTATTGAATGTTTAATCGAGAACAACACCATTTAGAGAATGGACAAGAGAGAGAGAGAGAGAGAGGGAGAGACAGAGAAATTGCTATTTCCATGTAACAAATTTATATAATGGATTAAAATAAAATAATAATTATAAACAAAATATCAATAATAATTATGCAAACATATTGTTGATATAGAAATTTCTAACCACAAATTATTAAAATTCAAAGGCATACACACACGTTGAAGCAAATGTCCTCAGGCATGTGTGCCTGTGTGTAGTTGTGTGCGTCCCAAAGTGTTGGTTGGCAACGCAAGTGCCATTTGTTTTGTTTTGTATGCATAAAGAGATATGAATTAATTCATATTAGTTAATTGTAAAATTTTGTAAATTACCTTTTAAGTGCCATAAAATGTATTTAATAATGTTTTACGTATATCTTATATCACATTATCGGAGTTTTGAGATGCTGAAATGAAATTAACGAGTCGTAAGAGGTGGAAAGCTTTAATCTAAAATTAAACTAAGATAAATGATATTCATTTCCGTGCAGTTGTCTTTATTCGTTAAACAATTCTTTGCCATTTTTATTTCAATCAAATTTTTGAAATACTGTCGGTCTCCTCGGTTGGATCGATAAATCTTCGTCTTAGGCAGCACAATTTCCGATAATTTTTCGTCTTAGGCAGCACAATTTTCGATAACTTTTTAAATAAATTATGGTCAGTAATAATATGGCTATTATTGTGTTGTAAGGCACCAATATTTTCTTATAGAAAAATAGAAAAAATAGACTAAGTCACAGCAAACTTATCTTATAGAAAAGTCAGACTGTGTCACAGCAAACTTTTCTTATAGAAAAGTCAGACTGTGTCACAGCAAACTTTTCTTATAGAAAAGTCAGACTGTGTCACAGCAAACTTTTCTTATAGAAAAGTCAGACTGTGTCACAGCAAACTTTTCTTATAGAAAAGTCAGACTGTGTCACAGCAAACTTTTCTTGTAGAAAAGTCAGACTGTGTCACAGCAAACTTTTCTTATAGAAAAGTCAGACTGTGAAACAGCAAACTTTTCTTATAGAAAAGTTGACTGTGCTACAGTTTAATTTTCTTAGCGAAAAGTTGACTTTGCCACAGCTTAGCTTTCTTATAGAAAATTTGACTGTGTCACTATGGCCCCAAATTCCTTAAATGATTTATTTCCTAGGGCAATTAAAATTATATTTTTGCCGAGGACACTTTTTCCACATGGAAAAGTATTTAAAGTGAAAAGGACACCTATTCTGTTCACTACAATGTGCGTATGTCGGCTTGTCACAGACTGTTTCCTCGGGAACCGTAAGAGCTACAGACCTGAAATTTTCACAGAAAACTCTCGGCTCACAGCCTCCGCCGACTTTTAATGCAACTTCAGGCCGCCGCTGATGCATACGGCTACCCTCGTCTTAAAACTGCAGCCAGCTAATTGCTTTTTGTAACTGCAAATTTGTACTACATCTTACAAATTGTATGGAGACATCAGGTGTTTTAAATTTTCTTTTTACAGAAATCTTATAAAATCGGCTCAAGCCTAAGCCGCCACCGCCGACTTTAAGGGTGTTCTAAAACGAGCACTTGAAATTTTCAATGTTAGTGTATTTAGCCCCAAATTTACTGTCATTAGTTAACTAGTAGCAATAGTTTAACCAATAATATTTGATTCACAGCTCTTTGTTTACCATTAGTTAAACCGCCAAATGTCATTGGTTAACCAATAGTTAGACAACAGCTGACTCGTTGCAAACTTTATTAGTATTGTTGTTTTGTGAAAAATTTTATAAACATTTCACACATATATTTATTATCAAGCATTTTCTTTGTATTTAGGTGTAAAACATTCCTTTTATTTTATTTTCTATTATATTTTGGATTTTCCGAACCAATTTAAGCACTAATTCAATATCTTGCACGGTAAAGTTACACGAGCGAGCACTGTAAACAAAAAACATATGCTATAGCAGAGCTGTCAAAAGTGAAGCTTAATTGCTTGGTAACCCTACCATTCTTTGCTCATATTAAGAACTTTAGTTAAACATTGCACTGTGATTATAAAGTATTAGTTAAACAATAGTTATTATTTTAGGTTACTAATAATTGACTAATGACTGTATATTTGGCCCTTAATGTATTGAAATTTAAAAAACAATCGAAATTAAAGGGTATTCTATCAGTTAATGGTATTTTGAAAACTTGCTGTATCTCGGAAACCGTAAGAGGTAAACTCTTGAAATTTTTAAAAACGTTAAAAGCCCAAAAAAAAAATATAAAATTCAAAAAAAAACAGAAAAAATCGCCAAAAAAAAAGAAAAAATATCACCAAAACGAAAAAAAAATCTTCAAAACTAAAAAAAGCCGAAACCAAGAAAAAAAATCGCCAAAAAAAAAAAGGCCAAAACTTAAAAAACGTAAAAAACCAAAAAGTTGCAAAAATTAAAAAAAAGCGCGCAAAAACTAAGAAAAAGCGACAAAAACTGAAAAAAGTCTACCGAGGTGAATTTTTTATTATAACTATATATGTATATCAGGTAAAATAATTGTTACATAGGCTATATAATAGCATAGTTTTAGATATATGTATATGAGAATCAAAGTCGCAATTTAATTAATTTTATTACTCCTGTTGTTTAATGTACTTATTGTTTTTCCATTTTAACAGCTAATGTACGAGCGTTTACACATGTCGACGTAAGCGTACACGTAGTTGTAGTGGTAATTATAAATGAAAATAAATTTCATTTTAATTAAGTTGTGGTTTTTCTCATAAATACTGTTCCTGGTTTTATTTCTATATATATATATATATATATTATGTTTCATTTATTTGTTATTTTATTAAATGCATTTTTAATTATTCATAAATGTTGATTTTGGAATTAACGTCTGAAAACGTGGTTGGTTGGTTGTGCATTTCATGAAGCATTTGTCATTATTTATAATGATGAATTAATTTTTATTCAATTTTAAATGTTAAAAGATTTTTGTAAAATAAAATAGATGGAATCCAGAAAACGGGACATGAGTGGAAAAATCTAGTGAACAATTTTTCCAGACGTGAATCTGAGTCACTTCAAGAATTTTAGTAACTTGGGAGCCACACGTTCAATTTTTGCCTTTCAGTTCAATTCTATTTGTAATACACTCATACCTTTTTACTAACACAATCAAACTTTTTTAAATGGAAAACTAGATAGCTTTCAAATTCAAATTCACATGGCAATTTAATTTTCAATTTAAACAGCTGGTCACTGCACACATTGATTGTAGCTACAAATTTGAGTTGTTTCTTCGTTGGTGGCATTTAAAAAATTAAATTGGCTTTCAATTTGTTTCACAGCTATCAATTTCAAGGAATTTTGACACACAGTATGTGTGATGAAATATAAAGCGATTTATTCAACGTGTGGCTGCAGCCTAATCTAGCTTAGGAGTTTTGCAAAATTTCCTTAGTTCTAGTTTACACTGTGAACGTCTTAATGCTAAGCTGATTGGTTTGTTAGGAGAGAGAGAGAGAGAGAGACGAGACGAGGGGAAAGGAAACGTTTTTCAGCTTAGCAATAAGACTTGCATAGTTTAAACTAGGACTTAAGAATATGAGCATGTGCCGTATACAAAAATCCTATTTTCTTTATTTAATTTTAAACCATCTGATAACATTAAAGATTTATTTGAAATTGTATAATCGAAATTGCACTCAATGCAGAAAGTATTTATTTATATACATATGTTTGTACGTAAAATGGCTGGATTTGTTATATTTTTAAATTATTATCATTTTATGTATGTATATTAAATGTACGTATGTACATATGACGTGTGCTACTTATTATAATCTCTTGTGGTTTTTTCATGAATAACATTAATTGGTTGGGCAAAAATTGGTTTAAAAAAATATTTAATTTTTTTATCAAACTAAAATTAATTGTTAAAGTTTATTAGTTTCTTGACATTGTTGAAATAATTAAAAACCATATATTTATACACATTTTAATTAATTTAAAAGGTTAAATATGACGTTTTAATCATATATATATATATACATACCATATATTTTTTTCTCAATGAAATTTATTTTAATTATTACATTTATTCAAATTTTTTTTTGCTAAGCTTTTATTGCTCGGCAATATTGTAAATTAAAACAAATAAAAATTATTTAATAATTCAATTTATTTAATTTTTATTAGAATATTTTTGAAAAAGTGCAAGAAAAAAATGTTTGCAAATATTTGTTAAAACAAAATGTGCATTAAAACAAGCTCACGATAAAATTGGCATATTTTGTGGTTAAATAAAAAAAAACAACAAAAAACACATTAAATAACTTTTTTTCTTGCTTGAAAAATATCAGTAATTATAATTGTCATTATTAACTCTTCTCTAAATACCTGAGGTTATCGTAATTGTGAAAAAAATATTTAAAAATTAAATAATTAATTAAGTGAAATTTTATTATGTAACAGGCAAGAAAGAAGCTACGTACGATACCCTAATAAATTATTTTATGCAAAAATACTCAAAAGTTAAAATAATACGAGTAGATAAAAAAAATTGATTCAACTATGTTAATGCAAATTATTTTTAAGTCCCGACCAAAAAAAGGGGTGTTATAAGTTTGTAGTGTGTGTCTGTATATCTGTGTATCTGTGAGGATGCACGAGTCCACGTACAGACCAAACGGCTATATCGATTTTGGTTTAGTTTTTTCTGTGTGAAAGGTGACTTTATCGAGAGTATTTTTAACAGTGTCCAGCCGTTTAGAAGATATCACATCTTTTTTATCTGGGTTTTTAAAATTTTGAATTTTTGTTATAAACTTGTGCTTATTTTATTTATTTTTTCTCCTTTTAGTGTCGCTATTTTAAGTCGGGTAGATTAACAAAATCTAGGCGTACGGTAGTGCGCCAGGCCAAGTTCCGGCCAATGCACGCAGTGTGTATATTTACAGGAAGCCATTCGAGCTGTTTTTACCACCCTCATAACTTTGTTCCTCGCTACCGTAAAATTATGAAATTTAAATCATAATTAGAATAAATTCACAGAACCTTATATGCGAAAGTTTGAAAGTTTTACAATGAAAGGTTCCGGAGATATGGAGGTGCAAAAAGTGCATATTTTAAGACATACTCACTGACTCACTGATCACTCATCAAATTGATGAAGCACTTCCGCTGTAGCTAGAGAGCTAAGATCTGGTACACGAGTAGATCTAGGTGAGCAATGAACCAGAAAAATCTGAAAACCTAAAAATTTTAAACAAGGGGGCGGTTCTACGCCCATAAAAATTAAAATCTGTGCTAGTGAGCTGAAATTTGCTACAGAGCTAGGTCTACGTGAGCAATAAACTAAAAAAGTTTTAAAACCCGAACATTTTGGCCAGGTGGGCGGGGCTACGCCCATAAAGGTTAGAATTAAAAAAGCAAATCTAAGGTGCTTAATGGAAGCTATTTTATTGAAATTCGGCATACATGCTGCGATAAGACAAGCCTAAAAATTGTTTATTAAAAAAGTGGGCTTTGACACGCACATACAATTTCAACCTCATTTTCGTGTACTACGGCTCAGCACATTTAGATATACTATTTCTGTATGTATTATTATCCGTTTGCAACGAAACTTGACAGGTATAATTAACAGTGACCGAAACAAATCCTAAGTTTGGAAAACTCGGCGGGGTTACGCCCATTAAAATTATAAATGAAAAGTTGTGCTAAGGAGCTGAAATTTGATACACGAATAGGTATTGGGGAGAAAACAACAAGAAACCCCTAAAAACCCGGAAATTTTAGTCAGAGGGGCGGGCCTGCCCCTCACAACAATATTGTGAGCTTAAAATAGTGGGAGGGGTAATGCTCATAAAATTATAAGGTAAAATTCACGCTAAAGAGCTGAAATTTTATACACAAGCAAGTGTAGATGAGTAAACCAATGGAAAAATCTTAAAACCAAGAAGTTTTATCCACTAAAACTTCAATTCACAGTAGAGTGCTGAAATTTGGTACACAAATTAATCTAGATCAGAGATCACTTAGAAAAATCTAAGAAACCAACCAATCAGGGGTTGGTAACAAGCACTGTTAACTCAAAATTAAGTTCAATTTTATTGAAACTTTTCATCCACATTGCACTTATCCAAAGTAAAAATTTTCTGTTTTGAAAAGTGGACGTGACTACACCCATAAATCGTAGCTTTTTCTTTCATATACTTCGACTTATCAGTTTTTAGTCTATTACTCATGTATTTCTCAATACCTTTTTCATACAAAACTTTACATGAATCATAAGCACTAACAGATATAAAAGTCGGCGGGGCCAGGCCCATAAAATTTTTAATAATATTATACTGTAGGAAGCTGACATTTTGTAGACAAATAGTCCTAATTAATTTACTCAGTCGGAAAATCCAAAAATTAAAGCACCACCCACCCTATTGAAACTTTGTATGCACATTGGGCATATCCTTTTGATTTATGCAGTTCGGCTAAGCAGACTTTAATATGTAGATATATTGAGAAAATAGGCGGGATCACTCCCACTAGAATTGACGCTGTATTTTACATATTTCTTTTTAGACGACTCTTAACAAATTGCGTACACACACTAATTTTTATGGTGTACAATCCAACACTCACCATGCTCTAACCCATTATTTTATGTAACTATACCATTGTTAACTGTCACAGTGATCATGAATAGAAATAAAACACCCCAGAAACCTTAAATTTAAAAAGTGTTAACATAGAAAAATTTTTCAAAAAGTAGTCATATTTTCACAAAAACATCAATGTGAAAAAAGGCCAAGTTCCTATCAAAAATTTCGGCCATCAAAAGCAGTGAGATATAAATTTTGAACAAGTTCCTGTTTGGCACGACACCTTTCACTGACATATGCTATGCATTATATACATTTGTAATCGTAAGGGTGTCATATAATTTTTAGATAATCTGCTAGCTTGGCAATATTTTTACCCTTCTAAAAAAAGAGAGAATAATGTTCATTTCTTTATATCGGTAAAAATGTTGTCAAGTTAGCAGATTATCAAGAAATTATATGACACCCTTACGATTACAAATGTATATAATGCATAGCATATGTCAGTGAGGATATTATTTTCATCTTTTATATTCATAGCTTTAAGTTGACTTATTACCAGTTTGAATCCAGCAAAAGTCTAATACACATATGTGCCAAATTTCGCTACAATCGGTTGAATATAAATACCTTACACTAGACTTGTGCCCAACAGTTCAAATTGAACTAGTTCGCTCAGTTGTACACAAGTTCGGTCAAAAACATCAATGTAAATTAAATGGGTTTTAAACACCTTTTGATTTAAACGCTCTCAAACTAGTTCAAAAAGAACTGTTGGACACAAGTCTACCTTACACAGTCGAACTTCGCTATAGTGAACTCCTATAGAATGAAATTATGAATTGATTTAAAAAACACCGCTTTTTCGTTACAATTTCAGTGTATTTTAATCTCCTTATAATGAATTTCCTAATAGTGAAGTTTCCTTTACAAACAATTAATTTTGCAATTGAATTGAATTCCGTTTGCGAACGGAATTGAACTCTGTGACAAGGCCGTATATATTGCAATATTCCCTAATCGAAATTACGCAATTTAGTTCTTGGATTTATGTATTGAATATTAGTTCACTCTGTCCAGAGTTTACTGTATCACAATATTTTATGTATTGGTCTTAAATATTCCCCAAGTGATATTACACAATTAACTGCTTGGATTTATGCATTGTATATTAGTTTAATCTATCGAGAGTTCACTGTATTAAAATATTTAATAATTTACATTGGTCTACAATATTCCCCAAGCGAAATTACACAATTAACTGCTTGGATTTATGTTTTGTATATTAGTTATCACTATCGAGAGTTTATAGTATTATATATTGGTCTACAATATTCCGTATCAAAATTGCGCAATTTACTGCTTGGATTTACTTTACTTAGTATATTGGATTACATTATCGATAGTTCACTGTAGCATAATTTACATCTATGCATATTGATATACAATTTGTCTATATAATCAGTTTAAAGTAATACATATAGATGCTCAATACTAACATAATGGGTCAAGTATTTCATATGTAAGTATTCGTACAGTTTGTGTTGCCACTTTAACTGAAGTCCTGCATGAATCTGGAAGCAACCTTTACAATATTATATTTGCATAATAAGTACAGAAATACATATGTGACAGCGCATAGAGAAAGGGACCTAAGGGTAAAAAAATCAATTTTCAATTAATTTTTTTTTTTTTTTTTTTTTTTTTTTTGATGTGGACAACATCTGAGCATCGAATGAGACCGATCCCAGGCCCCAAAAGTGTTCCCTCCCAGAGAAATGCGCGTTTTATGATGTGATAGTACATCAAAGATACACGTATTTAAATCTTTAAAATGGCTCTCCTGAACAAATCCGTTTTTTACCCTTAGGTCCCTTTCTATTTTGCGCGTCACATATATGCATACATATGTATGTATGTGTGTGCATGTGGAAGAGATGCATTTATTGAATTCGAAAATAAATATTCACACGAAACAGTCTCATATTCGCCTTAAAACTCAAATTCACACACCAAAAAAAATTGCGATAAACTTGCGTGTGTATGTGTGTGTGAGTGTGTGTGTGTGCGTGTATGTGTGCGTGTGTGTGTGTATAAGTGTATGAGTGTGCGTATGAGTACAATGGCCAACAGCAACAAATTTTATTATTGGCCATATAGACATACTAATAATAAAAGCTTAAATTTATAGAAAAAAAATAAATAAATATTTATTTCTTGTTTAAGTGAATTGAAAAAAAGCACAAGTGTTGGTTTTAAATCATTTTCACTGCAAATAACTCGTAAATAAAAAAAAACACCAGCACACTCACTCACTCTTACAAATTATTATACATACACACATATGTACATAAATATATAAATATGTATTTATATTTTTTTCATTTAAACAATATTGTTGTTGTTAATGCTAATAGCAGATGCTGTTGTTATTGTTTTTTTTTTTTTTTGTGAAATGTGAAAAAAAGGCGGGGCCATATCATTTGCTTAGAATGCGCTAGATATTTTGGCACGTATTTCAATTGAGTAGATGTGGATACACATACATCTAAAATTAAAGAGAGATACAAACATACTTAAAAAATAAACTATAAAGCAAGCCACAGACCTTGCGACCGTTGGTACAACATGAGCAGGTTGTGTATGATATTGTAAAGTGTGTGGGGTCATTGTATGAAGTTGTGTCTCGGTTGTATGAAAGATCAAAAAGATTTGATTTTTTGGCAAGTTGTATAGACAGGTTGCATAATTTAGGAGTATGTTGTACAACTTCATTTCATTTTGTTTTTATTTTCGTAGTATCATATAAAAAAGCGTCACGCACGAATTCAAATGTGCGTTTAAAATGTTATGCAAATGTAATTTTTGTAGTCTTTTGGCTCACTTTCTTTTAGTGTTTTTAAAAGTTTGTTGTTAGAATATGTTTCTTTTTATATAAATCAATTTTGTTTTACCAAATTTTTTTCTGCACTTTTTTACATTCTTCTTCTTCGTTTTGCTTCAAAAAACTCAGCGACTACAATATGCGCAGTAGTACCCGATGTCATGTTTACTCCAATTTTTTTTTGTGAAATGAAGTTGTGCGCTAATGTTGCACACGTTGTTGTATAGTTTGTGTCCAAAACACACAACTTGATAAACCAACGTGTTGTATCAACGGTCGCAAGGTCTGTGGCTTGCATAAAAACAATCATTTGTATCTTTCTAGTTTTTATGCAAATTTTTACATACCCTGCAGAAAGTGCGAATAGTGAAAATGTACTGAGTCGCTTTTGACTTTGTCACCAGTACTACTCTACAATTATTCCCCATACAATACTTATGCTATAGACATTTAGCATGTGCTTGTCATTGAAAATCACTAGTAATACTAAAACAATTGACTACGTAGTGAATTCATAGTTCTTATGGGAACATGGAGACATACCAACCAGACATTTACTGGTACATTTCTATACCTTGCGTACATACAAATTTATGTATATTGACAAGTTGTTGCAAAATCCACCAGAAATACACCACATCCGTTTTCCCTATTTCTTTTATACTGACGAATAGAAGAGAAATTGTAGACAATGCAACTACTACTAGAATTTTAGTGTTGACATAGAGACACTTGGCCCCAGTCTGACTGTAGGGTATGTACGCACGCACGCACACACAAACACACACACACACGCACACACATATGCACACACATTCACGCATAACCATTAACTTTGCTTTAGAGGCGTGATTTAAAATTATTATTTTTTTTTCGAAAAGCTATTTTAAATATTTGTCTAATATTTGAAATTTAAAGTGTAAATAATTAAATGCAATTTGTTAATTGTTTTTATGGTTTATATTGTTTTCTCTTTTTTTTATTGTCTCTATTATGCAAATTTTTTGCATATTTGCGACTGTAATAAACATTCTAATGCATTCAAATATGTATATTTAATTTTTTTTTAGACAAATTATCAAAAAAAAAAAAATATATGTTAAATTTTATTAAAAAATATATATAAAAAAATTATATTAAATAACACTAATAGGCCCTATTAAAGCAATTTGAATTTAATTAGCTTTTTGTATTTTAATTAATTTATTAATTTTATTTTTCGAGTATTTTGAAGCCCACATTTTGCTTTCGTTTTGGTTTTTTTATTATGGTTTTATTGCTGTTGATTTTTTAATTATGTGTGTATTTTAATCCATTTTTCCCATAACTAATTATGTTAATTCGCTTTAGCTAATTGGCTAAATGAAAGAAACAAAAAAAGTATTTATAACTTGTGTACACTGAGAGAATTTTTTTAAAGCGAATATCACTCGTTGGTGTAAATATTTCAGTTATAGCATACTTTGGCATATGTGTTACATTCTGCAATACTAACTCATATATGCAACACACTGTTAAAATTTTAAAGGTCCCATAAGGAGAAAAAAGTGTATTATCGTATTAGCAGAGTTTGTAGGGTTCCATAATTAAAGAAAAACAGAACCCTATTAACAGGAATATACTGTTTGTCTGCCTTCTAGACCGTCTGTATACCAGAGAAACAACTACAGGCAAAATTATCGGCTGCGGCGGCGCAGTAGTTTTGCGATCAGCGGCATCGCCCCGAGAACATTTTCGGCGGCTAAAATAAACACTAAAAGGTTGCATTTGTATACTCCTTTGTATAGCCAAAACAAATATACCATTGTATGTACCATATAATTGTAGTGTGAGCGACAGAACTAGTATACGAGTTATTGTGTGTGCGTGCTTTTCCAAATTAAAATACAATTGAAAACATATAACAATTGCTTATTGTATTGCTGCTGAGCAACTGTTTGATCTGTTTTTGCTCAAAAAATACATATTGTAATACAAATATATGAAAAACCCACTATTAAAACAAATACATGATGTGCAGATGTATGTGCGGACGTTCGTTATGTTATTTTGTGGCGCAGCCAAAGTATAGAGCAGTAACCCGCAAGCCATAGCACAATTGTGCGGACGAAAATCACATACATGCTTATGCTCTTTCATTTAGTCGTCACTGAGCAAGCGACGAATTAAGTTGTGTACGCATGTACTAATTTTTTCCTGCTTTTTTGTTTAGTTTTTTTGAGCACACGGAACGAAATTAAAGTTCAAATTTAATAAATTTCTACAGACAAAAAATTTATAATATAATTATGGAAGCTGGGAAATATTTCATGATTAAAAATCCTTTTGGCAATATGCATTGCATTTTATGTTATGGAATATTTAAAAATAATAGGGAAAATAGTTTAAAAGGGCATTTTAATAGTATCAACAGAGCTGTGAATAAATTTAATTTTGAATTTATACACTAAATTGTTGAGTGATTATTAAATTTTTACTTTTTATTTAAGTTTTCAGTAAATTGCTTATTTACAAAAAAAAAATTCATACAACTAATAACCACATCATGTATTTTATATTACAAAACTTTTCTTCAAGTGCAAGTTTATTTTACTCTCATTTTTCTCACCAATACAAACATATTTTATTTTGCGGAACACTGGTATAGAGAGAGAAAGAGACAATTTTGCTCTGAGAGTAATTACAAATGCATGTGTTTCATGTACATGTATCATTTACTTACATATGTACATATGTGCAATTTTGCTTTCATTCATTCATTCATCAGCCATTTACATTTTTTCTCAACACATCATAAAACAAAAAAAATAAATGTGTTGTTTTCATTTGCTCATTGCCCAATCATGCAATAATTGCTTAAAAAATCAACATTTACAACTAGTAACAGAAAACGATAAATAGCATATTTGTTCATACCAGAAACAGATGTATCTGTGCAATGCTATAATAAACACATGTAAATTTAAAGAAAAAATTAAAAAATTTAAATTTAAAATCGATTTTCATAATTTTTTCTTCACATTTATAGGATTTTGTCTTTTTCAACAGATAAAATTTCCCAGCCGATGCAATCAGCACGGCGGGATGAATAAAAAATAACCGTAATAAAGTAACTTTTGTTTGTTTGTTGCGCTTTGTCGGTTAAGCGGCTGAACATATTTCGATGAAATTTTTAACCGACATTTTAAAATTTTTAATTGAACTATAGTGAATTTTAATCAGAAATAATTTCTTATTCAAGCTTAAGTTCAGCAATTTCAATTCTTATTGCATGAAATATTTTTGTTAATTAATCTTCTCTTCTTTAGAAGAAGAGAAGAAAAAAAAAATTAATGAAAATATTTAATTCAAAATGTATGCCGATTGTAAATTTTCTTTTTTTTCTGAGAAGGTCAACTTCCATTTGGTCCCATTCCAAAAAAAAAAGTGGGCGGGGCACGCTTTCAAATTATTTTAATTGATTTTATGATATTCTACCAATTCGATTGCTACGAAATTTACACAAAATATTGTGTACACGTAACGACACAATATCTAAGTTCAAAAAATGGGCGAGTCCCGCCCAATAAAACTTAATATTATATTTTACATGCTTATATTAAACCGATTTTTACGAAACTTGGCACACACCCTGAGCTAAACAAATTTAACAATCTTGCATTGAAAAAAGTGGGCGGGACCATGCCTACTAATTTTTAATACTATTTTTTACTTGCTTGTACTTCAACAATTTTTACAAAAGTTAGCATACATCTGGAGCTTTTAAAAAGACACAATTTTGCTTTCCAAAAATTGGGCGGGGTCACGCCCATTAACTAAATCAAATATATAACGTGCCTCTACTTTATACATTTTTGTGAAACTTGGCAGACATACCTTGAGGTCTGAAAAATACTAAAAATATGGGCTGCGCATGAAATGTTAATACTAATCTATATGTACTTCTAGGAATTCGATTCCCACGAAACTTGGTTTCTGGGCACCTTGTTGCTTCTCCTAAACTATGCAGTTTTCGCAATTTTTTTGCCATTCTGACGATTTTTTTTTCAATTTGACGGGTTTTCCCATAAATGATGATTTTTATGTATTAAAGCCGCCTTGAAGCGATTCGGAAGAACAACGTAGCTTTGAAAAATATGTGTACGAATGCCACTGGCACTGTGAGGAATTTATAAAACACAATAAATGCTGTTTTCTTTTTTTTTACTTTTAAGCCTGGTACTCTGTTTACAATTTCGTGTGAAATGCTGTCAAACTACATGTAAAAGTATTTCGCATGAAATATTTGAGAAATAAATTCTCAAAAGTAAAACTCTGTTCTTATTGCGAAAAACACGTAAAATCTATCTGGCAGCATGTTTTTCCATGCCAAATGACTCTGGCATAATTTTAGTTTCAGCAGTACTTTTTTCGCACGGAATTTTAAGTGTTGCATACTTTCAAGCAATAAAAGCGAGAAATTTATAAAAAAAACGCGAGTTGGGCTACATTTAGTACATGTCAAATTTTTCACGTGAAATAATCAATGCTACTGCAAATTTTTCACAACTTCGAAAAGAGTACTGGGCTTTACTCAAAAATTCATTCGATCAACGCCGGCGGCATAGCAAGTTTTTTTAAGAATGAAGTGTTCCTGTTATTTGTTTAGTCTAAACATCAAAACCCCGGCCAAGTTTCTAATAATTGCTTCTGGCAGAAGACCCCAAAGAGATTTACTTCCAAGTTCAATGCAAAATCAGGGGTTTTGGGAAGGTTCTTCTCTCATTTTTACACCAAATTGTTATAGCAAATTATTATTTTCACTTAAGGTATAATTAAGGTTGGAAGCTGTTTTAAACAAATATATTTCTCTTTGTGTATTTGACCTTATTTTAAAAGTTTGCAACAACAAACTAACACGAGTGCAGAACATTTTCATTTAATTACATTTTTAACATAACAGAAGGATAAAATTACTCAGCCAAGAGCATAATTACTTAAGCAAATACATATCAGCTCATTTACTTTAACAGTATCATAAGTCAAAAAAAATAGTTTTGCAGAAAACTTGTTTAAAGTTTTCAATTTACATACAACCTATTAAGAATATAAAAGAAAAATATTCTTCTCTCAGGCGAATAAAATATGAAATATCGAATTATTTTGCATGACTAACTCAAAAAACGCATTTTTTTAGTTAAGATACTATTGAAATAAATGAGTGATACATACATAACGGGTGTTTTTTTAGAGGTATATAACTTCGAATTGTAATAAAACACAAGAAAATCGTTTTAATGTCCATCAATTTGGCTTTATTGGAAGGATAATTTTATGCCATTAATGTTTAAATATGATTTCGGGCATGTGGCCGCCGCGGCTGGCTCGAATAAAGCCAATTCTACAGGTCCAATTTTCAAGCACTTTTTCGAGCATATGGGGCCGTATGTTGGCAATAACGCCACGAATGTTGGCTTCCAAGTCCCCTAACGTTTCTGGTTTGTTGGCGTAGACGAGCGACTTCACATATCCCCAAAGAAAATAATCCAATGGTGTCAAATCACACGATCTTGGTGGCCAATTGACAGGTCCATTCCGCGAAATTATGCGCTCATCGAATGTTTCCTTCAATAAATCGATTGTGACGTGCGCTGTGTGGCATGTAGCGCCGTCTTGTTGGAACCACAACTCATCCACATTCATGCCATCCAATTCGGGAACAAAATAGTCGGTTATCATGGCTCTATACCGGTCTCCATTAACGGTAACTGACTCTCCAGCATTATTTCGGAAGAAGTATGGCCCAATGACTCCACCAGCCCATAGAGCACACCAAACAGTCAGTTTTTGTGGATGTAATGGCGTCTCAAGGGTCTCATGTGTATTCTCTTCACTCCAAATGCGGCAATTTTGCTTGTTGACGTAGCCATTCAACCAAAAATGAGCCTCATCACTGAACAAAATTTTGCGATGAAAATCGGCATCGAGATCAATCTCATTTTCGGCCCATACACCAAAATCACGACGCATTGCATGGTCTCGCGGCTTTAATTCTTGCACAAGCTGGATCTTGTAAGGTCGCAAGCCAAGATCTTTGCGCAAAATCTTCCATAAAGTTGATGGACAAAGCTCCAATTGCTGTGCACGGTGGCGAATCGATTCATTCGGGTCCTCTTCAACACTTTGCTCTACAGCGGCAATTGTTTCTTCGGTGCGCACTGTTCGACGTCTCTGCGGATGCGTATTATCACATAGAGTAAACGTAGTGCGAAAACGATCCATGGTTAACCGAATTAATTGCTCTGATGGACGATTATGTCGACCATAAAATGGACGGAGCTTGGGGTAAACTTCGCGAACTGAACCATTATTTTCGAAATAAATTTGCACGATTTGCAAGCGTTGTTCTTTTGTCAACCTGTTCATGATGAAATGGCAAACCAAACTAAATATTAATCACTTGACAGCTGACAAAATGGCCGCCAGTTAAAAAAGTGATGCCAACTTAAAGTTCTATACCTCAATAAAAAACACCCATTATATAAACCAATATACATACTTCCTAGTAGTTAATACATATGTACATACATTCATACACTTGTGTGAATTTCCATGCTGGAGTTTATTAACGTGTGTTCTCCTCGTATCTCATAGAAAATATCTATAGTTTATATAACAACTTCATAAAATTTTTGCTTCAAAAAAAAGTGTATAGAGATAAAAATATTTTATAAATGAATGTTTTAAATTCCTTTCATCGGCTCCCTATCAGGCAATTAATGCAATAAGCTTGCAGTTGTTGAACAACTTTAAATAAAAAACTAAGCAAATATTTTATTCTGTTTTCTTAAGGACTTTATACTATAAAATAATATGAGAACCATTTGCTTAATTGCATAACTAATTCCCAAAGAAGTATTTACTTAGCTAATTTTATTCTTTAGTTGGTCTTTCGAACCTCAAAGTCCTGCCAACATTATTAAAGGTAAAATTTGTTTGTGAGTGCAAAAATGCACACATTTACACACAAAAATATACATATTTTCAATTCGCTCTAGTTTTCAGTTGCCAATATAAGTAAACATATCGAGCGATCGCCATATTTTTATTTGCAAAAACAGAAGTTGAGAACAGTGTTGCCAGAATTTGTGATGAGTTGCCAACTTTTTCGAAGCAAATTAAATGCTTTTCATAAAAAAATTAAAAATTATTATTAATTTAAAAAGTACACTCCTGACTAACGTGACCAGATGATGGTTTTTGCAAAAAGCGGGACATGATCGATCAAAAAGCGGGATTTTGAAGAAAGTGTTGCAAAAAGCGGGATTTCAAAATAAATATCTTTTATAAAGCGGGATGTAAAAAACACAGTTTTCCACTCAAAAAAAAAAACGCCAAACAACAAAGAACGGCTGGATCAACGTGTCCAATTTATTAATATTCCTAGTATTTAAAAGTGGGCGTGGCAACTTAATTGTCCCTATAAGCTGTCGAAACAAAATAAAAGTAGACATTTCACCTCGAATATAATTTGTTTCAGTTTTGGAATATCTTTGCATCTAATGCAGCAGGAAACGTGAAATTTTGTGTATAAGATGTGGCACCGCCCATAATGCGAAAATATTTATTTTCTAGAATACTAATACAGAGAGAACGTTGAAATTTTGAAGGGACAAAATCTGTTAATATTGTGCATTGTCTCTAGGAACAATTTCTGAAATGGCCTGGTGCCTCTCATAAATTGTTTCTCTTCAAAAATAATACCAGTGTACTGATCTTGCTGATTTGCCCATATTATATTACTAATGGTCTAGAAAGAGCAATAGGCTATTATATTTTTTTTTAATATCTAAGGTTGGCATGGCGCCTCTCACATAGAAGCATCATTTATTTCAAGATATCTTTTAAGCCAAGCCAGTCGAAATTTTGAAGTTTTTTCCAAAGCGGTAACGCCAATAAAAAGGAGTCAATAATGGTAAATTAAATAGTAATTTATTAATATCTTGGTAACTGCTACAAACTCAAACTTGAAATTCCGCTGATTCTGCTGATGATAAAAAACAATCGTCATTGAACAGGGTAGCTTGGCTCCTCTCAAATAGAGACAATTTTTACTGAAAAACTTCTTGAAAACTAATGCAGTTGAAACTCGTCATGACTATTTGTGTTAATAATGAAATTGTAGTCTACATAATAGGTTTTTGGCTAGTTAAGCATTAGCGACACTTAAAAAAAAATATTTGGAATGATAAATATTAAAAATCTCAAACTCAAAAAAGCGGGATAAAGCGGTATAGAAATTCGAGGCGGGATCGAACTATGAAAAGCGGGATAATCCCGCCTAAAGCGGGATGTTTGGTCAGGTTACTCATGACCTATTTCATTATGCACTGCAAATTATGCTAATTTGCTAATGCTAATTTTCACAATCGCCATCGTGAAGGACCTTTATTTTGCATTACAGCATCGAAATCAAATTTCTGTTCGATGTAAAATGCGTTGCTCAACGAAAATTTTGATGGTATTGCCAGCGCGAATACTAATTTGACAAACGATTAGCGTTGCCATATTTTTTTTCAAAAACCTTTTCAAGTCGAACAAAAAAATCTTTTTTCCTCATTAAAAATCTTGTTTTTAGTGATTTTACTAAAAATATATTGATATGCATTAATTTTAGTGAAAAATTTGTATTGTTTCAAGTGAACTAACAAACGTAAAGGTAAATAACACAAAATATTTACTGAATAGAACGTCTATAAGATAAATATATGTATTTATGCACATAATTCATACTTTTGATGAATTCGAGAAGAAAATATGTCATTACTTTAGTCAAAAGGACCTTAAATAATATACTAAAAGTACCAAATGTCCTATTATTAAAAATCTTATTTTTAACAAAGAAATGTTTTAAAGCCTGACCCACGATATCGACAATGTTCGACTTGTCGCACACTTACATTTGAAACAACAACAAAATATTAAAATTTTTTTCTTGTTTTGAATGTAAGTGTGCGACAATTCGAACGTTGTCGACATCGTGGGTTTGGCCCTTAGTATTTTTAACATCCCGACAAAACTTCTAAAATGAGATAAACGATGCGAAATCGAAAATCGAATGCAAGTTATCATAAAGGCCTGTACACCCGTTTCAAGACTTCAAGTACTCGTTCGCAAAACAATCAAATCCTTAAATCTTAACTACTTGATTCTTTAAAAAAAATTTAATTTTCTGTAAATAATTTATAAAACACATTTCTACACAAACATTCACTCACAAGTCTTTTTTATAAACTAAAAATATATATACATATATGTCATGAATATAACACTATAATTTTCTAATATCTCTATTAAATTAAATAACTTTCAAAAGCAGTTTGTAGTCGTATGATCCTTTAAACAATTTATTCCCACATTCACAGTTTATGTGTGTTGCAAACTGCTTTTGTATCACATTGCAAATGGATATGAATTGTATGTATTTGACAAATAATTTGCTTGCTATGAATTTTGTAACAACAATAATAAATATTATTTAAATTAACATTGAATATTAACTTTAAATGACACAAGTATCATTGCAATTATTCTCATTTCTGCAAACAAACACACACACACACACACACACACACAAATTGTGTATTTAATCATTTAGTTGAATTTAATTAAATACTAACTAGCCAAACTAAATAAATAATAGCTGAATGAAAGCTAAGCACTTGCACATACATGGTGCGACATTGTTGGATGGCAAACTTATTACAAAAGCATGCATGCATTTATTTACAGGGTGAATGCAAATACTTTCAACATATTTACATATATATTTTTTACTGCCAATTTTCCGAAGTGGGTTAAATTTTTATTATATATATTTTTATTTGTATTTTGACTTTTTTGTATTTATTTTTAAAAGCGTTTTTGTTAAGGGAATTATGTATTCATGTATGTGTGTTAACCACTTTAGGAAAGGTATAGAGAAGAGAGGACAGATGGCAGGCTTCAGCGGATACTAATACTGATGTAACATCAGAGCGTCCTTCTTCGTCGGTATTGTGTAGCAGAATCATCGACGAAGTAATATAACCAATAAAATGGCTATTAAGCACAGCTTAAAAAAATTTAATACACCTCATTGACGCCAGAGGCGCTGCAATACTGCATTATTAAGAAAGTGCACAAAGCAGAGTTGTAAAAATTTTTCCTCTATCTCTTCCTTCACCACCTGTCGTTTCCCAAAGCAGATAAAAACTGGTATTAGTAGTAGGCATTCATTGCCCGAGTGTTACTTCTCTTGAAAAAAAAAGTTAAAAACAAATATAAAAAAATATTAAACTTAATCCGTTTTACAACTCTGCTGTTGAGCGTTTTGTTAGTTTTTTAGCATCGATGCAGCGCCTCTGGTGTTAATTAGGCGCATTATATTAAGCTGTGCCGCCATTTTATTAGTTATTTTACTTCCTGAACGAAATGTTGCTACAAATATTGTCGAACAAGGACACAATTATATACATAACTGTAAACACTAACAGATATCAGAAAAACTTATGGTGTTGATATGTCTCAGCCTTTTGTTTTGCAGTCAGCGCATTGACTACTTTACTAATATAGTATTTTTGGAAAATTTTATTCATTGTATTTATTGAAATGCCTAACAACGAACTCTGACAAAACTGACAATATTTTTCTTAATCAAAAATATAAGAAAAGTTTTCTCCAATTAACACCTTTAAATGAAAAATATACAACGAATTAAAAATTTAATTGGGTCGCTTAAACTTTTGTTTTATATATTAATTAAAAATCTATTTCAATCAATAAAACTTTTGATTAAATATTTAATTAAAAAAACAATTTAATTGACACATTTAAATATGTAGTTGATTTTTGTTTTTTTTTTAATAAGAGTGTTGATTGGAGAAATATTTTTTTCTGTACGCAGAAGCCGATAGGAGGCTTTAAATTATGATATTTTTGTGACGAAACATGTTTATAAACGGCTTAGATATCTTCAGCTTAAATGCAAAACCACGTAAAAATTCAAAATTACATTTTGAATCAATTATTAAGTTTTACATCGCAACACATCCCCCTACAAAACTTTCAAACCCTTATCATATCAATCAGCCGAATTAAAAATGAAAATAAAAAAAATCCCGTCACTTAAATAATTTTGTTCAGCTTTTTCTGTCTCCTTTAAAATTTAAAAAAAAGTGCAGTTATGCGATTTTTAATTTCAGCTAACGACATATGTATTTTTTCGTTTTAAAAAACTTTTTAATCTCAAATATGTAAACGTTGTTAGTTATTGTGAATTTAATAAGTAAATTTGGGCTTCAGCTTCGGTTCGGCCGAACTTAGGCATCGGCCTGAAAAATCGACCTCGGGTGAACACTATTGTGAATTATAATTTATATACTTTCATCTTCGTCATTACAAGATTCGATAGTTGTGTCTAACAACTCTTTTTGAACTAGTTCATTCGCGTTAGAATCAAAAGTTTTTGTTGACGTTTTGACCGGACTTTTATCCAAAAGGAAAGAAACAGTTTAAAAAGAGCTGTTGGACACAACTCTTCAAGAATCTAACTTTGGAAAGTTTGGCAAGATTCTCTTAGGCAAAAAGAAGTACAGAATATACAATATTTAATTTCTATGGGCATGGCATACTTCATTTTTCCCAATAGGATGAACTTAGAGCCATAACATCTAGCGAGTTCTGAGAGGCAACAAAAATAACAAATCACAACAACAGAAATGAGAATTTCCTCCTACTTTTTTGATTTGAGCAAAATCTCATCTAAATTGATAAGATTAAATAAATTTTGTACAATTTATTTTCGATATATCTGTAAGCCACCATTAGTCATGTAATTGTAAAATAATTTATAAATTATATGAACTTATAAAAGGATTAAAAACTAAATACATACGATAATTAATATGGCTTGGGTGCTGATATGTATCATATGTATGTACATATGTCTGTTTGAAAGCATGCACATGTTGTTAAAATTAGTTTATACTGATGAACCTAAAATTCACGCACACACACTCACACACATACACATACACAAATAAGCACATAAATGCAAAATTATTTTATAAATCATTTACAAGCCTTAAATACCAACAATTGTAAGCGATTATACTCGTTTATAAAAATATGCACACATGTATGTAATTATGTCTGCTTTTATATATGTGTGTGTATAACCTCGTATGTAATCCAATATCTGTAAGTATGCATTACATAATTAAACATTTACATGTGGCGCACAATAATGGGGGGACACAAACCTAATGATAATTTTAATTTTATTCCCTTGCTTGTGTTATATTACAGCTTTCACGACAAGTGGAATTTTTTTTTTTTTTTTTTTTTTGTAATGCATGTATTTATTTATTGGATCTTCATATATGAACTAACAATAAGTATTCAAATCTTAAATCTATAAAAAAAAAATTATTAGGCCCGACCAGTGTCGGACATAAACTTAGTGGTAGTTATAAATAATACATTAGTAGTAATAATAAAAAAAAAGGGGGGGGGGGGGGGGGGAAAGTATTTTCAAGTAGTCCCATCTGGAGTGTTAGGTATAAGAGCCTGTGTGTCCCTCTTTTTTAATCGGATGTGTCCAGTAAAGTTCAAAATATTACGAGCAAGCGGATTAGGATGTGATTCGAGTTTTGTTAAATATTTGCCTGCGTATTTTGCAATTTCTTCAGTCACTAGTGGCATATTTAAATCACGATGTATAATAGAATTTTGGATATACCATGGAGCCGATGTTATTAACCGTAAAATTTTGTTTTGCCTTCGTTGGATTCTCTCGACATTGGAAGCTGAAGCAGTGCCCCATAACTGAATTCCGTAGCACCATATTGGCTTCAAAAGCGACTTGTATAGTAAAAGTTTGCAGTCTAAGCTGAGTGTTGAGTTTCTGCCAATCAACCAATATATTTGAGTTAACTTAAGTTTCATCTGAGTTAACTTAGAGTCAATATGATGTTTCCATGTAAGTCTTCGATCAAGGTGTATACCAAGGTATTTCACTTGGGAATGTTGAGGAATATTTTGATTGTTGATTCGAATGGGGGAGCAAGTATCTCTTCTTAGGGTGAACGTTATATGGACACACTTTTGTTCATTGACTTTAATTCTCCATAAGTTCAACCATATTTCCAGCTGAGTGATATGTTCCTGGAGATTGCGGGATGCCTCATAAGGGTTTTCGTGCACACTCATACAGGCTGTATCATCGGCAAAAGTAGAAATATGGATATTATTGCTCACAGGCATATCACAAGTATATATTAAATACAAGACAGGACCCAGGATACTACCCTGGGGCACACCAGAAGATATAGATTCGGGCACACTCGTGAACTCTCCTTCCATAACAGTGAACTTCCTATCAATAATATAACTTTCCAAAAGCTTTTGAATGTTTATTGGCAGATATGTCTTCAATTTTAAAACTAGGCCTTCGTGCCATACTTTATCAAACGCCTGAGAAACATCAATAAAGAGAGCGGAACAATACTTCTTTTCTTCAAATGTCCTTCTTACAACTTGGACCAGTCTATGCGTTTGTTCAATCGTGCTGTGCTGACTTCTAAAGCCAAATTGATGGTCCGGGATGCACCCATTATCAGTTAAAATTTTTGACAATTTAGTCATGAGCAGCTTTTCAAAAAGCTTTGAGATTGTAGATAGTAAGCTTATAGGCCTATATGAATCAGTCTTGGTAAGATCTTTGCCCGCCTTTGGAATCATTTTGATCTTGGCAAGTTTCCAGTTATGTGGAAAATACTGCATTCTTAAAATAGCATTAAAAATAAATAGCAGGATTCTTATTGCAATATGAGGCAAGTTCATGAGCATTTTGTTACTAATGCCATCAATACCTGGAGATTTCTTCGGGTTGAGTTCAGCAATTACTTTTTGTACTTCACGCATCTTAAACCTTAAGGGACGAGGGGGTAGAGAAACTACACTCGGTAAATCAGCAGCACCCGTACATGAATTGGGAGTGAATACAGATTTTAAATGCTCAGAAAATAAGTTACCTTTCTCACTATCACTTCTTGCCCAGCCTCCGGTCGCAGTACGCAATGGTGATTTAAGATCAACGGGTCGTTTAAGATTTCTAGTAGCGCGCCATAAAGAGTAATTAGATGCGGACGTTACATCAAGACCTTCTAAATACTTTTCCAGTAGTGCAGTTTTTTCCGACGATAGCAGCTCTTTGAGTCGTTTAGTACATTCTTTAAGTCTGATTTTATTTAGGGGTGATCTGTGTTGTTGCCATTCTCTTCTAGCTCTCCTTTTTTCACATACAAGACGTTCAATTTCCGTAGAATAAATTCTGTTAAAGCCGGTCTGCGGATAGGAGGTAGTGGCGTGTTCAGCAGCCTGTTTAATATTTTCGTTAAGATTGGCAATGTTAAATTCAATATCATCGCATGATCTAAGCTGAATGTTTTCTACGCAGTGACTACTAAGATATTTTTTGAATGCCAGCCAGTTGATTCCATTAATCATCTTCACATATGAGTTAGTTAAATCACTCCTTAGTGGGTTGAAAATTGTAACTATTGTTGGAGAGTGATCGGAGGACAGATCTAGAGAGGCCTCTACATGAATTAAGTCCCTATGAATATTTTTCGTGACGGCAAAATCTATAACATCTGGAATTTTTCTTACGTCAGTAGGCCAGTAAGTAGGCTCCCCACTCGAAATGACATCTAAGCCCATTTTTGAAATTGTATTGAACAAGGCTCGACCTCTAGGTGTAACAAGACGCGATCCCCAGTACGTATGTTTTGCATTGTAGTCACCAGCTGCCACGAAACAAGATCCAAGCGATTTGTAGAACTTCTCATACTGATCTTCGGTAACTGAAAATCTGGGAGGTGAGTAAATTGATGATATCAAGTGGAATGAGTGTAATAAATTTGCGTGGCCTCTTGCAATTTTTGCCACATACGTACATGCATAGATAAAGCCCGAGTTATTTGAACAGAAAAAAACTAGAAAAATATGCAAACCCAATAATGAGATATGAGTAAAATGAAGATCTTAGCTAATTGCGTTCCAATGTTTTACATGCCAAATTTTTCGCACAAAATAATTAGAGTTGTGTCCAAGAGTTCTTTGTGAACTAGTATGTTCTGTTGGACACAAGTCCGCTAGATAACATTAATGTAAATTCAATAGTTTTGAAACAACTTTTGATTCGAACGCTCTTAAACTAATTCAAAAAGAGCTGCTGGACACAACTATAGAAATAATGAATAAAGACGAAATATTCAATCATACAACTACGCAATTATGTATTTAAATATTTATCAAAATATTTTTTCGATATTCAATACAGCATTCTCAAGAGAAAAAATATATAAAAAACATTAAAACTACACGTTTTGTGCGTTGCTGTAACATACAAGTATGACATCTAGCATGTTTCATCAAACATATTTGATCAAAAATGAATTATCAAACATGTATGATCAAACATGCATCATCATTGTCTGATCAAACATGTATAATGAAACTTAAGGCCCAACTATAATATGAATATACATTTAAAACGCATGTGGCAAACTATAATGTACTTAACAAACTTTTCGTCAAGTTTCGTCAAATGTCATTTGCTTAAGTAAAGTGCCAAAATGAACGCACATTCCGTAAGGAAACAACTGTTAGTGCATTTTTAAACTCAAACAAGCAGCAGCAGAAAATATTCATTGATTTTAAATATTTTTTTATTGTTTCTTATTTTAAACTCAGAAAATAAAGCAAAACTTTTATTTTCATTGTTTTTTTTACAATACACATATACACATATACTCATGTATTTACTTATGTATATTCACTGTTGTACTTTTTAGTAGGCAAAACAAATAAAACAAGTAATAAGGTGATGGATATATTTATATGTGAATTTCATTGTGGCCACCTAAAAGTCACATCTGAATTGTTTAAGCATTTGACAGACTTATCGTTCAATTCTGACATTAGCTTAAGCCAACTTATTCATATTATAGTTGGGCCTATATACAGCGATGCCAACTATTTATAATCTAAACGCGCTACTACCCTTCTTAAAACGCGCTAAAAAGCGCTAAGTTACAGCATTGCCAAATATTTATAGCAAAAACGCGCTATTTTCTACGCGCTAAATTAAATTTCAATAAAAGTCGATGTAAGTATGTATTAGTACTCGTATATACAATTAATTTGTCAGATTTTGCAATATTGGTTCCTCGACATTATGTTTTAATAAACTAAAATCATTTAATACAGAATCAGAATCGCCTTCCAAATAATCGAAATCCTTCGTTTTTACTTTTAATTTATTTGTAAACTTTGTGGAATAGTTTTGCGATTCAAATGCTTTTTGTACTTCAGCTATAGTATATGCTTTGTAATTTATGTTAATTTCTTGGGTCATTGTATGTAATACATATTTTTAGTTGTAAAATTTCAAAATATATATCCATTACAGTATTAAAATGCGTTTTTAATTCTAACCAAGGTCAAGCGAATTTTGTTTGCGACAGCTGAATCACTAACTAATTTAAAAAATTTTATCAGAGTTTTTGATATTAGAAAATTGTTAAATTTATACAAAAAAAAAAGTTAAAAAATATGGAACTGAAATGGTATTATTGACTTTATTCAAAACGCGCTAATTTAGCGCTTTTTTATTAAACGCGCTATGACGGAAAAAAGCGCGCTTGGCATAGTTAAAACGCGCTAAATCTAGCGCGAAAGGCGCTAAATTGGCATCGCTGCCTATATAATATATGATAAATAGGTATGATCTAAAATAAGGAAACAGATATGATCAAGCATGTAAGATAAATAAAAGTTATAGTCAAACATGTATGGCCAAACATGTATAATCAAGCATGCAACATCAAAGTCTGATCAAACATGTATGATGATACAGGTATGATAAAGCAAGTCTGATCAAACATGTATATATGATAAATCATGTATGGTAAAACAGGTATGCTCAACTAGACTTGGGTCGAACTCGTTCACTAGTTCATTTTTGCCACAAACCAATGATCAAACTCATTTAAATTACATGGGTTAGATCATTGGTTTGTGGCAAAAATGAACTAATGAACGAGTTCGGCCCAAGTCTATGAATGATAAAACAGGTATGAGCAAACATGTACAATAAATCAGATATGATCAAACATGTATAATGCTTCAGGTATGATCAAACATATATGACAAAACTGGTATGATCAAACATGTATGATGATACAGTTATGTTCAAACATATATAATCAAACACGTATGTTCAAACAGCATCAAGCATCATCATAAAACATGCAGAATCAAACAGATATGATCAAGCATATGTGATAAAATATGTGTGATCAAACATGTGTAATCAAACAACATCAAGCAACATCATGGTGTCTGATCAAACATGAATAATGAAACATACATATATGATAAAACAAGTATGATAAAACATGTACATCTAACGAAACATGTATGGTAAAGCAGGTATGATCCTGATACGCTCGAAACTTGGTTCTACTTGACCGATCCTTACGAAACTTGGCAAACACCTTGGGCTCTGAAAGTGACATGATCTTGATCTTTAGAAAAGCGAGGGAGACACCTAATATTTGAAAAATTGGAAGCAACCACGCACTGTAAATTTAGATTTTCCAGCAAAAAGTTAAAAATAAAATATTTTACAAAATTATCCAACTAAATAGTAGACTTGTGTCGAACTTGTTCACTAGTTCATTTTTGTCGCAAACCGATGACCAAACCCATTTAAATTACATGTGTTTGATCAAAGGTTTGTGTCAAAAGTTAACTAGTGAACGAGTTCGACCCAAGTGTACTAAAAAAAACCTTTTAAAAAAGAAGTCGCCTTATAGTTGCACAATACTGTTTTAATATTATCAGAAGTTCAACAGAAATTAATATGCAACACATTTCTATAATTATTTCTTACTGTCTGGTCGCTGAGTACTCATAAAATAGATTTAAGTATTCCAAAAGTTCACTTTAGCTCTTTCCTTTCACGTTGCTTAATTATACAAATGCGGTTAAGTAATTTTCATTAAACATTTTAGTTGTACATGACTATAGATTGTATATGTATGTATTTTAAGTGTAAAATGTGTGTGTCTGTCGGTGCAATAAGAACAAGTGCAAATGTCATTTGTATATAATTCTATGTACAACAATGTGTCGTTACATGCCAAACATACACAGCTACACATACCATATTTGTAGAGATAATACATTTACTAACATCTCTGTACATACATACATACTTATATGTACATATATGCAGAGTCATATGTTTACACATATGTACACGATACTCGTACTCGTATAATGTTTGTGTGTGTGTATAACAACGATATAATCAACAATGACAACTTAATATTATTTAAACACATAATTTATAACGACAACATTATTGTTTTCTCGAAACAACAACAACAGCAAACAGAAATTGAAGAAAATTGGGAGGGGGAGTGCAAAATGGAAGTTCGGTTAAAACCTCAGATAACAATCAGTTGCAAACACAAACAACATCATCATGGACATTAAGTATATACATATGTATGTATGTATATGCAGCACATGTTCACACACACACACGAGTTCATTTATTAAATACATTCAAGTAATTTACTCACCATTTAATAAGAATTTTAACCTTTGGCATGTCTGGAAGACAGCAGCGAGGACACTTTGCATGACGGATAATACTACGTACTCGATGCAAGCCAATTACAGACGACATTATTCAGCAAAAGGATATTAAATTTTACCATAGTACACATAGTGATAATGTCGCGTGTATTACGAGTATAAAATTTCTTACACCATAGTTTAAGTTTTGAATCTGCATTTTGTATATTTGACGGAGATGGGGTCCCAAAACCCCATAGTGGACCACCTCAGGTTAATGAAAAAATATCAGCCTATGTCAAGTTGTTGTTTTTAATCTGCGAAAAATATTTTTCTAAAGCAGATTTTCCGACCTAAAAGCTAATTAGAAGCCGAAATATAACTTTTTTGCCAACTTTGGTGCACTGTTGTGCTAATGGAGAATGCAAATAAAATACTCCTACATATACTAATGTGTAGTCGAATAAATACTCAGAGTATTTTTAGACTTACATATGTGTATGATTATATCTTCTACTGTGTCTGAATTTTATTTATAGTTGTTTGTGCTGCGTAATTGAAAAAATGTGTATGGGCATAGTCGTTAGTTGTTTATACTTATACGAGTATTCAGTTTTAACTTGATGAGTATGCAAGCCACTTAAATTATTCTGGAATACCTTTGCCAATTTACCCAATCTGATAATGGATATCGTTTTGGTGTTTTGTAATATCTACAAAAACAGGCTTTTATGATTTTCGACTATTAGACATATTTCCCAAAATTTTTTTAATTTCATTTGTTTGGAAATTTGTTATCATTCCTAGGAAGTTTATATGTTTTAGAAAGTTGTTTATTGAAATCTTAGGTAGATTTTTTTAGTTGATTGTTTCCTTGCATTTTGAACCGTTTGCTGCCTATGGACCTGAGCAGGGGGGAAAACGCAAAAAAAATCGATTTTTTTTAAATTTTTTTGAGATTTTGATCTTGAAGATGAAGTTTTTTTGGATTTTATATGTTCACAATTTTTGTTCTTTATGACAGGAGTTACAACTTTGCCTCACAGAGTAAATCAAAATTCCGAACGGTTTGCAAGATATGTGCTTGAGAAAATTCAAAAATCTCACCAAGGCACCAAATCTTTGGGAGCCCATAAAAAAAATAGGTGATTTGGGACAAAACTGGGAGTCACGGGTCTTTTTTTTTTTTGGTCTTTTATCACATCGTGGTATCCGTATATGGTTATATTATTTCGTGTTGCACTGTGTTATTTAACAGAAGTTTGGTTTTTGCTAACAGAGTTCAGTTAAACACAGTGTTACCATATGTGAAGATTTATCTTATTTTTGAAGTTTTTAGACATGTTAAAACGACAAAAAAGATTTTTTATCTTAAAATAAGATTTTTAAAAATTTTACTTTTATTACTTGTAATATATTATTGAGGGATTTTTTGACCAAACTACTTACAAATTTTCTGATTTGCTTCATAATGATCTTACACATATTCTATATATTAAATATTTTGTGTTATTTGGCTTTATTTTTAATAGTTCAGAAGAAACAAAATAAATTTTAACTCATTTTCTTTCATTCAATAAAAATAACAAAAAAGATTTTTGGTCATAAAAAAAGTTTTTTTTTTGCTCGACTTGAAGATTTTTGATCAAATAAATATGGCAACACTGGTTAAACACAAAGGTTTGTTTGTATTAAGGGTTAAAAATTTTAAATTTTATCTTCCCACAAGTTAGGAACATTTTGACAATTATTTTTATTGTTGTGTAACATTTAAAATGTCTGCTATTTTATTACTTTTAGAAGGATTTTTGCAAGCAAGCAACCGTATACCATGATTGTTTCATACAACATACTTACATACTTATTTCTTAGAAAACATACATATTTATATGTATGTACATAAAAATTTATATCATCGCCTTTAATTTTCAAAAAAAAAAAATAAAAAATTTGAGAACACAAGACAATGACAGATTTATGGTGATGCCATGTCACACAACGTAGCAAACAACTCTCAATAATTTCGAAATTGGAAAAGCTGAAAAAATAATCAGTTTCTGTAAATATTATTTCAGCATAAATATGTTTAAAGATTACAAACAAATAACCAAAATATACACACACTAAAATGCTTTAAAAAAGCTCAAATATTTTTCAACGATAAAAACAATTTACTATAAATTGAAAAGATCATTAAATTTTTAAATAAAAAAAACAATATTGCAAAATATAATTTCTTTAAATGAAAGCAATTTTCAGTTAGAGAAAAAAGCTACAGCGCATTGAAATTACCCTGCTTTTCAATTGTTGTTTCGAAACAAACAGAATAGAAACGCTCTACAGATGGCAGGCAGTAAAATAAACTACAAAACTAATGAAGAAATCTTTAGCGCTAAAACGGCCAAATATTAATTAGTACAGTGACATAATGTAATGCAACAATTTATTTTCTTTCTAACAGTTGGCAAAAGAAAAATCTTTACCACTTAATATGTGAAAAACATTTCCTGTTGAAAAACAACTCTCCCCACTCGAGCACACAGCAGCAGCAGCAGCAGCCACAATTTCTATTGCAAACTTAATGAGATAAATGTTAATGACGAATGTCTGTCAAGAATAAAAAGATTTTACAATAATTTCAAAAGAGAAAATCGAAAAATTATTAAATCGAAAATGTACTTGTGAAACATTGTGTGGATGGATGTATCGCCGCATCTTAGCTGGCAAACGAAACTCATCATCCAGTTGAACTGAACAGTTTAAAAGTACAACCGCACAGTCATAAACACATTTTGGTAACAACACTTAAGCATTAAGGCAACCAGTTAGTCAGTCAGTCAGTCTAACCGTCAGTATTTAAAATAAAAACATGAAATTCTATTTAAATCACGCACTTAATTAGTAAAAATTTTTTCTTCTCATTTTTACTTCACTTAATTTTTTCCCCCTCTTGTTTATTATTGTGACTCTACAAAGAAAATTATTTTTTCATGAATACGGCCAGCATGCATGCACGATGGAACACTGAATATTATGAAATTTGTTTAAATTATGCCAAAATGTAAACACATTTCAATATGGGAGGAAAGCCGCAAGAAAAATAGAAACTGGCATACGACATCATTCGACTGAATGAAAGAAACATGGGCCAGAGAGGCTACACGATTTATTATAGGTAAATTAAAAGGGAATATTATACAGACCGACAGACAGACAGACAGACACCTTGTTCTTTTAATAATCCATAATTTATAATAGACTTTGTGTGTTTGTACAATAAAACTAAATTATACACTTGAATGAGAATCCAATAAAAACAGATGAGGAGATAAAAATAGTGAAGTGAATGTCAAAAATGTTGAACGTCAAATTTTTTTAATTTTTACTACATATATTTTTATCTATTTTTTGTATTGTACCTGATTTACATTAAGCATTTTTTCATGAAATTACATGAATTTTGTTGCACGAAACTTTATCATTTTGCTAATTGCAGCGCTATAAAAGAGAATGTTATATAAAAAAGGACGTATAATGAATCTCTGATGCATTTCTGGCAACTTTTTTGATATAAGTTGCTCCTACAGGCCTACTATTGGCAAATAAAAATTGTTCATGCAACTAATTTCATGAAAAAAATGCTTAATGTAAATTAGGTATTACTTAGCAAAAAGTTGTACAATATTTAACTCTGATTATGGGAGAAAATTTATGACGCTTTTAATATCAAATAAACATTATAAAATAAGGAATATACTTTCCTTAATCATGCTCATTGTTCACAGTCTTGAGTATGGAATTTTATTCTCTTGCTTAATTATTCAATTCATTGAAAACACGATGCAAGAAAATATTTAAAATCTTTCTGATTTTAATTTATATTATGTTGAAACAAAATCTTTGTGATTTTGTTTTATATTATGTTGGAAATGGGATTATTGAATGTTGTAATGCAGTTTTATTTTTCAGATGAAATAGACAAGCTTCAGCTTGTTATGCTTCCTTTCTCCTAGTTTAGACGGGCAAACATTTGGAAGGAAAACATCTGGAATTCTCTTTTGTTGTTTCCTTCGCGGTCACGCAGACGAAAATGTTGCCGGCGACATTCCAATATTGTTGGATAAAAGCAAGCATGTTTGTACATGTATAATTGAAATCAAAGGGTGTCGCTGAGTACCGAACACAAAAATCATTCTCTCTTCCTCACCCGTAAATTGTTCCAAACTAAATGTTTCTCTTCCAAATGTTTTCGTGTCTAAACGCAGTCTATGTAGATAAAAACACGAAGAAGACTGAATTATTTTCTGCCATATATAAATGTTAATCTACAATTATGTCGAACTCGCTAACTCTCGGATAACTATGTTAACGAATTTACGAAAAATTCGAACGATCGTACGTACATTGAATTAACTACTTGACTGCTTACAATACAACTTGTCTCTAACGGATTTTTAGCTAGAATGGGCAAAGCTCTAGGGCGGCAGTTCAAGCACCCTACAGCTGCTCATGCAGAGTCGTGACTTGTTTGCCGATTGCTTTCAAAACTTGAAGTCTTATACAGTTCCAATCAGTAACTGAATGAGAATTCCATTGTGCATTCAGCAACATCAATGTCAAGAAACAATGTAAAAAAAACAATAATTTTGTACCCTACGTATTTAGTTTTTCCAAAACGACACTTAACGAACACGAATAACAAGACAATAAACACGTACGAAACACGCACGCGAAAAATTTGGGCAACACGATACTGCACAACACGCACGAAATATTATTGGTATGGTATTGAAATTCAGAAAATTTAATTGATTTTTTTCAAGAGTCTCTTTTCAAAATATGGCACCGAGTTGGCGCTGCCAGCTGATAACATCTGCCACCACCGCTGATACTGTCAGTTTACGTACAGAATTTTAATTTTCTGAGTCCCATACAATATCAAGAAATATGCTGGTGTTGTGTGTGTGTTTGACGATACAAAATATTAAATTTTTTCTCTACTGGAAATTCATTCATACATATTTTACATCTAAAATCGTTTCGTATTTTTCGTGTCAATTTTGCTCAACACGAAACGACACGAACACGCGCGAAATCAGATTTTTGTTTTTGTCACGAACACTTCGTGCTGAGTCGTGCGTGTTCGTGGCATTGTGTAGCAGAATCATCGCCATAGTAAAATAACAAATAAAATGGCTAATAAACAGTTTCAAATATTTAGTACACCTCATTGACACCAGAGGCGCGCTGCAACTCTGCATTATTAAAAATGTGCAAAAAGCAGAGATGTAAAAAGAATTAAACTTTCCTCTATCTCTTCCTTCACCACTTGTATTCTCAATCGGCTCAAATTAACAGTCTTTAGTTAACTAATGAAGCTGGTTTAACCAATGCAATTCATAAGAAAAAGCGTTAGTTAAACCACGGGCGTTAAATTATATAGACTGTGAATTTGGACCTAAATAAATTTGGATCTGAAATTGGGCACAACTTTTTTTTATAACAAATTACCACAAATTATGCGCATTCAATATGCACTAAAAACTTAAAAATATGCGCTAAAAAGTCAACAAATATGCTCTTAAAATAAAATAAATTGGTTTATTTGTAATTGAAAATATGTATATTTTTAGTTCAAAACTCCAACAACATTTTCATATAAAATAAGACAAAAAAAAAATAGTAAACAAAAAAAGAAAACAAAATTAACAAAGAATAATTGAGTTTGAAATGCAGGTTAAAACAAAATTACCATAAAAATTTTGAATAAAACAAATAATACAAATTAATTTTTATTGGATGCTCTCGTAACAATTTAACTTCCATTTCAAAAGATCACGATTTGGATAAATAAGACAACATTTTTATTTAAATTTTTTCTTGCAATAAATAACTAAATATTGACCTAGAATTGCAACTAAAAATTTGTTTCTAAGTTTCTGTACTCGGGCTAGAGTCCGTCACAAATAGCAAAACAAAATTTGTATTGAAACTAATGTCCGTAAAACTGCGTGTATAAGGAAAATGTATACACTGCATGGAATATTTAAACAAAGATTTAGATGGCGAAAAGAAATTTGACCAACCCCTTAACTTTTACACAGAAAAAAATGATTTGTAAATACAATTAATTTTTTTGTTATATCAATTAAATAATTAATTGATTTTGAACCTACAACGATTTTTGTAAATACAATTAACGAAATTGTAAGTTGAAGGAAAATCTTAAAAATATTTTCAATTAAATATATCAACAAATAATTTGTTGAAATTGATTTTTTTTTCAACATTTATTTTTGTTAAATTTTAAAGTTATTTCAATTAAAGTTATTGTTATATTAACAATGTGAATTGTTGAATTTCTGTATCATAATTGTTATATTAACAAGCTTTTTATACACAATCACAATCCTCGAAATGATTTTTTGCTTGTCTGCGAAAAACACTAAACGTCTTTGGGCGGAGTTGAACCGGCAACATCAACACTAATAAACTGACTCACTTACCTCTCAGCTAATGAGCAACACTTTATTAAATACGCAAATGATGAATACACACAAAATATGATTTCTTGTTTCTTCTACATGTACTCATTCCATTATGATATAATTTAACAAATAATTTTGTTGAGTAATTTAATTGACTACAAAAATTTAAATTTGTTATATAAACAATGATGATTGTTAATTTTAAAATTAAATGTTAACAATTTGTTTTGTTTGTTGCATTTCGATGATATTTTTTTCTGTGTAAGCATATTAACCGTGATAGCACATTAAAAATTTTTTTAAATGAAATTTTAATAAGTTTCAAAAAAATTTGTATAATTTTTTTTCGGAATGGGGTGTAAAATAAAAAAAATTCTATAAAGTGTCAAAATATGCCCGAAAGGCGTAATTTATGCTTTAAAAATTAGAAAATATGCTGAAAATATACGTGCAAAAACATGCCTTAAAAAGTAAAATATGCACTAACAAATCGATGACAAAATTCATAAATTCATCTTGTCCCTGCATTAATACGTCACACAAGAAAAAAACGTGCAATTGCATATTTGCGGTTTCCCTGGTCATTACTGTTCCTGCTCGGAGAAAAAAAACCCAGCATTTGATAAAAATCTTGCACATAATTACATTAGAAAAATTCACTTGATTTAATGTGATGAAGCGCAGCAGTTTAAAAAATAAAGCAAACGAACACAACTCATAAGTGAAATGAAGAGAATGAAAAAAAAATTAACACATTTTCTAATTAATTTTAAAATCGTGTTGCGTTTAGTTTTTTTTTTTTTCTTTCACAAATCTCTCAAGTAATTAAATAAAAAGAACCTCATATAGAAATACACGAACGAGTGTTAATGCGCAATGATTGATAAATGTGTAGTGATTTGTGTACGATAATTAAAATAGATGGACTTTTCCAATGATGGAAATGTTTGCAATATCAATTAAATCAATAAACATACATACAAGCAGCTGAAAACTAAATGTGAAACATATGCGGCCATTTACATAAACTGCCAGTAAATAAATTGAATTGAACTGAATAAATATTTTATGAGTTGTAATTGCTTTTTTTTCTTCAATTATTAATTGCCGAAGGAAGAGTTTAATAAAAACTGTTTAAAATTTTAAATAATCTGAACTTTCAATTTTAACATTTCAATTAAATTAAAAAAAAATTATTGTTTTGATTTTAATGTTAACCTAAATTTTTTATAGTTTTGAGTGAGCAATTTTCAATTTTTTTTTTAATTGCAAGAAAATGATTTGGAGGCGTTGAATTTAAAAATTTTTATTTGTGTGAATTTCTTTTTAAGTATATTCATTTTGAATTTAAGAACAAAATATTCTTTCAAATTTATGATTTATTACTGATGCCACTCGTTAAAGTGACTAAATGGGAAAAATTTATACATTAAGTGGATATTGTACGTTTAGGAAAAAGTTATTTTTAATATTTTTTATTTTTTTTTTATAAAAGAGAAAAATCCTACCAAGAACAAAATGAAAAACAAAAAGATGCGATCGGTAGCAGGCCACTTAATGAATTTTTCGTTGTTAATTTTTTTTTATATATTTCTTGCAGGTTATAAAATATTTTTTGTGTTTAAGGCATATAATAATTTTAGTTGGCTGGGTTGGTTTTATGTGATACGCTATTTGTTTTATAATTAAATATTTAAATGCTCTAGTTGTAAAAGCATATAATTTTAATTTCATTTGGCTGCTTTGTTTATTAAATTAGCACTTTCATAAACTAAATGTTGATAGCCTTATACATATGTATATATACAAGTTACAGTGGGTGCTATAATTAAGTAATTTAAGTGAGACATTTTTAAATTTTAATTGAACTATAGTGAATTTTTAATCAGAAATAATTTTTAGTCAGGTTTAAGTTCAGTAATTTCAATTCTTTTATTGAATGAAATATTTTTATTAATTGATGTGAGTTTCTAAAGAAGAGAAGAAAAATTAAATAAGACTTTTAAGCTGGGGGAAATACCGATATTTTTCTGTGCAGCAACGCACTTCATCAGCACCCTAGTCTATCTACTTGGGTAGAGATGGTTATTAACATCAGCTATTTAACGTAAATTCTAATGAAACGGAATGTGAGAAATGATTGTTGTGTACAATTATTGATTTACCTTTGGTAAATACAAAAAATTATTTCTGATTAAAAATTAAGTAATTTATTTAAGTATTTACAAAAAAAATAAAACTTTTAACTGCTTCAATTACAATTTTTAATTCATTGAATCTTTAAACAAAAGATTAATTGACTCAATTAAATTTTTAATTAAACTTTTAATCAATAATTATTATTATTTGATTTTTTTGTAATTAAAGGTGTTAATTTAAAAAAAAATCAATAGCATTTCATTAAATGAAATTTAACTCAAAATAAATTTATTGAAAAGAATTAAGTGGGTTGCTTGAAATTTTTACTAAAAATGTTTATAATTCTAAATTTAATATTTTTATATGTATAGAAAATCTAAAAAAATAATTGAGAATTACTAAATATCTAAGCATAACAAGTTAAAAAGTTTCAATAAAAATTACAACATATTTCATTCCCATTCATCGAATTTTTGAATCACTTATTACTTTAATTCAGTATTATTTAAAAATCAATCACAAAGTTACTAGATAATTAAGAAACTCATTGAATCAATAAATGAATTAATTAAACCACGAGTATATCATTACCTTAATATAAAAAGGCCCTAACTCATATTTTTTTAAATCGAGTTTTTTATATATTTCGATAGAACATTTAACGAAGCGAAAAATGCAAAAATCTCCGTTTCAAAAAAATAGTGAGTTAGGGCCTTTCTATATTTAGGTAACGATATACATATATTAAACAATAGCGGTAATTGAAAGTGATGATGATATTCTCTGCTTAAACATATGTATGTGAGAATGTATTATTGGAAATAATACTAAAGTTCATACAGGCATTTTGACCGGAATATTAACCTTTTGTCACGTGCGACACCAAACCAATATGCTTGTTTTTTTAATGAAAGTCAAACTTTTTTTACTTTTTTTATATATTTATGTAAGTTGTCAGCAGCTCTATAAAAGTTAAAATTTTAAGAAAAATCAAGTCACATTGTTGTGAAATACAAGCTTAATCGTTTGTTGTCGCACGCGACAAAAACTAGACTTTCTTGTGGAAATGTCGATATTTATTTATAATTTTTTTTTTTGATTATGATATTGTCTGCTTAAATATATTTGAGCATGTATTATTGCAAAATTTGCTTGTTTTTTTTAAGAAAACAACTTTTTTACTTTTTTATATATTTATGTAAGTTGTCAGCAGCTCTATATTAGTTAAAATGTTAAGGAAAATAGTCACATTGTTGTGAAATACAAGCTTAATGGTTTGTTGTCGCACGCGACAAGAAAAGTGGACTTTCTTGTGGAAATGCCGATACGTATTTCTTATTTTTTTTTTTGTTATGATATTCTCTGCTTAAATATGTTTGAGTATGTATTATTGCAAATCGTACTAAAGTACATTGTCACGTGCGACACCAACCAAATATGCTTCTTTTTAAGAAAACAAAACTCTTTTTTACTTTTTTTATATATTTGTGGTGTCACAACTCTATATTAGTTAAAATTAAAAAAAAATCAAGGCATTGCTTGAATTGCTTGCTGTCGCACGCTACAAAAAGAGTGTATGTATTTTAAGATATTTTTTTTAAATGTTGAAACGTCTATCCCCTGAAAAACATCTTGATTTCAAACGATTATAAATTGGAAAATAGGCCCCCCTGTTTGCTGCTTCTTTTTTTATCCAATACCTTAATATTGCCAGGAGATTTATATCTCTTTAATATGTAAAAAAAAAATCCAAACACTTAAAATATACATCGATCAAACGTAAGCATTTGTTTAGACATACTCTACAACCAACTAACCACAATTCAATGAAAGTAAAATATTTTTAATGCCACATTTTTATTTTCATCTTGTTTGTTTTATTCTTCGATTTCACATTAAATCATTAGTTTCGAAAGATTATTTATTATGTTGAATGTGTTTCAGAGAATGTATGTTTGTTCCTTTATATTCTATCTAATAAAATGTTGATGATAAAATGAAATGGTTTCTTTGCCTTTCGTTTTCGAAAAAAAACGTCTAAATTTGAATGTTCAGTCATGCTGTGTTTATTAAGCGTTTTATTTAATTAATTTTATTTCACTTTTCATAAATTCATTCAATATGGATTTTAGTTTTTATGATTATGTGTAAATAAGTTCAGGTGTGGATTTAGCTCAAGGTTTTTGGAGGGATTTTTGAAATGAAATCGTGGAAATAAATGCATAATAAATAAAATGTGAATAACGAATTTAAAAAGTTTCGCTTGTTGTGGGTTAACCATGTCCAGCTTCATTTCGGTGCCTTATAAAGATCGAAAATTTTTTTATCGATTTTGTTCCAGTTCCAAGGATTTGCAATCCTAATCCATTTAAACAACTACTGTTAGATAGCTAACAGTGCTCTACTAAACATGCTTTGTTAGAAATTTTGGTTTTTGTCTCTGCTAGTTAAATTCGAATTTATTTTCGCACACATAAGAATATGGAGTTTAACAGCCCACAGTTTTGTAATCCTCCAATATCTAACTTACAAGATATGTATTTTCGTTCAAAATTGGTAAAATTAAATTCCTTATTTAAGTGATTCATAGTGTGCAAAATAAACTTCTATACGAGTATCATGCAATGGATTATAAATTGGAAAAAAATATAACAACAACTAGTTGTAATAGATTATTTAACTGATATTGTTGTTAACGCTCAAGGGGTGTTCTTATTATTTAGGGAATTCACAATGAGTATCTTAAAATTTTAATGTGGCAACATTGTGCCATCTTGAAATTTTCATTGTGAGGAGGCAACGATAGAAAACACAGTAGCCCAATTCAGTCTTGTGCAAATGGTCTTGCATCGTAGCATGGGCAAAATGGTGTAGTATATTTTTACTCACCACTAAAAATTATTAAGTGGTGAGTATCAATATACTATACCATTTTACAAATGCTACGATGCAAGACCATTTGCACAAGATTGTGAATTGGGCTAATAACAAAATATTTTATATTATAAATTATTGATGGATAAATTTATCAAAATAACTTTTGTTCTGTAAAATTCCTAAAGACAGCAAAAAATTCAAATATTTACAGCTGGTAATAAATTTGATTTACACAAGAATAAAACCAACAAACTTGCCAGCCTGTTAAGAGATGGGCGAGTGTGGAATTTTTTCAAGACGACACGACACGAACACGAATAACAAGACACTCAACACGTACGCGAAAAATTTCCTCAAAACGATACTGCACAACACGCACGAAATATTATTGGTATGGTATTGAAAATCATAAAATTTAATTGATTTTCAAGGGTCGCTTTTCGCACTGCCAGGCGCTACTATCTGCCACAACAGCTGATACTATTGTTTTACATACAGAACTTTAAGCTTCAGATGCCCATACAATATCAACAAATATGCTGGTGTTGTCTGCTGACGATACAAAATATTAAATTTGTTCTCTACTGGAAATTCATTTTCAATTTTGCTCAACACGAAACGACCCGAACACGCACGAAATCAGATTTTTTGTCACGAACACTTCGTGTTGAGTCGTGCGTGTTCGTGTCACGAAAAAAACGAGTCACGCGCCCATCTCTACAGCCTGTATTAAAGTACTAAAAATGAAACTTTGCAATATTAAGAAATATTTTAAAACGCTATCGTGAACTCCCTTATTGTTTTTTCCTTTATTATTCATCTTTGGATCAACTCTTGTATATCATATTTATGTGTGTATACAGTATAAGTGACACATATAGAAAGTGACCTAAAAGTAAAAAAAAAAAATAAATTTTCACTTTTTTTATGTGGACAACATCTGAGCATCGAATGAGACCGATCCCACGCCCCAAAAGTGTTCCCTCCCAGAGATATGCGCGTTTTATTCGGTGATGGTACACCAAAGATACACGTATTTAAATCTTTAAAATGGCTCTCCTGAACAAAACAGGTTTTTACCCTTAGGTCCCTTTCTATTTTGCGCGTCACATATATACTTTTGTTTGTACATACATATGTGCAATACCTTGTTGGGGTTTGGCCTAATGACAGCAACCATGCAGCATCAGCAGCAGCACCACTTTTCCACCACCCCGCTGCGTCCGCACAAGTTATCAGTTTGTTAACAATGCTATTTAAAATATTTATAGACGGTATGTGGGCAATTGTTACGAGGTATTAATTCAATTATAATTTATAATTGAATCAAATGAAATCGTAGAGAATTATGTATCATTTCAGTATGTGCTCGTATGATTTTATCTCTTTATTTATTTCATTCAAGTAGTTTAGAAGCTTTATGCTCATAAAATATTTGAGAATGTTGTTAGCAGAAAAACAGAGTTTATACTTGTGGGGAGATTAATGTAATTTGTATAAAATTTTCATATCGGGGTTACAGTGCAATTCATTGATTGATTTGTTGAGCCATTTGCTTTTACTACAATGAATTTGGCTAAATTAGATAATCAAACAAACTGTAAAATATTTCGAAGTTAAAATTAAAGCATAATTATGTATGCACTCGTATCGTACCGCAGTGGAGAAATAAATCAAAATGTTAATTACTGCAGCACTTCAAAATAAAAGAATATACAGGGTGTTTCAAAAGAAAGTTTATGTTTAGTGGATTGAATAAAAAGTAAATAAGCCCTTTATCAAAACAGTATTTATTATTTATTTGTTTAAATGCACATTTCCTTAAAAATTAATATAGTCCGAAGGACCAGGATTAACCATTTAGTGGTTTTAATGCCTCTGGTCTGGCAATGCTGGCAGCTGTTAAATATCTTTGATTTCATTCATTCATTCATTTATTTAGTGAAAGCTTTTTCATTTACGAACATGGATCGTTTAAAAACTTAAGAACGCGTTAAAACAGTTAAAACTTACTACTAAAGTTGCGCTTCAAAAGTGGTGGCCACTTTTCGAGCGTTCCGGGGTGAAATTGACAAGATAACAAAGAAATTTGAAGAGACTCACAGAAAAATTTGGAGAGCCGAAATTACTAAAAAGAATTTATCGCATATACAAAAAGTATATGTATGTTTAAAAATTCTTTAAAGTGATAAAAATGTTAGTCAAAAATTTTTTGAAAAAAGCAAGTAACAAATATATTTCATTAACTTTTAATTAGTTTTAAATAAGTTTTGACAACAAAGTTCTTGATACAGTGTTATATTTTTGTCACACTAAAAAAAAATTTATCTAATATTGTATACAACTTTTTTATCGCAATCTTGTGCAAACGGTCTTGCAACATAGCATGTGGAAAATGGTGTAGTATATTGATAATCAACACTAAGAATTGTTAAGTGTTGTTGCTAAGAATTTTTAAGTGGTGAGTATCAATATACTATACCATTTTGCACATGCAATGATGCAAGACCATTTGCACATGATTGTGAATTGGGCTAATAATTATTTGACAAAAAAAGCATTATTGAATTGACAAATAAAGTTGTCAAAAATCATCTCCTGCAGAAAAGCAACCAACAAAGAATTTCAACAGTTTTTGATTTGTTGTGACAAATAAAATTTTTGAAATGAACTTGTATTATGTTAAAGGCATTGTGATGTCATGAGTGCCTCTGTGATAGCCTCTCAGTCCAGAGGTGGTGATTTCAATTCCCGCATTGGCCCTGGCTGCTTTCCGCAGACAAGCTTATTGCTTCGCGGGTGATGTTTGTTTATAAAAATAAACAAAAATTGTACATGACTATTTTTTTAAAGCTTCAAGGAATTCGGGTTATAAGCATAAGCTTTAGATTAGAATTAGCCCCACATAATTATAACTCGCAACTTGGTAATTTTGACAGAGATGTGAGTCATAAAGCAGATGTAAGCCAGCTGAAACCAAAACAAAAATTATGCCGATAGTACCAAGATACTCCTTGTTTGCAGCCAAATGTGAGACATATTTAAGTTCATATTTGCAAGCAAATATGAATAGTGATACTACAACACAAGGCCATTTTTAACAACAACTACAAAATACTAAAGTAGCCTATAATTACAGAAAACAATACATATATACTTGCGTACAAATATTCTTCATCTTTATGGCACCCTAACTACAAGTAGAAACAATTTTTTCTTTTTTAAATTTATGCATTTAATCAAGGCATACAACACTTTCTCTCACTGGTGTCTGCCTGCGATAATTAATGCAATAAATTTTTGGGGAGAAAAATAAAGCAGTACAATTTTAAATGTTTACATATTAAATGCATTTAATTATATTTATTTTTTAATATATGATCTTTTAAATGTTTATAATTAATTTTTGTGTTGAAAATTCCGCAAACAAGTGCAGAGTACTAAATTTAAATATGTACATCTACATGCATACATACATACATATATGAATGTGCATACATTTGTGTAAACGCCTAAAGCTCAAATGCAGTAGCAAAGTCTAGTGGCAAATTTATGATGATGCACAGCAATATTGCAGTCGTGGACAAGTATTTACATACAGATATATAAATGCATATGAATGTATACATATGTATATGCAATTATGTATTTACTTATGTTTGTGTAAGTACATATACACATAGTATACATACAAATTTGTTAATATACACTTATACCCTGTCGGAGAAGGTATAGTTGACTACAAATATAATCAACTTATAGTTAACTTTTATTAGACTAGGTTAAGGTGCAATCAGACGTGACATGACTATAGCCATAGAAAACAGCTGTTCGAACCAAACTACACTATATTCGATTATAGGTGACTCGCCATAACGCCATAGCCATTATATTAGAAACCAATTGAATTTTGCTTTAGTTATGGCTATGGCTTTATGACCATATCACGTTTAATTGCACCTTTAGGTTAGGTTATGTTAGCAGGCTGTTGGTAAGGAAGGGTAAAATTTAGAGTCCATCTCACTTGGGTCCAGTGCAATGATCCCTTTGTGCTACCTGTGAGTTGAACAGATGATAGTGAGTCAGGGTGATAGGGAAGGGATAGTGATAGAGAAGACAGGTGGTGAAAGAACATATAGAAGAAAGCTTCATTATTTTAAAACTCTGCATTTTTGTTAGACTAATTAAAAGCTAACTACAATGTCATTCAGAACAGACCCAAAATTAATTGTTAAGTTGAGTACGTAAGCGGATTTGGTGAGAGCCATCAAATCTGCTCTCAGCTACTTTGAAACTCATTTCAATTTTATATTAACATTTTGCTATTATTATTTTAGATTGTACCTTGGATGGGTATCTAGCGCGTTGACTATACAACGGGTGATACATAGTTCGAACACCAGCAACATATTTTTGCATATTTACTTATTACCAGGTGATTTAAATAAAGTCAACTTTAAGTTACTTGAAAAGTAGTGCAGAGTGAGACAATTGAATATTGCCTAGGACATCGAAATGTTAAAATAGTTGGTTGCTTCCATTGGAAAGTAATTTAAGTGTCAGTCAGCACTAGTTGCGAAATAGTTGTGTTAAAGTTGGTTTAAAGTTAACTGAGTTTCCTACATGGTATGTACGTATATACATATGCATATGTATGTGTGTAAACAAATAATACCCAACCACTGCTAAACGATGAGTCGCTACATGCCACACGCCATTAACTCAAAAAACCATTAATGTGCGTAAAATAGCATACAACAATAACAATATTCAACATGTTTAACAGCAAAAATAAAATACATTAAACTAAATATTTACAGCCAATAGACAGGCATATTCGTACATACATACATTCATACTTGCATACACAAATACTGTCGAAACGAACAAGTGCCACTCACAAACTTATTGAAATTAGCCAACAAAATTTAGTTGTTAAATTCAGAAACTCGAATGGATAAAGTCTTAAAAACGTCAGTAAAACTATACACCACAAAAATATAAGTAAGACGGCTTTTCCACACACAAAATTTGCTTTGCAAAGTCTTGAGCAGCGTTGTCAACTTGGTGCGTTTCGCACCATTTTGGGTGCTTTTTGAAATTTTTTGTGCGAAAAATTCTTTAGTTGGTGCGTGGTGCGCTTTTTTAAAAATTTCGGTGCGTTTGTTAATTTTTAGTGCCACCAACGCAAATTTAATACAACAATGCGTTAAAACCGGAAAATTCTTGTTGTGAAACTTGCCAATTTCCTGATGCTGTTAATTACCATATTAATAGTAATGATATTTACAAAATATCACAATTTGGGCGTGTGCCAAACGGTAGAAAAGTACTATGGTAAAAAAATATTTGCCTGTAGGGAAAAATTTCATTTTTCTGCTGTGCCAAATGATATCTTTTTTGACAATGTAAAATTTTGACAAATTCGCTTTAGCATAGAAAGAAGCTGATGAAAAAATTGCTGCGGCGGCGAAACAAAAAATTTGACTACAATCCGCCGACTACCATCAATTTTTTTTAAAGAAATTTTTTTGATAAAACAATATTCTCGTAGCAAAAAATTATATAACATTATATAAATGATGCAAAATTTTTACAAATTAAAATAAACAATGCATTTTTCACAGTCTAACTACATTTAAGAGACGTAAGAATGTATGTAAAAAGCGACGACTCGAAGCGACGGCGGTGGTTTTGCCTTTTATGATATACTATGCTTCTTATTTGCTTGCTGCTTGTCAAAAATTTATCTGTTATGTCAAAAATTCTACTAGCCCCCAGGGCTAGTGAAATTTTATTCACCTCAGAAGTGTCAAAAATTTACTTACACTAGTACTTTGCTAGTGTGGGTGACAACGTATAATTGCATCCTCCTTGAAGATCTTAGTACGTTACAGTTCAAAATCAAGGACTTATGGCAACTTTAAAAACTATTTCTGCATGTAAATGCTTTATTTTTTCTTCAGTTTTTTGCTTCTGTAACATATCGAAAATTCGAGTTAGGACTTTTTTATATTAAGCCATCGATATGTATGTATGTGCCCTTAATTGTGAAAGCGGTATAAGTTATATATTTCTTTGGTCGAGATATTTAGTAGACTATATTTGAACTAATACAAAAATATTTTTTTATTATGCAACAGTTTAATTTAGAGTTGTACTAGTCTCGATTAATATAAATTTATTTTGCTATATCGAATCAAAAATGCGTATGACTTAGATTACTTATAAATTATGTAAATATATTGTAAAGGTCTGTTTCTTTTTATTGTTATATTTTTAATATGAATATATTAAACTTCTGATAAAAAATTTTAAAAATATTTGATTAAAACTAACTACTGAATTTTTATTAGCTTTGAATCTTTCCAGTAATCGTTGATCTCTTTAAAATGTTTTGTACAGAATTTATGAAATTAAAAAAAATATTATTTAGAAATGAATATAAATAAATTTGTTAAGTTTTTTTAGGTTTTATTTTTTTTTAACACTGAACTGTAAAGGCCTGTCTTAGTGTTATAATTTTAACACAAAAAAAATTATATAGTTTGTATGCAAAATTAATTCAATAAACATTTTAAACTAAAAAAAGGAATTCTAAGCTTGGTGCGTTTTTTAGAAATTTCAAAGTTGACAACACTGGTCTTGAGTTTGTGGGAGAGAATGGAAAAGAAGTACGATGCTCTTTTTCCTTCTTTTCTATAAACTCAAGACTTTGCAGGGTAAACTTTGCGTGTGTGGAAAGCCTTCTTACTAAAGGCTCAGTTAACCGACTGTAATGGAATGTAACTGCAACGGTAGGAAACAGCTGATTAATATTGGAGAGCGACAAAAAGGACCCGTGCGGGAAGGAGTTGGAGAGTTAAAATTATTTACAAAAATCTTCCTTATAGAATTTTACTTAAAAGTATTAAACACTTTCTGATACCTAAAATGCAAGGTTTACAAGGTTTTTATAGGCCGATTTTCTATAGTAATGGGCAAAACAGGGTTACTTTGCAGCCACCTAAAGTTCTTTTTACTATGTACAAGATTTCGCGTTTAAAAAGTGTTTGGAACTTAGCGTTGTAATGTAAAATTTGAGCAAAATATGTTATTTCAATTGCAATTGGAGAAATCATTCATTTAGTATCCTTGAATCTCAATTGTAAATCTCTTTTCCAATATTTCTCTTTTGGCTTTCAATTATTTGAAATTTATTGACCGTTAAATATATGGCATGCGATTCATAGTACGAATTTATGAATGTATGTGTGTGTATGTGTGTATGTATGTATGCACGTATGTATGTATGCATTAATGACTGTAGGTACGTGTGTGTATGCATATATTTTTACTGTTATTTCTGCTGAAATTTAGAATGTTCACAAAACAAACATTCAATATATTATGTATGTATATATTTATTAAAATTTTTCACATTTTAATTTTTATTATATTATTTTGTTAATACAACAACATTTATGATGATTAACGTACAATTTAAAAACAAAAACTGAGAATATAAAATTAACAATAACAGTAGCGGGTCAAGTCACATGGAAAAAAAACTTTTAATGCATTTACTGGTGTTGCAGACATTTTTAATGGTAACAACTTTTAAAATAATAAACAAAACCATTTACACGAGTGACTGCAATTCATACGAGTGTTTGTATATTAAAAGCAAAAATGTATGTAATTACATACAAACATGTTTATGCAAATAGATCTTTAAACAAAAAAGGAAGAAAAATTAATATGCAAATAAAATGATAACATACGGAAACAGACAAAACAACACACTTTACAAATTATATAAATAAAAATATTGACGGAAAGACACCCAGTGAAAATGAATTTTTATACATAAAATGAGGAAAGCAAAAATGCACTGTCCATTAAATTAAAAACAAAGAATTGCGTATAGTTGAAAGTGGGCTGGATTATTATTACAGTAATTAAAAAAGTGACGTCTAATGTGACTGTTTGATAGCCGGCTTCAGCAGACCATTGATTTGTAACGATCAGGGACTCAAAATTGTATTTGATTTACATATTTTTGTAACAACTTATGGCTCGATTACGGTTGGCAACCGAACTTCAATTGAGTTGTCAACTGATAACGTCAGTAGCTGAGAACGATAGACCGGTTCGAAGGACCCTAAACAAATATTCAATTGGCTATCGAACGTATTTTCTGTATTTGTTTAAATCAAAATTTATTGAAAGTGGACCTTTAAAGATTATAAAAGCTATTACTCCCTCAGACTTAAAACAAAAGAAAAGAAAAAAATTATTTACTTAAGTCATATTCGAAAGCATTTAAGAGTGTGCTTTTGCAAGCTATAATAGACAAATTTATAGTTGAAGAATTCCCCTTCAAAGTGCACACAAAAATGTCCTTAATAGTATACAAAAATTCACTTGGGAATAAAATAAAATGTTTAGTTGGATTCCGAAATGGTCTATGAAATTTTATATCATACAATTTTACACAAGAAAATTTTTATCTTGTGTACACACGCCCAGTAAAAAGAAATGGAAGTCATTCTGAAGGAACCACATTTTCATTGCTTCCAAAAAATCAATATTTTTAATTTGCCGATAGTTAGCAGAAAACCAAGTAAAAGTTTATTTTAATCACACAAAACCTTGTAGTTTTTCCATAGTTTTAGTAAATACTCACCAAAATGTTAAAAAAATCGATTTTTTTAAAGAAATTTATGAACTAATTTTGGCCTAAAATTTAAAAGTTATTTGCTTAAATTTACATGAAAACACTGTTTCGCGTTTAAATTCGTATAAAAAGAAACGAATTGTTAAAATATGTAACTTTTTAAAGTTTTTCCTAGATGAAAATATTACCATAGAACACAAAAAATTAAATTTTTCTTAAAATCCCTTCTAATTTGGTGACTATGCATCGAAAAAGAGAACTTCTTGCAATGACAACCCTATGTAAAAATCATTAGATCGGATCGAAATTTGAACTACTTCCAGACTGCAAACTCTACATTTTCATGACTTCTTTGGAGTGTCTTTTTTTACTGGGCGCGTATGCTGATGTAATTTATGTACAAGTTTTCTATATTTCGTTCATTTATAATTAAATCTGTTTTTTTTTTGTTTAATATAAATTTAAATTAAATTTGACTTAAGAAAAAACTTAGAAAATGTATTTTTGCTCTTTTAGTAGCAGAAAACAATCAATATGAAATTAATGAAAATTTAGACGTTCCTGCATTTTTTTTCTCAATCCATATTTTATTTCTTAAATAATTTGTATGTGACCTTAAGTGTAATTAAACGCATTAAGCACAATAAACCGTTGTTCTTTCCTCTTTACAACTCTTCTTTTGGTAAAAATAATTTTTCAAATTCCTGCCATTTTACCATTAAAAATAACCAAATTCTTTGCTTGTTATGCAAAGTAACTTTAAATCTATGGAAAGATTTATAGTATAGAAGGAAATACTTGTAATATTTTTTTCTCAACTCTGTAGTCCTTGTGTAACAATATTTAAAACTTTATAGTTTTGAATGCAGGCCGGTTGTCCTGGCAGGCAGGCAGGCGGGCAGCAAAAGCAAGAACATTCTTTGTATGCCTGAGCCCCAAAGTTACGTCAACGTCAGTAACAGTGGTAACAGAAGCTTCATTAATTTACTGCTGCTTAACATCAATTATAAAAACCTTAAAATAATTTCTTCATTCTTTTAAGTTGTATTTCTTTTTTCCTCAACAAAATAGGCAAGATGCAAAAGAGAGGTAAATGTTCTTGATTTAATTTTTTTTATTCTTTATGGTACAAATAAACACTACGAACGTACTTACAGCAAAGAAATATAAAGTGAAGAAATGAAAATGAAAAAAAATAAATAAATTCTGTGCAAACAGGCCTTCATGGTTCTTTGAATTTTAATTGGTTTGCAAGCACAAAATCATCATCAGCTGCTGCTGCTCTTGTAAGAATACAGCAAGCAGTTGCAAATATTCAAAAAATAAGAAAAACCTAAGGAAATTAAAAAAAAAACATTTAAAGTGGACTAACGTTTGCAAAGGTATATACTAATATAAATTGTATATGTCTCTGTATGTATGTATTTATGTCTGCACAGTGGTTTGATGCGCTGAAAAATAGAAGAAACTTTCTAACCAACATTTGAATACATAAATTATACTTTAAAATATAAACTTTTCACAACCGGTATTCATAAACGATTGCTAAAGTCAGAGAAATTCTATTACGAAATCCGTATATTTAAAACAATATTTACTTTAATAAACTTTTATGAATACCGACGTTAAAAAAATAGGCGCATAGTCATAGCCATAAGCAAAGTACACTTTAAGAGTTTAAAACCAGTATTGCCATACAAAATACTGGTTTTAAACTCATAAAGTATACTTTGTTTTGACTATGACTATGCGCCATAGTCATTACTAAAACTCTTTTTGGAACGTAAGTTCCCTATGGTGGGTTCACCATGCATGTAAGACAATAATTTTTTGAAAATGAAAAATACTGGTGAATACTGGTTGCAAATACTGGTAACAAATACATAGCATAATGGTGTTGCCACTGCGGATGTTTATGATTTTCGGTGTTGCCGTAATTGTCCGGGGCAGTTCCGGCAAACTTCTAGGATTTTGGAGAGGTTCCTGACTTGGATAAGTGGTTCGTGGCAAAGATAGCTGAAAGTTTCTCTACTAACTAATCTTATAAATGCCAAAGTAAGTTTATTGTTTGTTTGTTGCGCTTTACGGCTAAACCGCGGAACCGATTTTTATGAAATTTCGAACATAGATAGATGTAACTCTAGATGGACATATGTATGCATGTGTTATATGTTTTTTAAAAACCAGGGGCACGAGGGGAGGTAGGGGGAAATTTCTGCCTCTAAGAAACTATATAATCGATTTTAATGCAATTCAAAAAATAGATAAAACTGAGTCCAAAAGAAGACAAAGGTTATAATTTTTTCAAAAATAGGACCACCTGGGGTGATAGGAGGAAATTTGTTTCTCTTTATATCTATCCGACTTTGATGAAATTCAAAACATATATACAGTGTACTCTCTCTTTACAGACACCTCTCTTGAGCGAAAATTTCCCATAAACGGACACTTTTTGCAGTACCAAAAGAATCCTTAGGGATTTTTTTTTAACATTTTCCCTCTTGCGCGGACAATCCTTGGTTCCCCATAACCGGACAGCTAACAACACTACAACACTATTTTTCCGTTTACTCTTACTGATCTTCAAATTAAAGGAAAAATACGTCAAGCAAAATTTCTGAGTTTTTTAAATCCGTTTGAATGCCTTGCACAACAAATTTTGTTTTTTTTTACTTCTCGCTAAAATATTATTGAAAATTCTGTTTACTTTATCTAATATTTATATGTTCTTGTTTTGGAAATAAAATTGTTTAAAGATAAATATATTAAAAATTATTATTTACTCTTTTTGTAATTTTCTCATACGCGGTGCCCTTAGGTGTCCGCTTAAGAGAAAGTATACTGTAGATCTGACTCTAAAAGAAGACACAGGCTCTAGATTTTTTTCAAATATAGGACCACGAGGTAAGAGAGGGAGGGAGATAAGGCTAAAAGTCTTCCTCTTGGAAACTATTTAAGCTATTTTGTTTACATTTTTTTTTTTAAATGGGACCATCGGGGAGGGTAAGGGGAAATTTTGCTTTCCTTTGAAATTTACTATCCGATTTTTATGAAACTCTAAACATGGATAGAAACACTATATACGAGTACTTTATTAAAAATAAGCCCACTAGGAAGTAAGGGGCAATTTCAAAGATAAGTAAAATGTAAGAAACTACGGTGTCCCATGAGGCCGTGCATTCTTTTTAGGGTTCCGTACACCAAAGGTGAAAAGGAACCCTATTGTTTTCCCTACGCTGTCCGTCTGTCCGTCACTCGGTATTTTCTCAGGAACCGTAAGAGCTACGGACCTGAAATTTGCACAGAGTATGAAGAACATTGGCCGCTACAACAACAAATACATGAGAATTAAAAATTAAAGGGTGTTCCAAAACGAGCAACGAAAAATGTTAAAATCCCGTGTAATATACATACAATTGTATGTACATATGTATATTGAAACTTGAAATTTGTAAAACTAGTGTATTTTTATACAGACTAAAACAAATAACACTAAAATTTAAAAAAAAAATAAATTAAAGGGTGGTCCATCAGTTAATGCAATTTTGACTATGTAATTTTGACAACTTGCTATATCTTGGAAACCGTAAGAGGCAAACACTTGAAATTTTCAAAAAAGGTAAAACTAAAAAATCCGAAAATTATAAAATCGCCAAACCAAAAAAAAATCGGCAAAAATTTAAAAAAAATCGACAAAACGAAAAAAATCGCCAAAATTAAAAAGAAAAATATCTAACACTAAAATAAATCGCCAAATTCGAAAAAATCGCCAAAATAAAATAAATCGCCAGATGAAAAAAAAGCAAAAAACCGAAAAAAATCGCCAAAAGGCGAAAATGTCGCCAAAACTAAAAACAAAATTATATAAAAAAATCGCAAAAATGAAAACAATCGCCAAAAATAGAAAAGATCGCCAAAATGAAAAAACGCCAAAACTTAAAAAATCGCCAAAACCGAAAAAACGCAAAAACAAAAAACCCCAAAAACGAAAAAAAATGTCAAAACTATATGTTATATAGGCTGAAGTTTGTATTAAATTACATATCTAGTGCTCGTACGGAACCCTTCGTGCGCGACTCAGAGTCGCACTTTACTGAATTTATTTAGAAATTACTCAAGAAGTTGTATTTAACGACTTTTATTGCAAAATTGTAAAATTTCTCAGTAAGAGCATAAAAATAAGAATGAAAATAGAGGCAACCAAATTAGCTTCTTTACACCCTCCCTGAGCCTATAAAACTGGTTGGTTGATTGGTTGCCTTTGCGGCATGGTAACTGGGACAAGGTATCACATAGTTTATTTCAACTCTTGTCATGTATTTTTTAGATTTTATTTGTTTTTAATTTTTATTTCTTACATTTTATATTTGTATTTCTTTTTTTTTGCTTTCTAACATTTAAAGAAATAATCCGAAAAAAGAAATCTTATGAAAATACTTGAATATTATTCGACGGCACACTCTAATGTGGCAACATACATTTCGTTTTTCATTTAGTCAAAAGTATGAAAATTGTTGAGAGTTTAAAAGAAAATTTATACAAAAATAATATAGCATAGATTTAATGTGAGGCGACACTTTGCAAACGCACTCGTATGAAAATGCACAAGCCACTAAACACCCAACAAGCGGAATGAGTGGCAGAACTGTAAAGGAATGACCAAGAATTTGCTAATTAGGGAATTTGATTGAAACTTGCTTCCATAACACTTTACAAAATTTACACTACGAAATTTGTAACGATATTTCAGGAAATTGGTTGCAAGACAATTTTCTTAATTGCTAATAGGAGCGTTAAGTAGAGAAGAGGGGGACCAAAAAACTTTTAAAATTCCTTAATTTTGTATCATCTTTTAGTAATTTTTGTTTCGCCAAAATCTTTGATGTCACTTTGTGTGAAACAATAACCCAGCAAAAAATTACATATTACCATCCTCATCATACCTGCCATATAATGACTTACTTTTCTGATTACCGAATTTTATTACTCGCTTACAAATCGCATTACATATAGCTTAAAAAAATGCTCTACAAGTTGATAAATGAGGATAATGATTATTTAAGATTTACGTGAACATTTAGACAAATAAAAAAGTTAAGTACTTCTCAAGAATCGATTATTTTAGTCTCACGCCTCACTGTGTTGCGGCTAGTGGAAAAGTAACTTTTTTCCGATTATTTTTTTCAGTGTTTCTAATGATGCAATTTTGTCACAGACATTCCAAGTAAACAAAAAACACATAAAGCTTATTATTTTTATGTTGGCCCGTTGATTTTTAATTGATTTTAGAAGTCAAATATACAAAATTTTCACGAAAAGAGGGGATTTCAGGGCTGTATTCAAAATGATCTCATTTGATTTTGGTGACAGATATTTTGATTCGGAAAAAAAATCTGCCTTCGGACAAGTATCTTCCTTAAAAAAAAGGAATGTTGTTTGAGACATTTTCATATGCACCTTTTTTAGAGCGAAACCCCGACTAAAGGTCCATTTTTCCTTAAAATTTGGGTTAGGTAAGCAATATATAAAAAGTCCCAGAGAGTCCCAGTTCCAAACCACTACAGAAATATTACATAATTTGTTTTCAACGAACTGTGAAAAAATCAGCTGCCCATACCTGCCCTCCTGGGAGTTATAGCGATTTTCGTATATCACTCTCAGTATTTATTCCATAGAAATAGAACGGAAATTCTCGGAATCACTTATTGAATAATTTAATCATATTGGTTTTCGGGTGACTTTCCGTCATCCCACGTCAAATTTTTATTATTTTCAGACCGGTTTCGGCTAATCGCCATCTTCAGTGTTTTCTTTTTTGTCACTAATTAGTCCGCGTGTGTGTCCGTCTTTATATAGTGTTTTCTTTACGCCTTTACGTCGTTATCTTTCTCCACTATGCATATAAAAGTGCAATGAAGTTCACTGTGGTTTCCATTATAATTTTGACAGTCAAGAATTATGGAATACATTAAAATTTCCTATCAGGAACTGCATGAGTTGATGCAACAGAGTAAAACTAGAAACGTGGAGGATGTTTTGGAATTGCTTGATCATGAGCATGGAGTGAAAAGTAGTTTAATATTTCCAAACATAAAAGATAAATTGAAAAGACAATTGTGAAGACATATTACATTATCTGCTCGCCAATTCTGATCCCGCAATCACAAGTAGGAGAATACTGAAGGAGAAGAAACACCTGGAATTATCAGAAGAAACAATGAACTTATTGGTAGATGACTGATAATTTGTAATTTTTCTGTAGAATGCAATAAAATAGGCCTGTGTTATAAAATAGTATCTTCAAAGTTTTTTTGATTCTACATCTATTCTAGCACTCCACAAAAATGAGCATAACTCTCTTAAAACTGAAGCTATTGACTTCAAACCGGTATTATTGCCACCTTTCAAATAAGAAATGAAATAGATTTTGGTTTTATATAAAATTTCAGAGTTATTCAACAAATATAGAAAAATCATGAAAATTTGACGTTTATAATTCTTGTTCGGACCATCCTATAATTTATTTTAAAAACTAATCATAGGGTATTTATCAGAAATAAAAGAAGAATTAAAATAATTTTTTTTTTAAATTTTTCGAACAATTTTTTTTTATTTTTGACTTTTGTTGAAAATTTGACCCAACAATTTTTTTCGGTGTAAATTTTTTTTTTCACTCATTCTGTTTGGGATTTCATTCTGACCAATCTGTAGAAGTTTCTCATCGATACAATTAAAATTACAGTTTAGGCAATATGATTTCCAAAAAATTCCGGTTTCGCAACACTGTGCGCCTTGCTAAAATCATAAAGTTGGTAATCCAGTAGGGAAGTGCTTCCATTAAAAATGCTTAATTCCCAACCCGATTACCTTTTTTGAATTTTTGCTGGGAGATAAATGTAGGGCTCACAGAGGCATGCTCTTATGTAATGTTTTGCGTCTAGGGTTATTAATTAATTAATTTTAAGACTCAGCTGCATACACATATTTTGTACAGAACAAAAATTACATTCTTACTAGAGGTGTGCACGTGAGTGTTTTCTGACTCACGATTTTGAAAATTTTCACGATCACGCACGCTCACGAATAAAATATTTTTAATCACGCACGAGTGGTTTACAAATTATCACGATCACGCACGCTCACGAAAAAGTATATGTATTATATAATTTTCATGTTTTTTTGGGTTAAAAAATAGGTTATTACATATATATATATATATATATATATATATATATATATATATATATATATATATATATATATATATATATATATATATATATATAGATATATATATATATATATAGATATATATATATATACATATCTATGTATATATGTGTGCTCGTGTTTTTGTAAAATTTACAGTGTAAATTAAAATAAAGCAAAGTTAATTTAATATCTATATTTATGATTTGAACAGGCTAAAATTCGTATCTCTTTTTAAGCCAAATTACATGTGATAATTATTAATGAGCAAATAACACCAAAGTTAGTTATAAATATTCTGACAAAACATAGTTGAACGGAACAGCTAGCCGTTTTCGAAGGGCCACTAAACCTTCATCATCAGCGTTCTTCTGTGTTTGGTCCATAAAGCAGAAATCTACATCAACTGACACCACATGATGATGGTTTAGTGGCCTTCGAAAATTGCTAGCTGTTCCGTTCAACTATGTGTTTTCAGAATATTTACAACTGACTTTGGTGTTATTTGTTCATTAATAATTATCACAATTAAATTAACTTAAGTTAATATAGTTTTAAATATTCGTATTCGCGGATATCATTTTAAATATTCGAATTCGAATTCTCGTATATCAAAAATTGACATTACGCACATGTGTGTATATATATGTATATACATATATGCTTAAGCATATTAAATGAGAAAACATACAAATTACTAAAATTTTTCTGTTACGTAACATTTTCAAAGACTCCCCCAACACCCCCACCATAACAAATCATAACAAAACTCGAACCCCACCCTCCCCCCTGCGGTACATTTCGTCAGTAGTATTGTTGACAAAGGCACTGTTGAATCAGTTGTGTTTCTCAATTGATGCTTCCTACAGGGTATCTAAGAAACATACATACATATATACTTACAAAGCTTTATGTACCCATCAAACAAAATGCTCCGAATTCGTAAAGAATTCGTAACGATTGGTCGACAAAATCTTCCGATTTCGGCACAGAAATATTAGCGATATCGTAACAATTTTTGTATGAAATGGTTGACACGACTTCGCTACGATAAGTCGGTACGAATTCGTAACGACATGTAGGTACGATTTCTTTTTGCTTTTATAGCAGAGTACCGCTTCACCGTTATGTTGCTGCTATTGTCGAAATAATTTGCACATACTCACGTTTTTTAATATTTGTTACAATCCTTTTTTTTATCAACATACATATACATATTTATTTAAAATTAATTTTCACAGACTTTTACTTATGTACTCAAAAATCAAAGTTTTATTGTTTAAAAAAAATTGTTCAGAGAAACTACCGAAATGTCTTAACGAATTCGGTACGACAAGTCTGACTTCAGAAAAAGTCGAAACATTTTGTTTGGGGGTATTCATTATGTTTGTAAGCTCATACTACCATACATACTACTATACATATATGCATTTATTATTATAAAATAATTTATTTCAAATGATTGAATACAGTTACATATGTGCCTATGCAAGAATGTTATCTCGTGAGAGCGTGAGAATTCGTGCGTGATTATTAAAAAAAGTTCACGCACGATCATGCACCAGTAAATTTTTTTCAGTCACGCTCACGCACTCACGCGTGATTAGTTATAATATTTGATCACGAATCACGTGAATTACACGTGACTCACGCGTGACACATCTCTAATTCTTACACTCTCGAGCCCATATTCAGACTTTGCATAGATTTTTATTTTATTTTCTTATGTACTCGCCCAACCCGTTAAGATTTTATTCCTTCAAATACCTGATCGAGTAGTGTAATAACAAAAAAAAAAGTAATGTAGCCACTCAAGGAAATATCTGGGTAGCTGCAGCACAAACGGTAGCCAGATACTTATGCATACCTACATACATACACACATGCATACATGCATACATACACACATAAATACATACATACATACATACATACATACATACATACATACATACATCTATGTACATATGTATATAATGACAAAAGGCGTGCTTGGACCATTCTGGGGAAAGTGTTTCATCGCATGGAATGTCTGCTGCCAGCTTCAAAGACTAACAAAATAAAATTGTTTAGACCCACCAGAAGAAAAGAGCTAACAACGCCAGTGTATACGACATAATAAATACGTTGCATTACAATATAAAAGTACGTTTGGTACGTGTATAAAATATAGAAGAAAATATACTTATGCAGACTATTAGATGATTTTTAAGTTTTAGTAAATCTGATTTACGCAAAAAATATTTGCAGCATTAATTATAGTTGCAAGTAAATTTTCTATTACATTAAGAGCGAAAAATATGCAGCTGCATTAATCTTTAGATTAAATATAGAATATTTTTAATTAAATTTATTGTAGCGATTTAAGTATTTTTTATATTACTTTTTTTTGTCATTATTATTACATTTATTTTTTGCGTGCGTTTCATATGAGTGTCGCAAGAATTTAGAGGAGAGTAAAAGACGTTAATGAGTTTTTAAATTACATCAATATAAATTTGCAATAGGGACTTTAATTTGGCACATGCAATTTAAATAGAAACTTTGTTGCGTGCAAAAAAAAGGTGAAAGAGAAATTTTTTTTAATTATGTGGTAAATTGAAAAAGATCTCTTTCAATTTCCTGTCAAATACTAATCAGAGTGGGTGAATGAGGCTAATAATAGCGCATATAAAACTTTAAGTGGAATTAGTGCGATTGAAATGTGTTGGCATCAAAATTAAGATTAGACGGCATAAGTTTTTAATTAATATTTATACGTGAACGCTAAGTATTGTAAAACTTTGAGGTGATATTTTTGAATAAAGAATTATACCGTTATATAATTGATCGATGTGGTAACTCTATTAACAATATGGTTTGATTTAGGTTAAGGTAAAGTTGAATTTTTGTTCCCATTATTATCTTATACTCGCTTTTACTCGCGGCTCCGCTCGCGTTGATCTGATATTTTGGAAACTATGCGCAAAATTTATAAATATCTAATTTGTATTTGCTACTCACCGATAATGTTAAAAAAATGGTAGAAACCGACAAAAAGATGGTGAAAAAATTAAAAACAAAAATAGAATAAAAACCGGCTTTAAAACTGGTTAAACAGTCAAATCTCAAAGGAAAATTTTCCTCATCACCTCAAAAATTAATTTTTCGGAAAAACCATACCAAATATAATAAATATGTACATAAATATAATATAAATAATATCCGAACCGGATAAAAAACCTTATGTTTGACGCTGGTAATGAAGCTTTCCATTAAAAGAAAGAATTTTCAATAAAATGTTAAAATGTTAAAATGTTAAAAAAAGCTTTCCACGAGTGAAAGAATTTTCAAAATCGGTTTATTGGTTTGAAAATCCGTACCAAATTTTAAAAAACCGGTTCGGAACCGGATAAAAAATAGGCTATGTTTGACGCTGGTAATAGAGCTTTCCATTGAAGAAAGAATTTTTAAAATCAATTTAGCGGTTGGGGCGTGAAAGCCTAGCAAACAAGTTTACTTTCACATTTATAATATTAGTAAGGATGAAAAATCACTTGTTTGTTTTATTAAAATAATGCAATAAGCATTATAAAATAAACTTTTCTCTCTTTTTACATTAATTTCAAATGATTTTTAATTTGTTTCAATCATATTCCATGCAAATGTATAATTGAGCAAATTTTTTTCTTTTTTTATGTTTTAGGTGAAAATATGGTTTCAAAATCGCCGTACCAAATGGAAGCGACAAGATAATGTAACCAACTCCGAGGCAGCCGAGGTAAAATCGGCAAATCATGGCAAATCAACAACATCATCAGCAACATCTACATCCTCAGCGACAGCAATAACAGATAATGCAATTGGAAAAGTAACGGCAACAACAAACGATTCAGTAACCACAACAACTTCATCAGCAAATCCTGAAGGTATGGTAGTGGCAACAACTAAAAAGAATTCACACAACTCACCTGGCAGCAATAGCAGCAACAACAACAACGTTAATAGCAGCAATAGTAACTGCAGTAACATTGAGAGTAAACGAAATATTGCAAATGAATTAAGTGCAAAATTAACCGCCAAACAAGCGACAAAAATCAAAAAACAATTGAATGCAATACTGGAGAAAACCTCGAAAAATGCTGCAGGCACAAAGAGTGAACACAGCAATACTGCATCTAAATCGGGTGGAGGCGGCACATTAAATATTTTAACTGCAGACAAAGCATCAATTAATACAAAGGCCATGGATAGAAGCTCAATTGCCAAAGAACAGACAGCATCACTAGCAGCAGGAGCATCAGCATCAGCAGCAACCACCCACAACAATCATCGCCACCACCACCATCACACACATCACAGTCACAATCATCATCACAGTCAAAATCATCGTCATATACCACATCATCATCATGCTATTCCATTAACGGTAGAGCCTGCAGCACCTTTGGAACAGACTGAAAAATTAGATATCAAACTCGAAGAGTCACCACAACATCGTGAACTGCAATTAACGTTGCTGAGAGCAGCACATGGCCAAAGTCCGCACTTTGGTGAAATGGATTTTGAAAGTAAATTGGCTGCATCAAAAATTTCAAATGCTTTAGCAATGGCCAAACTGAATGTCGGTGAAATTAATAAAGCATTGACGGTTAAAGAAAAATGCCATAAGAGAGATGAAAATGCTGATGCTGATGCATTGAGCAAAGATGAAAATTTACAAAAATTAAGCATATTTAATATAAAACAGGAAACTAAGCCAGCAACAACAATTAAATGTAAAGAGGAAAATAATGATGCAAATGATGAGCAAGCCGAAATCGAAGTCTCAGCTGAAGTAAAAGCAAATTGTGATAGTATTAAAGATCAGCAGCGTACAGACGATGATAAAGATCATCAAATGGAGTTTGAAGATTTTATTGAGAATAAAAATGTATTGGCGCATAATAATGAAACAGTAGATGCTGACAACGATGCTAAAATGAAAGAAATTTAAAATTTACTTAAATTCAAAAATATGATATTGAAAAAGATCTTCCAGACGAAAAAGAAAAGTTAAATCTGTGCCAAATATAAATGTGTATGAGGGAAATTAATTTAATATTATGTATCTATGTTGAATTAGATATTAATAACTAAGATAAAAGAAGCTCAATTAAAAATGCAAGTTTTTTTTTCTTCTACAATTGATATGTAGAATTGTATACACATATACATATGTATGTATGTATATATGTACGTATGTATGATGTAAAACTAATAAGCCATTTTAGTTTTTAAATAATTTTCATTATGAACAAACTTTTAATTTCAAATTTGGACATATTGGAATGTTATATTTATTTAATTATTAAAATTTACAAATGCAAAGTGGCGTTTCGTGCATGCGTCACTGTGATTCTTTTGTTAATCAGCTGATTGTGAATTTTCCAATTCATTCATTCATACAATTTTACGAATTATAATGGGCACTTTTTTAGAAGTATATTATTTTAAATTGATTGATAGAGTCGCCGCAATTCGCTTTTCAAAGTAAGTTCTTGTGTTGTCAAGAAAAAAATCAATAAAAAATCTGTGTTGACATCTGAAGAAAGTTCAAATTACCAGCGCGAAAACAGTCAGCTGGGCTGGCGAGACAGCTTGATATCAATTCGCCTTTACACGCACTTTATGTATTTTAATTCAAATCAAGGCAAATTTATATCATTTATATTTTGAGAAAATACAACGTTGGTATCAAGGTGATCTTAATTCGCCAGCTGACATAACTTCCCTGCTGTCAAATGAAGCAAAACGTCAAGAAATATTCTTACAGCAGCAAATTTTACACTAACAAATGTACAAGGCGAATACGCAGAGTTTCAAATCAAGACCACCTTGTATCAATTCGCCTTGGTTGGTATGATGGAGTCCATGAAAAAGTGATGGGCCTTATCGTGGTTGGCGTATTTCAACTTCGACTACGACAGTTTTGTCCTAGATTAAAGAAAAAAAATGTTGCCGTGTTCTTTAGTCTATTACAAAAACGTCGTAGTAAGAGTGGAAATAATACGCCAACCACGATAAGGGGGAATAACAATACATCAGATCATAGTTGTATTTTTGCTTAGATAGTGCGATTGTGTAGGATAGTGAGTCATGGCCTTTAGATGTCAACACAAATTTTTCAGTAAATTTGTTTGACATCCAAACATTTTTCAAAGCGAATTGTAGCGAGTCTACCTTATATTCATATGCCTTGATTCAAATTGAGCGGTAAATAATAGATTTTTTCAACGCGTCCAAATTTTAAACACTAAAGTTCTTTAAATTACCATTACATTAGAAATATCTATCTAGTCGGTTTTTCACACCGAAAATATCTATTTAATTAAAATTACGGGCACAGCTTTACAAATACTTATGGTACTTTAAAATTAAAGATATTTTTAATAAACACATATGTGTAATATAAATATTATTATAGGTTTTTTTTACACACACATATTTTTGTACTCATAATTTAGTTAAACGCTATTAGTCGTCTTAAGAAAAAAAACTATTAAGCTTATGATATATTTTTAAACAAATTAAAATTATGAAATTGTATTCATAAATTTTATGCTTACACGGTTATAGTGTTTACATATTTGATTTTGAAATAAATTCTAAAATTTCACAAATTCAACTCATTGCCGCTGGAATTTTTTTTGTTTAACTAAAAAATTTTCTTTAAATTTGTACTTTAAAAAATAAAAAATATTTTTTAGGCTTAAAGTTTTATAACTTCTTTGATCTAGAACTTCGTATTTGGAAAATTATGAATTCAAAATTATAAAGAATTGCGTATAATAATTTTTAGAAATTTTTGTTATTTGAAAATATGCAATTTCTGAAAATGAAAAGGATTTTCTATCAACTGAAATAAAATTATTTAAGCACCTAAATTCATAAAAGCTAACTTAAAATTTTTAACGAATTTCTTTTTATAAATCTGGCATCTACAAAACTATTTTTAGGAGCACATATTTCATATAACATTGAATTTCATCCAAAATTTGGTACATATATGCGACCTTCTCCGAGAAAAGGGACCTAGTGTGTGAAAATGAAGTTTTGAGAAAAACGCATTTAAAGTTTCATATCGCATTATCACTTTGAACACACCTTCAGTTGGGAGATGCGTTTTTTACATTTTTATGGGGTAAATAAATTTTTATCAGAAATCCCACCCTTTTAGGTACCAGAATCGACACACTAGGTCCTTTTCTCGGACAAGGTCACATATGGGAATTTCCACAGAAAAATCCACCTCTTGGTCACGTTAGGTTTTTTGGTGACATAGTCTGTGGTTTTTTTGTATAAATGTAGAGCGTAATTAGCTCATTTAGTAAAAAAATAGGGAAAAAATTGTTTTGAAATAATTCGGAAAATAGTATTTTAACTTTAGACTTACAAATTTCTGGTATTATAAACGCAAATCGACCTTTAGACGTTCAGTGACTCAACGAAATTCCATAAACCACTTTTTTACCATTGAAATTGATGGTGAAGAGTCCCCGTAGTATTTATCATGTGAAGATTTTTTTTTCGTCACCACTGATAGATTCTTGGCAACTGACAGGAAGCAGTGTTGCTTTTTCAGTTAGGAAGACGATAGAAAAGAGACACGGACTTCTTCTGAAGTTGAATTTCGAGTTTTGTGGGAAATATTTTTTTTCTTGTATAACATTTTAATGAATTTCAAGTTACTAGTTTGACTAATGTCAGTTTATGAAAAATTTCGAATAACAATAACAGCTCATCAATAATATCAGGGTTGCATTTTCGTAATAATGGAGACATAAGTAAGTTTAAAGAAGTCGGAAGAAAATATATTAAAAAAAAATTATAAAGAATTTTTCTACATCGAGACAAAATGTTTAAAAAATTGTGCTTCTAAAAAACTCAGTTTGATAAAACCATAAAATAAAAGTGGAAACTAAGCCGATGATAAAGATCATCAAATGGAGTTTGAAGATTTTATTGAGAATAAAAATGTATTGGCGCATAACAATGAAACAGCAGATGCTGATAACAGCAGATGTTGTCTGGAACAATGATAGATAGATAGCCATTTCTATTGAAATTGCTTGATCCCATGAAATTTTTATTACCCGGAAAGGGAAAAATGCTATCGTGAATCTACCGTTAATTTTTTCCAGATGTCAGTTCTCAGTGAATGTAATAACCGAAAATATACATATGTATATACAATCATGATTAAAATTTCGCGAGATAATTCTCCCTTTTCCTATTAAATTTTTTTTGTGTTCCCATTACTTGCTGTTGTTTGAAATTGTTTCCGGGAAAAATTAATGGCGGAATTTTCATGAATGCCCTGATAATTCTGTAAAACTTAAAAATTAATTGAAAATCAAATAACGTATTAATCAAAGTAGGTCTGGTGATCATTATTAATGAGATTTAGGATATACATATTTCCGATTTATCAGTTGGAGCATTACCATCCTAAGCTTGCACAAATATTATATACGCTTCAGATGCATTTTTTTAATTAAAATAGAAAAGTAAAACTTTACGAAAATGATGCTTGGTTAGAACAAATTTCGATATTCTTAATAAACAATAAAAGTTTTTTTTATAAAATGTATAATAATAAATGCTATATCTTATTCAAGATCTGGGGGAAAATTTCGACACTTATTATCGAACGAAATTACGAAATATTTGAATAGAGTTTATATGGAAATATTTTGAAATTTCGAATCGTATCGAATGCCGTAATTTGCTCCCTGATGTCACTATCGCGCATTTATGATAGCGAGAGTCATCTTATTAAAACACACCGACTCCATTTCTATTCCTAATAATGTCCAAATTATTTGCTAAAAGCCGAATTTGTCTTTACTTGAAAATGGTTTGCCAAGTGGCAATTCTTTTTATAACATACTCGTAGTAAACTAATAAAAATCTGGGGGCAAAGTACGGAACTCGTTATCAAACGAAGTTACGAAATATTTCAATAGAGTTTATATGGAAATATTTCGTAATTTCGTTCGACAACGAGTGCCGTAATTTGCCCCCTGATTTTCCACAAAAAACTAAACTTTATTCTTGCTTAAAAAAAAATTAAAGAGTCAAAAAACTAAAATGTTTATGTTTGTTAAGATAAATTTGAAAATTAATAACCCAAGACCCAAACCAGCTATCTTAAAAGAACTCTGTTAGCAGCATAACATGGGCCTGTTAAACGTGTAAACTCTGAGAATATATTAGAGGTGAGCACAAAAAAAACATTTGCTTACTTAATCTGATGTACATTATTGAGTTGTTCTATTTTTTATTGGTCTTGATTTTATGAGAACACTAAAGCTGTTAATCCCTTTTATCAAAAGCATGCAACTGCATTTGTTTATCTGCCAAGCAAGGGCATTATTTATTGTAGTATCAAATCAAATTTCACTATTACATACCGATTGACAATAGTGTCAAATGAAATGAGATATTGTGGACAGTGTGACAATATTTGTATGTGTGAAAGAAAAAAATAATGAGCTGGTTAGTTCGCTTGTAATGCTGTTCTAAGTTTTATGATTTATTAATTTAACACTTTAAACAATAAAGAATCAAAACAATATCTTTCAGCATGAATATATTTGTTAGAAGCTTTAATTATCATTTAATATTCTATGAAATTTTGAGCTTGTGAAATGAAGTATGGTGCACTATGAAGTGCACAAATGTCTATTTAAGTATTGTGCATCGATTTTGAGCGTTTTTGTTTTATTGTTCTCTACATTTGCTTCATAAACCCCTTTCAATTGCTACAACAAACAGTAGTCGGTCGGTCTTGGAAAAAATGCAATAGTAAGCACTTTTTAATATCTTGCGCTCACCTCTAGAGTATATGTGCCCATAATTATGAAAGTGGTGTAAGTCATATACATACATATTTATTGTGCCGAAATATTTAGTAGATTACATGTGAAAAAAAACCAGAAAAATATATTTTTATATTATGCAACATTTTAATTAAGAGTTGTACTGGTCTCGATTAATATAAATTTATTTAATATTTATTAGATTTTCAGGCTTTTCTTTCAATTTTGCTATAATATAATATAGAGCCTCAAATGTCATACCTAAAAGAAAATTATCGTATGATTTTATAAACGTCTGCAGGGCCATTATTAATTTTAGAAATCGTACGATTTCAAATCTACTCGATTTACAGAACAGGGCGCAAATCACCGCCTTCGAAATCGAGTACTTTTTCATCGAAATGTTGTTAACGTGGATCACGGCAATCGTTATCGAAACGTATCTACTTGAAGTTGCACTCGATTGGTAATCTACTATCGAAAACAAGTAAACTCTAGCTTTTTGCCCCGAAACAAACCAAAGAAATGAAAGAAAGGAAAAAAGAAAGGAAGTGGGTAATGAAAATATAATTATTTTTCTGATATTTTCGCACAATTAGTTCAAAAAATATAATTTTAATTGTTTTTAGGGAAAGCGAATATGAATACAAAGATTGCCCAATAGACAGTGCAAAAAAATAAATAAGGGAAAAATCGCTTCCAGAACAAATACAAATAAAGTAAATGGGAAACAAAATGAAGTATTGGAGAAATTTATAATGGAACATCCCGTTTCGTTTTGTTTTTCTTATTGTCATGTGCTAACAGCACTCGATTTCGAATGCCGTGATTTACCTCGTGGGGCGCAAAAATGCATATTTTATAGACCACTTTCATTATTATGGGAGCATATGTACATTATACATATATGTGTTCCAAATGGCTACCAAATTGATCGTTAGACTAAAACAAGAAGAATCCAGAAGATTCAGTCACAAATTTTTGGAATTTTCCGTTTTTAGAAAATGTGCTGAGAATCTCATATTGAATACATTTGTATACGTAAACTCTCAGAATTAGCATGTTCTTGCTAACAGTGCTCTGTTACGTCAGTTGATTGGTTTTCGTCTCAGGTAAAGAATTTCGAAATTCATCTTAAAACACTGCGAGCGTTTCTCAACTAGTGTTTAGCTTAAAAAATAAAATAAAATATATGATATGATATTTACATAATTTAAATGGGTTTGATCATTGGTTTGTGGCAAAAATGAACTATAGTGAACGAGTTCGACCCAAGTCTAATGTAAATAGATAAAAAATAATTACTTATTGTAACGAACATAAAATAAATGAAATATCGATTTTTGTTTGACTTTAAGATTAAAGCTACAATAAAATAAAAACATGTGTTTTCGAAAACACACTCTCAATATGTCATGTGATAAATTGAAAGAATTATATATTATTATACATACATATAAATGTATACGTATACGCTAGAATATATGCCAGCCAGTCATAAATAATTAATATAAGAAATCATTTTTAATTAAAAAATAATTAATTTACACGCTATAGATACATAGAATATGAATTTATTAAGAAGTTAAATATGTACATAAGGTATGTATTAAAATGATCCGTGAAAGAATTTATAATAGAAAAGATAAGTATGTAAACATATTTCTAAAATGACATAAGCACTCTTGTTTAATATGTAGATATATGTATGTAACTTGCATGGTGTATGCTTATTTTCAAACTAATATTAATAATTTATATATACATACATAACATATTCTAAATATTCATGTTAAAAATTCTATGTATGTACGTATGTAATTAATTAAATGTACAAAAGTTATGTTAAGCTTTAAATCTTAATATAAAACACAACAAAATAAATTAAAACAGTCATAAAATATATGCAGAATTTAAATTAAAACAAAAATAACAATTTTTATTTATTTATAAACATTATTTAGGTACATCTATAATGCCCCGTTCGGTTATTAGGAATTCCGCATATTCAATCGGTGTTTCGGGAGAATAGAGTATCTCCAATTTACGCACAGTCAAAAGTCTGTCATCGTACTTTAATTGTTTGGGAATTTTGGTGATGCGCAGACGCGTTCTACCTAAATGAGACCAGGCTAAGCCCAAACAAGGTACTTCAGGCTCCTTATCGCTGACCGTGGCCACCTTATCAAAGAGAATGGGACAAAGTTTTTAAAATATATTTGAGTAATCAGTGAAAGTACGGCGTTTGGGTTAGAATTGTTAGCAATGGTGTTGTTAAAAATCAAAAGACATTGAAGATGCAAATGTGTAAAATTATTATGTATATGAACGCAAGTGTAGAAAAACTAAAACTTTTTAAAAAGACTAAGAACATGAACTTAAAAAACATAATTACAGTAGCGGAATTCACGGTTTGCCTTTTAAATATTTTACATATTGTAGCTTTAGTAAATCTTGGTAAATATAAAGCAAAGCAACAACACATTACCAAAGCTAATTACAAGATGTAAAGGATCTACAAGTCCAACCGTGAATTCCGCTAGTGGTTTATTAGACACAAAAAATATTAGAAAAATGTAATAAAGTTTTTCAAAATCAAACAAAAAATTTCTTCAATATAAATACTTGTAGATTACTGCGAAAGCCTTAAAAATTTCACATTCATTTAAGTTACTTCAATTTAATGTACAAATTCACAGTTTTAATAAAAAACTAATAAACTTTTACATTGGTATTGCCATTCACAACTTACCAATTCACAACCAATTCTATTTAATTAGCAATCCATACTTAAAGTCATTTTTTACATTTATTGTTTTTTATTTCAATGAGAAACTTTTGGTACATTTCAAACTTGGAAAGTTTAATAATGGCTCTGCCGTGACTGATTTGGTACTATTTAGTATAGAGTTGCATGAACAATTCCATCCATGAAACTACTGAAATGTTTGTTTACTAAAGCCCAACTTCGAATAAATATGTTAATACTCAACAAACTGTTGCTTTTATCATACTGTGAGTGAAAAAGTTTCGTTTCATACTATTAACACAAAGAGATTGTTCATTGAAACGACTTTTGTTCATGCTGCTTTCTCTCATCTCATCTTTTCCCAGCGGGAAATTTAGCGAAGTACTTCGATAATAATCACTGACGTCAGTATGACATCGTAAGCGAGCCATCTAAGTACTTGGATTGTAATGTACGCGTAATCTGATACGTCATGTGCTACTAATAACTCCGATTATGATGTAAGCAGGGATTCATTTATTGATTAAAACAAACAGTTTGTTATACAACAAAATTGAAATACTGGCCTACTTTTAGGCTAAATTTTTTATCATGCTCCTTACAACTTCGCTGTCAATGTATGTAAGTGCAATGCTAGTGACACGTACTGACATCGTGGCCTACTTTGTAAGCGAGAGCTCACCACTTACGCGTCCTATGACACTTTTATGTTAAATCTAAGTAGCAAAATAAGCTAACGAATCACCACTGACTGCTACTAAGTATTGCTGATATCATCGATTACGTAATGTATATTTTTACCACTGGGTTGTTATTAAAGCTAGGAACACAATTGGGACGAACGACGAATTTCGTCCACATCGACGAATTCGTCGATAAGAATTCGCTTCGTAAATTCTTCGTGTAAAGCACAATAACGACGAATTTACTCAGCGAACTCAGCTCTTATAATTGATAAAGTTGGTTATTGTCAGTGTGACCATATTAGCTAATTTTGGGCTAAATTTAGCTTATTTCTTCTGGATTTAGCTTTAAAATTTTTATTAAGCTCTTAGCTTCTTTTTTTAGCTTTTTTTAGAAACGGATTTAGCTTTTTTAGCCTTTTTTGATCGAAATTGCGTATTCTCTAAAAATATATTAAAGACATACGTAATTTACCTTAATTTTATTTTAAAATCTGGTCACACTGTTTATTGTGTATGTAAAGAGAGTGAGAGAAAATGGTTTTTTCGTCGTTCGTCTGCATACAAAATAGAAATAAATCTATCTCAGAGTTCGTCACGCACGAACAAATGTGTTTTATTTTTTATGACGAAAGTTCGCACCGAAAAATTCGTCGTTCGTCCCAATTGTGTTTCTACCATAATTCGCAATAGCAATGTTGCCAATATAGTGAAATCATGGAATTTTTTGTATGGGTCGCACATGTGTAATAGGTTTCACTTTTAAATTAAAGTTTTAACTTTTACACATACATACATAACTAAGTACATATGTATATACCATACATATTAGTAATACAGTTTTTAATTTGTCATTTGCATTTTTAAATAATATAAATCTTTAAACTATTTTAATATATTATATATTCTTGTAATGAACTGCACACAACCCTGAAATCAATTGCTATGGAAAGAAACACACACTTTTAAATGAAAAATGGAAAAAAGGAATTGGCTTATGAGAAATGAATATATTCTTAAGCAAATTTGATTATTAGTTGTGTAGGTGTCTAACGGTTTTGGTCACGTGCTTGTTTTTTTTTTTTTTTTAATTTCATATGATAAAAAAAAATTGAAATTGACAAAAATTAAACAAAACACAACAAAAGTACTCGTTTCCAAGCGAAAATAACTATTTATATTCTTCCAAGCAAAAATATAACTAACAATTACTTTTGAAATTAATATTGGTAATAAAACTCAAAAAATTTGATTATCATCACCCTATGTAAAAATACAAAATTTCAAACAACAATAATATTGCATTGAAAAGAAAGATAATTATGTGTAATTTTTTAACTTCCTTTTCGGCGATTATTCTTATATTTTCCCTTTTCCTACAACTGGCAGCACTGTACCTGGATTCACTAACTTGTATTACGATAATCGTATCGCTATAATAAATATAACGAAAATTTATCGACTTTGCTATTCAATAACATATTTTAACGATATTCGCTGTCGGTTGGAGGAAAATAAAATAAAGTCACAAGCTCAAATTCATTGAGTTTTCTTTATCATTCGTTATGATTTTCGCTTATTTTTACATTTTCTATACAGAGATACCACAATATATTGAATTAAATGGCGATTAAGATAATGTTGGAGACTATCGTAAAAAAGAAATTACGGAATCACATTATCGTTACCACAAACTAATAAATATGTCGATAAATATTACGATTTTCGGTTCGCAAAAAGTTACAGAATCCAGGTACTGATCTTTAAAGGCATATTGTTTTTGCATGAACTGAATCGAGATTTACTCAACACATGTTCTGTTTCACATTTGTAAATGTTAGTATGCTCTTGTATAAGTAAACAAACCAACATCATTTTACTGCGTTCTTAACTATTGAGTATTCATTGCTCTTGTTTCATAGTTATTCATCTGTATGAAATAGAAATGAAACGAATAAAAAATTATAGCGAAAGTTTCATAAACATCATTATTTAGTTTCATGCAGATGACTACTATTTAGAAATTTTCGAAGCAGTGACAAATGGGCGGTAGGTAATTCGAATTGAAATGTAAATAACACAAATTCGAATAGTTTTATTTTCAAATCGAATAACAATTTCATATTAAAATTAATAATTGCATGCCATTTGTAACAATTCAGGGGGACAACAGCGATTCTTAAGGAGGAGATGGGGTGGGGGCTCCACCCCAGAATGGCATTTATACGCCTATGCTAAAAATATGACCAAAAATATGAATTTACCTACGAAACAAGCACCAAAAATAAAAATAATTTTGAAATATTTTTTCATTTAAAGCAAAAACAACAAAAAGCAAACTTAACAATTCATGTAATAAAACTTGCGTCCCTTTTCACAATGTATGGTTAAGAGTTAACGTGAACAGTTAACTGACAGTTTTTCATACAAAACTTGCCGTTAAAGTCCATGCTAGCTTTTAACTGTACATTGTGAAAAGGTCCGATACAAACATAAATTAGAAAATTATTCACACACAAAATTCATTCTTTTGCAATTAATGCATATTTTTGCAATTTTAAAAATTTTAAAAAATTTTTTAATGCATATTTCAAAATTTATAAGATTTTTTAGCTCAATCTGGTGGATTTATGGATGGACCAGATGGGTGCAACTATTATTTCCACTATTTAAGAGAGGAAGAAAATTTTTTTCAACGAAAACGCAGTAAGGAAAGCGAAGCAGTAAGTCATATCCTACTATGGTACTATCGACTTGTTATTTGAAACGGAAAAAGGAATGGAGTATTGTTCACAAATTAAAAACTTATTTTTAATCATACCGTGGAGTTTGTGAAGTTAATTTCAAAAGTGAATAAATAATAAGTATGTGTGCAAATTTTTTTTGAGATTTGTATCAATTTGTATATGAGACATTATTTTAACGAATTTTAATAAATTTTGATCAAGTTTAATTTTTTAAATAGTTTTTTCTCTCTTTTTTAATTTTTCCAAATGTGTTGTTTTTCCAATTTTTTACGAAAACCGTTAATTTTTTATGAAAATGAAGCCGATATTCGTGTTTAGGGAACAAATTTACATAAGAATTTCTTGATTTCAGTCACAGATTCTGACCTAATGCATTTAAGGGTTAAAATGCAAATTTTCACCAAATTAATAGAAGTAAGAATATGTGGTTTAGGAGTTCAGATTAGTTTAAAATTGCTCAAACTAAATTCCTTATTCAAGTGATTCGCAGTGTATGTAAATATGTATGTGCATTGAAAGTTTGAATTCAATTTTAAGTTTTTAGTAAATAAAATAGGATTTAAATTTAGAATCGCTAACAGAAGTGAGTAAGTAAATTATTCAAAATGATTAAAATTAATGAGTTAATAATAATTAAAAGAATACTTTATCAAAAGCGTACATGTAACAAATATGCAAATAATCATAATGTCATTTGTTAATTTCATAAAAAAATTTACATTGTAAGTTGAAATTGATAAATAGTTGCAAATATAAAAATATTCAACTTACCTGATTTACACAAATTACTGCACAATTATATTTATCAGCTAGATGAAGTAAATAATTTGCCAATTTACGCATATCTTTAGCACGTTCTATATAATTTGTATAAGTACGAAATATAGCAGCCACCGAGTCAATAACAATTAAACCAATGCGCACCGAAGACATCAGTTCTACCAAACGTTCGGAGACACATTTTAAAAGTTGTTCCTTTAAATTTAGGGAGAGGATTACTTTTTTAGAAAGCAAAAAATTCAATTTCTTATTAAAAACATTTATGTAATTTTTTGCAAGTAATACTTTTTTCCCCAATTATGTGACCCTATACCACTAAATTTCATATGGACATATTGCAAAAACTTACACTTTGCAAAACATGTTCCACGTGAACATTGACTAGATAATTTACATCTAGTGAAGGATACTTCCGGGCAAAGGTTTTTGACATGTTAAATAAACGGTTAGATGGAAAGGAGCCCTCAGTGCAAATATATGCAACGCCACCTGCTAGACCTCCCAATTCTGTGGGCAATTGCACTGTAAGCGACAATTGTAAGAGCAGCTGAGTCTTGCCTGCACCCGGAATACCACAAAACTCTGTAATGCCTCTAGTAACAATACCACCAAGGGTACATTTATCTAAGGCAGAACAACCGAAACTTAAACGGGACCATTTCATACTATATGGAAGACCTAAGAGATCTGAAACTATAAGAATAATCAAATTAAATACAGTTTTCATTATAAAAGCCAGTTTCTAACCTTTTAATTGCTCCTTTGCCACAATCTTTGCCGCTGAAGATTTCAACACATAAATATCATGGGGAGTACTTTCTTGCAACAGTAAATGAGCAACGGGTGTTAAAATGGCCTGTTCGGCACTTTTGATTTTTGCTACATAATTATATAGAAATTGTATCGGGATCCAGATGAGTACGTGTATGTATGTATGCATGTGCATAAGACTTGTGTAATTAATGCAATTTATGAAGTACCTTTTTCAACTAGATCTTTAGCTGAAGAATCTAAATTGTCTACAAAATTTGATATCATATTTTACCCGCTCTTGCTTTCAATACCGTTAACAATTGTTATTAATACTGTTGGGCTGTGTTTATTTGTTATAGACTCTTAGGCTGGTATTGCGTGTTAATGCATGCATTGCATGTCACTGGCGACGATACCATCAGCACCTTCACGCTAATAAAATTAACGCGCTTTGACTATGATTTTCTTGCAAAGAATTATTACTTTATTGATTTAACACTTTATTTTAGGCAAATTAACACTTATTCATTATTAACCTACAATTTTTATAAGCGCCCATAATTTTTATAAACACTTTTTTGTTGCATTTCGCGCACTATTTATACACTATTGACTATGCATTACATATTCGCACACTTTACACCATTAATAATTATTATATTACATTGATTTTAAAATTTATCGCAAATTATTTAATGAAAATAAAAGCTAATCACCTTTTGGATTAAAATCCCGCACAAATTTATTTTATTGCGGCGTACGAGTTGCCAGACACTCTGTACAAAAACATAAACATAGAATATTGCCAGACTGTTCGCCTTTTATCGTGATTTTAGCAGGTGAAGAAATTTGCTAAAATGTGCTGTTGTGTGTTTAATCGAATGGCACGGCATTTTATTTAACGGTCATATGAGTGTTATTACCAGCAATGCCTGAAAACTTAGGCATTTTGGTTGAAAACAGATCTAAGGGGCCTTATCGTGGTTGGATTATTTATATAGCCTTCGACTACGATATTTTGGTACTAAGTTATTAGAAAAATGTGGTATTCGAAATAACGTACTAATCACCAAAAAAAGCTTGAGCGACATAATTTTCGAGCTTATTTTTTTGAGAAAAATCGATTGTTTACGACCAAAGATAATCAATTTTGATAAATAGAGAAATCGCTTGAGCCTTTGTCAAGGTTATAGCTCGATATGCCAACCGCGAAGGCATGGTATAAGTAATGCTCACTGATTTTTAACATTTAGTAATTTTTTTATTGGCACTAAAGCTCTTTATCTTGTCTTCTTATCTTAAAAGTAGATTTACCTCATAATCCCTAAAAACATATACGTTTGTATGAGCATTAAATGCAAAATGAGCACAACTCAAATATCGGAAATTTATAGGAGTGGCTAAGTACGTATTCAGTAAAAACATCTGCTATATTAAATCATTTTACGGTTTTTATATTTTTATTATGAATTAAAAATAATTCCATTTAATTGATCCTGAACAGGGGATTTAAATAATATAAAAATAGAAAGAGAAAAATATATATAAAGAAACTACCACTTACTGTAATTAGCGATAAGAACTGCGCATTTCTGTTAAATAAATAGGTGTTTCTCAGTTTTTTTTTAAGCTAGTGTTTAATGTGATAATTTTGATTTGATTGAACTTAACGTTCGGAAACGTTATTTTTAACACTTCCAATCTTGCGATTTGCGTCTTTAACGTAAAAATACAGACTCACTACGAATTTAACATTGTTAAATGAAATACAAATTAAATTTCTTTTATGTTATAAAAGCGGATGATAATTCTTGCTATTATCATACTAATCGAAACTCCGCCCACAAAAATCAAAAATTTTTGATTTTCATACTACAAAGTATACTTCATAAGTACGACAGCATGATACACGTTACTAATTGTATACTTGTACGATTTATCGTACGATTTGTAGTATCGTGTATACTCGCCATAAGATTTAGTTCAATTCTTAAAAACATTTTCCATATTATCAGCAACTCTTAAAAAAAATAAAACTCCTTTGGAGCCATAAAAATATATTAGGTACTTACGCATATGGGAGCACATATAGCCACATTACAGTGCATAAATTTAGAATAACTTAGAAACGTAATATCTTGGCAATTACCTTCAAGTATTTTAATTTAAATAAAGTTAACCAAATACATTAAAAAGAAAGTTTATGCTTTCTTTGTAGGTTTCGATAATTCTTCTAAAGCACGCATTTCAGCTGCAGCACTTCGTTTCTTTTCCTCAGCCAACTTAGCATCGCGGATCACCTTTTGTTGGGCTTCGACTTTGCGCACCTCCACTTCTTTCTTTGATAAGCGGTTTTGATGGAAGGCACCATAGCCAATGCCTAGAGTCAACAATGACCACCTTCCGAATTTTATCAAAGGAGATACACGTACTGGAGCTTGAGACATTCTGATGCTTGAAGTTATGTAATTACGATGCGAACGTTAAGGTTTGAAAAAACCTTAAACAAGAAAAAAATTTCATTAGAATGTAAAGAATATTGTTGAATACCTTAATTTATAATGGAAATGTATTATCTATAATTATTTTCCATAATTATTTAAAGAAATTTACCACAGTATTAATATCTCAAAATTGGCAAACAGAAGAAATTTACAAGAGGTGACAAAAAAATAATCTAACCCCAAAATTAGGCAGACAACTGTCAAGCTGACATTCCATGAATGTCACCCTAAAAAGGATTAAAAAAGTGGCATCTCAAAGCAAATGGTATTGCCAGAAGCGTAAAACGCTGCTGGAGCTCATCACACATAATGCTCGTGAAAATTCCTATATATATAGGCTCTTTCAAAATTGATGGTCAATTTTAATTTACAAATGCCTCTGACCCTGCACTTACACATGCAAATGCCTTGCATGCAAGCTCTGTGTACGTATTATCAACGAAAATTTCGCAAAAATGCCCGACTGTCTTGCAACTTGCATGTTTGCCTTTTAGTGCAGAGTTGTCCATAACATAAAAAAGTTTAATTTTAAGGGAACCAGATAGTGTTGAACTTTATTCGCATTGTTTCAATGATATTTATGTCTAAAAAATTAATAAACTGCTCGATTTATGAATATTTAAGAAAAAAATTATTAAATTAGCTTTTAAATGTATTCAAACTGAGTAAAAACTCATATAACATTGCACTGAAATCCAGTTAATTTGTGCTAAACTATTAATAGGGCAACACTGTTAGCTAACTCCAAATACTTGCTACAAGTTCAACAAGTCACTGTCTTGCAAAATTCCTGGGCAGTTGAGTTGGAAGTAGACTGCAAGTGCCGAAAGTGCAGATGTGTTAGTAAAAGAGTTTGAATGTATTGAGTTTTTCGAACTTGCACTTGCACGTGTAAGCCCTAGGTAAGGAAGAGTTGACTAAAAATTGTAGCTCGAGCCAAAGTGCTGCTCTAAGCAGCTGCGAAGATTGAACGAAAAATTGCCAGACAAATGGAAAGGTGAAACTGAAAGCTAAAAGTTCTTGATCGCATGGCACCCAAGATTGAAATTATTATATGCTTGTTTTCAATTTTCTTAGAATGCATGTACTTGAAATAAATATAATTCCAGCTATTTTGTTGAAGCTGATATGTGTCATACCATGACTTTTTATATTGCCTTTTAAAAGATGATGCCAGAAACAAGACTTAAAAGTGTTGACTTTTTTTATCGTATGGCATCATCACATTCCTTTTTTACTAAATATTTTTGACACCTTTTTGAAGTTTAACCTCAATCATATCTGCATTTATTTAGTTGAATAGTTTTATAAATTTTGTTATTTTATAAGCATTTATAAGAGTGCAAAATGAGCAGAAACTACCAGGAAGATCAAAACAATGAAATTGAGGCCTTGGATTCCATATATTGTGGTGATATGGAAAGTAAGTGGTCTCCACAATGGGGTTAATTTATGAAAATATTCATCTATGTATGTACGTTTTTACAGTTTTGGAAACCGAACCATTACACAAATTCAGAATACCCATAGCCACAGAAGAGTACGATAAAGATCAGTCTAATAAAGGTTTGGCATGCCATTTAGTGTTTACGTATACCCCAACTTATCCTGACGAAGCTCCATTAGTCGAGGTAGAAGATCCGGTCAATTTTGAGGACAACTATGAAAAGATGTTGTTAGAGCATATACAAAAATCTATAGAGGAATTCATTGGGATGGAAATGATATTCAGCTTGGTAAGTACGGGCCAAGAGTGGTTAAACGAAAGATGGGATGATTTTAAGAAAGCTAAAGAAGACGAGGCAGAACGAAAACTTTTGGAAGTCGAGGAAGCAGAACGTAAGAAATTTGAGGGCACGCGCGTCACTGTCGAATCTTTTATGAAGTGGAAATTGGAATTTGAAGAGAGTACGGGTATTGCGGCTAAACGAGAAAAGGCGTCTGATTCGAAAAAACTTACTGGTCGCGAATTGTTCATGTGCGATAACACGCTCAATGAGTCGGATATTAAATATTTGCTGGAAGCTGGTGACAGCATTGAGAATGTAAAAATCGATGAAACATTGTTTCAAGGCATTGGTGAGCTCGATTTGGATGAAGACGATGAGGACGACGAAGATTGGGTGCCTGGAAATGATAATTAAATACTTTTTTTTTTATCGTAACGAAATTTTCATCTATTTTATTCTTGTGCTAGTTGATACTGGAAAAATTAATTTAATAAATTAAATTAAATGAGAAAATTTTAATCCAGATCATTTTTAGATGAGGCTAGTTCGGATAGTTGTACACCTTTGTTAATTGTTTCTATATTATCTAAATTGAAGCCATCATCATCGGACTCGTTTACTGATGTGGTTTTTCTAGTGGCAGGATGTTGTCCAGATTTTACTGGTGGTGGCAGTTTTTGCCGTGGAAAGTCCAATTTTGACCATGAACCCGGCTCGGCTTTAGGCATTGTAATTTCCACTTTAGTGGCGTACATCTGCGCCTTTGTATTGTCCACATTTATAATCTGAAAGAAAATGTTAGAGGTTTAATTCACATATGTATATCATCTCTGGCCATACACATATGTACGTTGAAATATATACTATGTACTTACACCTCTAAGTTCTAAATCAATTTCGAATTTGGCATTATTTTGATCCGGGAATAAAAGAAGGCAATGCAAACGTACAGGATTGACTTCTATTATACTCCTAGCGTAATGATATTTTTTAGCATAAATTGATACAATAACATCTTTCGCAGTTTGGTGCCAATCAAAGCGACATTGCACGACCCTTTTGTCATCATTTTCTTTAATGTACTTGTGTTGGCCATATACACAACCTTTTTGGGCCATGAAAACAGCAAAATCTGACGTTTTTCGCTGACAACAAGACCAATATTTCATGCCTTCGTGAAAAATTGGAACACCACTATGATATTGGCACTCACCACTATCGGTGTCCGTGCCATTGTACGAATACGTACATCCAGAGTTTTTACATGAAGTGCCAATAGAAATTTCACTACATATTAAAAAAACAGTTATTTGAAAATATTATTTTTCGTATTTCATATCTTACCCAGCATTACAACACTCGGTCTCTATGTAATCTTTTGTTACCATATTATCTATAAGATCCTTCAACGCCGGTGCAACAGTAGCTTTAATTTCCGTTACGGGTGAATCAACAGGTGGCCTTTCCATTGATTCTTTAATAGGTGCTCTCACCTCTATAACTTCGTCCTTATTGTCATTTTTAGGTTGCTTGACAGGCTCTGGAGGTTTAACATTAGAGTGTTTCGATATTGTGCAACCTTTTATACTTAAAAACTCTGTAAAGTCAACAGATTTCTTTTTACAGCAAGACCAACCTTTGTAGGCATCATGAAAGTAAGGTTCACCAGGATGATGACAGCAAGAATCTACAATATATTACACATACGCTCAGCATTATTCATAAGTATTATTTTGATATAATTGCAATAAAAACACGGATTGAAACAAATTTGGACCAGCGCAAGGTTAACTACATACATATCTGCATACATATGCATGCATAAATGCATGTGCATATTGGTGTGATCGTGTATATTTTATTTACGCTATCTTTGATATTCATATTATACAAATATGAGAAGATTTATAAATATTCAATTTATTTATAACTTCTATTTTATTTAAGCTAAAAGTTTCATTCAGCTTTTTACAAAATTATTAAGTTTTATTGGTTAGATTTTTTTGTTTATATGTATGTACATATGTATGGATACTCACCATCCTTATTGTTTTCCTCATCATATTCCTGACCACATCCTCGGTTGTAACAACGCAACATTGTTTATTTAATGTGTAGTATATGCTTTATTATAAAAATAATGAAAATATTACAAATTATATTTTTAATTTGTAGTTCTGTTTTTAGAAAATCAGATATATCACATAAAAAAGTGCAACAACAGTCTATGGCTAATAATTTTTCTAGAAAAGAAAATTGCAAATAAGCAGAGATGCTTTTTTATGTAGTGCCTTAATCACGGTAGCACATTGTAGTACATTTCAAGGTGAGTTTACTTCATAAGGTGGCATCTCTGCAAGAGATTCGAAATGTTTTGTCTACTAAACATGTCATGAAATTTTCGTAACCGAAAGTTTGCTAGCTTCCGGTAGGCATACTTTAATGCGTATGTCATGATGAAGGTGATTACAAGAGAACAGTTACATTCTAGATTTTCAGTGTTTTCCGTACTTGTTTGCACACTACATTTTTTCGTTTTTTGAATGCAACTTAATTTTGAAATTTAAATCCGTTATAAGTCTATAATTCAAACTAAACCAACTTTTTAACAGGGTGACTTACAGATTATAATCTGTAACAAAATATAAGCTGGTGGCATCTCTAATCAGCTGTCTAGAAATGGCGAGTGAATTAAAAAAGGGGGAAAATGTTTTCAAGCAAGTGTTTTTAAAGTAATTTGTGATTTATAGTGCTAAAATATATTAAATTAAGTTAATAAAAAAGAAAAAGCAGTGCTCAGTTGCAGAATAATAATAAAGAAATGGTGAGCTTTATCATACTTCTATTATATTAGGGATAATTAAAAAATATCTTCACCGGCATAAAAGAAGAGAAGGATTTAATAAAAACTGATTCAGCTACATGCATACATTTAAATTTTTAACTGGAGGCAAATTACCTTATTCGACAGCATTCAAAATTTCTACTTAAATTCCATGAAATATCGATCTATGTCGACTTCCGGGATTCAATTCTTAATTTTTAAGATATACCAGTTTGTGTACAGCGTAACAAAATTGTGTTCTTTACGCTTTGTTTTTTGTTTAATCAAATTTATAGCAGGTTAAAATAATTTTTTGTCTATATATCTTAGTAAAATGGGTAGGAGGATAATTCAAAAAGCCTAGCTATACGCTTTTCTGTTTTAATGTGTTGCATGTTACTCCGGAGATTTAATAGATGTAGGCTCTAAAAATGCACAAAACTTTTCCATGACGTTTGGCAAATTACAATAAACATTATTTAAATAGGTTCACATTTTCTACTCCGATGTATTCTAAAATGGCATGTTGAAAAATATTTCGGTTACCAAAAATTAAGGACTTTTTCACAAACATCACTCATATTAGGTCTTTTCGATAGACTATTCTTATTGCACGGCTCCATTCTAAAACATGCTGACTCAAAAAAGCATGATATCTCGGGAATATTATGGGATAGAAACTTGAGACTTTTTGTAATCATATAATAATTGAAATAGAAATTTTTTAAGTTTATTTGAACTTTATAAATTTGTCGCAGATCATTGTTAAAAGTGACTTAAAATCACAAATCTTTTACCTAGTCCTCTAAGTAAGGTTCTCTCTCACCTAAAATGGTCATCTAAGTACACTTAGCATGTTTTATTTTGGAGAAAATTTTAAATTATTTTTTTTTTGACCACTTAATTTCAAACTAAATTATGCTAAGTGTACTTAAAACATTTTAAAATGGAGGTTTTTTAAAATTGAAAAATTATGCTTAGTACATTTTAGCTCATAACTTTTGATAGAATAGTCCAATTACTATCAACATTTTACAGAATCTAAGTTAATAAACGATAACATATTATATCGACTTACCATGTTTTGGAATGGGACCGTCGATTTGAATTTATTACTAATTAAAATTATGTCCTAGATACAATAGAATTTTAAATTAAATAAAAATTTAAATGTCTATAAAATGTGTCTGCTCCAATTTGTTTCTTTCTGCCATATGTATGTACATATTTTGATAACAATCTTTTTGCTAAAAATTACAGACCCATAAATCACTATTTATAGCTAAACAATAAAATATTGTTTGCAATTAATTTTCTGGCAGTTATATGATGTATTATTGTATAGAGTTCTTTGAGTTTGATTTTATTTCAAATATGTACGTATACATACCAACAACTTTTTTTTATCAAGTTGCAAAACATTTGACATTTTTTATGCATCCTAATGCCGAGTATACATCTGGCATTTCTTGTGTTGTCATATTGTGGTGTCATTTTCAAAATGTGTGCAACGGCGTTTCCATTTTGTTTTTTTTTACAAAAAATGTGGGAAATCACAAACGTTACCACCAGTAGACACTATGCCATATGTGTACTTGGCTTAATTTTTGCTTAAATAATTTTTTTGAAAAAATGTCCGTTGTCCTTGAAACGTCTTGACCTGATTTCCAGTATCCAGATATGTAGATTGCTTTATTTAATGTAAAAAATATTGGCATAAGAACGCACACAATTATTTTGTGTTGTTGTCAACAATTAAAAGGCAATAAAAACTGAATTAATTGTTTGATAAACTTATGCTATAGTTTTTAACCTTTTTTTTCTTTAACATGTTTGTTTTTATAAAAATAAACGTGGCTTATTTTAACAAAAACTAAACAATTATTTAAAGTTTTCCAAGTTTATAATAAACATATTTATGTACATATGTACATACTACATACTCGTAAATATAAATAAACTAATTTCAATACCACGACAAGTCTTTTGGCCTACGTGACCGAAAGACCAACTTTTTTTTTACTTTGCATAAAAAAATAAATTAAAATTTAAATATTTATATACATACATATACATATTGTTACCTTAATTTAGAAAGGCCCTAACTCATTTTTTTTTAAATCGAGATTTTTGCATTTTTCGCTACATTAGATGTTTTTCTATCGAAATATACAAAAAAGTCGATTTCAAAAAAATAATGGTTTATGTCATTTCTATATTAAGGTAACAATATGTATGTACTTACGTATGTGCATTACTTCATTTACAGTGTTAGTCCCTATTTACACTATGCAAGTCTTATTGCTGAGCTGATTATTTTATTAGAAGAGAGAGACGGGGGGAAAAGAAATGTTTCTGCTCCCCTCGTCTCTCTCTCCCTGAAACTAATCAGCTTAGCAATAAGACTTGCACAGTGTGATTTGGGACTTACTGAGTGAGTTTTGCATTCATTTATAAACATGTATGTATGTATGTATATCTGTTTACTTACCAACAATTACTCTTACTTCTATTCCACTCGCAACGATACACCAGCGTGCAAATAATTGCATTGAATAGGTACAATGAAACAAGTACTGCCTTGATGCTGTTTAATTTTCAATAATAATGAAAAACGACATTAATGTGGTTAAAGCAATTAAATTGCGTTTAATTAATTATTCCTTGGTCGTTGTGTTTTCTGTACCGCCGATTAGAAATTCATGTTAATTTCATCATTGCTTTTATAAATGAAAATTAAAGAATTTTCGCTGATAATATCTTAAATTGAGAATGTCCGGACTTGATTTGGACTTGCTGAGATTAAGAAAATAATTTTATGAAGAGACAAATTAAAAAACCAATTGAAAAATTTGAGAAAAACTATAATTTCTTTCATAGAATTTAATGAACAGAAAACTTGTGGGGGTGCATGTTTGTTTACAGGTTGAGCGATACTTATGAGTTGCTAGTTGGCGCTGTTTTCTGTGTCTTAAGTGCCCTGGATACGATCAAGTAGTGTCGTATCCTAATGTACAAATAAACACATCAATCACCATTTGTATTTCGACTTCGTAGCATTTGTATCATAGCATATCGTTACCTTAATACAGAAAGACCCTAATTTTTTTTTTAAATTAAGTTTTTTGCATTTTTCGTTACTTTAGATGTTCTTCTATCGAAATACATATACACAAATCTCAATTTCAAAAAAAAAAAAATGAGTTAGGGCCTTTCTATATTAAGGTAACGATATTAAGCATTAACAAGAATCAAATATGTACAAACTGATGTTATTTTGTCAATCAGAGTTGGAGATGATCAAATAATTAGCCGTCGACCAGCTGTTTCCTACTGTTTCAGTTACATTCCATTACAGTCGGCTAACTGAGTCCTTAGAACGTTCCCGATACTGTTATGTAAGAACGTGATACACAAGCAGACAAACAAGCAAGAGGATGTTGATGATAAGGAAGTAAACATCTTAACCAGCTACGTCCAAACACACATACTTTGATATTTGAATTTGAGGCAAACAGCTTTGAAAGCTCTTAAATTTGTTCTTGTTTCTTTGCCAAATAAGAGCAAGCATCATTGTCGCCGAGATTTTGTTGGCTGTTGTGCTCTAGTCGGTGTGAAAGCAAAAAAAAGCTCTTTATAAAAGCTTGGACTTTTAGCACACACATGAAGCCAATACAATCACTAGCTATTCACAGACAAACGACTTCTAACGGTCAAAAGATACTGTTAAGAAGTCATTTAATGTGGGTGCGGTTTGCTGGAGGTTGCTAACATTCTTCAGGAAGCGAAAATCTTAGCCCAGTAGTCAGTCTTGTGCTAAGAACAGTGATGTTAACATCGTTGTATTTTAGTAGCTAATAGTTTAACATTGTGCTGAAAAGCTCTTAATAACAGGGCAGAGTAAATTGTATACAAGGGACATTTTATTTGATTGCAATTTATAATCCACAAAAATAAGGTTTTTAAAAGATAAAAACGTAACAATATTTTTTTGTGAATATACACATCACTACTTTATTGAAAAATAGACATATCTCAAAAACGCGTTTTTGGAATTAATAATAAATAATGCAGAAAAAAAAATCTTTATATAATATTTATTGCCTAATTTTGTAAAACGCAACGCTTGGCGTTGACAATTTTATATGCAAAAAATTTTATTTACATTTAAAATTTTTTAAACGCACTAATAATCCCAAATTAATATTTTACTTATTTAGTAAAATATTTATTTATATTAAAAATACATTGAAATTGATTATTAATGGTTTAGCTGGATCCTACGCGCATTTCACTGTTGCTAATGCAGATCATCAGGGAACCTTTACCCAAAGCTTCTTAGAACAACTAGAGTTATTATATTATAAACTTTCATTTAAACAAATGAGAAGCTCAATAACAAATAACAAAGTTGAAACAAGAACTCAATAATCAACATGTTTTTTTTTCTTACTTTACCATTGCTACTAGAGTTGAGCGATATTTAGAAACCTGTTACTTTTTCACAGTGATTGAAAAATCACAAATCACAACTGTGACTGAATTTATCAAGTAACAGGTTTTGAAAATATAGTTCTTTCATACAAACTGTGATTGTTCTTGCATGCTTACTTTACAATAAATAAAGCTACCACATTAATTTTTTTTATACCTTCAGCTTTTGTCAAGAAAAAAATCGTCAAATCGTGTCAAATCATCTTTTCTGGCAACTATGTACAACTCACATTTTAATATTTGCAATTTTATTGTCTCTCTCCCTCTTTTATAATTTTTTTTTTTATTTATTCTCAATATTTGAACGGGGTTGATTGCTAATTGCTTGTTCTTGCTGTTCTTATTAGTATTTATCAAAACATCAATACTAATAAATACTTTTAAAGCAGAAGAGCTGAAATGTGTTAAACCGTGATCACAGTCATTGTTTAATTTCACTGCTGCTCTTATTAGATTTTCTCAAAATAACAGAACTGCTACAAACAAAATACTGCTAAACTGTGATCACAGTCACAGTTTAAAAGAACAGCGATTTAGAAATCACGTTCACAAGGAACAACATTATTAAAAAATCACGCTTTCGCTCATCACTAATTGCTACATTGGCTAACTTTTTTTCAGCTTCAAATTGTAGTCGTAAGAGTATGTAAAAGAAAATAAATGTAAATAGCAACAACAGCTATTTAAGAATAGAGTGTTGCCACACAAATATTTTTTTTTTTGACCGGGTGCAGTCAAGTTAATAATTAGTGTTTTTTTTAAGTTTAATGCTTTAAACACATTCACCGCAGCAGGCTACACGAACACACGACTTCAAATGCCGCTAGCAGAATTTGTCGCCTCGTAGCCGGCTACTTAATTATTTTGGAGCCGGCAGCAGCACCATCTGCAGCTGATATTCAAGTACAAATACATAGTTCAGTATTGCCACTTTTATATATTTTGCATTTATAAAAATTAATTACTCTTTTAAAATGTACTTATTTCACGTAAAAGTACAAAAATGAATCAATTTATTCCTTACATCAATTTTTTGATATTGTTTCTGTTAAATAATATGAAATAATTGTACAAAATCATTCATTCAACGTTTTGTATTGTACTGACAACACTGAATTTTCTCATTGTAGCCAAAGAAATAGAAATTAGTTTAATTGGACTACAACGACAAAATCAGGATAGACAACAACCTGTTGCCATGTTGCCTTGCTGTCTTCAAAAGAATTATTCTCATATAAACATGTGTATTCTATCCAAGACATTTGGTAGTCGGTAGCTTGCTGTGGTGAATGTGTTTAATGCTTAACTTCACTGCACCCGGTCAAAAAAATACTTGTGTAGCAAAACTCTATTCTTATAAAGCTGTTGTTTTTATTTACATTTATTTTCTTTTACATACTCTTACGACTACAATTTAAAGCTGAAAAAAAAGTCAGCCAATGTAGCAATGGCAACGTAAGAAAATAAAAAACATGTTGATTATTGAGTTCTTGTTTCAACTTTGTTATTTGTTTAAATGAAAGTTTATAATATAATAACTCTAGTTGGTCTAAGAAGCTTTGGGTAAAGGTTCTCTGATGATCTGCATTAGCAACAGTGAAATGCGCATAGGATCCAGCTAAACCCCTCAATAATCAATTTTATGTAATGTATTTTGAATATAAATAAATATTTTACTTAATAAGTAAAATATTAATTTGGGATTATTAGTGCGTTTAAAAAATTTTAAACTTAAATTGTAACAATTTCCATAAAAAAACACTAATTTTATTTACAATTTTTCGCCCTTATTATGAGCAACTTTCGATCTTCGACCGCAGCCTAAAGTGCTGACCGAAAGATTTTTGATTCGGTATTATGATAAGCATTCGACGAAAAATGTCGCTATTAGGAATTTTACATAAGCTACTTTGTATTATTTGAAAATCTGTTGCGAGTTTTAATAAAACCATTCGGCAAAGAATGGACGTACAACAAGCAGTTTAAAAATCTAACAGCCTTATTTATAAAAATTATTAAATCTTTAAAAAGCTTTTTAAGAAAAATTTTGAATGAAAATTAGTTTTAAAAACCCTTTATAAAACCTTAAAAAGTTTGATAAATAAGGCTGTAAAAATATAAAATCCTGTTTAAGCTTGTACAGTTTGATTTTAGGGACACATGAAATGTTTTGGAAATCAATCCATGAAGTATTGAACTCTAATCGATTTAATAGATTTTATTAACAAGGCTCCCAAACAATTCTCTTGTTTAAAATTATCTTAAATCATTAACTCGCATTATTTTATATTTTTCATGTGTATACACATATGTACAGGGTGGGCCAAAAGAAACCAAGAGGTGTAAAAGTTTAATAACTTTTTTGTTTATTAACTTTTTTTATTTTTTCTTTCAGATTATATATATAATATACAAAATGGAAATTTTTTTACACTAAGTATGAAAAATGATGTCTCTTAAATGACCACTGTTTTCAGCTTCGCACTGATGGGCTCTTTTTAGAGCATTTTCCATAACATCTTTCAAAACTTGTGGCTGTAGCGTTCGAATTTCTGCAACAATGTTTGCCTTGAGTTCAAGGATTGTCTCTGGCTTGTTCACATATACTCGCTCCTTCAAAAAATCCCAAAGAAAATAGTCGGGTGCTGTCAAATCTGGCGATCGCGCTTGCCAAATAATTTCCGAATTTCGAGAAATTATTCGCTCTCCAAAAATTTGACTTAAAAGTGCCATTGTGTCTCGGGCAGTATGGGCAGTGGCTCCGTCCTGCTGAAACCCCATACCAGGTCTGTTTTCAAGAGCAGGACGTAAAAAATTTTCTATCATAAACCGATACCGCTCTCCATTTACGGTTACAGCACTTCCAACTTCATTCTCGAAGAAGTAGGGCCCAATGACATTTTCAGATGTGATCCCACACCATACTGTACACCTGATGGGGTACAATTGGCGTTGATGAATGGCTCTTGGATTTTGAGAACCCCAGAACCTACAGTTCTGCTTATTAACAAAGCCATTCAAATGAAAATCAGCTTCATCACTCATAATCAAATTTTCATCTCTGGTTTAAATAATAAAATTCTATTGTTCTGGTTCTCTGTTCAGTTGTGAACCTCTCCATTATAAATTCTCCAAGTGTTGTCTATATAATCTGAAAGAAAAAATAAAAAAAAAATTAATAAACAAAAAAGTTATTAAACTTTTACACCCCTTGGTTTCTTTTGGCCCACCCTGTATGTGTACATGTCAATAATATTTTTGTAAATAGTTTGAATATTTTTTATTAAAAATCGACAACATTTCACGCCTTTTTAAAGAATGCAATGGTCTTGTGATTTCATTTGAAAATAAGCAATACATACATACACATATGCATGTAAATATGTGCACATGTATGTATTTAGGTATGCATGTACATATACAAAAAGTATCCAGTTGTTACAATATTTGAACTGTGTACGTGTTGGCATTTCAAAGTATTTTGGCACTCGGTTAAGTTGTTGATAATATTACAAAAATGTTACATTTTATAAAAATTTCAACAGCAAAAATCTTTATTCATTCATAGAATTTGATTTCATATAAATACATTCATATACATACATATATATTTACATGTGTAGTATAAAATATGCGACATGCAAGAGATGTGCTGCACTCGTGAATACATGGGCGTGAGAGAATATTACCCCTATCGTTCTTCTGTGTCTGTACGACCACAAGGAAAAACTATTTTATTTTTATCATTGGAATTGATGGTAAAGAGTGCCCATATTATTTATCAAGCTTAACCTTGGTTGGAGTGGTGGTGTTTTGCCGCCAAAAAATAATATTTAATGAGCACACGAAATTCACTTCCTTTCATTTTCTTCTCAAAGCACTTAGTTGTCTGTTATCAATAACTGTCAAACATAAAGAGAATTTCGCAGCTTGCAAAAATTTTGACAGGAGTCAACTGACAGTTGCCTGTTGGCAATAGCAGTGTTACCATTTTAGTTAAGAGGCGCAAAATTCAAAATGTAAAATTTTTAATGTAAATTTCACCATTTAACTTTTTTTAGACCTGGGAGGAGAGGAAAGATAGAATAACCTGGTGGTATTATGTAATCCGAATCGAACGGCAATATTTTCGCATTGTAATGCTAATAATAAGGCGAATTTATATCATATGGTCTCGATTTGCAACTCTGCATATTCGCTTTGTGTATTTGTTGGTGTAAAATTTCCTGCTGTCAGAAAATTTCTGAACGTTTTGCTTTGATTTGACATTAGAGAAATCAACAGCTGATCACCATATACTGAATCAAGATCACCTGGTGTCAATTTGCTTTGGTTAATAACATACAATTTCAAAAGGATTTCTTTTCGAATCGAATTACACAAAAACCCCCGCTCATGTTTATGTTCAGTTATTTTTCTTACTGCTGAGCACTCATAATTTTGTATGACAAGTTATGCACCTTCCCATCTCTATTTCACACTAGTGCTGATGTCTGTATATATGTATGTAAAATTAACAAGTACATATGTATGCATATTTTTGTATTCATATTCTCATGGCAAATGTTTGAGGTCTTACAAAATACATACATGCATAATTAGTGCATTATTTTGAAGAAAAAAAAAATTAAATAAAGTCAAACACACAATAGTAGAAATATTCTTACAATTATCAACATCGATGGCGTGTCAAGTCTATTTTTCCTTCACTGTTTCTTATTTCTATTATCTAATTAGATAAAGTTTAATGCAGTTGTACGTTTCTGGAACAGATTTTATTGCAGTCATGTTTAATAAAGCTGCATTGGCATTGAAATCACAATTAAATTATAAAAATATGAATTGTTAAAGTAATTACATAATATAAATATTTACATGCATACGACTACATTTGCAGTGTTGGAAGTTAATTTGCCTGCTTCTGAATGACAAAGAATATTGCAAGAGCAATTAAAAAAAGGTATGAATCAAATGAACATACATACGCACCCAGCAAAAAATAAAAGGAGTACTTCCTTACGAACCACTTTTAAATTACTTCGAAAGTATCTAATGCATATTTTTAGATGTTGATGAGTTATTTTTAACCACATATCAAATGGAGTTTTAAATCACTACTTTGTTTTCAGCAAATTCATTACTTTTTTGGCTCAAGTCAAATGCAAGTGTTTTTTTTTTATTACATTTAAGTCTTTTCAAAACAAAAAATTTGCATTATTAAAAATAGCAATGGAATAAAATAACAAAAAATTAAATAATTTAACCTGTTTTCTTTTCAAACCACATACAAGTGATTTTAATCACTGAATAAAAAGCACTTTTCAACTACTTTTGTGAAGTGAGTTATTTTCACTCCCGAATTTCTGATTTTTATAGCACCAAAAACATGATTTTTATTGAGTTTAAAAAATGTCAAAAGCAAACCACTTCCTTCCAATGACACCTCAATGTAAAATTCATTGGTTTTTAACCTAAATTTGAAGTGGTTTGATTCAGTAGATGTGGTGTTTTTTCTACTTCTTTTTCCTCACTTTTTTTTGCTGGGTATGTATGCTTTTGTTTGTAATTATGAATTAAAAAATTAATTATCAAATGTATATTCCCTGCAGGAGAATAGGCGATAATTATCTAAAAGCTCCTAGTATAATTACTAGAATAGCAAGAACTAGTGCAAAATGGGTTAAAGTTGTTGTGTAAAATTACTAGTGCTGATGAGTACTAGTATATGAAGTAGTTCCAAAGCACCACATTGCAAAATAAATTTTAACTGTCTAACAGAGCTCTTGCACTGTATGAAAATTGGTATCATATAATTACTAAAATTTTAGCTTGATCTAAAAATAATTATAATTAAATAATTATAATTACCCTTTTGTATTTCTGAATTTTGATAAATAATTGCAAATTTTAACTAGCGTTGTCACTGGGTAATAAAGGAATAAAACCACAAATTTTATAGAATTTTTCTTTACAAAAGAACTGGTAATAAACTAGTCCTAAACTAGTAACAATGGTACTAGTAGTTTTCTAAACTCAATGCTAATTTCAGCATTAAGATAGTATAGAAAGGGTTACAGTTGGGAACTAGTGGTGGTGATTTCTGTACTACTAAAATACTAGTTGGACAGCAGTTCGTTATCCTGCAGGGTTATAATCAGAATAATAAACAAATACATAAGTACATGGATTTTTACCAAACAGTTTTTCAGATTTTTAAACAACAACAAATTTTCGTTTATTTTTATTTTGCTGTTGTTGTTGTTGTAGTTGTTGTCAAATGTATATTATGTATTAGCGACGCAAGATAAGTTAAACTGTTGTTGCTGCATACCGATGCCAAGAAGTTTGACTTAAGTATGTACGTGATTTTGTCAAGAGTCTGCTGATTTAATTCTCTTCAATTGACCAACTCAAAATCATTAACAATAAACTCATGCTTGTGTCTTAAGTCTTTTGTTTTGTTTAGATAAAAGTGCAGGAATTGAATGCTGGTATTAAATACTAATACATATGTATGTACATACATCAATGCTGCCCACAGAGAGAAAACCGAGAGAAATGTATAAGCGTATGTGCATTCATTTGTACAAAAAGCCGATTGATGTACGGCACTCTGGTGCTTCTCTGGCCAGCAGTGACATACATACATTTATGTTTCCATGGAATGTATGTATCTATAGTTCAGTGATTTAAAAGCATATCATTTAAATTCTATGTATATAAAGAAAAAATTATTTCAGTTATGTAAATAAAAATGATAAGCTGTTGATTTGCAGTATTTTTTCTATATTATTACTCATGTATATTATCGCCTGTTTTTAATTAAAAATAATTCAACCAAAAAAAAAACCGTCTTCAATGCAAAGATCTGATAGAACATTTTCAAAAAAAAATTTATGGGATATAAAATTAAATTTTAATGGGTGTGCCTCCGCCTATTTTTTAAATGCAATATTTTGTGTTTTTCTGAGCTCAGGGTGTGTGTGTGTGTTAAGTTTTGTAAAACTCGGTGCAGTATGAGATTAGTTGTCATAAATGCGGTCTAAACTTTTTAGCTCGATCCGACGGTACCTTCTGGTTCCTAGTGGAGTCTAAAGTACCCGATACATAGTGGGGGATTTTGTTTCTTGTTAATATAATAATATTATTCATGTAATATTTAAAAAACATACAGTTTTTTTATATTGGTTATATAAAAAATATTTTTAGATTTATAAAATGTCCACAATGTTGCTGTTGTTTTCTAATTTTTTATTAAAAAAAAGAACATGTAATAAATTACATTTTTTATTGACATTAAATACGGCAGACCTGGTAGCTTAAAGAAAAAATATAACTAACAAAAGAAAGATTTTAATGGACCAAATAATTCATATTGTTATGAAATTTCATACAGCATTTGAGTAGGTGTCATACTTAACTTAACTTAAGTTTCATGTATATATACATATTTATAATATTGTTGTTGTTTTTTTTTCTTCAACTAAATAGACGACTTCCCTTGAAAAAGTGAACATACAAGTCACGAAACGTCGGGAAATATGGAATAAATATTTGCATTTTTAGTTAATTTAATTATTATTCGAACTCCATTTGTTTCTATATTTATGATTTTAACAGGCTAAAGTTCGTATTAGTGTCCTGCACAAGACTATTTATAAGACCTTTCAAGACATGAGAGATTTTTTCCAATGCTTTACTACAGCGAAATATTCTAAAAGAATCGCTAAGCAACACTGTTGGCAAGTAATTTTTTTCGGTGGTTTGTCTTGCCAACAGTGTTGTTTAGCGATTCTTTTAGAATATTTCGCTGTAGTAAAGCATTGGAAAAAATCTCTCATGTCTTGAAAAGTCTTATAAATACTCTTGTGCAGGACACTAGTTCGTATCGCTTTTTAAGACTTAAGCCAAATTACATGTGATAATTATTAAATGAACAAATAACATCAAAGTTAGTTGTAAATATTCTGACAACACATAGTTGAACGGAACAGCCAGCCGTTCTCGAAGGCCACTAAACCTTCAGCGTTCTTTTGTGTTTGGTCCACTGTGTGTGGTGTCAGTTGATATAGATTTCTGCTTTATATACTTAGCATTATTGCAAATGGAATCTGTGAATTGTTTTTGATTCATCGTATTTCAATTTGCTGAAAGCTTTTTTGTATTGTAATCTCAATTTTACCATCTCTATATTTACAACAGTCTTACCATTGTCGTTTTGTTCTTTTTCTAATTATACACATGTTAGTTAATTTGCTTATTTTTGTTCTACTTAAGACAAACTTTTTTGGTTTCTTACTATTAAGTATATTTTTTTATTTAATTTTTGCCACAGGCCCATGGCTATTAATTTTTAGTTAATTTAATTATTATTCGAACTCCATTTGTTTCTATATTTATGATTTTAACAGGCTAAAGTTCGTATCGCTTTTTAAGCCAAATTACATGTGATAATTATTAAATGAACAAATAACATCAAAGTTAGTTGTAAATATTCTGACAACACATAGTTGAACGGAACAGCCAGCCGTTTTCGAAGGCCACTAAACCATTTGCTTTTTTATTTAGGTAGGCCTGATAGCTGAATTATATAACACATCAAACCATAAATTTTTTATTTATTTTTGCAATTATTTTCAATTCAAAATACCTTAATATAGTCAACACTGATATTAATTAACCGCTTTTAATCACGCAATATTAAATAATTCTCTACTGGAATACCACGATTTTAACTTTGCACCTCTTTACACAAAACCTGCTTTCGTAGATAATTCATTGTCCTTTTTATACTTAACATAAAGCTGCCGAAACAATGTTAGCAACATCTAGAAATTCTCAGCATATTCAACAGCCTCTCAAGAACAACTTTCGATCACGTCATTAGTTCGTGTTACAGTTATTTCAGATGGTTTGTGCGTATGAGCGTTGAAAATAGAGCAGCATTGTTGTCTTTCGTCGTTATCAGCTTCTGTGTCTGTGTGGTGGTATATTTCTTAATAAGCAGAAGGTATAACATTATAGTTGTTGTTATGCTTTAAATGTTGACTTCAACATCGTCATGTATGTTAGTGTGCTTGCGTATTATGCTATTTAGCTAATAATATCTTCATAATTTTACTACTGACAAATGAATGTTAATATGGAAAACATTTGTATTAGGTAAATAACGATTTGGTAACGATTTTGTGAAATTTTTTTTACCCGCTATAAAGAACTTCGTTCTAAAAACTTTACTCTATTATTTAATATGTTTGTAATATTTAAGAGACATCATTGAATTTGAATTCTCAAAGCGTGATAGACTAAAAAACACTTTTACCTTCATTCATATTATAATTTTTTAGATCACGCTAAAGTTTATTTCATTATTATTCCTTGCGTTTTTTCTTTATAAAAATATATTTTTATTTTTAAAATTTCACGAATAAATAATCACTGCAAATGAGAATCACCCAATAAATAGTATATTTTCGGAGTAGCCTGTTTATTATAATCGTTTATTTCTTTATTGTACTAAATTAAATCTTATATTGAGTTTCTTTGTAGTCCAGTGAATTTTGGGGTCATTAACAGATTTATAAACATTTTATTAAATAATTTTTTTTTCTGAATGCATCATGTACGAGTATTATAAAAAACAAGTTATAAAATTTTTCTTTGCATTTAATTAAACAAAATTTAAATGATAAAACATCTTCTACAGAGCGCGGTCTTTGAACTCTTTTTTTCGTTTTGTAATAAATTAGCTGCAAATGCACAGCGAATGTAAAACAAAAATTCATATGTATATTTATTGACAGCCAACTAAAAAGTCACACTACACACGGTATTCATTCGTGATTTATAGACCTGTCAAATCGTAAATAAATATGTAGTTTTATAAAAATTCTATTAGCAAACCAGATTTGTGCTATATATATAAGTATCTATTTTTAAACTACGCGTGTCAAATATAATGTGTCACATAAACGTACAGATTACATCCCAGTTGGTCATTTCTTTCAATCATCTTGCAAGACGGATACACGATAATGTTAAAGTGTGGAGGACCTGTTGGCGACAGCTCAACAAACAAATGGCCGCTGAAGTCAAACGTGGTAACAAGATCGCCACTGTTTATAACATTTTCATTAATGTGCATGGTCATGACAACATCTTCAGAAATGTTATTGATCCCCATTAGTGATATATTTTAACAAAAAAAAAAAAAAAAAAAAAAAAAAAAAAAGCGATGATGTCATCTATTAATGTCGTTTATATTGTCACCAAACATTACATAGCGACAATGTCACCTATTTTCTTTCCTCTTTGTTTTCTTCTTCAAAGTATTGACTGATTTAGCTTTCGCGCTTATCATCCTGCTGTTGCACCACCAAAAACATTGATTGCAGACAAACTGTAAGACATTGTCGCTCATACTGTTCTCAATTTTTTTAAAGAGAAGTAAGACTCATGTATGAGGCATATGAAATTGTTTTAATATGTGCCTTTGTAGCCAATTTTGTTGGTTATTTTACTTCGCCGATAATTCCACTACACAATACCGATGAAGAAGAGTGCTCTGATGTTAGATTTGAATTACTATCTGCCCAAGTCAGTTGATTTGAGAACAGCAAATATGATATTGTCACTCATTGTATCATCCATAATGTTAATGAAGACAAAGTCATTGTCCTGAAAAGTATTTACTACAGGATAAGTTGCAGAAATTTGTTGTTCAGGTTATCGCGAACGAAAATTTAGTTTAAATTTTCGATTAAAATCCCAATTGATAGAGGACAATTCGTAAAAGAATCGCAGATGACAATGTCGTACAAGGCAGTTTGGCCAACTGGGTGTGTACATATATATGTACATATGTATATAAAATAGCGGAAGTCGAGTGAAATCAGTTAAAATGTGTATTTATGATAAAATTTTAATTTAGTTTTAGAAAAACTTTGCATATAAATAAGATTTAATTTATAACCCTGCTAACTACACCCGGTGTTGGTTGGTTATTTGATTTAAGTGGCTACTTGCTACCTAAAGGAATTAAGTAGAATCGTTGGAGTCCTTACCTATGAAAAAGGTCTGGAGCCAATGTAGCAGAAACAAGCCGTCTTAAAAAGTCGGCGACGGCTGCTTAGGAAAAATATTTGGCGGCGGCTCATAAGCCGGCTTGAGCCGGCTGACATTTGAGCCACATTTTACGACTTTTTTAAACACATTTCTATAAAAAAAATTAAAACACCCGATGCCTTCCATATAATTTGTAAGATGTAGAACCACAGAAACCAATTAGCCGGCTGCAATTTTGAGCCGAGGCTAGCCTCATGCATCAGCGGCGGCTTGAAGTTACAGTGAAAGTCGACGGCGGCTCTTGAGCCGGCTGTGAGCCGATTGGCTTATTTCTCTGTGATACATCAGGTTAACAGTCGTACTAGATCCACTCCGTTGCGTTGAGGCAAAGCCCCTCTACCAAACTACTGTGGTTTTCCTAGAAAATTTGTAGCGCGTAGAGTGAAATCCCATGCATTCCCAGAGCAGGTAATTGTCTTTTATTTGTCGTCTTTTTGACAGGTTGACCGGTTTCAAAACCTCTTCTTATAAATAACAAACAAACAAATAAACAAACACGCCGACTAATTTTTATTATACATACGTACATATATCGCATATCGCTCACTAAATTATAAACAGTCACAACTTGAAAAATCCTAGATGCTCAGGATTGGCAGATAAACTGTTGATACATAAACAGCTGATTTTGCGTTCACACTACAAGTTTAATGAAATCAGGTTTTAACACACAGTTTGTTTAATACTTTTTTTTTCAAAATAAATTAAATCGTTTGTAGAGTACAATTAAGCTATTTTTTTAACCTTCAATGGTGCGATTCAGTAACTTTTAACGATCCGACAATCGTAATTTTTGTCTATACACTTTGTCGCTTGAAATAACGATTGTGTGATTCCGTAACTTCTTTTAACGATAGTACGCATCTGTACCTGGATTCAGTAACTTTTATTGCGACAATCGTATCGTTATAATAAATATAATGAAAATTTATCGACTTTGCTATTCAGAAACATATTTTAACGATATTCGGTGTCGCTTGGAGAAAAAAAATTAAGTCATAAGATCTAATTTGTTGCGTTTTTCTTAATTATTCTTTGTGCTTTTCGCTTGTTTTCACATTTTCTATGCAGAGATACCATATCTTATTAAATTAAATTGTGAATAAGATAAAGCTGGAGACTATCGTTAAAAGAAATTACAGAATCACATTATCGTTATCGCAAGCGAATAAATATGTCGATAAATATTACGATTTTCGGTTCGCAAAAAGTTACAAAATCCAGGTACTGATATTTTCTGTTGATTTTTGTCGATAAAACTAACAGCACATAAATTATTGTCACTTAAATAACGACACAGCTGACATTAACCTACAGCGAATATCGCTAAAAATGTTACTGAATAGCAAATTCGATAAATTTTCGTTATAGTTATTTTAACGATGCGATTCTCGTTAAAAAAAATAGTATATCGCACTACAGTACCTGGATTCGGTAACTTTTTGCGAACCGAAAATCTTAATATTTATCGACATATTTATTCGTTTGTGGTAACGATAATTTGATTCCGTAATTTCTTTTTTATAATAGTCTCCAAAATTATCTTAATCGCCATTTAATTCAATATTATGAAAATGTAAAAATAAGCGAAAAGCATAAACAATGATAAAGAAAAACTCAATGAATTTGAGCTTGTGACTTTATTTTATTTTCCTCCAACCGGCAGCGAATATCGTTAAAATATGTTACTGAATAGCAAAGTCGATAAATTTTTGTTATATTTATTATAGCGATACGATTATCATAATAAAAGTTAGTGAATCCAGGTACAGGTCAATGTAATTTTTAGGTTTTTTTAATTCGATATTTCGTTAACCTTTGGTTAAATTCTTAAAGAAATTTCTTATTGTTTTCTTATTTTCCTTTCCGTTTCTTTTTTGCTCTCAATCAAAAAAAAAATATTTTTTAGTTATAAATAAAAATATATGTATAAAGAGCTATAGCTTAAAAAATAGTTTAATTGTACTTATAGAAAGAGGTCGAAAAATTAAATAAAAAAGTTTAGAACTTAGGGTATTTATTGCTGTATTTGTTTCTGCTTTCTACAATAATTATTTGACAAACTGTTGTACAGCTGTTTTGTTTGTATGTACATATGTCAGTCATGTCGTATATTTTCTCCTCTCAGAGGTCAATGAAAATATTTTAGTTGTTTTATTTTATTTTATTTATTTTTTAGTTTTTGGATTGAAATTGCGAACGAAATCAAAAGTGTTCATATTGGTACTAAATGACATTTAAATTAATTTCGCAAATATCAAATTCACTGCGGCATTTATTGAAATATTTTTTTTTTCAACTGAATAACAGCTTTTTAATGTAGTAATAAGTTTTTCTTACAGCAATGATGATTTAAAGCCTGATCCACGATATCGACAGCGTTCAACTTACATTTGAAACAACAACAAAATATTAAAATTTGTTTTTGTTTTGAATGTAAGTGTGCGACAAGTCGAACATTGTCGACATCGTGGGTTTGGCCATTTTTATTCAACTTTTTATTTTGTATTGAATAAAAAAAGCAATTTGTAACTAAATTGACGCATTCAATATTTGTGTCTCTTCCCGTGGTTGTAAAAGTCTTCAGGGTTGAGAAAAAAAGGAGCTTTTCATACAAAAACAGTGTTGTCCATTAATTTTATATTATACCCCTATTACGGTTTACAACTCAACCAAGTTTAGTTGAAATTGTAACAACTTAACTTTAGAACAACTTAACTGTTTTTTGGCATTCTGAATTACAACTAATTTTAGTTGTATTCGAAACATTGTTCGAAAAGAATAGGTTTTTATATATGCTATGTTTTTTTAAACCATAGTAGCCATCACAAAACATTTTAAATATTTTAAGATTTGGCCTAGTATTTTATTTTTAAATTTCATATTTTATGAATATGCCAACAATATTGGTTGACAAATGGGATTAGTTGGCGTCTGGAATAATGAAGCAAACCTAATACAATACTCGAAATAAAAACCAAAATACAACTGATAAAACGCAGTTGTCTCATGGTGAAAAAAGCTGTAATCCCTAATAAAAATTTTACAACCACAACTAAACTGTCCATTTGGTTGTAAATTATAATAGGGGCCTAAGTAAAATTAGTCAATTTGGTATATGTCAAAATGTATGAGAAATTAATAAATTTCAACTTGATTTCGGCCGAAATCACAAAATGTCTAGATTTCGTGGTATACTGAACTGGCTATTAAAATATTTCAATTGGGATCTAATCTTATTCACTGGCATAAACATTATTAGCTGCTTCCGGTCATTTTTAACTTGGCAGCACTGAATTTGCAGTATCGCGAAAACAAGGTTGCATTTCATAAAACCTACTTAAAACCAACTCTAAAAAGGATTAAAGCTGGTTTTAAGAAAATCATTTTGTATGGTAAAACTAGTTAGTTTTAACGTTAAAACCAACATTTATTAAACCATATAAGTGTGCAAAACACTATTATTCAAAAAGACTGTGTTAGATAAGAATATTCTGCGTCAGTTAGAGATTTGTTCATTAAACTGGCTTATGAAAAATCAAAGCCATTTTCATAATTTTAAGTTGTGACTGCTTATAATTTAGTGCGCGATATGGTCACATTCTGATTAATATGTATTATATTCTCTTAAGCTAAATTAAATTACAGTTTATTAATAGAACGTTATATCCGGCATAAATATTTTGTGTACGTGACTTCTATAAAATATATCGCTGATCTTTACTTGATGGTACATGGAAAAAATTATTTTTCCCATTAAACCCAAAACACGAATTGTAAAATTCTAAAATTGTACTTCATCACTTAATATTTATTTGTTCTGTTTGAAATTGTAACAGTTTACAGGCTTAAGGTCATTGAAGCTTGAGAGCATATTTTTTGGGTAATTGGTGTATTACAAAACTTTGTTACAAACCACAAAAGAAAAAGAAAAAGAAAAATTGACAGATATGAATCATTTCATACAAAAGATACAATTTGTGGCCATAACTCTGCTGTTTGGTAAAATTGACAAAAATTCATAAACTTTTGTGTTTTTGCTTTTATTCGTTCCGTTTGGCATAAAGGCAATACAACACCTTACGGGAATTATTAACGGTGGGTGTCCTTGGGTGCTTGTCATAACTTCTGGATTTAAGAGTGTTTTTTTAGCTTTTATTTTTTTGTCTATTGCTTTTCCTTAATAATTTGCATAAGCGCTAGTGTGTTGTAAATGGATATTGTTAAATTTGTTTTAAAAGCCACGATAACCCAGTAACCTTGTTTTTTATTATTATTGTTAAAAAAGAAGTAAACGTTTGTTTAAAATGGTAAAAAAAATTATTTGAAATAAAAAATTAATAACAATAAATCTCTATGATAAAAAAAGACTTAAAAATTTCTTATTCTTGGTTTCAACGTTAGTGTTAAGGATATACTTTTTGTTGGATCCTGCGTTTTATAAGACAACTTTCGATCGATAATTTATATTGAAAAAAAAACAAATAAAATAAGGAAACTTGTTGTTGTTTTCAATGTAAGTAAACGATCGAACGTTTTCTTTCGAAATCGTGAAAAAAAAATTCTCTCAACATTCAAACATTCCCCCTGCGGTAAAAAGAAATACGAAAATGCAATTAAAAGATCGAAAGCGCAGCAATGATTACTTCATGAAAAATTCATGTCAAAAAATGAGCATAAAGTTGCTTAGCTTAAAGCACAATTTTCCACTTTAAAATGAAAGTGAAAGCACGAAAGGTTACATTTTTTAGAAATATTAAAACATTGTATTAAAGCAATATTAAATACTATTATAAAATGTTATTGATTGAATAAAATGTATGTCTAATGTTCAGATAACTGAACATGATTTATAACCTTTGCGTGCTACAACTCCAGCCACTAGAATTATGTATATACACAAGTAGTTTTAGATTCAATCTTAGCATTTATTAAAGTAATATAAAATAAAGTAAAACTCCCTGTATGAGTGTTTAATTCCGTTTGTGCGTTTTAAAGAATTCAGAGCAACAAAGCCTTAAGGAAAATGTTTGATACATGTGTTGAAAATTTTCGCTCAAATATTAAATGTACTCGTAATAAAAAAAATATTTTAATGAAGTGTGTGTAATTGAAGTAAAATAATTTATTGTTTTTTTCAACAACAAATGTGCTGTAAAAAAAATTATTTTAAATAGGAAAAATTTAATGTTGTTCGGTCAATTTTGTTTGTTTATGGGTGACTCATTTTGTTCGTTATCAATAATCAATAATGGTGCTTGTAAAATAATAATAGAAAAATAATATTTAAGGCTTTAATATTCACTTTAGGGGGTATTATTTAATCGGCCTTGATGGATTAACATTTTTTGATTTAAATCATATTTTCCATAAGCTAAATATTTCATTAACATGCGGGGGAGGGAAATATGGGCTCAAATTTTTTTTAAATATTTTATTTAAAAGGGATTTTAATTTTGATTGCATATCGAGCCATAACCGCCAAAAAAAGCTTAACCGAAACATTTTTTGGATCCCGTTTTTTTTTTTTTTTGGAACGTAAGTTCCTTATGGCGCTCCATGCATGTAAAACGAAAATTTTTTGAATATGAAAAAATACTGGTAAATACTGTTTACAAATACTTGTAACAACTACATAGCATAATGGTGCTGCCACAGCGGATGTTTTATATTTTCAGTTTTGCCGTAATTTTCCGGGGAAGTGCCGGGGGGCTCCCGGGACTTAAAACATAGATAGATCTAAGTCTGGAAGGATACATTGGTTATATGTTTTTTAAAAACTAGGAACATAAGAGGAGGTAGGGGGAAATTTCTGCCTCTCAGACACTATCTAAACGATTGCGATAAAATTCAAAATATAAATAGATCTGAATGAAAAAGACGACATAGACTGTAGAATTTTTCAAAAATAGGACCACGAGGGGAGGTAAGGGAATATGTCTTCCTATTTGAAACCATCTATGCGATTTTGATGAAATTCAAAACATAGATAGATCTGAGTCTAGGAAAGCACATAGGCTATAGACTTCAAAAATAGGTGCACCAGGAGGGGTCGGTGGCAATTTCTGCCTCTTTGAAACTATCTAATCGATTTTGGCGAAATTCAAAAAATGGATAGATATGCGTCTGAAAGGACATAAACGCTATATATTTTATAAAAAAAATATTACGCTAGGGGATAAGGGGCAATTTCTAAGATAAGTAAAACGTAAGGAACTACGTTCCTACCCGATGTGTCATGACTTCGTGCGTTCTTTTTTTCACGAAAATTGATTATTTACGATCGCAAATGATAGATTTTGGTAGAAAAAATCAAATTAGAAAATTATGTAGCTTAAGCTTTTTTTGCCGTTGTGGCACGATATGTATGTTAAAATGTTATTTCAGTTTTTATTAAATTACGGACCTTAAAGCAGCCATTGACAAAAAATGCAGGACGTGTATATTTATTAACGATCTTGCATAAAATATATATGTTTGCAATATTATGAATTATGAAATAAGCAATTGCACATTTCTGCTTTTTTGAGGTTGCATGCTTAAGGCCCTCAGGAATCTTAAAAATAGCTTCAAATTGGCGCTGTAGTTGCCATATTTATTATACAAAAATAAATGCAAAAACATCTGTTTATTTTTTTGATTGTCTTGTGTGTACACAAGCAATCATTTGTGTAATGTATTGTGATATTACTTAAATACTGTATTTCATATAACTCTTTAGAAATTACAGTTACACAAGCACCAGTATCAACCTCCATTTCCATCAGTATTCCTTCTACCAACAATGTAACACTTTCAGCATCTTCCACAGAAACACCGTTTATTCCATTAACTTTACTATTTCCATTTGATATACTATGTAAATTTACTGCTTCCAATATTTCATCAACGCATTTTACTTTATTGCCTTTCTTATATAGTTCTTTCCACTGACCGCATCTCTTAGCTGTGTGTCCTTTCTTATTACATTTGAAACATGCCCAGTTTTTACAAATGCAGTGGTCCGCATCATGTCCTTTTTTGCCACACCTATAACAAGGCTTGCTTGAGTTTTGTTCATGAATATGAGAACTTGTATTTCTTTGAGCTTGATTTATAGCAAATGTTTTATAAACATCTTTCTTCCAATATATTTCTTTAGTTTCGTCTTCGGCCATTTCCCAATTTAATGCAATTTCACAGGCTTTAACGAATGTTAAATCAGTTTCTTTGAGAAACTTTGACCTCAACTGATTATCTCTTACTCCACACACGAATTGGTCACGTAACGCTCTATCCAAAAAATTTCCAAAATTACATTTTTGTGCCAAAGACTTAAGTTCCACGATAAATTCTCGTATAGATCTCGTTCCTTGTTCGGCTTTGTTAAATTTGTATGATTCTGATATTCCGTTTACAGATGGTTCGAAATACTTTTTTAGCGCATCAACCAATTCCTTATAAGTTTTCTTACACGGATCTTCCGGAGAAAGCAATTTTCGTAGCACTGAATATGCATCAGCACCAATATAAGTTATAAAATATGCCACTTTCTTGTCATCTGCTAAAGCATTTACAATAAAAAAACTGCTGTAATCTCATCTCATATTCAGTAAAATCGTTTCCGATCACAAATTGATCCATATGCCCAATCATTATTAATGATTTAATTAAATGTTTTTTAAAATTACTCTTAATAAGGCTGCTTTCCAATTTTACTCGCAAATTTTATTATGTTTTTAAATAAATCAACTTGAATCGGTTGTATTTATGTATATTGTTACTTCAAGACAAAACTAATAATAATTATTTTATTGGAATATTTTGTTAATGACAATTCATACAATGGTAACTCAAAACTTAATAAACATAGTTATATGAAATACAGTATTTAAGTAATATCACAATACATTACAATTTGTTACAAAAAAAAAATTATTTGTTGTCATTGTTTAAGACACATGAATACAATGGCGCATATTCATAGTCATAAACAAAACACTTTAAGAGTTTAAAATCAGTATTTTAAGAGTTTAAAATCAGTATTGCCATACAAAGTACTGGTTTTAAACTCATAAAATATACTTTATTTTGACTATGACTATGCGCCAATATGTTAACGATTAAGAAAAACGATAATAATTAAAATCATTTCTGTAGGCCAAAAAAAAATTGTCAGCTGGTGGCCAATAAATACCCCTGAGATGTTCACGTTTGGCTTTTGGTAATTTAGTGCTTATTTACTTCGTTATTCGTAATTAATTAATGCCTCTCTAATTGTACTCAATCAGTAATAAATATACAAGAAACATATCGCTACATTAATATAGAAATGCCTTAAGTCATTATATTTTTGAATTCGAGATTCTTAAATTTTTCGATACATTAGATGTTCTTCTATCGAAATATACGAAATAATCTATTTCGAAAAAATAATGAGTTAATGTCTATCTAAATTAAGGTAACGATATATATGTTTTGCACAATTTCTCAACTTTTTAATGTTGCTCCTTTCGTTAATGTTGTTGTTATTGTTGTTGCTGGCAATACTTCATCAGTTGTTGCTTAAGCTTTTGTTACTGTTGTAAGTAATTTATTGTAGTGTAAACATATTTTTTTTAGAGCAAAATGTTGACCGAAGTTTGATTTGATTTCCATACGTGTCGATTGTGCAGTAATGGATGTAAAAAATGTGTTGCAATATTTGTCGTTAAATTGTAATTTAAAAAATGTTTTCAAATATACATATATTTTTTCTGGGTGGGTCTTTTATGTAAAAACCTCTACTAATTGTTATTTTATGAGAAATAGTTTTTTTTTGCTTTGAATGAAAATTCTAAAATATAGTATTGCAGGCAAAATTATACAAAATATCACGGAAGGAAAATATCTACATACTCGTATTTATTGTTAATTGCCATGTTATGTCTAGTTTAATAACAAAATAATTGTTAAATTTTATTTTTTAATTTTAATTTGTTAATAACCATACAAAAAAGCCAGAAACATGATTGTTTTATGGTTTTTACATGGATATAGAATTATGTTTTTTTTTTGTATTGGTATTATCTTTTAAATATCCTTACAAATAAATCGTTTATGGGCTGAGGAAACGTATAATCAATATTAAATACATATACGCATACATTGCGTATACGCAAAATTGGAAGTTAATGCATAATATAGTTTACAATAGCGGAGTTCACTGTTTGCTGCAAATTGGTTTTGCAAAAGTGCAACTGCAAAATATCACATAGTAGAATTTTGGTGTTAAAGACTCTATTTATCATCTACTCCATTTCAAAAATCGAATGCTGCAGTTTTGTGAAGAAATGTTTAAATATGAAATGTGCATTTATGGTTTATTAGAAAATTTTTATCTTATATTTGAAAAATTGAATTTAAGTCCATGCAAGGGCGCTAAACAAGAAATGACTTATATTTTCAAGCCATTTAGTGGTCCATATACTTACATATGTATAATTTTCTTGACAATAGCATTTGACTTTCTAATATGTCTATTGTATGTCTATTGTATATATATTTTCAAAATATAAAATTTCTTCATAAATTAAAAAAAAGCATATGTCCAAATCTATAAGCCTCTAAAAATTAGTTATTTTTGATTTTCAATCAAAGAAATTATGTAACTACACTTTACATCCAGAGAAAAAACAGCTTAAAATCAATGAAAACCATATTAAATTAATAAGAAACTTTAACGAAAGTCTGGTCATGTTGAAATTTCTTATTGCAATATGGAAAAATATTAATTTACTGTATTGATTTATTAATTTTATTTATTTTTAAGTATCTCAATATACATTTGATATTATATTAACAATTGTTGAATTGATGTGACGCAGTATTATTTTTAAGTTGCAGCTTTCCCTCAGTGTAGGAAATGCAATACAATTCCAATTAGTTTAATTATATTTATTCGAACTTTATTTTTTTTTTCTGTTTATGATTCTATTCGGCTAAAGTTAGTATCGCTCTGTAAACAAATTGCATGTGATAATTTTTAAGGAACAAATTTCTCTGAAAGCAACTGTAAATTATTATGACAAACACTAGCAGAACGGAACATCATGGTATTTCCGAATTCCGCCACAACTTCATCATCAGCGTTCTTTTGATTGGTCCAGTGTATGTAAATGCAATGTGTGAATTATTGTGATTCATTGTACTTCAACTTGTTAAAAAGCTTTTTATGTAATGTATATGTAAAAAGCTCAGTTTTTACATCACTAATTTAAAAAAGTCTTGCCGTTGTGTTAATTTTTTTTTAGTAATCTTGCACCAGTCTGTTAATTTGAATTTTGCCAAACACATGACATATTTCATCTATTACTGGTTTCATCAGACCCTTATATAAACAGCTTAAGACATGAGCCATCCAAACAGGATTCGGAATGGGACATTTTATTCACAGAATAAGTAATTAAAAATAAAATATTAAACAAAATTCTTATCTATACTTGGTATGAGTTTCTTGGGCGATGGGCGATGGGTAATTTTTATGAAACTCAGGAGGCTTTTTTTTTTGTTCGAGAAAATGTATATATGAAATTTGGATCATTTTGCTTGGATGGGAAAAATTTTGTGCGAAAAAATTTATTGGTGGGCGATTTTTTGTAATTGTAATGAAATTCCATTTTTTTTTATTTTAATATAGTCAATATATTGCTAGGTGCCAACTTTTGATGATCTAGGAACACTCCTTACAGTTTTTGTACAAAATTGTATAAAGCCATCCCACTGTGCAGCGTTTTTATTCTATTGCTTCCAACAACACACACATTCGCATTTGCGCTATGAGGCAAACTCACCTCAAGCCGCGTTTAAAAAGATCACACTTGAACTTTCAAAAAAATTACTGAAAAATGGGTGTTAACATCTGAGGGATATTCAAATTATAAGCACCAAAAATTTGGATTCGCCCTGTTATCTATGTGTATTGAGTTTTCATCAAACAGCTGATGTAAACACCAAAATTCAATTAATTAAAAATTATTGGCGCATACTCATAGTCAAAACAAAGTGTACTTTGAGAGTTTAAAACCAGTATTTTGTATGGTAATACTGGTTTTAAATTCTTAAAGTTTACTTTTTTTTGACTATGAATATGCGCCAATAAGTTGCTGAACTTTTAATTTTTTTGGAACCTTAAGACTAACAAAAATTTATCAAACATAATATAATGTTAACAATAGATCTCAAATAATAAAAAGTGATCCAGGAGAAATCCAATATTTCCTTCAGCTTTTAAAAGCTTCTCCATAGTGAAAAATAACCTTTGTGTGGTATTTTGAGACACAAGAAAAATAAAATAAATTTTAAAAATAATTTATTTTTTATGAAGAAAATTTGTTACGATTTTAGTTTAACTCGGTTTAAAACTCTGCAAATGTGAGTTTTATTAATTTGTATAGCATTTGCTGCGGCGCCTCTAGTGTTAAGGAGGCGCATTAGTTTGAAAATACATGATGTTGATATGATTGAGGCTGGCCTGGGCTGTAACTCGGGCTCTTGAAGACCGTCACATGCTTTGTAGTCAATGCACAGTCTAATTATGTTTTAATAATTTTAAACTAAACATAACACTATTGCATGTATTCCTTACCTAAAGTGCTGTTCAAAGCTGGTGCCAAACAAACAGTTTTAGCAAAACAAATTTTACAACCAAAGTGTGCACCTTTTTCGATCAAATGCATTTTTTTTTTCAAAAATATCAAAATTTTTGCTACATTCTTTTTGTGTTAATTTATATATTTTAAATATTTTATATACATACATACATATTTTGCTTAAAAAGAAAACAAGTTCTTAGTTTTGAGCTTTAAACTGGCTTTCGTTTTCATGCTTCAATCAAAATATTAAATGTGTGTAGTTTTACTTCATTATTTGAAATGTGCACAATTGTTTGAAAGTATTTATTTTTTTTTGTGTTTTTTTTTGTATTCGCAATAAACAATAGTTAGTAAAGTTTTTTTTTTAATTTTATTTTTTTGTGTTAATCCAGTTAACAAACAATACATATTTATGACTTTTGTTTTGCTTAATCTCTTTTGTTCGTAACTAAAAGCTCATACTTAACGCCTGTTTGCTGTCACGATTAATTGTTTTGTCATTTTGAGTGAAGTTCAGGTACGAGTTTTGGCAGCCAAGTTGAGACACAAATAGTAACAACACACCTTACAAGTTTAAGTCAAGAACAATCATGGTCAAAACAATGCCGAAATCTTTGCCACTCTTTAATATATAACACAAGAGATCAAAAATATTAAATGTGTACGTGTGTACATATGTATGTATGTATATTAGACTCCTGCAAAATACCATTTAAAAGAACTTTCAAGACATGAGGGATTTTTCAAATGCTTTACTACAGCGGAGTGCTTTAAAACAAACGCTGAACAACACTGTTTGTAATACGAGTACATTTCTTTCACTTATTGCAGGTATAGAAGTAAAGAAGAAAATACTTCGTGACGAAAGAATTTGTGATGCTTGCTTCTTCCTACGCATGCTCGCGTATACAAACGTCATACACACATACACGTTGTGAGTATGATCTTTTTTTCCGTGCACGTACAAACGCACACATTGATTGACATTGATTGTGTGCGCTTGCTTTAAAAAAAAACACCCTTAAACACAAACATAATAGCTTACCACCCTGCAGTCAGACTGGGGCCAAGTGTCTCTATGTCAACAATAAAATTCTAGTAGTAGTTGCATTGTCTACAATTTCTCTTCTATTCGTCAGTATAAAAGAAATAGGGAAAACGGATGTGGTGTATTTCTGGTGGATTTTGCAACAACTTGTCAACATACATAGATTTGTATGTACGTAAGGTATAGAAATGTACCAGTAAATGTCTGGTTGGTATGTCTCCATGTTCCCATAAGAACTATGAATTCACTACCTAGTCAATTGTTTTAGTGTTACTAGTAGACTAGAATGACAAACACATGCTAAATGTCTATAGCACAAAGTATTGTATGGGGAATAATTGTAGAGTAGTACTGGTGACAAAGTCAAAAGCGACTCAGTACATTTTCACCATCGACATTTCCTTCAGGGCATCTACATACATCATACATACACACATTCAAACGTGAAATATGCAAAACAACAAGCCTACACGTATCAAAGGTGTAGACAGTGTTGCCATATTTTTTTTCTCAAAAATATTCAAGTTGACAAAAAAATATTTTTTTTTTCGTATTAAAAATCTTTTTTAGTGATCTTACACAAAGTAGACTAATATTTATTGATTTTAGTGAATTCAAATTCAGAAAAAAATTATTTTGCTTCAGGTGAACTAACAAACATAAAGGTAAATATATATTTACTGGATAGAGCATGTATGAGATGAATATATGTGTGTACATAATTCATACTTTTGATGAAGGAAAGAAGAAAATATGTCAGTACTTTAGTCAAAAGGACTCTCAACTAATATACTAAAAGTACGTAATATCATATTCTTAAAAATCTTATTTTTAGCAAAGAAATCTTTTAGTCTTTTTAACATCCCGAAAAACTTCAAAAATAAGATAAATCTTCACATATGGCAATGCTGGGTGTATACACTAAATCTTCTTGTAGTATCTTGAGTGTTTGTTATTAACAAGAAGTTTTCGCGACATCGCTTGTAAGCACTCATATACATGAACATCGTGCTTCGCTTATTATACGACAGCATTTATTATTGGTTTAGTATAATACATGCCACGAGAATACATTTAAAAAACAAGACGTGTTTAAATTTCCAGAATGTTTACGCAGCCCTCTAATTTATATTATAAAGAAAACGTAAAAAAAATGAATGTTTAGATACGACCGGACGTTAGATTATAGAAAAACATATTTTTATTAATTCTTTACATTAGAACATAGTTCTATATCCTTTTAGTTTTAAACAATTCACATTGAATGAAATGTTCAAGCCCTCAAAATAATCTTTTGTTAAATATATCGTGCTCTAAAATGCAGACTAGTGACCAGCAACTGGAAAATTAATAAAGATAGCTTAATGAACTTGTAAACAGTCAAAGACGAGTTGTTGTTTTTTTTAATTGCGGATGTATGGCTCTTTATCTCAAAAGTGGGGCGAGGTTTGGGTAAACTCGTGAAAATAGATGGACAGCGCGGATGTATGTGGCATTTGAATTGCAATTGCGTTGCCATGGGGTCTAATACCCTTTCGATAACGAGTTGATTCGAACTCGTTTCTCAGTTTGACGTTATGGCATTCGCTATCGAACAATGTAATAATATGGTTGTGTCTATCGGAATTGACTTCTGTGAAGTGGTTGCACAAAAGCAAAGTTTTTGTGCTAAAAAATAACTCAGATGAAAGTATTCTGCGATTTGTGATTTTTTTCGCGCACTTTTCGGCAACTTGGCATTTACTACAGAAGTTTAGGGCATGCATATTTTCACTCAGTAGTAGCTTCTGTATGTTGTAGTTGAATATAGTTTATGCCTTATACTTCTCATTTTGTTTCAAACTAATGTCAGTCATAAGCTATTTAAAATACTCATGTTTAAAAATGCGCCATATGTTTCTACATATAAAATATCTATTAAAGTAACATTGTATATTTTACGCTCTCATATAGCATGGCAAACGAAAATTTTTTGTTTTAATGTCTTTAGCATTTCTCAGCAAATAAAGTTTAAATTGAACCTAAATTATAACACTTCTTTAAATTATGACTATATAAAGCATTTTTACCATTTGTTTATATTAAAACAGAAAGGTAAATCTACTAATCTAAATAAAACCACAAAATTCATGTGCATGTGTGTATGCATGTAAATATTTTTAGCCGCTTATGCGAATATGCACAAGTAATACTTAATGCTGTTTTTGAGAAACATAAAACAGCGACAAAGTACAAAAGAAATCATATAAAGAAATCGTTTGATGTTTGGCAATATTTCTTTTTAGTCTTAGATTTTTTTTTTCTTCAAATAAGAAACATTACAGAAAAAATATTTATTTACATTTGAGTGCGGTTAAGTTGTAGTAGTTGCACAGATGTAAAATACACTGAGCATAATCCCTGTGGGGATTTGAGCTAACTTAGAGTTAGCTAATGGTTAATCAGAAACAAGTGACAGCTGACTCAAAAGCTAACTCATTTTACATGTTACAAGCTATTCAGTTTTTCAATGTAATATCTTCACTCACGCTGCATAATCCCCTGTTTGTCTAAGACGTTTGAATTAGAAATATTGGCGTTTCTGTAATAGATTAAAGGAAACTTGTACAACTTTTCTTTAATCTATTACAGAAACGCCAAGATTTCTAACTCAAACATCTTACACAAACAGGGGGTAAGTTTCAAATAACCACAAGTTAACTCATTTCGATTTACTTTTTGGCTGATAAAATTCAAGTGCACTATTAGTTAGCTGCGAACTGACTACACAGAAAAAACTAAATTTCATTTTTAGTAACCAAATTCATTGAATCAGTAAATATTTTCTATGAATGCGGACCTACAAAGAAATTTGTAGATTCTGATAACAATTTTGTAAAAATTTAACTGGAAAAAGAATTTTATTTTTAGTTAACTTATTATGACATTAGAGAAAAAAGTTAACTGAAACTCAAAATATTTTCAGTCAAATGTATTAATAGGAACCGAAAAACATTTTTGCAGATTTTTTTTGTATTATTCAGCAATTTTGTCTTTATAATTTACAAACACATTCACTAAAATTTTTCGTATTATCAGAAAATAAATTAACTTAATCAAATTCTTACCAATTTAAAAAAAAAATAGTAAAAGTTTTATTTGAAAAAAATAACTGAATCAAATAAAAGGTTCAAGTTTTTTTTTACTTTCAAAAATTGTCTTGTTTTTATGGTTAACCATTTCGTTCCCGCTCTTGGAACTCGTCAGTAGACTTCATCACAAAAAATTTTTGAATTTAGCTAACAAACTCCGTATGTTTATAGTAAAACTCTTAATACTATATTGAGAATCACAATATACAAACATAATAAGTTTGAAAACCGCAAAAAAAAATCTTAAAAAAAATAAAATGTTTTTTATATCTATAAAATAATTTGTAGAAAAAATTAAAAAAAAATCAGACAAATTTTTTTACAGTATATAAAAATAAATTTAACTGAAAATAACCAATTTAAATATAAAAAAAATAAATCTAAAAATTTTTTTTACAAATTTTATTTTATATAGATAATTTTCATTCTATACAGTTTTTTTTTTTGCATAAAATAATATTGGAACAAATAATTTACTGGAACAGTAAAAAATATTTACTGAAACTAAATTATATTTCAAAACAGACGTTTGTTTGAAAATTTTTTGGGAATAATTTTTTCTGTGTAACTAATGGTTGGCCCATAATCAGTTAGTTTGTGGTGCATCAAAAAAAAAAAAAAAAAAAAAAAAAAAAGTGTTTTGTGCTAGCCATGATTTGATTTAACTTACTAATGGTTAATATTAGTCAACTTAATTTTAAAAAAATTTAAAATTAATTTTTTTTAGAGACGAGAATGTGTATCAAAGCGTGAGCACCTTGTTTGTCAGCCATCATACTTAACAGTTTGCTATTGCGCCATATAAAATATAGACGGCAGAGTTAACATAAACATGAATTTTATACTAAGTTAGCTAAAAGTTAGTTCAAAACTTATCGAGGAGAAATTAGCTGTAGAAAAACAACTCACTAATCTCTACATCAGTTTTGAGTTAGCTTAAAGTTAGTCCAGTACTTATCGGGAAGAAGACAGTTGTACAAAAGCATCTGACTCACATCTGTATCATTTATTAGTTAGTTCAGAAGATAGTTGAAAATGAGTTAGCAAAAATTCACCTATATTTTGAGCTAGCTAATAAAAATTCGACATGGATATGATGGTGGCCCAAATACATATGAAAAACGTTAGAAAAAAAATTCATACTGAATGTAACAGAGTTCATAAGAATCTATTTATTTCAATTTAGCTGTCAGTTGAAACAGGCGAAGTTTAACGTATGACGGATTCATTGTGCCCCAGCCTTAAATATTGTGAATATTATCAAGTTCTCAAAGGGAAATTTGCTTTAGGGGATTTATAACGTCACGTTACAATTTGGCAAGGCAACTGAATCAGCTAATTTTAAACAATACGTTTGCATATGACTCGCCCTTAAGAGTTATTGTTTCGTAAGAAAAATGTCTCTCAGTGTATAAACTTCTCTATATAAGTTTGTATTCGTACATTCAGCATTTAAATTAAACGCATTTTTCATTGCAACGTTTGAAAATTTGCATTTGCTCATTGTTGCATGGATGGCGTCGTTGCTCATTTTGTGTTTTAAGTTTCTGTTGTGTTGCTTGCATGTTTGTACGAGTATGTTTATATGTATATTTGGCATTCGTGTTACTGTGTTACGAATGTTTTTTACACATGTGAACAAAAAATTTATTTATTATTATTTTTTTTCCAAAGAAAAGCTTGCATAAAAATTTGTTTGTTTTAATTTTTTGCTAGCAACAAAAAGCAAATATTCCTTAAAAAGCGGCTTTGTTTGTGAAATTGCCAAAGAAAAAAATATAATGTGGTAAAGAGTCCAAAAGTGACTAAATATTTGCGTGTTATGTTTGTTGTATTCAACTAAGGTGCTGGATAATATGTAAAGCATTTTATTTTTTGTCTATTTGCTTTTATTTTTTATTTTGGTTTTCATTATGGTATTTTTTAATAATGTGTTAAAAATGTGACATTTTTGCTGGTTGGTAACTGTTTGATATTGTTTTCATTAAATACTCATGTAAATTCATGAATTTTGTAGGTTAAATAGTGTGAATAGCAAATTGCATGAAATATGTTTAGAAAGTGTGTACGTACTTAAAAGCAGCAAGGTTGAGGTGAAGTCTGAAAATGATTGACAAGCGTAGTGTTTGTTGTTTTACTCGTAATGGCAAATATTTTTTATGCACGAATAAAATTTAAATGACCATTTGTGTTTAATTGGTAAGTGCATGAAATAAGTAGTATACATAGATATATAATTGGCATGACAATACATTTATGCATACATATGCATATATGTACGTACATATATACGGTAAAAAATCCCAAACATTTTTAAAAAGGAAATATTTATTTATGTTATATCTCTTGTTCAAAACAATTTAATGATTTTTCATTATATAAACCTAAAGCTATGTACAGACGATTGTCAGATTTTACAATATTGTCAGATCTGGCAATGTGCTGACAATGTACTGGCAATCGAAAATTGCCAGCACAATATTTCTTGTCAGTTCACACGGATGTCAGAAAATCTTACAATTTATTGCTAGACGGTTGTATGACAATAAATTCATCTGACAAAATCGTCAGTAGAAAAATTGTCAGTTCACACGGTTGTCATATGCACAAATTGTTCGATCTATTGTTATGCGTTGCCAGACTTAAACCATTTGTTGGCCATTGTTAAATATTTATCGTTTGTGTTTGTGTTAAATGTAAAAAGTGAAAGTATAAATAATTATGGACCATAAAGAAGCAATTGCAATGATTTTGTCTGCATATCTTTTATTATAAACTTTTTCTTTAAAATCAAGCATGTGCAGTGTTGCCCCTAGAAAGAATTATCTTAAAATGACGTCATTGTCAGATGCATGAACTTCGCACATCTGACAATATTAAAATGTCTGACAAATATCTGGCAATAATTTTACAATGTGTTCACACGATTGTAAGATGTCTGACAATATGTTGTCAGTTGCTAGTCTTGCAATGGACTGACAATGCTTTTTCTGGCAACGTCGTCTGACAAAAATTGCCAGTTCACATGGTTGTAAGAAATTTTTAGCACATTTTACTGGCAATATTGTAAGATCTGACAACCGTCTGTACATGGCTTAAGTCTTAAAGTAATAGACAAATAGAAAATTTTTTACTATTCAGTTCTAACCGCAAGCAGGTTTTGCTGACTGAAATCTAAAATAGAAAATTGAGAAAAAAATTCGGTTTTAATATCAATATACGAATACATACATTCATAACTATTTTCCCATTATTAACTATTTTTCCATTATACATAATTTAGAAGCCACAAATTGAACAATTTTTCGTATATTTTTTTGGCAACCTGCAGAACGCTTTAGCATTATTGGCCTCATTATAGCAAATAAAAATAAAAACATAATTTACCTCCTGTTTGTGTAAAACGTTTGAGTTAAAAATCTCGGCGTTTTTGTAATAGACTAAAGGAAACTTGTACAACTTTTCTTTAATCTATTACAGAAACGCTAAGATTTCTAACTCAAACGTCTTACACAAATAGGGGGTTAATTTTTAGTGTTGTTTATGGGAATTGTTACAATTTAAGTTTAAAATTTTTAAACGCACTAATAATCCCAAATTAATATTTTACTTATTAAGTAAAATATTTTTTTATTAAAAATACATTGAATACATTAGCTGGATCCTATGCGCATTTCACTGTTGCTAATGCAGATGATCAGGGAACCTTTACCCAAAGCTTCTTAGAACAACTAGAGTTATTATATTTTAATATTTTTAATATTTTACTTTATAATTTAATTTTTTTGTAGCCAACTGAAAATTAAACGTAGTTGAAATATGAAATCTATACGATTTTGTCTGTTTTTACGTTTTGAGCTAACGATTTCGTTTCAAATCGAATCAATTTTCATCACATACCAGGGACCAAGTCGTTACTTCCGTGAATACAGCACTCGTCAATACATCAGTAGACTTCATTTACAATTATACTGAGGTGTTGCTTAAGTAGCAACTAAATCCATTTAGATATGCTTAACCAACACAGTGTTGTATAAAGGCCCATAATTTAAAGGGCGCCAAAATTTAAAGATAAAGGAACGTAAGTGCAATTAATATTCAAAAATGTATTTAGCTAAGGTTCGCTATAAAAGAATACTAAATTTCTATTAAATTAATAAAGAATAAGATTGATATGATATGTGGCCAAAGGATTGGGATAAATATATGTAAATTATTGTAGAGTCTCGAGGGGTTTTTGGCCAAAACTTGACTCAGGAAGATCCAAACTGCTACTGGACATGGATATATTTTTATCATGACAAAAGTCAAGCTTTATACATGTTTATATAATTTTTTATGTTAGCTGTTTTTGCTATATAGAATTTAACATTTGTCATGATAAAAATATATCAGGTGTAGACGTGGAGTGGCGTGAGACAAGTAGGCCCTTGTTTTTTTCATACGAAGTTTCTAGACTGAACATTTATTTTATCACTAATGTTTTTGCTATTAGCTGGATACTGGTCGTATCTGCTTATAACGCTTTCTAGTCAATATTCTTAAAAGTTTTTTTTCACTTATTTTCTTTCCAGATAAAACGTGCAGTTAGTTGTGTCGTCGTTGTGTCACTCATGCTTACGCTGTAATTATCGTGGTCATAAGTATAATTCGATTATTTGCATCGACATAAGATTTTTTTCATCGCGTGTGACCGTGAATTTAATTTTTTTTTTTTTTTTTTTTTTTTTAAATGCATGTTTATTATTTATTGTATCTTCAAATATGAACTAACAATAAGTATTCAAATCTTAAATCTATAAAAAAAATTATTAGGCCCGACCAATGTCGGACATAAGCTTAGTGATAGTTATTAATAATACATAAGTAGTGATAAGCAACAAAAAGAAAAAGGTGTTTTCAAGCAGCTTCATCATCTAGAGTGTTGAATATTAGAGCCCGTGTATCTCTCTTTTTTAAGCGGATGTGTCCAGTAAAGTTCAAAATATTACGAGCAAGCGGATTAGGATGTGACTCGAGTTTTGTTAGGTATTTGCCTGCGTATTTTGCAATTTCTTCAGTCACTAGTGGCATATTCAAATCGCGATGTATATTTGAATTTTTGATGTACCATGGAGCCAATGTTATCATGCGTAAAATTTTATTTTGCCTTCGTTGAATTTTCTCTACATTTGAAGCTGAAGGAGTGCCCCATAGTTGAATTCCGTAACACCATATTGGCTTTAAAAGCGACTTGTATATTAAAAGTTTGCAGTCTAGGCTAAGTGTTGAATTTCTACCAATCAGCCAATGTACCTGAGTTAATTTAAGTTTCATTTGAGTTAACTTAGAGTCAATGTGGTGTTTCCATGTAAGTCGTCGATCAAGGTGTATGCCAAGATATTTCACATGTGAATGTTGAGGAACAACTTGATTGTTAATCCGAATGGCAAAGCAAGTATCTCTTCTTAGGGTGAACGTTATATGGACACACTTTTGTTCATTGACTTTAATTCTCCATAAGTTTAACCAAAGCTCCATCTGGCTAATGTGTTCCTGGAGTTTGCGGGATGCCTCATCAGGGTTTTCGTGCATACTAAGGCAGGCTGTATCGTCGGCAAATGTGGAAGTATGGATACTACTGCTCACAGGCATATCACAAGTATAAATCAAATATAAAACTGGTCCCAGTATGCTCCCCTGTGGCACACCGGATGAAATAGTTTCAGGCCTACTCGTAAAGTCTCCTTCCACAACAGTGAACTTACGGGAAATAATGTAACTTTCCAAAAGATTTAAAATGTTTATTGGTAAGTAAGTCTTCAATTTTAAAATTAGGCCTTCATGCCACACTTTATCAAATGCCTGGGAAACGTCAATAAAGAGCGCAGAGCAATACTTTTTTCCTCAAAAGTTCTTCTTATAAATTGAACCAGTCTGTGAGTTTGTTCAATGGTGCTATGCTGACTTCTAAAACCAAATTGATGGTCTGGTAAGCACCCACTACTAATTAGAATTTGGGACAATTTTGTTTTGAACATAGTTGATAGTAGACTTATTGGCCTATATGACTCAGCCTTGGTTAGATCTTTGCCCGGCTTTGGAATCATTTTAACCTTGGCAAGCTTCCAGCTGTGTGGATAATACTCCAGTCGTAAAATGGCATTAAATATGAATAATAGGATTCTCATTGCAATACGAGGCAAGTTCATAAGCATCTGGTTACTAATTCCATCAATACCCGGAGCTTTCTTCGGGTTGAGTTCGGCAATTAATTTTTGTAAATCACGCGTCTTAAACTTTATGTGTTGAGGGGGTAGAGCGACTACATTCGGCAAATCAGCAACACCAGTACATATGTTTGGCGTAAAAACGGATTTTAAGTGCTCAGCAAATATTTTACCTTTTTCAGTATCGCTTCTTGCCCAACTTCCGGTAGATGTGCGTAGAGGTGGCTTATACTCAACGGGTGTTTTAAGCTTTCTAGCAGCGTGCCACAAAGAGTAATTAGACGCTGGTGTGACATCAAGACCTTCCAGATAATTTTTGAGAGATGCAGTTTTTTCAGATGCAAGCAACTCTTGGAGTCGTTTAGTGCACTCTTTAAATCTGATTTTATTTTGTGGTGATCTGTGCTGTTGCCATTCCCTTCTAGCTCTTCTTTTTTCACGTACGAGACGTTCAATGTCTGTGAATTTAATTGTGAAATTTTATAATTATTCTATATAATTTCTTCCATGCTTGTGAGTTTTATGATAGTGACGCATTATAGAAAAAAGTTCGCCGTGAATGATTGCGTTGTGATGGGAAAGTCTCTTAGTTAGACTTGGGTCGAACTCGTTCAATAGTTCATTTTTGCCACAAACCAATGATCAAACCCATTTAAATTACATGGGTTTGATCATTGGTTTGTGGCAAAAATTAACTAGTGAACGAGTTCGACCCAAGTCTACTCTTAGTATATATAAAAAAAATATAAATCGTTATCTCCGCGAGAGTAATTTTTCATGAGTGTGATTGATTTTTTTTTTTTTTTTTTTTTTTTTTTTACATTCAAGCAAGCGTAAAATGTAACACAAGATGACAACTAAAGTACCCACTTCTATATAAACATCATCCTGCAATTTCTGCTTCAAGTATATTACTGTTTGGGTAAGTATTTTTACTATTTTTTAAATTTCATCAATGTGATTAATTTAGCTGAGATAAGTGTGGCAGTCAGAATCTCGGATTCAATTAAACCCTTTCCTCTAAATTTAACTCGTAATATCTGCGCATGCCTGCCTATGACACAGTGTCTGGTATCAGGGGCACTAAAACCGAGATTTATTGCCTATATCTTTAAATCAATGAAACCGTATTTTTTTAGATGAATTAATAACTGCCTGGTGATCATGCAGTCATTTCTTATGGCCCATCTATACATTCCACATTCTAACCTAGTGTTTTCCCTAGTGTTTCAGACCTAGTGTTTCTCTGAAGGCTCCTATTCCCCGGGATAAAGATGATCGTAATATTAAACTACTTTGCCATCTGATTTATAGGTGATCCGTAGTCGAGGGGTGTTGTTGTTCTTAGAAGGGGTACTCTGGTGCCATGATAATGGCTCGACTGTCTGTGTATATAATAATTATGGTTATTGAAATGAATTTTGCCCTCAAGCAATCCAAAACGTCCTTCATAGCAAGGATATCTGCCTGGTGAACTCTGCAGTGATCCAAAAGTCTGTTTGCAATACGAATACCTAATGTCACTGAGTAAATTTCGCAAACCACATCCACTTAAGTTTTGGAGACATTCGGGCAAAATTATACATCTTTTCTTCTATCAAACAAAAATGTCCAAAGTGCATCAAGAAAAGTACAATTGTATCATAATTTCCACCCAGGTTTCTTTTATAAATAAAACTTTCTTGCAATTTTTAGCTAGTGAAGCGTTCATTTAGTTTTTCCTATCTGGAGGAGTAATTTTGTAAATTTATCCCTTACTCTCTCGTTGCTAGTTTCTGCTAGCAAAGTAAATGAACAGGCCTAATAAGAACTTGTGTCTATGCTAGAAATATAAAGAAAGATGTCACAATCCTATTCTCTTCATCGTTCGCAGCCAAATATAAAAGACAAGCTTTTTCAGTCATGGGTAACCTGACCAGATATCTCGCTTTTCGTAAGACGATCCCGCTTCGAATTTCTATCCCGCTTTATACTGCTTTTTAGAGTTTTGAAATGTTGTTCTCTTTTTATTATGACTAACATCATAAAAATTCAATCCAAATATTTTTTTAAGTGTAATTATTGCTTAAGTAGCCGAACTCCTGTTTGCCTTGCTACACCCCATAAACGTTTTGAAATGAAAAGAAAAATTGTTTATATTACAAGTGCCACGCTTGCCATTAGTTGTCATTAGTTGCCATTAGTTGTCATTAGTTTTTTCAAAAATGTTCTCTATTTCCCGGTTATTTTCTATCATCAGCATAACCAGCTGAATTAAAAATTACCAAGATATTAAAAAATTAATATTTAATTTACTTAGGAGGGGACACACTCTTTGCTCCATTATTGACTACTTTTTATAATACTATTATCTTTACGAAAATATTTAATTTTTTTTTACTGTTTTGGCTTCAAAGATATCGTGAAATAAACGTTGCTCCTCTGTGGGAAGTGCCACGACAACTTTAGTCATTAACAAATGAATAGACTATTGCTCCTTCTACACCATCAGTAATACGCTGTGAGTAAATCAGCAAGATTAGTACATTGATTAACGACAAAGTAATCCCTTCAAAATATCCCCCAATTCACTATATTTCTTTTCCAGATATCTCATAGTAAATATTTAAATATAACATACGCACGTAATAAAAATCGTCACTTACACAAAATTCCACGTTTAAATAAATAAAAAAAAAGTAGCGAAATCGATGCAGCCGATCTTAATTGATGCGATTACTACCGAACTACATTTAATTTGTATTCATATAAATAAATATTTTTGTTTATAAATATTTTTTATTTTTATTTAAAAGCTCTTCTTTTGAGTTGAAAACTGTGTTTACTAAATACAAACGAAACTGTATATATTCATATTACATATCCCGCTTTCTAAAAGGTATTTATTTTAAAATCCCGCTTTTTCGCGGTATTTTATTCGAAATCCCGCTTTTTGATCGACATGATGGAACCGATTTTTGCAAAAACCATCTGCTCACGTTAGTCATGGGGGAAATTTCATAGTGTAAATGGCCTGGAACCTATAAAATTATTTCATTTGTATTCATATTGACTTGCAGTTAAAGACAAGAAACTGAAAGTTCTTTAAAGTGGTGTGAAAAATTCAAAATAAACTTATAACTTTATAGTCATCATAAAAATTTACTAATTTTGGCACCTATTAAAATTTTAACTACCTTTTTACGGCAGGATTAATTTTCAGTTAAGAAAACACTTCTAGTATTTTGTTTCGAGTCGTGAATAAGACTTGCATAATATGCATTTGCCAACTAAAACTATTACCGATTTTTGAAAAAAAAAAAATAAAACTTTTTGTCTTTTCTTAAATTTATTGAATTTGTCTTTTTTTTCCAATGCATTAAATATTTACAATAATTAACAGACTAAATAAAGTTTATGAGAAAAATAAAATTAAAACAGAATTAGAATTTGCAACAATGAGAGCGTTAATAAAAATTAAAACTAAAAATATTTATTTTCTATTTTACGATGTAAATAAAAATCTTTATTTTATGCACAAAATTTTATTATCACTATTTTATTTAAATAAATGTTTGTTTATAGTTAAGAATTTTTATTATTTGTTTGTTTGTTTGCTTGTGTTTTTTCTTCTTTGTTTCTTCATACAATACAAATACTAAAACTATGACTGGTTTTTGCATTTGCAATAAGTCTGCAATAAGACTGACGCCGCCAGCATGCGCACTACTCACCTTTTGCCATTGCAAGCGGCCAGAAAGGCCACAGCGGCCGTCTCCAATTACTGTTTGGCCTCTTGGCTACTTTAAACGATTTTTTTTAATGATCACACGATCACATTGTCTTGTGGCTGTTTGTAATGATGATTTTTGCTGTTTGTGGTTCTTATTTAAAAATTATTTTGTGTGTTGGCTTATTTAATAGTTTAATTAGAAACTAGAAACTAAATCGTTGCAGATATGGAAAATTATAATAGTTGAATTCGGCATAAGAGGTTGGAGCAGTAGCGGCTCGGTAGGCAGATGTGAAGTATGACGTCGCTGTGGGAATAAAATATGAAGAAAAAAAATATTGGCATTAGATAATTCGATAGATTTTATAAATACATTTTTACTTTCATTTAATATTAACACGTGACTTTTTGCACGATTGATTGCTTAGCTGAGTTGTGTGTGTGTGTGTTTGTGTGTGCATTCGAGCCAGTGTTGAGTCATTGTTGATCTTTCAGATAAGGTGGGTTTGAAAGCATGCAATTACGGAAATGCAAACTAGCACTTTGAATAACTTCAACAGGTGCGTAATAACAGATCTTTTTGCATGCTTAAATTGCTTCATATCGACGTTCATGGTTAGCACAATCATTAACCCATAAAAAGCGTAAGGTATTTGCTAGTGTAAAATTTTGAAAATTTATATTCACATGCATATACAAATATATTTTATAAAAGTTACTCAAATCAAGAACAATGTTAATTTCATTACCAAAATTAAAGTAGAAAATCAATTACACTAGTTTTTCTTATGTTAAGGCAAATTTGTAGTTTTCCAAAATAACAAAAAAGACCTTTTATTTTTTGTCTTGATCTTGTTTGTTTCTTATCACTAATTTTCAAAAATGACCGGGAATCCCGGGAATAAAAAATTTTATTTCCCCTTTCCTGGGAATGATAAAAGTCCGGGAATTTAGAACCCCTAGTGTCTATACATAATTGTCTGTATATTGCATTAGGATTTCAAAATTTTTCGTTGCTCGATTTACAATACCATTTAATTTTTGATAAAGTTTATGACTGTAAAGCAAGAGATGAAGTAAACTAAAACTCATAGTAAGCATAATGGGTTAAAAGAATTTCATAACAGAGTGCATGTATATTTATTCAAAACGATTTACATAATTTTGTTTGATATTTTTAAATACATACATGTGAAATACTGCATCTTTGTTATGACGAATATATGTACATACTTATGTATGAAAAGTGAAGAAATTAAGATGTAAACAATAATTAAACTTGTCCCAGCAGTTCTGATAAAAGCAATATTCTGCTTGAAAACATTATACTGTTTTCATACTGACATGGTTTAAATAAAAGTTAAACCTGTTAAAACCTGGTTTTACCATACAAAATATTTTTTTTAAATCAACTTAAAACCATTTAGTGCTGCCAAGTTAAAGTGGTCGGAAGCAGCTGATAATGTTTATGCCAGTGAATAAGAATAGATATCGATTCAACGATTTTCAATTTAAAAATGGATGCAGCCGCAATAAGAATAAAAAAAATTGCAGAGAAAATAAATATTTTGCACGGGAAATCACAAAAATATTTTCATTGACCTCTTGGAAGTGAAAATCGATGAAAAGACTGACATCTATCTGCTGATAGAAAAAGGTTTAGCTTATAATGTATTTTCACATTTTTTTATACATATGTATATAATAACTTGATTTTCAAGCACTTCTTCACTTTATATTCATAAGTAGTTCCATAATTTCATAATGTGTATTTACAAAATATAAATTAATTTCCATTTTAGAGCGCATTGTAAAATTTTCGAGTTATTCATACAAATAAAAACACAAAAGAAAAGAACCGCATGATTATACGGTTATCCGTGGCAGAGAAGTCAACCAGTGCGAGCGAGACGGAAAACTCTCATAAGCCAAACATCACACACAAGTCTGACCGCACTTAAGAAATAGTTACGATGACGCGAGAGATATTCTTCAGCCCAGAGGTGCTTAATGACTGTAAAAGATAATACTACAATCCTTATAAGAGAAATTCACACTCTGTAGTTAGCTAATGCTAAAGTCTGTGATTTCAGGCCTTTATGTTAGTTTATGAATATAATATTTTATTAACGCTTGTTAGCCTTTTAAGCAATACCATGCATTTTTCTGATGTGCATTAGTGTTCCTTTGTATCAGTTGTTGTGGGAAAGTTCAAGTGATGAAGGCATAGTGACTGGTCACTGAGCTATACCGACTTCAGCAGATACTAATCCTAATGTAACATCAGAAGCGCCCTCCTTCGTTGTGTAGCAAAATCATGGGCAAAAAAAAAAAATAACAAATAAAATGGCTACTAAACGCAGCTTCAAAAATTTAATACGCCTTATTTACACCAGAGGCGCTTCAACTCTGCATTATTTAAATAAAGTGCAAAAAGCAGAGTTGTAAGCAGAGTTGTAAAAGAGTGAAGCTTTCCTCTATCTCTTCCTGCATCACCTGTCTTCTCTATCACTATCCCTTTCCTAAAAAGGTAACTCGTAATATTAGTAAGCATTCATTACGTGAGTTTTACTTATCTTTAAAAAACATAGAATACCTTATTAAAATAGTTTTGGTTTACAAAAGATTTATTAAACAAATTTTCCATAAAAAATTTGTCATTTAAACCTCTTTATAAAATAAAATTATTTTTTACAAACACGACAGAAAGTGTGTATTAAAACAAATTTTTATGAATTAAACCTTGTTCATAAAAAATAATTTTGGCTTACAAAACGTTTAACAAAAAAAAAATCCATGCTTGAAATTATTTTCTGAACCTTTGTTAACAAAAATTATTATTATTATTATATATTTAAATACGTTAGTACATCTTTTAAAATGCCAGTTGCATTAATTTGTTAAGGTACAATTATTTAAATTTACACTTAATTGTCCACATGTGGTGCAGCATGTTTAAGTTTTTAGGTTTATTTTTATTATTTAGATTTCTTAGAAGGTTATAGCAAACTTGAAATGACCGACAACTCTAGTCAGTTTGGTAATCATTATAAACGTTTCCCTCAGTTGTAATACATACGAATATGTTTCAAATAAAAACGAAACTATTTCTAAAGCATTTTTTTTACGGCGCAGCTGATTTTAAATGCAGTTCCATTGATTGCAAATAACTAAATAAGTCTACATTTTGTAACAACTTGTTGACGGCATTAAAAACAAGTGAACTTAGTAGCAGCAGCCAAGCCAGCTACAATAGCAACATGTATACATACATATGGACATATTTCATTATATTTAACAAATTGTTTTAAATCAACTGGTTTTATGTTTTGTTTTATTTTATTTATTTTTACTAACAGGTGAAACTGCGAGGCATGTCCGCACACGTACGTACATGTGTACATATTTCATTTTCATTCATTTTTTTTCATTGTTTCATTTTTTTTATCTGCATATTTTTATTATTATAGGGGAGTGTAGGTGCTTTAAATACGTTGATGTATTTATAAAATACTTTTAAAAAGGATTTTTATACGGCAGCAAAAGGCCTTGATTTACAAGCAATGCGGTATTAGGTTAAGTTAGGTTAGGTTAGGTAGAAGTGGCAGTCAGAAACCCGGACTCACTTAGACCACGGAGACTCTGCTTATGCGTAGTCCCCACCGTCGAACCAACCAGAGCTCAATATAAAGCTATTAATACGTTGCAGTTCAACACTAGTAATGCCAGAAAGTTCCCTGAACTCAAAAGCGCCCATTGTGCCCAATCTCTTTCTTTCAAGTCTAGGACATGACAAAGAATGTGGTCTACACTTTCCTCTTCATCCTTATACTGGCAGCTACAGCAAAAATCGTTATTTTCAACCTTTAACCTTTGTGCATGCCTACCTATGAGACAGTGTCCGGTTAGCACGGGCACTAGAATCGAGATTTGTTTCCTATTCTTCAAAATTAAAGAAGCCGTATTTTTCCTATTTAGGTGGGTCACAATCGTTCTTTGTGACCCACCTTACATTTGTATTAGGTATTAGGTTAGACCAGCCTGAAATCAAAATGCACATGCAAATAGAATTTGTCAAAGAAAAATTATTTCTTATTGAAATTAATATAAAGAGATTTCTGTACATATCTCTGAGTACATATTTATAACATGTGTCTTGGGCCAGGCTGTTTCCCTTAAAGGATGCGTTTAAAGGTGGCGGATTGGAGAATGATTCCTAAGATATGAGTGGTAGGAATGAAATCAAACAGCTATCGCAGACCAACTGGTAAACCGAGCATCTGTTCTCAAGATTAGGAGGGGCTCATTTTGGAAACAAACCGATTATCAATCCCATGTCATTTAAATGGATTTGATTATCTTCAAATAGCGTCGGACTCCTTATTAGCAGGTCATATTTTTCATCGCTATTCTGATCAGAACATCAGGCAGGCGTAGTTCAGAATTGGAGTGGTCACCTTCAAATACATAATTAACGAAACCATAACTGTGCCCCTATGTTCCACGTAGGATCTTGAATAATTTTACATACTGCACAGTGTCTTGAAAATTGTACAACATTGCTTCCAATGATATAAGGGACATTTTTCTAAGTGCCCTTTTACATTTGGGAAATTGAAATTCAGACAGTCGAAGTTTGTAGAATAAGGGTCGAAGATGAGAAGTGTGTAGTACATGACCCTCTGTACCGGACATTTTTGTTTCTCTTTTCTACTTTTCGCAATTTATTATTGTTGCTTCAAATAATTTTTCTCATTTCAACGGCTGTATGGATACTTGATGTGTAGTATCAAGGCATATAGTATGTATGTGTATGTGTGTAAGTAGCAAACGCGAAGAAGAAGTAAACAAACTACACAATTTCTGTCTGTATATTAATTTCCAATATGTAAAAGCTTCGGGTAAGAACAAAAGAGAATTGAAAAAATGTCCGGCAAGAAATGTCTCACTCAAATGTAAAAGAGGACTAAGGGTTACATTTTCCGTTACTGACTAAACTATCAAAAAGTTTTAAGATCTGGCAACTCTATTATCATGACTTGAATAAGACTTGTGCATTTCGGGAATCCCACAGCATGCCACGGCTTTTTGTCAGTCGACCCAATTACAACGGGTGATTCATTTATCGGTCTCAAAAAATAAAACACACATAAAGTTATGATTTTGATGAAATATATACTCGGAACTTGCCATTAAATTGACCGCTTCTAGATGGGTGTCAGCAGTCAATCCTTCTGAGGTACGAGTAGTCTTCAACCACTTTTTCGCTAATGACGAATGTTGGTTTTCAAATGATCCAACGTTAAAAGATTATCAGCGTGGACACGGTCTTTAGGGTAATCCCTTAAAAAAGAGTTTAAAGGCGTCAAATCGTATTATCTTCTGAAAACTTCTCATGCAATAAAGCCAAAATTGGACGTGCTGTGTGTCTCATTGAAATTGCATATATTCCAGATCATAAACTTTAATTGAAGACTAAGAAAAGTAGATTATCATACGGCCTTAGTGCTCTGAATTTATGGTAATTCTTCTTCGGATTTTCCGCCACATTTTTACTAACAGAATCGTTATTTTCGGCAGTGAGCATTACATTGATGTACAGGTCTGACCATATCTGTAATGCATCCAGTCTCTTCAAATTGCTTTAAAATCTTACCAACAACTTGCACAGTAGGTCGATTATGATGACCATAATCATTCAGTAATGCTTTTGAACCACCTCTTTTGTAGTCAGTTTGAACTATTTTTGCACCTTCTATAGATATTCTTAAAGGCCGTGATACACTATCACACAAAGTCGTGCGATCTACGAAAATATACAACCCTAGTGTGATGAATTGTTATTGTCTTTTGAAAATTTTCATAAACTCCATAATACCAGCGTTGTACTTTTTCGTAGATCGCACGACTTTGTATGATAGTGTATCATGGCCTTAAATGACACCCCCAAATATTTAACAGCTGACAGCCTTGTCAGACCTGTGGTATTAAAACTACTGAATGGATAACCGCTGTACATGTGAGTGAACATTATATGTCCGAATGACCTAAATTATTCGATTCGCTATCGTGCATGGTTATTAGAGCTGTGCCCATCCATTCTGTGTAAAATTTAACATAAAAATATTGTCTTACAATTTGCATTAAGAAACATATTCAAGATATTTTTCTCCATCTCCTATACTTAGAAAATATCCAATAGATTATTTGATTTAATTGTGAACAACTTAACATTGATTTTAAAATACAGTCCACTCTCTATAATTTTACTCTTTTAAATTGAAATTTCCCTATAATTTGAAATTTTTTCATATCTCTCGAAAAATTACTTTGCTCGCCGGTATTCTGTAATTGAGATTTAAACACTCTTTAATATAAACTATTTTTACTCACACTGAAAACAACTTGCTGCAAAAATGAAACAAGCTATTTTTCCATTTAAGTTTCATGTCTTTTGCTCAGGGGATATAGTTGATTTTTTTCCTGTCGTTGAGTTTCTATTTATCGATAGTCTACTGTACTTTTTTTTACAATTTTTATTATAACAGAAAATGCTACGGCAATCGATATTGAACCGAATTTTGTAAAATTTACATTTAAATCCTGTTGAAATTTCATTCGAAGTCAACTAAACGGTAGTTGAGGTATAACTTCATTTAGTCTTAGACTAAAATAATTTACTCATATAACGCTTATAATATGAGCCTGAAATTGCTCATATTCAAATGAGTTGAATTTATAACAGGTGGTCTCGATTTGCAACTCTGCATAAAATGCATGTAAATGTGTTAGCGCAAAATTTCCTGCTGTCAGAAAACTTCCTAACGTTTTGCTTGATTTGGTGCAAGAGAAATTAACAGCTGATCATTATTTCCGTAATCGAGATCATCTCGCCTTGTGTTCAAATTTCAGAGCTTAAATGTTTTACTCAAAATTTTAAGTATAATCCGCTCATATTATACATACATAAGAATTTTCTTCCAAGTTATCAGCCGTCGACACACCAATCTAATTTTGTTTACTAAAGATTTCAAAACAGTTCACCAATATTGCTTTAAAGTAAATTTCTCTTTGCAATAAATACTTTTTTTACAAAAAATATTACGCAAACATTGCCAAAACTAAGCAAAATAGACAACGAGGGTCTTAATCAACGTAGCATGACTGTAATTAGTCTCATCTACACGTATAGTTTATTTGTCAGTGTTAATCGTTTGGTTTTGGTTGAAGAAATTGATGACATTGTAAATTAGTTGTTAACAATAAATGTATTTACCTTCTCTTTATTACCAACATTTTTATTTATTTTTTTTTTATAATAAATATAATTGTAATTATCAATTACATTCACTGTTTTATAAAGAAAATTGTGTAACGAAGGGGTTGGCGACGATGAAAAGTACAAATTATGTAATTAATTTATACTCAGTTGTATTTATATATACGGTAAATTAACTTTTTTTGTCAAGTAATTAGACTTCTTGCAATTCGCAATTATTATATGGGAAGAACATGCAATTAATTAAAATTAAATTAAAAGTTATTTCTACAGCAAAATGCTACAGAGTGTTTTATTAAAAGTGCACATCTATTAACTAAAATAGAATACTGATTAAGAACAAGCCGGACTGGTATATTTGGCGGAGCCGAATCTTATACGAGGGCGGATAAATCAGTTCCACACATTTTTTTGCACGCACAAAAATTTATTTTTCAACATAATCTCCTTTTAACTCAATACACTTAGTGCAAAGTTTCTCCCTTCCAAAAAAAAAAGGATTTTTTGATGTCCTTAAAATAGGCAATAATTTCATCATTAAAGCTAAATCTCTATCCACCGAAAAAATTTCTTTAGGCTTGGAAATAGGAAGTAGTCACTAGGGGCTAAATCCGTAGAATATGATGGATGGACTACCAATTCGTAGCCCAATTTATAGGGCTTTGTCACTGAGACTGCACACGTGTGCACTGGTGCATTATCTTGATGAAAAAGAACTTTTTTCTTTGCCATATGGGGTCGTTTTGTTTTTAAATCCTCATTAATGCCCTAATTCAGTAAAAAGATTTAGGCGGTTTTTGTTTCGAAATACCTATGAGTTCTTGCGTTTGAATTCTCTAAATTATTTTCTTCAAAAAAGTTGTCTTAAATAATATTATTGTCATGTTTTTAAAACATAAAAATTAAATTAAAGTATTATACAATAGTTTGAAAAATATATGAAAAATATGTGTTGGATATAATGTTTCCAACAAAACATAGACAATAAATAATAATTGTTTTAAATAATCATAACTGCGGCTTTTTTTCGTCCATAGACAAGACGATACAATCGTCGAACAGAATTAGGGCATAAATCGGTCTAATAAGTTGGCAAAATATTCACCGTTAATTTTTTATGCGTTTTGAAGGTAATCGATGTGGATTATCCCGCGTACATCCCAAAAAACTATTGCCATCACCTTATTGGCCGACAAACTCACCTTGGCCTTCTTCGGAGCTGGTTCAGCAGGAGAAAGCCATTGCTTAGACAGCTGCTTGGTTTCCGGAGTACAGTAATGGGTCCACGTTTCACCCACAGTTACGAAACGGATTCGGACTGCGGTTAAAAACTCCAAACAATGCTTTGAAGTTGTTTAACACGTTTACGTTTATGGTCAATTGAGAGCAAACGCGGCACCCATCTTGCAGACAACTTTCTTAAGCCCAGCTGATCATTTAAAACCGAAAACACACTGCCATATGAAATGCCTATGGCAACAACAATCTCACGCACTTTTACTTTTCGATCGGTCAACACTATATCGTGGATTGTTTTTTCAAAATTTTCGTGTGTACTGACCTCAATTGGCCGTCCAGAACGTTCAGCGTCATTTGTACTTGTGCGACCACAACGAAAGTCAGTAAACCACTTTTTTACCATTCAAATCGATGGTTCAGAGTCCCCATAGTATTTATAGAGTTTTTTCTTGGTTTGATTAACGTTTTTTTTTTTTTTTTTTGCAAAGAATAATGTTTAATTAGCACACGAAATTCACTTTTTACCATTTTCTTCTCAAAAGGCGAAGTAGTCTGTTTACAACGCCTGCCAAACACAAACTAAATGACACAGCTTGTTCAAATTAAGACAGGAGTCAACTGACAGTTGCCTCTTGACAGGAGTAATGTTGCCAATTCCGTCAAGAGGCGGGAAATTCAAAAAGACACTGAGTTAATAATCCACCCTCGTGTATACGCAAAGAAACAATATATTTGAGGCAACCATAATCAAATAGCAACGAACTATGATGGATGACGCGAAATATCAAGAAGAATTTTAGAAAATTTTGAATTTTATAACAATAACAAATAATCATAAAAATTTATACTCACGCGTTAACTTTATTTCCTCTTAACAATTTTATATTCATATTCATAGACTTTTGATCACATCGGCATGACCATGCATGCCCATCACAAGAGGGATGCCCATATCTACTTTGAACACCCAAATATCTTTTATTCTTGTAACTAAATGCAAGAACGTTTCAATTTAAAACTAAGCGAAGGTTATGTTAGTCGTGTAATTGCACAGTAATCTATATGACGAATGTCATTGTGTTAGACGTCTGCTTCAGTCAATTAGAAATAGAAATAAATAGTCAACACGACTTTAGATTGACTGAACGAATGTGCTCGGCTGGTTGACTGTATGACGAATAAACAAATAGTAGAATGAGGTTTTGTTGGTGGGTGGTGAAGATATTTTGTTATGATTTTGTTTTTATTGTAGTCTGCATAAACAAATTGTTACTCTACTCGTGTTATTTATTTATTTATTTTTGGTTACATAAAGATATTTTAATTTGTTACTCGTACTAGCTTAAAATGTTGTTTTAGCCATATTCAATTGTCTAAATTCTTATATATTTATTGTTGCTATAATGTTGGTCTTCAATTTTAGTTGCTCGCATATTTATGTAAGTGTGGTATATGTGTAGCTTGTTTTTTTTCATTCTCTTATTTGTTTGATTTAAATTGTGGGCAATTTTCCAATTTGTAATTTTAACATAAAAACTACCAAGTTACCAGTTGCTCAAAAGACTTGAATTTTTATATAATTTTTTTTAGCAAATACTTTATTAGTGAATCATGTTTCAAAATTTATTTTTTAATATTTATGGAGATCATTCTTTTAAGTTTCATTTAAATGTTTTAGCGTGATTAGGACCAGCTGTTAAAAACGATTCATTTCATTCAATCATTTTGAATTAGTCATTTCAAAGAAGCCAAGCAAGCGTTTGCATATTTTTTGGCACAAATCTAAAAATTTTTTTGTATTAACTGCTTTCATAAACATTTATGACTTATTTTATGTCCTCATAGTTTAAAATTTTCAATGTGATTATATTAAACGAATGACAGCATTTGGTTTAAAAAAAACTCCAATAAAAGCCAACTTAATTTCAAATCACTTGTTTCAAAATAATTTTAATATTAAATATTTTGTATGTCAGGTTATTCTTGAATTTTTGTTAATTTATTCAAATAAAAGAGGGTGACGCCCTAACACTTATTCACTAGAACAAAAATACAAAGTTTTTATAAATGTCCATTGAAGTTGACCTTATGACTTAATGAAACAGTTTCCATGTGCTATGGAAACAAATTGTTAAAAACATGATATTATTATTATTTTTGCAACGTGGGCGATATTTTTGTTTTAGCTACATATAAGGAAAAATTGTTGTGAATTTTATTTTTTATTTGTATAATTTTAAAATGACAAAGAATACTTTGGAATCTTATATGCTTCTATTTGTTAATAAATTTCTACTGTGTTACACGTAAGACTGTGTGTTTTTCAAAAACATCTCAATGTTTATATTACAGTGTGGAACAAAATGAAGCCATAATAACAAAGGTGTAATGAGTAATTCTGGAAATGTTGTATCCAAGCCTTATTTAATAACTTCAATAAAGTGCGACTTTGGCTCGCACACGAGGGGTTCGGTACGGCGCTTGTTTCTTTTCTTGTTTTTGGCAATTTTGTTAGTATAGACAATTTATAGACTTGGCGTTTTTTTTTTCTTAATTTTTGGAGATTTTTTCGGTTTTCTGCGGTTTTTTTGCAATACATATTTTTATATTTTTAGCGATTTTTTTAGTTCTGGCGCTTTTTTCGATTTCGGCGATTTTCTTCGGACTGTGGCGATTTTGTTTTTGTTTTTAAGCGCTTTTTCATTTTGGTAATTTTTCGGTTCGACATTTTTTTTTTATTTTGGGATTTTTTAGTTTTAGCGGTTTCTTAGTTTTGGCGCGTTTTATTTTTGGCGATTTTTTCGGTTTTTGGCAATTTTTTTACAATAGATACATACTTTAAGTTCTAAGGATATTTTTTATTTAAGCGCTTTTTTCGTTTTGGCGATTTTTTTCGGTTTTCGGAGATTGTTTTTCAATAAAATTTTTAATTTTAGCGATTTTTTAGTTTTGACGCTTTTTTCGATTTCGGCGATTTTCTTGGGGTTGTGACGATTTTTTTTAGTTTTTAAGCGTTTTTTCATTTTGGTAGTTTTTCGTTTCTTATTATTTTGTGATTTTTTAGTTTTAGCGATTTCTTAGTTTTGGCGCTCTTTATTTATGGGGATTTCTTCGGTTTGTGGCAATTTTTTTACAATAAATACATATTTTAAGTTCTAAGGATATTTTTTCAGTCTTGGCGTTTATTTCGTTTTGGCGAATTTTTTTAGTTTTTGAGCGATATTTTTACTTTTGGTGATTTTTTGCATTTAGTGATTTATTCTATTTTTGGTGATATTTTTTATTCAAGCGCCCTTTGCACTTTGGCAATTTATTCGATTTTCGGCGATTTCTTTATAATACATATTTTTTACTTTTAGTGATTTTTTAGTTTTGGCGCTTTTTTCGATTTTGCGATTTTTTCAGTCTTTGGCAATTTTTTTTAGCTTTTTGGCTACCTTTTTACTTGTGGTGGGTTCTTTGCATTCAGGCGATTTATCTTAGTTTTGGTGGTATTTTTCATTTAAGCGCTCTTTCATTTTGGCAATTTTTCGTTTTAGCATTTTTTCAATATTAGGATGTTTTAGTTTTAGTTTTAGATTGCTAAAATCTATTTTTAGTTTTGGCGTCTTTTTCGTTTGCCTACCTTATTTCGGTCTTCGGCGATTTGTTTCGGTTCCTTTTCAGCTTAACCGATTTTTTTTTAGTTTTGGCGTTTTTTTGTCTTGACGATTTTATAGTTTTTTTGGCGACTTATTAACTTTTGGTGATTTTTTTCATATTAGCGACTTATTTTGGTTTCGGTGATATATTTCATTTAAGCGCTTTTTTCATTTTGGCCATTTTTCGTTTCGTTTTTCAATTTTGGAATTTTTTAGTTTTAGCGATTTCTTAGTTTTGGGGCTTTTTTCTTTTTGGCGATTTTTTTCGGCTTTTTGCGATTTTTTTGAAGTATATATTTTAAGTTTTAGCAATGTTTTCTTCATTTTTGGCGCTTTTCGTTTGGCCGATTTTTTAAAGTTTTTTGGCGACCTTTTTACTTTTGGTGATTTTTTTTGCATTTTAGCGATTTATTTTATTTTTGGTGATATTTTTCATTTAAGCGATTTTTTCATTTTGAATTTTTTTTTAATTTTGGCATTTTTTTGTCTTAGAGTTTTTGAAAATTTCAAGAGTTTGCCTCTTACGGTTTCCAACGTACAGCCAGTTGTCAAATTATATTAACTGATTCAATATACATTTAATTTTTTTTTAAATTTCAGTGCTAATGGGTGTAGTCTAAATAAAAGCCAACTAACTTTGAAAATTTCTATATATAATTGTCAGTATACAGCATTAGGATATCAACATGTTTCATTGCTTGCCTTAGAACACCCTTTATTTTTAACTGTCTTATATTTGATTTTGTAGTGGCAAAAGTTTTACATATTCTGTGAAAATTTCAGGACCGTAGCTCTTATGGTTCTCGAGAAAACAGCCAATGACATGTGTGTGTATGCAATTTTACTTTACACACGAGCTGTTTTTTTTTTTAATAAATAAATCTTAAATTAAGTTATCTCACTTACCATCTAATCAAACTACTTTTATAATGCTTATCTGTAACCATTACTTTATTAAAAAAAAAAGAAGAAAAAATCCGAAAGTATTTTGTTAATGTGAAGTTTGCGTCTTAAGTCTTTTGTTTTATTTACACTAGGAAGTTTTAAACGAGAAACACACACAGACACAAAAGAAATAAATAAAATTATACAAAATAAGCAATAAGTTGTAATAAAACCACACTTTACAATTTTAATTAAATTGTTAAATAGAAAAAAAAAAATAAAACACATTTTAAACATACAATGCAATGTTTTAAAATGTTTTGCCTTCAACTAAATACAAGAGAGAAGAAGAAAAAAAATCAAACACTCAAATTCCCTACAGTCGAAAATTCATACAAAATCGCTTAAAGTGCGCCTGTGGAAATATATTTAGTTTAGTAAGAGTAACTAACAAATATTTATACTCCTTTTTCTTGTTAATATTTTCTTGTTAAGCTGTTTTTACATTGTATGTTAGTATATTTCTTTTTGTTTCTATATACATATACGACTAGAAACTCAATTCAGCTGTTAGTTTAACATATTAAAGTAAATATTTTTGTGCTCATTTTTACCTTAGCATAACGCGGGAAAACTCAAGATTAATGACCCAAAAACTTTGTATGAACAGAGCGAGCAAGCGAGCACTTGTATAAAAGTAAATATCTTTAAAATAAGTTAAATATATGCTTTACAAAAAAAAAAAAAAATGCATATTGCGAATAAAATAAAAAACAGCAGAAACTAAATTTAAATTCACTTTTTATTTAGTTAAATTTTTTGTGGGTTTTTGCGCATTTCATTTAACTTTTTCTATTACATGAACATAAGCTAAAGGTGCAGATGGCTTTTTTCCTCTATTTTAAGATGTTTTTAGTGCATGTTTTAGTTTTTTAACTGCCTTTTTATGTTTCTATTTGGGTTGAAGGCTCAACTCCCACTATTAATTTGTGCACATGTTTTTTGGCGAAAGAAAAACTAACTTAATTTGTGCAATATTAAAATGAAATAAAAATTTTTTCTGTAGTTTTACTTTTATAATTCAAAGTAAAGTCTTTATATAAATTATACAATTTGCTTAAAATAGTATTGTAAATGCAGCTTAAAGGTATTTGTTAATTGTACTTTGTATGTCCACAAAGACAAAAAAATCTCGATTTGTTTAGCTCTATCTTTTTTAGTTTTTGGCGATTTTTTTTAGCTATTTGACAATTTTTTTGGTTGTTTTTTAGTTTTAACAATTGTTTTAGTGTTTACGTTTTGGCGATTTTTTTTTGTCTTAAGTAGAACAAAAATAAGCAAATTAACTAACATGTGTATAATTAGTAAAGAACAAACGACAATGGTAAGACTGTTGTAAATTTAGTGATGGTAAAGTGAGTTTTCATTACAAAAAATCTTTCAGCAAATTGAAATACGATGAATGAAAATAATTCACATATTCCATTTGCAAAACAGTTTCGTATATAAAGCAGAAATCTACATCAACTGACACCACACACAGTAGACCAAACACAGAAGAACGCTAATGATGAAGGTTGAGTGGCCTTCGAAAACGGCTAGCTGTTCCGTTCAAGTATATGTTGTCAGAATATTTACATTAATTAATAATTAATAATTATCACATGTAATTTGGCTTAAAAAGCGATACGAACTTTAGCCTATTCAAATCATAAATATAGAAACAAATGAAGTTCGAAAAATAATAATTAAATTAACTAGATTTTTTTGGGTTTTTTTTATTTTTGTGCTGACCGTTTTACTTTATAGATTCTTGCGATTTATTTTAATTTTAGTTTATTTTTCATTTAAGATCTTTTTTCATTTTGGTGTTTTCCGATTAGGATTTTTTCAGTTAGCATTTTATAATCCATGCTTGGGAAACCTTTTAAACAGACAGCCCATTGAAAAGTTTTAATTCATAAAATAATACAAAATCTTTCTGTGTCGAAGTAGCGAGAAACTTTCTACAAATAAAAACACTAAATCGTGAAAATCTCGTAAATAGAAAAATGTAAATATAAAAATGCTCAATACCCGAAAAATTACCAAAGCTATAAAATCGTTTAATGTAAAAAATCGTACAAGTGAAAAAAATCGTCTATCTTTGAAAAATCAAAAAATTTATAAAGCGCCTAAAAGGAAAAAAATCAACTGACCGTGAAGAAGATAAAAGTCGTTTAAAGTTCTAACTTGAGAAAATTTTTGTGTGTAGACAACCTATTTAAAAGTTTTGATGCATAAAATCAAGTAAAAGCTTTCTGAATCGAAACCCTGAAAAATTATGCAATTTTTTTTAGAAAACTTTAAAAAAATCGCTTAAACAGAAAAAGTAGCCAAAAAAATCTCAAAGCGAAGATTATCATTAAAGCATTACAAAATCTCATGAACATTAAACTTCAAACAAAAAAAAAAACCTCAGCAGATAAAAATCGTCAAGCTAAAAAATCGTTTAAACTAAAAAATCGTCCATATGAAAAAAGCTAAAAGTAAGAAAATACAAAATTTAAAACGAAAAAACCTCATTTGAAAAAGAAAACGTGAAGAAGACAAAAAGTGTCTAAAACCTTGACTTAAAAAACTTTTTTTAATCTTGTGAAATATCGAAGTAGTAATTAACTTTAAAAAAAATCGCCAAGCCGAGTAAAAGCTCTTTCAATAGAAAAAAAAATGTCAAACAAAAACTGTCGACAAAAAATCACTCAAATTCAGAAATTGTCGAAATGAGAAAATTTAAAAAAAAATATAATGAAAAAATTAGAAAAATTAATAGAAAAATCCGCCTATAAAATCCATATATATGACCTTCTCCGAGTGAATTCTGCTACCTAAAAAGGTGTAGAATAAGATGAAATGAGTTAGATTTCTGTTAAAAATTTATTTACCTCATAAAAACGTACAAAACGAACTTGGGAAATCGATAAAAATGAGAAAAACATAAAATTTTTTTATATTTTTATTTTTTGGTTTTAAATTGTTTTTTCGTCAGTTTTCGATTTTTTTGGAATTTGGAATTTTTTTTCGGTGTTTCGTGATCTGGTACTTCAATTTTCTTCCGTTTGACAATTTCAGTTTTTTTCCGGCACTTTGACTTCATTTCTCTTGTTGTCGATGAAATTCCAAATGGCTCAAATGGACTAAAACCTGTTCGGGTTTATTAAATTCTTGGAAAAATTGCCCGCTTTGTATAGCAAGATTTTCTGGAATTATCTTATTACGTTCTTTCAAACAACATGCTGCGGATTTTTCTCCGTACATCAAATCGATGTTCATCGACTCTTGTAAATATATCTTCAACGGATTCCTCCAATTCAATTTCAATTTAATTTTCAATTAGTCCCGAAGTATTAGCACCGACACTTTCAGATAAGGTCATATCGATCTCATCATCGCCATAAACCGAGTCTAGTCTTTTTAAATCTTCATCAAAACTGTCAGAAATATCCATTTTTATAAAAATGACTTCAAATTAACATCAGCTTAGTAACAAAATTACAAAAGAACCAAAATTGCGAAACAACTTTTGAGATATTGATAACACTCGTTGGCACAATACTGAAGCGTCACTTTATTCGTTTCCTTCCTTTTTTACAATATGTGCAGAGCAGCAACAATAGCAAAGGTATTGTCACACTAAAAGCGAAAAAAATACTTCACCACATAGGCATGACGTCACTATAGTCGGCACCCAATCTTAACTAACCATACCAAATCGCATCTCCCAACTGAAGGTGTGTTCAAAGTGATAATGCGTTATGAAACTTTAAATGCATTTTTCTCAAAACTTCATTTTCACACACTTGCGAATTTTATTTTTCTATTGAAAAATTATAACTGATAAAAATTGATGGAAATCGTAGGTAAACGATTGATTTTGATTTCTGTAGGGTACTCTTTTTGAATTATTTATTCATGCTTAAAAAAAGTGACTTCAAGATAAAAATATTTTTCGAAATGCACTTTATTGAAAAGATATTTTTTGAAGAAGAAGTTTTGTATAACCAACTATTTTTATTTAATACCATTTCAAATCATATGTCTGTAATAATGCCTCCTTAAGTATTAAATATGTTATTTTTTTTAAGATTTACTTATATTTTCCAAAAATATTTGAAAGGAAAATTAAATAATTATTGATTAGCCACGCTGTATTCAATCTCATTATAAACTAATGGATATTATAAAATAATATTTCTAAATATAAAATTATTTATAGTCCAGTTGAAAATAAAATAAAATTTAATCAAAATTCGCCATAATGGCAACAAATTTTCTCATTCATTATTCTAATCTATTAAAGAGATGAAAACGAAAGGAAAAAAAACAATAAAAATAGCAAAAGCTAAATATTTCAAAGGCTTTTTGTCAATTTGTTAAATCACATTTGTTTCACTTATTTCATATCTGAAGCGACAAGTGCTTTCAAATTGGTCACTCACTCGGCAGCCAAAAAGTAAAGCAAAACCTAAAATGTCTTCGAAATTTAGCAACGTTTGTCTACGAACGTCTTGTCTTGTAACCAGCGGAGTCAAATCAAAATTGTCTGTTATTTTATTGTTTCATGTTTTCCTTAAAATTTCATTCCAGACTTTTTATGATTTAAGTTAATTTTTTTTTTTTGTGAATGAGTTCATTTGTCCATGTTCACATACGTGTTGGTGTTTGGTTATTTTGTCGACAATTTTTAATGGGTCTCGTTTGTTTGTTTGTTTCGCTGCTTATTCATTTGTTCGCTCCTTGTTCTGTATTTCCAGCCTGTTGTTTTATTTTATTTTCATCAGGTAATTTTTATTTTTCTTTTTTGCATATCAATCGAACATGATTTTGTCATTTGTTAAAAAAAAAAAAAAAAAAAAAAGTTTCGTTTAGTTTTGTTTCGTTAGTTTATTTTTTCTGTTTCTTGTTGATTTGCGAGACTAGTTGGGTAATAAAATGTATTACTATCAAAAATTGTACCAAATTACATATAAATATTTAAATAAATAAGTCTTAGTATAAATACATAATAAATAAGTAATGATTAGCGTTTAAAAATGTAAATGTAATTTAAGTAGATACCTGAATACGAGTATAACAAGACCACAAGTATTTTGTTACAGTTTAATTTTTTTTTTTTTCATGTTATAGAGTTTTAGTTTTTTATTTTTTATGAGTATTTTTATTCTGTTTTTCTGTTTGCAGTGGATGATTATCAGTCATTTATTGTGTTTTGTGATGGAAAATAGGGATTGGCAGAGCATTTTGTTATAGTTTCGAATGAAAGAAAAATGAGCAAACAATTAAATATTTAATTGTTATAATATTAAAATGTAGCTTCAGAAAAATATTTAAAAATTTAGTTAAAAAAGCAAAAGTATATAAAGGGTGATTTTTTAGCAACTTTCTTTCTGGCAACACTTTTTGTTAACTCAGCTGTTTATGTGTTTGTATCATGTTACTGTTAAACGCGTTCAGTTTGATCTATAATATAACCATTATGAATCGACTTAAGGCTCAGTTAGCCGACTGTAATGTAATATAACTGCAGCGTAGGAAACAGCTGATCGATATTTTTATATGGAAAGTAGCTTATGTTACATTACATTTCTATAACCATTTTCATTACTTTTCACATAACAATTTCGGAAACATTTGTTTCCTACTGTTTCAGTTACATTACATTACACTGGGCTAACTGAGCCTTTACAAATGAATAATGCTGGCAGGCTATTAAATTTTATTATCAAAATTCGTGCTGAGTTAAGAAAGTGAATCTGTGCACTTCTTCCATTTTATGGTCAGCTCGGGCGACCTTCTGAAGAGGCTATTCGGTATCTTGTGATAAAATTACATTACTGAACATTAAAGCAACAACACGCATACGTAGAGTGCGGACAGAGAGAAATATCGCAGCTTTATCCGCCAGTGTTGTTTATGTTGTTTATTGTTTATGCAGCAATTGGGACTCTGTCTTTTTTTTTTGTTTTTGCTTAAAATGAAAGAGCTGGACTTGGCTGACATGTGGTTTCAGCAAGACGGTGTCACATGCCACACTTCACGCACCACGCGAAAGAATGGTCCAATTTAGAAGCGAGTTCGGTGAACAGTTTATTTCACGTATGTGGCCGGTCAATTGGCCACCTAGATTGTGCGACTTAACGCCTTTAGGCTATGTTTTGTGGGGCTATGTCGAGGCTTATGTCTATTGGGAAAAGCCTGCAACGCTTGACGCACTGGAATACCATATTGAAGTAGAAAAATTATTCCAAAATCGAACGCAGCGTATAAACAATTTCAGACTTATCCGCAGTCAAAATTTACATGAAATCATCTTTAAACAAAAAAATATATCTTACATTTCTCTAAATTTTATGTGTTGTTTTAACCAACTTTAAATAAAGGAGGAGATTATCAGTTTGTCTGTATTTTTTTTAATTGCTTCTTCATAACTCGGTTCATATTGGACCGTTTTTAAAAATTATTATATTGTGTGAGGGGGTATAGATTCCCATTGGCCCCACTGTAAAAAAAATGAACGGGGACACGCCCACACATTTTTTTATTTAATTTTAAGATATTCCACTTATATTGATGATTGCTGCGAAACTATTTGGTTCTTGTAATTACACAATTTTAGAGTTTAAAAAATGGGGGGAGCTATGCCCATTAAAATTTATTATTTTATTTGACGTGGTTCTACTTAACCGATTTTTGCGAAGCTTACCACACACCTTGGACTCTAAACTAAAAACTATCTTCCGCTTCAAAAAATGGGCGGAGGCACGCCCATTAAAACTAATTTTTATATCCCAAGCATTTTTTTTCGCAAATGTATCAGATCTTTGCATTGAAGTCGGTTGTCTTTTTGGCAGAATTATTTTAAATCAAATCGTAAAGTTCTTAAAAAATCACCCTGTAAATTCAGTAAAGTGCGACTTTTACTCGCACGCAAAGGGTTTAGTACTATGTAATATTACACTGAACCAAAAAAGTACATAAAAGCAATGAAAAAGTTAATTGTTTCAATGAAGTTTTGCCTTAGTTTTGAACTAAGACACAGGTACATTGAAAAAAATATTAATGAATCTTAGTCAATAAATTTCATTCATTGAATTTATGACAAATAATTTTTTCAGTGTATACGTACTTTATCTACCTGATGTCGATTTTTTTTTAAGTTTTGAGTATTCGGTAAATTTTTTCGCGTTTCGGCGATTTTTTTTAGTTTTAGCGCCTTTTTATTAGTTTTGGCGTTTTTTTTTTCTTTTGCGGATTTTTTTTGTTTTTGGCATTTTTAAATTTTGGCGTTTTTAAGTTTTGGCATTTTTTAGTTTTGGCGTTGTTTTTCGTTTTTGGCAATTTTTTCGGTTCAAGTTTTCAACGATTTTAGTTTTAGTGATTTTTAGTTTTTGTGATTTTTCGTTTTGGCGTTTTTAGGAATTTTTTAGTTTTAGCGTTTTTGAAATTTTCAAGAGCCTCTTTATTATTAACTGATAGAAAACCCTTTAATTTTTATTTTGTTAATTTAGTGTTAATTGAGTTAAGGCCTTTCTATATTAAGGTAACGATATGTATCTATCTAATTGTTTGCGTATAACATTAGAATTTCAATATTTTTCTTTTGCTCGCTTTATAGCACCCTTTAATTTTTAATCGTCATATAATTGTTGTTGTTGCGACTCAAGTTTTACATGTTCTATGAAAATATCAGGAGCGTAGCTCTTACGGTTCTCGAGAAAACATCCTATCAACAATTAGGTTTTGTTCCAATTTATTCTTCAAACTGACATTTGCATTCTTATAAAGAAATTTTTATTGCTGAAATTTTTTAACAAATATTTTTGGGTAGTGGAGGTTTCTACCTTCCCACGACCCTATCCTAAGCACTTTAACGGTACAACCCTATATCCTTTGGTAGACTCCATTCTCCGTTTTGCTGAAAGAATTTTGGAAAGTAGACCGGTTGTTCCTTATTTTACCTCTCACAAACATACAAACCTTATCTCTTTATAGTATAAAGTGTAGATAACACTATTCTTGCATTAGCAGAAACAATTAAAACTCTTATAAATGTAAACACAAGCAAACATTGTTAATATAAAAATTAAATGTTTAAATTTTTTCATATTATGCATTCTCATTTACAAAGAATTAAGTGAATTTTATATTTTAATAATTATTTAATTTTGTATATAACCAAATAAGTTAAAACCACAATTTTTTGCATACCATTTTATTTACTTATTTTTTTGTATTGTTTATTTTGTGTAAAGAAAAAATAAAACAAAACCCTTTCATTTTAGTTTCCAAACCTTTTGGCCAACACTTTATTTCTTGGTTAGTTTTGCCCCTTTAAAGATTTTTGTGTTTAAATATACAAAATTTATTGGTATAACTAAAAAAAAAATTCTTATGCAACTCAATAAAAATAAATAGAGTTAGTTGCTATAAAGCATTTATTATTTAAGGTGAAAAAAGAAAATCACCAAGCCATAATTGTTATAAAATAATAAACGGGACTTATGACAGAACTATAAAAGATTGGTTTAGTTCTAGAATTTTTGACTAAAATTTTCTTAATTTTTTTTTTTCATAAATTGAACATTGAATTGTTTTATAGTTCTGCCTGAAAGTTAAATTAACTTTTACACATTAATGGGATTCGGGGGGGTTTAAAATCAAACAATAATGTGCGTAAACATTCTTTAATTGCATTTTATTTAATAAATAAAAAAAAACTTTATATTACAAACAAACAAAAATTAAAAGAAATTTTAAAAATAAAATATAATAAAAAATAAAATAAAAAAATAAAATAATACAAAATAAAAAATTAAATCATTAAAAATATATAATATAATAAAATAAAAAATTTTAAATAAATTTAAATGAAATTTTAAACAAAAGTCAAAGAAAAATGTAAAATTTTTAAAATAATTATAAGGATTAATATTTAATATGTATTTATAAAAAAACCATAATATTTTATAATAAATTAAGACTAATTAACCAAAGTGTTCTTAATAATGTAACAAATGAATCTAATATTTGTATTGATAGTATGTATTCGCTAAAGGAAGGAGGAATGTTTTAAATTTATTATTAATTTTTATTACTTCTGTAATTATTATGTTGTTATGTTGGTATAAAATTTATAAATAATTTTGTTAATTAATTTCTTATGTATTATGTTAACATCAGTGCATTTTTTTAGACCAGTTTTTTATTATAAAATTTATGTATGTAATGCAGAAAGTGTTTTTTGTGCAGCAACTTGTAAAATCCTGGTAGTTGCAAGCCAAGTGAATCTTAACGTGACCAACATAGTTTCAGAATAACTCGGAAACATTCATATATGCATAATTATAAGTGTGGTTTAAATTTCCAAAGCTTTCTTCGTATATGGGTAAAATTCATGTACAATGAGGAAAAAAATTATATATATTATTTTTTTTTATTTTAAAATGTTAAAAAATGTAGTGAACGAGCAATTGTCTGTATAAACAGTTTTCCAAAACAGTTTTCTTAAAAACGTGTACTCGTATTTTATGCTTTATTTTTTTGTTTTACCATATAATCGTCTAATATTCGGCCCTGTTCTGTAAACCAAAACATTTTGAAATCGCACAATTTTAGAAAACTAACTCCGATAATAGAAATATTTTTTAGATTTTTTTTTTAATTTTCCATTATAAATATGTATTGTCAAATATCATATCTGAAAAAAAATTATCTTATATGATTTTAAACACGTCCGTAGGACTTTTGTTCATTTTGGAAAACAGGTTAATTTGTTGTAATTCGTTACCTCACTCAAGGACGTTATATTTTCAACTCTTTTTGAATGCTTAATACTCATATAGATTAAAGCCAATAAATAAATAAAATAAGTTGTTTTAGGAGTTTTTTCTCTTGTATTTTGCTTAAATTCTGCATATCGTCCTTCGTCTATTTTTAATTTTTCTCCAGCACGTTTTTAGATCTCTGCTGTGATTAATTTAGTTTTGCTCTCCTTTAAAACCCTAAAAAAGCATTGAAATCAGATATAAGAAACTATCACAACAAAATTCATAAAAATAGGCAAGTCACGAATTACCATATTTTTTAAAGGATTTCTTATTCTTCACATTAAAATTTTAAGCAAATTATCTAAAACATCTAAATAATTTGCGACTTTGTTGTTTTCGAAAATTTTTTACTTTTTTTAACACTCGCCTGAGTTTTTGGGTATAAATATTCAAGTACCGAATGACGAATTCTTAGCAAATTTTCTACTAAATTTATTTCAACTTCCTTATGACATTTCTTGCATCGCAATTATTAGTCATAGAGCTTTAATTATATTACAACACCCACCTGCATTTTTAGAATAAATAATTGAGTAACGAATGATGAATTCTTGACAAATTTACTACAAATTTTATTACAAGTGTCTTATAAAATTTTTTGCATTGCAATTATTACTTATAGGGCTTTAATTTATACGGCTCGCCATTTTATTGATTTATTTCATAATAAAATTCTATTTAAAAAAGAAAATAAATGACAAACAACTTGCAGGCATGTTTTTAAAGCAAAAAACAAATAGTTTTTTCTTTTGAAATTGCTCTGTTTTGTAGGAATCAGAATCGAAAATCATGTTTACTTTTATTTTGTCTGAATTTTTGAGAGTAAATATTCAAGCAACGAATGACGAATTCATAGCAAATTTTTCAATAAACACTTAAATTTTAAATTATATTTAAATTATATTTTATTATTCATAGTGCTTTAATTTATATGATTTGCCATTTTATTGATTTATTTAATAATAAAATTTAGGATTAAAAAGAAAAGTCACGAATGACAAACAACGTGCAGACAGAATTTTAAAACAAGTCTCTCTTTTTTTGAAATAATTTTTTTGTAGGAATGAGAATCGAAACTGATATGTTTACTTTTATTTACGATTATTTATTTTGGGATATCGCGCATTTATTCAAACAACGTCATAAGTCAAAAAAATTAAATTTTGATTTAATGATTAATTAATTAATCCTCATATCGTTCTTCATATTGTGTAAAAATTTAATACTAGTATTATGCTTACTCAGCTCTTGAGGGAAGAATGAAATTTTATTTTTCCATTAAGTTGTGGGTAAATTGAAAACTTAAACTCGTTATTTGGCAAACTTGTTGGGTTAAAAACAAAACGGGTATTGACACGAACCTGTGTTGAAAATTTCAGCTCCTTAGCTCTTATAGTTCCAGAGATCATGCGTTAGCAACAAAAACACACTACGATTTTATGTATTTAGAAGATGTATAGGAGATATATTTATATTAGAGTGAAGGAGATTCTTCCATTATATTTTTTTAATTGCCTACAAAGTGTATTTTAATATAAGATATAAAAAAACCAATCTAAAACTAACTCGTATGGCACAAAACTGTAGTTGGTCACGTTTTATTATTTCAAATTAAATTATTTAATTGCCTACGAAGTGTATTTTAATATAAGATATAAAAAAAATTATTTAAACTAAAATGTAGGATTTTTTTGTTATATGTCCTAAAACTGTAGTTGGTCACGTTGTATTTTGATGTACACTTGTATCATCCATTGAGCGCAACGATGATCTTTACTTGCGTCGTCATGACTTGATTACAGTGTCAGTCAGGATGATAATTATTTGCACTATTAGTTAAGTTGTTGTTTCTGGATATGTTTTTTTTATTGTATTTTAATAGCCAGTAGCATTAATTATAATTAATAGTGCGCTAAGCGCTAAAGCGGTAGCAATAGCAAATAACAATATAACACCATTTCCAAAATTAAATAATAGAAATCATTAAAACTTTTATTATTATTATTAGTATTATTTTAAAATTTTGAAAATTTTTATAAGAAAATTAATTTCGTAGTGGAAATTTTCTTATTTTTTTAGAAATTTATGTTACTATAAAAAATAAATGGCTTCTTTAAAGAATTCATAAATTTTTTTAATAAATCAACCAATTACTCATATAAATTAATTTAGTCGTAAGTTTGTTTTGGAAATGGTGTGAAATTTAAATATTTACGTGTTGTAAAATATTTTCTGCTTTAAGCTAATTTTTTGCTTATCACATTTAATAAGCAAAATTTATGTTTATTATTACTTTAAATATAAAAATAAAATAAATAAAATCAAAACAAATTGTTTTTACGGTATTCCAGTGTGTCCAAGATTGAAATATTTTTTAATGGTACAAAGCGCGCTTGTTTTAGCCACAAAATATATAGAATATATGTAGGTATGTAAATAAAATTAAATAAATAAGTGTAGTAGTGTTGCAGCGGTGTTAGTGCTGGTAATCAAATAATAGCTGTAAAAACCCGTTACTTTTGTGTAGAGATGCACGCACATACATATACATACATACATCTGTCTGCTGGCTTGTTTATGTTATATGTGTGTGTGTGTTTGTGTGTGTCAGTGTAAGATGTTCTAAATACTGTTTTAACCACGTCTAGCTGTTAATTAAAAAATAAAAGATTTAAATTAATATTTAAGAAAAATAAGTATGTATACATGTAAAAAAATAAAATTTATAAACAATAAAAAATTATTTAAAATAAAAATATAAAAAAATAAACAATTGCACTAATTATTTATAAAGCTTTCTTAAATTTCATTCACTGAGTTCTTGTTATTGTTAAGATTTGGTGCTTTCCTAACTATATGTGCTTAGTTAAAAGTATATATAATTGCTTTTATAGATATGAGAAATATTTTTGTAAATATTTAATGAGATTTACTTTGTTGGGGTGGTACGAAACCGTAACCTGAGGCGCCCACAATTACACCGCTGGATTCGTCAACTGAGTCTGGGGGAGATGGAGGGAAGAGAACGGGTCCTAAATAGAAGAAAATATAAAAATTAAAAAGCATTATTTATTTTTTATTATAATACACATAAATAAATATTAGAGCCCATATTTTGTAAAAAAGTCAAAGTAAAAAAATATTTACATATATAAAAAGCTGTGATTTTTTAATTGTATTACAAAATAAAGCCCCAAATGTTAATATAAAAGATCTTCTAAATATATTAAACAATTTTATAAATATGTACAGTATGTAAAGTTAGTATTCGTACACACTCAATAAAAAGAAAACACTGCCTTGTAATAAATTAAACTACATACGTAAGTTACTTATTTCTTGCCAGATTTTGTTTATACACAGTGTATTTAAGAAAACTTTTAAATAAAAATATATTTTATCAAATTTTTTTAAAGAAAATCAGAATTTACTAATTTTCAAAAAAAAATTTCATATTCTTACACATATTTTTTTTAACATCAGATTAGCAATTGATGCAATTACAAAAGAACAACTAAGTTTTTTTTTTAACTAGTTCTTAAAATATCTTTTTAGTATTATTTTAGTGAACAAATGTAAACTTTGTTCCTTAAGGATATGTAGTGAACTCTGCAATTTTTTTTATAAAATTATTGAGCGAAATTTCATTTTGATTATTCGATTTGGTAAATAGACCCGCATTTTTTTTCCTTTTTTTAAATTTGAGGGTGTGCGAATGTAAATGTAGCTTACAGACAAATGTTAACATTACTTGTTTTGCTATGTTAATAGCCAGACTGTTAGTTTTCAGTTACTCTGTGAGTAAAGACGCACGCAGTAAACTTTTTATTTTGTGTGCACATTCAAACAGTTATAATGATCCAATTATTCAGATTTTATCTGTGTTTTTTTTATTAGATATTACAAATTGTGAACTAAATACTTTATACTTTTAATTCGGAAGTATGTTAATTTGATAATGTTTTTTAATATTTATAAAATTTGTTTCAAAAAAAAACTTTCCAATAGGATAATGTGGAATACCTCGATGCGGGTATTGTGGAACATTATTTCCATAAAAAAAGCAATTTCCAAGTGCAGAAATTCCTTCTTTAAAAAGGGCATGTGCATGATATCCCCGTATAAAGTTGTAATTTCGAGCGAAATAATGGCAGTATTCGATGTTTGATGCAAATGGTCATGCGTAAGTATAAATGCAAAATATCGTACACTCAAAAAAAAACTAACTAAAACTTTGGAAAATTTTCTAAATTTGAATAAAAAAAAGTTGTCGTATGGCGCCAAAGCTGTTTTTTACTTAAGACCAGTAAAATATTTACTAAATTTGTAATTCATGAATGAACTAGTTAATAGTAATTATATTTTTATATTTGAGTAAAATTTTTCTAAAATTAAGTAAAATTTTCCCATAAAATTCGGAGCTTTACAAAAATTTTGTTTCATCTTTGATCTCAAATTTAGTAAATTTTTAAACGTTTTTTTATGTCTTTAATTCTGGTACTTACTTTTTTTATTTTTTATTAAATTCTATACCGCATGATATGTTTTTTTATTATATCTTCATATTATATTCTTAATTAATTCACCATACATACATATTAATTCCTTGAGAGGAGACAAGTATTGAACCAACAACCTTCTGAATGATAGGCAAGCACTCTAACCAATTGCCTAACAGGGCAGCCTGAATAAGCATTGAAATTTTTGAGTTTTAAAATTTTATTTTATTTTCAAAAAAATATATTTCAAGTTCAAATATTCCTCGGAAGAATGAAAGATTTACTTAAATTTTTTTTGCTTAATGCAAATAAAAAATATATTCTATTATTTAAAGAAAAAATACTTAAAACTGGTAAATATTTTTCTAAAATTTAGAATACCTTTTTATATCTTTCGAGTAAGTCAAATTTGATTAACTACTCAGGAGTAAGTCATTTCCTGAAATTTATTTTTTAATTTAAGACGAGATTGACTAGTTCTTAGGATACATTTTCCCAAAACTTTTAAACCATTTTCTAATTTTTGGTACATATTTCCTTTAAGCAAGTAAACTTGTCCTTGAATGTGAGATTTTTGTGTGTATTTTTGTGGACTATTTTTAAGGATATGAACTTTTAATTTTTTATTCATATTAAGTAATTTTTACTAGATTTTTGTAAAAATTAATTTAAACTTAGAAAAAATTACTTAAATTTGGAAATTTTATTTACTTAAATTTAGAAACTTTTTTTCCTTAATAATAGTATATGTCTTTTTTTGAGTGTAGCTTTTCTTTAAAATCCAACAACAAAATACACACGCAATCCAAGGAAAAGCTACCATATTTTGCATTTACACCTACGCAGGACCATTTGCATCAAACATCGAATACCGCTAATTATACATATACAATCATATAAATATAAGAAATACCGAAATATATTTATTTGACATAAAGTCTTTATTTAATTTAAACATTTTACTTGTTTTTTAGGTTAAGCAATGTCCATAAGCATTTCATTCCTACTTCAAGAAACTCTTCAATATTTGTTAACCCAAAAGATTTTGAAATTGGTTAAAAAATTCTTCTATTGAAAAGATTCGTGAAGCAGGAATGAAATGCATATAGACACTGCTTAACCTAAAAAACAAGCAAGTTTTTTGCAATAATATAAAATTATCTCTTTTCGTCACCGCATCAATCATCTGACGTGCTTAACCCTTTTAATTTTTATTTTCCTCAAAACTTTTAATGCTTTTTATATTTTAAAAATTGGAATTTTTTTATTATCATTATTATTATCATTATCATTTTTTATTATTATTACATTCCTTATCTTCTTCTAAATAAAAAAAAAAAAAAATTCAGACCCTGAAAGTCATTCCCGAAACATTTAGAATATTTTAGCAGCTATTTTATTTTTGCCGATTTAGCATTCTCTCATCAATATTTTGTGGCAACGCTGTCACAGATTTTTTGGAATTATTTAAGGGTGTTTTTAAACTCTATAGAGTTTAAACTGATGAGTTATTATATACGATCGACTAAGTAGTTTAAAATTTCATAAACTTTATTTTCATATTGAAATTACACTTACCTCTGTTTTGTCTAGGATCTCTCACTTGTGTGGGTTGTGCAAAATCAATTGTATTAAAATTGATTTGTCTGTTGGGCAAATTACCGAAAAAGTTTTGGCCGGTTGTTAAAACGAGTGAAGCGCAGATGGCGAAAAGAATCATTAACTGAAATATGAATTTAAATATTATTAATTTGAATTACAAATGCGAACGATATGCATATATATTTTTCTATCAAAATATGCTTTAAAACATCCTCAATTATTATTATTTTTTTTTTCAACGCAATCTATTTCTTACGAAATCATTTATTAACAATTTATCTTATAATTTTCCGCTTTTAGTTTTAGTAGCACTTTTTTAAAATTTATTATGCTACTAACCATATAAATCGTTTCACTTAAGTGTTTTAATGATAAATTTATGGAAAATCATTGACAGTCATCACTTTAACCTCAAGTTCAGCCCTTTAGTAAAGTAATAATTCATTGCTGCCTGCTGCCTATCTGTCTTTACTTGCAACTTACAGCTTCCGCTTTTGAAAGTTATACAGAGAAGTTAACAGACAAGTAAACCTTGAAAAATTACTTTCGCAAACTCATGCCTTTAGGTAATAAATATGGAAAGAAAAAGAAACAACTTTAAATATTTATTTTCAAACATTTTAAGAAAATGTCTAGTAACGACTATTATTATTTGAAAAAAAAAAACTAAATAAATTGAGCTGAACTTCAACTTCAGTTTCGCCACGGCGGCCAGGCCAGCACACCAAAGTGCAGATTTGCAGCCAGGATTATAATACTGTTGAAGGGGGGCTTTTTTCTAATACTATTATATTATAATAGTTTTATTTAGATATTTATTATTTATTAATCAAAGTATTTTACTTTCAATAATACACTCACAAAACAAATTGTGTTGAATATTTCGTACTTGCCAAATAAACAGTGCAATTGTTGCCAAAGATTTTACAAAATAAATAGATAAATAATGCGCTAATTCTATTAGATAATTGTAACGTCTTGTCTTTGAAAGAAAAAGGGTGGCACGCAGTTGTGATTCTTTAAGGCAATTATTATTTATTGTCTATGCTAGAAGGTTCGTGTATTTGCTGTAAGCTTTTTTTTTCAACCATTATGTGCAACACATACGTACATATATTTTTATATATTTTTCAAACTATTGTACAACACGTTGATTTAATTTTGGTATTTTTAAAAACACCGTAATAATATTTATATTAATTTTTCATGATCGAAGACAACAACCTTTTTGGAAGAAAATGGTTTATATTGCATTTACATTGTTTCAAAATCTAGTATAGATTTAATTTGAAATCATTATAAAAATCTATATTGTTTACACTAACATTTTTTGAAATTTTGCAAGATTTAGTATCCAAGAGAAATCTTTTGTCTAAAATTTGTCTTAAACTGTAACCCAAAAAGTGCGCATTCACACATCTTCAATAGAACATTTTTAAATCACAGCTAATTCACTCACCTTTTATAAAAATATGTTGCACAGGATTTTAAAAATTTAATTAAAAAAATACTAGACTTGGAGTAGATTTCGTAAAAATCTACTGACAAAATAAATTTCGTTTTGTATGGGAAATCTAGTAAAAAGCAACTAGATTTATAGTGCGTTTACGTTTGAGCTAAATCTAGTACTAGATTTGATCAAAATCTACTTAAAATCTTGTAGAACTTAGTGATATAACTATGTTTTTTCTCAAATCTGTACTAAACGGCCAGCCTGTGCACTTAAAAAGGTGTGTGAATTGGCTACATTGCAGTTGTTAGGTTGTAGTTTTGGAAAATTTTCCGTTAATGCGTTTTGTTTTGGATAAAAACTCTTGATAATTGTCAAAAAAAAAAAAAAAAAAATTGCGTAAACGGTGTTGATTTTCATAAAGATTTTAATGGAAATCTGCGAAATTTGGTTCAGGTGTAAATGTATTATTAGGTCGAAATCTTGTAATCGTAATCCTAATGTAATATTAGAGCGACTTCCTTGGTCGGTAATGTACAGCACAATCGTCGGCGAAGTAAAATAACTAATAAAATGGCTACTGAACACAGCTTCAAAAATTTAGTATGCCTCATTGACACCAGAGGCACTGCAACACCATCTAAAAAAATTAAAAAAAAAACTTGAAAAAAGCAGAGTAGTAAAAGAATGAAGTTTTCCTCTATCACTTCCTTCGCCACCTATCTTTTCTACCACTATCCCTTTCCCAAAGAAATATAAGGTAACACCTTGTAAAATTAGTAGGCATTCATTGCCAGAGTGTTACTTCTCTTTTTTTAATGTAAATTTCAAAAATATTTTCAAACAAAAACACCCTAAATCTTCTTAATGAATTAGGGCATAAGAAAATAAACAAACCATAATTCCATTCAGTTTTATTTACAGCTTTTCACTTAAATTTTCTTGTGGTGCATTAAATATTTGTTTTTAAGCTGCAAATGTTGCACCAATGATTGGCCGCGACAGCCACAAAAAATTACGTTATAACGTTGAATAATGATCGGTACTAAGTTTACAAAAGTATATGGTTTATATATATACAGCTAATCCTCCTGTAACGCGTTAGATACATTCTAAAAAGTGACATGTAGTGTGAAACCATGAAGCAGCTTTTATTTATTTTTATTATAAGTTCGTAATGTTATTTTCAGGCATTAATATTCTAAGGACCAAAGAAAATTAACACCAACTTAATTTTCAACCCTCACGACACAACAGAACAACGCTGTTTCCACGAGTCGCCACACTCCCATTCAACATCAGTGCTCATGCTGGTAAGCAATTTTGCAACTCCAATTTGCTTTAATCTTCTTTCAGATAAAATCTCTACACTCCAGAATAATTACTTTAAAGTTTTGCTAAGCCTAGTCAATTTTTTCATTTTTGAGAACAAAATTTTTATCTTCACATTTGGGTTTATCGGTATATTATCCAATTAAATTACGACAATGCATACAAGCACGGCTGCTAAGTGATGCTCACAGCGCAAAAGTGGTTTAACCCATATTTTTTCGGTTACTGTTCTGATGTTAATGCAATCCTAAACTACCAACTATCAACAAAAAAGTGAAGTAAGCCACCTCTTGATATTCCCAAGGAAGATGGTGCTTAAAAATCATTACTGTAAAGAACATAATGTATAAAAGTAATAGAGAAATTAAATAATTAAATGGTCTGGCGGTTACACCACTTTTGCGCTCACTAATAATCCCAAATTAATTTCCTTTGAGGAATTTGAGGAAAACCATGTTATAGAAGGGTTATCTGTACAAAGCGTCTGTCTGTCAGTGTCCCTGTTTGATCAGCAACATTAACATTCACTTTTAGAAGGGGGTGTTATAATTGTTTTTTTTTTGCTTTCTTTAATTTTTTACTAAGCAGACCTGAACTATTTAAACGCTGTAAACAATTGTGCCAAATGTTGTAATATTTCAAAACTACTTCCTTGTTATAAGAGTTTTGTTTTTAATACGAATTTAAAGCCAAAAATTCACTAGATTAAATGTTTTAGATAAATTTGCAATGCAAAAGATTAACATTATTTTATGTTTCTAAATAGATCATTGGGACTAAGGAAAAAATAACTTGTGTGCAGGTTTTGTTTTTCTTTTTTTTTCTTAAAAAATAACAATTTCTTTAGAGCCAAAATAAGTTTATATGTGTATGTATGCATGCCGCTCGATTTTTAGAAATGTGCTTGTACTCGTATATTAAACGTTCGTTGCACAGTGTTACTGATTACAAAAAAAATATCATTATACGAGTAAATATATACAGTCAAATCCCGATAATTCATACCCCGATAAATCGTAATTCCCGATAATTCGTAATAAACTGTCGGTCCCTTGAAAAAATCTCGTTAATTCGTAAAATTTCCATGCATTTTGATCCCCTCGCTAATTCGTAATATTTTCTTTAAATAAAATCTTCTTTACCTCTTATAAATCGTAATTGTTTGCTAACTACCACTTATAATTCGTAATAAAAACAACAAAAACATGGAAAGAATAATTTTTTGTTTATCGCTATTTTTTTGCGTGGGTTTTTGCTTCTGCTTGTTTGTGTGTGAGCACGCATAAGACACTGTCGGTGTTACAAAAACAACAAATTTTTATTTTGTATTTTATTTTTAACAATTTTTTTATGCTTTTTTATCGGTTTAGTAAATAAATTGTAAAACCCCGTTAATTCGTATTTATTTTATTTTAACCCCGTTAAATCGAAACCCCGCTAAATCTAAAACCCCTATAATTCGTAAGACATGGGCGGTCCCTTGCGATTACGAATTATCGGGATTTGACTGTATATATATACATATATATAAAATTGAATTCTCTGTTTGTAATGTCAAAATAACAGATATTTATATACGGTACTTAGACGGCTTTTACATACTCAAAGTTTATTTTGCAAAGTCTTGAGCTTGCAGGAGATATATGAAATAGCTCCTATCCCTTTTGTTCTTCTCTTCTACAAATGCGAGACTTTGCAAATTAAAATTTGCTTGTTAATAAACCGTCTTATGACAACAAAAAAAAAAACAATGAGTGTTCGAACTCACGGGCGATGTGTTAACACCTTTTTGCTACACGGTACCTGTTCGATTTCTATGAACACAGACCCACAAACCCGGAGGTAGAGTTAATATAAAGTATTTAATGAAAAAGAATAGTTTATTGAATTTAATTTTACTTTGTATAATTTATTAATGTTATGTTTTCAGCACAGTTAATATATAATATATATATATATATATATATATATATATATATAATATATATATATATATATATATATAATATATATATATAAATTTAGTAGATGCATTCAAAATGAAAAAAATTAAACAGAAGTGCTAATGATTTCATTATTTTCTTGCTTAATACTTTTTATTTATTTTATATTAAACCCACAAAAAACAAAGAGAATGCAAAGCAACAGACAAATGTACATACATACATTGTTATGTTTGTACATAAGCTACATACGTTGCTGTCTTGCTATCTCATTTTTATATATGTACGTATAACCACGTCACTATTCTCTTTGCTATGCATAAGACAAAACCGAAGATCAACATAAAACACTTTTTTAATATTACTCCAAATTAATACTCCAAATTAAAACACTTAAATCTCGGCTCGCCGATATCGGATCGCCTTAATTTTTGGCCTAAACTCTTCGTCGAAACCCGCACTAGCTTTTTAATCCAAAAATTAATAAAATCGGCTATGAATTTCCGGAGAAAATCGCGTGGGAAAATTATATGAAAATTGCCCAATAATCACTTTCAATACCGACTGCCAAGCAACGAACAAACAAACGATGATTTACTCTTACATACCTAACACTTGCGTATGTATTGAAACTGATAGTTTACTACCCTAGAGGCGCGCGTATAGATGTTAACACATCAAAAAGAAAAATTTTAACTTTTTTTATGGCCAATCTATCAGAAACGGGTGGTGGAGCCAATAAAATAAATACTTTGACCAATGCGTATTTATATGGCCCTTTGTCTTTTAGTTGACGATATGTTTATTTTTGTTTTATGTTACAAACAAATTGTTTTATATTACTTTAAAAAAATAAACACCTTTTCTATAGATAATATGCGATTTCTTCAATTAACCCCGTATTTTTTATTAATTATTACTATTTTTCTACTTGATAATTAATTATTACACGTAACCACGTCAAGTTAATGGTTTTTATTACATATTTTATGATTAAACTTCTAAGCACATAAATATTTATTTTACATTGTCGAGATCTGATCAATAATTTTAAAATATAAACAATATATAAAACGTATTAAAACAAAGAAGATAATTGCATAACAAGTTGTAGTAGAGGCAAGTCTACAGTGGGTTTTTGTTAAAAGAACTTGCGAATACAAATAATTCCGATAGATATAAACAAATATTATGTATGTATGTATTTGTAGTTCTGTAATTCTCAATAATTTATTGAGAGTTTGTCTATAAGCTTTGGGATCTTGTAAGCTTTTTCGTTACGACGTTCGTCTGTCCGTCAGAGGCAGTTTTCTCGAGAACAGTAAAAGCTACGGGCCTGAAATTTTCACAGAATATGTCTACAAGAACAAATATATGACAGTTAAAAATTAAAGGGTGTCCTAAAGCGAGCAACGAAAAGTGTTGAAATCCTTGAAATTTTCAAAGTTTGTGTATTTTTATACAGACTAAAACAATTAACGCTGATGATGAAGGTGTAGTGGCCTTCGAAAACAGCTAGTTGTTCCGTTCTACTACGTGTTTGTCAGAATATTTACAATTAACTTTGGTGTTATTTGTTCATTAATAATTATCACATGTAATTTGGCTTACAAGGTGATACGAACGAACTTTAGCCAAATGAAAATATAGAAACAAAAGAAGTTCGAAAAATAATAATTAAAATTAACTAAAACAATCAACATTGAAATTTAAAGGGTATTTTATCAGTTGATATAATTTTAACTATGTTATTTTCACAATTTGCTGTACCTTAGAAACCATAAGAGGCAAACTCTTGAAATTTTCAAAAACGCTAAAACTAAAAAATTCCAAAATAAAAAAAATCGCCCAAAACGGAAGTAGCCATAATCCAAAAAAATTGCCAAAAACGCCTAATTCAAAAAGTCGCTTAAAACCAAGAAAATCGCCAAAAACCAAAAAAAAAACGCTGAAACGAAAAAATCGCCAAAAACCAAAAAAAATAAAAAATAGTCAAAAACCAAACAAAAATCGTCAAAACAAAACAGAAGCGCCAAACCTAAAAAAATTGCCAAAGCAAAAAATCTCCATAAACTGAAAAAACCCGCCAAAACTTAAAAAACGCCAAGACTAAAAAATCGGCAAAAAACCGAAAAAAAAGTTTACGGAGTACTTGTGACCTAATTCGGTAAGAAGATTTAGGACGCTTTTCTTTGTATTTTTGAGTGTTTGGTTTTGCAGTCTCCAAATAATTTTCTTCAAATATGGTTGTTGTCTTTGATAATGAAAAATAAAAATATTATTGCCATGTTTTTAAAACACAAGAATTAAATTAAATAATTATTCCTGCCAAAAAAAAAACGGACACCTGAAGAAGAAGATAAGAAAAAGTGCGTGATATATAAAATTAAATTTTAATTGGCGTACCTCCGCCCATTTTTAAAATGCACGATTGTGTGTTTTTCTGAGCCTTTCAAAAATCGGTAAAGCAGAACCACTTATAATAAAATATTATCTTTTAATGGGCGTGACTGCACACATTTTTTTAAATGGAGGATTGTATCTCTTTTAGAGCTCAAAGTGTGTGGTGAATTTCCTAAAAATCGGTTAAGTAGAACCGCATGAAATATTATAATAAATTTTAATGGGCGTAACACCACCCATTTTTTCAACTTTTAAATTACAAGAACCAAAGATGTTTTATAGGTTTTGCAGCAATCAAATAAGTAGAATATCATAAAATTAAATACAAAAAATTATGGGACTGACCCCACCCACTTTTTTTTACAATAAGACCAATGAAAATCTGTACACTCTCAGACAAAAAAGAATTTTTACAATCGGTCTAAAATGTACCGAGTTATGAAGTAACACTTTTTTCCATCCATAGATCAGACGACACAGTCGTCAAACAGGGTTATGGCATTAAATTTTTGCATCAAGTAAAATATTCGATTATATGTTAGAGAAACAAGTCGACCGGCTCGAAGCCGACGGCGCGCCGCCGCCGTTTATTTTTCTGTATACCAAGCCGCCGCCGATTATATCGGCTCGCATCGGCTCAAAACCAGCCGAAATTTTATCTGCTGAAAAAGACAAATTTCCGAGAAAAAATTTTCAATTCAATTTTCAGTTTCAATTTTATTTTCTCTTAAAATTTTCATATGCTTATTTGCGCCGCCGAAAATTCTCTCGGCGCGCCGCCGCCGGTCACAAAACTACTGCGCCGCCGCCGCCGATAATTTTGCCTCGACTTGTTTCTCTGTTATATGTACATGCTTAAGTTCGTATGTTAAGTTTATACGTAGTGGCCGTACGGAACCCTTCGTGTGCGAGTCAAAATTGCACTTTACTGAATTCACTTCAATTGTGGTTGAAATCTGCTGATGCACGACAGCACGAGCAGCAGCGAAGAGCATGTATACTTGCTTAACCAACAACAAATAAATTTTTTAAATACGCATTAATTATGAAACGCGTTAAATAAAAACAATATATTGAAATAAATAATTCCATATTGCTATATAATCCTAGAGCCCTTTTGCAGCAAATGTTACGTTGCAAAATCTTGAATTTTTTTGAAGATAAGGGAAAAAGAACGGGAGTGAGTAAAGCCTTAAGTCAACTAGAAGCGAAACTAAAACAATTGTTCCGTATTAAATTTAAGGAATTGCAATCATTTCGAAAAATTCCATGTGATATAAAATTTTTCACACGTTTGTTAACTTAATGTATATCATAAAATTTGACACTTAATTAAAATTAAAATATAAAAAAAAATTTATTTAATTGCATTTAGGAGTCTAGTTACCAAAAAATTAAAGCATACATGCGCAAAATAATAAATTATTTGGAGTTAAAAATAACAAAACAAGAGTATCTCTAACAAAGTGAATAGCGGTGTAAATTAACTAAAATAAAATAAAAAACCATATCAAAAAAAAAAAAAAAAAAAAAATACGAAAGCAAAATGTAAACCAAAATGCAAACTACTCTAAGGTAAAATGAACTCAAATACACACATATCGTGCCATAACCGCCAAAAAAGCTTAAGCGACATAATTTTTGAACTTATTTTTCTGACCAAAGTCGATCATTTGAGATCGTAAATAGTCGATTTTTGTCAAAACAAACGAGGTCCAAAGAAATGTGTCGCTTAAGCTTCTTTTGGCAGTTACGGCTCTGTACTCGTTTAAGCAAACTGTCAAGGAAGAGGACATGACAATGATACATGTGTCCAAGCAATCCAAAAAATTAATACACATGCGCACGTACAATTTTTAATGAATCTGAAATTCAGTTTGAGAAAATGAACCTAAAATACAAGAAAACATAAAAAAAGACTACAACAACAATAACAACATAAAGCCCATTAAATTAACAAATGCTTTGCACTCGTATGTTTAAATAGACCATGATATCCCCAACCTAAATAAAATTTGTTGCAATACAAGTGTAATTGGTTTGAAATCAAAATTTTTGTTTAAAATCGAATAAGATGCAGCATTTTTTTTTTTGCTTATTTTTGTCAAACATTTTCTTAACAAAACGTGATCCTAGTGATCATTAAAACAACAAGTAAAATGAAACTAATCTAACAGAAGCTTTAAAGCGTCTTAAAGCAAATTGCCTTTGCACTATTATTATGTATTTGGTGTGTTAGCAACCATGTTCAAATATAAATATATTGAGTTGTATTGTATGTACATACTTGCAAAACTTCATTATATTCATTGTTAAATTTTAAGCAGCTCTATTGATTGGCAAGAGTATTGTCTTAGCTGTAGTACCTGATGCCTTCTTAGTCTAAGTGTTATCGGCTTTTCAAATCTCCCCCACACTGAACAAGCTCAGCTTCTTGGTTTACCAAAGTTGATATTTTTTGCTTTTCTTACAAAATTTGCTAAATATATTCAGGTTTGTTTTGATTTTCTTCATAAAACAATTCAAACAAATGTTTGTTGATGAGAGCAGCTTTATTTAAGACTTTTAGTGTATCTAGTTCAGTGTAGTTGATATAATGATTTATGTATTTTATTTGTTTGTGGTTTATTTAGAGAGTTCAATCTAACGAGACTATTGTCATGACTTCTTTATGTCTACATTTGACAAAAATTAATTTATTTGCACAATATCTTTTTAAGTAAAACTATTTGCTTAATTTTTTATTGTGAACTAAAGATGAAAACAAATTGCTTGTTAGGTAAAGGATAAGAAAAATTATTGTATTAGTTAATAAAACTTTTGAAGAGGTGAACTAATTACATTGACTCCCAAGACTCAGTCAACTTGAAAACAAACGATTGATACAACTGATTTTGGTGTCACAGGCCAAGCAGGAGGCAAAGTACGGCATTAGATATCAAAAAAAAAACCTTCACACAATTTTAATTGTGTTTGTATGGAAATATCGAATGCCATAATTTGCCTCCAGATCTACGAATATAGAGATTATATTTGTCCTTATGTCTCTCAAATAATCTAATAATAATGTAATCATATTTTTATATTTTCTGAAAAAAATGCTTAAATGTAGTTCACTACATTTAAGTTGGCATTGAAAATAATAATAATAATATACATTTGTAAATTATCCACTACAAGATCACGGCTAAAATTACAATTCGTGCTTAATTTCCAATTTTAATTACATATATGAGTCTACCTATTATGTTTTATTTTATAATAAATTCGCAAAAAATTTTGCATTTGTTAACAAGAGGACTAATAAAAAAAAACTTCGCCCATAATTATCAATTTATAGCCGCCGCCGTTCTAATGGTTGAACCACTAGTAACAATTTTATAAAATTTGTAATTATGCGACTTAACAATATGAGCTTCAAATGTTTGTTTGAGATTTCATATTTAATAAATTGTCATTCCTTAAAATGTATATGTATGTATGCATATTGCATGCTATAAAATTGTATTTTGTTAAAAGAAATTGTTGTAAATGTGTTGTATGTACACAATTAAATGTTTAATAAAACAAAAGAAAATACGTGCGTGTACTAGTGTCCTGCACAAGAGTATTTATAAGACTTTTCAAGACATGAGAGATTTTTTCCAATGCTTTACTACAGCGAAATATTCTAAAAGAATCGCTAAACAACACTGTTGGCAAGACAAACCATCGAAAAAAATCACTTGCCAACAGTGTTGCTTAGCGATTCTTTTAGAATATTTCGCTGTAGTAAAGCATTGGAAAAAATCTCTCATGTCTTGAAAGGTCTTATAAATAGTCTTGTGCAGGACACTAGTGTGTACTAGAGATGTCGTGTTTTTTTTCGTGGCACGCACACGACACGAAGTGTTCGTGACAAAAAATTTGATTTCGTGCGTGTTCGGTTCGTTTAGTGTTGAGCAAAATTTATACGAAAAACACAAAACTATTTTATGTGTAAAATATGTTGAATGAATTTCCAGTAGAGAACAAATTTAATATTTTCTATCGTCAAACACACAACACTAGCATATTTGTTGATATTCTATGGGCCTGTGAAGTTTAAAGTTCTGCACTTAAACCGATTGTATCAGCTGTGGTGGCAGATAGTATCAGCTGGCAGTGCCAACTCGGTGCCATATTTTGAAAAGCGACTCTTGAAAAAAATCAATTAAATTTTCTGATCTGCAATACCATACCAATAATATTTCGTGCGTGTTGTGCAGTGTCGTGTTGTCGAAATTTTTCGCGTGCATGTTTCGTACGTCTTGAGCTTCTTTATTTTCGTGTTCGTGTCGTGTTGGAAAAATTCGCCACGTGCCCATCTCTAGTGTGTACATATGTTCATATGAAAAATGAGAAATACTCGTATGTAACAAATTTAAATATTGAAATCGAAAAATAGGTCACACACAGCCTAATCAATTAAATAATACCTTTTAATTAATGCATTAACACAAATATGTATATTCATGTTGTGTAGATTTTTTTTTTAACAAATTCCTAAAATTTACATTAAAGACTGAATGTCAAATACATATACTTCGGTATTTCTTATACAAATTTAAATTAGTCAAACTGTTTAAAAAAAAAAACCAATTAAAATTCGTTGTTATATTTATTTAACATTACAGTGTGTTTGTTATCCAGCAAAACCTTGATAATGTGTTGCACAATATATTCTCCATTTACGATAGTGCATTACATTTTTATGTAATGGAATACAGACATACAGATGTATGTACATATGTACTAGTGGCCTGCACAAGACTATTTATAAGACCTTTCAAGACATGAGAGATTTTTTCAAATGCTTTACTACACCGAAATATTCTAAAAGAATCGCTAAGCAACACTGTTGGCAAGTAATTTTTTTCGGTGGTTTGTCTTGCCAACAGTGTTGTTTAGCGATTCTTTTAGAATATTTCGCTGTAGTAAAGCATTGGAAAACGTCTCTCATGTCTTGAAAAGTCTTATAAATACTCTTGTGCAGGACACTAATATTTACATACTTAGGTGTGTGAGGATAAATGTAAATTTATTTAACAGAGACAAGATGCAAAAATTTTAGCGGTGCCCATTTTACAGTTTAGAGCGTACTGTTAACAATTAACAAACAGTCAGTATTAGTAAAATAAATTCAGTAAAGTGCGACTCTGACTCGCGCACGAAGGGTTCCGTACGAACACTAAATATGTAATTTAATACCAACTTCATCCTATATAATATACAGTTTTGGCATTTTTTTCGTTTTTGGGGTCTTTTCGGTTTTTATTTTGTTTTGGCGGTTTTTGCGTTTTTCGGTTTTGGCGATTTTCTTAAGTTTTGGCTCCTTTTTTAGTTTTGACACTTTATTTTCTTGTTTTGGCGATTTTTTTCGGTTTTTTTGGCGTTTTTTCATTTTGACGATTTTTTTTTATTTTTGGCGATTTTTTCATTTTTGTGATTTTTTTTTATTTAAAATTTTTTTTTAGTTTTGGCGACATTTTCGCGTTTTGGCGATTTTTTTTCGAATTTTGGGCGTTTTTTTCATTTTGGCGTTTGTTTTTCATTTTGACGATTTTTTCGAATTTGGCGATTTATTTTAGTGCTAGAATTTTTATTTTAATTTTGGCGATTTTTTTCGTTTTGGCGATTTTTTTTTTAATTTTTGGCGATTTTTTTTTGTGGTTTGGAGATTTTATAATTTTCGATTTTTTTAGTTTTACCGTTTTTGAAAATTTCAAGTGTTTGCCTCTTACGGTTTCCAAGATATAGCAAATTGTCAAAATTACATTGTCAAAATTGCATTAACTGATGGACCACCCTTTAATTTTAATTTTTTTAAATTTTAGTGTTAATTGTTATAGTCTGTATAAAAATACAATAATTTTACAAATTTCAAGTTTCAATATACATATGTTCATACAATTGTATGTGTATTACATGGGATTTTAACATTTATCGTTGCTCGTTTTGGAACACCCTTTAATTTTTAATTCTCATGTATTTGTTGTTGTAGCGGCCAAGGTTCTACATACTGTGTGCAAATTTCAGGTCCGTAGCTCTACGGTTCCTGAGAAAATACCGTGTGACGGACAGACGGACAGCGTAGCGAAAACAATAGGGTTCCTTTTCACCTTTGGTGTACGGAACCCTAATAACGGCCTGTTCCACGATGTCACCAGAAATCCTTCCATCTTATTACTTTTCTAATGTTATTGTTGTTTTCAATACAAGTTGTCGATCGATCGTGGGGACTTGTCAAAGCACCAATGAAATGCATATAGAAAATGCTTAACCACCAGCAAACAAATTACATAAATGGTTTTTATAGTAATCTCTATGCAGGGACATTTTAAAATCGTTATTTGTAAGTGGATAGGTAGTTGCTCCCAAGAATGATAAACTACAAGATTACGCCAGTGCAAAAAAATAGTAGACGTGTGACGTCACGCACACTGCGTTTCTATTGGCTGATAATTTGGTTTATTTTTTTTAAAGTTATTTTGACTGCAGGATTGCCAACCGCTATACAAGTACTGGTTTTGCTAAGTTCGGTGAAGAAAAGTGGAGATATAATAATCCCACTTTTTTACTTTTGCAGTTACTTCCGAACAAGAAGACAAAACAATATTGTTTTTGTTATAGGTATTTACCCTTTTTTTATATTATCCGTAATTAGATAATTGATTTTTAACCGATATACAAATTAAGACCCGTGAACTTTTAAGCAGTTCAGTTTGTGTGTGTTGTTAGCAGGTAACCAAAAGTATTTATAGTAGCAAGTTTTTTCCATGAACAATTTTAAAATATTTTTTTAATAATTAACTAACCGCTATGCGTATGTATGTATATGTTATGTTTGTATGGGTATACATACTACCCTCTAGTCAAACTAGAACCACATGTCTCTATGTCAATACTCTTTCTCCAGCGGCAATTGCACTAGTTAAAATGTCGACAACTTTCCTTTTATGCGCGAGTAGAGATACGTTAGAGACGACAGTTCTAGTGTATTTCTGGTGATATTGTCAATGAACGCGTCAATAGTTTGTTTTTCTTTTTTATTAGTTTGTGCAATAATATTAAATAAATATATGTAGACGAGGGTCACTAAAATCTACGAGTGAATCTTCGGTTCAAATATCTCCATATGGTAGTAAAAGAACTACCTTCTCAATAGTGCTAAAGTCTACTGATAGATTTTGAATGACAACCCTATGTTATTTGTCAATAGGCATTTGCATTGGCTGGGGTACACCTAGTCAGTAGCACTATAAAATCACTATAAGTTTACTATTGACAAAGAGAGAGGATATATCGATATTGAAGACTAGAGCCCCTAAGATTTACTAGTGAATCTTTGGTGTCAATGTCTCCATGTGGTCCCGAAAGAGCTACTAAGTCAGTAGTGATATAGTCTAGTGGTGGATTTTAAATGACATCATTACAATTTCACTATTCGCACTTTCTGCAGGGCATCCATATGTGTGCATGTATGTATGTATATTTAGTTCTTGTTCATCGCAAAAATATTTTGGATTTATGAAATTTTTTAAAAAGATTTTCACACTAAATTTGTCTTATAAACCCTTTATAAAGCAAATTTATTTATTAATTAATTTTAGTTTTCGTAAAGTTTTTAATCACAGATCTGTGTTTTTAATATTGTCAAAAACCACAACATATCTCCATACATAAATACATATGCATGTAGATGTAAAATTATTGAATTAAAAAGACCTAACTAGTTCATTGAACTAAAAAGAGCTATTGAACTAAATGAACGAACTAGTTCATTTATAAATAATGAACTAAAATGACCGGTCACTGAAATGAACTAAATGGCACAAGTCTAGTACATATACATATATGTAAGTATGTATGCAATGCAAAGCTGGTACATTGGGTATTTATAACCACAACAAACTAGTTTAAGTTTTAAATATTGAAATATATGTGTATGTATGTATATATGTATACATATACATATGTACACATTAGAGCCGTTCACATAAAAAAATTCTTGTTATCCCTCCCAGAATAAAATTCGGTAGTTTTAATGAGGTTCCCAAACCATTGGAGTGGGCTAGAGATGACCGTTCGGGAGCTGGACCGTGTCTTAAAATGTTTATTTTCATAGTTTTTTTGCATATTTTCTACCAAGACAACATTTAATAAAAAAGATCATCTGAAAGAGTTTTTCAAGCTGCATCCAATGGTGCATTAAACTTTACCATTCACAACATCAACAATGCGTTAAAAATTAAGATTTTTTAAGCAGATAATATGGAGAATATTCTCACAAAACTGCAACCACTTCTTAATACAGACTTATGTACATACTAGTGTCCTGCACAAGACTATTTATAAGACCTTTCAAGACATGAGAGATTTTTTCAAATGCTTTACTACAGCGAAATATTCTAAAAGAATCGCTAAGCAACACTGTTGGCAAGTAATTTTTTTCGGTGGTTTGTCTTGCCAACAGTGTTGTTTAGCGATTCTTTTATAATATTTCGCTGTAGTAAAGCATTGGAAAAAATCTCTCATGTCTTGAAAAGTCTTATAAATACTCTTGTGCAGGACACTAGTACATACACACATATTTTTTATGAATGTATATACATATGTATATAAATATGTCATTCCTTTTGTAATTTGTATAATGTATCTGCTAGAAGTGGTGTTAGCCAACAAAATATTAGTGCCGTTCATACTGAATTTGTTACTTGTTTACTTGGTAAATGGATGTACCATTTTTGATATTATAAAATTTAAAATTTTACTTTCTAAAATTTTAATCGAAAATATTATTTAAAAAAATATTATTTATTTTTGGTGCTATATATTAACACAGAAAATATTAAATAACTAATAAAATTAAAAATTAAGCGCTTTGTTAAGACAAGTTTAATTTCAAAAATTAAAAGAAACTCTTAATAACAAATAAGAAAAATTTTTGTAGAGAAAATAAAATAATAGAATAGAATTTGATTTTTGCGATTTCTTTGTTTAAATTTCTTAGTTTCCCATACTTATGCTTTAAGTCTTTCATTTGATTTTTTTCCAGCCTTTATGGCAACTCTTACAATAGACGTGTGACGTCACGTCTAACGGTAAACTCTCTGATTGGCGTAATCTTGTAGTTTATCATTCTTGGTTGCTCCATTGTCATTGCCATTTTAAAGTAATGAGTCAAAAGTAGAAGTAGTGAGAGTGTATTTATTATTAAATGTTTGCCCAATTACTTTGCCATCAAATTTTTTGCTGGGATATTTGCCCTCATAGAAAAATAACTTGCAGAACTTGTATTATTACACACATTACCTTCAATAAAATTATGCTTTTTTTCTTTAGTCGATTTGATTTTATATATTTGTGATTAATAATTTACAAAGAAAAATTAAAATAAAAAAAAAACAAATACATATTCAATATCAGATCAAAGTCAATAGGTTCCACTATTATTCGTATTGCAAAAGTGGTTATTTGCTGTTTTATATTTAAGAACTTTTCATTAACGAACTCAAACTGTAATAATACATGACTTAAATCATAAATAGAGTTTATTTTTTTATTTCTTTTATGTTCAAAGACATTTTGAAGGCGTTATGTTTCTTTAAATAATTTAACCTACAAATGAGCAGACCACTTCAATGATAGACACACAGTGCTTGTGAACAATTGTCATTGCACAAATAATTAAACATTTAAGTTTTAATATGCATTTATTATTACTACTTTATTTATTTTTATTAAACCATGCAAATAAATACAAATCTTTTTGAAAATGGTTCTCTCTCTCTCTCTTCCCTTGAGTTTCTCAAATAATATATTTAATATATATTTGAGTAAAATTTTACATAAACATGTTGGTTATAGTCTTAGTTAATATATAGAAAATTTTTAAAAGTGAGAGTACCATGTCCATATAAATTAAATATTGATTTTAAAATTTTTATTTTCGACTGATTATAAAGAAACTTTGCGCATCCCTTAGAGCCTATTTCACCAACTTATTAAAATATCGATTCATATTTAAATGTAGTTTTTCCATACAAAAATTAATGAAAATCGACATTTAAATATGAATTGATATTTAAATAGAGTTGGTGAAATTGGCCCTCAAAAGTCTTAAGGTATTTCGTTAAAAATGTCTTGTAAAATATTCTCAAAATGCATATAAACAAGTTACCAGCGTTTTTATGTAAAATATTTATTCTTCATTTTAAAAGGATTTTTTTTTTTCAATGAATAAAAACTAATTTTCATTCTACCTATTCAGAGTGTTTACAACCTGAAAACTCATTAATAATATTGTTACTATAAAATTAAACCCTCAGGGAATAATTATCTTACCCTCATGTACACAGAAAAAATTTCTACAATTAACATAATTAATTGAAAAAAAGAAATACAAATAATCAAATAAAAATATAACTAAGGCCCAATAATCTACTTCTCAATTAAGTGTCATTTAGCTAATAGCCACTCAATTTTAAGTTGCACTTAATTGCAGTTTCATTTTTTCAGTCGTAAAATTAAATGATCACTTAAATACTATGAAGGTGTGGTAGCACTGTGAAATGTTGATAGTTCTAAAAGAAAACAGATGTTTAATGTAAATAAGAAAGTTAAGTTATTAACATGTAGAAAATTAAAACTGCATAAAAACACATTTTATGAAACCAAAAGAGCATCAGAACGCATTTTTCTATTTATTTATTCCATGGTATGATACTATGCATTGTATATGTTATATATTTATGAAAATTAAACGAAATTCTTTTTAATACGACCACATGATATTCATGTACATGTTTTCAATAAACACACACAAGCATAATAACATATGGTATGCTCGTAAGATTTAAGTGTGATTTAAATAAATGGGCATTTAAATGGCTCTCAACTTTATACTGAAAAAATGAATTCGGTACTTAAGAGACACTTAAAGATAAATGACACATAATTGAGAAGCCAATTATTGGGCCTAAGTCATATTAACTTCTATTTAAAAATTTACTTGAATAAATTAAAATTTTAATTGATTTTTGTTTTTGTTTTGAATTATATGTGTTGAATGGAGAAATATTTTTTTCTGTGTACTTGATTATAAATATATTTAAATAAAGAATAATTATTTGCTTTGGGTTATTCTTTATTACTGCTATCAAATACTTGTGTTGTATGTAAAACACTTCTCTTTTTCCAGATTAAAAGAAACAATTTAATATTTCAAATGATTTATAAGCAAAAACATTAAAATATACTTGCTGTAGTAGGAGTTTATTACAATTACTTTAGTTAAAGTTTTTTTAATATGAAATTCATAGATAATAAATCTTGTATTTAAAAATAGTTTAGTCTGCTAAATTTTTTCCATACAAAATCAAAAAAAAAATAAAAAATTAAGTGGCAAACTTGCCAGTGAAATAAATAAATTTTACTGGTGGAGTTTGATGTATAATATTTTTAATCAATAGACACAATTAAAAAAATAAAAATTTAAATGTTTAAAAGAAAATAAATTAACATGAGCTTATAAATAATTAATATAATTAGTTCAATACGAAGGCGGTACAAAATCATATAGATAGCTGCATTAGTTTGAAAAATATTAGTTTGGTGAAAAGTGGCAACCTTATAAAACATGTGTTTTAGCTTAGAAACGGTTAAGAAACTCCACAAAATGCGACAAAATATTACAGTAGTACAGTCTCTTTCTGTCTTTCTTCCAGCTGAATTAACTATTTGCAAAGCTAACTTTAATGGGTTAAAAGAAGTGAAGTTGGCTGCAGAAAATTAGAAAAACATATAAAAATAGTTACAAAGTTGTTGGTTTTTTAACACTGATTTCCCATACCTAGCAGCTACACTGCAGCGGATAAGTGTTCGTTAAATAAATCAAATATATATTGTGGGAATAAGAATTATTTTAAATAAATTAAAAAAAAAAATGCTTAGATTTCAAAAAAAAAAAAACAACAATATCCATATTCATATACATATGTATATTCAAAATATGCTCAGAGAAACATTTTAAAATTACTTTTTTTTGGAAAACTACAGCGCAATTCCTATTGAGGAAACATTTTACAATAAAATATAATAATAAATAATAATAATTACAATTATTACAAACAGACAAAAATATGCTCACGTAATATCTTTGGGAAAGATTAAACATAAGATATATATTTCGTTTATAAAAGATTTTCCCAAGAAATTCACATACATAATTGGTTTTAAAAATTTTTTATAAATAAAAAACATATTTGAGAAAAATTTCTTAAATGTTTAATTATTTTAATCAATTAAAATTATAATTAATGCATTATTGTTAGAAACCTTGTTAATAGTAAGGGAAACTCAAATAAACTTTTTAATTTATTAAATAGTTTTATTAATAGTTTGCGGCATTTTAAAGTATAAAAATATGCTAAAATATGTTAAAGCATGCGGAAACTATTAAAAAGTGTTCCCAAAATAATTTAAATCACTTATACCAACGCAATGCCAACAGAATGGTGAAAAAATGTGAAATATTCCAAATAATAACGTGTTTCTTTTTAAGGTAGATACTAGTGTTGTTAATTATTCGCCTTTTATATTTGTTCGAATAAAATTTCATGATTTTTTTCTTGTTCGAACAGACAAATAACTTTGTACTTTTTTTCGAATATTCGAATGAACAAAGAATAAAAAAATATATTCGAATAATCTTAAAAAAGTTTGCAAGAAGCGACACGTATGTGTATTAGTTTAATTTTTTTAATTAACAAACGAAAAATTATTTATTACACATGAAAATCATATGATTTCAATAACAGATTTACGTCCCTTTTCACAATGTATGGTTAAGAGTTAACGTGAACTTTAACTGCAAGTTCTTCATACAAAACTTGCCGTTAAAGTCTTTGTTATCTTTTAACCAGACATTGTGAAAAGGTACGTTAGAAATATTAATAACAAAACTTAAAAATTTTAAGAACCTTTGCCGCAGTTGACGCTTTAGTATAAGTTAAGAACTCTATGTTCCACTAATACTATTGAAGTAGCAGAATCGCAAAAAAGAAGAGAGTAAATTAATATATAGAAAATGTAAGATAACTTCCAATCGACTAGACCGATTTTCATCAAGTATAAATTAGAAGATATACGTTCATGTCACCTTTTAAAGGAAAACAAAGCAAATTAAAATCGGTCAAGCCCTTTGGTCTGTACGTTGACTCGTAAAAACAAACAGATACACAGACACACACTACAAACTTATAATTTTTTTTCTCTTTTTGTGATTTTAAAAAGTTAGTATTTAATGCTTTTTTTACGTCGTTCAATAATTCGATTTTTAACGCTTTTGATTAGAGAAAATCAGTTTTTTTTTCTAATCTCTTTATCAGAAATTGTAAGACACCTTCTAATTCCATGAAAGAAGCATTACCTTTACCAATTTTTGTTCGAATGACAACACTAGTAGATACAGAACTTTTCGTATAAAAAATGGATTTGTTAGAAAAATAGGTTATTGTCACTGGTGCTGGAATATGATTTGAAAGGCATGCGGCTCGGATATACTTGGAGGCTAAACATTAAATTTTTGCTTCAATTTTTGTTTCAAAATTCAATACATTCACACTTTTTTACTACCACACTTATACATTTGGCAATTGAATACCAGATGGACTTTTTTCTTTCAACGCTTCATTCAATTTTTCTTTCAATTTAACAGCTGTTTTAAAATAATTTTTGGGTTTGTAAAAAATTTAAAACAGAAGTAATTTTCTTTGCTGAAATAAAATATGTATTAAAATTTTTTTAACTGTTTCCTCGACGACGGCACTTTAAATATAAAATTGGAAATCAAATTGCTTGCAGCCTACCTACGTCACAACTTCAATTTGAGCAAATTTTGACAAACTATATGTGTGAAAAAATTTAAACCAATTTATTGAACGTGTAGCAAGGATAGCAGCACACATGCAAAGTGTATTTGAGGGTGTCGTGGGCTGACACGTTGACTACAAAACCGAAGGTTCTGGGTTCGAGTCCGGACCGGTCCGAGTCATTAAATAATAACACCATGCATTTTTCTGATGTGCATTAGTGTCCCCTTGTATCAGTTGTTGCAGGAAAGTTCAAGTGATGAAAGCATAGTCACTGGTGACTGAACTATACCGTCTTCAAAAGATACTAAGTGTAATGTAACACCACAGCGCCCTCCTTCGTTGTATAGCAGAATCATCGATTAAGTAAAATAACCAATAAAGTGGGTACTAAACATAGCTTCAATAAGAAAAATTTAATACGCCTGATTTAACAGCAGAGGCGCTGCAACACTTCATTATTAAAAACGTGCAAAAAGTAGGTTTTTAAAAGAATGAAGCTTTCCCCTATCTCTTCCTTCACTACCTGTCTTCTCTATCACTATCCCTTTCCTAAAGAAGGTAACACCTAGTAAAAAAAGAGTACCAAGTGGCCCTACCCAAGCAGCTGATCGTCAGCTGACTTTACCCAATCCGTTAAACTCCATATATAAATAGCATAAAATCTTAACCCGAAATATCAATATACATACAAATAAAAATAATCCTACAACAAATTTTTATGTATGTTGTTTTATTGATACGGCTACTCGAGGCCTGTCCTACAATGTCGACAACGTTCGACTTGTCGCACAATTACATTGGAAACAACAACAAAATTTTAAAATTTGTTTTTGTTTTTAATGTAAGTGTGCGACAAGTCAAGCGCTGCCGACATCGTGGGACAGGATCTTGATATTAATACACTTCGCATACACTATTGTTCTGCTAAGCTCAGCTGTTTATGATTTCCTTATACGCTTATTTTCATTTACGAATGAAATATGAACAAGTTTATAACAAATGCAATTTGTGATTGATGGCTTCATAATACACGGTGGCGCAAAATTATTCACCCTATGCGAAGATGCTATAATTTTTGCAAATACAAAATATATGTCAATAAGACATGAATCTCTATACTCCTCAAAAAACTCGGAACAACTGTGTATAGCACTCGAAAAGCCATTACAGCCGCCTAAAGTTACTGTAGGGTATGGTGGGCTTTATTTTTACGAAAACGCAACGGTTCAAACGACCACTGTGAACAGCGAACGCTACAGAGCCATACTCAATGACTTTCTTCTTCTTCAACTGGACGAATTGAGCCTGGAAAACAATTTGGAGAATTGGCACATGCTGATTTTCATTTATTAAAAAAAAAAACTTTCAAAAACTTTCTACAAAATGGTTGTTAAAATGTTAAATTACATTTCGTATGACACATATTTGAGATTTGAGCAGAATATGCTGCCAACTTGCACTTTATCGTTGCACTTTATGCTGTTGGAAAAAAATAACTCATTGGCAATTCTTTCCCGGTGAATATTAAGCTTTCGGCTGACATATTTCAGCATGGCCACGAACGTGGTGCGCAGAAAAAATATTTCTGCAATAAACAATTTTAATTGAAATTAAAACCAAAAATCAATTTAAAACGTATTTAAGTCAATTAAACTTTTGCTTAAAAATTAATTATTTTTGCAATAAACAACTGTAATTAAAAATGGAACCAAAACTCAAAAAATTGTATTTGAGTCAATTAAACTTTGTAATTAATAAAATTTTTAAACAAATCTTTAATTGACTCAAATACATTTTTAATTGATTTTTGGTTTTATTTTCAAGTACAGTTGCTTAATGCAAAAATAATTAATTTTTAAGCAAAAATTTAATTGACTCTAATATGTTTTTAATTGATTTTCGGGCTATGTTTAATTAAAATTGTTTATTGCAGTTATATTTTTTTCTGTGTGTGCATATAATCTTTATATATATATATATATTATAGCATTGCACAGATACATGTGCTTGCACTAGTTTTTGCGTGTTTTTAGTTCTGGTATGAACAAATATGTTATTTAGCCTTTTCTGTTACCAGTTGTAAATGTTGATTTTTAAAGCAATTATTGTATGGATAGGAAATGAGCAAATGAAAACAACACATTTATTTATTTTTTTGTTTTTTTAAAACAAATAAGATACATAAAACTGCTTTTACCGTAAGTGCCTTATGTTGTGTTGAGAAAAAAATACATGGCTGATGATGAATGAATAAAAGCAAAATTTCACATACATATGTAAGTAGATGATACATGTACATGAAACACATGAGCTGCAAATACAAAAAAATGACACACGATATGCAAGTGTAATTACTCTCAGAGCAAAATTGTCTCTCTCTCTATACTTGGCTGCGCCACAAAATAACATAACGAACGTCCGCACATACATCTGTCCATCATTTACTTGTTTCAACAATGGTTTTTTTCATATAATTGTATTACAATATGTATTTTTAAGGCTCAGTTAGCCGACTGTAATGTAATGTAACTGCAACAGTAGGAATCAGCTGATCGATATTGTTATGTGAAAAGTAATGAAAATGGTTATAGATATGTAATGTAACGTTAACTACTTTTCATATAAAAATATCGATCAGCTGTTTCCTACGTTTCAGTTACATTACATTACAGTCGGCTAACTGAGCCTTTAAGCAAAAACAGATCAAACAGTTGCTCAGCAGCAATACAATAAGCAATTGTTATTTGTTTTTAATTGTATTGTAATTTGGGAAAGCTTGAACACACAATAACTCTTATAGTAGTTCTGTCGCTCACACTACAATTACATGGTACATACCATGGTATATTTGTTTGGGCTATACAAACGAGTATACAAATGCAACCCTTTAATATATATATATAATTCTACTGTACGTGTGTATGTCACTGAACTCCTCCTAAGCGGCTAGACCAATTTGAATGAATTATTTTTTTGTATGCCTTTGGGTGGTGCCTTGGATGGTTTAGATTCACAAATCAGCTCGGCGGATGGCGCTGCAGCCCGTATTTAGGCAACTAAACGGCTGGATCGACTTGAATAAATTTTTGTGACTGCATTCAAGAGATAACGTTTGTCGCTCTCAGCTGGTATTCTATACAGACGAATTTTTTTAACAAATCCCTCTTCAAACCTAATAAATATTTTATTATAAACTTTTGTAATGGAATATATTTAAAGCAATCCTAAATCATTTAATTACTCTCCACGCTTCAGTCAAACAAATGGAAAATGCATTTATTAAATATGCACATTATACGAGTATTTCTTAAACAGCAGGCATTTGTTGGCGTCGAAATGATCCAACTGAACAGCGGCAGTTTATATTAAATAAAAAGAAAAAAAGTTGTACATTGTCTAGTTGGCCACCGCTGACCCACTGACAAACCATACAAAAGCTAATGAGTAAGTAAATGTTTGTCTGCTCTCATAAAATGGTGCACTGTGGCATGAGCAATAACCTCAATATTTAAATTTTAAATGCAATAAATGGACTGCAAAATTTTTATACATATGTACATATGAAAGCCTTCTAATGTTAATAGTTATTTTTGGGATAAACATGTGTGTACATATGTATATTGTTTGCCGAACATATGATAAATTTTTCAGTTCATGTTTTTTTGCTATTAATCCCACGAAATGTAGTTTATAGTTTTGTTTTCCTCATTTTTATTTTATGGTTTGAAGTTTTCATAAAATACGTACATACGCGAGATGCAAAATATGAAAACTAAATGAAAAATCTATAACACACAGTGGAGTTCAATTATAACGTACTTCGAGGGATCAGCAAGTTTTGTTCGTTATGGGTGAAGTTTGTTGTAAAAGTGGAGTAAATAATTTCTAACATCTTAAGATAGTATCAAATCATAAAAAAAAAATAATTTGATTTAGTTGTAATTAAATTTTTTCCAACTTTATTTTCTATATTTATGATTTGATAAGGCTACAATTCGTATTGTTCTGTAAGTCAAATTACAAGTGATAATTTTTAAAAAGCAAATAATGCCAAAGTTAATTGTAAATATTCTGACAAACACCAGCAGAACGAAACCAATAGCTGTTTTCGAAGGCTACTGCACCTTCATCATCAGCGTTTTTTGTGTTTTGCCCACTGTGTGTGGTGTCAGTTGATGTATGCAGATTTCTGCATTACATACTCAGCCTTTTATTGCAAATGGAATATGTGAATTGTTTTGATTTATAGTATTACAATTTGCTGAAAGCTTTTTTTGTAATTAAAGCTAGACGATACGAACTTTAGCCTAATAGAATCATAAATACAGAAAAAATAATTTGTTTTATCTTAAAAAACTATAATATTTTTAAATATAATTTCATTAAGTTCAAGAGAGCAATAAAAAATTAGAAGACACTTCCATAATTAAGAAGAAATATTAATTTTTGAGCTGTGTGTGTATGATATATTATGACCGGTCGGTATTCGTTAAAGTCGATCTCCACTGTATTTATAACGAAAATCCCGAAATTAAATAAACTTTTGAATATTGAAAAAACAAAATAAAACCGAATATTTTTTGAATATATTCCCTCCTCCATTTCACCGATCAACAGCATTAATTGAAAAAAAATTAATTCAAAATTTCATTGTGTTTATTAAATTTTTTAATTAATTCAATTCGTAATCAAAAGTTTAATTGACTCTATTAAATTTTCAATTATTTAAGCGAAGTCAGTTGACTCGAGTGTTGTGTAAGGAACCAAAGTTAACATCGTGGTATTCCAGCAGTGAATTATTTTACATTGTGTGTCGTAAAGGGTCTTAATATCAGTGAAGAGTAAATAAATTATTCTAATTTGATTAGAACTGTATCCTGAGACTTTTTATTTAATTGCAAATCTTTGAACCTACAAAAATAACGTTTTTAAAATTAAATATATAAAACTATATTTTCGTCTTTATTATTTTTTGTTGCGAGTTGCTGTTTTCACCCACAAACCGAGTTGAAACAGTGGGGATAAAAGAAGAATGATCAGTCAATTTTGTTAATGTGTCTTCATAAATAATTAATATGCCGTGTCTAAAATTTTTTTTTTCGAAACAAAAGCAAAATTAATTGATTTCATATTTAGTGACATAATTAATTTTTTTATTATAGAAACTAAATATACCCAGTCGTAACCAAAAAAAAATATTTGAGCAAAATTTCCATACAAATTTTGACAAAAGAACACTTGAAGCTCAAACTAATTTTATTTGTCATACCGCCAATAAAATTTATAATTAAATAGTTGCATAATTTTTTAGATCGAAACTATTGGTTCAATTATTTTTTTGCACACAAAAATTTTATAAAAATAATAATTTTTTTAACTTGTTAATTAAATAAAATGTTAACTGTTATTTATTTAAATGAAGGCTAGTGTGAAAACTTTAAATGTTGCTATGTTATTTCAAATGTATTAGTTTTCGTGAAAAACTTAATCAATTCCCATTAAAAATAAATAATAAGTGCAATTAAACGGAGAAAATTATTGAAATTCTAAATATTGCACAAACTTCTAAACAATTTCAAATAATTGCTGCAAGCACATAAGCAATTTTGTATGATATTAAAATTTCGTTTCGCAGCTTAAATAAAAATTAGCTCAAAATATCTTTATGTTAACACATGTTCATTTGAAAAGCAAACAAAGCAAAAAATAAATAAAATTATTTTCAAATGAATATGCATTTGGGTGCTTATTTTTCTTGTATGTATGATCTGCATACATTTCAGTCGTCGAAAAGTTTAAATTGTTTAAAAGGCGGTAGATCCTTGAAAACAACTTTTTTTATTTGTAAAAAGTTGACTCATTTACTTTTTAATTCCATTACCCCGCCCGATTTTTATTTTTTGGTACATGCAGAAAATTTCTTACCACCAATATAATTGAATTTGACTGCAAACACAAATTATTTCTAACAAATGACCTTAGTTAAGATAGATTTCGTAATGCGTCAAGTGCTGAGTTTATTGTTGCCACATGTAGATCAAATAAATTAAATGTTTGCAGAGAATGTTTAAGAGGTTTGAATGGACAGTCTTGTCAACTTAAAAATTTAAATATGTGCTTAAGGAAAAAAAGTGCTCTTTAAAGCTTTTCGTTAAAATTTCTAAATTTTATTCTAGTACTAGTGTATTTGCAAGTTTCTGTTGAGATCGGCATATTTAAAAAAAATTATTTTCCTGAAATTTATTAAAAGAAGCTTTTGCCAGACTTTTTACTAAATCTTTTTACAATTTTATGGTATTTAATAGAGATGTGCAAATGTCGTGAGTTTATCGTGTCACGCGTGAGTCACGCGTGATTCGTGATCAAATATTATAACTAATCACGCGTGAGTGCGTGAGAGTGTCTGAAAAACATTTACTCGTGCGTGATCGTGCGTGAGCTTTCTTTTAATAATCACACACGAATTCTCACGCGCTCACGAGATAACATTCTTGCATAGGCACATATGTAACTGTATTCAATCATTTGAAATAAATTATTTTATAATAATAAATGCATATATGTATAGTAATATGTATGGTAGTATGAGCTTACAAACATAATGAATACCCCCAAACAAAATGTTTCGACTTTTTCTGAAATCAGACTTGTCGTACCGAATTCGTTAAGACATTTCGGTAGTTTCTCTGAACAATTTTTTTTAAACATTAAAACTTTGATTTTTGAGTACATAAGTAAAAGTCTGTGAAAATTTATTTTAAATAAATATGTATATGTTGATAAAAAAAAGGATTGTAACAAATATTAAAAAACGTGAGTGTGCAAATTATTTCGACAATAGCAGCAACATAACGGTGAAGCGGTACTCTGCTATAAAAGCAAAAAGAAATCGTACCTACATGTCGTTACGAATTCGTACCGACTTATCGTAACGAAGTCGTGTCAACCATTTCATACAAAAATTGTTACGATATCGCTAATATTTCTGTGTCGAAATCGGAAGATTTTTTCGACCAATCGTTACGAATTCTTTACGAATTCGGAGCATTTTGTTTGATGGGTACATACACCTTTGTAAGTATGTATGTATGTTTCTTAGATACCCTGTATTAAGTATCAATTGAGAAACACTACTGATTCAACAGTGCCTTTGTCAACAATACTACTGACGAATTGTACCGCAGAAAATGTTTTTTGCTTTAGGGGCCGTCCATATATTATGTAACGCTGTAGGGGGGAGGGGTGGGGTTCGAGTTTTGTTATGATTTGTTATGGTGGGGGTGGGTGGAGTCTTTGAAAATGTTACGTAACAGAAAAATTTTAGTAATTTGTATGTTTTCTCATTTAATATGCTTAAGCATATATATATGTATATACATATATATATTTAATATTTAAAATGATATCTGCGAATACGAATATTTAAAACTATATTAAATTAAGTTAATTTAATTGTGATAATTATTAATGAACAAATAACACCACAGTTAGTTGTAAATATTCTGAAAAAAAATAGTTGAACGGAACAGCTAGCCGTTTTCGAAGGCCACTAAACCTTCATCATCAGCGTTCTTCTGTGTGTAGTCCACTGTGTGTGGTGTCAGTTAATGTAGAATTCTGCTTTATATACGAAAGATTTCTGCTTTATGGACCAAAACGGCTAGCTGTTCCGTTCAACTATGTGTTGTCAGAATATTTACAACTAACTTTGGTGTTATTTGTTAATTAATAATTATCACATTTAATTTGGCTTAAAATATGATACGAACTTTAGCCTGTTTAAATCATAAATATAGATATTAAATTAACTTTGCTTTATTTTAATTTACATTGTAAATTTTACAAAACCACGAGCATACATATATACGTATATATAAAAAGCTTCAGAGCTTTAATGCATAATTTTTACAAGTGTTTCTTTCTTTTTAAGCTGGTACACATTCGATATTATATACTTATTAATTTTAATACTTAAAAAGATTTTCATAAAGTTTTTTAGTGTAAAAGGTTTAGGGAATTTTAAACAAAGAAATTAGACCTTAGATATAAGACAAGACTTGAGCATATACAGCGAATTTCGAGACATTTGCTATTTAATTAATGTTCTAATGGCCTAAATCACGAGACCAAAGTAACATTTATTTGAAAAGAAGAAAAATTAAAAAAAGAAAATTTTTTTTATAGAAATTCTTCGCCGAAGAAAATCAAATCAAATAAGATCAGGGCTTGCTCGAGCTTTCATAATTTTTAGAATTTGTAAGAAAAATAGAAGAAAAAATTTTTCAAAATTATTTTTCATGCAAATATTATTTTGGTGGCGTGAATGAGACAATTAAGGTGGAAGTACATAACTCGCGTTCAATGCGCTAATGCGATACACGCGTCTGTCAAAAAAGTTGAAATGGTGTGTTTTCATAAGGTAAGTTACACAGTGAAGTTTGCGACGCGCGTACTTCGCAAAAAGTTGAAAATTCTTCAACTTTCACGCGTTGTATACAAAATTACAGCTAGTGTTGCCAGATTCATAAGCTAACATACACAAATATGATTAGAAATTAATTTTTTTATTAAACAATGGATAAAAAATGCATTAAATATTTAAAGAAATATAAAACGTAAATGCAAGACGAAAAAATAGCCGGCATAGGCTTTAAATTTTACAACTAAAAAAAACTCAAAAGCGTGTTGTGTAACTTTCCATTTGTATAGCGTTAAACGTTTAAAAAGCCAGAAATGCGTTGCCGCGTAACGCGTGGTATGTACTTCCACCTTTAGGCCCTGACTTAGGCGCTTAATTATAAATTTTTAGTACCTGAAAGTCTCTGTCGCTTATTGTTGTTGTTGTGCTATAGAGCCCACCCACTATAAATGTACTTCTTTAACTTTCCATTAAACTATAAAAAAACTTCAGACATTTACAAAATTTTATATGCGTTGCAAATATCCAAGAATGGTTCTCGATTATTTTGTTGGCTGAAGAGAATCGATTACAGACATGTTCTTGCCGCGTTTTAAGTTCAAATTTCAACATGAAATCTTGTGTCCCAACAAGAACGCAAGATTTAAATTTTAAATAAAACACAGATAATTAAAAAAAAATCGTGACACCTTATTATATCGTGAAGTAGACAGAATGATTTTATGTGTGGAACAACATATTGGGCAGATGCCCGCCGCGTCTTTGCTGGCACACACGCGATCTTTTAATGAAATTTTCAATGACCGTTTTGCATAAATGCTGCGGTATTTCATTAATGCAGCGTCCAATTTCCTCTTTTAAGTCTTTAGTCGTCGTCGGCTTATTCGCGTAAACCACCGACTTCAAAAAACCCCAAAGAAAAAAGTCTAATGGTGTTAATGGCCGCACGATCTAGGCGGCCAATTCTGGTCTCCAAAACGCGAAATAACACGACCGGGAAATGACTGCTGTAGCAATTGAATTGTTTCTCTGGCTGTATGACATGTGGCGCCGTCTTGTTGAAACCACATGCCCTCCACACCCATTTCTTCTGCATAGTGAATTTGGAGACACCAATTTGCTGAGCTCGGTGTCGAATTGAGGTGGATGGAGTTTGAGCGACATCATCACGTACAGCTGCGACATTTTCGATCGATCGCCCTGGTCGAAGGCGCGTTGTTGTCTTTACATCACTAACAGACCCAGTTTCGGCAAATTTATACATTAATCTCTATACAGTTGACTCTTTTGGAGCATTATTGTGATCCCAAATTGATCGCAATTTGCGAACTGTAGCCGCAAAACTTTCACCATTTTGGTAAAACAATTTCACAATGAGAATGCGTTGCCCATTCGTGTAGCACTCCATTTTTACTAACCTCGTAGCTTCTACTAGCAAACAATAACAATTGTTCAAATGTCAAACAATGACACTTCGAATGGCGCTAAATTTAAATCTTGCGTTCTTGTTGGGACACCCTTTATAATGCTTAGCCGTGGCATATGGTGCCAAAAAATATTTAAATTCTATGTAGAAAATGTTAAACGTTTCCTTGTTTGTTAAAGCATAAAAGCATTAGTCATAATTGTATTTTTTTTATTAATAAAAGTTTAGCTGTGTGGTAGCTTGTCTTGATTTTATTAACAATATCTTTTTTTTTTAATTATTAAATATCTCCGGTTGAAACAACAAAGAAACGTGATACTGGGCTTGTTTTAATTGCTGTAAATTATTTATAAATACAATAATTTTACTATAATAAACATTAAGTTATGATTTTTACATGGCAGCAGTACATTAATGTCTTTATAAATTGTTTAAGGTTTTTTCTGTTTTTTTTTTTTAATTTATTAACTTAAACTTGAAGTGATAATTTTCTAAAATTAGTTTAATGATAAGTGGAAATTATGTAAACATGTGTCTTGTGAATATTAAAGAATATTTTATAATGTTAATGTGTCTTTTGTTAAAAAAATTAATATCTAAGTTGGTTTTTTCTGTAATTTGAGTTTAGATTTGGGATAAAGAAAGCTTTGAACTCGAGACATTGAAAGCCAAGGCCAAAAAATTAATTTAAAAAAAAAATGCATACTGATGCAAAGTGATAACATTAAAACTTTTTAATGTTAATTAGGTGCAGTTTTATCATTGCCCAGTTGACCTGAGAGTCTGTATAAACGAATGCTCACTAAAGCGAAGAAATTTCGAAACAAAATTGTTCGATATTTGCTCGCGAATCTAAAAAAATTTCGAATGTTCGCTAAAGCGAACTTCTCTTGATAGTTCCACGAATGTGTGACAATAGTTTAGTGGATGTGTGCTAGTCTGTTAGCCTAGAGGTACCGTGTAGATGTGCAACAATTGAATTATGTCCTTATATTTCAAATACTAGAGAAATGAGGCCATTTTGGTTTATTACTTATGACTTTATTGCACTGAGCCGATTAAAATCGGTACATTGTGCCGATAGTGGGCTCTAGGCTTTAGCGTAATTTAAAGAATTAAAAAAAAAATTAAATAAATTAAAATAAATAAAACTACTTTTTTACTTTTTCTGCTGTTTTTTGCGATATCGAAATAATTTCGATATATGTTCACTTTTGATATTGCTACACAGAAAAAAATAAGCGGCGATAAGCACGTTTAATTGAAAAAAAAAAAACAAAAATCAATTAAAAATTTATTAATTGATTAAATTAAATTTTTCAACAAAAAATTAATGGACTCAATTACATTTTTAATTGATATTTTGTTTTTTTTTTTAATTAAACGTCTTTATCGCAAAAAAAAAATTCTGTGTAGCTAATCTTCAAAATCGAAAATGTTTTTTGAAACATAACTAAACGACATGTAAAACCTTTTTCGATTAATTTGTTAGTTGCATTCTCGATAGTTTTACACGATAAGTGTTCGAGTTACATTTGAAATCGATATCATTAATGAAACTCTTGGTCAAGTGGGTAACTGCAGAGTTCTGCTATCTTGATAAATACCCATAAAAAGTGGTAATTATAGAAATTATTATTAATAATTTTTTAGCATGTATATTTATTACTGCCAGTTTATAGGAGACAATTGAAAATTTTCGTCTTTCTATTTATATTGAAAACAGAAACTAATTTGAATGCTTTCGTTTTGCTCTCAATGAATGGATAGGCGAGAATTTTTGATTATCTTCGATAAACTGACAATTATATTTTGAAGCTTTGTTTACATTATTCTTAGTTGGCAATCTGTCATAATCATAATTTTGATCACTTTTAGGCAACTGGAGAAAGTTTTCATATACCACGTTTATACGCGCACTATTTGCAAATATTAAAAAAAAAACTTGGTCGCACTTCTATAGAAAACTTAATCATGTTGACAAAAAAAAAATAGTGTAAATGTACATAATATCAAATAATTATTTGTTTTAATTGCCATTTTTTTTTTGCTTCTATCAATGCTTTTTGTACAATATTTATCTATTTATTTTTTTTTCTAACATTTGTAAGCGTGGCAACCTCAAACATTTTGTTTGAGAATAGTGTGTTGATCATGAACTTTTTTTGTGATTTAAGGCTCAGTTAGCCGACTGTAATGTAATGTAACTGCAACAGTAAGAAACAGCTGATCGATTTTGTTATGTGAAAAGTAATGAATATGGTTATAGAAATGTAATGTAACGTAACCTACTTTTCATATAAAAATATCAAGCAGCTGTTCTCTACGTTACAGTTACATTACATTACAGTCGGCTAACTGAGCCTTTAGGCCGACTTCCTAAACGCAAGTTGCAATGCATACTTTAAAAAAATTACGTATGCAATGATAAACATATCTTAAGTGCAACCTTGCGTTGCAGAGAAATTTTTTGCCTTTTATCGACATTTAAGCTAAGCTACTCATTCATATTTTATTTTGCTTAAGATTGTCTCGCTTTTTCCTTCTGCCCGTAAAATCTGATTCATGTCGAAGTCTTGTTGCAATTAATAATTTTTTGCGCTCATGGATCCACTTTTTGTCTCTGCAGAATGAAGTGTTTAGTTATTAAATTAAAATCTATCAATTATAAATAATTTATTAAAAATTAACAAGAAAATACTTACACAACCATTGCAGCTCAAATGTTTGCATATAAAATAAAAATGATGCGCGGTTTTGACAGATGATACTCATTAAAATTAGCTGCCAAACGATTAGGAAGATTGGACATTGCCAAAAAGTTTACATATGCGTTGACGTAGTGTATGCATTCTAAATATATGCATTGCAACTTGCGTTTAGAAAGTCGGTCTTAGATATTTGCAAATAAAATATGAATTCGCCGTTTATGCGGCAAAATTCTCTATTTGCAATATTTTTATTTGCGAATAAGCCCGTATAACTGTAGTAATACTTAATATTAGTTTTACTTTCGGTAGCGTTGGCAAGGCAACTGAAGTTTGGTTTTTGAGTATAAATTTATTTTCGATTATTACAATTTTATATATTTCAAATAGTAATCGATATTAAATGCATGCAAGCAATATTTTACAAATTAAAATTTTCTGCTCTTAAAATTTGTTTGTTTCTTTTTCTTCTCGCAGAGAAATAAATTAATATTGCTTAATTCTTGTATTTATTACTGAAAGTAAAAAATGTATACGATTCTTTTTCTTCTATTCTTTTAAACAGTCAACATTTATCACTTAATTTTTGTAAAGAAACAGCTACAATGGGCAACAACTAAAAACAAACCTGGTTTTTTTATCTTTAGTTTATTAAACTATTTGTGTAATAAATAGACAAAATAACAACAACAACAACAAAATATATTTAGTATGTCAAGTTTTTGTCTTGTTCTTGTCTGTGGTTTTAAGCAAAACAAACAAACAAACCCACTGCAAATAACCAGGTTGGAAAAATAGCAAAAAAATTAAAAATAATAAAAATTTTTGCAACAAAGCAATTCTTAAAGCAGGCGATAGATAGTTTTAGTTTTCTTTATGTGGCAGCTATAAGGAAACTACCAATCAAGCCAAAAAATATTTCACATACTTTTAATGTCTTCTTAAGTCTGGATCACACGATGGTACACAATGCACAAATTTTCGTCGGCTCACTGTAATAAGGTCATAAGCAATAAGCCAAAATGACATTATTACTTAATTAATTCTTGAATAAGTCCATATGGGTTTATTACCAATGCAGTGTGGTGAAGTTATGTAATTATATTTCAATTAGTTGAGAAATAAAGCAAATTTACCTTGTTACTTGTGAACTTATTTCAGTGAGCCGACGAAAATTGGTACATTGTGCCAATCGTGTGATCCAAGCTTTACACAGAAAAAATTATTCCCAAAAAGTTTTCAAACAAATGTGTTTTAAAATATAATTTAGTTTCAGTAAATAATTTTTACTGTTCCAGTAAATAATTTTTTCCAATTTTATTTGATGTAAAAAAACTGTATAAAATGAAAATTATCTATATAAAGTAAAATTTGTAAAAAAAAATTTTAGATTTAAGAAATTTATTATTCGACATATTGTCAGAAGTCCACCCCAACCCGAAACCCACCCGCTGGTGGTTCAGCGTTGTCTATATATTTCATTGTTGTTGTAACAAATCATCAAATTCAAAATGTGTGGTTGAAGTCTACTGATGATTTGTTACAGCAACAATGAAATATATAGACAACGCTGAACCACCAGCGGGTGGATTTTTAGATTAATTTTTTTATATTTAAATTTTTTATTTTCAGTTAAATTTATTTTTACATACTTTAAAAAAAATTGTCTAATTTATTTTAATTTTTTCAGTTAAATTTATTTTTATATACTGTAAAAAAATTTGTCTGATTTTTTTAAATTATTTTATAGATATAAAAAACATTTTATTTTTTTTAAGATTTTTGTTTGCAGTTTTCAAACTTATTATGTTTGGATATTGTGATTCTCAATATAGTATTAAGAGTCTTGCTATAAACATACGGAGTTTGTTAGCTAAATTAAAAAAATTTTGGGCTGAAGTCTACTGACGAACCTTTTATTGATTCAGTTATTATTTTCAAATAAAACTTTTACTAATTTTTTTAAAAAAAATTTTTTAGAATTGTTATTGATTCAGTTAATTTATTTTCTGATAATACGAAAAATTGTGTTTATAAATTATAAAAAAAATTTGCTGAATAATACAAAAAAAAATCTGCAAAAATGTTTTTCTGTTCCTATTAATAAATTTTACTGAAAATATTTTGAGTTTCAGTTAACTTTTTTCTCTAATGCCATAATAAGTTAACTAAAAATAATTTTTTTTTTAGTTAAATTTTTACAAAATTGTTATCAGAATCTACAAATTTCTTTGTAGGTCCACATTCACACGAAATTTAGTTTTTTATGTGTAACGTAATACTCCCACTAAAAAACTTGAATGCGAGAGTAAAATGTATTGATTTAGCAAATGATACAGCGCAGCATATGTTTGTACATCAAATTTTGAAAACTTTAAGAATGCAGAAGTTTCAATTGAAAATTTTAAGAAATTTTCATGTCAAAGTACAGGGAGCTCAAAATGTATGCATGCAGTTTAATACATAAAACAACAAAAAAACTTTAACGAAAAGTATTTATTTTATATTTTTTTTTGCAAAAAGGAGGTGTGTCTATCATTTACTGCTTTTAAATTCGTAAACTTTGTTCATTTCTATTTAGTAATTTTTTTTTTTAAATCTAATACTTATTTTCTCATTTGCATGTTTTTTTGTGTTGAGCAAAATCAAACAAAAAATTAAATTATTATAATGATATTTTAATTGCATGCACTCTAGTGGTATTTCAACCAAATGTGGTGGATTAAAAATATTTAAATGTTTTTGTTGTTAATTTCAGCTACTGTTCCGTTGTTGATGTGATGTTGTTCGATTTAGTAAGGTAATTAACAAATTTCTTAAATCTTGCGTTATAAAATTAATTAATTAGTTTTAAAATCATAAAAGATGCAAATCACCTTTTATAAATAATAAATTAGTTTGAAACTTTAGACATACATATGTACATATATTAGCGGTTGAATAAATTAAATTTATGCTTGGAATTTTTACCGGAAATAGTTTCGTTGAATTGTTGAAATGTCATTAACTTTTTACAAAAAATATATATTATCAGCTGTTTTTGAAATTGTATTGTTTGAGCTAGAAACAAAGAATTTTAAAACATTGAAATATTTCAGGTTTTAATAATAAGTAGTTTGTCAAAAAGTTTCGAGTTTGACTGGCTAAAGCCGCTCCTCGAACTCAACAATAACTTTATATATATTGAAAATATTAGCTTTATTTAAAAGCATATTAAAATTTCCACAATGTTCAAGCATTAAACCATCTGCGTCCAAACACACATACACTGATAACCAGCGATGTCAACTCAGTGCTTTTCGCACCGTTTTTAGTGCTTTTTGAAATTTTCGAAGCGACAAATTTTGAAGTTAGTGCTCAGTGCCTTTTTAATTCATTTTCAGTGCTTTTTGTTTCGAGGCGGTGGCACTAAACCAAAAACTCAATGGAAAATTTCCTTACCTATTTTTTTTCGAGGAAGTCTTTCATTCAAAAACATATGCTCTGAAATTAAATGGAGCATCTCAAAAAAACCTATTAAGATTTTAAAATATGCCATATTACCAGCAAACTTTAACATTTTAAGCATAATTAATGTAAACAGTGTTATTAAAAAAAATCGCCAAAACGAAAAAAATGGCCAAAATAAAAAAAAATTCTAACACTAAAATAAATCGACAAATTCGAAAAAATCGCCCAAATGAAAAAAATCGCCAAAATAAAAAAACGCCAAAAATCGAAAAAAATCGCCAAAAAGCGAAAAAGGCGCCAAACCTAAAAAAAATTGCCCAAATGAAAAAAAACGCCAAAATTAAAAAAAATCTCCAAAATGAAAAAAATCGCCAAATTGAAAAAAAAGGCCAAAAACCGAAAAAAAATGCCAAAACTATATATTATATAGTTGAAGTTTGTATTAAATTACATATCTAGTGTTCGTACGGAACCCTTCGTGCGCGAGTCAGAGTCGCGCACTTTACTGAATTTATTTTAAATTTCAGTGTTAATAGGTTTAGTCTGCATAAAAATATACTAACTTTGAAAACTTTAAAGTGTCTATATATAATTATTTATTTATTTATTTATACATATTATACAAAATAAATTTGCATAATATGGTGTTGCACAAATATGGGCGGAGTAACTAGACCATATGCCTAAGATGTTATTAACAGTATATTAAAAGCTTCTGTAACTGACTGTGCAGTGTACACGACTTATGCCTTCACATGGGCACAAGTAGCAACGTGGTTGTTAAAGAGATTCCACAAAAAACCGCAAGATCAATCAAACAGAGCGAGCGAGCCGAAAAACTCTCGAAGGCCAAACAACACACACAAGTCTGACCGCACTTAAGAAATAATTACGATGACGCGTATATTACATTAGGATTTTGAAATTTTTGGTTGCTCGTAGCGGCCAAAGTTCTACATATTCTGTGAAAATATGTAAGTAGTTTAGCCAAATGGGATTTCAACTAATGTGGTAAAAGTGCCATTTATCATATTTTCAGATATTTTATTTTTAGCTAAGAAATCTTTTAGATAAAGATAAGATAAGATAAATCTTCTCATATGGTAACGCTGGTCGTTATTGTGCTTCATACGGCGAATTTAAACAGAGGATTTTTACTAGAGATGTGCACGTGAGCGTTTTTCGACGCTTGAAAATTTCTGAAAATTTTCACGCTCACGAATAAAATATTATTAATCACGCATGAGTAGTTTATAACTTATCACGATCACGCACGCTCACGAAAAATTATGTAATCCAATTTGTATTTTTTTTCGGGGTTGAAAATAAGTTTGTACACATCAATATGTATGTATGTATGTATGTACATATATATGCACGTGTATATATAAAAATTAAATTGCACAGAGGCGACTTTTATAAAGTAAATGGCAATAAATCTGGAACTTCTGATTGATTTATGTGAAACTCCTAACATTCGTAGAGGAGAATTTTGGATTGGCAACACAGGACAGCTGGAGAGGAGTTACAGTGGGCTAAAGTTGACTACCTGGGACTCAAAAAAAAACATCTGAGGCTTGTAACTTTTTTTAAAATTATCTTATTTTTACCGAATAAAGCATTTTGAGATAAACTTCAAATTCTTAAGAAATAATTTCCCAAAATGTGTTTCCGTATATCTAATAAGATATACGCATGTGTGCGCAGATTTTTTGAAAAAGTCGAAATTTAGGAAAAATATAGTTGTGTACAATAAAAAAATATATTAAAATAATTTTATTTTTCCATAGTGGTATTTCATATGAGTCACTTTACTGCGTCTGAAAAAATTATAACAATAGCCCAATTCACAATCTTGTGGAAATGGTCTTGCATCGAAGCATGTGCAAAATGGTATAGTATTGATACTCACCTATACAGGAATATCTCGTGAGAGCGTGAGAATTCGTGCGTGATTATTAAAAATACCTCACGCACGAGTAATTCTTTTTAAGTCACGCTCACGCACTCACGCGTGATTAATTATAAATTTGAGCACGATCATGCGTGATTCACGCGTGACACGATCAAATCACGACATTTGCACATCTCTAATTTTTACCAACGAATTCGTCGTGTCGAATGAAATTTGTTGTTCGTCTTAGTTGTGTTTATAGCATAATTGCTGGTGCTTAAGTTCTATTTCTTGTTTTGTTATATGTATTTAAAATTCAAATGTGTGTACAAGGAGCCACAGGAATTTGTTTGTATAAAAATACAAGTTCTAATGCTTATGGACTAGCCTTCTTTTCTAAGGTCATGTTATCAAAAGAGTCCTCTTTAAGCGACTGTATTTTTCCCCTTCTCCATTTGCTAACAAATCAATTGCCAGGGGTCAGTTGCTTTGAACTGATTTAATTTTGTTTTATTTTGCAAAATTAGTACACATATTTGTGTTCAAATTGAAAGTTTTATTATGTACAACAATTGAACTAATTATATAAATTTATATTTCATTAACCACCCTTTTCCTTTTCATATTTAAAATAATTAATCAAAATTTAATAAGAACCAACCAAACACACACCAGCCATTGAAATCCGTTTCTTAATCCACAGTTAAATGCATTAATATGTGGACATGTATTTTTCTGTACGTGATTTTTTTTTTCAACCAACAAGTTTAAGTTTAAAGCAAACGCTTTAATTTAAATCACTTTAACACAGCTGGAAGTGGATTTAAATAAACTGATTAATTTATTAAAGAAAAAATAATTGACGTTAAATTCTTACCAGCGTTAAGAGATAAATTTATCTCGTATATCAATAAAAAAAAAATAATGAAAATTTTTATTAAAACACAAGAGCAAGCAAGAGTTGGGGCTAAAACTTTCAATTGCTTTCAATTAGCTTTTTGTTTATCTAACAAAGAATGGTAGAAAAAAATACACTTTAGATTTCTCATGTTAAAATTAAAAAAAAAAACAACAATTAAATAATAGCTAAGAAAAATAAAATAATTATTATTAGCAAGTAGAAAAAAAATAATTACTATAGCACAGCTTGTTGCTTTTGGAAGTTAACGAACGCATGAAAGTCATATGTGCCTTAATTATACCCGTGCATTGCTGGTTGTTGTCGGCTTAGAGTGTAAACCTGCTAAATCCATTTTTTATATCATGTGGCGTATTAAGCATATTACTGCTGCTTAACAGCTTAAAAGGCAAAATAGCTATATCTGTTTGAATCTATAAGTGTCGAAAAGTATTTGATGAGTATTTATGTGTTTTACTGCTTCAAGCACTCTTGTAAAATATATTCAAAATTAATTGGCAGTTTTGGACGCTAAAGCTAAGGTGATATATGCTTAAGGAAAAATACGGTTTGTAATGGTATTTAAAATAATGCTTAATGAGAAATTAGCTAATAATATTAGAAATAAACTTAACAGGTTTTAAATTTTGTGAATTGGTAGATTCAAGCTGAATTTACACCTAGCACAGAAAAATGTTGGCAAGCGGTTGAATTATATTTTGAAGCTTAATGCCACTTGAATAAAATGGAAAAAAACAAGTTTAAGTTTAAACTCAATGTGTTAATTTAAATCACTTTCATACAACACTTTAAGACAACATCAATACTAATGTTGTATTCCCTAACAGTCTTATGACGTAGTTGACAGCTGAGTCAGCTGATTCATTTTTTTTTCAAATTTATATATATATTTTCTTCTACCTGAAGTATCCTTCCTCCAAGCTTCTCTTAATGGTATCGAGGTCTTACAAACACCAATGGCTCGATTATGGATGGCAACCGAACTTTGGTTGCGTTGCTAATTGCCGAAATGGTATTACAGATGGCAACTGGCAACTAACAGCTGGTAATTTCAGTTGCCATATTGGCAACCACAAATTTGTAGTTGCTACATAGTTTAAAAGCAAAAAAAATGGAAAAATTAAACAGTAATTGCAATATTATTTTTATTTTTGAATTTCTTCTATGCATATTTAAAGAAAATATGCTTCACAGTTAAAAATGAGATTGTTCAAACTTATTTTAGGCAACAACATTTACTCACAGTAGATTCGGTAATTCTAAAGAGAGAGAATTTTGCACTTCCTTCTCTTCACCAATAATTAATTCCACTTAACTAATAATTTTTATGATCAGTGATGTTTTTAAACACTTTTACTCAATAATTTTCTTTTTAGCACTTGTACATATTTCTTATATTTTAAATATTTGTTTATATTATTTTCAGTTGCCAATATGTCATAATCGTATTTTCGATAACTTTTTGGCAACTGGAGGAAGTTGCCATACACAATACAAATTTTAAGTTCAGTTGCGTTGCTAGTTAACTCGGCAACTGAAGTTCGGTTGCCATCCATAATCGAGCCACAAGCTTCAGGATCCAGTACCTCGTTTCTGTAAGGAATGTGAGAACTTTTCGAGTCGAAAAAATTATTATCATCCTATTCAACATGAGTAAGAAAAAAACTATATCTGTTGATCATTTTTGCAAGTTTATTTAAGTTTTTATATAAATAACTCTGTGTAAAATAGGGCAACCAATATAATTATTTAATTTTTCTCGATGCGAGAACTTCTCACAAGTTACAGAAACGAGGCACAGTAGTAGAAATGTAATGGGGACGATCGATTTGTCTTAGTCATGGCAGTTTCACTAAAGATATGAGAGTAGTCAAAACTCAATATGACGCCATTTTGTAAGTACGAAAATTCGGCGAACAATATCGAAATGGGTATCATTCGACAGCTATTTTGAAATCATCTTTAGGTTTCTCTTATGATTTTCCATTTCAAATGACCATTTCGGATATTTAACGGTTCAAAGTTGGTCCCAATCAGGTTTTTTGATTTTTTAATTACTACATACTTCTTACTATTTTTACCTCTATAGTAATTTTAGTGTTACTATTTAATTATTTTTTCAATTCTTGTTTGCACACAACAGAACACGATTCCAAAAACATGGCGACAAAATTAACTTCATATGTTGACAGACATCAATAAATGGCAATACTGTTAATTGCGATACGAATTTACAACAATAATAAAGCTTAAATTAGACGTGCCATAGCCATAATTCTATAGCCATAACTAAACCAAAATTCAATTAGTTTCTATGTTAATGGCCATGGCGTTATGGCGAGTCACCTATAGCTTAAATTAGACGCGACATAGCCATAACGCCATAACCATAACCAAACCAAAATTGAATTGTTTTCTATGGTGAGAGTTATGGCGTTATGGCGAGTCACGTATAATCAAATACAGTGTTGCCCACTAGTTGGGTTCGAACGGCTGCTCTCTATGGCTATGGTTATGTCACGTCTGATTGAGCCTTATAATCGAAATACAATGTTGCCCATAAGTTTGGCTCGAGCAGCTGATTTCTATGGTTATGGTTATGGCACGTCTGATTGAACCTCAAGGATATATAAAAAAAATAAAGCTGTGATAATACAAAAGAAAAATCTGGAAACTTTTGCATGCATAGTTTTTATTATTTGTTATAAAATTTCAAAAAGAAACAAATACATAATTATTTAATTATTGGTCCAAGACACACAAAATGTGTGAAGTAGTTTTTTCATTTGCATACAACTACAAAAACAAAGGTCATTTATAATAGTAAATTGTATAAATTACACTTTAATTAGTTGCTATTTCTAAACAATAAAGCGTTTATGTTATTAACAGCCGTTTCAATACACTACAAGACAATATGGGAAAAAAATTAAAACTCAACCATCAGATTAAGTCACGTGCATGCAATAAAACAGATACTACAGATATTTAAACGCATTTAAGGAGATACATACATATATGCATACATTAATGTGTTAGCAAAGCTTTTTAAAAAATTTTTAATCGTATTACATATTTATAAGTATTATTTTGCAAGCTTAAGTTGTTTTACCAGCTTAAAAATAAAATATTGTACATAATACATATTTAGTTAGTTAGTAACTGTATTAATTTAAGACAACATATCAAAGCAAATAAATACGCATACATTCATTCATTCATTCCTTTTTTGCAAGAAAAAAAAAAGAAAAACGAACCATAAGCTGTTCAAAAAATGTGGCAAAATAAAAATTTAAATTCAAGTTCATGATGAAGGCTGCTTTTAATCTTACACGTACATTTGTGGTATTTGTATTTAGCAGATGAAGACAAAAATAAAAAATAAAAGCCAACAGATATATTGGTATGAAATCAAAAATATGTACATACATACATATACTTGTAGGTATAAAAAAACCAGCATTTAGCAAAGTATTTTTGCAAAAATAGTTGCTTTGAAATATTTAACAGTCAAACACACATATTTATTCCATATAAATACGGGTATCAACAAGCACAACTCTCAATTTCAAAATTCGCAAAAGTGCGCCTAAAATGAATGTACGTGTGCGTGCGTTGCAAAAAAACCGTTTTCAAACAAATAAAAATCAAATCTATAAGCTGATCAAACAGACAGACACACACATTCGAGCATGATGTCGAGTATGTTGGACTAAACTTGGGAAAAATTGCATCTACAAAATGCATGCAATGTACAAAAGAAAACATAAACAAACACTAAATGCGTGCCAATGATTGTAGGTTGTTGTTGTCGTAAGTTTTTCTTTTTATTTTTTGTCTATTTTCCATTGAACATGCCTGTCCCCCATGGAGACACACGCATTAAATTACGTCTGCTTGAGTGTTGACTGTGACTCTGACTCTGACCGACTGTTTGTGTTGGTTGTCGCCTTTAAATAGTTTTTGTGAAATTATTTTGAATAATTTTACTCTTGCAACATGTTACAAATTTCTACCAATGTCAATGCATATCAATTTGTTTTTAGAAAACTTACCAAAAAAAAATATAGTAAAAAAAAACAGCAAAAGTAATGAAATTGCTCCAAAATCAATATAAAAAAAAACTTTATTACCAATAGAAAATAAGTGTGAAAATATCAAGAAGAAAGTATTTACTGGCATATTTTAAATTAAAAGTCGCTGCACAGTGGAGCAGAATGAAAATATTTTGGAAATAAATCAGACATTCCTAAACAGATAGTTCTATCGAAATAAACAAATTATTTTTTTTTAAATATGATGATGTGTGGATTCGATAAACAGCAAATAATACTGGGTCAAAAATTAAAAAAAAATTAAAATTTTCATACAAAAATAACTGAGTTATTTAGGGCTAATTGTGTAAAACGCAACACTAAGAGCCAATTTCATTCACCAACTCCATTTAAATATCAATTCATATTTAAATGTTATTTTTCCATACAAAAATTAATGAAAATCAACATTTAAATATGAATTGATATTGAAATAGAGTTGGCGAAATTGGCCCTAAGCGTTGACAAATTTTATATGGAAAGAGTTTAAACTACAAAAACAACAAAAACAAAAATTTATCAACGGCTAAGAGTTGCGTTTTACAAAACAAAGCCCTTAAAGTGATAAGTTTGTCAAATTTTTTAATTCGCACGGGAAAAAATAAATTCAGTAAAGTGCTACTTTTAGTCGCACACGAAATTTTAAGTTTTGGCGTTTTATGACATTTTTTTCGGTTTTGACGATTTATTTTAGTTTTGGCGATTTTTTTCTTTTCTGCACTTTTTTCGTTTTAGCGATTTTTTCGGTTTTTGGCTTTTTTTCATTTTGGCGATTTTTTCAGGTTTTGGCGATTTATTTATTTTAGTTTTAGAGATTTGTTTTTAGTTTTTCGCTTTTTTTCATTTCGGCGATTTTTTTGTTTGACGATATTTTTGGTTTGACGACTTTTTTTGGATTTTCTGGTTTTAGCGTTTTTGAAAATTTCAAGAGTTTGCGTATTACGGTTTCCAAAATACAGCAAGTTGTCAAAATTACATTATCTGACATAATATCCTTTAATATTGATTTTTTTTTTAAATTTTACTGTTAATTGTTGTAGTATGTATAAAAATGTACTAACTTTGGAAATTTCAAGTGTCTTTATATAATTATGTGTATGTATATTACATAGGATTTTAATATTTTTCCTTGGAACATATTTTTTGTTGTAGCGGACAAATTTCGAGAAAACAACCTGGGGTTCCTTTTCACCTTTGGTGTATGCAGCCCTAAAAATTATGACCGGTAATAGTACCCTGCTTTGATACCTAATTGCTCCGCCCCTGATCAATTTTGACAGCTGATATTTCAAAGAATACTCCTGTGCTATATCTGCGCGAAATTTTGTTTTGATATAAATCTTAAATTTATTTCCAAAAGTAATGTGGTTCTGCCCCACTGTGCACTGGAATACAAAAGTTTTTAAGAAGGTTGCTATAGTCGCAAACAACCACACTTAAAATATTTCATTTAACATTTAGTATTCTGTCTGTTTCCAAATACTAAAATATTTCCTTTGCATTTCGTTCCCAGCTCACAAAATCGCTATGGTAACTTTTACTCACCTGAACACATAGTAACTTCGAAAAAAAATTCCCCTATCATGCAGGATTTTCTCATGGGACTTTCTTCACCATTTTAATAGTGTTTTTTTTTAAATTTAATTTGAAGCGGTGAACTGTTCAAAATAATTTGTGACTTACGTGACTACTCGTATTACTTCTTTTTTTTAAATATCTCGAGGTAACACTAAAAAATATGGGAAAAGAGTAAAAATTCGTAGCAGAGATGCTCTTCTATTCTTGCGATGGTCTAGTATAGCTCTCTTACAGCAATGCACTGTATCATAATGTACATAAATTACAATTGCATTATAACACACTACATTATAATAATTTATAATAGAACGCTGGACTTACGAAATTTATTTTTAAATACTAAATTATTTAAATTACTTTAAAAGTAAAGAAAAAAAAAAAAGAAATTCAAACACCAAGGTGTATCTAACTAGGTGGCAGCGCTACTTCAGCTGATAATTTTTTGCTCTGTGTGCTTTGTAGCTGTAGAATGTCAAAAACTTCGTTTTGTTTTGGTTTTAGTACAATTATTTTTGTGTTTTTGACATTCTTCGGTTCTTTACACAGCTATGGTTGCCGCATTTTTTTATAACAAATCCTTACGCAGTTACCTGTATAATTACACCATGACAAACATGAAAAATATAAAATATTATATAAAAATTGAAGGTTAGGGGCTGTCCATATATTACGTAACGCTGTTTTCCCCGATTTTTGCCCCCCCCCTCCCCCCCCCTAGTAACAGATCGTAACAAAACTGGGAACCCCCCTCCCCCCCAGGAATAACGTAACAATGAGATAAAAAATAAATTAAATAGTTAAAAGTTTTTATTAAAAAAAATTAAATTTAATTCATTGTTTTAAATTCATTTGTTAGACTAGCACAGTGCGTAGACAAAAATTAAATAAGCTTACATATGAACGTACTCCATATATTGGCGAAACTATTTTTTAAATTTCTTCCCAAGTGTCCTCAAACTCCAAAAATTATGGTTTTATAGAGAGCTTATTCCTAAACTGTATGTATGCATTAGTGATGTGTATTGCAATTCCAAAACATTCGGCCGTTTCTAGATATTCGTATTCGTTTAAAAAAATATATAAAGAAATTCATAAATCCAAAAAGAAATTTAAATGAATGGCACACAAATATTAGTTTGTAATAATTTAAAAAAATTAATTTTTTTTTTGCTATGCGTTTTTTGCGAAATAATCTACTATAGTTTTTCGTATTGATGACTGAGCAGTATTTCAAACATCAAGACGAGAATTGGCATTAGCCTTGCGGTCGCTTTCACTAGTTTCTAGTGTCTAGTCGTCGGGTATTTCAGAGAGCTTAAAGATGACTCCGTTTGGCCATCTTCAAATCAATCTAAAATGTGCGTGAAACAAAAAAAAATTATATCTAGGATCAATAAAGGTTGCCATGGTGAATTACATTCTAAAACATTACATTTTCAATAGATATTTGGCCATTAAAAAAATATACCTTAAAATTAGAGGGGCACACAATCTAGTTCCTAGACGCATTTCACTGTTGTTTTCATAATATTTTTTTAAGGTCTGTTGCATAAAAAATTAAAATAATATCCTTATGAAAATACGTCTATGTGTGCAAGTTTCCATCAACACATCTCTCAAAACTTAAACATTGTAGCCTCAAGTTGACCAACAAAAATGTTAAAACTAAATAATTTGATATTGTCATGTGCATATATGGAAGAATATATCTTTTGAAAGGACGCTTTTTGTCCATGAGAATTGCAAAAAACCTTTTCCTAAACTTCTGCAAATACCATTTCCTTCTATGTATTTGGTGGATTTAATGTTAATATATGTTGCAGTTTAATATAAAATGAAGTTTTTATGTACGTTCATATACTAAGAATATTTAAGAATGTAAATGGATAAAGAAAGATGAGGAATTCAGAACCAGTTCAATTCAGTTTGACTACAATTTATTTAATTTATTATAAAAACTTTGTATAATTTTCAAATGTTATTTAACAACTATTAAATTTTTGGATAGTTTTCATAAACTTTAAGGTACGTTTTAAATATTCGAATTCGCCAATATCAAAAATTGACATTCGGCAGATGTATGTAGTATACATACTCGTACATAATATGTATATGCAAGCAACACGTATAATCAATTACGAGGGCGGTTCGGAAACTTCTTAGCCTAGCACAAAAAGCGCGGTATAAACAGAAAAAAGTTAAGTGTTTTGAAAACTTCCATCTCTGCTATGAACACATGTTAAATTTTGTTTCGATCTGGCAACACCTTCATATAGAAACAGGTGTTCACAAAAGACGCATCCGCAATTTTTTTACAATGGAAAAATTAGAAATGCGTGGTGTCATTAAATATTTACATAAAAAAGGTTTATCGGGACAAGAAATTCATAATGATATGGTGAATGTGTTAGGTGAAAGTGCTCCTTCATATGCAACAGTAAAAAACAGATGAAAAAGCTTTCTGCAAGATGGGTGCCGCATTTGTTAACAGTCGACCAAAAACACATAAGAATGAACATTTCTCAAGCTTGTTTGGATCGTTTTAAGCGAAATAAAATGGATTTTAAGCGTCGTTTCATAACTGTTGATGAGACATGTATCCACCACTATCTCTGTATCCAGAGACAAAAGAACAATCCAAACAATGGACTGAAGCTGGAGGAAGTGCCCCAAGGAAGGCAAAAACAATTCAATCGGCTGGTAAGGTTATGGCAACGGTTTTTTGGGACTTCAAAGGTATTTTATTGATTGACTATCTGCAAAAGGGTAAAACAATAAATTCAGAGTACTATTGCAACCTTTTGGATCAATTAAATGTACAAATTCGAGAAAAACGTCCTGGCTTACAACACAAAAAAATTATTTTTCATCAAGACAACGCACGCACCAGCGCACAAGAGTGTTTTAACAATGGCTAAAATCAACGAATTAAAGTACGAGTTGCTTGACCACCCCTTGACACCTTATTCTCCTGATTTAGCTCCCAGTGACTTTTACCTGTTCCCAAATCTAAAAAAATTCCTTGCTGGCAAGCGTTTTACCTCAAATGAAGATGCAATTACAGTTGTAAACCACTATTTTGAAGACCTTGAGGAAAACTATTTTAATCAAGGGATAGTATTGCTAGAAAAGCGTTGGACTAAGTGTATTGAAGTTGCAGGAGATTATATTGAAAAATAAAAATATTTTTGAAAACCTAACTATTCTCTTTCATTGATAGGCTAAGAAGTTTCCGAACCGCCCTCGTAAATAAATAAATGGGAAAAACATTCGTATTTTTGTACAAAATTAGTAATTTTTTCTGTTACGTAACATTTTCAAAGACCCCCTCCCCCACCCCCCCCCCCCACCATAACAAATCGTAACAAAACTCGAACCCCCCTCCCCTCCCCCCTAGAGCGTTACGTAATATATGGACAGCCCCTTAGCCGCGAATAACGTTGTAAGTGACAAAATAATAATTTTTCAGAAGAGCCAAAAAACGTATTTTAAAGCAAGATTTTTTTTCGCTTAATTTTTTTTTATCTTATCGAAAATAATAGTAATTAGCATTAACTTTTCTTTTTGTATCACTGTTATATATATATCAATTATTCTCGACAATTTCTTTTGAATTATTTTGCTAGTTAGTTACAAAATTTTTCCACTGACTGACTATTTGTAATTGTATTTTGAGGGTGATAAGATGCATACTTTTGGATGGCTTGATGTTTGAACAACGCCAGAGAGTAATGTTATCGGCAATCCGTGAAAAAACTAGTTTTGTAAAAATTGTCTTTTACAGTATTATTCGCGGCTACACTTCAATTGTACAGTGTAAAACAACAACTTTGACAGACATGCAGAATAACATATGAGTCAGATAATGAGTTGAAAAGATTAATTTGTCTGATGTTAAAAAACTGTCAGTTTTATACGAGGGTGGATTAATAAATCCGTGACTTTTTTAATGAAACACAGTTTTTTTGTAAAACAAAAATTTATTTTTCAACATAATCTCCTTTTAACTCAATACACTTAGTCTGAAATGGTTTTCAGAACCAGTCCGTATTTTATATTAAACAATTTCAACAAAAGTAAATAAACTCCGTATTGCATCGGAATTTTGATCATAATATTTTTAACCCCCGACTAAAAAAGGGGTGTTATAAGTTTGTAGTGTGTGTCTGTGTACAGACCAAATGGCTGAACCGATTTTGATTTAGTTTTTTTTTTTTTTTTTTTTTTGAAAGGTGACTTGATCGAGAGGATTCTTAGCCATTTTTTAAGAAAATCGGTCCAGCCGTTTAGAAGATATCGCATGTTCTCTAGATATATTCGGGGGTTTTAAAATTTTTAATTTTTGCTATTAAAATACTTGCTAAGAACAAAAATTTCGGAAAGTATTTTTCACAGTAAATATATGAATGACTTAACGCAAAAACCATAGACAAACTTTTTTGTCAACCTCTAGTATTATTACCTTTTACATTTATATTGTAAATTACAAGTAAGCAAGTTTAATTAGAGGAAAAAGTTTATTTGAAAATACATCAATTAAACATTTAAGTACGTATACAAACGACTGTGTAGGAAACACGAATCTTACTTTTAAACTTTGCCTAAACGTTTTCATAAACTATTTAAATGCCACATAACTAATATCTTACTGCTGTGTGAATATTGGTAGCTCTATATTGAACTTTTTAATAAAATTAATTATTTGTCCAAAATTTATCGAATATCTATAAATAAAGCGAGTCATATAATACTAAAAAAATAACTTCCCATATCGTTAGTCTTATTATTAAAATTCACACTAAATATTTTTACAGTTGTCATTTTTAAACAGGCGAGATAAATTACTAACAAACATTATTAAGATAACTATTATTTATATATTTGTTAAAACAAATTACCATACAATACCAAAAAAAAATAAAATAAAATAAACTCTAACCATTTAAGTTATTATTAATTCACTGTTTCTTCGTTGCCTTAAACTTTTAAACGCAACGATTAAGTCAAAGCAAAAACACAAGCAATTAATAAAAAAACACTCTTGAAATCTTTAAACATGCATATGAATAAAAATTAAGCCATACGCATTTATGTATGTTAATATGTGTGTACAAATATTTGTCTAATAACAACTTGGATAACAACTGTGCTAAAGATTAAAAATGTTAGTATTAAAGTCAAAATTTAAAATAATTGTAGCACATACTCCAAATAGAATAAAAGTCTGTTTAGTAGGCTAATCTGACCAATTTCAGATGTCAAGTTTACAGTTCACGTAAATTGCTTTTTGAATTAAACAAATTTTGTCTGGTTAATTTAACTAATTGTGAATTGTTATTTTAACATAAAAAAAAATATTCTGCTGTTAACAATCAATTAAAAACTTAATTGAATGAATAAAAAATTCGTTAGAAATTTAATTGACTAAAATATTAATTAAAATTAAAAAAAAAGTTATTTCTGTGGCAAAAAGGAAAAAATGCTTAAGTCGAGATAAGCTGATTTTGAGTTAATGGTATCTCCGTAATCTGCATATTTGAATATGACATAAGACTTATCTTTTTTAGACTTCTAGTCTCATTTGGAATAATAGCTTAATTTCCGTTATACTTTGGTATATTTCCGCTTAAATGTATTACTTATAGTGCGTAAAACAATGTTTGCTTAAAAAATAAATGTTTGCAAAGAATTTTACAGTTTAACTGTAAAATATATACATGTTTGAAAATCGACTTGGAAGCTTAAAAGTGCTCACCTGCAAAACAGTAAAATATGACTTAAGCACTTTTTCCTTATTGCCACAGATTTATGATTTAAAAATTTTATTATTTTCAATAAAATTTTTAGTTGATTGCTTGCAAAAATGTTTCTGTTGTTGCGATTTAGAATCAGGTTTTGAATTGATAGTTCAAACTGTATAAAAGAATAAATTCTTTTAGTTAAAATAACCAACTTCAATTATTCCGGGCTGTCACGTAGGATGATGCTGCGTTTCAAATTTGTTTTTTTTCTCAAATAGCCAATTCTTTACATCTAATATTTTCCAACTAATTTTATTTATTTTTATTTCTTGATTAATTTAACAGAAAAATTTAAATCGAGAATAGTAAGAAAGATTAGTCTAACCAAAATTTAATTGTTAGTTTACTGTTAATAAAAGTTATTCTTGCGTTTTATGTGTACAAATTATTACAAAAAATTAATTCAACTAATTTTTTATTGTTAGTTTATTATATGCTCAATGTTTATTATATTATTTGAATGGTATGCATAGTTTCTTCATCAGGATCATGTTTAGTATTTTTTAATTCTTATTATAGAATAACATAGTTTATTTCTTTATTTGATTTTCTCAAGAAGCCGCGGGAAAAGGCATTTACTCCAGGTAACTCTGGTTTTACTTTTCTTGACTTTTTTAGAAAATCCTATTAATAAATAAAACATTTCATTCATAAATAAAATATTTCATTCTATAATAAGAATTTACATGCCAATATAAATAAATATGATCGCTTGACAACTATAATGAAAAGCTAATAGGGGCTGTCCATATATTACCTAACGCTCTTTTCCCCGATTTTTGACACCCCCTCCCCCTAGTACCAGATCGTTACAAAACTGTGAACCCCCCTCCCCCCCCCCAGGAATAACGTAACAATGAGATGAAAAATAAATTAAACAGTTTAAAGTTTTTATTAAAAAAAATTAAATTTAATTCATTGTTTTAAATTCATTTGTTAGACTAGCACAGTGCGTAGACAAAAATTAAATAAGCTTATGTATGAAAGTACTCCATATATTAGCGAAATTATTTTTTAAATTTCTTCCCAAGTGTCCAACAATTCCAAAAATTATTCCTAAACTGTATGTATGTATGTATTAGTGATGTGTATTGGAATTCCAAAACATTCGGCCGTTTCTAGATATTCGTATTCGTTAAAAAATATATATAAAGAAATTCATAAATCCAAAAAGAAATTTAAATGAATGGCACACAAATATTAGTTTGTAATAATTAAAAAAAAATTATTTTTTATTTTTTTTTTTTTTGCTATGCGTTTTTTGCCAAATAATCTGCTATAGTTTTCCGTATTGATGACTGAGCAGTATTTCAAACATAAAGACGAAAGAGAGCTTAAAGATGACTCCGTTTGGCCATCTTCAAATCAATCTAAAATGTGCGTGAAACAAAAAAATTATATCGTGGATCAGTAAAGGTTGCCATGGTGAATTATATTTCATTTTCTAAATGAGAACATTTTTAACCCGCTTTAAACATACAGATTGTTGGGATATCAAATGAGTCAAAATGATGTCAATTACGAAAGATATGCAATTTTCCTTTTCTTAATTTTTGTCCCTTCTACAACATTACATTTTCAATACATATTTGCCTTAAAATTAGAGGGGCACGCAATATAGTTCCTAAACATATTTCACTGTTGTTTTCATAATATTTTTTTTAAGTTCTGTTGCATAAAGAATTAAAATAAAATTATGAAAATACGTCTATTTATGCAAGTTTCCATTAACACTAGATCTGCTCGATGTTTTGGTTTTAATACATCGAATAAATGCCGATGTATCGTATCATACGATGTTAATCAACACATCGATGTTTTTATTCGATGTATCGAAAAGACGACTTTTTGTATATATTGATGCTTGCAACTCATTTAATGTAGTGATAAAAAAAACCCTCCTAGAATGACTTTAAAAATGTTTTTTATTGTGAAAAATTTGTCAAAATTTTCTTGGTATTGGTAATAATCAGCAATGTAAGTTCAGAAGATTTTAGACACCCAGTGAAAGTTATATCACCGCATTGTAAAGTTCCAAGTAGAGCTACTGTGACTCGTTGGGTTGATGAAAAATATGAAGTTTTGTCAGGAACATTGAAAACTAAATTACACACAATGGAAAATATTACTTTCAAAACTGACATTTGGTCCGATTTGCAAAGCAATAGAACTGGCCTTTGAAAAAAGAAGTACATACCGTGCTTTGCACACATGCTTTTCTTAATTCTTATGAAATTTTAAAATAGACTTTTATTTATTTAATAAATTTAAAACTTAATAATTTGATATTGTCATGTACATATATACTCGTAGAGAATATATTTTTTGAAAGGACACTTCCCAGCAAAAAAATTTGAAGATTTTGTAATGGGTAGTACTCTTTTAATGGCTTAAAAAGTAATGAGTGGTATAATAATGACTGTCTTGTAATGAATAAAATAACAACTTATTTATATCATTACATGAAGGTACTTATTGTAGTACTTCCTAGTTAATGCTGAAATCTATCTAAAAAATATTTATTGATCGTGAAAGTGAGCTTCGAAAACAATAAAATAACTTTGGTTTAATACAATATTTATTACAAAATCTAAGTATTTTCGCATATTCTTCAATATACGTATTCATATATTTGCTTTGTAAAATTATGATTTTTAATAATCCCAAAAAGGTTCAAATTTTATAATTATGTTACAAAATTCTATTTGTTTATAATTTTTGGCTATTTTATTAAATTTTGCATTTTTGTGAGCATAAAATAACCCATTATATTTTGAATACTTTTAGGCAATCAGTAATCTATTAACTTTTGGATATTTGTATGCAAAAAGTATAGGGTACCGCATACTTTTTGAACTTTGAACATACCATTTCCTTCTATGTATTTGGTGGATTTAATGTTAATACATTCTGCAGTTTAATATAAAAAGAAGTTTTTATGTACATACTTATATTAAGAATATTTAAAAATGTAAATGGATAAAGATGAGGAATTCAGAACCATGTATGTTCAGTTTGACTACAATTTATTTAATTTATTATAAAAACTTTGTATAATTTTCAAATGTTATTTAAATTTTTGGATAGTTTTCATAAATTTTAATGTACGCGGACAGAATTATGAAGTTCTTTTCCATACACATTTTTTTTATTTAATTTTGCAGAATAAAATAGACCTCCAATTAAATGTCCATAAATTTCACATACAATAGATATTCGTATTCGCGAATATCGTTTTAAATATTCGTATTCGCGAATATCGTTTTAAAAATTCGAATTCAAATTCTCGAATATCAAAAGTTGACATTCGGCAGATGTATGTAGTATACATACTCACTCGTACATAATATATGTAGGCAACACGTATGATCAATTAAATAAATAAATGAGAAAAACATACGTATTTTTGTACAAAATTAGTAATTTTTTCTGTTATGTAACATTTTCAAAGACCCCCTCCAACTCCACCATAACAAATCGTAACAAAACTCGAACCCCCCTCCCCCCCTAGAGCGTTACGTAATATATGGACAGCCCCATAGATTTTATTGTGTATTTTTCTCATTAATTAATAATTTAATTTCAATGGACAAACCAAACCAGAAAAAAGTAATGAAATAATGATAACCAATTTGATTTGTTAATTTTACTGTAAAGTAGTTAGCACGTGGACTACAAGACCGAAGGTCGTGTGTTTGAGCTCGATTCAGGCAGTCATTAAAAAATAATAATGCCACGCATTTTTCTGATATGCATTAGTGTTCCTTTGTATCAGTTGTTGTAGGAAAGTTCAAGTGATGAAGGCATAGACACTGGTCACTGAACTACAGCAGCCTTAGCAGATACTAATCCTAATGTGATATCAGAGGGCCCTCCTTCGTTGTGTGGCAGAATCACCCGCGGAGTAAAATAATCAATAAAATGGCTACTAAACACAGCTTCGAAATTTAATACACCTCATTGACACCAGAGGCGCTGCAACACTGCACTATTAAAATCGTAAAAAAAGTTATAGTTGTAAAAGTATGAAGCTTTCCTCTATATCTTCCTTCACCAACTGTCTTCTCTATTACTATCCCTTCCTTAAAGAAGGTAATACCTAGTAATAGTAGTAGGCATTCATTACCTTAGTGTTACTTCTCTTTATAAAAAAAAATAATAATTGTTATTGCGATTCGGTATAAAAACCTACTTATGAACTTTAAGCTATAATAATTTAATTTATATCTTAATATTTAAAGAATCAACTTGATTTTGAATGTACTGTCTTGTTAGTTGCAATCGGGAGGGATTTTATTGCCACAATATCCATATTTTCTATTTTAAGGAAATATAATTTTTTTTATGAAATACATATTTATGTATTTATGTAAAATTACAACTTTCCAAAAATTTACTACTTTACTACAGAAATTTAATGTACTACTTTTGATTGCAACAAAAAGCTCAACGAAACTGCTAAACAAATTTGTCGCCAACAAAAATAAATAACAACAGATACATATTATGTTTGAACAACTTCTAACACAATGAGGGATTTCTTAAAACAGAATGTATAAATACCAATAATAATAATAAAAAAGATTAAGATAACTTTTGACACTCTGTTTAAACTTGGTAAAGTTAATTTGAGAAGCTCGGTGGTACGAATAACAACCAAAACCAATGTATGTGTAACTCGTAATAAATATAAAAAAAAAACAATGTTAAAAAATAAAGCAATTCTTTAAGCAATATTTAAAATAAAAATGTATGAATAAGTAAACACAAATAAAATAAAAATATACACAACACTGCAATAGTAATTAATTGCCTTAATAAAAATTCCCACCACATCGACCACAAAAAATAAGAATAAATTATAAAAAAAATATAAAGTTGAAAATAAAAATAAGCGAATTAAAGGCAGAGAATTTCTGTTACGTATTTTTTTTTCTCTATATGCACATAGTAATTAAAGTTTAGAGTTTTCTTGCTAAAAGTGCATAAAATTAAAAGGAAATGTGGAGGATTGTAGGTGGATTGTTTTTTTTAAATATGCTAAGCACATGTGTTTTGTTAAAGAAGATGTTAATTAAAAAACTTCCAAATAAGAAAAGAAAAAAGAAAATTATAGTAAAAAAATATTTACTCATGTTTAAATAATAATTTTTAATTTTTAATGCTTTAGCTTTGTAGTGAAAAGTAGACAAAGATATCTATCTGTAAATACTTGTACATTAAAGCAAATCTTATGTGACGAACGCTACATTCGTTCGCGGTTTTTGATTAAATTATAAAAATGTTTGTGGTCTTTCAAAATATATGTGTGTATGTGTATGTATGTTGGACACATTATGCAAGTGGTCTAAGTCATATATTTATTAATTCGAGTTAAAATATAATTTAAAATCCTTTTTACAAATTTGAGAAATTCTTTTTAAAATTTTCCAATTTTAATTAAAAAAATGTATTTGTTGTTGGTTAAGCACTACTTCATGCATTCCTTTGCTGCTCAAGCAACACATCACTATACTTCAACCACAATTCAAACTATCAATCGATTATTGAAAATTACAAAACTACAATCACAGTATGTTAAGAAACTTTTTTCAAAAGAAAATATGTAATAAATATTATTCAGCATGGGCTGCCTATATATTATAAGCTACACCAAAAATGGTAAAGGGTTGTCATTCAGTGTGTAATTTCCACAATATTAGTATGCGACCCATAAAGTATATATTTATTCTGGGTCCTTATGAATACGGAAGTCGAATAAGCGATATACGTCTGTCCGTCTGTCCGTCTGTCCGTCCTTCCGTCTCATATACATGAAATCCCAGAAAAACTAGAGACTTCCGTCTTAGATTGGTGTGTCTGAAATAGTCCAAAACAGATTGGTATTGACAATCAGCAAAATCGAGCAGACAGTTTCAGAGCTGGAAAAGTTAAACTTTATTTTTGCCATATAAAAGTAACTACGAGTAGCTAAAACCAACTTTTTATTTTTTTTAAATAAACTTATTTTATGTTTCAGTATGCATAAAATTAATATTAAAAATCAAAAAAATAAAATAAAAAGTTGTTTCCCGAGTTGGGAAACCTAAAATTTTTGTGATATACATACATATAAAAGTAACTTGGTCTAATTAATTTTTTCATTTTCTTTATAAATTAAACATATTTTATGTTTTGGAAAAACAAGTTTGGTATAGAAAATAAGAAAAATAAAAACCATAGCTCCAGAGCTGGAAAACTAATTTTTTTATATAAAAGTAACTAAGTAAAACAAATTTTTCCTTACATCCTTTTTTCTTTGTTCATTTAACACATTTTGTATATTTTTTAAAGAACTGTATTGGTATAAGGAATCAGAAAAATCTAAACGCTTGATTCCAGGATTGGAAATTTTTTTTTTTGTATAAAAGTATCTAGGTCAAATTAATATTTTCCTTTTGTTTATAAATTAAGAAAGAAATAGTTTGGTATAAAAAATTTCAAAAATAAAATTATTGCTCCAGACCTGGAAAACTTAAAAAATTTCTGGTATATAAAAGTAATTAAATAAAACTAATTATTTCTTTGGTAATTAAATATATTTTATTTTTATTAGAAAGAAATAAATTAGTATTAAAAACCAGAAAAATCAAAATTATGATTCCAGGGCTGGAAATTGGAAAAAAAAACAAAAACAACTTTTTTAATTAAAAATATTTCATGTTTTAGGAAGATCTTTAATCAAGTTTTTTTATATTTGTTAAATGGACATTTAATTTAAGTATAAACGAAGGTTTGTGCCATGCTGCTTATTATTCTCTCAGCACAGTTAAGTTTTCAAATAACAATAACGAGTTCTTATGCATTTCTAGTAAATGGAGATAAAAATAAAATCTAACGCTAAGGAACAGTCATAACTATAAATTAAATTAAAGGACATGTTCCGTTTAATTTCAATGAAACTGTTCCTTTCTGCTGAACAAAATCGAAAAAAAAATTCTTTAGGAATAAACCGTTTACTATACTATTAGAATAGTAGCATGGTTTCTGAACATCTCGAGAGCGAGTAAACAAGGACCAATTTTTTGGTATTGTATTGTCTTCTTAGCTGTTTTAAGTGTATCGTAATGAAACAATATTTTCAAAGCTAATTTTCTCACATCTTCTTACTCAGGTTCATAAACAAAATATTTCTTCAATCAATACCTTTAATTGAAAATAAAACAAAAAAAAACAACTAAATATTTAATTGTGTCTTTTAAGCTTATTAAATAATTAAAATTTCGAAATAAAGTTTAATTGAAGCAATTAAATTTTTAATTAAGCTTTTAATTAATAAAATTTTGAAATAAAATTTTTATTGACTTCATTAAATTTTGAATCAATTATTTATTATTTATGAAACCAAAATATTTTTTTATGAATTAGGCCCTAAATATTTACTCGAGTGTTAAGTTAACTAAACTAGGCTTTCAAATAGTACAACGAATAATTCTTTAAATCATTTCAAGTTCCATTTTGTACCATCAGTGAAATAAACTAAATTTCAAAAGCAAACTAACAAATATTTATTACAAATGTAAAGTTTTCCTGGTTTCTTTTTAACTATCTTTAAAAAAAAAAACTTTACTGCGATAATATATTGCTTTTATTTTATGAACACAAGAAAGTTGCATAATAGTAGTTTTTTATTGATTAAAACGTTATGTTTTAATTATTGTTTCTGAAAAATCTTTACAAATCCTACTCCTGTTTAAATAATTTTACTAGTCAACAGTAAAACTACAATAACTACTCACCTTCACTACACAAAATATGTAATATTTTTCAAGGCTTTCTTTCTAACTTTTGTTTTTTTTTTTTCTCACAAGCCTCTTTACTGCAGTAGATTTGAAAATCCAAAAAATAAAAAAAAAACCTGTTAAACCGAAATGGAGCAATTGACTCGTATTGCAAGAAAATGTTTCAGGCGCAGTGGCTGGTAAACACTTTGAATTTGCTGTTATTAAATTGAAATTGCTATAATTAAAATAACTATTTAAATGCTCTCACACTCACTCTTCCCGATATAGAAAAAAAATTTCAGTTTCCAGTTTTTAACACCCAAGAAAACAAAAGACTTAAGCAACAAACTCAATTGCAAGGAAAATTGAATTAAATGCATTTTTTGCAATGATTTTTTTTTTTCAAATATTTGGATGGTTTAAAGCATATATAGCCTGGTTTTTAATGCTTGCGTCTTATATTAAATATAAAAAAAATACTTACGAATTTCATGTTGATGTTTTGTGAAATATATTCAATTGCTATTGCTTTGGATAAAATGGTAATTTCACAGTTGATGTTTTGAACACAAAAATGTTAAATTTAACTTTTAATTTAAACTAAATATAAATTAGCTTAAAATTAATTTTTTTTAAATATTAAGGCACTTTTCTAAATTTATTTAATTTATTTTTTATTTATTTCTTCTTTTTCTTGCTTCTTTAAGAATGCCTGTAAATTTTCATTAATTTTTTTTAATATACAAATAATTATATATTTGTGTAAATATACAAATATTTCTTAACAAATTTGTTGAATGTTGTAATGGATTACAAAAGATTTTTACAGCTATTACTTATTAACACCTTTCGCGTGGTTTTGTTGAATGCTTAGTTTTTTTTTATTTAATAATTAAACTAGAGCACGAAATTTTAAGAGCAAAATTAGTTCAATACTTTTTATTAGTGCTGATTTTTCAAATGAAAAACAAACGAAATTTAAAGAAATAAGAGATTACTTGGAAATAATAACGAACTTATTTGGTACGTAAAGTTTTATCAGTGGAAGTAAAACGGTTAATGATTTTCAACGGATATACTTTGTTGGTTTTATATTAAACATTAAACGCTCACTATAAACTTAACTAACAAAAACAAAAAACACTCAAAAATTTACTCACTTTGTATTTGAAGCAGCTCAGTTAGCCACAACTGCGCTACGAACAATACAAAAACTCAATGTGCAAGCAGCAGCGACCGCAAGCAGCACCACCAATTCAATAGCAACAACAACAACAACAACAAAAAGCAAACAACCAACCAACCACCTTCAATTCAAACTGAAGGTTTATGCTAAAACAAGCTCTTTTTATTTTTGTTATTGTTGTTGCTATGTTTGCATTGTTTTCAATTTTATTCTCTCATTAAAACTTTCAGTACTCATGCAAGGGGTGAAAAAGCTTGTGGTAAATGAGTGAGTTTTTTTGTTCGATTCGAGAGCCGGGAAGTGCAAGCATTTGCTTGCACTTTTCCGCATTTTTTTGTTGCTTGTTGTAATTGAGTTGTATTCTTTCTAATTAAAGTTGACAACTTTTACTTGTAAAAATAAAATAAAAATTTTATCGTTTCATTATAAATGAATCATGCGTTTATTTTTCTCATTTCATGCTTATTGGGAAGTTCATTATACCTTTCACCATTCACAAGTGAATGATTGTATGCATTGTGGAGATGTTAATGGAATTATAATTCTTGAAATTTAATTGCACTGTCCTCCAATTGATTTAATTGTGATTGTTTTGTTATTAACCAGAGTTTAATTAAAAGTGAAAATAATTTTGACATAACGGGAAAGTAGTTTTCTAGAATATTGTGAAATTAAATAAATTGATTTTTATAAGTTACTTGCGTTTGTTTAGAACTTTATTTTAATTGACTAACTAAGATTGAACATAACATAAAATGAATTCAAAATTTCTTTTTTAATATAAAAATTTTTTTAACAAAAAACCAGAATTTTTTAAAAATTAATGTGTAAACTTTTACCGTGATCAGTATATACTTCACCAAGGGATCTATTTTCGGAGTTTTTATTTTTAGAAAATTATCAGTATAATTTTATTAATCGTAGCAAATCCTCAATCCTCCCCGCCACCTGGAGTGTTACGGAATATGTGAACATCCCCTAATGATAATTTTAATTTTCTTTAACGGATGGAAACCAAATAAGCATAGATTATCGTCATTTTGACGGGTTTTTGGCTTCAAGAATAGGACTTTGGCAATTTGACAGTTTTTGGCCCATAATTTAAAATTTTTAGAAATTAAAAATTGTTAAAAGTTTTTATAACTTGGTATATATTACGATTATGTAAACGGCTTACACCTAAGGAATTTTTTAGATTTTGCTCAGCAGAAAGTAATGGCTTCAGAGAAATGAAATGGAACATTTCCTTTAATTTATTTTATAGTTACGACTATTCTTTAGCGAAAAACTTTATTTTTATCTCCATTTACTAAAAATTAAAAAGAACTTGTGACAAGCTGTCAACGAAAGACCATCGATTTGAAACATAACTGAGCCTGATAAGCAACATGTTACAAACCTTCGTTTATATATAAATTAGATATCCATATCAAAATTAAACAAATATAAAATAAGTCTTGAGTAAAGGTCTTCCTAAAACATGAAATATGTTTAACTTAAAAAAATATTTTTGGTTATTTTTTACCCAGTTTTTTTCAATTCCCAACCCGGGAACCCTAATTTTGATTTTTCTGGTTTTTAGGGTTCCGTGCACAAAAGGTGAAAAGGAACCCTATTGTTTTCGCTACGCAGTCCGTCTGTCCGTCACACGCTATTTTCTCAGGAACCGTAAGAGCTAGGGACCTGAAATTTGGACAGAGTATGTAGAACCTTGGCTGCTACAACATAAAATACATGAGAATTAAAAATTAAAGGGTGTTCCAAAACGAGCAACGAAAAATGTTAAAATCCCATGTAATATACATACAATTATATGTACATATGTATATTGACACTTGAAATTTGTAAAATTAGTGTATTTTTATACAGAATGCAGCAATTAACACTCAAATTTAAAAAAATTTAATTTAATGGGTGTCCCATCAGTTAATGCAATTTTGACTATGTAATTTTGACAACTTGCTATATCTTGGAAACCCGTATAAGACAAACTCTTGAAATTTTCAAAAACGGCAAAGCTAAACAATCCGAAAATTATAAAATCGCCAAACCAAAAAAAAAATCGCCAAAACCAAAAAAAAATCGCTAAAACGAAAAAAAGCACCAAATAAAAAAAATTTCTAACACTAAAATAAATCGGCAAAACCGAAAAAAATCGCCAAAATGAAAAAATCGCCAAAATGAAAAAAATTGCCAAATTGAAAAAAAAACACCAAAACTCGTAAAAAGCGCTAAAACTAAAACAATCGCCTGTGGAAAAAAAATCACCGCAATGAAAAAAAACGCCAAAATGAAAAAACTTGCCAAAATAAAAAAAATCGCTAAAATTAAAAAAACGCCAAAAACCGAAAAATTGACATAACGGGCAAAAAAAGTGCCAAAACTAAAAAAAAGTGCCAAAAACTGAAAAAGGCACAAAAAAACGCCAAAACTAAAAAACGCTCAAAACCCAAAAACGAAAAAAAGCCAAAACTATTTATTATATAGGCTAAAGTTCGTATTGAATTACATATTTAGTGCCCGTACGGAATCCTTCGTGCGCGGATCAAAGTCGCACTTCGCTGAATTTATTTATACTAATTTGTTTCATTCAAAAATATAAAAAATATTTAAATACCAAATAAATATGTAATTAATTTTATTATTAAAATTAGATTTTTTTCTAACTTTTTACTTCATCCTTCATCTGATTTCTTACACCCAATCCATTTCTTTTAAGAATAAAATATATGTTTAATTTATAGAGAAAACGAAAAATTAGTTTTAGTAGGTTACGATGGTCTTAAGTGTCATAATGTTTTAAAATTTTTGCTTAAAAAAAACAAAAGCAAAAGCAAACACAATTTGTATATTAACATAATTTAAAACATTATATTGTTTCATAAAAATGTTCTTTCCCACGGCTTATGGCCCTTTTCACAATACACAGTTAAAAGCTAACAGGAACCTTACTGTCAGTTAAATTTCACGTTAGTTCTTAATCATACATTGTGAAAAGGGACGTTATTGTGATTTTGTTTAATCTCATCCCTTGCTTCTAGATTTCTACAGGTTTTTAGAAATTTAAAACCCATCATAGTTTCAATGTAGAGCAAAGAAATGCTTAAACGCTCGAAAATTAATACCGTCTTTAGAAATTAGATATTATTAGAGTTTCAAGGTTAAGCATATTTTATACATACTTCGGCATTTTTTTTATTGTTGACCAAATGTTTACTCAAGCACGTGTATTCTACTATTTGGAATTCAGTCAAAACTTAGCCACAATTTTTTTTAATCAATTGTCTTTGAACAAAGTCAGCAAGTATCAAGGGCACTCGTGTTGTTTTATAATATCTAATAATTCTAATACGTTTAATTATACCGCTTTTCCTGCACATAGATGCCTTAAAAATTTTAAATTTCGTACTCTTTTAATGTAGACAAAACTTTTACTCAAGCACGTGTAGTCAAATATTTAGCCAGACCTTTTGTCATTTTTTTCAAATGCATGTCATTATCATCATCATTAACAACTTTTTTGTAATTCAAGTGGTTTCAAGTTCAGGGTTGCAATTACTTGAGCTCACAAAGTTGTGACAAAAAAACTTTGATGAGTTTTGTTAGAAGCTCAGCAAGTGTGTGTGTGCTTAGGTGTATTCTAGGGAGATCGGTTGGGTTTTATTCGACCGGACTTAAACGGTTGTTATTTTTTGTATCGCCAAGACTGTTTTTTACAAGATGAAAGTACATGAAAAATTACAACAGGCAGCTTTACCTACTCACACAAAGAAAGAAATTTTACAAAATTGAGGGGAAAAAATAATGTTCTAAAATCACATTTCATCAAAGATATTTGAACCAACACAAAAAATGTATTCTGTATTGTATTCATAATTTTGTGATTTCAAAACGTTCACCTGAGTCTCTAACGTTTTTAAATCTCTTGATTATTTTTGCAATTATTGTTATAATAAATTTTCTTGGACAATTCATTGTTTTATTGAAAATTACAATTAAAAATTAAGAAAAATCTGGAAAAAGATTTTTTCTGATTTCAGGTTATTTTTTCATTGTCAAAATAAATAAATCACATATTTTTGTGTTTTCGACAAGTTAAAATCATATTGAAAAATATAAAAACAGTGCGATTTACAAAACAGCAGGAAATCACAAGTGTGATTTTAAATGTGAGTTCCTGTATATAAATAACTAGCAAAAAGTACTTTTTTAGGTAATTTTTAAAACTTTTAAAACGTACTCTTTTTAAAAAGTGATTTTTCAAAAAAGTAGATACCTTTTAAAAAATATATTCAAAAAGTACTATTTCAAAGAAGTATCTCACCTGAAATGTAGTTTCTTGCCTAAAATTACTTTTCCTAAATAAGTACTTTTCTCAAAAAGTACCTTTTAAGAAAATGTCTTTTTCTTAAAGCACCTTTTTAAGTGTAAATATGCCTTCTTAAAAGTACATTTTTTAAAAGAGTACTCTTTTATAAAATACTATTGCCCAAAGTTTTTATATTCCAAAAGTACATTTTCAAAAATTTAATTTTCAAAAAAGTGTCATTTCTCAAAACCATCCTTTGAAAAATTTACTGTTTTCAAAAATATCTTAATTTAAAAAAAGTACTTTTTCAAAATTTCATTTTCCGAAAAGTATTTTTGGAAAAGTACTAAATTAATATTCTAGGTACCCCTTTGATGACAGTGTTCAAGAATGCACTATATCAGTTATTAAAATTTAACTCAAATTTAAAATGTTTTAATTATATGAATTCTTCTGAATTTAAAATCTTTAGCATCGTTTCCCGTATTTATAATTTTTGGTACCCCTTTTAGCCTTTCGAAAAAACATAAATTTTATTATCGCAGTTTCTACTGAGCGGTAGAAAGTTATAGTATATTATTGTGACATGTTTGTCATATGTACCTTGTTATTAACAAAAAAAAGTACGAAAAACGGGTATGATTTTACCCCTTAGATAGGAATGTTTAGAAAATTCCCGAATACATTCCAGATTCTGTCCAGAAGAAAAGAACGCGAGTGGAAAAAAGGTACCAAAATTCAGTTTTTACCCCCTTTTAGCCCCTAAAAGTACATATATTAAAAAAGTATCAAATGCTTATTTTTAGCAGCATTCGTAGGCTTTCGGAATTTTTAATGTAGTTTCTGAGACGTAAAGATACCGATTTTACCCTTTTTACCCCCTTCGCATTCGAATTTCCAAAAATCCCTTCTTAGTGGATATATGTATATGTACATTGTAAGGGGATCCTACACACCAAATTTCAGCTCTCTAGCTATAGTCATTTGGCCCGTGCGGGATACATCAGTCAGTCCGTCAGTAACGTTACTCTTTTATAATCTCTTCATATATATGTATTAGCCCGTCCCTTATATGGGTTTTTTTTTTTCAAATATGATACGCATACCCTCTAATATTGTTCGAAATGGTCTAGAAGAGCTAAATTAAAAATATTAAACCTTTTGGACAATGTTAACCCATGCCAAGACTCGGTCAAATTTTACATTTGGGGTCATATAAGGCTATATATGGAGTTTCTAAAAAAAAAACTTTTGATAGACAAATTTAATAACAACATTATGAAATATGATAATTATTATAAAAATTACCCATCTGTAGCCAATACTAACCCTTTCTGGCCCACGTATATTTGAATAATACAACAAAGAAGGCAAACTTCCCATATTTTAGAAACTGTCAGTTTACATACACATACAGTTTTTTATTTATTGTACATTATTTTTTTTAAACTGCTATTAATCATATAACATTTAGGGTTTTTTATTGTGTTCTAATGCTTTCTTACACATAAGTAAATACGAAATATAAACAAAATGATTACCGTTAATTTATGCCAGAATTTAAAATTTTGATATACGCTCACGTGGGGGTTTGTTATGGTTATAATGGAACAAAGTTATGTATTAATTATTCGTTTGGATATTTTCTCTTGAGAGTGTCTTTCTTGCAATCCGGATACAACTTTCTGTGCTCCTGCACGCATTGTAGTAAATATTGTTTTTGTTCTTCATCTGCAGTGATCAAACCGTGAAAATCTTGCATGAGCTTTACCGATCTCTCAGCAACATCATTTATTGGCTTCAGATCAGAAATAAATTCTCTGGCCTTTATATATGATGCGTTTTCATTCCATAAAATGGGAGAAACTGTTAAAAAATCATCCGGTATTCTCAAATTTATAAGAGTATCTTTGCTTTTGTTGTTGATAAAGTCGCACATTTGTTTTTCTGCAAGACAAATAAAGTTAATAAAAGACATACAATTAAAAATAGTAACATGTGCTTACTTAATAAAAAATCAGTGCTGTCCTCATCTAGAATGTAGCGTTTTATATTATTGGAAACATTATCTTTACTAAAGTTTGCCACCATCTTTGCCTTTGTTTCCAATTCCACATCATTGTCAAATAAAGAAAATATAGCACATTCTGGCGACAAATACCACAAGTGTTGACAAAACTTCCCGAAAGCTGATTTCGATATTTCTTTATCGATGTTTTCATATTGTTTCAATGTTTTGAGGAAACATAAATCCTGGTACGGCGCCTTTAATGCTGACGGACAGGTTATCCACGGCTTCACATATGTTGTGACTATAAACAAACTCAAAGCAAGTAATCCGTCTTTTTCTTGGTCTGTTAAATTGAACTCTGGTTGAAGCAGACACATTTTTATCGAATATATCGCCTTGGCCATCCAACGTGCGTGGTGCATTGCTCCTGGTGGTCTGATTGTTAGTTTGTTGTCGGTATTTCCACCCATAAATATAATGCACAACTCTATTAACTCTCTATAATCATTTCTTGTTTGTTTTTTTTTTAATTGAGCTGAATAAAAAATTAAAAGATCTTTAATTTTTTCAGGCGAAAAATGTTTATTTATATCATTTTGAAAATATTGAATATTGCGGCTGTTAATGTTACTCCAATTCTCCTTAAATTTTTTGAAAAGAGTTACGTCGGGCCCGACTTTATTTTCACTGAGTTTACATTCAAAAGCACTTTTAAGAACAAGTTCATACACATGATGACGGCAAGCGAAGAATAATAATTCTCTGTCGAACTTTTGTTCTAATTGTACGCAAGCACCTTTAAAACGACCAGTGTTAGATGCCGTTGTATCGCAACACAAAATTTGCACGCTGTCTTCTAAATTCCAGTTCACTATTGAGGACCAAACGGCTTGTGCCTGCTCTTTGCCGGAAGAATTTTCTAGCTTTGGTACTGCAATAAGTTGTTCATTTTTTCCATAAGTGATAAGTACTGGTAATCGTTCTTCCTTGCCATTCTTTATATTTATAGCAGGCATTAATTTACCATCCCAATGTAATGTAACAACTTCTGGAATATTACTTTTAAAGTCACTTCTTAAAGCTTCTGCACGTTCTTTTCTTTTTTCTACCCTAATTCTTTGGATAGATGATTTGTTGATTGGATAATCATCGATATTATGGCCAAGTGCTTCCATGGTAGCCTGAACAATAAAAACTGCATCTCTTACACTCAATTGGCATCTATCAAAAGCTGATACCAATTTTGGAGTAAGGAATTCTTTTCTTCCTCGTCTTTTTAATACCTCTTCTTTTTTTAGTGGTAAAACAGGTGAGATTGTATTATCCGAGTCCTCTGAGGTGGAATCATCTGATGGAAAAACATAACAAGCATTAGACGTCTTAGCTTCTTCGGTTTTCAAGCGCCTTTGTTCAAATGCCAATTCCCTTTGCCGTTTTCGATCCTCTTTTTCAGCCAAAATGCTATCTACACCTGCCAAATGACCCGGGCGACCTGTTTCTCTCTGTCGTTGTAAAAACAATCTATCCTCCTCAATTGCTATTGTAGTTAATGCATCAGCATGTGCGATGTCAAACAAGTTATCCAAATGATCAACGAATTTTCTTTCACGGGCTTTAAACGCATCAGTTGTATTTTTTGATCCCTTTTGCAGTTTTCTCCAAACATTATGCAGATCTGTAAGTTTTTTAACGCTGTTTGGAAAAGCTTTTGTGGGAAGTCTAGCTTTTTCCCAAAATATCATGCATTCCCGAATCACAAGATTTGCACTTGCACTAACTGTTAATTTTACTTGACGAGTATTAAAAAACAAAACTGATAGAACTTGTCTATTTGATGGAAGCTTTGTTCCATTTATTTGATGTTTTACATCTCCCACTAAATATATTTTTTTGAAAGAGCTGCGTAACGCGAGAGACATGTTGATCTTAATGATTTCAATTAGCACTGAAAGTTTTTTCACAATTAAAAATAAGTAAATGTTCCACAACACAAAATAGCGAATAGCTGTAAATTACAAATAAATCCAAATCATTTATAAATAAACGTTGTACAAAAGAAATCTGTACTTTAGTAGCTGTAAATTGCGAGCAATTTTGTAGACGCTTTGAGTTCTTAATAAAAAAAGGCAAAAGCAATAGCATTGAAAACAAATTATGCAGAAATACACCAATAACAATTTGCTCAACTGAGCAAACAACCGTTAGTTTGTACTTATTTCTGTCGCCACTGCTGCTGTTGCATAATATTTACTTTAAGTTTATGTAGAATAAAAGATGAGAAATTTTAAAACAATTTTAAACCAAATTAAATCATGCGCATGATAAGCGTATGAAGTTTGCTTTCTTTGTTGTATTATTCAAATATACGTGGGCCAGAAAGGGTTAGTATTGGCTACAGATGGGTAATTTTTATAATAATTATCATATTTCATAATGTTGTTATTAAATTTGTCTATCAAAAGTTTTTTTTTAGAAACTCCATATATAGCCTTATATGACCCCAAATGTAAAATTTGACCGAGTCTTGGCATGGGTTAACATTGTCCAAAAGGTTTAATATTTTTAATTTAGCTCTTCTAGACCATTTCGAACAATATTAGAGGGTATGCATTAGAAAAATTAAATTTTCATATATAAGGGACGGGCTAATATGTATATATATATATGAAGATTGAGATTTTTTGTGCAGTCGTTTAAACAAATTACAGTTCATTGTGGTATGCTTACAGCAACTTTCGGCTAATGGGACCTTTAACAATGTTACCATATTTTCCATCGACTACAAGGCCGATCAAGTGGACGCCGACATCTGGCTGTGCAGTGAAAATTGTAAGCATTTATAAAAAATTAAAATGATTGCATGAAATTCCAATTTTATATTGAAAACTAAACGAATATTAACTATTATTGCATTCATTTTCATTTCACTTCGATATAAATGAACATTACGTAGTATACAAAAATAAAAAATTCAAGGACAAAACAAAAAAGAGACTCAGAAGAATGTCTTTTTTTATAACAAAATCTCTTTGTTAGCCATAATGTTACTGAAAAAAAGTGGAGAACAAATATTGAGTTGAAAAAGAATAGATATATATGTAGAAATATTCTTCTAAAATCAATAACATTCACAAATACAATATGATTAATAACTTTTTAAAGTCAATAATATATAAGTTGCAAAACTACTCGTATATCAAACAATACAAATTAGTTTAAGGAAATGTTAATTTTTATGCATATTAAAATATTCTTTTACTTTTTATTTTATTTTTTGTATGAAAATTCTATTTGTTTAAAAGTCTTATTGTTTAACAAATGTCCAATATTATTGAAACTTTGCTCAAACTATTTGAGGGCCATTGCTATCATAAAGTTATTGACTTCTTCTAGCCGGTCAACAAACATAAAACATGAATTTTAAACCTTTCAGTCAAATGTTTCAAATATGCATACGCAGCAAAATAATATAAAAAATATAAGAAATAATTTTGTCAAAAAAATTTATATCTTTCTTTTATTGTATCTAAGCAAATTCATAAAATGTAAAAGATAAAATCAAAATCGAACAGTAGATATGTTAACAAAACAAAAAATTAACAATCAAAAAAAAATTTTTGGTTTTTGTTAATTTTTGTTAACCCTGGATGGTTACTCTTCGTCGAATCGACGAAGCTCATTTACTCTTTGTAATATAACTTTTTTATGTGTGTTCAAATTACGCTCTATTTTTCAACAACGTTAGTTGATGACCAGCGTGACCGTTTGACCGACTAAAGTGGCAATTTGCCACTTTTTCGACTGCGTTTCCCCTTTTTCAACTCCCTTGCCACTTTTTGACCCCCTTTATTTAGGGTGAGTTATATGAAAATACATTAAAAATAAAAAGTTTAGTGCAGTTTTCTCGCTTTTTTTTAAATTTTGTCCCCCTTTTTTTTTGATAAATCCCCTATTTAGTGCCACTTTTTGAAAAATGTCATCGGTCACCCTGTTGATGACGAAAGCTTACAGTGAGCGGACGTACGCTGGGTACATATTTTTTTAAAGTTGAGTTTCAAAGGTATGTACTCGTCGCAACGACGAAGAGTAACTTCAGTGTGACTTTTTGGGATTATAGGATCATAAATTTTTTGTTGTATTGTTTTATTTTTCTGTATTAATTATGTTAGTATTTTTAAAAATATTTTATTTTAAGCAATTTATTATTGTTTATGTTAAATATTTTTAAAATTTTGTTTTCTTAGAATAGAAAATGAGGTCTAAGAAAGTACTAACAGACGCTGACATCGAAAGATTTTTACAAAATTGTGACGACGACGAATTCAATTTGTTGGATGATTCAAAAGAATAAGATGATGACACCTACGAAGGGAGCGAAGACAGTGATATAGAAGCAGAGCAGACCCTCATCGCTTTAGATGACATACCACTGTCGTCGATGAAGAATTTTCAGATTTTGGCCACCAATAGGTGGCCAATGTGTCTATTTTTTGGAATTTTAAATATTACTTTATTAGCTACGTCATATATACTCACAATATGTTCATTAAAGGTCAAAAACCTAAAAACCGACGACAGTACCTGAAAGATCTCCATGAGTCTCTCGTGGCGCCCTATTTGAGAGAAAGATTCGAGAAACCTACCTTGCAGACCTCAATTAAAGAAAAAATTCAAAATATAATACCTCAACCACAAGGGGCCGAAAATGTTGACAAAGGACCAAAAAAGCGTAAAATTTGTCACCTCTGCTCGTATAGCAAACGCAGAATGACCAAAGCTGTATGTAATATATGTAACAAAAGCATCTGTAGTGAACACAAAGTTGAACTTTGTGTCTCATGCGTAAAATAAGACTAATAACTATAAATTTTATTTTTTTTGTATTATTTGACTGATTATCTTTAAAGGCTGTGCATGAAATAAGTCATTTTTATTTCTATATTAAAGTTTTTGTTGTTTTAAAAAGTTAATTAATTACAAAAAACCAAAAAAAAGGAGTTCAAATTCCTATCGAATTTTTAGAGGGAAAAATAATTTTTATTTTTATAATTAATTTTTTCTTTATTTTTTAATAAAAAGCTTAACTAAAAACCATTTTTGTTAATTTTTTTTCTTTAAAAATCGTTCCGCTAGAACCTTTTTTTAAATAGTTCGTCGATTCGACGAAGAGTAACCTTAATGTACTAAAATGAAGAGTAACCCTCCAGGGTTAATAACCTGCGTTTAATAAAAAAAAAATTTATTTCTCACGTGCATTTTCTCTCAAGTATTTTTGTAGACCGCTTTGAAATTGAGATTCACTCATTGAAATGGAATAATGTTTATTTAAAATTTTTAACTCAAGTTAAAATTTTGAAATGCTGAACAGACTGACAGTTCTGTGTACAATCAAGTTGAGGTACAATGAAAACTATAACTTCTATTATCAATTATGGTTTTTTATTGAAATGAAAAAATGGAATAAGCTTGTAAAAATGTTAACAGTTGAAAACAATAGTATTTTCTGTGACCCTATTTGTCACTAGTTTGTGTTTAACAACAAACAGTTTATTTTATTATCAAATACCAAATAATCGTTACTTTGACAGTAATCACGACTTAAAATTAAGTTCATTGCTTAAGACGAGAAACACGATTCAGCTTAAAATGACACTTCCTTCCGATTATTTTGCTTTGTTCACAAAATATACAAATTATGTATAAATAATTTCATTGAACTTGCTGAAACCAGGTAGTGAGCAAGCAAGAATTTTTATTAAGTACTCGTGTTATAAAAACATTACTTTGTATTTAAGCAAGACGTTTAAAACGGAAGGAACTCGATTTTCTGCAAATAATTGGTATAATTAATAAAAATGCAAAAGTAGCCAGTCATACAATAGAAAAAATAGTAATAATAAGAACAAACAAAAAACGAATATATAATGAAAGCGCATGCATACATAACGAGCCTTATTTTCGATTTTATCGTAAGCGACAAAAATGAAAGTTTTTAGGAAAAGGTTTTTTTTTAATATTCAAATATGTTTTTGTATGTAAATTGTCGCTTGCTATAAAAAGTTATCCAAAATTTTGTTATTTTGAGAATTTTAAACTATGGGTAGGCCCATAAAATTTTAATTTCAATAAAAAAGTCTGGCAACCTTATGCCTGAGTAAACGTGTTTTTTTAAGCTGTCATATTGCTGCCTAAATTTTTTATTCTTTTACTACTGTTTGCACATCTTTATTTTACAAATTGAAGTGATATTTTTTAGTTGTATTGTTCTTCAATTAATAAATACAAATAATTGTTCGAACCACTGAAAAAAAAAGACTAATTTTCGTCGGTTTTAATTTGGTGCATATATTCATACATATTCATTGTGCGGATTGTTGCTTTGTAGCGCTGTTCCGCCATTTGCTCTTTTCGCCATATTAAATTACAAGTGCCTGTTTAAATATTTGTTGTGCATGTACATATTTACGTATCATGGCTGGTGGAAAAAAAGAAGTATGTGGTGGCTGTCATGCTGGTTTCTCCAAGGGCCAATCATGTGTGCAATGTGATGTCTGCCAACTCTGGTTCCACTCATCTTGTGAAAAAGTTGGTGATGATGAACTCAGGGTCATGGGAAAATTTTCTAACCTCGCATTTATCTGCTCATCCTGCAAAAATAACCCAACGAACAATTCTTTAAATTCTCTTCGTGATGATATTGCTGCCTTAAATTGTAAAGTTTCTGATATACTAAGTAATGGAAAGCTTGATGTTAGCTCAATAAAGCAATCGTTGTGCGACATTGTTGCGGATTTTAAATCTGAAATTGCTACCTGTATTAACAATCTTAAGTCAGAGGTAGTTGACTGCAATGTACGTATAGGTCAAATGGAATCTTTCGCCACATCACGAATCATGGAGCTTGAAGTTGAAAATAACTCTCTACATCGCAAATTCAATCGTGCGGACATTTTTATTCGTGGTCTTCCTGCTGGCATTGCCGACCTATCTGCTGTTATCTGTGATCTTGCATCTTTTTATAAAGTTCCCATAAATCTTCATGACATCAACCACGCTTGCTACCTGCACAATAAACAATTCGTTCTTGTTAAATTTAATAATGTTTCCGTTCGTGATGCGATTATGAAGGCCTATTTCATGTCCGTGAAATCTCGTGCTTTGTTTGTTTCTGATTTGATCAAGTGTTCTACCACTCATCCTAGCTCCAGTAATGATCCTAAAACCTTAGCAATTAATAAGAGAGTATTCCTCAATGATCACTATTCGCCCGCATCATCGAAATTAAATACTGTTTGCAAGAAGTTATTAAGCGAAAAATCAATACTTAAATTTCGTATACTTGATGCTGATAAGCCCAAAGCGAAAATAACTATGTCTGATGGCAAGGATGTCGTTCTGGATGCTACTAGCTGTGCTGCCCTGCTAAATACTAAAGATTCTACCTAATTGGATTATTTTCTCATATATCTTTATATCTTTGACTGCACTCATTATACCATTATTTTTTTTCAATTTACAGACATCTTTTAATTTAATTGAAATCAATGAAATTAAATTAATTATACTGAACTGTATTGCAATTCAGATTTACATAAGTAATAATATGACTGGCATTTATCCTATGGTAATATTTTTTTTTTCTGGAATATTTTGTTTTTATCAGTTTGCATTATTGTTTTTATTTTTTATTTTTTATATAATGATATTTTATTTTATTTTTTTCTCTCTTTATACAATCTCAATCTCCCATACATATTACTTTCTGAAACTTCATTGCTATGATGTCTGCTAGACATAATCTTGGTCCTATAGTTAGGGATACTACTCACCTTAATAATGTATTACTCCCTTTCAATACTCATTTAAAAATTGGCCATCTTAATTGTCGTAGTTTATCGCCTAAGACTAATTCAGTTAAACTAGATGAGATTAAGTCTGTTATCGGCAACAATGTGTTTGATTTGTTTGCAATTACGGAAACCTGGCTTAATGAAAATGTTCCTGATCGTACTGTAGCTATTTCAGGATATAACTTATGTCGTAATGATAGACCCATTCCCTCTAGAGGTGGCGGTGTTGCTATATATATTTCAAAGAAATTTAAATATAGGGTTATATCTAGATTCAAAGTCAGTGGGTGTGAATCCATTTTCGTTGAACTTTCTATTAATAATGTTGTTATTCTATTTGGTTCAGTCTATCTGCCTAACGGCTGTTTAGATCTGTTTGAAACGCTTCATTGTGACTTATTTTCTAGGTATACAGACCTTATCGTAGTTGGCGATTTTAATTGTAATTTATTCTCGTCCTCTAAGTCAACTTTAGTCCGTTCGTTCTGTCAGAGGTATAACCTTTCCTTAATTCATAATTCTATGCCTACGCATTTTGACTTGAGAGCTACAACCACATCGCTTATTGACTTCTTCCTCGTTAGCAATCTTTTTACAAACTCTTTTAGTTACCAGGTGCAATGCCCATCCATTTCCGACCACTCACTCATTCTCGCGTCATTTGCTATTAATGTTGACTCCCTTCAGGAGTTTCTCGAATACCGTGATTTTAATAATATAAACTGGGGAGGGCTGTTTTCATTTCTTTCAATGTACGACACTTCGCAAATCTTTAATGCTATATCCATAAATCGCAAATGTTCTGTTGTTAGTTCCCTACTAAATGATCTTTACTGCTTTGTCCCAATCGTTAGAGTTAGACTACGTAGAACCGGTGATCCATGGATGAAATTGAATAAGGTCATTTTAGCCAGGTCCCTGCGTGACCTGGCATTCTCCGCATTTTCTACTGATCCTTCTAACCAAAACTGGCAATCATACTGCAAACTCCGTAATAAAGCCAAGGATATTATTCGCAGCGAACGGAGAAAACATTTCTCCAAACTTTTTTCTACAGTTGATTCCAGTGGCTTTTGGAGAATCATCAGGTCGTCGGGCAATACTGGCAAAGATGATCCGATCCATGAACTTGATCCGAATGTTATAAACGAATTTTTTGTCGGCTCTAATGACCTAAGTTCTAGTAGTCCAGATATTGATAGTCTTGAAAGCCGTCATAACTCCTTTTCTTTTTCATGTATAACTGCTGCTGAGCTATTCAACGCTTTACTTAAAGTCAAGTCTAAGTCTATTGGTGTTGACGGTATATCAATCAAATTTATCAATATTGTTTTCCCGTTTATTTCTGACATTCTATTGAACTTAACCAATTCCATTCTGACTTCTTCGGTTTTCCCCTCTGATTGGAAAATCGCCCGTATTGTCCCCATCCCTAAGTCTAGAGTTGTTCGTAGCCCTGATGATCTTAGACCAATTTCCATACTTCCAGCCCTTTCTAAGGTCGTTGAACACATATTAAAAAATCAGATGCTTTGCTTTGTAACTAACATGGTTTCTAATTCTCAATTTGCCTTCCGTAACGGGTTAAATACTACTTCTCTTCTTCTGAGCCTCACTGATTCAATTAGGAGCAATATTAATGACGACAAATATAGCGTCTTAATATCGTTGGACTTATCAAAGGCGTTTAATTCGATTAATTTTTCTCGAATGATTGTTAAACTCTCTAACGAATTTAATTTCTCTAGAACAGCGTGCAGGCTCTTATTATCCTACTTAACCGGTAGATACCAATTTGTTACTGTGAATGGAGAGATTTCGGACACGCTTTCCCTTTCCTCAGGTGTTCCTCAAGGATCGGTCTTGGGTCCTCTTCTGTTCATCCTTTATATTAATGACCTGCCCAGTACATTTAGCTCTACCATTTGCACTCCATTTCTTTATGCGGATGATGTTTTTCTTTTGTTCAGTGGTCACAGAGGCTCTCATGATACGCTTGAGCGTAACATTAACTCATGCTTGCAAAATGTTTTGTATTGGACTCAAGTGAATTCCCTAACTATTAATACGGCAAAAACTAAAGCTATGATGTTCGGCCCGACTTCTCGTTTTTTTATAGACCTGATGATCTCACTCGGTGAGAATAGTATTGAATTTGTCGATCGTCATAAATGTCTTGGATTAGTCCTGGATAACAGACTCTCGTTTAATTACCATATTGACTCATTGTCAGGTAGAATTTGGGGCTCGTTAAGAAAATTTTATAACTCTATTATCTTCTTACCTCTTCTCGTGAGAAAAAGGCTGGCACATGCAATTCTGATGTCTCAACTTATTTATGGCTTAGAGGTTATCTCTGGTACTGTTGGGTTTCTTATGGCTAGGCTTAAGCGCTTGACCAATGCCATTGTTAGATTTGTTTACAATATTCGTCGTAGGGACCATATTTCTGGATTTGTAAAAATGTTTCTGGGCTGTTCTTTTGATAACTATGTATCTTTTCGTAACCTATTTACTTTTCACAAGATTATTAAGAGTGGTAAACCATTTAACTTATGTAATGCTTTTCAATTTTCACCTAGGAATAGGAACCCTCACCTTATCTTGCCACGAATCTTTAAATTATCCTTTTCTTTGTCCTTCCTCGTTAGGGTAATTAGTCTCTGGAACTGTCTGCCCTTAGTACTACGAACTTTCTCGCATTCTAATAATGCTTTTAAGCTTAAATTACTTAAACATTTCTCCTCTTAATTGATGTGAGCATTTGTTCTGTTTATCTTTTTATTTTTTCCCCCCTTCCTCTTCTGCCTACTTGACCCGTTACAGATAATTTTGTAGTTCCTGCCCTAATTGGACCTCTGTACTAAAATATATATATATTAATTAACAAATTTTATGTTTGAGGAGTTTTATGAGATTGTTATTTTTTTTTCCCCACCTTTTTCCAATTAATTATTACATATAAGTATTCTATCCTTTTTAGTTTGTAAGTTTTTTTCATGATATTATTTTGAAGTTTATATATTGTTATTAGTTTTCTATTGAAATACTCGGGTATTTTGCTATTTGTAATATTTTATTGGCCTTGTAGGCTTACTATTACAAAACTGAATAAATAAATAAATAAATAAATAAATAAAAAAGTATTTTTGATCACATGTTGCTTGCGATAAAATCGAAAATGAGACTAGATATATGTATAATATATTTTATTTTATACAAAAATAAAATTAATTAAAATTAATTAATAAAATTATATTTTAACATTAGAATAGCTAGCTGAACTCACAGTCTTCTAAAATTGTAAATTTGTGCAATTTTGAACATCGGTTTTTGGTTTAGCTTGTATACAACTTGTGATGTACGAAATTGCCTGCTGGTTGGCTATAAAAATAGAATTGCATTTCTTCATAAATTTTTAGCAAAAAGAAATAAAAATTACAATGTAATACTCCTAAGAAAAACTTTAAGGAACAACTACAAATTAAAAAGTTGTGGTTTAATTTTTAAACTTAGAGGAATTTGGAATTAAATTTTAAATTAATTCCGAAATAATTCATATGTGAAGCAAACAAAAAATGTGTGCCTCATTCAAACTTTTTTTGTTTATAATGGGTGATTTTTTAAGAGCTTTCGGATTTGGTTAAAAAAAAATACATAAAATCTAGAGAAATGTATGAAATCTTTATTTGAGTCGGTAGATCGTTCTATATAATTCAATGTTTAAAGGTGATTTTTTCCAGATGATATTGATATTGGCCTTAACATAGACCCACAAAAAATTTTAAAGTCGTTAAATCCCACGATCTAGGCGGCCAATTGACCGTCCCCAAACATGAAATAAACTGTTCACCGAACTCGCCTCTCAATTGGGCAATTGTTTCGCGTGGTGTGTGGCATGTGGCATCGTCTTGCTGAAACCACATGTCAGCTAAGTTCAGTTTTTCTATTTTGGGCAAAAAAAGTTGTAATAAATGCCTAATTACTGCAAATAGCGCCAAATCTATAATCCACTGTCATCAACAATGTACTCTACGTTTGCGTGTTAGCGGTTTAAAGTTCAATAATGTAATTTAGTCACAAGATTCCGAATAGCCGCCTTAAAAAGTCGCTCAAACTGATCATAAAATTTCGATACACTTTCTTAAAATAGCATGACATTTGATAATAAAATTTAATAATCTGCATACGTTGTTCATTTGTAAGTCAATTCATGGTTAAATTATAGAACAAACTGAACATGTTTAAACAGTAACATGATACACGGAAACAGCAACACTAGTGTTGCCAAAAAGAAAGTTTTCTAAAAAATCACCCTTTATTATGTTGGCATAAATTTAATTATTTTTTAGGCTGTTGCAGTTGCTGTTTTTCTGACGATGTTAACAAACTATTAACGAAATATCAAAAAGAAATAAAAAATCAATTACGATTTTATAAAAATGACCTCGAGATTAACAAACATAAGAATATTATCTTCTTTTGATAACAGGAATGAAGTTTCACTAAAATTAATACAAGTCATAATTTTATTATTTAAATATGTAATACAGAACAAATAATTCAATTTCATAAAAAATAAATTCAATAAAGTGTGATTTTGACTCGTAAACAAAAAGTTCCGTACGGACACTAGGGAATTCAGGTGCTGAAAGCTTCATTCTTTTACAACTCTTCTTTCTTGCACGTTTTTAATAATTTAGTTTTGCAGCGCCTCTGGTGCAAGTGAGACGTATTAAATCTTCGAAGCTGTGCTTAGTAGCCATTTTATTGGTTATTTTGCTTCGCCGATAATCCTGCTGCACAATGCCGACGAAAGAAGGTGCTGAAGGCGGTATTGTTCACTGATCAGCGACTATGCTTTTATCACTTGAGCTTTTCTACAACAACTGACACAATGGGACACTAATGCATATCAGAAATAAGTAACAATAAACGAACTTCAGCCTGTATAATCAAATATCTTACCTGATGTAGACAGTTAAAAAAAATAGTAACATGATAATTTTTTTTCGGTTTTGGCATATTTTAAGCTTAGTGTTTTCTTTTTTTATGACAATTTTTTTGGTTTTTGGCGGTTTATTTTAGTTTTAGAGATTTTTTTTGTCTTGGAGCTTTTTCGCTTTGGCGATTTTTTTCGTTTTGTGCGAGTTTTTTTTTAGGATTATGTAGGTACCTCAAGTTGTAATAAATTCAGTAAAGTGCGACTGTGGTAAAAAAATTTTTAGGTTTTTGGCGATTTTTCTAGTTTTGGCGGTTTTTCTTATTTATGGCGCATTTTTTGGCTTTAAAGATTTTTTTCGGTCTTTGGCGTTTTTATAGTCTTAGAGGTTGTTTTCGGTCTTTGGCGTTTTTTCCTTTTGGCGATTTGATTTCGGCTTTTGTCGCTTTTTTCGTTTTTGGCGTTTTTTTAGTTTTGGAGTTTTTTTTTCATTTCGGCGATTTTTTTCGGTTTTTGGCGATTTATTTTAGTTATTTATCAAATTTTTACACATTAAGTAAAATTTTCAGGTCCATAGCCCTTATGTTTCTCGAGAAAACAGACAGACATCGTAGAGAAACCAATAGGGTGCCTTTTCACCTTTGGTGTACGGAACCCTAAAAATGGTAAACAGAAGACAAAACAATTCGATTGTGTAATATGTAATTCACTCGAGTTCTGCCATTTTCTAACCACTGATTTTGATAACCCACTTACGGAAAAGAGAGAACAAATGTCGTGTTGAACTACTTTCGCAATCAGCGTGATCCTTTCAACAGTTTGATCAATTAAAAATATAATACTATATACATACATAATAATAATCTATATAATATGTATATATAATATATATATATTTTTAAGTTCGAGTTATAAAACATATTATTGAGTTTTATTTAAGCAATTAGTTATATTTAATGGCAAAAATTAAGTTACGTTTTTTATAGCCCAGGCCAGTTACTTAATAAATCTTTAACTATTATATACATACTATCAGCCTTATTTATAAAACTTAAAAAGGCTTTATAAAGGCTTTTTAAGAAAAATTTTGTATGAAAATTGATTTTAAAAACCTTTATAAAGACTTTTTAAGTTTTATAAATAAGGCTGCATGTATATAACACAAGTGTTTTGGACTACCCTTACGACTTCAATGTTTATAAATAACTTTTCAAGAATATAACTATTATAATAAATATAACATGTATTAAGGTTTAATATGCTTTTAAGCTTTCATAAGTGCTATCACATGGAAACAGATGTACAAATATAAATAAAAATACCTATTTGGCTGCACCGAACTCTTTTACACTTCACAAAAAAATTAAAAGGTTATAAAATATCTAAATGACGTCAGCGAAGTGTTAAAAAAATTAAAAACAAACAAAAACAAATTATAAAAAAATAAGAGAGGTGTCTTAGGACCAGGATTCAGTAACTTTATGACCGTATCGCTATGATAAATATAACGAAAATTTATCAAGTTTGCTATCCAGTAACATATTTTAACGTTCAGTGGAAGTAAACATGTAAAATAACAAGATCAAATTCATTTAGTTTTTCTTTATTTCTTCTTTGTGATTTTCGCTTATTTTTGAAATTTTTTATGCAGGAATGCCATATGATATGCAATTAAATGACGAGTAAAACCCATTAAAGAATCACATTACCATTACGGCAAACAAGTAAATATATCGTTAACTATTCACCCCTATTCTGCGTTTCGATTCAAATCGAAAGTTTCTCCGTTTGGCAACTTTGGTATTCTGCGTTTCGTTCTTCGATTTATCTTTCAATTCTATGTATTCTGCATTTCGATCGTAACTACGTTTTTGTAAGTTGCTATTTTAGTGGAGGAGCGTTTTCAATTTTTGTTTGTTTAGGTTCAAAAAGTGGTTAATTAAAAAAATAATGCAAGCATTAAATGCAAAAGAAGGTTTAATTAATGAACTACAACCTTTGTTTTGTTTTTCTGTACTGAAATGCGATTTTTATTTCATTTATTACAGGTAGAACAGTATAAAAAGTTGGCATACCTATTTCATGGCAACGAAAAACGATATTGTCTACGGATTTAATTAAATTTAAACAAATAAACTTTATTTTTGTGTTACAATTACGTCTAAAAAATTAAAATATCACCTCCAGCGTGACAGGATTCTTCACACTGGATAATTTTGCTTATCTCGTTTTTTTTTAATCGCTGTACTTGAATTTCCAAGAATTTATTTAATAAAAATGTTCTCAATATTTAATTATTATTTGTTTTAATTTTAAATCACTGTTTTTTGCACTAAATTTAACTTTTTGCTAAAAATTTTGCAAAATTGCTTAATTTTTCTGTTCATATTTCCCGTTTCATAGCAAAGCAGCAGGTTTTAACGTACTCTTCTTTTCTTCTTTTTCTTTATAGTGTTTTCACACTGACATGGTTTTAACAAAAGTTGATTTTAACGTTAAAACCAACTGTTAAAACCTGGTTTTACCATACAAATTGTTTTTGTTAAAACCAAATTAAAACCATTTTTGAATTGGTTTTAAGTTGGTTTTATGAAATGCAACCTTGTTTTCGCTGTGATAAATTCAGTGCTGCCAAGTTGAAATGACCGACAGCAGCTGGTAATGGTATGCCAGTGAATAACAATAGAATGCAGCAGCAACAATAATGAAAATATTATGGAAAAAAAGAGTTTTTTGGAAGGAAAACAACGAGAATATTTTAAATTGAACTGTGGAAAGTGAAAATAGACAATATGACTGACATTAATCTGCCTATAAAAAAGGTTTATCTTATAATGTATTTGTGCATTTTTATATTATTAACAATATTTCCAAGCACTTCTTCATTCTGTATAAGAAGTTCCATAATTTAAAAAAATTTTATTTACCAAAATATAAAATAATTTCCATTTTAGAGCGCATTGTGAAATATCTCAGTTTTTCATACAAACAAAAACAGTTGAACAGTATGTCCAACAAGTGTTTTTAAAAAAGCAGAAAAAATGCAACAACAAATACACGCATTTCGGCAGAAGATTTATTTTATTTTGAGCAAAGTTATTAGACAGCCTGTGAGTTAAAACTGAATTTAACAAACTTGCAGTGTGAAAGCAAAATCAGCTGTTTATGGTTTTAACGTTAAAACCAGGTTTTAACTTTCAGTGTGAAAACACTATTAGATTCAGTTTTTTTTTTGGCAGAATACCTCTTTTCGATCCGTGCGTAACTGAATGCGGGAACGTAATCGAAACGCAGAATAGGGGTGATTACGATTTTCGGTTCGCAAAAAGTTACTGAAAAATCAGTATTAACATGCAAAACTCTTAGCCCCTTATGCAAAAACGATTGTTACATCTAAATTTGGTCCAGCAAAGGAATTTTGTATGACAAACCCGGTTTTAACGCATGCTTTAACTTTAAAAATCGTTTTTGCATAAGGGGGTTAAAGTTTACTTTGTTTTGACTGTGAATATGCGCTATTATATAAAAAAAATAATTCTAAAATTTTAGTTTTTTTATATATATAAACAATGACGCATACAAAAAGAAAAACAAGGCCAAAATGTTATGCAATTTTTTAATCGTTTTCTATAAACGAAATAAATTGTACGCTAAACAGCAACAAATTTTGGAAATTTTTAAAATCTATTTAATCCCTGATGCAATTAAGAGTGCAGCGTTTTGAAAAAAAAAACTAACTACCTTAATAGCACTAAATATAGTTATAATCCATGAGCAATGTTAAACATTGTTTGGCAATTTCGCAGCTAGAGCATTGAAATGTATAAATGTTTAATTTATATACCATAAAACCAAGTCACTGTGCATTAAGATGGCAATTAAGTAACACATACATACATACAAACTTACATACAAAATGGCACATTGAAATAATTAAATATTTTCACGGTCAAATGTGACGGAAGAAAATTAACATAACAACAACAACAAAAGAGAAACAAAACAATAAGATGCAAAACATATGTATATGCATACATACTTACATACGTATGTTAAAGACAAAAGAACAACAAAAAAAACAATTATTTACAGTGCAATTTTAAGATTTGCAAGTGTTCAAGAAAGTGAAAAATAAATATGAACGTATGTATGTACATATACATACATACATATATGTACTGTGGATTTATATATCGTCATGTGAGAACTTAAGTGTCCAATATCCAATAGTTTATAGTGGCGTATTGGACACTTGAGTTCTCACATGACGATATGTAAGTACGAGTATGAGAACTCTTAACACATTATTTTATTATGCATATAAAGGTTTGAGTGATATTTCTTAAACAAAGTAACTCAGTTTATTTCTCGAAAATGATTTTTAGATAAATTTTAACGTTTTCACTCTTTAAGAACATACCTAAAGAATTCAGTAAATTGCATTACAATTATTTAATTTTTATTACTTAATTCGTTTGTAATTATACGTATACATACATACATATGAATATTGAAGCATATGTATTTAATTCTATTAAACAGTTCCCGATTACTTTTTATTTAAAAAAAAACTATCTTCAAAACTTGAACTTGAACTTTAACTTTGCTGAATTTTTTTTGCTTAAAAACTTTTGTGTTACTACGAACTTAAATTATTCAACTATTTTTTCATAATTGATTATTTATAAAAAAAAATCCATTAATATTTATATGCAATCAATTACAGTTTTTAAATTCAAATTGCTCATTATTAAATTTGTAATACATTCCATTGTATACACTCAATATAATAAAGTTAATTGTAGAAATTATGAAATATTTGAAAATGTTTAACTCAACAGGGAAAAATAATAACAAGGTTTCGTTAAAAAAAAACCTGAGTTTCAATTGTAAAATATGTAACACCAATGAGACGAAATGCGAAATACAAAATTCGATTACATGGTAAAAAAAATCGTTAAAAACGAGCAAAAAAAGTTAAGTAGACTCCATTAGAGAAAATTAAAAAAAACCTACATTTTCAAAAAAAGGAGCCATGTCGCTTTATTTGATAATTTAATTAATTAATTATTTGAGACTATGAAGCATTGTAATTGGTCCTCATTACTTATTCGCTTTTCTAAAAGGAAAATGTAAGCTTCATTTCCTTTTCATGTCCTAGACTTCCTGCCTCATTTTGGTGGAAAAATCATATTTTTGTACTTTATCTTATGAATGCGATGCAGTTTGCATTTTTCGAATACATACGCAAGTGGTTTGATGCCAAAACAGGAGAAAAATTAACAATATCTTTGGTTTAGGCGTCAGTATTACGTGCTACACTTACTGTTGGAAGCCAGAAATACCTTAAACAAATATCTGTATGTGTCTTTTCATAAAGTCCTTGTTTATTTGTTTTTACGTTGCATTTGGCAAGCAAAATAAGGAGAAAGCAAATAAATTATTCTGTTTCTTTCTTTTTTTTGCATGTTTCAATAGCACTTTTCAGTTTTTTTTTTTCTTGGGATTTAAATATCTATAGTATTAATTATTTTTTCTGATTAAAAATTCACTATAGTTCAATTAAAATCTAAAAATGTCTCACTTAGTTCATCATGGGCACGTTACAAAAATATTTTCACTTGGCAATCACTGTTCACTTGGCAATCACAAATGTTGGAAATTCAAATAAACTGTGAAAAGCAAAAACAAAAGTAACATAATATCCACTACTATAATACTTACATGTATGTACCGTCGGTACATCGAATAAGTAAAAATAATTAATGTGATGATCGTAAAATATAAGCAAGAATAGTTAAACATACGTGGGTAGAGTAACATAACTTCGTGCTAACCTAAATAGAAAAATGAAAATATGGAAAAACAGGGGAAATAAATAGTGATACTTACATATGTATTTACCAAAGGTAAATCAATAATTGTACACAACAATCATTTCTCGCATTCCGTTTCATTAGAATTTACGTTAAATAGCTGATGTTAATAACAATCTCTACCCAAGTAGATAGACTAGGGTGCTGATGAAGTGCGTTGCTGCACAGAAAAATATTGGTATTTCCCCCAGCTTAAAAGTCTAATTTAATTTTTCTTCTCTTCTTTAGAAACTCACATTAATTAATAAAAATATTTCATTCAATAAAAGAATTGAAATTACTGAACTTAAGCCTGACTAAAAATTATTTCTGATTAAAAATGCACTATAGTTCAATTAAAATCTAAAAATGTCTCAGAAAATTTAAATTTAAATTTTAACAGCCTTATTCATAAAATTTCTTAAGGCTTTGTAAAGGCTTTTTAAGAAAAATTTTGTATGACAATTTGTTGTAAAACCCCTTTATAAAGCCTTAATAAGTTTGAATTTATACATATTTTCTGTATTTTATGAAAAACACAATTTTTAAATAATTTTCGAATAAAATTTTCTGGTAAAATTTTCAAACAAACAGAAGACAGAGGGGAATATTAAATTAATACGGTAGCAAGATTTTACCGGAAATGTCATCATCATCATTAATCTTGTGAGATAGTGAATGTCAAGAAAAAATTAGAGAATGGAGGTTCATTCTATTTTTATACCACCGTAAATAGTTCCGACCTACACACATCCATACATATATACATACATAATTATGTAGGTATTTTGATTTAATGACATCCAAAGAAATTATTTTCAATTAATAATTTGTCACAGCATCAAATTCTCTCATACATATACATATTTACAACTATGTGTATAAAAACATTCATAATATATTGACAATAAACATTAGTTAAGGTCAAACTTTGCTGTATGTAAACTTTGCAATAGTTATTTATAAAATTTCTTATTAAATTAAAACTAATTACGCTGCTGTTATATTCCAATTAGTAACGTGTTACACTCTTATTATATCCGCATTAAGGAAGCTGAAAGCAACTAATCCCAAAAAGGTATCACGGTGTTCAATTTCGCTATGTATGTCACAAAATACTCCAATGTCGCTACTGTGGAAAGTAGAATAATGATACATCAATACACATAAAAAAGTAAACTAAATAAATAAAGTTATTAAAAAAACTATGTATATGTATATGTACTCGTACATACATACATACATATGTATGTAATTACATGCATAATTGTTTGTATTGTGTTTATTAACATGTTTTTTGCTGGAATGTAATTTCAATAAATAAAAAAAAACAATGACAACGTGACATTAACAACCGTTAGTTGTAAGTAACTCGCTAGTTCCGCATCAGTTCTTAATGATAACTTGGTTGCTTTTATTTCTTATTTTTTATTGTTACGCAAATTTATGCAGCAAAAACAATAACAATAACATTCTAATTTAAACGAATATTCTAAAGGTGTGTCTACTTTTGCGTTTATCTTAACTGTATGTGCATATAAAAACAACAACAATAATGACCTTGGCAATGGCTTTTATTTTTAAAGTTGCACTCGACAACAACTGTAAATGCAAGACAAGTTTCTCAGTGCGTGCCCATGTGTTTAAAAGATTTCATTCAAAATTGTTTTATGTATGTATGTAAGCGGTCGTACGCACAAGTTTTTTATGCAATATCAGTAAATGTAATCTACAACAAGTTTGCAGCAATTAAAGTGCAATGTTACTTAGTGTTGGTAACATTAACTGTTATTGCTGTTAACATGTTATAGATTTCCTAATCGTTCTCTTTCTCCACCTCGCTGAGAGTGCAACGTCAGCAAACAGCAGATATAAACTTGGAAAAATTGCTGTTAAAACTTGTTTACTTGTTTGATTTTTTTTTTTTTGACTGCTATTTTATTCAAATTGCCTTTAGACAGCAGTTTGGTTTTGTTTACACTTGATGTCTTTTTGATTTGGCGCGTATTCAGAACATAACCGTAGTATTTATTGTAATTTACATATAAATGTACATATGTATGTATGTATACACATTGGTATTTGATATTGTTTCATACAAAAACACCTATTGACAGAAGTTTATTTTTTATACGATTATAGTTGTATTTACCAAATTTATTCTACATACTTTTACTAAACGCATTATGTACATATATCACTATACTTACATATTCATATAAAATTTATGAGTGAACTTGTTTGAGCTCAAGGGGCATTGTCGAGAGTACATTCTGACATTTTTGCTCTTGGTTTTATACATTTAAAAATTCATCCAGAATTTACATATGTATACATACATACATACATGCATACATATATATATGTATGTACATATATAATATATTACCTACTTATCTTTTAAAATCAGTTTTGTAAATTTATTTCTTTTTATCTACTTATAAATAAAATAATAATACCGTGCTAAACAAAGTCACTTTTTATTATTAAAATTTCAATATTGTACCTATAATTATTAAAAAAAAGTCCCTTAACTTTTCAAAGCAGTAGATCTTCTATAAAGTAATACCAAAATACATAAAATATTTATACATTAAAATTCAATCCGATAAGTCATATTATGAAAATATTATTTAAGGTATTTGTGTAGGGCACAATTAGTGTTTTTCATAGGAATTCCCGGGAGGATAAATCCCGGGAATTCTGCAAAATTTTCTATCCTGTTACCCCGTGAATATATTAGAGGATTTTTTTAAGAATTAGTGTTTTTCATGGGAATTCCCGGGAGGAGAAATCCCGGAAGGAGAAATCCCGGGTATTCTACAAAATTTTCTATCCGACTATCCCGGGAATATATTGCGGGAATTCCCGGGAATTTTTGGACGAAAAAAAGTCTGCTGTCTGGAAATTCTTATTAAGGCAAGGCAAGTATGTAGTATAAAAACAAGAATAACGGTATTATATATTCTTTAAGAAGACTTTACTACAAAAGAAATTATTGCGGTCGTTAGAGTTTTATGCAGGAAAATGATTTTTAAATAAATTCAGTAAAGTGCGACTCTGACTCGCGCACGAAGGGTTCCGTACGAACACTAGATATGTAATTTAATATAAACTTCATCCTATATAATATATAGTTTTGGCATTTTTTTTCGTTTTTGGGGTCTTTTCGGTTTTTTTGTTTTGGCGTTTTGTGCGTTTTTTTCATTTTGGCGATTTTTTTATATTTTTGGCGATTTTTTTTCATTTTGCGATTTTTTTATATAAATTTTTTTTTAGTTTTTGCGACATTTTCGCTTTTTGGCGATTTTTTCAATTTTTGGCGTTTTTTTTCATTTTGGCGTTTTTTTTTCATTTTGGCGATTTTTTCGAATTTGGCGATTTATTTTAGTGCTAGAAATTTTTTTTCATTTTGTCGATTTTTTTCGTTTTGGCGATTTTTTTTTAATTTTTGGCGATTTTTTTTTTTTTTTTTTTTTTTTTTTTTGGTTTGGCGATTTTATAATTTTCGGTTTTTTTAGTTTTACCTTTTGAAAATTTCAAGTGTTTGGCTCTTACGGTTTCCAAAATATAGCAAATTGTCAAAATTACATAGTCAAAATTGCATTAACTGATGGACCACCCTTTAATTTAAATTTTTTTAAATTTTAGTGTTAATTGTTGTAGTCTGTATAAAAATACACTAATTTTACAAATTTCAAGTGTCAATATACAAATGTACATATAATTGTATGTATATTACATGGGATTTTAACATTTTTCGCTACTCGTTTTGGAACACCCTTTAATTTTTAATTCTCATGTATTTTTTGTTGTAGCGGCCAAGGTTCTACATACTCTGTCCAAATTTCAGGTCCGTAGCTCTTACGGTTCCTGAGAAAATACCGTGTGACGGACAGCGTAGCGAAAACAATAGGGTTCCTTTTCACCTTTGGTGTACGGAACCCTAAAAAGCAAACCCACTTTGATCATTTTCAGTTGTGACTGTTTATGATTTAGTGTGCGATATGTACATCCATGCATTTTACATACATATACCTAGAGTTTTTTTTTTTTTGCTTATAAAAAGTAGATTAGTCATATATCGTTGGCCTTAGGTAGAAAAGCCCTAACTCCATTAATTGTTACCTTACAGGAGAAAGTAAAAACATTATAGAAACTGTAATATTCAAAATGTAACTTTTTTCAAATGCAGTTTTTAATGAAAATCAAATACTATTTTTACACTATTGCAATAAAATTTTATGACAAGGTGTATTTGTGAGAAATGTATTGGAATCACTGAAAAACTTAATTTCGCAAAAAAAATACCATGTTCTACTTGAGGCCATGGATATGTATGTACTAAAGGGTTGCATTTGTATACTCGTTTGTATAGCCAAAACAAATATACCATGGTACGTACCATATAATTGTAGTGTGAGCGACAGAACTAGTATAAGAGTTATTGTGTGTGCGTGCTTTTCCAAATTAAAATACAATTGAAAACAAATAACAATTGCTTACTGTATTGCTGCTGAGCAACTGTTTGATCTGTTTTTGCTCAAAAAATACATATTGTAATACAAATATATGAAAAAACCACTATTGAAACAAATACATGATGTGCAGATGTATGTGCGGACGTTCGTTATGTTATTTTGTGGCGCAGCCAAAGTATAGAGAGAGAAAGAGACAATTTTGCTCTGAGAGTAATTACAAATGCATGTGTTTCATGTACATGTATCATTTACTTACATATGTATGTGCAATTTTGCTTTCATTCATTCATTCATTCATCAGCCAATTACATTTTTTCTCAACACATCATAATGCACTTATGGTAAAAGCAGTTTTATGTATCTTATTTGCCTTAGAAAAACAAAAAAAAATAAATGTGTTGTTTTCATTTTCTCATTGCCCAACCATAACCATACAATAATTGCTTAAAAAATCAACATTTACAACTAGTAACAGAAAACGATAAATAACATATTTGTTCATACCAGAACCAAAAAACAGGCAAAACTAGTGCAAACAGATGTATCTGTGCAATGCTATAGTATGTACATATAGACACACCTAATACATTCATATGTTCATAGAATATTTGTTCACATTACATATCAATATTTGCATCTACATATGTACATACATACATACATATACATACACACACACATATATAATTTTAGCTATTTCTTAATTTTATCATGAATTTACAAACTAATATAAATTTCAAAATGTTCAAGATACCAAGGCAGCAAACGCATACCATACTAAAATTAATTTAAACATAGCGTTAATAATATTTATATGTAACGATCATTGCGATTTACTGCAATATTGCCAACCAAGGAGAACTTATAATCTAACGAATTTCTCAACCACTGCAAATTAATATTGGAAACGGAAGTATACGTGGTGAATTAACTCGGGAAGAGGTGAATTAAGAACATATTTTAATAGCGCTGCCAACAGTAAAAAGTTTTACTACAAGCAAAAATATACTCGTAACATAGTTACCAGATCTTTCGGAATGAAATCCTCAAATTGGACATATTTTTATAATCCTCAAATATATGTAATCGATTCAAGAAATATTGCGTTGTCTCAAATTCATTTAATCACAAAATATAGAAATCACAGAAAACTCCGAATTGGGTATAAATTCCCTAGTATGGCGACACTGCTAGAAAAACTTATACGTAATAAACAGATAAATCCTCGGGTGGTTACTGGTTTGCCGCAATAATAATTTGTTCTTAATATATTGCGCCGCAAACCAGTAACCTCCCGACGAAATTTATCTTCTATACAACCACAATTTATTCTAATTGTGATTTTCTCAAATTGTATATGAAAAAATTATATACAGTCGAACTTCTTTAATTGAAATATTTAGATTGGCAGTAGCGTTAATGGAATAAGTAACATACAACTCGCCTTCCGTTAGCAAAATCAACAAGCTACAACAAACCATTCAACGAAACAAAATACTTCGAGTTATAGAATTAACATGTATGTATTTCGTTCGAGTTATGGAGAACTTCGATTTATGGAAGTTCGACCTTATTTCAATTATAAAATTTTTATAAGGAGCTTGGCATAATAATATTGCAAAAGTATTATTCTTACATTATTATTTGCTTTAAACTCAATTTTCAAACATGAATATCAGATTAATTTTCATCTACAAATCTGTCTACAGGAAATTTAAATATTTCTCATATAATTCTATTGAAATATTTGACATCGAACATCATAACTTGCCCCAGAATTTGCAAAATTTGATTTTTTTATAACAATCGGCTCCTGTTAAAGTAATGAGTAATATAGAAATTAAACATATGTATGTATATGTACACACGGCATAATAGAATAAAAAGAAGTATACAAATGGTATATGAATATTTAAATCTCTATTATCCATCAAAAGTTTCAAACGAAAATCTTTATGCGATTTCGAATCAATTATTCATTTTTCACAACTTTTTTACAATAACTGCATAGGTACGGTTACAAGGGTGTTGTTATTTAAGCCCATCCAAATATTTTTAATACTCTTAAATGCAACACTGAGATTTTTTGGAGAAGCTGTCAAGTGGTGAGATTTTTTTTTTGCTTTTTTTGTTCGATTTCGTTTCATTTGCTCACCTCCTCTTGACAGTTAGTGAAAAATATTAAAAGTATGAGTAAATAAATTTATTAAAAAAGGACTTATAAGAATAATTTAATTAAATTAATAAAATACATAGAAATGAAATAAAGTTCATTTGGCTCCTTTAACACAATTATCGAAATTAAATTCAATTATATTGTCCAGAGAGCGCTTATGAAAAATCGAATAAAATCGCCCGAAGAACAACAAACAGTCTTGGAAATAATCGAAAAAGTATAAAATATAAAGTTGCATAAATGGAATATATTGCATTTTGAGAGCTAAAAATAAAAAAATCAATTAAAAACCTTATTCTTCACAAATTTGTAGCTCGGTTGGTGTTTGTGTGTGTGAGAGAATTCCAAATATATCATCACCTTGAAATAATTTTTGTTTTGTGTGTTGCTTTATTTTAAGTCGCGATATTAGTTTCTACCTTTACCCCACCTGATGTATTATTGAAATTATAACAATGACGACTGGGTTGAAGTGTTGAAACAATAATATCAAAGTAATCGCTCGCTGACAGATAAAATGATTAAGATATTGTGCGCTTGTTTACATGTTTAGTGAAAAATTAAATTTTGTTTTCATATACGCATAAATAGCATAGCATATTCATTTTAGTGACATTCGAATACTTTATTTCTTCAGGGACATTTTTGAAGTAATGTTTGTGTCTACTAATTGGGTGACTCAACAGCTGCTTTACATATTCTGTCCGACTGCCGGTTGACTAGTCGTATAAATATGCACCTCCGCCCTGCAGTTGCTGTCATAGGTGGTGCTGACGATAATATTGTCATCAACATAATAGTATCTATCATTTTACATTGTTAACATGTCTTTCGCGCTCTCATCTATATTATTTCAGCATACTACTTATGGTACATATTTACTTAATTTGTTGTGTTATTTCATTCATTAAAAAATTAAGTTTTGTGTTTTCAGCTTGCAAATAAGGGCGTTTTACTTTTTTCCTAAATTCTGTATCAAAAAAAAAAAAAAAAACTAATGAAGTTTGCGTAAGTCTCAATAAACTTTATCAATCAATCAATATGAGTCAATTTACTAATATTTACATATATGTTTCGAATGGTATGCCTACATCCTCTGTGCTTTTAAGAAATTAAAAGTAAAAATTAAATTTTGATCATACGCTAAAGTTGCAGAAAACGAATAGTATATTTTCATATCCAAAAGATGGCTATCACCAGATTCGTAGCAATATGATGTTCATATGTATACACTGCATGTATCACGTATGGTGCCCTTAATTATGAAAGTGGTCTGAGTCATGTGCATTTTTGCTTCGAAATATCAAATAAATCTTTAAAAAACGTCAATAAATATGTAATTAAAAAATATTAAATAAATTTATATAAAGAGAGATTAGTACTACTCTAAATTAAAATGTTGCATAATGTAAAAATACTTTTTAATTTTCTTAAATGTAATCTAATAAATATCGCGATAATAATAACTTGCTTCCCGATTTGCCTATATCAGTGTCTGATGTCATGCTGATATCGTGATAAAATAAAAAAGTCATATCGATTGCCTATATTCAAAACACGTCAACTCAAATTTGGTCGAAATGAGTTTCCGATGGCAAATAGCTCCCCTATGCAATATTCATCTGTAGTATAAATTTCGAATCAAACAAATGATTTTTCCCCGTTTTATATAATTTTTTCTTATTCTGCTATCTCAAAGTATAATCTTTTTTGGTGAAAATAAATGCTAATAACTCCCATGTAAATTTAGAATATTTTTAAAAAATTAATAATTTATTATAAATCTACCTCGTATGTTATTGAATTTTCCATGCTGAACACGATTCTGGAAAGGATTTTGATATCTCATGGCTAGTTTTTGAGATATGGTCACTTTTAATATATTAATGCGGAGGGGTTCCGATAAAAAAAAATGGTAATGCATGTATAACTGTTAACGAATAGAAACATTATGTATGAACCGATTATAGTCAATGACATAAGCTTTCGAAATTGATAATTTGGAGTTACCCTATTATACTAGAGAGTGCTGAAGCTGACCACCTTGAGATGGAAGAGGCTTTCAGTCAGGCTTAAGTTATTTTTTTTATAGTATTTTAAGTTTTTTCTTGCAGCTTTTCAATTTTTATATCTAGTATTGAGTAAAAGATTTCACAAATTGATTAAAAAAAAATATATTAACAAAAAATCATATTTTTTCCGACAAAATATGCTAACTCTAAGAAAATATTTGGTTTTTGATCGACTAAAACATGCTAACCCATAAAAATACGCAAACCAATGCAAAATAAAATAGTTAGTATATTTAAACCATATTATGGAAGGCACATCATTTACTTTTACAATATTGAGCGAATTAACTAGTTTTTTCGCTCTACTGAAAAGTTAGCTTTTTTGAGTTGACGTGTTTTGAATATAGGCTCTCGATACAAAGCTTTTATATTGATAAGACTGAATGTTTTCCTTACAAAGTGTTCCACTGATCGCGAAAAGCCGATTTCAATCAATAATGTTATGTGTCAAGACGAAGAAAGCTACAAACTTTGAATGGAAAATTTAATAGGGTTTGGACAATCTTGAACATTCAGATTCATTATAATTTATCCCCTATTTCCACAACCCAGACAAAGCAGACATGTTTTCCAGTTAATTTTTATAGAAATGTTCTAGACTTGTCTGTCTTATGAAAACGAGAATTATCTTAATGTAATTTATAATCAGCTTCACACGCAACCACTAAACTGAAAAAATGTCAAATGTGGATGGGTCGGTTATCTACTGCGTAAAGAATTCAATTACGTTGCAAAACAAAACTAATTACATATATCATTTGCATTACACCTGGTTCAAAGGGCAATACTTTTAATAGTGCATTTTCAAAAGTATTTCAAAATAAATTTTCACTTAAACCTTTTGTTTTCAAAGCCAATACAGATTCCGAATCCAATTTATATTTATTTATTTATTTCAGAAATACTTGTGTAAAGTATTATTGCGTAAAAATGTGAGGGGTAACTAGACTGGCTATACACGACCTATGCCTTCACATAGCAAGTACCAGAGAGGTTGTCAACGAAATTCCACAAAAACACCGCGAGGCCTTATTTTTCAACTAATTGAAATATAAGGACATAATTGCACCAAACTGAATTGGTTGTAAAGCCATGTAGACTTTTTCTGGAACTAATTGAGAAATACGACCATTTTGGTTTATTGCAGTGAGCCGAAATAATAAATACTTTATAGCATCAAGTAAACAATTTCTCGCAACTTTAAGTTTGATTCCGTGAAGAAGAAAGGTTTGGCCACAGTAGGTATTTCCCTAATAGAACTTGCTGAGTCGAAAATATTAGAGTTTCTATGTGAATGCATCTTAAAATTCTAATTTGTTTCCTTTATTTTCCACTAGCTTTGATTCGATGAGGAACAAGTAAAGGGTGTTTTTTATTGAGGTATAGAACTTTAAGTTGGCATCACTTTTTTAACTGGCGGCCATTTTGTCAGCTGTCAAGTGATTAATATTTAGTTTGGTTTGCAATTTCATCATAAACAGGTTGACAAAAGAACAACGCTTGCAAATCGTGCAAATTTATTTCGAAAATAATGGTTCAGTTCGCGAAGTTTACCGCAAGCTCCGTCCATTTTATGGTCGACATAATCGTCCATCAGAGCAATTAATTCGGTTAACCATGGATCGTTTTCGCACTACGTTTACTCTATGTGATAATACGCATCCGCAGAGACGTCGAACAGTGCGCACCGAAGAAACAATTGCCGCTGTAGAGCAAAGTGTTGAAGAGGACCCGAATGAATCGATTCGCCACCGTGCACAGCAATTGGAGCCGACTAACCGACTATTTTGTTCCCGAATTGGATGGCATGAATGTGGATGAGTTGTGGTTCCAACAAGACGGCGCTACATGCCACACAGCGCACGTCACAATCGATTTATTGAAGGAAACATTCGATGAGCGCATAATTTCGCGGAATGGACCTGTCAATTGGCCACCAAGATCGTGTGATTTGACACCATTGGATTATTTTCTTTGGGGATATGTGAAGTCGCTCGTCTACGCCAACAAACCAGAAACGTTAGGGGACTTGGAAGCCAACATTCGTGGCGTTATTGCCAACATACGGCCCCATATGCTCGAAAAAGTGGTTGAAAATTGGACCTGTAGAATTGGCTTTATTCGAGCCAGCCGCGGCGGCCACATGCCGGAAATCATATTTAAGCATTAATGGCATAAAATTATCCTTCCAATAAAGCCAAATTGATGGACATTAAAACGCTTTTCTTGTGTTTTATTTCAATTCAAAGTTCTATACCTCTTAAAAAAACACCCGATATTTGCTTACAGTGAAAATTTTTATAAAAAACCCTTAAATTCAGTATGAATGAAAAAAATGTAGCATGCGATATTTTTTAAAAACTATATAACTCGATGAATTTAACGTTACATGCATTAACTTACCTCAAAATTAGTTTCTTTTTATAATTTTACTTTCACAGAAACCGTTCGTCTTAGAAAATATTTTTCTCAAGACTATATTTTCCGATTTGGACTATTATTGCTTGTGAGCACATGTACATATCGTCCCTACCACGCCAAACTATCCAATATGCAAATTTGAACTTTTCAGAAGAGCGCGAAGACCCGTCAATTATGAATTTAAAGTCATGGTATTCCTAAAAGTGCCAGGCTTCAAATATTTCTTATTGAGTTATCTATCGTCCGTTAGAATTTCAGCATTTTGAAACGAGGCATATCGTTAAAATTAGGGTACCAAGATAACGAATCTATAAAATTAATTTTGCATATTGGATAGTTTGACGTGGTAGGGACGACATGTATAAATGCGCTTATGTGGTTTTATATATAAGCAGTTCAATGGGCAAATAACGCACTCGATATCAGAAGAAATGCCAAAATATTTCAAAAGAATTTATATGGAAATATGTATTTTTAAATTTCGATCGATATCGAATGCCAAAATTTGCTGCCTGTAAAATTTAATACCAAAATTTTCTCGGTAAAGTAACATTAGCAACGAAAATGAAAGTTGAGTTATACAATTTTCACCATCTGGAGGAACGTATCAGACATTTCAAATATGTACACATCAGTATTTTAATATGTTCATATGTCAATTTATTATATACGTACATACTAACATATGTATGTATGAATATAAAAAAGCAAATATAAATTAAGCAATTGTTTTATATCATTCTAATATAATAATTCTAACAAATTTAAGTTAATTTGCATATAAATTTCACTTTATTTTTATATTTTACTTTTTGCTATAAGTTTTGAAAACACATCGAACGTTCATTGGCTACGATTAAAGTGAGCGTGTGTGTGTGTGTGTGTGTAAAACGTGTATGTGCTAGTGTTTTGTTGTTGAAAATAAAATAAATTGCATATAAATTGTAATAATACTTAACTATAAAGCATTTAATTATAATTAAATCAGAAGGTGATATAAAAAACTTATAATAAGCTCAAATGAGCAGAAACATGCGACCACCACAGGAGGGAGGCCAAGCAGCAGGTCCACATTTGCGGCCAAAACTTAATGCATCTAGTTCTCTGCTGACACAGGATGAAAATGAGGCGGTTTTCCGTATGCTTGGACGTAAATGTCAGGTGAGTTTAAAATAGAATAATTGCCTATTTTTTCAATACATTATGTACATGTGTATTCAATATGCTGAGATTCAATTAAAACACATCAACAATAATTATTTTTAGATGCGAAGTCAATGACTAAGAAAATATATAGTGACAGCTTTGATCATAGAAATAGTGCACAGTCCCATTGAATTATAGCAAGCAAAATAAATAGTTTGAACATTTTGGCTATACAGAAAGAAACATATCATAAATATCTTGATTTTGCTTCAGTCAATAAATTATAATATATAAAATATAACACAATAATCACACAAAAAATTAAAATTCCAGCACTTAAAATTTAATTGGCAACAAAGTTCAATTCAAGCTCTTCTAATGTCATTTTCAAATATATATTTATGTAATAATAAGAGACATTTATTGTGAAATCATGTTCCACTCAATTGACTTTCCTTTTTAGTATGACATTGAATGATTATATATATATATATATATATATATATATATATATATATATATATATATATATATATATATATATATATATCGGGTTATTTTTTTCTTTTTCAATTACTTTCATCATGTCGCCAAAGCATAGATCGAAAAAATTTTTTAAAATCCGCTCTCTGAAGTCTTGAGTGTTTGCAATTTCAATATTATTTATTGTTATATTCATGTTTCTTTGAAAAAAAATTTCCTAAATTTTTTTTATTGCCACATACGCATGTGGCTCTGACGTAATTTTGGCTAAATGTGTCCTGTCCGACTACATCTATACATATGTGTCACACTTGGATTTTGGGGAAAAATTCTATAAAAATTGTACTCAATGTAGTCACTACTACTTGTTTAAAAAAAATGCAACCAACATAATGAAAATTCATGTGACTTTTTACATATTGTCTACTCCCTATAAGCTTTAGTAATATTTTATTAAAAATATAATGAACTATAGATGAGCGATCTCGTCATTTTTAATAGTGTTGTTCCAAGTGAACATGATATATAAATCACTGTTCTTTTAAACTGCAACCGTGATCACGGTTTAACAGTCTTTTTTATTTATTTTATTTTGAAAAAAAAACTAATAAGAGATGCTGTGAAATTCAACCGTAACCGTTATCACCATTTAACACATTTCAGAACTTGTGGTTTAAAATTCAGTCGCAGTAGTGAATAGTGAAAAAGTAGCAGGTATGGAAATATCGCTCATCTCTATAATGAACCGATAAAGAGGGCTCTTCAGAAAACTGGTTTGTAAATAATTTACAAAAGTTTCTTTAGGTTAGGTTAGATTATGTTAGGCAGGGTAGTGCTATAACCCACCTCCACTCGGAGACCCAGGTGGGTCCATTGTGATTCCTTCTATTGCCCGTTAAAAGTAATATTTACCCCCATTTATACCCAAAAGTGCCTATTATCCGTTGTTAAGCTACTGAATTCCCATGATGAAGCCCTGATATCCTCCAGTTTACACTTCCCGATATCACCAATGCTCTCATGGAAACGTTTGTTCAGCCATCTAATATGTTCTATAGTTTCTGGTTCCTCTTCATCGCCGCACATCCTACAGAAGTCTGGAGAGCCAGTTTCCTAAACGTTAGCCTTGCTTTGACCGAGCAGTCAACGCGCTAATCACGATTCGGATGGCCTATCATATCATATCCTATTCATATCAAGTAGCAGTTTGGATATTTCTGAGTCAAATAAATAAATAAATATAAATAAATAAATAAATATATAAATATATTTATACAGTCACTAACAAGTTTCGATTTGATATTGTGTCTCTTCAAAACTTTAGCACTGCCTGGTCTACGTGGAAGGTTGCCTTCTCACTTTCAGCTACATTCCTGGCCACTAGTTCTTTAGTGCAAGATCTCAGCTTGAAAAACTCTGCATTCATTTGGCAGTCTGAAAGAACTACGAATGTTCCTTTCCAAGATATAGAAGCCAGCCTGTGTGCCTTCACCTATTTTAGACCCGTCTGTAAATACTGCACTACTCTCATATAGCTTATCGGATTTACCAGATAGTCACTATCCGGAATCACCAATGACGCTATTCTACCAAAATAAATTTCAGCGACCTTATAGTCCGTAAACCCAAGGGTTACGGATTCCTGTGCCTCGTTTTTCAAAGGAATGTGAGAACTTTTCGAGTCGAGAAAATTGTTATCATCCTGTGAAACACAGGGTGAGTAAGAAAAAAACTGTATTTGTTGATATTTTTTGTAAGTTTGTATTAGTTTTTATGTGAGTAAGTAACCCTGTGTAAAATAGGACAACCAATATAATTATTTAATTTATTTCGATGCGAGAACTTCTCACAAGTTACAGAAATGGGGTACTGGTCACCAAAACCGATCTTATTTAAGATTGATGTGTGACCTGATATTCCTGTGCTCACCAAACCTGTTTCTACGAGTCTAAGGAGACTTCTAGTAGCCGTTCTCACCACAAAGTCCTCTATATGAAGTAGGTGAAGAATGACGTCCAAGGCAGCCTGTGGTGTGCTCCTCTGAATAGCTGTGATACCCAGCGAGGCACATCTCTGAACGTTAGCTAGTAATCTCCTGTGCATTTCCTTCCTCAATTCCTCCCACCATACCGCACAACCATAGGAAATAAATGGTCTGAAAACTGATGTGTAAGCCCAGTTTACTGTCTTCGATTGCAGACCCCAGTTCCTTCCTATAGAGTTCCTGGATGTGTAGTAGGCATTAAACCATTTCTTTAGCCTTTCCCGCGTGTTCCTTTTTCAAGAAAACTTACTATCTAAGAAAACACCCAGGTATTTCGCTCAGTCTGCTAGCTTCAGCTTTACCCTTTCTATTTTGTATATCCCAGTAAAGAGGATTTGCTCGGTTTTCTCTGGGTTGAGTTCAGTCCTTTGCTGCTGTCCCAGGATTATAAATCGTCCAACACCGACTGCAAGACTTCTCTGATAGTAAAACCACGTCATCCGCATTAGCAGATATCTTCCGTCCGTTCCTGTCAAAACGCTTAAGAATTGCGTTCATTGTCAACAACCACAATAGAGGTGATAAAACTCATCCCTGTGGTGTACTTCTTGTCATTAATCTCCTCAGTTTTCGCCTTCCCATACTCGAGTTGATGATTCTGCTACTAAGAATGATAACTATCCACTCCACTAGAAAGTTTTGAACCCTGAGCGTCTCTAGCGACTGCATAATAGCATCTGTACTAATGTTGTTAAAGGCTCCCTCAATGTCTAAGAATGCAGCCTGTGTATAATCCTCTATAACACCAACCACGTCATAAAGCACACTCTCAACAGATCTGCCCTTTTCGATAAGCATGCTGAGCGCCACTAATGACGCAGGTATCAATTATGTTCCATAGATTCAGTTCAATCAGTTGTTCTAATGTGTTCAAAAGAAACGACGAAATACTGAGAGGCATGAAATCCTTCGGCTTTGAGTGGCTTGCTTTGGGTATAAAGATGACCCTAACCTCTCCAGCCTTTCGGTATAAACCTCCTAGTCAGACCTAGAGACAGTAGTATGCGGTCTGGAACATGGCTGGAAAAATACCACCTGGGCATGGTGATTTATACGGTTCAAAGGTATTTATTGCCCATGTTGCTTTTTCCAATGTCACTATGTCGTCCACTGCTTCCCCTAGTTCTGGTTCCGACAAGTATTTAAAATTAACCTCCGTCGTTGCCTTTTCTCTGACTTCCCTACAGCCAGGAAAGTGAGTGTCCATCAGAACAGAAAGTGGATTCCGTGAGCCACCCATTCTTTAAATATTCCCAGTAGTCCTAGGGTCTCTTGACAATATTCGCCGAAACCTCGATAACTCATTTACGGAATCAATCTCTCAAGTTTCTTTTTCTTTCTCAAATACTAAAAACCATTCATATTTTCTAAGCAAATACAATTTCAATGTTGCTTTTTAACAGAAAAATAATGATGATAAGAAAACACTTTTTTTAGCAAACCAACAGACAAATCTTAAACCAGATCTTCAATATTAAATATTCAATATCAAAGATGTTATAATAACCCATATTTTAATAGACATGCAGACGCTGCTCAAATACTATAGATATTTAAATCCCAAGAAAAAAAACTGAAAAGTGCTATTGAAACATGCAAAAAAAACGGAAACAGAATAATTTATTTGCTTTCTCCTTATTTTGCTTGCCAAATGTAACGTAAAAACCAATAAACAAGGACTTTATGAAATGACACATACAGATATTTGTTTAAGGTATTTCTGGTTTCCAACAGTAAGTGTAGCACGTACCACTGACGCCTAGCCTAAGCCAAAGATATTGTTAATTTTTCTCCTGTTTTGGCATCAAACCACTTGCGTATGTATTCGAAAAATGCAAACTGCATCGCATTCATAAAATAAAGTACAAAAATATGATTTTTCCACCAAAATGAGGCAGGAAGTCTAGAACATGAAAAGGAAATGAAGCTTACATTTTCCTTTTAATAATAGAATAAGTAATGAGCACCAATTACAATGCTTCATAATCTCTTTTTTTTGAGACAAGTGCTTTGGTTTCCCTAAAAAAGGAAGAAACCATAAGTTAGGTCAGTTTACCAGCAATTTCATATACAGTGTCGGACAAAACTAAAGTATAAAATTTTACCTTCTTATGCCTTTCCTCTTATTATGTGGATTCTTCGGAAAATGCCCATATCATAAGGACTGAAAACAATTGAATGTGCAATTTCATATTCAGTGTTGGACAAAACTAAAATACTAAATAATAAAATGCTAACCTAAATAGAAAAATGAAAAAATGGAAAAACAGGGGAAATAAATAGTGATACTTACATATGTATTTACCAAAGGTAAATCAATAATTGTACACAACAATCATTTCTCACATTCCGTTTCATTAGAATTTACGTTAAATAGCTGATGTTAATAACAATCTCTACCCAAGTAGATAGACTAGGGTGCTGATGAAGTGCGTTGCTGTACAGAAAAATATCGGTACTTCCCCCAGCTTAAAAGTCTTATTTAATTTTTCTTCTCTTCTTTAGAAACTCACATCAATTAATAAAAATATTTCATTCAATAAAAGAATTGAAATTACTGAACTTAAACCTGACTAAAAATTATTTCTGATTAAAAATTCACTATAGTTCAATTAAAATCTAAAAATGTCTCACTTAAAATATAAAATTTTACCTTCTTATGCCTTTCCTCTTATTATGTGGATTTTTCGGAAAATCCTTAGATCATAAGGATTGAAAACAATTATAAAAACACTTTTCTAATATATTTATACAAGATTGTAGGAACCAAAACTTGTGTATTCAGTTAGTTAGACGTTTCTAATATATTTATTGAATATTGTAGTAACCAAAACTTTTATATTCAGTTTTGTCCGGGACTGTAAGAAAAATCTTGCGAAAACACGTAATTTTCATGTTTTATATTTAGAGAATTGATCTAATTTTAAAAATTAATAAGAAAAATATACATTCAAACAAAATTTGATTCGAATTGAGAATTTTGCTCTTAGCGTAAAGTACATACTTATTTAGAGCATTGAATGAAAATGCTTGGCTCTCACAAATAAAATTCTTTTTTTTTTCAAACAAAAAACGCATAAAGTGTAAACTTTCTGCTCAAAAGATAAATAAATGCTTATTGTGGCTCATCATTAAAGTGTGTTTGATATTTAAATGTCTACTTTTCTGTTAATTCTTTGAATAGAAAACTGTTTACATTCCATGTGAAATGTATACAAATTGAATATTTTTAAAGGTATTCACGGGAAGTGTCTTATGCAAGAACCCGAGGAAATTTAAACTACTAGTACAATAAAATAGTGATTTTGGTTTTCCATTAATAAGCGAATCCATGCTTTCAATTTATGAATTAAACGGATTTTTTACTATGCTCATATCATACTTCATATATAGTTAGTCTCATTAATATTCGGTTTTCTACCAAACAATGGCAGCTATTTAATCTGCAAAGTTTTACTTAGGATAGGTTAGGTTCTCAGGCTGCTGGTAAGGAAGTGTGAAATTTAGAGTCCAACGCACTTGGGTTCAATACAATAATCCATTTGTGCTACCTGTGAGTCGAAGAGAAGTTAGTGAAATAGGGTGATATGGAAGGGATATTGGTAGAGAAGACATGCTTTTTGCATGTTTTTAATAATGCAGTGATTGCAGCGCCTCTGGTGTCAAATTGAGGTATACAAATTTTGAAGCTGTGCTTAGTGGCCATTTTATTGGTTATTTTACTTCGCCGATGATTCTGCTACAAAATACCGACGAAGGAGGGCGCTCTGATTTTGGTTACATTAGTATCAGTATATGCTGAAGTCGGTGGAGTTTAGTGATCAGTGCCTCTATGCCTTCATCAGTATAACTATTCCAACAACAGCTGATACAAAGGGACACTAACGCACATTAAAAAAAAATACGATGTTTTGTTATTTATGAACGCAGTACCTTCGGTCCTCTTAAAGATATTTACCGCATCAGATTTTATCAAGATTACATACATAAGAAAGCTTTATTATAGTCCTAAATAGAAGAAAATTTAACTCAGCTTGCATTGAGCAAAAACTGTACTTCGAATGAAATAGAAATTAAATAAAAAATTTTGAAATATTGCTAAATAACACAAATTTATTATCAATACATACTTATTTACTTTTATTATAGATTCGATAGTATGGTTTTAGGTAAAAGTTCGACAAAAGATTAGAAACTCAAAAATAGTTCAACAAAAATTGTTATCTACTGTTACATACCATATTCGGGTGTAGAAAGGCCACCACTGGTTGGGGTTAGGAGTCCCCCGATGTTTCCCTCTCCCCCTAGAATGATTTAAAATTGCGTGTTATTATTACTCATGAAAATCACCATTCATAATGCCCCCTAGAAAAACTTTCTAGCTATGACAATATTTCGACGAACCTTGATAGCCAGCCAAATACATACATATACATACATATATACAAAATAGATTCCGTTTTTTTTTTAACTTCAGGCATTGTTGTGTTAAAGTTTGATAGCTTTAAAATAAATACACTGATGTGATTCTATTACGAACCGATTAAGAGTCTAAATCAGTGCTTTCCAAAACATTGCCGCAAGTAAATACCGCGCTATGAAATAAGACCAAAGGAATGAAATAAGCCCAAATAAAGTAAACTCAAAAAAAAAATGGAATAATACCCAAGAGAAAATTTAAAAAAAAATCCCAATATAAATGAAATAAAGCCCAAGTAAAAAAGCTCAATGAAACCAAATCCAAAATGAAACAAAGGCAAAAAAAAATTAAATAAAGTTCAAACAATCTCAAGATTAAATAAAGCCCAAAATAAATGAAATAAAGCCCAATTAAAAATTTCCTAATTTTATTGGGGCTTATTTAATTTTCTTATTTGGGCGTTATTTCATTGGGCCTTATTTCATAGTGCTATTTACTTTTCACTTGAGTTGCTATAGATAACGAAACGACTTGAGACAGGGATGCGAAAGCAGATTTACAAATTGTACTAACCCTGCAGAAAATTTGGTGACAATTGAACCAAATGTTCCCGTCCTATGACTTGAGAAAATGGTAGTGTTACCAAAAGAAGGTCGTAGTGTATGGTGAAAACAAGACATATCATGTAAATGGTTACATATCAGAGAACTGTATGAGTTGATTCACTTTCGCTGTCCACTCACTTTTACAATGCTTTTGTTTTATTTTTTAACATGAGTTACCTCTCTAGCAACTGACTGTCATTAACTCACTCTCTTTTTTTGGTGCTGTTATTAAAAATCAAATAAAATTCTTACTGTTGTTTGATTGTGTTGTATAGCAATCAACTCATAAAAGCATGTTGACTACATGAAGTCTTAAATTAATAAAACATGGCGTATTAATTAATAGTTTTTCTCGTATTAAGACAATTTATAAAATAAAATGGGGCTAGCTATTTTGTTTTATAATATTAGATAAAACTATATTTGTCAGAAGGGTTTTTAAGAACTTTACAAAACAATCATATTGATACATTGCTTTAGTGAATCATATGAATGATTAGAGATTACAAGCAGTGGCATGCATTTTTTAACAGCAGTCCCATTGTTATGAGTCAAGCAATTGCATCATTCAATATCCGATAGCCATTGCTGCTAGTGCTTTTAGCTTTTGATTTATTGTAATTTTAATTATAATAAATTTGTAAATAAATAAATAAAAATAAATATCCATTTTAGAAAATGCAAGATTATGCCGGTTTATTCGTAATCATGCAGATCACTGTTGCATATTCACCATTTTCCTGATACATCGTCTTGATATTTAGTCAATTTAATTGGGACTTTTTTCTCTCTTTTTCAAAAAAGAATCATCTAGATTCTACTTAAATCCCTGTGTGTAGTAGACAGCCACGTAAAGCGTTCGGGTAGCAAACGGCTCTGAACAGTTTGATGTGGCTAAATCCAGGACCTATTAAATAGTATAAATATATATATTTTTTTTTGTAGGATTTTATCTACATTGGAAGGTGAAGCAATGTGCCCCATAGCTAACATGACCAGATGATTTTCGCAAAAAAGTTGGACATGATCCATCAAAAAGCGGGATTTTGAAGAATATATATAGAATATATCTCTTAGAAAGCGGGATGTGTAATATGAACATACAAAACATAATTTTGCATTACTTTTTTCCGTCTCGATTGCCTCATTTACTGGAAAAGTCCTTTCGAAACGAATTATAGCTTAACAGAGCTCTGTTAAGACATTAATAGGGCTCTGTTAGAGAACAAGGTTTGTGTCAAGGGTTATAAATTTATACAAACACAAACTTGAAATTCCGCTAATTCTGATAGAAAATAATGCAGTGATCATTTGACTACAAGCGTGACACTTCTAACTTGGTGCCACACGTTCAATTTTTGCCTTTCAATTCCACTCTGGTCAGATTACCCATATCCGAATTCCGTAGCAACATAAAGGTTTCAAAAGTATATTAAAAGTTTACACTCTAGACTGAGAGTTGAATTTCTACCAAATCAGCCAATGTATATGAGCTAATTTAAGTTTCATTTTTGTTTGCTTAGAGTGGATGTGGTGTTTTCATGTTAGCCGTCGATCAAATTATATGTTTGAGGAACAATGTAATTGTTGATTCGAAAGAGGGAACAAGTATCTCTTCGTACTTGAACATACTTTTGTTCTTTTACTTTTATTCTCCATTAGTTCATCCATGGTTTAATATCGTACTATTACGAATATTACGCTTGAATGTATTACGGTATGAAGGTTCATCAATGAATCGATATAAATAGACCGCCAAGTCACTCTGAAGCCAGTCCTGTAACTATGCTTAGATATTAACATATGCTTAACTGGTACATGTTTATACTTTTGAAATATGAGTGCCCCTGTGGTCGAGTGGGCATTGTGCAAGCCTGCCATGCTGGAGGTTGATAGTTCGGATATAAAAAAAATATTTAGTGAAAAATTATGTGTGTAAAGATAAATTTAAATTTAACTAGCAGAGACGAAAATCAAAAAAGTTTACAGAGCTCATTTTGCAGTTAACAGCGGACTGCTAAGAACTTAACAGTCCTAGTAAAATAAAGGAATATTGGGCCTTATTACGAGTGTCGTACTACGACTTTGACAACGACAATTTTGTACTAGACTAAAGAACATTGCAACATTTTTTCTTTAACTTAATACAAAATCGTCGTAGTCGTAGTCGAAATACGACACTCGTAATAAGGCCCATTATTTCGGTGGCGAAATCCAAGAACGGGAACTGATACTATACCCAATAATTAATGGAAAATATGGTCCGAGATCTGAATAATGAAATTATACTAATTGGATATACAACAGATATATCAATAATACAGAAATATAGTTTTAAAAAAGGTCCTATTTTGGAAGGAAAAGTGGTCATTGTGGGAAATAGAAGAATTCTACATGTATCCCACTATATAGAAATGGTGCTCCTGGTGGTTCTTTAAAAAGCCAATGAAGTCGCATTTCCGAAATCATTTTGGGAGTTTGGGAAAATTAATTTGAAAAAAGTGATTTTTGAAGAAAAATTTCTGGAGAAGAATAGTGGTCATTGTGGGAAATAGAAGAGTGCTCCTGGTGGTTTTTTAAAGAGCACATGGACTCGCATTGCCGAAATCATTTTGAGAGTTTGGAAAAAATTAATTTGAAAAAGGTGATTTTTGAAGAAAAACCTGTGGAGATTAGTGGTGGTCATTGTGGGATATAGAAGAATGCTAGATATCGTCATGTGAGAACTTAATTGTCCAATATCCAATAGTTTATAATGGCGTATTGGACACTTAAGTTCTCACATGACGATATGTATGTCCCACTATATAGAAATGCAAATTTAACGGTTTAAAATTGGTCGCAGTCGGGTTTTTTTTATTTTCTTAATTACTACTTGTCAATATAATTTTTTTGCTAGTATGTTAAATGATTAACAGTGCGTGTGATGTTGAGTGCGAAATTCGATCTGCTAAAATTTTTGGTGTTTGTCTCTGCTACTTAAATTTCGATTTATCTTCAAACACATTATTTTATTTAATACAAATTAACGTAGTTATTCAACATCATTGTTGATTTTTCAAAATTTTTTGGAGAACAGAGAAAAGTATAGGGCTGCCATATACTTTTCGTATGTACAAAATGTTCTAATTTTCAAATGACTCAATTGTATGTGCTTATCTTATCTATTGTATATAATTTAGATAAGAAATGCAAAACCTTTAGATTTTTGGTAAAACATAAAAACGATTATTTAGTTGGCCGTTGGCAAGATGTGTGTGAGTGTATTTTATATTATTGTACAAAGGCAATGTTATCAATTTCTCTTGAAAAGTTACAAAACGAAATTGGTACCTTCGAGTTTATCTTATCAAAAATAAAATTTATATAAACAGCGCCAAATGCCTTTTCCATTTGTTTTTTCATTTACTAATACTATTTTGAAAACAATAAAATTGATCTATTTAATTTATACGAGTATCGAATAAAAAATGTTGTCATTTTTTACAACAAATTGCGCTATAGAAAATTGCTCTTGTATTATTGTAATACTCGTAGATAACTTAATCATGCACATATTTTTACAAATAAATTTGAATATTTATTTTGCAATATCTTTTAACGATATTCGCATTGTTATTCAAATTGTACTTACACATTTCACATATTGAATAAGATCAAAACCAAATGTGTTGAATTTGTATTTGTAGTACATACATATATACGAATTAAAATTAATGTACTCACATACTACATACTTATACTTTTATGTACATACGAGTATAAACATACACTGAAAATATTCCATGTAACATTTTGCCAAAGATGAGCTCTTATGTTTTTTTTTTTTTTTTTTTTTTTTTTTTTTTTTTTTTTTTTGTAAAATAAACGAAATTTTCGTACATATTACGAAATAAATTTTAATAATAATTTTTAATTTTAATGCACAACCTAGATGTGCGACATTGCCTTATTCGCATACAAATGGAATGTGCAATGGCACATGTCTGAATATTTAAAGTTTTCAGGAATTAAAAAAACCTAATTATTTTCTAATGAAGTATAATATATCAAAAAATTATATACGGATTATATTTTGGGGCCAATCAGCATTCGAAAGTTGGAGAAATATTTTGTTATTATGTCTGTTTATAAATTTTAATTTGAAGAGAAATTTACGGTATTAAGTATACACAATTTAAAGAAAAAAGCCATATTATTGAAATGAAATTTTTATTTTAGATATTAAAAAAATAAAAGATAATACTTCTATTAAATATAATTAATAGACTTTTATTAAAAATCTTCTTCAGGAAGTTCCCTTTCCTTTGTAGTTGGCCATTGCAGTATTTTATCATAAAATTCTGTAAATTCTCCCGGTATATATTGCTTCAGTTTCGCAATATCTGCAATTTTCAGATAATTAGTAGATACTTTTTTGGCACTTTAAGCTCGATCAGCTTGGTAAGTTACTGCAAGTACATTTTACTCTGGAAAGAAGAAATATTTTCTTAGAGATATCATTATCGATCTCATTTTTTGCGATAACTTCACCCGTTTTTTTTTTTTTTTTTTTTATCAAAAACAAACTCATAATAAGTCGATACTTGAAAATTAACTTTTTAGTTTTTAGGTAAATTTTTTCTGTAACTTTTTACTGATAAAGGTTTAGTCTTAAAAATGTGTTGAGCCCATTTTTTGAAATCAATAATGTCCTCTACTTTTACGTATTGCATATGTGTTTAAACAACTCTAAGAAATGTGCCCTTTTCGAAATTATTTCTATATACGCCGAAGTCATGGCAGCAGAACGAATGCCATCAATGTTCCCTTTTTAGGTGCAGGGAAGCATTTGGAACTCATTGATATGAAAAAACGTCTTTGTCAAAATATGCGAGATGTGCCCTTTTCGAAATTGCATATTCAATTTCATTTAGATGAAAATTATGTTATAGATTAGAAACTGTAACAAGTAAAAAAATTTAAACTTTTTAAGTATGTAAATACAAGCTTAAACTTTATCATATAAACATCTAAATTGTATGTGTAAAAATAATTTTGTTGTTTTTGAATTAGTTATAATCATGTTTACACCAAATGTGGCACTTTATATTTAATTGAAGAATTGTGTCAATTAAATGTTTACTTACATCTGTTAGTTATGTTTTAAAAAAAGAAACACGTAATCGATACTTATTTCCTTTCTATTAATTAATTATATTCCATTGTACTTATCTACATTACATCTATTAATTAATTCTAAATGATATTACAGCTTAAAAGTCTACATAATAATATTACTGGAACAGAAAATGAACTGGTCCCACACACAAAATTTTGCAAAATCATTAAGAAAACATTTAATTAAATACAAATATGTGGTGGAAATATAATACATAATTAGAAAACGATTTTTTTTTAATGTATGAATTTTGAATTATTTGCAAAATTTACTTTTTAAATACAACTTTAAGCGATACAACATGGCTTGTGAATTTAGAAAATTTTTAGAAGAAATTTATCAAAAGTTGCTAGAAATGTATTATAAATTAATTAACTGCCTGGATCACGATGTCGACAAGAAATTTTCTTTCGCTTATTTATATTGAAAACAAAAACAAAATAAGAAAATTTGTTTTTGTTTTCAATATAAATAAGCGAAAGAAAATTTTTTGTCGACATCGTGAGCCAGGCAGTAATTTTCTTATTTTGTTTTTGTTTTCAATATAAATAAGCGAAAGAAAATTTCTTGTCGACATCGTGAGCCAGACAGTAAGTCTTTATAAAATCAATTTCAATTACATATGTTCATATATGTATACGTACCTGTGATAAATTGCATCATTCAATATTAAAAGAAATTTAAAAATATTTACAATTAAAAACAAGTGAAATACATATTTATTTTAAAATTTTGTTCAATATCGAATGCCGTAATTTGCTTCTGATAATTATATAAAGGGGCATGTTCTGACACTCGCACATCGCATAATATTTGCGATTGTGACTTCTTGAACTCGCAAGGCAAGACTCTTGGCGAGTTTAAGTCCCAAAAGTATTCTGAAGTGAACTGACGTACAAATTTAGCCTAAACCGAACTTTAAAGAAATACTAAAATTATTAATAAATTAAATTAAATGTGTTTTTTTTCGATTTTAACCAAAAATAGTAATAGTTTCGCAAAATTTTTATTAAAAAATCGAATTTATAAAATGTTCTTTTGTTTTGCTAATTTTGTGTTTACATTGTTTACCAATGTGAATGATAAACACGCCCCAGTAGTTGAAAGCCTTCCAAAAAACCTTTATTAAACCCCTTTCAATATGACCTTAATTCTAAGGCCTTTTGACAGCCATTCTCTGGAAGGCCTTTAAGAGCCATGCATTTGAAGGCATTTCAAAATATCTGATGAAAGAAGCGAGCGCGGAAGGGCTAGCCCGCAATGACAACGTGTGTAAAAGAGATATGAGTACGGAATGGAGCGAGCAGGCCTTGTACATCCAAAAGAAGGAGTACAGAGGCCTTTTATTTTTTAAACATATGTACATCTTTTAAAAGCTTCACTATTTTAGGGGTCCGACCAACCAGGCGGTCTACTGTGTAATTCGAAACGAATTTAAATGCTTTCGAATTTGTTTATAGCATGTAAATTCGAGAGCCTTTTCTTTCGTTTCGAATTAGAAAGTAGACTCTCAGGGGGTCTACTTAATACACACGCCTTGAAATATACATTTTTCTTGTTACTCGCCGCTTAAAATAATTTTTTCGCAACTCTTAAGGAATGCTTGACATTTTTAATCAATAATGAATGCTATTGATTTTAACTTCTATTTTAATTTAAGCCATTTTCTACAGCCAGCCAGCCGTATTTATACACAAAAGTTTGTGCTTACGCATACTTAAACATGAAACCATTGTCACTGTCAATGTTTTTTATGATTTCCCCTTTTAACAAATCAAAGACAAAATGAAAATAGTGTGCATGCAGCTCGTTGCTTCGTTGTAAATAAAAAAGCACTTCCTTGCTGCATATCATAAACAACAATTTTACATTAAAAAGTTAACTTTTAAATATACATATTACATAAATATTGTGCCAAGTTTTAGCATTATAACACATTAGAAACACAACTAAGTATCTACAACTAAATAAATAAATAAATAGAAATAATATACAAAACTAAATTATAGAAATACATGAAGCGAAGAAGACATCATATCCAAGTTACAACGGCAGCCAGTAGCATAATCAAATGCTGATCCAGCAGTTACTACGACTATAAACGTCTGCCAAATGCAATAATAATTGTAATATTACAGTTCATGACAAAGAAAAACCCAACAATAAGTATATCGTTACGTTAATACAGAAAGGCCCTAACTCATACATATGTTATAAAAAATAGATTTAGCAGGTTTACACCCTAAGCTGACGACATGCGTCGCAGCGTTGCCATTTTGGTGCTTTTCGGGTATTTTTTGCTGCTTTTTCCTTTCTAAGTACATGAAACTTTATTAAATACCCGTTTCAGAAAAACGGGTACTTGTTATATAATAACTTTATTTCCAAGCACTTCTTCACTTTGTATAAAAAGTTCCATAATTTAAAAAATGTTTATTTTCAAAATATAAAATAATTTCCATTTTATAGCACATTGTGAAATATCTGAATTTTTTATACAAACAAAAACAGTTGTTGTACAGTTTGTCAAATATGTGTTATAAAAAGCAGAAAAATACAACAACAAATGTACGCATATCTGCAGGAGATTTATTTTATTTTGAGCAAATTTTATTAGGTAGTCTCTGAGTTAAAACCTGAATTTAACAAACTTGCAGTGTGAATGTAAAATCAGCTGTTTATGGTTTTAACGTTAAAACCAGAGGTCAAATCGTCACATCCGTGAACGTACAACTCGTCACGTAAAAACACCATTTTCGGATTATGACATACGTGAACGTACGGAAATCCCATTCAGCTTATACGATTGACGTATCACTTAATTTGTTTTCGTACGATTGCCGATACGATCACGTGTGCAACGATTTGAAGCCAGGTTTTAACTTTCAGTGTGAACATTTTTAAGTAAAAGCTTTTAGTGATTCACAATACGACCAATCTGAGTTTGTGAACGTTACTTTTTATCACCGACTATACAAACCTGTGTTAGTGTACAATTTATGCACATTCATATTTACATAATATGTGCATAATATTCAATTACACATTGTGAAAAGAGCAAACTAAACTGACTGACTATCTGTCACTAAGACTTGGCGTCAACAGTTGATGATGATATTATTTGTACGTGACCAACATGTAAAAAAATAGTGTTTTCTTACGCTACAGTCTGCATTATACACACATCTACACACATACATACAGTTTGTCAATACATCTTTGCAATTATAGAAAATGTTTTAAAAAAATTCAAAAGAAACATTGTAATGTAAATTAAAAAAAAAGGAAAATGATTCAATTTCTGCAATGTCAAAAAATTTTTGCACACTTAATAAAATATTTTGCGTATTGCATCCATTACTGCTTGCAAACGTCTGATCATAGAATGAATAAGTTTAGGGATGTTATATTCTAAGGGATTTTTTTCCACTCTTCTTTATCAATTCGTTTTATTGGTTGGCGATCATTTTCTTCATATGGGCCCACAAATTTTCGACTGGGTCATCACCAGGACTTTGGGCAGGGGTAGCAATAACTTTGTTGCAGTTTTATTATAACCACGAGCTAAATAAATAAGATTTATGTTTGTGGCAATTACCTTGATAATATTTTTACTTGAACTTATACGAATTTTCCGGGGAAATAAAACCGATTTTTCGAAGATAAACCTCTTTGTACAGCATCATTTTCGTATCATCAGAAAAAAATTACGTCATTCCAGTACTCCATAGGGAGTGATATATGATCTGTATCAAAGCTTAATCATTTTCCAATATTTTCCATTGAAAGCAATGGTATTTTCCTAGCCTTTCGTGAAGAATATTTGTACTTTTTAACACGTCGTATCGCTTGAAGAAATAATCTCTTCTCAGCACGGGATACATTGTATACAGTTCTGATTTTAAGAGAGAACATATCAGCGATTTCCTTGGCTAAGTTGCCTTTATAACAATTGAAGTATATTAATGGCATAATATTTTTTTAAAATCGTTCTCCTGGCATTTTATCACGCAAAATAATTTTCTCGAGAAAAAATTCATCCAATCATGAACAAAAAAGAGTAATAAGTGGCATCACTGCATTACGAAGCCATTTGTTTTGCTTGTTTGTTGACAACTTGGAAAAATATATGTATAAAAAAAGTATCGAAATTATGTATTTTTTATTTCTATTCAATACATTGTGTTTTAATTGAGCATTAACTATATTTTTATGTAAACTCCCTTCCGATTTGCAAGGGAAATATTTTTAGTGAAAAAAGCATAATATGTACTTTTTCCCTGGGACTTATTTATTCCCGCGTTTGGTAAAAAGAGAGGGAAAAATAAATTCATAATAGGAGGAAAGGGGAAAGTGAAAACACTCGCGTGGAATTATGACACAATGAATCAAACCAATTAACATATTCCATTTGCACTGAAAACTGAGTATATAAAGCTGAAATTGGTATCAACTGGCACCACATACTGAGGACCAAACATAACAACGCCGATGATGAAGGTGCGGCGACTTTGGAAACCAGATAGTCTTTCCGTTCTGCTGGCGTTTCTCAAAATATTTACAATTAACTTTGGGGTTGTTTGTTCCTTAAAAATTATGACATGTAATTAAGCTGACAGATCGATACGAACTTTAGCCTAATCAAATCATAAACATTGAAAATACACTAACTTTTTTACTATACAAATATATTATTGACAAACTGTATGTATGTATGTATATTTTTCAATGGGTGTGTGCGTGCGTGCCTGCGTATACGCGTTTTTTTTACCAATAGGCTGTATGCAAAATATATGAATTAAATGTTTTACAATATGAATGCATTTGAAAATTCATACCTAACGATTATTTTAACTAGATAATTTATATGCACGTACATACATAAATATGTACGCATATAAAGTTGATATGAAATAAAGTGATGTTGATTACACTTTGACACATAACAGCCTTTCATACACTCGGTGATAAAAAAAAGTTGCTACTACATACAAACATATATGTTTAATTTTTAGTCGCTTCGTTGACTGATGTGAACAATCTTATAAAAATATGTGATTTTTTAATTTAAAGAAATTTTCAGAAAATGGGAGCAGCAGATATGCGCAAATGCAATTTTTTCGAGTCTCAAGTGAATTACGCGTGATCGTACCTAAATTTAAAATTAATAATGTGAAATTACATGTTCTTGAAATAGATTTTGTAATTTATTGGAACTTTTCAGTCAATTTTAGAATTTTGACAATTAATGAAATAAACAAACGAGTTTGCAAATATACTTTGTATATGTACAGTAATCTCCCGTTAATTATAGCGTTAAGATTTACAAGATTTTTGGGTAGTTGCATATGCATGTAAAACATTTACGCGAATAAGTTGAGTTACGCATAGAGTTGATTATACATACGTTCATAAGATTTACCTACTAAATACATATTTCATGACTTCTAGCCAACAAGTACGAGTACATTTGTATAATATTAAATTGAGGAAATTTAAAGGATTTTTATATTTCAGATCAAATCTTTAAGCTAAATCAGTTATTTAAGAAAACTTAATTGGGCGTTTATTAGAAAAAAGAGAGAAACTTAGTGGGGAACTTGGAAATCCAAGTAAATTAGTTAGAAAAGTAATAAAAAGGGCATACTGCACCTAGTATATATTATGATATACATAATATCTGTGCCAATAAATAATAATGGCTTAAGTCGAAATTTCATGTTTTGAGATATTAAGGGTTTTGTCTAAAATTAATTTTTTGTTTTGTTTTAATATAAAATTTTTAGCCTCCGAAAAAGATGCACATTTATTTAGAACAAAACTGTTAATTTTATAAAAATAAAGAAAACGTTTTATTAGTTAATATTCGCTGTTTTTTAGTTAAGATGTTATGAAAAAATCCATTGTTAAAAAAATAAAAATTAAAGTGCACTTAAGCTATTGTATTGAAAGGCAAAATAATTTTTATTGATGGTAAGTCGAGATAAGTGTTTTAGGTTAAATTGAAAAATGCGGAAAACCTGAGATAAGATAATTTTTTAAAAGCTTAGTTAAATATAATAATAAATATATGAAGAACGCTGAAGGTAAGAACAATCTACAACGTGGGACGTCGAACCGACATATCACAACTCTGCTGCGTCTGTCTCATATTGAGCGGCAGCAAACAGCTTTTGTACTCCAGAGGAGCGGCTGAATATACAGAAGGAAAACTTTAAACCCTTTAGAAGGCAACGGGAAACCACTGAAGTATTATCCCTTGAAAACCATACAATTATGAGTAAAATCAACGACGAACGGCCCTCAATCTCCGGTAACACGAGGGTGCTAAGAATCCCCGGAGGTAAAATAATACGAAAACTGAACATCGGCACATGGAACGTGCGCAGCCTATATGAAATGAACAGACTTAACGTCGATATACTTGGTATCAGTGAAACGTGGTGGCCAGATAACGGTGAATTCATATCGCAAAACACAAAAATATTTTACTCAGGCAATCAGAACCAAAATCACAGAAATGGCGTGGGAATTATTCTAAACAAAGACGTATCGAAATGGGTAATAGGATTTTTTCCAAAATCAGATAAAACAATGCTACTTAAACTGGATACCAAGCCAATCAAATTAAATATCATTCAGGTATATGCACCCACAGCAGATAAAAGTAAAGAAGAAATAGAATCTTTCTACGCTGAAATTGAAGAGCTAATCAATAATACGAAAGCTCATGAGATAACAATAATTCAGGGAGATTTTAATGCAAAAGTAGGTGATACTAAGGTGCTCGGTGTAACAGGTTACTACGGATTAGGAGAAAGGAATGAAAGAGGAGATAGACTTATTCACTTTTGTCAAGAACCTAAAATGAAAATCACAAACACATTGTTCTGCCTTCCTGCCAGAAGACGCTATACTTGGATATCTCCTCAAGATAGAAAAGAAAACATTGTACGAAATCAAATCGACTACATTCTCATAAACAAAAGGTATAGTTCCTTTATAACAAAAACCTCAGGGGCTGACGTACCTTCAGATCACAGTCTGCTAGTCACAAGCCTAAGTACGAAACTTACAGTAACGAAAAAAAGCAAATCACGCATGAAAATAAATACCGAAAAGCTTGAAGACTCGAATATAAATACAAATGTGCGAGAAGAAATAAATGTACAACTAAACGGTGTGAACAGAAGAGGATTCCAAAAATATTTGGTATACAGTCAAAAATCCCGGACCATCAATTTGGCTTTAGAAGTCAGCACAGCACGATTGAACAAACGCATAGACTGGTGCAAGTTGTAAGAAGAACATTTGAAGAAAAGAAGTATTGTTCTGCTCTCTTTATTGATGTTTCTCAGGCGTTTGATAAAGTATGGCACGAAGGCCTAGTTTTAAAATTGAAGACATATCTGCCAATAAACATTCAAAAGCTTTTGAAAAGTTATATTATTGATAGGAAGTTCACTGTTGTGGAAGGAGAGTTCACAAGTGTGCCCGAATCTATATCTTCTGGTGTGTCACAGGGTAGTATTATGGGTCCTGTCTTGTATTTAATATATACTTGTGATATGCCTGTAAGCAATAATATCCATATTTCTACTTTTGCCGATGATACAGCCTGTATGAGTGTGCACGAAAACCCTTATGAGGCATCCCGCAATCTCCAGGAACATATTACCCAGCTGGAAATATGGTTGAACTTATGGAGAATTAAAGTCAATGAACAAAAGTGTGTCCATATAACGTTCACCCTAAGAAGAGATACCTGCTCCCCCATTCGAATCAACAATCAAAATATTCCTCAACATTCCCAAGTGAAATACCTTGGTATACACCTTGATCGAAGACTTACATGGAAACATCATATTGACTCTAAGTTAACTCAGATGAAACTTAAGTTAACTCAAATATATTGGTTGATTGGCAGAAACTCAACACTCAGCCTAGACTGCAAACTTTTATTATACAAGTCGCTTTTGAAGCCAATATGGCGCTACGGAATTCAGTTATGGGGCACTGCTTCAGCTTCCAATGTCGAGAGAATCCAACGAAGGCAAAACAAAATTTTACGATTAATAACATCGGCTCCATGGTACATCCAAATTTCTATTATACATCGTGATTTAAATATGCCACTAGTGACTGAAGAAATTGCAAAATACGCAGGCAAATATTTAACAAAACTCGAATCACATCCTAATCCGCTTGCTCGTAATATTTTGAACTTTACTGGACACATCCGCTTAAAAAAGAGGGACACACGGGCTCTTATACCTAACACTCCAGATGGGACTACTTGAAAATACTTTTTCCCCCTTTTTTGATTATCACCACTAATGTATTATTTATAACTATCACTAAGTTTATGTCCGACACTGGTCGGGCCTAATAAATTTTTTTTTATAGATTTAAGATTTGAATACTTATTGTTAGTTCATATATGAAGATACAATAAATAAATACATGCATTAAAAAAAAATACTTTAAAATCAATAACGGAAAGAAACCTGAGAGAAAGTGAACGGCCGAGAAGAAACGAATGGATGACAAATGAAATACTGAAATTAATAGAAGAACGCCGTGAACATAAAAACGTAAATTATGAACGATACTGGGAATTAAATAGGGAAATTCGAATTGCTGTACGTATAGCAAAGAATAAACACTTAAAAAAACAATGCCTGGAGATCGAAAGATTGCAACATTTACATGACGACTTCAATATCCATAAAAAGATAAAAGAAGCAGCGGGAATATATCGCAAAACCATTCCGAAGGTTTTATATAATGACAGCAACGAAGTTGTACTTGACAATGAAGTAAAAAAATGTATCTGGATGGAATACATAAAACAAGTACATATTCACTGATAACTATCGATCAATTTATAAGAGGTAGCTTCTGCAGTTAAATAATTAAAGGACAAGAAAGCTTGTGGCCCGGATGAGATACCCGCAGAAATTCTGAAGTTGATAGATAACAACAACATCCAACTACTAACTGAATTATTTAACTACATTTATAATACGGCCCAATATCCACAAGATTGGCTGAAATCAACGTTCATAACCATCCTTAAAAAAAAGCTACCCACGGTATTGTAGCGAATATAGACTAATAAGCTTGATGGGTCATGCCCTCAAAATTTTCCTTCGAATAATTCACTCCAGAATTTATGAGAAATGTGAAAAAGTAATGGGTACAACCCAGTTTGGGTTTAAAGAAGGCATGGGTACTCGAGAGGCACTTTTCTCATTACATACGTTGGTTCAAAAATTCCGTAATGTGCAAAAGGATGTTTTCCTATGCTTCATAGACTATGAAAAAGCTTTTGACAACGTGAAACATGATAAATTGATGGAAATTCTAGTATCCATTGGGATAGAACAAAAGGAAATACAATGCATTAAAAGTCTATAATGGCACCAATCAGTGCAAATTGAGATTGATGGACAGCTTACTAAAACTATAACTATATCCAAGGGCGTCAGACAAGGATGCATTCTGTCTCCTTTGTTATTTAAAATTTATTCTGAAAAAATATTTGAAGAATCTATCAGCAACGTTCGGAAAGGTATACAAATGGTAGTTTTCTCAACATAAGATATGCTGATGATACAACCTTAATAGCCGATAGTATGCCTGCACTACAAGTATAAAAACCCGCAGCAAACAGTAAAGCATATGGTCTAAATATTAATATTAGTAAAACAAAATATATGATTGTAAGCAAGAACAATAACCATAATAATACTTCATCAAAAATACAAAATACCTGCATCGAAAGAGTGCAGAATTTTAAATATCTTGGCGTTACAATCAACGACAAATGGGATTGTTCAAAAGAAATTAAATGCCGTATAGAAATGGCTAGAGATTCCTTTTTTAAATACAAAAATATATTTACAAGTCACGATATTTATCTTGAAACAAAATCAAGATTCATTAAAACATATGTGCGGTCAGTTTTATTATATGCGCTGGAGACATGGACCATAAAATCATCAGACATAAAAAGATTGGAGGCTTTTGAAATATGGGTTTATAGACGAATACTCAAAATACCCTGGACCGACCATATATCAAATACTGAGGTTTTGAGAAAAATGCACTACGAAAGAGAGCTGTTTAACATCATAAAGAAAAGAAAGACATCTTACCTGGGACATTTTATGAGAAACACAAAATATAACCTGTTACAATCGATAACACGAGCGAATATTGAAGGAAAAACTGCTAGAGGGAGAAAAGAAACAACATGGATTGATAATATTCTAGTATGGACTGGTATCAGAGATACTGGCAGACTTCTGAGCGAAGCAAGAAATATGGAGGCTTTTGCGGAGCTACTTAATAATATATAAAATGATATCTTTTTTTTTTTTTTAATGAAAACTAATTTGGATGGGATGTTAGTTATTGAACTTAAGTGTATACAAGTTTTTATGCTCAAATATTTTAATATTGATGTAGCTACAGAAAAAAAATATTAAGTTGAGGTAAGATGTTATGGCTTACGTATTATTTTCTAAGAAGACTTAAGTTAAAATATAAGTGCGTATAGTTTTCTTAATAATGACATTTTTTAATTGAAATTTAGTTGAGTGATAGATCTTGAAGAAGAGAACAAGAATATATAATAAAATGAAAAAGCACTTATGTCAACTTAAGCCATGATTTTCAGGATTTGGCAAATCCCGCATTCCGGGATTTGTAAAATTCAATCCCGGGATTTCATTTTCGGGATTTCTTAGCAATTTTTATACAAAAACTTGATAAATTCAAATTTTCGTTGATTTTAAGGTATTTTTTATAATATTTAAAAGTCCCATACAATTTAGACGTACAGTTTTAACAATTTAATGACTATTCGTGACATATTTCTTATAAATTAACAACAAGAGCAAAATAAATAAACTACTTTCTTACGGTTATTTTTGTCAAAGGTGCTACAATATATGTACATTTTAGAATTATTTTGAAAACAAAAGAAACATTACATTACATTATGAGGGCAATTATAATTCAAATTCCACGAGAAATTTTTCCCGGGGAATAATTTCAAACAGTAGCAAGTAATAGGCAAAACAAAAAAATCTAACTGGAAAAGGAAGAAATTTCTTGCGGAAATTTATTCATAATTGTAGTGTATAACTATCTGTATGTCGACTCCTCAACGCTAAAAAAAATAGCACTTATCTACTTGTCGGTAACAATTGAGTACTATTGACACCTTACAATTGGTGTAGAATACAATACAAGGCAAGTGAAAACTTTTTGTTGTCGGGTCAACGTAAAAGCGAGAAATATTTATAGAATAATGCGGAGTATTTTGTCAAAATTATTTTGTTTTTTATTTAGACCGTTTAGGTCGTTTTTGATACAAACCTAAGATCAGACCCGTATAAATTACATGGATTTGATAAGTAGTTTTAGTCAAAAGCGACCGACTGAATGAGTTCGACTCAATTGTAGTTGTATTCGAGTTGCAGAGTAGAAGGCCAGGACACTAATAAACCATACTCCTCTTAGCGAACGTATGAATACATACATATGTATCTGTTGAACTTGTAGAAAAAAACTTATGTATGTATTTAAAATTTCAAATTTCATTAGAGCAAAAATACTGTTCAAGTGCCCAGGCAAACTTTTAATGTATGTGCCTATAAAAATGTGATCTTTAGACGTAATTAATCGAATTTGATTAGAATAGTGTATACATTTCTTTCAATTTTTCGACATGTTCAGCCTTATTATCGTTGTCATAGTCGTAACGAAATCGATAAAAAATTAGATAATGCTTGGTATACATACATATGTAACAACCGTTATACTTGTTGTTGATCAATCGCAATTAAAAAACCGTTAGTAGATATATTTTTAACAAAACAATATTGTTTTTGCAACTTATTTGTATGAAAGTGAATCTAAAATTTTGCGGTATTGCTAAAAGTCCAGCGATATGTATATTCGTTTTGGTTTAGATAATAGAAAAACATTTATATTGAAAACAAAAATAAGTTTTCATATTTAGTTATTGTTTTCACTATAAATTCTCTAACATCAAATGTGATTAATCAACTTAAAAATAGATGAGAAAAATTTATTTTGATTTTTATTTCATACTCGTATTAGAAAATTGTTCACTTTAAAGACAATTGTGCAATGATAAATTATGAACATAAACCCTTTTAAAATGCATTAAATTGTTATTAAAGTAATATTTATTTAAAAAAAAATAATTTATTTTACGAAAAATATTTAGATCCCGAAATCTCGAAAATCCCGTGATCCCGGAAAATCCCGGGATCCCGAAAATCCCGGGATTTTCGGGATCGGGATTACAAAATCACGAATCCGGGGATTTCCAAAAATCGATCCCGATTGGCATCCCTAGTATGCAGTTATATACCTACATAAATACTTGTGTCTGCATATACAATCACCCTTATTACAGTTGTCAACATCGAGGTCACGTCAATATATCAAAAAATTTGGGCTTATCTCTTCGCTTTCGAGAACAAGTTTGTGCTATTGGCAGTCTATATTGTTCCCCTAGGTCTAGAAAATAGCATGAGCGTGTCAATAGCAGTCAGCTCTTTTCGAGAACGGGTAGAAAAGTCTCAATTTTTCGTTATGGTATTGACGTGACGTCGATGTTGACAACTGTATGTTAAATATTTACAAGCCTTATTTATAAAAATTATTAAGGCTTAATAAGAAAAATTTTGTACGGACATCTGTTTTTGTTAAACCCTTTATTATGCCTTAATAATTTTTATAAATAAGGCTGTTATTTTGTATTCTTATCTTATGTGCATAACTGATTAAAATAAATTCTGTTAATGAATTTCAAAATAATTTATGTGTATAAATATCAAAAAAAATGCAAATTTTATAAAATATTTCAGCTTTTAAAATATTATCCTCTTGAAATTGAAATTTGCTGAAAATAATATTGATGTAGTAAATGCACTCTCAAATATGAAAGAAAATTAAAGTTCTTAAAAAATTCTGTCTGCACAATCGAAATATAAGGATATCCATCCCTGAGATTTAAATAACAGTAAAGATATCGAGCCATAACCGCGAAAAAAGCTTAAGCGTCACATTTTTTGAACTTCGTTTTTTTTTTAAGAAAATCGGCTATTTACGATCGCAAATAATCAATTTTGGTCAAAAATTGAAGTTCGAAAATTATGTCGCTTAAGCTATTTTGGCGGTTATGGTGCGATATGGCAATTCATTTCTATTCAAATGAAACTATTACGAAACAGAAAATATAAGAGGAATTCGCAGATTGATTTAGTCAACAATTATTCATTAAGATATAATTTTTTTTAATACATGTATTTATTTATTATATCTTCAAATATGAACTAACAATAAGTATTCAAATCTTAGAGTCTAAACACAATGTTTGTTGTGCGGTGTGGTGCGGTGCGATTTCTCGTTGCGGGAGAGAAAAATAAACATAATACAAAGGAAGACGGCGACGGCAAAACTTGTCATTGTTTGTTTAAATTTTTATTAATTTTTTGTACATACATTTTTATAAAAAATTTACTCTCTGTTAAATATTTTGTAATGGCAGTAACTAAAAACAAAAAATTATTAAAACTTTATACATTCGCAGATATCGTCGCTGTTTTAACTAACCGACCTAACTGACATTTTTTTGAAAAATGGGTTAAGTCCTCTACTAGACTTTATAAGTCATAATACACATTGTCTACAATTTTCATGACTGTAAGCATTACTTTTGTGCCTATATAAGTAAAAAGATTTCTGACGCAGCCATAAGAATGAATGTATAAAACAACCATAAAAGCTGCTCTCCTGTTAAATTTTTAAAATGTTAGTTAGGTCAGTTAGTTAAAACAGCGACGATATATTTGATAAATTTTTTATGCTTTTATATATTATGGCAAAAAATTTTTTAACTTCAAAATCATGTTATTTGTTGTGAACACCGCCAATTATCCAAAAACTATGGCAACATCAGAATGAGAAAGAGAGTCAAAAATTAAGAGAATAAGAAAGTCCGTAATGAAAATAAAATAGATTTTAAATTTATACCGTTCCGCACTGCGGGTTTTTACTTCAAAATCGTATGAAAAACCGCACCGCAATGAATTCTCGTTACATTGTTTTCAGACTGTTAAATCTAAAATATAATTATTAGGCCCTACCAGTGTCGAACATAAACTTAGTGATAGTTAAAAATAATACGTAAGTAGTGATAATCAAAAAAGAAAAATAAAAGTATTTTCAAGGAGTCCCATCTGGAGTGTTTAGTCTAAGAGCCCTTGTGTCCCTCTTTTTTAGGCGGATGTGTCCAGTAAAGTTAAAGTTACGAACAAGCGGATTAGAATGTGACTCGACTTTTTTTAAATATTTGCCTGTGTATTTTGCAATTTCTTCAATCACTAGTGGCATATTTAAATCACGATGTATGCATATTTGAATTTTTGATGTACCATGGAGCCGATGTTATCAAACGTAAAATTTTATATACGGCAATATTTTATTTTATTTTTGCTTAGATATTAAATTGTACATTGTTTACTACGATTTCAAAAAAAAATTAAACAGGTTTTATTGTGACAGAGTCAAAAAAAAACTATCATAAGCGATCTTTTAATGATCTAACAATATGACATTATTTCTTTTTATATTGCTTTCATATACATAAATATTTAAAACTCATTTCCAAACTTATTTTTTGTCACCAACTGTCTTTAAGCCAAGTTTAACTATGATTGTCTTAATAACAAAAATATCAATAGCACTGAATCTATTATGTTTACGCTTAACAAATACACAAACACACTGAAAGAATGCCAACAAAAGTTCAACCATACACTTTGAATAAAAAGCAGATGTAACAATAACTATAATTTTTTTTTATATTTCATTTTTTTTATACATTTGCATTTGTTGGTTGATTTGAAATTGAAAGTAGCAGAAGTAGATAGTTGAGATTTGTTAATGGCACGCATAAGTACAATACTTCCTGATTTAATTTAATTTTAAATAAATTAACTATTGAAAATAAATTCTAAAATACCATGAAAATTAAGGTTAACTGAATATAAATAATACTTAAATAATTTTATATTATATATTTCATTTTTTTTTTAATTTTTCTTTGAATTACAGACTCTTAATACAGCTGTGGTACAAATATATAAAACAGAGGCTTCCGCACACTCCCACTGGAAGAAGAAATACACTGGCGTCGTTTGTTTCGTCAAAGATAGTGCTATACGTTCTTATTTTTTACGCGCGTATTGTTTAATCAAACATGAATTAATTTGGGAGCATGAGTTATATGATGAAATGAAAATAAATAAAGCGCGTCCATTCCTAATAACATTTGAGGGACAGGTGAGTGCTTAAATCTATATATTTTTTACATATTTTATATGTATATATATCATTACTTTTTTTCTTGTTATTTTCCAGGATGGTCATGTTGGCTTAAATTTTGTATCAGAAGAAGAATGTGATTCGTTTTATCGTGCTGTTGATACAACTATCGAGACTAGAAATCGGAAAAAGCTGGGTAAGTTTAATAAATCTGTGATGAAAATACCAAGAATTCAGAATAATTTTGTTCAAAATTAAAAAATGCAAATGCGCATAAATATGCATACAATGTATTAAATGAAAAAAAAATCAACAATAAGTTCATTCAAAATGAAAAAGAGAAATCATTTCTAGTTTTTAATCAAAAAATCTTAAGTCGTTATTTAAGATTTAAAACGTGATATTATACGTGCTCATTACAGAAGTTAAAAAATTTAATATAAACGATAAATTAGTTGTCGATAATTAAAGTTTTTGTAGCAATTTAAGACAAGAAAAAAAGATGATTTTGTTGGAAATACCAAATGGAACATTTTAGTTCTTAAAAAGAGACACTAAATATGGATAATTCTGAAATAACTTGTGCACATATTGTGTCCGTGACACGAACACGCACGAAATATTTTAAAAGACGCTTCTTCGAAACGTCACACACCGGAGTTTTGGTGTATATGTATATACTTACCTAAAGCATTAAAAAATAGTTTCATTATACATATAAAAAAAAGTCGAAAATTTAGATAAAAAAAAATTCAAAAATATACATTTATTTCAACATAAAATAATGATTTCTTGCACTTCAATTTGATGCCATGCGTGTTGTGTTGTGTCGTATTGGGAAAAAATTTCATGCGTATTTCTTGTGTGTTATAAATCTTCGTAATTTAAAGAAAATAAAATATGGCGTAAGCAATCCAGAAAAAAATTAATAAGTTCAAAAGGAAATAGTCTTTCATGGTGCTCATAACATGAATTGAATATTCGATTTTCGATGTTCGATAGCCAGCTAAGATCGAAAAATCGAATGGAACTCATAATAAGGGCCATAATAATAATTTTTTAAAAGACAATACTCAAAGATTACTTAAAATTATATTTTTGCCATTTTCTGGTATACATACACATAAAATATGGGCGATTCTATTCTAGACAACTTTTAACATTAATTTTCAAATCATTTTTTGATACTTTTTTGATGTCAATTTAAAGTAAAATATCTATATTTTATAATAATATAATTTGTTTATACGTAAGCTTTTAAGCTTTATTTAAAAATATAAATTTGTTGTGCACTTCGGAGCATTAAGATTCATAGATTTGCACCCGTCATGGCTTAAAGAGCAAATTTCTTTTTATTGGATTATATTTCTATACAATGTTTGATTTGATAATCATCGTCTGATATCTCATCTTTCACAACAAAAAAGAATAATACAATAAAAGTTTAAAAATTAACAGAGTTTTGTATTTTTGTGGTATGATCTTATGAAAGAGGGCCATTTGGTTGCACCCGTCATGCACTTTAAAGCTCTCTCGTGGCTATTTGAGCGTTTCATATAAATTCTTGCAAATAGATAACAACAGTATATAAAAAAATGTTACCCCTTGTAGAAATAACTTAATTGAAAATGTGTTTCTTACTATTAGTAAAAGGCGTTTAAAGCGTCTAAATGTTGCACCCGTCAGAATAGAATCGCCCATATCATAATGTGTACTCAGCATTAGCTTATTTACTTTGGAAGTTATTTTTCAGGGTATATTCTAAAATTTCTTTTTTTTTTTTTTTTGTTATTGGTGGCAGAAGCAGTAATCAAAGTTACAATACATACGCCATCATCCAATCTTTCAAATACATGTGTACGTTTTTTCATATTTTTTTTTGTAGAAAAGCGCAATAAACGAAAATCTCAGATGGCACCCTCAGCTCCCTTGACGCCTTTGCCCAAAGAACCCGACTACAATAGTGTGCAACTGCGTAATAATTCTAAAATTGGTACTGTCAATTTTACAAATACGCCAATGCCACAGCAGCAAACACCACCAAAAAAATTTCTTTCATCCTTATCGTCTTCCAATAATAAGAACAAAAAATCAAAAGTCAATAAATGTGATATTGGAGCACCGACGAACTTTCGTCACGTCAGCCATGTGGGTTGGGATGCTGACAAGGGTTTCGATTTGACGGGCAATGAAAACGATGAAGTACTCTCGCAATTCTTTCAGAAGGCTGGTGTATCGAAACATCAACTAAATGATCGAGATACGAGGGCCTTTATATATGATTTCATACAAAGTAATAATGTACTGGGTACAGTAAAACAAGAAAGCGTAGAGCAACCACTAAAGACCACATCACCCACATCACCGCCACCACCACGAGTGACACCTCAGGTGCCAACCAGGCATCAACATCATACTCATGTAAGTTCTATCGAAAATAAGTTTCACTTCAACTTGAATAATAATAAAATATTTTTTTTTTTTGTGCAGGCTCAAAATGGCAACTCAACAAGTACTTCAACAATAATAACCCAAAGATCAGCACCACCACCTCCACCACCAGCTAGACAACCTCCGCCACCAGTACCTACAACGGTGCCTGGTATTTCGAGGGCACCAGCTCCTCCTTCTAGGCCACCACCCATAAACGCAGCACCGCCTCCTCCACCAGCACCCATAATGACAGCACCGGTAATTTTGTTTTATTTAAACTTTTTAAAAGTTTAATTAACTTAAAATTGTTAAATTCAAAATTATTTCTAGCCACCGCCTCCTCCACCACCAGCAGTTGGTGTTCCTCCACCACCTCCGCCACCACCTCCTATGGCTGGATTCGGTGAAATGCCTTCGATTACTACCACTCATGCACCGTCAGAAACTAAAATAGCATCCAATTTACCACCAGTTCCTGATTCACGTAATGAATTCTTGGAAAGTATACGCAAGGGAGTGCAACTTAAGGTAAGATTTGTTTGGAAAACGCTTAAAAGCTTTAACAAAGAGTCTTCTAATAACATAAAATAAATGCATATATCCTTTATTATGATTTCTCCAAATGTAATTTTTGTGCACTTGAAAGCACCAAGCTTTGCATAACGCACTCCTTAAATCATTAAATTAGCGGAATTCACGGTTAGTTATTTTAGCCCTTTTCTTTTACCCTTATTCCAGTTGTCAACATCGACGTCGTGTTTTCGAAAACGAATAGACAAGCACCAACTTTTTGATCTTGTATTGACGTGACGTCGATGTCGACAACTGGAATATGGGTGTTGGTAAACTTAAAATACGGCGACAACAAAATGCATACATTTTTGTTTAACTATGTTTTGCACCACCTACAATCTAGTATTTATTTACAAGAGTTGGTAGAAGAAAAGAACAAAATACATACAAATACTCTCAGAGAGTCTGTCTCTCTCTCTCTCTGTCTCTCTCTCTCTCTTGTGAATTGAACAATAAACATTATTTACAGTACAGAAAATAAGTTCGCTCACCCTACTTATATGTTTAAAATTTTAGTATATTGAAAATAGTTTTAAAAATTTAATTGGATAATTCATGCGGAAGTAGAAAGGATTATAGAGTCTCGAGGGCTATTGTCGTGTTGGCTGGTTACTGCTCGGACAGAGCAAAGGACCAGCATTTGTAAAACTAGCATTTCCGATTTCTGTAAGATGTGCGAGGAGAAGAGGAACCAGAAACCATTGAACATGTTATATGTCATTACCCAAATCTTCAAGGCCATAAGCTTAGATGCCTGATGATGTGTTTCCATGAGAGCATTAGTGATATCGCAAAGTGTAAGCTGGAGGATATCAGGGGCTTCATCATGGGAACACAGTGGCTTAATGAAAGATAATAAAGGTTCTTTTGGGTGCAATTCGTGGTTAAATTTTTACTAACGGATCTCCGAGTGGAGGTGTGCTGCAACACCACCCTTCCTAATCTAACATAATCTAGCAGGTTGCGTAGAAATGAGATGGCATCCTGGTTAAAACTTCCAGGGTTTTCAGACTTTGCTACATATGTAGTTGGCTACTCACCTAGGGCTACTTGTGTTCCAAATTTCAATTCGCTAGCTATAGCGGAAGTGCCTCGAAATATTAATGAGTGAGTCAGTCAGTGAGTCAGTGACTCTCCACATCTCATCTTAAGCTCAAATAAAAATAAATAAATAAACGAACTGAAAGACCCTCAAAGTTTTTGTAATGTTTTGTTGGAAAACAAAACAAATGCTTTCAGTTTTATGAAAAAAACGTTGTGAACTCTGCAACTTATTTCCAAATGTATGTAAGTAGTTTGACAGTCTGCTTAAAAAGTAAATAAAGTGTCCAGCACACTTGGATACAAAACCTAATGAGCCCTTTGTGATAAATATGTATTATGTAGATTTCTAAGTTTTTCTGCTTCCGTCTATTACAGAAAATCGATACATCAGCTCTTAGTACGGGTAGTGGTGATTCTCGCAGTGAGCTTATGTCTGAAATTCGCATGGGCATTGAACTGCGACCAGCCACACAACGTGAACTATCTACAAATCGTGCTAGTGATGAACTCTCTGGTACAGATGCTTTAGCCGATGCTCTACGACGAGCACTACAGGAACGTGTACGTGTTTTGCAATCATCAGACGATGATTCAGAATCGTCTGGCAATGATGATGAATGGGAAGATTAAATTTATTCAACGCGCGCACCTGTAGGTATTGAAATTCTAGTATAAAAGTTTGTACATACACTTTTATGTATGTATGGATGAATGAATGACTGTATAAAAGGTGGATTTATTGTATAACAATGATTAAATACGGCTTTAAATGGAGTGTGCTCTTTAAAGCACATGTAATTACATACATACACATACATATATACATACATATTTCATGTCATGTCATGTCATATCATGTCATTAATAACTGTTATACTCTTACAAGCAAGTTTTTGTATCAGTAAATATTATTTCGATAGAAATTTGGTTAAAAAGTAATTTATTTTGTTTAATTAACTTTTTTTTAATAAATAATTAAGTATTTTAAAAGTAATGATGCAGTAGTCAAATTTTATTTTAAACAGAATTTTATATTTTGGTTTACATTATTTTATAAAAAAAATTTTAAAATACATACTGAGTTTTACTATATTGTACTTTAACTTAAAACTGATTTCAATTGGAACCACTAAAATCCCCAGTCCCAAATACAAAAGAAATAAAACTGGCATTGCCAGAAAAGAAAGTCAATCATATAACGTTGTGCCGCTTAAAAAAACATAATTCACGCCATGAAAATTAATGCCCTGCAACAAAATCGTTTTGTTGCGACAGAGAGTATGTACTGAAAAATATGGTGAAGCTATTTTGTGGACACAATTACATAAATATAAGCATGAATGTAAATAATTTCACATCTGCCAATTCAATTTTAATGTCATTTCAATCCTTCTTTATCTTACGCCTAAATGTAACTAATGTCGTAGTCTATTACAAACACATTGTTTCATAAAAGTTTCAAAAGGGCTGAAGCGGGAAAGAGAATGAAAGGAGTGGCCGAACGCACTTTTTGCTTGGCCAAAGGTAATTTATTAAAAAATTAATTCAAATGTTCGCTTTTCATTTGGTATGGTATGTTGCGGTACCAATTGTAATCAAATGATTTTAGTATTGTCTGCATTTTAGGTATTAATTTTTTTTAGAAAATATCTGTTCTATTTTTACTTTCTAGTCTTTTATAAATAAAACTTGCTTTTAGATCATTTTGTTTTCATATTTATGTATGTTATTTTATGCTGATAACTATCAGTAGTTACTCTGTTTTCAAATTAAGCATATCCAGCTCAATTAAAAAAATATTTGCTTAATTCACAACAATTTGCATCGTTTATCTTGTACCAAATACACTTTCTGTTTTTAAATTCTGAACAGCCTGAGTGTAGTGTATTAATGTATTTTGTATTTTGAATGAAATAAGAAGAACAAGCTACATTCAAATTTTCTCAGAGAGTCGCTCTCTAAATACAACATTTTAAAAACATATAAAATAAAAGTGTAATAGTGGATTTCATTTTTATATGAAAATTACCAACAAAAAATTTTACACTATTGTATTTAATATGATAATGCAATCTAATATACAAGAGGTTTTGTGAATTAAGCAATTCTTTAAACAAAACACCACAACAAAATATCATTAATGTGTATTAAAAAAAAGTTTTAAATAATAAATATTTTAATAAAAATATGTTTTTTTCTTCTTAAATATGAATACTAAAAACTTTAACTTTAATGTTTACTCTCTAAAAAATAGTAACAATTGTGCCAAATCGAAAAAGAAAAAAAATATATATAATAATATTTAAAAAAAAAACACTTACTTATAAATAAAGAAATATACGGATGTATGTATAACATAAATGAAACATCACATAAACTACCTAAATACATTTGTATGTATGTATATCAATTCAATAAGAAAAATCCATTAAAATTAAACATTTTGAACTGGAATGTTAAAAGTAATTTGAAAATTAAACATTTTTAAAATACAACGTTCAACAACGTTCGATATCGTGGGTTTGGCTGTTAATGTAAAATTTGTTGATTTTTGTGGTTAAACATTTTCTAAGGACTCTTAAGCATGAAAACTTATAAGATTCTGTCAAAATTTAAGATAAAACATTCCCTTTTATTTATGTATGCATTTGTATTTGGTATTTCAAAATTATAACATTTTAATTTGACGCAGTTAATAAAAAGTTTCTTGACCGACGACTGAACGCACTTTTTCAGTTCGAATTTGAATTTTAACACATTGGAACTTTCATAGCTTTAAGAAACTTGTACTTTTAACTTACAATAATAATAATTTATAAATTAAAAAAATAAAAAATGTATTACTTAAAGAAATTAACATAGTGTGACTTAGGAAATACTTACATGTGTACTTATATTCAATACTTTTGCTATATATTGTATCATGTGGTAAACTTTACAACTCGATTCGAAAATAATACTTTTCGAAATTTGCCCAGCAGAATTAAATGGTAATTCCAGATGCTTTCTGGCTATCGCCTTATGGCCTGGTAGTAAATGTCTCTACTTCGTTTATGCGAAAAATACGATGATACGGTAGAATGAAAGAAAATATACGCATGATACTCGGGATATTTATTTATTATTCATACATTTGTGTATATAGAATGGAATGGAAAATGTGTGAGTGTTTGCGTGGCGGTTTTTTAAACAATATTTATTTGTGTGTGAGTGTGTGTGTGTAAATAAAATAGCCCTGTATATACGCATGGCAGCCGATTAATAGTAAGAGTATTTTTATACTCAGGCGTAATTTAAAAAGTGTGTGTAAATATAGTTGTCGGATGTTTACGTATTGGGTTTAAAATGTATGTGTGTGTTTGTATGTGAGCATGTTTTTTTTAGCTGTACGCTAATATTGTTCGAATGAAAATACTCAAAAAGTACTTAAAACGATACTTTTGTCATTCTCTGGTGTACACTGTATGTAATTTGTTTGCGTATTATAGCATTGCACAGATACATCTGTTTGCACTAGTTTTGCGTGTTTTTGGTTCTGGTATGAACAAATATGTTATTTAGCGTTTTCTGTTACTAGTTGTAAATGTTGATTTTTTAAGCAATTATTGTATGGTTGGGCAATGAGCAAATGAAAACAACACATTTATTTTTGTTGTTTTTCTAAAACAAGATACATAAAACTGCTTTTACCATAAGTGCCTTATGATGAAAAAATATACATGGCTGATGAATGAATGAATGAAAGCAAAATTCCACATACATATGTAAGTAAGTGATACATGTACATGAAACACATGCATGTTTAATTACTCTCAGAGCAAAATTCTCTCTCTCTCTGTATACTTGGCTGCGCCACAAAATAACATAACGAACGTCCGCACATACATCTGCACATCATGTATTTGTTTCAGTAGTGTTTTTTTTTTCATATATTTGTATTACAATAGGTCTGTTCCAGATACATAACAAAACAGTCCGAACTTGTACAAAGTTATCCAAAAGCGTTCCAGATAGCAAATTTCGTGCAGTTTTGAGAGCGAATGAGAGAGTAATTTTTTTCATTTCCTGTACAAACTAGTACGAACTTTTTCTTCTGGGTAAGTTCGGACAAGAATTAAATAATCAGCTGTTTTTTGTTTACATATCGAACTGAAAAATTGACCAGAAAGTTTGCAAATATAGGAAAAAAAGTATTTGCATACAAATTTATTTAAAATCAAAATGGAAGGTTTTTTGAACAAAGTTGAAGTTGTAAGTACATTTGTACACATTTCCCTATTTATTTAATATAAAAAATGCTGTTTTTACATAATTTACTTTTTAGAACTCATTTTCATTTGATTTTTAAAGCTGTTGCCAATGATCCAAAACTTTTGTTTTTATAATGTTATGCGTTTTAAGCGACTAAAATCACTTAAATTAAATTTAATTTAAAAAGTAAGCAGCACCAGTATTTTAAGATGGGCAATTATGGTTTTTTGCGTTCCAGCAATTTTGGATAACTTTTGCATATTCAGAGAGTAATTTTCTTTTTACTCTCATTAGTCCGAACTTGTACGAAATCTTGTGGAACACACCTAATATGTATTTTTGAGCAAAAACAGATCAAACAGTTGCTCAGCAGCAATACAATAAGCAATTGTTATTTGTTTTCAATTGTATTGTAATTTGGAAAAGCACACACACACAATAACTCTTATACTAGTTCTGTCGCTCACACTACAATTATATGGTACATACCATGGTATATTTGTTTTGGCTATACAAACGAGTATACAAATGCAACCCTTTATTGCGTATCATTTTCTTAAGTTACGAAAATATTGCATACATAATATGTGTGTAAACAAAGAAAGTTTTGCCCCTAAAGAAAATATTTTGTTTAGATTGATTGATTTACTAATTTTAGATTGGCTAGTCGAGCACTTAGTGTATCTATTATTTTTAAACTTGTTTGGAGCCTGCCCCGACGGAGTTTCCACTATGTGACCCCTTTATGACATTTGTCAACTATGGGTGACTTCCTCAGAGTACACTCAACCCAGTTTTTTATGTAGATTTCAAGTTATGCTGTTTTTAAATCGACTTATTTAACACATACTATAAAATTGTCGATACTCAGCGCTTTGTTAAGAAAACGCGTCGTATTTCTACTTCACGTTATTTTTCTAATGTGCAAATAAGTAAATAGATAACATACATACATTCATACCATGCGTGGGTGTAACTCAGGTACTTTAGTATTATGATAAAATCCTTTTCAGCTTTATTTCAATTTGCGAAAATATGGAAATCAAAAAACTAAATACATATAATTCGGAAAGAAAATTGTATGGTAGAAATTTTTTTTCAAAATTTTCATTTTATTCCTGGGATAATGTTCAACAGCAAAAGGAACGTGCACTCATTGTGTACATCGGGGATTTAATAAGAAAGAAAATTTCAGTCAGTCTGGCATGTGCTGAAAATCACATTTCATCAAAGTGATCTGAAACCACAAAAAAGGTATTCTGTGCATTTCGCCGTCGAAAATCCAATAGTACCCAGCAAAAAAAGTGAGAAAAAAGAAGTAGAAAAAGCACCACATCTACTGAATTAAAACATTTCAAATTTAGGTAAAAAACCAATGAATTTTACATTGACGTGTCATTGGAAGGAAGTGGTTTGATTTTTTTGGTGCTATAAAAATCCGAAATTCGGGAGTGAAAATAATTCACTTCACAAAAGTAGTTAAAAAGTGCTTTTTATTCAGTGGTTAAAATCACTTGTATATGGTTTGAAATGAAAAAAAGTTAAAAAATAAGCAAATTAACTAACATGTGTATAATTAGTAAAAGAACAAAACGACAATGGTAAGACTGATGTAAATATAGAGATGGTAAAATTGAGCTTGCAATACAAAAAAGCTTTCAGCAAATTGAAATACGATGAATCAAACAATTCACATATTCCATTTGCAATAATGCTAATTATATAAAGCAGAAATCTACATCAACTGACACCACACAGAGTGGACCAAACACAAAAGAACGCTGATAATGAAGGTTTAGTGGCCTTCGAAAACGGCTGGCTGTTCCGTTCAACTATGTGTTGTCAGAATATTTACAACTAACTTTGGTGTTATTTGTTCATTAATAATTATCACATGTAATTTGGCTTAAAAAGCGATATGAACTTTAGCCTGTTAAAATCATAAATATAGAAACAAATGGAGTTCGAATAATAATTAAAATTAACTTAAAGTTAAATCATTTAATTTTTTGTTATTTTATTCCATTGTTATTTTTAATAATGGAAATTTTTTGATTTGGAAAGCTTTAAATGTAATAAATTAAATTTGGCTTGAGCCAAAAAAGTAATGAATTTGCTGAAAAAAGGTAGTGATTTAAAATTCTATTTGATATGTGGTTAAAAATAACTTCTTTAACATCTAAAAATATGCATTAGATACTTTCGAAGTAATTTAAAGGTGGTTCGCAAGGAAGTACTCCTTTTATTTTTTGCTGGATATACGTATACGTATCATCAAAAAATGCAAAATAGAGTTTTTAATTGATTCAATATACATATGTATGTGTTCAAAATAACGTATCAACATGTGCACGATTTGCACAAGTCAAAAGAACGTATAATCAAACTTGGTAAGAAATTTAAGTTTTTAAATAACAAAGCGAGCATTGATTTTTTGTTTGTTATACATACCAGATTTTAAAGTGTTAATTTTATATAACAAGAAATTAATTAATTAATAACAAAAAAAAGTTTATTAATATTAAGACTAAATATTTTCAAAAAATTTACTAAAATTTTTATTCTTTTGCTTCCTAATTCCTAAAGAAATATATATATATATAAAAAGTGTATTGATTTCCTTTTCACCACAAAAATATTTTGAGTGGAATGCATATAATGCAATAACAATTTGTATGTATAAAGAACCGAACGAAATAAATATATAAGTATATCGTCGTTACCTTAATGTAGAAAGGCCCTAACTCATTATTTTTTTTTTTTTAATCAGGATTTTTGCATTTTTTGATACATTAGATGTTCTTCTACAGAAATATAAAAAGAAATCGAGTTCAGAAAAATAAGAAGGTAAGGTATCGATATACATATATGTACATACATAGGATGTGTGTGCGTATACATACTATATACATACATATGTATATCGTTACCTTAATATAGAAAAGCCCTAACTTTTTTTTGTAAATTTCGAACAACAATTTCGAAGAACATCTAATGTATCGAAAAATGCAAACATCTCGACTTCAAAAAAATAATGAGTTAGGGCCTTTCTATATTAAGGTAATATGTTGTATTTGAAAATATTTTAACTTGTATTGTAATTTATTAATAATGTTATATTCAAAATAAATATGTAGTTTTGTATTGCTCAGCAAATCGTTCATTTTACTTATAATTAAATATCAAAATAACTTTATTAAATTAAACATTTTTAAGTTATGAAAATATTGTAATATTAATTGAAATTATTGTATAAAAATCTATTATAAACATACATACATATATAAAAGAAATCCTTTTGAAATAAGTATCTAATAATTGAAAAAAAACGTTTACTAAATGTATACATTTAATAAAACTTAATTTTTAAATATAGTTGTATTATAGTAACTTCTACGCATATAGTAATGAATATAATAAAGAAAATAAATAAACATAAAAAAATTAAAAATTTTAAGAATCCTCGACGTAGAAACCAAACGGTTGGACCGATTTTCTTCAAGTATGGGCGGGAAGAAGTCACCTTTCAAGCGAAAATAAACCAAATAAACCACAGCTCCGTTTGGGAGCTGGGGCGTCAAAGACACACAGATCCAACCGAATATTTCTAGGAAAGATGTGACATCTTCTAAACTTCTGGACCGATTTTCTTCAAACTTAGCTGAGAACACTCTCAATCAATTCACCTTTCAAATAGAAAAAAAAAAATCAAATTCGGTCCAGCCGTTTGGTCTGTACGTGGACTCGTATGTACATACCAGGGAAAGCCAATCGATACAAAAAATTTTGGATACTCCCGCACATATCGAACATTTTGTATGCTAGTGCGTGTTGATATCTATTCATTCTCATACTTGCGTATACCCCTGCACACTTTATTTCATACTTGTATGTATCGGTGCGCATTCTTCGTTACATACCGCATATCTGCGCATATCTATCGACATACCCATGACTTGCAACACATTCGGTTTTTTAAATATTTTTTGATAAGTGTTGCCAGAAATACTAGTTTGTAGTTGTTGAGGTAATAACATTTTATCAAACTATTTTAACATAAAATTCAATAAAAATGTTTTACCCACACACACACTCTTCGCAGTCCTTAGATCTAAAAGCCCTGTTAAATATTTACGGGAGTAATTTGACCGCAGGTATAGTAACACGCTCCATTTTGGATCTGAGCTAAGCCGAATAAGTGGAAGAAAGGTTGAACCATGAATTCCTTACAATTTTAGCAAATTTAGCGCTTGTTTGTCGCCAATTTTCACGATGAAACTAACTTTTTAGGCAAATCTTGGCTTTTTTTTTACCAGTTTACCGATTTTTAATCCATTTGCATATCTATTTGATGTTAGCGAATTTTCGCCATTTGTAAGTTATTTTAGGGATATTTATCACAAATGATTTCTCTTTTTATTTGCAATAAAAGTGATTGTTCCCAATTATTTGTTTTTGGCAGTTTTAAAAATTTTCAACCAGTATCAGGCTATGATATCTTTTATCTTTTTTATGTTACCAATTTTTTGCTAATTTTCGACATGGTCGCAAATTTTTCCAAATTTTTGACATTCGTTACAATTTTGGTGTTTTTTTTTTTTAAATAAATTTTAATGCTTTTTTCAATTAAAAAATTATTCACGAATTTTCGCAACTTTTTGTAAATGAGATTGTGTTTTATTTTTAAAATCTACTGAGTATTTTCGTTCACATTTTTTAGGTTTTGGACATTTTTTAAAATAATATTCGCATTTTTGCAAGTTTTCGCGATTAATATGCGGAACAAATTTTCGACTTATTGCTTTTTTGTGGTTTATATAATCAGCTTTATGGGATTTTTTTATTGTTTTAATCCTTGCGAGTTTGCATAATTTTTGCAATATATAACTTTTATAATAAAAATTTGCTAAAGAAACCCGCCTCGTATTTGCGCATTTTTTCATAAATTTGGTTGCATGAAAATTTTTTCATTTGTAAACCAAATTAGATCAAAAAAGTTGTCAAAAATGCTTCAGAAATTCATGTTACGTATCTTCTCTATTAGCAAATAGAAAAAGTTTCATGAAATAGATTTCATGAAAAAAATGCATAATATAAATCAGGCATTTGTTAAATTCATACACAACGATTTTTTTTACTTACTTACATATTTGGTAACATTGTTCATATAGTCATACTCGTCATTACATGCTTGTGAGCACATATATTGATACGAATATCTATAGCACATTTGTTTGATCGAACCCGCACCTATCGATATGCTCACTTATTTGTGTTGATAGCTATTGATATGTATGCCTGTATGTAAGCATGCTTGTTGATGCGAATGTGCTATCATACTTATTGTCGTTGGAGTATCGATATGTATTGAGCAGCCAAAAAGTAACTTTTTGGCTTTCCCTGGTACATAAACACATACACAGGCACACACTACAAACTTATAACACCCCTTTTTTGGTGGGGGGTTAAAAAACACTAACGCATTTAAGTAGTAGTCCAACAATCAATATGCATGTCTGCGTTACACATCAAGGATTTATAAACGGAAAATGTCATAGGCCGAGTTTACATCTATACATGTCTGAATCAAACAGTTTTCATTAGTAATTAGTGGTTACGCTTTTTCGGGTACATGGCATACAGATGTAAACCCGGGCATACAAACGATGTGGTGTTAAACGAGTCAAACTAAAAGGTATGTCAATAAGACGTTTCATTTTAAAAGTTGTCATGACTCAAGCTGTAACTACTTGACAGATGACAAGTAAAAACTACACCATTAACAAAAAAGGAACGATATACGCTTCAACTTCATTCTATCAAAAATCTGAAATTTAGATATACCAATAGATATGTATGTCAAGAGAAGGTAAATGTATATCACTAATACCAAAGGTAAGAACTTTACTTTTCGAAATGATAATAGACAAGCAGTTTTCAAAGGAGCAAACCAAAAAGTTTGAATAACATCATTGATGTTCCATTGACTTAGGACCTGTTCGAAAATGCATTACTACGCTGCAAATGGAAATTAAGATGTCCTAAAGTGCTTCGCTGAAGTAGATAGCACGCAAATTAATATTGTTACGAAAATAGCCGTCAACAATGTTAAGCAACATTACACAAAAATATTCCAACAGGGTTAATGTAAATGCTACGCGAAAATATTCCTACAGGGTCAAAGCAAAGAATAGTCTAGAAAGTAGCCAACAACTTAATAAGCATGCCTAGCTTGACTAAACAAGCAAAAGCAACAACAACAACAAAAGCGTCTGCTTATTAAGAAGATTCACATATTTGTACACATACATACATGCCAATTCAAACGAAAAGCAAAAGATAAACAACCACCGTGTGTTGCTTAGTTAATGATGTACACACGTACGCATATACACATGTATGTACATAGTTACCACATGAACTTAATTAGGCAGCATACAAGATGATAATGATCGTCTAGACATTGCTTGAAACTTCTAGTGGAATTTCTGTGAAATATAAATAGAGGTGACGCATCCAATGAGTTAGTTAGTTGCAGTTGTAAGTCAGTCGCGAACAGTTATAGTTAGTGCTAATCAGAAAGTAGTGAAGTTAAGAACTCGTTAATCAGTTGATAATTAAGTTGTGAATTGATAATAGTCTGTCGTGGAATTGAGATTATTGTGGAGTGTCTATCGTGTCGACTGGAGTAAAGGGAACAGCGCAGCGAATAGACGTGTATAAGGGTGTAAGTAAAGCCAGTGAGTCTTTATTGGTGTATCAACTGTAAGTGTCGGCAGAGTGAGTGCCGTGTGTGACGAGCAGCAGACAAAGAGGTATTGGTGTATCAACTGTGAGTGACGGCAGAGTGAGTCTCGTAAGTGACGAGCAGTAGACAAAGAGGTGTCACGTGATTACTTGCGCAGCCAGCTAAGAAACGTGCGTAAACTACAACGAGGAAGGCGTAGTGGTAACCAGTTGTGAATATCTGTGTGTAATTTATTAGTTTAAGTTGTATTAGTGTATTTAAGCTCTTGAGTAATTTAGTATAAGTGTATTTGTAAATAAAACTTGTATCATTCTTAACCCTAATTACTACACTCGGCTCTTGTATTCATTTGCAAATCTTCGGATCTACGGAAAAGCGTTTTTATAGAGAGAAAAACGTAACATTTGGTGTCAGAAGTGGGATTTGCAAATACAAGCGATACGTTTAAAAAGGGTTAAGCGAAAAGCAAGAGTAATAAGAAAAGGAGAATCTCACACGTTTGAAAAGGTTAAACGTGAACAAAACCACATACGTTTGAAAAGGTTAAACGTAGCAATTGGTTTTTGAGGAGAGATGAAATTTCAAGAGCTTAACGTGGATCAACTCAAGCAAGAGTTGAGTAAGAGGAAATTGACGACAACTGGTGACAAGGTAATACTACAGGAGAGATTACTGCAAGAGTTAGAGCGGCGCAATATCGACATTGAAACTTATGAGTTCGATGAAAAAGAAGAAATTGAGGTATGTACTCGTGCAGCGGCAACCAGTACAGACATTGGTGCAATGTTTGCTGCTATGATGAGTAAAATGGAAACAATGCTTCAAGAAACTTCTAGAGCAAACAATGAGAAAATGAAGGCAATGAACGAGAAACTTCTAGGTCAGATGAATGAGATGTTTGACAAATGGAAATGGAAAACTGTGCCTGACGTTCCAGAATCACCTAGAGCCAGAAATGAGAAAATTCAAGAAATGCCTGAAGTCACAGACAGACGAGTGGATGGTGAAGAAATAAAAGTCAGTAATTCAGACAAAGAGATACACAAAGAGATTTCTGACTTGGGGAACAGTGTCAACAAAGACGTTTCTGGCACAGAGGAAAACGTTGACCAAAGACTGAAGGCAGAACATGAAATTAGCAGTGGACAGTGTCAACAAGTTGGACGTGAGCCGGAAGTTTCCAGCAAAGAAAATGAAGCTAGTGACGTAGAAGATGTGGTGGTCTGTGAAACAGTGGAACAAGCTATGGGTGAAATGGTCTCGCTTGCTCAGGGTAAAGAAACTGCTACAGTATACAAAGCGCGCAGCATAAAAGCAGTCAGGAAGAGGAAGTCAACTTCTATAAAGAACCTCAAGCGTGTGGTAAGGCAAACTCTAGTCGAGGAACAAAGCAGAGTTAGAGCCAAGGGCCATAAATGTGAAATGGTAAGGCAAGCTGTAGCGGAAATACTAAGCAGAGAAAGTACTACCAGGGGCCACGAATATCGAAGTAGTCACCTCCAGCGTATGGCAATACAAGTTCCAGTTGAGAAACGAGACAGAGCCAAAACTAAAGCCGACAAATATGGAAGAGGTAGTCGTCTCGAGCGTAACTACAAAGCGTTTAGAAAACGCAGAAAAAGAAAGGCGATGATGTGCCTATTCGGGACGAATAGGCTTAAGTGGGCGGCAGTGTTACGAAAATAGCCGTCAACAATGTTAAGCAACATTACACAAAAATATTCCAACAGGGTTAATGTAAATGCTACGCGAAAATATTCCTACAGGGTCAAAGCAAAGAATAGTCTAGAAAGTAGCCAACAACTTAATAAGCATGCCTAGCTTGACTAAACAAGCAAAAGCAACAACAACAACAAAAGCGTCTGCTTATTAAGAAGATTCACATATTTGTACACATACATACATGCCAATTCAAACGAAAAGCAAAAGATAAACAACCACCGTGTGTTGCTTAGTTAATGATGTACACACGTACGCATATACACATGTATGTACATAGTTACCACATGAACTTAATTAGGCAGCATACAAGATGATAATGATCGTCTAGACATTGCTTGAAACTTCTAGTGGAATTTCTGTGAAATATAAATAGAGGTGACGCATCCAATGAGTTAGTTAGTTGCAGTTGTAAGTCAGTCGCGAACAGTTATAGTTAGTGCTAATCAGAAAGTAGTGAAGTTAAGAACTCGTTAATCAGTTGATAATTAAGTTGTGAATTGATAATAGTCTGTCGTGGAATTGAGATTATTGTGGAGTGTCTATCGTGTCGACTGGAGTAAAGGGAACAGCGCAGCGAATAGACGTGTATAAGGGTGTAAGTAAAGCCAGTGAGTCTTTATTGGTGTATCAACTGTAAGTGTCGGCAGAGTGAGTGCCGTGTGTGACGAGCAGCAGACAAAGAGGTATTGGTGTATCAACTGTGAGTGACGGCAGAGTGAGTCTCGTAAGTGACGAGCAGTAGACAAAGAGGTGTCACGTGATTACTTGCGCAGCCAGCTAAGAAACGTGCGTAAACTACAACGAGGAAGGCGTAGTGGTAACCAGTTGTGAATATCTGTGTGTAATTTATTAGTTTAAGTTGTATTAGTGTATTTAAGCTCTTGAGTAATTTAGTATAAGTGTATTTGTAAATAAAACTTGTATCATTCTTAACCCTAATTACTACACTCGGCTCTTGTATTCATTTGCAAATCTTCGGATCTACGGAAAAGCGTTTTTATAGAGAGAAAAACGTAACAATATAAAATATGAGGTACATATAACATGTCTAGTACAAAAAAAAACTATCAGCGAACTTGTATTGGATTTTAAATTAAAGTTTGCTTATATGATGTAGAGCAGTGATGCATTTCCGGACAGGCCCTTATATATATATTCATCCGCAAACAGCAAAAACTTGCAACCAAGGCCACAAAACATACAGAAGTGTCACGAGACGGAAGATACGGGTATTTTTCTGTTTGTCTCGTTTTCCCTCAAATTTTGTCGTCGTTTTTGTTTTGCTACGTCTTTCTAGTGCAATAAATTTTTATTAGCTGTGTTAATTGGTAAGTAGTAATACACTACAGTATCAAATACACTATGCTTTTCTCTTTTTTCCACGAATTTTAACAAAAACCTGATTGGAGCTTTTTTGACCTGTCACTTTCTTCACTTCTGTGTATTCTGTGCCAAGGCCATCAACATGAGCCGATAAATCATTTAGAACTAAAAAATTGGACCTAAAGCAGGCCCTTGAGGTAAACAGGAAGTTAAACGAATTAAGTCAGAAGATTGAATATTTTCTTTGCCGAAGAATTTAAATTTTCTCTTAACTTCCGGATCATAACAGGATAACACTGTGCGACAAATTTGAATTTTCATCCTTTTGGCAGCAATGCGAATATGTATGTATACATATCTATATCTACCAGCATTTTGCATTTGAGTTAAAAAGCTTTGAAAGATCTTACAATTTGTTCTTGTTTCTTTGCAAAGTAAGCAGCAAACATTGTTGTCGCCGATATCTGATTTGATGTTGAGCTCCCCTTGGCGTGAAAGCAAAAGCTCTTTTGTAAAAGCTCGCACATTGTGCTGATGGCGCTTGGACGTCGTCGTACTAAACACTGTCAAACTGCGTACTTGCTTTTTCATTTTATTATCTTTTATCCTTTTTAAGGGAATTTACATTTCTATTTGAATGTTTCTTTACAAAGTGCAATTTCTTTTTCTTTGAGCTCGAAAGTTTTGCTATGATACCTTATTAAGCCCTTTCGATCATTTCGTATTCCACTATGTAATTTATCTGATTTCTTTTAACACATACTTTTAGTTTCTTGATATTCGTGGACGTTAAGCAGCATGGGGATTTTCGTTTAAATTCTCATTTGTATTCTGCGTAGGTTCTAAAATTGTTTCTGTCAAATATCGCCGTTGTCAGGACTTTACGCGCTATGAAACAAATCCCAAGGAAATAACGCTCAAATAAGAAAATTAAATAAATTCATCTTGAATTTGGTTTCATTGGCCTTTTTTCTATAGATATATATATACATATCGATGGCTTAATATAAAAAAGACCTAACTCGAATTTTCGAGATTTTACAGGAGAAGCAAAAAACTGAAAAAAATAAAGCATTTACATGCAGAAATAGTTTTTAAAGTTGCCATAAGTCCTTGATTTTGAACTGTAACGTACTAAGATCTTCAAACAGGATGCAATTATACGTTGTCGCCCAAAAAACATTAAAAGCACGATTTCGAAAAAAATTGAGTTAGGCCCTTTTTATATTAAGCCATCGATATATACACACAGTATGTCAAGTAATTGTTTTGACATAGTTAAAATCGTTGTAAATTTTGACTTTTATCGTAAATATTTTTTTCCCTTTTTGCATTATGAAATTTTTTTGTAGTAGATTTCATTTTATTTACATTTAAATGCACAAATAGTCGTAAGTTATAAGCAAAATTAGAAATGAGAGCATAAAAATTACATGAAAAGCAAAAAAACTCAAAAATTTCTTTGTCAAGAAAATGTTTTTACATCCTAGTATTATATAGTAAAAAATATAAAAAATTTTAAGGTGTACAAAAATAAATATTTTTTGTGGCCAACATTGGCATCAAACCAGCTTGTAAAACAACTTCTCATGGAAAAAAATTTTCTTTCCCAAATATTCCGCTGAAATTTCTCAATTTCCTCTCGTGTTACTGTTCCTAACTCAATTTAGTTCTTAAAATACCATTTCAAAACACTATTTTTCAAATAAACCCATAAATTTTAATAGGGTATAGATCTGGACCTTGAGATGGAGTATCCACAACTTTACCGCAATTGAATAGACACAATGTTCATACCCAAAGTGCCTCATGTTTGAGGTCAATACATTAATAAAAATTTAAAACTTGCATATTTACCAGCAATTAACCCAAACTTACTCGAACTGTCATCCAAAAAAATACTTCAATATATTGAGGTACTGCCCCCCATTCATGATATTCTCAATAAAAATAATTTATCCCACCTTTACAGCATATACATATATACATGTGTATATATACCCCCAATCCATCAACCAAACTTTTTTTAATTTTACAGTTGGGTATATGGTTTCACTTTCCAATATTTTTAGAGATTTTTTTTCTCCATACTTTGTTACATCCGTCATTCTAATAGAGCAGAAGTTTGGTTTCGTCGCAGAAAATCACAATATCCTATCAAGCTTGGAAGTATGCGTTATCGCAAAAGGCAATTGTTGTTCTCTATGCTGCAATCTTAAGAAGCTGGGATTTCTGACCAGTTCTTGAAGAACAGTCGATTCTTTTGAGCACTTGCCTTTGTCTCATGGGAAACTGCTACTGAGCGGTACAACACGCTGAAATGGTTTTTGGTTGACAGCGCGAGTAAGGTTCGCTTTATGGCTAGTAAATATGCAAGTTTTCAATTTTTATTAAGGTATTGACCTCAAACATGAAGCACTTTGGGTAAGAACATGGTATCTTTTCAATTGCGGTAAAGCTGTGGATACTCTATCTCAAGGTCCAGATCTATAGCCTATTCAAAATTTATGAGTTTAATTGAAAAATAGTGTTTCGAAATGGTATTTCAAGAACTAAGTGGAGTTAAGAACAGTAATACGAGGGGAAAGTGAGAAATTTCAGCCGAATATTTGGGAAAAAAAATTTTTTACAAACCTATTTGATGCCAATGGCGGCCACAAAAAATATTTATTTTTGTACACCTTACAATCTTTCCTATTTTCTTACTATATAATACAAGGAAAGAAATTTTTAATTTTTTTGGTTTTCATATAATTTTTATGCTCTTATTTTTAATTTTGATTATAACTTACGACTATTTGTACACTTAAATGTAAATAAAATGAAATCTACTACAAAAAAATTCATAATCCAAAAAAGTAAAAAAATATTTACGATAAAAGTCAAAATTTACAATGATTTTAACTATGTCAAAACAATTACTTGACATACTGTATATATATATATATATATATATATATATATATATATATATATATTGGGTATTTTTCATATATTTTCTCTTAGCCTTAATTTTTCTTAGTTTTTTTTTTCATTGGATCTTATTTCATTTGGGCGTTATTTCCTTGGACCTTATTTCATAGCGCCAGGACATTAACGGATTCTTCGATATGGAGCAGATTCACAACTTGGTCTTCCATGGGAGAAAGCGGGAAAAACTGACAGGAACCACCATTTGTGCTAGAATTTAGGTCTTCGGTCAATTTTGTCCACAAATTATTTGCGGCTTCTTTGACATTTGCTGACTACATCATGAAATTCTCAAAATGTTCAAACTGCCGTTGTTTTGCTTGTTTTAGAAATAATCGATAGCTGGAGTACCAATAATAACCCCTTAGGAGATTACTCTGTAATTCGAATCGGAGGAAAAAGCTTTTAAATTGAAATCTAAATAACATACTCAAAACGGGTTTCTTTTCAGGTGTATTTTCAAGAAAATCCAGGAAAAGCAGGCGAAGGTTTTATGAAGATATGTATATAAAGGCGCTAGGTTAGGTTAGCAGGCTGCTGGCAAGGAAGGGTGAAATTTAGAGTCCAGCTCACTTGGGTCCAATATAATGATCCCTTTGTGATACCTGTGAGTTGAAGAGATGATAGTCAGGGATGGTGATAGGGAAGGAATAGTGAAGAGAAGACATGTCGTGAAGGAAGAATAGAGGAAAGCTTGATTCTTTTACAACTCTACTTTGCACGCTTTTTTAATAATGCAGTGTTGCTGCGCCTTCTGGTCTTAAACGAGGCGTATTAAATTTTGAAGCTGTGTTTAGTAGCCATTTTATTGGTTATTTTACTTCGCCGACGATTCTGCTACACAACGAAGGAGGGCGCTCTGATGTTACATTAGGATTAGTACAGGGTGGCCCAAATGAGACCAGACCTAGTGATGTTAAACACGTGTAACTCTTATAATAACGGTTTTTTAAATGTTTTATTTTTATATGTTAAATACATTTTATGAAAATTTAACGTGACTATGTGTGAAATATGACATCAGACAAATGACCACCATTTTGCTCGGTACAGGCATTGGCTCTTTTTACCGCATTTTGCATTACACGGCGTAATGTTTCTGGTTGCAGGCGCCGTATTTCGTGTCGAATATTCTGCTTGAGCTGTCCTAGTGTTTGTGGTTTGTTAACATACACCTTGTCTTAAATATCCCCATAAAAAAAAACGGCGAACTAAACCTGTAATCATGGAAGATGTGGGCGATAATTGATCGTTGAGAAGAATAATAAAAATCGATCATTTTAATGCGTTGTTGTGGACTGTACGTATTCATTTTAAAATTCCAAGAGTTCAGTTATAATCTGCAAAAAGAAAAAATAAATTATGTTAAAAAATAAAAAAGTTATTTGTGTTTCACATCAGCTGGTCTTATTTGGGCCACCCTGTAGTATCCGCTGAAGTCATTATAATTCAGTGCCTGCGTCACTAGAACTTTTCCCACAACAACTGATACAAAGGGCACTAATGCACATCAGAAAAATGCGTGGTGTTGTTATTTAATGAATGTCCGAAATCGGGCTCGAACCCAGGACCTTCGGTTTTGTAGTGAACGTGCTAACTACTACTTCAGCCAAAGCCACCCTCTATATATAAAGGCCCTAACTCATTATTATTTTTTTTTTTTTAAATAGAGATTTTTGCAATTTCCGATACACCACATGTTCTATCGAAATATATAAAAAACTCGATTTCAAAAAAATAATATACATATTAGGACCTTTCTATATTAAGGTTAAGATATGTTAGTTAGTTTGTAGTTTTTGAGAAAAAAATTTATTAGGAGTGCGTCATAAAGTTAAATCGTTTTCAAAAAGATAATCGTTTCGGTTCTGTTCGTAAATGCATCACTGCGCTGTAAATGAAAATTTAAATATTCTAAACTGGTTCACTGAAGCACATAACGCACAAATAAATGTCAAATATGGTGTACAAACATGATTACTACTAAAACAGATTATCAGCGAACTTGTATTGAATTTTAAGTAAAAGCTTGCACGTATGATGCAGAACAGTGATGCATTTACGAACACACCCTTCCTTTCAGCTTATAAACTTGGTCATTAGCATTAATTTGGTTTTAGTCGCTTTTATGTTGGAGGTAATTTGAAATTTTTGTAAAAAATGCATTCAATCATTATTGTCCCAATTACCAACACATACACACATATCGTTGGTCACAAGAAGAAAGAGCCTAACTCAAATAACTGTAACTTTACAGAAGGTAAAAGCATAATAATAAAATGGTAAAACCGTTATTTTTTACACTATTGCAATACATTTTTGTGACGAGGTGTATTTGTGTGAAATGTATTGGAACCACTGAAAAACTTAAGTTCGTGAAAATACGAGTTAGAGAATTTATCTTCTTTCTTTCTGTTAGAAAAAATTAAACAATCAATATCTACCTATTTACGGCCTTATTCACAACAAATATTTGTAATTTACAAAAGGTTTATAAAACAGATTTCCATACAAAATTTGTTTTACAAAGCCTTATTATGAATAAGGCAGGTAGTATTTAGAAGATTTACCTTTATTTAAATTCAAGAAGGAAAAAGAGACATTTCGACTTTCATGTTTAAAATTTAAGCTGATTTCTTATATATTTTAAGTATTTTTATTTATCGTTCTCCTACATATGTATGCACATACATATATACATATGTAAATATCAATATTTATGCATTTATGCAAATACCGCATACTCCAAATAATGAGTTGACAGTATTAACAAAGTTTTATTATTATTATTATTTTATTTTCATTACTTCTATGAACTATGTATTTCAGATATAAAAAAAGAAATGTGTTTTATCAAATAAATCTACTTTATTTTCGGTTATGATTTTTAGAAATTTCTTTAAAAAATTATATGAAAAATAATTGTAGTCTAAAAATATGTGATATATTTTTAGTTTATTATAAGCTAAATAAGAACCTTAGAAATAATTTTGAAGAAAGAAAATATTACAAACTATACACTTAAAAGTAAAAGAAATACAGATTTTGTAATGAGATTTTTTGCTCTTGTCTCTGCTGTTAATTAAGATCTGCAGCTATTGTTATTGAATTAAAAAAGTTATAAGGTCATTATTACGAAATGTATAATTTACAATACAATAATTTATTTTGAATATTTTTTAAATAATTTTGATTATTTAAATTTGTAAAAATTAAGGGGAGAAAACTATATTAAATGGGCAACATTTTGTAGTTATAATGGGGGGGGGGGGGGGGGGGAAAGGGGGGCAAGACGACTTAAATTCTAAAATAGTTTATGTTACATTATGGATTATTTGTGGTTTGTTGTTGATTCTGTTGATACTGGTGCTGCTCGTCGTGTAACTGTTCTCTTTCAATATTTGCATTGTTGTTATTTTCGGCAATCTCATTGACATTATCAAAATTAAAAGTTGGCATATGAGGCGGCAATTGTTGGCCTAAGTTGGCTTGGTTTAGTAGTTGCCTTGACATATTCGATGTTCCCGCTGCTTCTAAGGAGCGGCGACTGAGAATATCATTTGATTCGTTTAAAATGTTTTCTGTCTCTTCTGTGTTTAGGAGCAGCTGTTCTTGCATGCCCGTATTAAATTCATCGTCATTTTTCGATTTCGCTAACTGAAGTGATGATGAAGGTAATGGTGGAGTTTGAGATAAAGAATTACTTAAGAAACTATTACTACTCGATGAAATGTCTTCTAAGTAAGGATGTAACGCTAAGGCTGTTGGTCTTGTTTGCGCTAAAACTTCTTCTTCTTGGTTTTGATAGTTTTGAAGCTCTTCTAAATTGTTATCCAATGTTGATTCATCATCATTATTATCCTCTTCTACAACTTCATTATTACATTCAGCATCGTTGTTCTCATCGTCTACATTTTCATCGTTATTTACTGGTGCATCATCGATATTTTCTCTGATAGGCTGTGCCTCCAAGCAAACATCTTTCGATTGCTGAACAACACCTTCAATCATAGCCATTTGCTCTTGATTATCTTCTGTTGACTGGTGACCATGAGTATTGCTTGAAGGATAAATTTTAAATTCAGGAGTAGCATTAAGAGTTTCTGTTCTTACAGAACTGATTTCGAACTCTGGCTGAAGGTGTTTTGATGTTTCAGGTTTAACCTCAAAGTCTTGTGTATTAGGAAGTTTTTCTAGTAAAGCAGGCAAAGGGAGCTGTTTCTCTTCAGAGAATCCGACAACATTCTGTAAATAGTGTTGTTGACATTCTGAATCTAGTTCACGCTCATTAACTGTTTCATCTCCAACTACATTCAAATGTGGTTGGAGATTTTCTTGATTATCAGGTCTAAAAACACTTTGACTCAATTCATCATCATGCCTTGTGTTTTGAGATTGTTGTTGTTCCACCAATTGAATTCCTTGAGGAATATTATACAAAACTTGTGGATTTTGAGTCTCTAGTTTGCCCAATTCTTCCGCATTTTGTTCAGAGTTTTGTAACGAACTTTGAACTACCATTTGCGACACTGGTTCAGCATTTTCGGCCTGACTTGCAGGAGATGTTATTGTTGTCTTCAAATCTGTCTGTGGTTCGATAATATTGGAAATTTCTATGCTGGTTGGTTCCGATTGAATATCATTACTGTATGAAGCACCTGCTGCAGTGGTTAAATGAGTGTAATGACTTTCCATGTTTGTTTCATGACTCAACATTTCTGCAGTATCTGCCAGTGAAGAACTTAATAACTGAGTGTTATTAGGATCCGATTCTGAGCACGGTGTAGTGTTTAAATCTGTGTTGATCACACTTTCTGGTATTGAAATTTTATCATGACTCTCTAATATTTGACTGTGGTCTATATTGCCATCATTTGTGTTTGAAAAGTTTGTGTCGGAAATGCCAACCGTAGCCTGACTGCAAACATTTGCAATAACAAACGAAATGTTAACGTTCAAATTTTTAGGACTGTCATTGATATTTCCTTTAACGAAAGAATCGTTATCCCCAGCCAAAAAGGGTTCATTATCACTGGTTTTTTCATTATTTTCTTCTTTTTCAACTTCGGTTTTCTTCTCATCCAGTTCCGGTGGATATTCCATCTCTATATATTCCCTTTCTTCATCTTCTTCCTCATCTATTTCTTCATCGTCATCTTCCTCATATTCTTCCTCTTCTTCTTCGTCCTCTCCTTCAACTTCTTCATCGTCGCCCTCATCGTCGTATTCCTCATATTCTGTTTCTTGGTCCTCTTCATTCGCCATATTTTCATCATTATTTTCCGCATTATTTTCATCATTATTTTTATCATCATTATGGTACGTTTTATCTTTGACGTAATTAGAACGACGTACTTGTTTGCGTTTTCTTTTTATGCCATTTATTTTGGTAAACGATGGCATAGATTTTTGTGTGATTTCAACGTCACTTATATCAATGTCTTTCTCCTGTTTAATCGTTATGTTATTGAAATCGATAGAAGAAATATAATTCTGTTCTTCGACATTAGGTGTTGCTGACCATTCTCCGGTATCCTCTGGAGTTTCCACTTCTGGTTGTGGGTCACATGTTGGAGCGGAAACAGCTGGTTGTTCGTCGGAATAACCTCGATTTTGTGGTTCTGGCTTAATAAATATGGGAGTAAAATCGTTGCTACTGATATCAGTAGGTCCTAGAGGTACTCCACTTTGAACGGCAGAAATTTTTAAAATAGCCGTATTCGGAGGTTTAGCTGTGGACTTACAAGCTTTATTACGACTCTTCGTAACACTTGCCAACGGTTTATCTTTAAGTTTAGGGATTACTTTAGATTTAGGGGGCAATAATAATGGTTTCTTAATCTTTTTAGCAATGATTTCTTTATTATCAACTAACGTATGTTCAGCCGGCGGGCACCTTTCATTTTCAATTTTATCGTTTTCTTCTTCCTGTGCCTCATTGGGATGATTACATTGATTATCCTCTTCGTGTTCCAATATATTCTCATGACCATGGTGATTATCCTCGTTATTTTCTTCGTGATAATCGCTTTCGTCGTCATAGTCACCATTTCCTTTGTCAGAATTTCCATCATGATCCATTTGTAGCGTCTCGTCGTTCCCTTCTGTTTCATCCGTATCCATACTAACACCACTACTAACATGACATATTTTTAACATACGGTCCAATTCTTGCCGATTTGGTTTAACATCTTCAGGCTCGGCATCTTGATTTACTGATGGTGTCATTTGATTTGTGTCAACAACTGTATTGGCTCCACTATTAAACTCAACTCCGCTAGAAACACAAGCAATTTGAAATTGCATCATTGGAATAGATGTCATGATCGTAGCCTCTGGCTGTGGTCTTGCTTGTAATACTGACGGTACTGACTTTTCTAAGGCCTCAATACCGTCTTGAGGTTCAGATTTTATACGTATGCGTGTGGTTTCTATGTTTGCTTCGCTATTGTTATTATTAGCACTCGAATCTTGAGAAAGTTGTTCATCCTGCGTATCCTTTGAAAGCTTTTGTTTTTCTTTCTCTTTTTCCTTATGCTTCTTTTTCTTCTTTCGTTTTTCAGCACGTTTTTCAGATGACTTTTGTTGTTCTATTATGGAAGAATTCAATTGGCCATGTTCCTTTTTAATTTTCAACTTAAGGCCTCCTCCGATTTTATTCAAATTTTCCTCATTTGCAACATCAATTTCTTGCTTGATACGAATGTGTTCCAGTTGTGATTCTGTTCCTACACTTGGATCTGTCGTATTAGCAACATTATTGGAATTTTTCTCCTCATTATCATTATCAGAATCATCGTCATAATGGACATCATCGGGCACATCTGCAGCATGATCCTTGTCGTGGGGATCGTCAATATCGCTGTGCTCACCAACACATGGTGTTTCCTGATCAACGTGTACCTCGGGCTCGTGTTTAATACTAACCAAAGCATCTAATGTCGACTTTAAAAGTTCATCCACTCGTTTCAAATCCTTCTTTGAAACTCCCTTCTTACCACTCTTCTTGCCACTTATACTTGCAGCATCATCGAGACCCGTCGTGGACACACAGTGCGAAGCTGCCATGATAAGAGGTGAGGACAGTCGTGTCAATTGAACTACCGGCGCCAAATCGAGGGATACACCGCTAAGACGTGCCATTTCCTCTGCGGCTGCCTCCACATCGTTTTCATTTTTAATGCGTACAGCATCTTCCAGTGCCTGAACAGATGGCATTATATGTTTTGAATAGTTTAAGTAGACTTTGGCACACTGTGCGGAATGTTTTAAATACTCAGCCTCATTGCGCTGTAAACGATTGCATCCGGCACAACGTTTTGTTTTTACAGCACACACATGGATATTATAAAGAAAATTGGTAGCGTACGAAGTGTGACACTGGGGGCACTCTCGGTCTAAAACTTGCAGAGCAGGTGGTGTTTCAAACGCGTGCTCACGTAAATGTCTGGAATTAAAAGATATACATATATATGTGTATAAGATCTGTGAATCTGATGTCTTGTCGAATTTAGTTCTATTAGGGTCAGATATAACCCTTCCTTCCATTCCTACCCCTGAAATAATGTGAATAATTCGATTTGGCAGCGAAACTAACACTTAATCCTCCCCGAGAGAACGTCCGCCCTTTCAAAATAATTGAAGCTTAGGTTTAGGTTCAATATTAAACTTATTTTTATTTTAGGGATAGTTTAAAATGTTCAGCGTTACAAAGAGTAACAAAAAAGTTTTCAAAAGTTGTTTATTTTATGTACATACATACATATGTATTCAAGATAACATTTTTACTGCCTTATTCATAAAAAATATTTCAGGTTTATTAAGCGCTTATTTGACATATTTCTATGGAAAATTTGTCAAATAAACCTGCAATAAACCTAAAATATTTTTCATGAATTAGGCCGTTAATATTTAGGGGCGAATCTATATCAGGTGGTCTCAACTGATCAGGTGACTGACTGTTTTTGCCGTTGTAATTTGAATATGTTTACGTTAGATATGAATACACATTTTTCAGTACATTTTTTTGACATCGACACAAATAAATTTTTCAAAGCAAATTGAACAGAGTATACCTTATACGAATATAGCTTGTAATCATTTATGCAAGGCACATTCACCAGGTAGTAGCGGAAACGCAGCTGAGCTATTATTTTTTTAAATTATAGTTCATTCGAAGCTTCAAAAATTGTTTACGAATGAGAAATTAAAAAAAAATTTAAAAAATTTTCAATGTGAAAAATATTTTATTAAAAAAATTCTTTTGAAACAAATTTAAAAATATGAAAAAACTATTAAAAAATTGTGAAAAGTGCCTAAACGTTGCAAATTTTGTTACTGGTAGCTGCCGTGAAGAAATTTTTTCAAATTTATGTGAATAATTTTCATTATTGTTATTTTACAACAAATTCCATTTTTGATATTTTGGATCAACTAAAAGCCATGTTGTTTTTTTCATTGTTGTATTTTTTCATTGTTCTTGTAATCCTGATATTACCTGGAAATAAATGTTCCTTGCATTTATGCAATAGAAATCGATTTTGAAAATGCAGTAATTTTAAAATTCCTTTTTAATACAGTTTTCATGCAAATTGTTTCGACTTTTTCTGAAGTCAGAGTTGTCATACCGAATTCGTTATTTTGTTATTTTCTGATTTTTATTTTTTTAGCCAAAAATAAAAGTTATTTCCCCATTTTTATTTTTCCGAGCAGAACTAAAAATCAATTTCTGGGATTCCGCAGCTTAAAAAACATGGTGACACTATTTTTATCACTTTTATGATATGGATATTAACTAAAAGACATTTCGGTATTTTCCAATGGAAAAAAATGGTGGAATCCTCCCACATTGATATCATCGTAGTAGTTACATCTATACATATATACATATGCATATACATATGTACATACATATATGTATGTATATGCATATTATTATACATATATATTTTTTTACAGTCGTTAAGCAGCTTTGGGTTGAGGAACATCTCTCGCGTCATCCTAATTATTTCTTAAGTGCGGTCAGGCTCGCGTGTGTTGTTTGGCCTTCGAGAGTTTTTCGTCTCGGTCGCACTGGTTGACTGATCTGCCACGGATAACCGCATAATCTTGCGGTTTTTTTGTGGAATTTCTTTAACAACCACGTTGCTACTTCCTATGTGAAGGCATAGGTCGTGTACAGTCAGTCACAAAACCTTTTAAAATACTGTTAATACCATCTTGGGCATATGGTCTAGTTACTCCGCCCATATTTGTGCAACACCGAATTATACAAATTTACTTTGTATAATATGTATAAATAAATAAATAAATATATTTTTTACCATAATAGGTCTGTTCATTGACTTTGCCAGCAGAAACTAGCAACGAGAGAGTATGGCAGAAATTTACAAAATTACTCTCACAAATATGAAAAAGTAAATGAACGCATTACTTGTAAAAACTTGCAAGAAAGTTTTATTCATTTTAAAACCATGGATACAATTGTACTTTTTCTGATGTATTTTGATTGAAAATATTTTAAATTGCATTTTTTAGATATTGACATTTAATATGAAATTCTTTACACAGTTTCATGTATTTTTACTATTTTTATGAGTTTTTCATACTTTTTTAATTTTATTCCATTAACAAATACAAAAAATGCGACTTTCCATCTCTGATTATATATGAAAAACAAACAAAATTATTTGCCATTAAAATTTAATTTATGTGGCTTAATGAAAGAAAAACAATAAATCAAGAATATATGATTTCATATTTTATATTATATATTATACATGTTTTTTTAACAAAGACATACACATTTTTCAGTTTTCCTTTTTCATATATTTTTGAAATAATTAATTTGACAACAAAATGCACAACAGGTGGTTGGATAATTCTTGCAAGTAAAAATTTTACTAGTAATAATAGGTCCGTTTGTTTACCCCAAAATTTGTGCAATTTTGTGCAAATTTGCACTGGATTTTACTGAAATGCGTTCGTTTACACATAAAATTGCAAAAGAGAGTGCCAATTGAGATAGCAAATTGACAGTTGTAGACTAAGAGTCTGCAAATTTTTACTGGACAAATTTTTGCCAGTAAAATCCAGTAGATGAGAAAAACATATGGTTCAATAAAATAAACAAAAGTAAGCAAATACAAAGTATAAATTTTTTAATAAAAACATTTAAAAGAAGAAAAGTTCAAGTAAAACTTTAACAAAGACAAAATGAAAATTATTATGTTCAAGGTGAACCAAATTAAAGAATAAAGGCTTCATTAGTCTTTACTTTCTGTTACTGTTCTGTGCTGTGCCGTTCTGCTTCTAAATTTGAGTACTTACTTTTTCTGTAGTAACTTATCAGTTGTTTCTGACCAGAAGGGTCACAGTTTTCCACTAAAGTGAGAGTTTTGCATCGTCTACTGTTATATTCCAATATAATTTTAATAATATAAATAATATAAATAATTTTTTTTCTTTTAAAACTTGAATTTTTTAAATTCTAAACACAAATTCGCAATTTATTTCAAAATTATTTAATTTAATTTATACTGTCAATTACAATTACTTAACAATTTTTTTATTTCACAGGTTGAACCGAATTAATTTTTTTAGAGATGTAAGGTTTATATGAATACTATTTCTATTATATATTATACAACATATTATACAACACTATGATCAGTTTTGATTAATCTGCAAATTTGTGCAATTTTTCCGTTCGCGTACTTTTTTATGCAAGAGACACTCTTGAGAGTAAAATTTTGAAATTACCAAAAATTTACTCAACTACTGGATATTACAGGAAAAGTAAACAAACAGACCTAATTTGTAGGCATTTTTTGTCTTTCAATTTTGTTCTCTCTTTTGACGCTCTCTCCTTGCAAAATTTTTGAGTTAATGAACACTTTCCAGTAATAATTGTTACAAATTCGTAACAATTTTTAGTAAATGAACAAACCTATTAACTTTTATCAACGAAAAAGACAAAAATTAACGTTTAAACAAAATAAAATAACCAAAGCTTGTTGCTAATTTTGGTATTTATATTCCTAAAAAACAAATATATTGAACCAAAGAATATAAATTGTATAGAATGCGCATCTGAGCTGAAAAATTAAACATTTTTTGCTTGCGCTTTATACTTTATACGCACTGAGAGCATTATATTCTTTGCTCTTATCACCAGCGTTGCCGTTGTGCGACTTAAGTCGCATTTTGCTACTTTTTCAACAGCAAAACATGCGGCCAATGGCAAAAAAAACTATGTAAAAATATCCGAGTTTTACCACAAAAAATAGCGATTTTCGGAGGAAAGTTGCTGTTGCTGAAATAAAGCTTGTTTTAAGGATGATAAGTTTCCAAATTCTGCAGTTGTAAAGTCAGTGAATTACACCTTATTTCTTCATCTTTATAAAATATAATTTACAAAAAAAAAACAAAGTATGAAAATAAATTAGCGTTACTAAACAATTATCAAATAGACTTAAAGTAGACACTTGTCAAAGATTATATTCCAAGTGAAGAACTTATTAAGAAATACAGAATGTTCAGTTTAAAAAAAATATGAATTTAAGAACTATGCATAATGCCTTGAAAGGATAGTGTAACTATATTATCCTCTTCAGAATCGAAATTTAAAATTTTCTACAAAACTTTAAATTGTTTTTCCTCAAAGTAAATTTTTTGAGTTATGCTGGTTGGTTGAACCATGCCAATATATGTATTTATGTTTTTACAGTTTCTAATTTTTTTATAAATCTTAATTGGGTAAATTACGACACTCGATATCGAACGAAATATGTGTTTAATTTCGATGGGAATTTCATTCGATATGAAATGCCGCAACTTGACCACTCTTTTTTTAGATTTCATGATTTTTTTATATTTAGTAGCTATCTGTAATAGGTTTATACTCGTCTTATTTGAAATTAAAAACTGTATTTGTACATACTCTACTAGCCGGTATTGTAGAAATATGTTCGAAGTTAATTAATTAATGATTTGAAATAAATAAATGAAAAATTATAATAATAAAATAAATTAAAATTTTAAAAAACCCCCGAATATTTCTAGAAAATACGGTGATATCTTCTAAGCGGCTGGACCGATTTTATTAAAACATAGCTAAGAACCTTCTCGATCAAGTCACCTTTCAAACAGAAAAAACTAGATCAAAGTCGGTCCAGCTTTTTGGTCTGTACGAGTACTTGTACAGACACACAGGGAAGATCATAAAAATTGGATGTTTTTAACTACTTATATGATGTGAAATTACAGAATATAATGTAAGATTAAACCACTATCACATCACTTGCAGTTTAAGATACCAAATAAAATCGAATAATCGATAACACAATAACAAGAACAAAGAAGTAACTTCAAACTCCAAGACTATCCCTTATCATGTGCTAGGTATTATTTAATATGGAAAATATAATGAAAATAAGACTCCAGCTACGATTTTTCCTTTTCTTAACAGAAATATTTACAATTAAAAACAAGATTTAAGAAATCATAATATGGCTCTCGCCGTATGTATACATGTACATACCTTGAAAATGCATATGTATTTAAAATGGATTCGCCACAGCAGCCACAAACATATGGTGTTTTCGAAAGCTTATGCCACAATTGGTGGTTCTTAATGTCAAAACTCTTGCTAAGTACTTCATTACATGCTGTGCATAAGTAACGTTCTACTTTTGGTATATGTGTGGTTGTGGTATGTGCTTCTAAATTAACTTTTGCGGGAAAACGTTCTTTACAAATGTTGCAGCCGAATTTCAGTTTTGGCACCACTGGAGCCTTTGCTGTAGGAACCTTCGTTGGAGGAACCTTTGCTAGAGGTCCCTTTGCAGGAGGAGCCTTCGTAAGAGAAGCTGATGATGCGGATGCAGGTTCCTCTTTTACTTCCTCTTTTCTATTGTGCGAAAAAAATAGAGCACATTCATATTTTTTAGATTTTTTTCACAAATTTTCAAAGTTAACTAAAAAATTAACAGCAAAGTTTACTCAAACCTTACATTTCTTCTTTTACTTCAGCTTCTTTTTGCTCTGCAGTTTTGCTACCTTTTTGTTTAGATTTTTTGGTGGCTAACTCCTTTTGGGGAGGAGCGGCTAATCTCAATTTTTTGTTACTGACAGCTGGCAGCGGCACTAACACTGGCACTGGCGGTGATGGTTCCTTTTTCAATTTAGTATCGTCTATTACGTTATTCTTAGATTTTTTAGAACTACTAGCAACTGCCGGTATGGATTCTTCGATCGTTGCAGAAAATCTTAATTTCTTTTTCGTTTGGACCGGGGTTTCATCCTTTATATTTGCATCTATGGGAGTAGAAAAACGTATTTTTTTCTTCGAAAGAACAACACCTGCTTCTGGTATTTCTTCTTTAAGTCCTATTTCTTCAGATTTTCGCTTTCTATTCCCGTTCTTATTCGTTGCAGACGTTGGAGCGGACAAGGGTGTTGGTACTATAGATTCTTGTTTTACTTCAATTTTCGGTTTTATGTCTAAAGCCGGCTTCTTAACATTTTTTAAACCTAGCAGTTTGCGTGTTTGTGCATTTGTGGCATAACACATTTCACGAAACTCATAGAAATCATTGATTTTATCAACACACAAACAACACATCGTCTGTGGCATTTTATCATCCTTTGTTATCTAAAATTTTAAAAACCAATTATTGAAATAGCTCTCGATCTATTTGAAATAATTGTGTGTGCACCAACCAACCAACATCCTGTCGTGTACACTTACCGAAAGACCAAGAAGAATATTTATCTTTTGTGTCATTTCCATTTCAGAATCGACGTCGATACAAGAGTTTTCGTTCTTATTCGTTTGCTGTTCTGAAATAATCGGAACCATATCTGGATTGTCTATGCCACACAAACGACATATTTTATACAAATTTGCTTTAAGTTTTTTGTCTATTTTTATAGCAAATCGTTCCATTGTGAATCCGCGAGTTATACTCGCTGTGTACTTTTGTATGGTACGGTCAAAATTAAGAAAATTGTTTTTTACTTTCCACTTTTATATTTATGTCGAATCTTTGCTCAGGTATTGCTGGGCATTATGTATCAATCTATTTGCAATAAATTTTTGAGAATCTTCATTAAATTAGGCTTTTTATAAAAATTTTCACAAGCAATACACAAGCAACCCTCCGTAAATTTTCCTTTTGACAATTTTATAAATTAAAAATCAATGTTGCCAACCGTTCGTTAGAAAATGGTGAATATTAAGAGAACAGCTGTAACTATAGAAGAGTAACCGACAAGGCACATCAATCAGGTACCAGCGGTTCTACAACAAATATTACAACAGCAACAACCACATGTACTTTGTTGGCATAAATTACCTTCTTACTTTTCAAAACAGGGTAGCATCGTCAGAATGCATGTTTCTTATAGGAAATGTCAAACACCATACAAAACTGAATTTTCAATAGGTGTTTATGGGTACCCAAATAAAAGCATGCTTTTAGGCTTATACCTGCACAATCCAAATTTGACATTAAGACTGGTATAATGACATTAGTCACCTGGTGTAGTGCTGCCACCTAATAAATGCGCCTTGGTAACCGACATACTCGAATGAAAAATAATACACGATTTCGATTTTCGACAAGTTGATGTTATTGGTGCATTTAATTAGGCAAGCATGAATGTGGGTGGGGTGAATCGAAGGAGTTATAAATTAAAAGGAATAAAATTGATTTAAGTAATTTCAATTTTATTTAACAAATATTTAAAACATTGTTCCTATCCTATCCTATCACCTTCCATTTCTTCTTTTACTTACACAGCTTTTTGCTCTGCAGTTTTGCAACCTTTTTGTTTAGATTTTTGGAGGCTAACTCCTTTTGGGGAGGAGCGGCTAATCTCAATTTTTTGTTAGTGACAGCTGGCGGCGACCAGTGTGCACACTTAATTTTTTTTTAATTCGGTAGCATCGACAAAAAAATCAGTAGATTTGAATGAAATTCGGTAGGAAATTTTTTTTATTCAGAGAAAAATATAAAATAACAATTCAAAGAAACATAAAAAATAACAAAATATACGTATTTATATATAAAGGGTAAGTGCAAAGAGTATCAAACCAAACAGGTTCCAAAAGCGCATTTAAAACTTCACATGTGATTGGAAATTAAACTGACATAAACAATGAAGCATTTTCCAATAAAAAAGTGTCATCCCCAGTTATTTGCCCTTACCCTTTATATAGATATGCTATGCAAATATAAAATAATGTACATAAATAACAGGAATTCAGTTTCTGTACATAGGTTTAATAAAGCTACTAAAATAACTTTTATTTGACAAACATTTGTAACTACAAAGATTATATGTAAGATCCATTTATGAATTTAAACTTTTGTGCAAAAATTATTAAATCATTGGGAGGAATAAATATTTCATCCCCAAGGCATAATTCAATGTCAAATATTAGGTTACTTAAGTTTCAGGTTTAACCGATTTCTTTGTTCTGTTTTAATGATTTTCATGACAGAAAATTACCGCTCTGCGGCCGCACTGCTATGTGGCAAAATAGGCAATTTACACATACATATACATATCGACTTAAATTACTAAATAACAATATTCGGTAGATTTCAGGCCTTGTTCGGTAGAATTGGTAGATTGTTAAATTCACAAACATATTCGGTAGAATCTGCCGAATATCGGTAGAAGTGTGCACACTGGCGGCGGCACTAACACTGGTACTGGCTCACACACGACAATTTTAGGTGACCAACTTTTGCAATTTTTTAACAAACTTTATTAAGAAATTATTTTTATAGAGTCAACATGATTTTTTAACTCTACTGGCCATAAATAAATCTTTGATGGAAGGAAAAGTAGATTATAATACAAGACGCAATGTGCAGTGGACCTCCTCTTTGGAAAATTACTTAATGTGATCGGGGACTAGTATTGTATAAATGGCAGTGTGACCAGGTGCAAGCATTTCACAAATGGTAGAATCAGTCAATTCGTATCGTGTTAATTTTGAAGTGGTCACATAGTTTAACTATGGATGACTCGGCAGAAAGTTATACAAAAAGCATATATTTCTTTCTCAACTCTCTAATACAAAATGAAAAGTTGAGCACCTAAAACTGCCAAGTCTAAGACCAGAGTTAGTTAGTAAATGCCTTGAAAAACACAAGAAAATTAACTAAAAAGTCAATTAAATATAGTTAAAAATTATGAAAGAAAAGTTAAAAGCCTTTTGAAAAATTTTGATTTTCAATTCTATTTTGGTATGTATATCTTTGAATAGATCTGATCTGTTAAAGCATGACTAATCAATATATAACTTCCTGCTCTGTGCCTTGTTTCTGTAAAGCTGGATTCACCCATTGTTTCGGAACAAAAATTTTGACGTTTCTCTTTTTGAGAGAGAGAGAGAAGAAGAGAACAAAATTTGTTCGGAACATTTTCTACTTGAATTGGTTCCTGATACAATTATAACAGGTACATGCACAAGCCCAGCCTGTCACTGTAAAAATTGCGGATAATTGTCAAACTTTGTTTACAAGCTACAAAAATGTTAGTGCATGTGTGTGAATAAAATGATTACAGTGTTGCCAATGAATTTATACATGGCTGTGTCTCCAATTACACATTGAAGAAAATTACACTACACATCTTTTGTGTAGGTTAAAATGCAAACAAAAATAAATAAAAATAAAACCCAAAGTAGAATTACACACATATTATACAAGAATTTAATTACATGGCCTACACATGTGAGTAGAAATTACACACTGTCTAACTACACACAGATTGGCAACACTGAATAACTATAATCATGCAGGAATGCCGCGTCTGCAATTGTACTTTAGTTACCCTGTAATTGTTATTTTTAAAAACAAAAGGCATCTGTTTCTGACAATTATTCGTTTGCTTATACCAACAAAATACATGTGTTTTTTGGTGTTGTATTTTTGTTGTAGTCGTGCATGTACCTAGTATAATTGTATCATGAATTGGTTTAATTTTAATTTTTGTCCGGACAAAAACGAACTGATCTGCCAACTATTTTAAATTTTCAGCCAAAGTTGAACTGAGCTGCCACATCATATTATATGAATAATAAAAGAACAGAGTATACTTGTATTTATTACAACAGAAATAAAGAAAAATTAAGAACAACATATCCATATGTATGGAGTTGAACGAAACCATTGCAGTAAACAATTAAAAAGATGTGTGTGACACGGAAAATTGTAATTATATGCCGTTGTGCTGCCACTTGTAAAATTAATACGCATCGTTTAGGCACGTATTTCATATGGTAGCTTTGATTTTCCAGAAAAAATGTTCGAAATGGATGAATCGTGTTGCAAAAAACTCTCAGTAAAAAAAAATTTTCTCCAGACAAAAATTTTGTTCCGAAACAATGGGTGAATTCACCTTAACAGTACGAATAGACGAGCAATTTTTATTTCTGAATATAAGAAATAACGTCGGCAGACGTATGATGTTAAAACTCAAAATTTAGGTTGTCGTATGCATACAAAGTGCACGTTTTACGTTTTGATTTTTTAATACTTCTTCAACAGAGCATATATTTTGTGCTTTTGCTTGATTTTTTTTCTACTTTCCTGCCATTATTTTCTACGAATAAGGTAAATTTGACAGCTTGTTCCTAGCATAATTGCTCAGACTTTTGTTTGAGCAATTATTTCCAGACATGTGTTCGAACACTAACATTTACGTTTTACACAGTGATTTTTTGTGTTGGCAACAGATTTTGACAATTGCCAACACAAAAATTTCCAAAGTTATGTCTCGTGCAATCTCACTGTAATGGTAGAATTAGTACATTTGTATCGTGAGTTGACGGATCTGCTGACAAAATCTGTAACATAAATAAAACACGTTGCTGTTTATTTAATATGTATCGTAACGTATTTGAGGTAGAAATCTACAGAAAATAAATTTTTTCGTCAAATTCTCTTTTACATAGATACACACACATGTATTAAGCAAAGAGAAATATAATAACAGCTGACACGATCGCTGACAACTTCACGGTTTTACTAAAGGCCGTGATACACTATCATACATGGTCGTACGATTCATTCACTGGAAAATCGGATTGAATTATGTCACACTACAAAAAAAAAATCGCAACAAAATCTCTTATAGGTGCCACCATGATACAATAATACTGGTAGCCGCGAATTTACAACAAATGTACAACAAATAAAACAACAGTGTTTATTGCTGTTTTGTGATTGACAATAGAAAACAATATACATGTACTTGCGTTTTCTCTTGGCTTTGCAAAGCATGTTTGATTAGTACAGTTTTAATAGGCACTGTGCGCGTGTGTTGGTAAAACATAAACACCATTTGGCAGATTACATCACGAAACAAGCAAAACACCTGGCGCTTCGCGGTTACCTGTATTATTGTATCATGGGTGCCACACTATTCCACAAAAAAGATGCAAAAACATTTAAAATAATTTTTATGTTTAATTATTTTGCATTTCTAAAGAAATAATAACGCAAAATGTAATTTTCAAAATGTTTCTCTCTATCTTTAAATAAATGAAGCAGAATTTGCTGTTTTCTTATCAACTGCCTTACAAAATGCATCTCTGATCTAATAGAAATTATCATTTCACTTCAAATCACACATCATACTTTTTGAGCACACACGATTTTTTGACAGATCGAACGACTGTGTATGATAGTGTATCACAGCCTTAAGGCTGATGACAGAGTGGCCACTAGAAGCTATACTATAAGATGGCGCTACAATGTGCTACAAACCACCGCCTGTGGTTTCTTATGTGATCGCTCAAATGATGTCAGAGTGCGAGCGAAGCGAGATGCGAGTGTGTGCTACAAAGCAGGTTGTGTAATGGTTTCTAGCACGTTGTAGCTTCTTCCCTTTTGTTTTTGTTTTTCTGTCGTGGCATTTTCTTGTTTTCTTTTCTTTGTGAAATTTTGATTATTTAATAAACTTTTGTGTATTAAAATCAAATAAAAATTAAATTAAACAAAATATAAGAAACTTGTGTGTTAAAAAATCTTGACGTAATGGAAGTGGATACCGAAAAATCGCTTTGTTCAATATAGCGTTCACTCTGACATCTTATAGCATGGTATAGCACAAAATAGTATGGCTTCTATCATCGCTTCGCTTCTAGCCACAGAGGATATACAGAGATGACACGAGACGGAAGTGCTTATCAGCTCTTTTGAGTGACCGCTCTTTTCAGCTCAGCTCACTTTACTGAAGTATTTCATTCAGTTGGCTCAGTAGCTCAGTTCATTTGTAGTGAAACATTTTATCAAGCATAAAGAGAGAGTGAAGACAAAAGCATAAAAGTGGCCGATTTATACAGTGAGTTAGACTTGGGTCGAACTCGTTCACTAGACCATTTTTGCCACAAACCAACGATCAAACCCATGTAATTTAAATGGGTTTGATCAGTGGTTTGTGGTAAAACTGAACTAGTGAACGAGTTCGACCCAAGTCTACAGTGAGTGTGTGTGTGTGTTGTCATACATTACAAAACAAGACAGATGAAGTATAAAAAATAAATAAAACTAAAATACGAGTACATAGTTTAATGAGGTAGTTTAGACGAGAACAATTTTTAAGCCGCACAATTTTTGCTCTTTTCCAAATTACACGAGACTAATTCATCTGGCACAAAATGTATACGCATACACAGCTTTGTGTGTGTTAGTGTTTTTCGTATTCATTTAACATTTGCTGTTTTTTAATTTGTGTGTGTATTGGTTTTATGCTGCTAATGCGGGGTTGTAGCTGGTTGAAAAGTTATGCCAACCTCAAAACCACTCTCTTTTCCTCTCTCTCAAACTGGCATGTTATGCCAGCACAATTATGCCCGTATAAATCAGCGCAATGAGTAGAATTTGTTATGTTATGTTATGTACATATCGCACATTTACTTCAATAGTGGCATAACTCAAAAAATGAGTTTTTTGAGTTAATAATGCAGAATGATGTGGCATTTCGTATTTTATCTTGTGTAAAAATTTCATATAAATAGCTTGTACCATCACCTCCTGAGAAAAGAAATTTTTTCATTTCTCCATTGAGTCGTACGCAAATTGAAAACTTAAAATGCGTTTTCTGCAAAACTGGTTTTTTTTTAGTTATGCCACTATTGAAGTAAATGTGCGATATGTATGTACAATCAAAATTAACAGCCTGACCCACGATATCGACAACGTTCGACTTGTCGCACACTTACATTTGAAACAACAACAAAATATTAAAATTTGTTTTTGTTTTGAATGTAAGTGTGCGACAAGTCGAACGTTGTCGATATCGTCGGTTTGGCCCTAAAATTATTTAAGGTTTCAGATATTTTAATATTATCACAATACATATATAAAATTTTTTTATGTATTTGTGCGACAACAGAAAATTGCTAAAAATCACAAGACTTGTATCGAACTCTTTCATTAGGTCGTTTTATACGTAGGTTTGTGTCTAAAACGAGCTGCTGAAAGAGTTTGATACAAATCAAGAAACCACTCAGTACTGTGCTGAAAGCGCTCAGTGGATTGACCGCTTCACAGCGCTCAGTGACGTGAATCGTTCAATTGAACTAGTTCATTCATGAGCTGCACAACTCTAGATACGACCACTTCAAAAGTAACACGATGCGAATCGACTAAACATATTTATAAACTATGTAAACATATTTATAAACTATGCTAAATGGTCACTCTAATCACCAGAGTTGTAGTTTTTATCTGTAGATCTGTCAATAATATTTGACAGTGGAAGGCATTGTCACACTTATCAATTATTGCATAAAAATGGCGTCTACTGGTGAAGAAGAAAACGTTTTGCAGGAAAATTCTGGTGAGATTTTTATAAATAAAAAGCATTCAAATTTAGTAAAACCTTAATAAGAATAAGAGAAAACTATTATTTAGTAAATATAAATCAAATTTTCTAGAAAATAAAAGGACGTTTAAGCAAATACTTAAGTTTTTCGAACGCTATTAAAGCCACATGATTGACAGTAAATGTTAATATAAATAAGTATGTATGTATGTACATTCACATTTTCATCTCTGACGATATGTCTGCGAGATACATAAGTACATTATTAAAAACGCGGTTGACTTTAATCAAAAACAAATTCCACTTTTATATATATTTGAATTTAAAGTATGTTTATGTTGCATTATCTTAATTTAAGGACGACGCACTCGCTCAAGTAGACGGATTTCTGGCTCTCAACCAGTTTCATTGCCCGTTCCAAGATCCACCAGACGTTCGAAAAAGCAAGAACAGGTTAGTACTTTTTTTTTATTTACAAGTATGTAGATGACTGAGAGATAAGTGATGAAATAATTGCATTTGTCGTTACATATGAGGCGTTGTTCCATATGTAAATGATGTTACCTTCAGCTGCAATTTATGTGGTGAAAAGTAATCAATGATTTTTTGCAAGGGCCATCTGATAACAAATATTGCGTTTTTATAAATTGAAAACTCTAATTGTTTTTTTGACGCAAATTTAATTTTGATTACAGTTATCTGAGCAAGAAGAAATAATACAAGAATTAACAGATGCAGAACATTCCAATATAATACAAGAAATGTTGGCTGAGGCTGCTCAGGGAAACTTAGTGGAGTCTGCAGAAGAGCAAGATCAGACAGTGCAGGAAATTGATGACGATGTAGTTGAAATTTTATCAAACGACGGAGATGAATGCATTATATATGAGGAACAAGTGATTGAAGAAATGTATGAAAATGCAAACGAAGAAAATCCTAAAATTATTCCTGGTAATTCTGATGCTAATTTAGACGAAAAATCATCATCTTTTCCATTCGAGTCAGAAGAATTAGGGCATTCGGAAACGTCAGAAGATTTGAACGAACAGCCTGAGGAAAAAGAAGAAAATATGGAAAAAGATAACCAAGGGGCACAAGAAAATTCGCTCCTGGCATCATTGGTGGGAGATAACGCCAATAGCTTACCCTCAGTAGGTTGTGGTTCCGAATTGGAAAAAGAGCAATTCGAATCCAAAGTTTTAGATGAACATTGCGAAAAAGCTGATTTTGAAGATTCTATGTCAGAAGCCGCTGTTGCCGAAGATCTTCCAAATGCAAGCGCTAGTGATGATACTATGGTCAATACTGAAGTTATATCGGAAGATGAACTACCTTTACCCACTAAGCCAGAAATAAATGATGCTGAAGAGGTATCGGATGAAGAGTTGCCCGCGCCTCAACGTGCTGAATTACCGGCAGATGCAGAAGTTATTTCAGAAGATGAATTACCAGTGTCTGCTGCTGCTGGTGAAGATCAAAAAGATTCTCCCAGGCCCAAAAAACGAAAAGTTGATTTACCAGATGCTGAAGTAATATCCGAAGATGAATTGCCCACGTCAGGCGCAGTTAGTGAAAAGCGTAGTCCCGGAGATGATAAAACAGATAAAAAAGCAGAAAAAAAGGGTAAAACCTCACTTCCAGCGGATGCCGAAGTTATATCAGAAGATGAATTACTTGTTTCCACTAAAGTTGGTGATAATACAATAGCAGTTAAAAGTGATCACATAACAGATTCCTCAGCACGTAAAAAGCGTAAAGCAGAAATACGCAGCGGGTCTACAGATAAAAAGGTCGAAGGAGACTCAAACAAAAAAAATGAACAATATAATCCTATGAGTCCTACTAGCGAAAGTAATGATTCAGCACCATTGGAAAAGAAAGCCAAGACAGAAGGTAAGTCATATTGACTATTTTGAGAGATTTATAATTGCAATAGTAATTAGTTGCATAGTATGAAATGAATGTTTTCATTCAAGTACATACACTGGCGAGCAAAACTGGTTACATAATATTAAAAGAAATATTAACATTTTATATACATTTTATTTATTAAAATAAAAAAAAATAATTCATATGTTATATATTAACTTAGACTATCCTCTAATAAAATATAATACTTTTAAGTAAACTGATTACGTTTGATAAATAAAAGAAAGCGTAAAACTTATTTAGCAGCATTTATCCAGTTTTGCACATTTGCGCATTTAGATTCTTAAATTGGAAAATTTAGTATTTAGTCCATAATCCCTTATTTTTTATTACTGATTTAATACGCTTTGGCAAGCTTTCTACAAGTTTTTAAATTGTTTCACTGCTTATACTTTGCCACTCTGCTTCGATTCCTATCCATAGTTCGTTAAGGTTATTTGGAGGATTTTCATATTGTGATAACTTTCGTTTTACAATTGCGCACAAATTTTCGATCGGATTTAAATCCGGACTTTGAGCTGGCCATTTTAGCGTACGAAATACTTGCTCCTCCAACCATTTTTTAACTATTTTTGCTGTGTGTTTAGGGTCTCCGTCTTGCTGGAAAATGATTTCGTCAGCAGGGTAAGCGCATTTATCGATAAAATCTGGCAAATTGGTTTGGAGTATGGTGAGGTAGTCCTCCTTTTTCATTATTCCATTGATTTTTACCAGTGGGCCGATGTGCCACAATGTGAAACACCCCCTCACCATTATACTTCCACCCCCGTGCTTCATCGTTTGTTTCACATGGTTTCTTTGAATGCTTTCATTCGGCCGCTTCCAAAAGTACTCCTTGCCATCAGATTGGAATCTGTTCACTTTTGTCTCGTCCGACCATATAACTCGTTTCAAATCATCGAGAGACCAATCTTTGTGCTTCTTGCAAAAATTCAGGCGAGCTTTGACTTTCTTTTCAGAAAGTGCAGGTTTTTTCTGTTTAACTGCTGAAACTAGGCCAATTCTTCGCAATGCTCGTCGTGCAGTCCATTCACTGACACTCTTTTTTATAGCATTAGCTGCTGTTTTCGGTGTTTTAGCTTCTTGTTTTCTTAACAATCGCTCCATAAGACGTGCATCACCATCACTCAATGATCTTGGACGACCTCCAGGGGTTTTTAATGGTTTTAAATTTATTTTTTTTATGGTTGAAAGTACTGTCCGATGACAAACGCCAATTTCTCTGGCAAATTTTTCTTGAAGAATACCCATTTTCAGCAAGAGCGACTATGCTGTTTTCCAGTTCAATTGAAATTTTCTTCATTTAATTTTTTTACACAACTTACAAAGAAAAATTACACAAAAAACTTTAACATGTTTTCACCAATGAAGCTTGAATACTAAATGAATATTGCTAAAAGAATGCAAAACAAACTGAAGTAACGGGATTTTAAAAACAGAAAAGCAAAACGTGCAAAACTGGATAAATGAGTAAATTTTTTTGGAGTTTTTTTTTTAACTACTTGTAAACAATATTTTCATTCATTCTTTTACAGTTAATAAGTCAACATTTGTGAGGAGTGATTTTATTTATAACTTTATAATTAATAAGATAAACTCAGCATTTATTGGGTTTAAAGTATTTTTTTAATTGTTATGTATCCAGTTTTGCTCGCAAGTGTAGATACAAACATTTTCGCACGTGTCGTTTTTTTTGCACGAGCACGCAAGACAACGCGAAGTGTTCGTGACAGAAAATCGGATTTCGTGCGTAGTTGGCTGATAGTATCAGCTATTGGCAATGCCAACTTGGGGCCACAGTTTGAAAAGCGACGCTTGTGAAATGCAATTGTTATATTCAATAGGTCCGTTTGTTTACCCCAAAATTTGTGCAAATTTGTACTGGATTTTACTGAAATGCGTTCGTTTACTCACAAAAATTGAAAAAGAGTGCCAATTGAGAGAGTAAATTGACAGTTGTTGACTGAGAGTCTGCAAATTTTTACTGGACAAATTTTTGCCAGTAAAATCCAGTAGACGAGAAAAACATATGATTCAATAAAATAAACAAAAGTAAGCAAATACAAAGTATAATATTTTTTAATAAAAACATTTAAAAGAAGAAAATTTGAAGTAAAAGTTTAACAAAACAAATCTAAAAATTTTTATGCTCAAGATGAAACAAATAAAAGAATAATAATCGTTAAATATATCAGTTTTCAAATTTAATTTAATTGTGTTATTTACTTTAGTTTTTTTGAGATGTAAGGTTTATGTATATGTGAATACTTATTTCTGCATACTATTCAGGGTACCGAGTATCAGAAATCAAATATTGATGTATTTTCCTATGCCATTTACCCAGAAAAAATAAAAATAAAAACCAAATACAAGCTAAAGCTTTCACACAACTTCTATTTTAGAAATATGTATGTATATATCGCTTCAAATTTATAATTATAAAAATGTATGCATCAGTTACCAAAAATATGTATTTGATGGGTTTCAAAAACAACAAAAACATGCAACAATGTTATCAGCTGTTTTGATTAATCTGCAAATTTTTGCAATTTTTCCGTTCGCGTACTTTTTTGTGCAAGAGACATTCTTGAGAGTAAAATTTTCAAATTACCCAAAATTTACTCAATTACTGGATTTTACTGGAAAAGTAAACAAACGGACCTAATACCAACCAATTAAATATATGTATGTTCTATCACAAGTGAGAAAGTATTCCTTATTTTCCACTTCTGGGATTAATCTTAAGACGAACGCACAAGATTATTGAGAGCAAATACTGATAATTTGCTGATAAGTATTTATACAAAAAAATGAAAAAACCCAACTGCTACCAAGTTTGAACCGATAAATATCCTAAATGTTCATTCAAAATGAAAGATCATAAGAGAAACCTAAGGATGATTTTAAAATACCTGTCGAATGATGCCCATTTTGATGTATTTACAAAATGGCCGCCATATTAAATTTTGACATATCTTTACTGACACTTCAGATAGACGTAAGAATCATCAAAATCGGTACACGCTTTCGGTTTATATAGTGCCGCAAAGGAACGCACATACATACGTATACCAGAGCTGCCCACAGACAGAAAACCGGGAGAAATATATGAGCGTATGTGTTGTATTCATCTGTATAAAAAGCTGATTGATGTTTCGGCACTCTGGTGCCAATTTGAACAGCCTGGACGTATACCCAGAGTGCCGAACATCAATCGGCTTCTTACACGTTCTCTTAGTGGCCAGCCTTGACGTATACTGATTTAAGGTAGAATTAGTAAAATCGTATCATTCTACTTTACAGCTTGCCGTATCGTTCAACTTTGTGCACAAGTTATAGAAAATGTAACAGTTTGCATATACCCCTTTTACACACGGAAAGTTTACTTTGCAAAGTCTTAATTCAGCTGGGACGAAGACAGAAAGAGAAAGTATTCTTACCTCTGTCTTTCACACAGCTGAATTAAGACTTTGCAAAGTAAACTTTCCGTGTGTAAAAGGGGTGATAGCACATTTTTTTTTTGTCTGGCATTAAATACGGCGTTTTTGACATTCGCTAAAGAAAAATCTGTTTTCTGCAGATTCCTACGTCAGCAGTGCTACCACCACATATTTTATAACTAGTAACATGCATTGTATATCGTACGGTTTTTGTCAGCTGACACGCAACATCACGATACGATTTTACTAATTCTACCTTTACACAATACCCTTAGCGTTGCGCAGTCGGGTAAAAATAAAATAGAACATACCATGCGTACATATAATCTAGCTTGAAAAGTTAAAATTAAACAAAAATATTGTATTTGGATGTAAAAAATTTGTTTTTTTTTTCTATGAAATTTGATTTCGTTCGTGTTATGTTGTGTTGTGTAGGGAAAATTTTTAACGTAAGTGTCCCTTGCGTGTCGAAAAAATGCGACACGTGTCCATCTCCAGTTTCAACTGAATAAAGTTGTTAATTTTTCTGAAGGATTACTTAAATTTATTTTATAAAATTTTGCTGAAGAGAGAGTAATTTTGGACGACGCATCATCATCGATAATAATAAATAGCTATTTAATTATTATTATTTTTGGGAATTGTTAGATTAAAGTTTAATATTATCGTATATTAGTTGTTATTAATTTTTTACTCTTCTAATTGATTTTATAATTAATGAGTTTTGTACATATATGTATGTATGTACATATATGTATTTTGAAATTTTTAGATTCTGAAACAAAAGATAAAGAAAAACGTAAAGAAAGGGAACGTGAAAAGGATAAGGATCATGCTAGTAGCAGCAAAGATAAAGATAAGGAGCGCGAGAAAGAAAAAGAACGTAAAAAGCTCCCTGATCTCGACAAATTTTGGCGCGCTGTTAAAGATGATCCAACTGATTTTACTGGATGGACATATCTTTTACAATATGTAGATGGCGAGGTATTTCAATAATCCATAATATAATTAATACTGTATAACAAATAAAATGTACTTATTTTGAGTGTAGTCGGATGCCGAGGCAGCACGTGAAGCTTATGATGCATTTCTGTCCCGTTATCCATACTGTTATGGCTATTGGCGTAAATATGCCGATTATGAGAAACGAAAGGGTATTAAGGCCAACTGCAACGCGGTGAGTACAATTCGAATTCAATCAAATTCATTTGAAATATGTTGTATTTTTCAATATTATATTATAATGGAATTTATTATAATTCAATAAAAATTATTCATTGATAAAAAAAACAAAAACTATCGTAAAACAGCTCAAACAAACAAATGAAGTTCAAATTTAGTCAAGAAGTCAGCTAAAAGTTTCGTTGTTTGATATATAGTATACATAGTTTAAAGCAAATTGAAATAATTGGGTTTATCGTTTGTCTTCAATCATTAGAAACTTAACGTTTCCATAAAATTTTTTTTCTTTTTTCCGTTTTATTTATTTTGACTATTTTTCACAAATATTTGATACATATGTATATAAAAAAATGTTTGGTTGTCTAAAACTTTTGTTAATCGATGCCAATATAATGGTATATTTTTGTATATGTACCTTAAAAAAGAGATATACATACATTACAATTGCCAACAAAAGTTATTTCAAAATTATTCTGCAACGAAAACCAAAATATACTTTAAGGCGTAAGTACAAATGGAGTTTAATGAAATTCAGTGTTAAAAAAGTGTGAAATTTAGTAAAATAAGTGCAAACTAAATGAAAAATAAAATAAGTTAATATTAATTTTTTATTTACATATAAAATATATGTACATACTTAATAATAACATAATTTACCATTTGCAGCACTTGTATAGTTACGTATAGGTATTTTATTAATTTAAAACAGGAAAATCTTTATGTGTACTTTGTGTGTGTATCTTTCTGACGAATCCTTGATCCAAATTCCTGATTCCCAAATTCTTAGTGCAATATAAAAGTTATGGTTTTAAAATTAATGGAAGCTTTAAAATTAATCAGCCTTGTGTACAGCGAAAAATTGACATCAAGTTTTATATATTGCTAATGTTTTGCCATATATAAGGCTGAATATAATTACATATGTATATTTTCTTGAACCTATGTTGTAAAATTGGACAAAAGATTACATGACAAAAGCTTAGTTGAATCATAGTTCATACAGTCTCATAATGTTGTTTTTGGCAGTTATGTTGGAATCAAAGAGAAAAGAATTTACGAACAAAGCAACATAAACATTGAAACATGTTCGAAAATAACAACTAGTGTGCGAGGAAATGCTAAAATGATTATGTATACAAGATACGCAATTGAAATGGGAGGGAAAAAATTTTATAAAGTTTGAAATAATAATTGAAACATTAGGCAAAAATTTTGAATTGCAAAATGTATTAAGTCAAGGTGTATATTACTTTTCCCTCACCGAGCTTGCAAAGAATCCGGATAATTGACCTACTGTCTGCTAATTATTGCTCTAACCACGCAGTGAGCAGTCGAAACTCCTTCTATAAGACCTTCGCAACCCTACTAACCAAAGAACTAACCGTTGCTCCTCAAATCCGATTATCAATTTCAATGAAAAATTTCTAAGCCCCTGTTGACGCTGTCAAAACAAATGTATGTTTGATTTAACTGCGAGTCTACTTTTACATATCATTGCCATTAAAAAAAACTTAAATAATGGTTAATTTTGCAAAAACTTGTTAACATTCACATCAGAGAAAGGCAAAATTAACGTTTTTCTTAATTTAATAAATAGAAAAATTATTTTCGGACAAACATCTAAAAATTTACGGCCTTATGTATAATCAAAAATTGGAATTAAGTTAGCATAAGTGACAAAATTTAACTACGTGTTGACGAGATTCTCTATACAATTTGACATTAAAAATCACCGCATAATGTAGATTTAACACACGATTACATCCTAGCACGATTTTTAATGTAAAATTGAAGACAAAACACGTTAAGACCATGTGCAATTTTGCCACTTATGCTAACTACATTCCAATTTTTGATTATACATAAGGCCGTTAGTATATTAAAAAGGAAAAAAAATTAAGATAAGAAAAGCCATGCACGTAATATAATTACGTTTTCCGGAAAGCCCCAACAATGCGTATGCTTAAAGCCCTCCCGCTCGCAGGTGGCACTCGAAATGACAGCAGTTTCAGTTTAACAACTGCCCACAAGTCTGCCATTGTTGAGAAGGCCAACAAAAGTAAAACAAAAGGCATCATCTCTCTTAATGTCTGACTTTTTAATTTCTTTTTTTATAAAAAGTATTTTTGCGCCTTTTATTTTGGGCTTTATGCATTTAGTTTTTCTTCTTTTTAAATATTCGACAAATATTCGCCTGAATTTGAATACATCTACAAATGGCCAACTATGTGGGAATTCGAATATTCTCACAACACTAATTTATACTAATTTACAAAATACAATCGATAAACCAAGAAATTCCCTTATATTTTTGTATGTTTTTTTAATGATAATAATCGTGCAAGACAAAATTATTGTTGGAATGAAATTTGTTATTACAATAATCATAGCATTTATTTTTTGTATATGATTTCCGGTACATGTCCGCCGCTGCTACGAGTTCCATGGTCCATTCAATCAGTCCAACTGTTTGCTACTTTCTCCAATAAATCAGGCCGTCTAGCGTCAATGGTGGCTTGTGAATATTGGCTTCGAATGATTCAGGGTTGTTAGTTTATCGGCAGCACTTAACATAGTCCCGTGAAAAGTAATCCAGAAGGCTACAGTAAAAACCACCAATAACTGTAGGAATTGTTTGCTCACTAGGCCGATTATGTTGTCCTTAAAATGGAAATTCTCTATGAACTTCGCGAACAGATTTCTTTTTTTTTTTTCAAAAAAAGTGGATCGTTTTGGCGTTAAATGATTCATGATGACTTACTGAATGAAATGTCACACTGGTTGACATTCCCAGTTATCGATATCGATAGTTATCATACAGCAAAAATAAAACACCCTATAATAGTACATATCGCACTAGGTCCTCTAAAGAGCGTCAACTCAAAACTCTGCAATTTGCACTTTTTGCAAGAAAATGATATATGTATATATTTTGGGGTCCTGAGAGTCGACTATTGAATGTATGTGTGAGTGCGCGTGTATTTATACGTATAAAGATCTCGATGATAACATACATAAAAATAGGCAAACAGATAAGCAAATTTACCGCATTCCAAAGATGTTGGATTCACTTACATCAATGCTGCACACAGAGAGAAAACCGAGAGCAATGTATAAGCGTATGTGCATTCATTTGTACAAAAAGCCGTTTGATGTTCGGCACTCTGATGATTCTCTGGCCAGCAGTGACTTACATACATATGTATGTATTTATATGTATGTATTTTAAACAAATTTTGAACTACTAAACCTATCAAAATCAAAATTTAATTAACTCAATCTCAAAAATACACATCGATTGCTGCCAATTTGATTTCGTTGCAGAAAAATTTCAAAAAAAAATTATTTTTCTAATAACTTCAAAATTGTTCGTCAAATCGATTTTAGATATTCACTGATTTTTATACACTTAAAAAATGTATCGGATGACGCAAATTTGACCAAATCTGTAGCTTTGCGGGTTGTTTCAGGGATAGCATTCAAGGTCAATCCAATCCTTTTTTTTTTTTTTTTGTTGTAGTTTTTTAGTATTTCATCTACATATATGTATGTATAGTAATAACTCCAATGTAACTAATGTGCTTTATTGAACCTAATCCAACATTTATTATATATTGAAGGAAGGTATGTCGCTGTATTGTAAATTTAAATAATAAATTTTACTAAGAAAGAATGGGTAAAAAAAGTACGCCGACATTATCTGGTGGGTAGGCATATATGCAGCCTTATCATGAATTCTACATGTGAAAATTTCCGAATGAAATATTTCGTTCACATGGATTTTAATTTCGTATCTTCAATTCGAATAAAATTAAAAGCTTACATATTTCCACTTTTTCCAACATACAAATCTTTGTGAATGATTTCCTTCATAAATTGTCAAAATATTTCGCAATCTTATGAAGTTTTTTGACACCAACTGTTCACACGTTCGGAAATTTCCATGTGAAATTTTATTCATGATAAGCCTGACCCCCCGTCTAGACTGGCAATAAAATCATTAACATATATTGCAGCAAATGTCAAATTATTGATATTGCCAATGGAGACAGCTCATTGCCAGTACTTGCAATAATTGTCAACAGTTTTTCGTTGACAATTATTGCGAACGTGAAACGTCAAACTCTGTGTTGATTTATGTTCGACTTTTCTGTATTGCGTTTGGCATATCGATAATATTATTGAAATTTATAAAATATACATATGTATGTATATTAAAAAAGGAAAATAGTCTCTTAAAAACGTGTTTAATGAAATAATTTGTATTATTATAAGTTTTTAAAAATAAAAAATTGTTCGATTAAACAGATTTTTACAAGTGAATTATATTTTGATTCTGCACCTTCCCTGTTGACTTTTTCCATATTGTGGCTACGATTTCCCATAGCCTTAACATAAGTAAAGCAATAAGCAATATTGTTCCGCTATTCTGCCGGCGTTATTGCTATATTGCCAACATATTTATTGCCAGTCTAGACGGGGGGTAATGAATTCTAATAATTCAATTTTAAAGAAAAAATCTTCAATTCGTCATAATGACGATAAATCATAAAATCTGGCAGCACTGGGGAGGGGTATAAAAACTTCGAAAATAGCGTTACGTAATATGTGAAAGCACCTAACTAAGACAATGAGGTGCCAAATTTAATAATCAATAAAATTGGTATTTTTGAATATATGTGAGTGAAATTTTAAGGAAAGAGGTATTTTGTTTAGTCACATCGATCCTTATTTTCGATTTAATCATAAGCGACAAAAATTAAATTTTCAAGAAAACGTTTTTTTTTTTAGTTTAAAATTTTTTAAACGCACTAATAATCCCAAATTAATATTTTACTTATTAAGTAGAATATTTTTTTTTATTAAAAATACATTGAAATTGATTATTTTTTTTTTTAAATATTCAAATAAGTTTTTGTACGTAAATTGTCGGTTACGATAAAATTTTACATCCCGTGTCTTAAAAGTTATCAACAATTTTGGCATTTTGATAATTCTAAACTATGTGTAAGCCCATAAAATTTTAATTTGAATAAAAAAGTCTATTTTCGATAATATGACGCTTACGATAAAATCGAAAAAAAATCAATCAATAAGTCTATTTTGAATTTATTTTGTTGTTGCGTCCTTTTGGATTTTAGGTGACGATATATTTTTTCCGTCAGAAATTATAGATAAAATTTGAGTATTTTTCCGGCTAAAGCCTATTATAATAGTACACACACTTTTCCATTTTAGAAAATTATTTTTATATAGTTTTATATTGGTTTTTTAACTCCAATCTTTTTAATTTTTACAAATCTCGCGTTTCAAAGTTGCTTTTTCGTATAAGAAGCCTAATTTAATTTATTATAACATTTGATTCAAGAAAATATTTCAAACAAATTTATAACTTATATGTATGTACATATTAGCTGAGGAGTTCCATATGTATTCCAATCTAATTCAATAACAAATAAATTGGTGGAATAGGATTCTTTCCTTTTAGTCCATCAATTATTAAAACTACACCTCATATTATTAATTTACATCACACGCACAAAGAAACACATTTGTAACGTTTCTAAACTGAATAAAACAAACAAAAACCATTGAACAGTTAAGTATCTGTAAAGTACATTAATCAACTTAACATTTGCCCAAAATCTTTTTTCTATTTTTATCCTTCAACAATTTATGCCAATCATAAAAAAAATAAAATATAATCAATCAAACAACAAACGACGACTTTAGGTCTTCGAGCGCGGCTTGGAAGCAATACCTCTTTCGGTTGATTTGTGGATACATTATTTGAGCCATGTCAAGGCAAATCATAGTGATGACGAAGAATATATTCGTTCACAGTTCGAACGTGCTGTTAATGCTTGCGGTTTGGAGTTTCGTTCAGACAAGCTATGGGATGCCTATTTAAAATGGGAAAAAGAGGGAAAACGTTTGCATAATAAGGTGAAAATATATGATCGTTTAATTTCTATTCCAACTGAAGGTTACAGCGGACATTTTGAGAAGTAAGTGGCTGAATTTAAGTAAATCATTTCTTACATAAATGAAGAAATGCCAATTGTGATATTTAATAAAATCCTAATGAAATTTTCGTTACTAAATGACAAATAATTCATTTCGCAGTTTTCAAGATTTAATAAATCAAAACCCCATAACAAGCACCTTAACACCGGAGGAAATTAAAAAATTTAGAATTGAGCTAAAAGAAGCAAGTTCCTCATCGAAATCGTCATCGTCGCGATCGAAATCTAGGCGAACCAGTTCAAAAGATAAAGATTCTGAAACTTTAGAAAAAGAAAAGGAAAAAGAAAAGGAGAAGGAAAAAGAGAAGGAGAAAGAAAAAGAGAAGGAGAAGGTAAAAGAGAAGGAGAAGGTAAAAGAGAAGGAGAAGGAAAAAGAGAAGGAGAAAGAAAAAGAGAAGGAGAAAGAAAAAGAGAAGGAGAAGGATAAGGAGAAAGAAAAAGAGAAGGAGAAGGTAAAAGAGAAGGAGAAGGAAAAAGAAAAGGAGAAGGAAAAAGAGAAGGAGAAGGAAAATGATAAAGAGAAGGAAAAAGAAAAAGAGAACGACAATGAAAACGACAAGGAAAAATCTAAAGACAAGGAAAAAGCTGAAGGAAAAAATGATTCCGACTCCACTGAGCCAATGGTAGTTGATAGTATATCTGTGGAGGATATAAAAAAGGATAAACCTTCAGAAGATCTTGGTGATCTAACAACGCTTACAGAAGAAGAAATACATTTGATTAAAGATAAATTCATATCATCAAGGCGTAAAATACACAAAGCTACAGTATCAGCTATTACAGCCCGCTGGACATTCGAAAAAGGCATCAAGAGACCTTATTTCCATGTAAAACACCTGGAAAGTTGCCAACTGAAAACTTGGAGGGATTATTTGGATTTCGAAATAGAAAAAGGTGATCGCCAACGAATTTTAGTGCTATTTGAAAGGTGCTTAATCGCCTGCGCCTTGTACGATGAATTTTGGCTCAAAATGATACGTTATTTGGAGACTATCATTGATGAACCTGGTGTGCCAGCGATAACCAGCAATGTCTATCGCCGAGCCTGCGAAATCCATCATCCTGACAAACCAAGTCTACATCTTATGTGGGCTGCTTTTGAAGAATGTCAAAATAATTTTGACAAGGCTGCGGAGATATTAGTGAATTTGGAAAAAAGGGTGCCCAGTCTATTGCAGGTGGCTTACAGACGCATTAATGTAGAACGGCGTCGCGGTGATTATGATAAATGTAAAAGTTTATATGAACATTATATTAATACAGCAAAAAATAAAAACATTGCTGGCAGTTTAGCTATTAAATATGCTAGATTTTTAAATAAAATTTGTCAAGATTTAGAAGGTGGCCTAAAGGTTTTGCGTCAAGCACTGGACAAGGACAGTGCTAATACTCGTGTAGCATTGCAAATGATTGATTTGGCTTTGCAGCGACCGTCGGTAGATGAAGATGAAGTTGTCTTGATAATGGATAAGTTTATGGCTAGAGAAAATATTGAACCCGAACAAAAAGTCTTGTTTGCTCAACGTAAAGTTGAATTTTTAGAAGATTTTGGTAGTTCAGCGAAAGGACTACTGGATGCACAAAGAGCTTTGCAATTAGCTTTAAATGAAGCTAGTGAAGCTAAAAAGAAACGGTAAGCTTTTATTTAATTAATTTCAATTTTCTTAATTAAAACTTGTATATTATCGTGGTTGTTGCGTTAAGACTACGACTACGACATTTTTGTAAAAGATTAAAGAAAAAAATGTGGTGTTTTTTTTTCTCTCTTAAATAGTTGGAAGTCCAAATACAACTGCGATAAGAGAAAGTACACAATAATTCGTTGTTGAAAAGTGATTAACATTCGAGAAAAAAATAGAAGCGAATTCATCACTAATGAGGACAAGGATTCTTCATTTTAGCATTACTGTTTTCTATAGCGAAAAGTTTTTAGGCCAAATTATATCATAATTTTAGTTGTTTTTTTTTAATTATTATTGTTCGATCTTCGCTTACAGATCGATAAGAACTTTAGCCTAATCAAATTATATTGGCGGTATTCACGGTTGGCAATTGTAAATCTTTTACATATTGTAGCTTTGATAAATCGTGGTAAATTTAAAACACGGCAACAACAAAATGCATACATTTTTAATTAACTATGCCTACACCATCTACTATACTAGATGTTGTAGCTGAATTTATTTACCAGAGTTTGTACAAGAGAAGAACAAACTACATACAAATTCTTTCAGAGAGTCTCTTTGAATTGAACAATAAACGTTTTTTACAAGACAGAAGAAAAAATCGCACACGCTTGGACGCTTAAAATCGTAGTATATTTAAAAGGGTTTTAAATTTAATACGAACAGTGAATTCTGCTATTATAATTATTCACGGAAGTTTCTTAACATTGCACCGTCATCCTTAGTCAAAACGACAACGCTCGTTTTTCAATTGAAAGAAATGTTAATTTTACATTAAACAATAAAAAAAACATGATTTCGTTATATATATAAATAAAAAAAACTAACTAAATATCAATAATAGATTTATTCTATTTTGGTACTTAGTTTTGCTCACGACGTTTTTTATTTGCTCTTGAAATGAGTCTTAGTGAAAATGACGAAGGATGACGTTAGTGTACAAAAAATAAGGACGAAGTTCTAGGGTTAAACGTGTTACAACTTCTGGGGACTACTGCGTAATTCGAAACGAAAGAAATTGCTTTCGAATTTGTATGCTTATAACAAGTAAATTCGAAAGCATTTCTTTTCGTTTCGAATTACAGAGTAGACCCTCAGATTTATCATTTACGCGACCTTCTATTTTGATAACATGATTACAAAAATCGAATTGTTTTCGTTATGCAATAATAGCATGTTTTTACGTAATAACACGACAAAATTTTACTGCTTTGAGCAACCCCTCGTAATTTGCAATTGTAAATATTGTATGTATGTACTTATTTGTATTTTCGCTTTAGCACCTTGTTCTCATTTTTTTTTTTTTTTTTTTTTTTTTTTTTTTTTTTTTTTTTTTGTAAACTCATACAATTATGAATAAAACTCCGCAAGAAATTTCTCCCTTTTCCAAATAGAATTTTTTATTTTCCCTATTACTTGCTATTAGTTGGAATTGTTCCCCGGGAAAAATTTTTCGCGGAATTTTATTCATAAATGCCCCCATATTTATACGCGTAGTTATGACAAAACAATAAACATAACTTTTTTGTTTGAGCCACAACAATTTTTTTAAGACATTACGATACGACACTTAAGACAATGATTTGAATACCCCAATTGAATATTACAAGTGGAAGTGGTTAACAGTACGACCACACGAGCAATTTGATGTGTCTTAACACAAGCAATAACGTCGGCAGAATGTTGACGTCAAATTGCTTGTTTTCAACAATGTATCTAGAGGTGGCGAACACGTATATTCAAATATATTTGAATTTTTATGCATATACATACCTAAATTATCCTGTATTAGATCTTTTGCCTATTGTAAATTGAAATTATATTTATTTTATTTATTTCAAAAATTTTTTCTTACTGTTTTGTTGAATAAAAAATTAATATTATTTCAATTTGACAGCGTGTGTTAAGAGATTATTGCTCAGCAATGTATTTTAACATATGTTGCTGAATATATATTCGAACACATATTCATACGGTCTACACGCTAATATCTTGTGTCGGCAATCGAATTTGACAATTGCCATGGCAATAATTGCCAAGATTATTGCTCGTGTGGACGGCTAGTAAGGATATGCATTTCATTGTTGCTTTAACAAATCGTCAGTATACTTCAATCACACATTTTGAACAGTCACCAACCTCTTATGAACAGACTGTCAAAAACCATTTGAAAACTCACAAATAATAATATTTTTTAAAATCACAAAAGAAAAATAAGCGTAGCAGTCTCAAAAACTTACACAAAACCCAGAAAAAGAATTTTATTCGATATGAATCTATTTTGTTTTTCTATACAAGCAAATAAATTTCACTTCTCCTATAAACTTACAATTATTTGAGTTAGGTCCTTTCTACTTGAGACCAACCATATGTACTAAATTAGGTATGGGTTAAAAAGATAACTATTGACTGAGGAGCTATATTTAAAAACGAAAATATTAAATTATGTATAATATTGACATGAAAAATTTTTAAAATCTTAAAATTTTTTAAAATAGGAATGATCCCTCTGAGACTTTAACTATTAAAGAAATCGTCAACCTGAATGATTGTTTAAATTAATTCTTAATTATTAAAATGTGAATTAACAAACGCTTTATTTACAGTGAAAATAGTCCTAACCGCAAATCTGCTCATAAAGATGCTTCATCAATATCTGCCTCCACATCGGTATACAACAACGGCTCCTCTGCGAGTGCGGCAAATTACAATTATGGCTCTGGAAATTCAGCATACTATACCCAACAGAATAGTAGTAGCTCATATCCGCAACAACAGCAATCGTATGATAGTTATTACAACCATTGGCAATACAACACTGGCTATAGTGGGTATGGTCAATGGAGTGGTTATACTAATTACTATTGAAAGTAAAGAAACAAATTTTTTTAACATTAACAAACAAATCATCAAATATTTTTTTGATTCATTCGTAATAATTATTAAATAATTATGTATTTATTCCTCTATTAGTGTTTTTTCATTTAAATCCTAAGATTTTTATTATTCTAGATTTTGCGTTGCTGACCCAGAGTATATGAATGAATATATACTTAATAACTTTATAAATACATATACATACCCACATACATAGATATAAAAAATACACGATTGTTTTAACATTTTTATATACATACACGCATATATATATATATATATATATATATATATATATAAAATACAAAAATTATCACCATATAATTTTCTTATTTAATGCAAAATAACTTATTGTTTTGCTCCCTCTCTCTCTCTCTATCTCTCTTTTTTCTCCCTATCTCCTCGATTGGAGCAGTTTTTATTTTCTTACACATACAACATATTTCAGTTTATTTTTTCTTGGGCATTGTAAACACTAAAATAAAGCATAATATTAAAACTTAATTTTTTTAATGCGAAAGAAAATTAAATATAAAATTACATCATAAATAAAATGACATAAATATTTGGACATTATTTAATTTAGTTTCATTTTAACTGTGGATGAGAAGTATCTAACTTTTTATGCTATACAAGCATAGTTAGATGTACATACATATCTACGCAGATAGGTAAATCGGTACTTAACAAAATTTGTTCCATCAACTAACGGCCTGGTAACGGATGTCACCAGAAATCGTTCGATCGAATACTTGTATTGAAAACAAAAACAAATTTTCTAATGTTGTTTGCAATACATCGTGAGACAGGCCGTAAATACGAATAAGTTGGCGAAATTGATTTATCAGCTTTATTCTGAATAACATCTTCTCGGGAGTTTGTTTCCTATGTTAAAAATTCATTTGCAAGCTTTCACTTAAAATAAAATAACTGGAAACAAAATAGCTGACTTCGAAAATTCGAATTTTAATTTTTAGCTCAGGTGGATTTTATTAAAAAAAAAATAATTAATTCCGTGAGAATTATTTCGCCTGAAATATTTAGATTCGGTCTGTAAAGGTATATTTGTTCTCTGAACGGAATTTGCATATGCTAATCATTTTGAAATTGGATGGAAAACGATCGTTTTCGTTTTAAAAAGGTGTGATGAATTTCGATCGATTTTTTAAGCCAATGTCAAACCAATGGGTGTTAAAAAGAGCACTAGAAGATAAAATGTAAACAATCTTTAAAGCTGTGCAATGAAATTTATCAAACGTTATTGGAAAAACGTTTAAAAACGATTACAGCTAGCACACTTCACCTTTTATAAATCGTTTTTTCACCACATACCTGAATGAATGAACTGTGAAGGTAAATCGTTGCAATTATTTTCATGAAATACTTGTTGAACTGAATAGTGTAATCGTTTGGATTGGCCAACAACATACATATCGAGCCATAACCATAATCGTCAAAAAAATTAAGTACGAAAATTATGTCGCTTAAGCTTTTTTGGCGGTTATGGAACGATATACATTGTAAATTGTAAGAATATACATATGTATACTTATGGCGTTGTTCGAAATGATTTTCGTCAAAAAATGAAGTTCGAAAATTATGTCGCTTAAGCTTTTTTGGTGGTTATGGCAGGATATGTACTGAAAATTGTAAGAATACACTTATCCCTCGATTTACACGATACATTTTTTTCACGATTATTATGGTTTTCGTGTAAATTGAGAGATTTATGAAATACCTCGATTTACACGATTTTTTATGTTTTGAGTAAACGCTTCTGATATTTTAAAATCTAAGTTGAAATACATATGTAATTTCTTAATGAAATCAATTTTTACGCAAATCTACCTTTATTTTCGATTTACACGATTTTTCACAAAAATAATTAAATATCGATTTACACGACTTTCTCAGGAACGTATCTATCGTGTAAATCGAGGGATAGGTGTATATACTTATGGCGATGTTCAAAATGTCATTAAGTAGAGCAACCATGGAGCATGGAACAAGGAGACTCAGGTAAAAAACTGGTGGATTTTATCATTTTTGAAACTAGAGTAATGAACAAATGTTGAAGTTGAAATACGTTAACCATGATGAGGGAATGGTTTTTGTTTGGCTTTTCAGCTACATCTATTGATTTTTTTTGTTTCGTATACCCCCAGGTATTTTGTTACGAAATACCTAGCGGTATACTCTGTAATTCGAAAAGATAGAAAATGCTTTGAATTTGTATGTACATAATTAAAAAGGGATAATAGCTTACAACTAAACTGAGTTTTCTTTAATTATTTAAATTGCGATTTTTTCTTACATACAATACCCAATTTTGCTAGTACACGCTACTTACCTTGAAGACAGAACCAATTTCTTTTATTACACACGCAAATTATTCACAATACTTTAAATGCATATGTCAGTATTTTTGTTCTGCATTTATGTTTATATTTATTATTCATTATTTGCTTAAGTTTAGTAAATGATTTTAATTGTCATTTAATTTTTCATATGTATTATTTTTAATAATAGGTGTTTTAAAAATAAATTTCAATGTTTAATAAAAAATCACTTACAAATCATGTAAACTGAAATTTAAATTCACAATCCGATACTAGCATAAAATTTATTACGCTTTACGTACAAACTATATAAATTCCAATGATGATGAATTTTAATAAAATAAAAATATATATGCAATGTATTTAGTTTTAGAATAAAATAAAAACAATCCTATTTAAACATCTACAAGATGGGATGATACCAAACTATTTTTCCGCTTTTACAACCACTGGCCAATAATGGTTCGCGTGGACTAAATTTCGTACTAAGAACAATATCTTCATGAGCTTTTATTTCTTTGAGAACTTTTAAAATCCGTGGACTTTGTTTGATGCTGTTGATTTCTTGGAAATGTCTTGGATATTCAGAACAAATTTCGCCATAACTCAATAACCTTATACCATTATCATATGGGGAGCAAATAATGCGACCATCAGCTGAAAAACTTGGTTCTTTTATGAAACCTTTGCCCTTGTTGGGTTCTTGTATGTAATACATAAGTTTCTTGGGATTTTGAAAGATCTTGCGTTCGCGATGATAGCTAATACGCTTAGGATTAATTGTTATAGGACGTACACGTTCAAAGGGCACATAGGGGGGAGAATCACTGCTTGAAGTACTGCTTCCATCAGTAGATGTGGCTAGATCTGCAAAAGACGATCGCCCTCTTCTAGCGGATGATTCGATAGAGCTCTCATTAGATGATTCTGTGTTAGTGCTCCGCGTTGTTGTTGCTGCCGCTGGGAGTACACCGCTACTTATTGCATAGACATAATTATAGCCTGTAACCGCATTTGAATTCCGTGCCCGATTTTGTCTTATAGAACGTTCATGAACGGTTACTTCAGCCGCCCATATATCAGGAATAAACGACTCAGGTCGTTGATTTGTAGGTTGTTGCTGCTGAATGTTTGAATTTGAAACATTTGCATTTGAGGTGGAAGTTGAAGATTGTGTGGAGGTGGGTGGCGGTGGAGGTAAGCGGGACAAAGATAATCGTGACCGTGCAGTACGCTGTCTTCGGTTTATACTGAACAAAACGTCATCTGAATCGCCGCTTTCTTCAGCCAAAACATTACGTGTTTCATCGTCGCTATCACAATTCAACTTGCGCTTTCGCCTCGAACTGATGTGCCCTTCTTTAATACGCTCTGTGATATCGCCAGGCTCTTCATTGATATCATGAATACATGACCATTCAGTTTTTTCGTCATAGCTTATATTTCGGCTCAGTATTGAATGTCCTTGAGGGTGGATCTGAATTAAAAAATGACGTTTCGAGATTTCATTTTAGAAAATTATATAAGAATCTACTAACCTGCAAAGCTAAAACAACTTCTGCGTCATTTTCTTCCGGAAAATCAGTAACTAGTTCGACACGATTTTTCTTTTGCTTCTTAGAAAATACATGATCAAATTTTGCTGCTTGTGGTATATACTGATGACCCATTTGCATCAAACGATAAATACTTGGCTGTGAATTTCCGATTATTAAACGACTGATTTAACTTTGAGTTGCTCGTTATTTTACTTACCCGGAAACCATTTAGATCCTTATGTAGAGTGGTTAAATCTAAATTGTGTATAATCATTAAGTAACCACCGGTTGAACAAATAACTAACTTCGTGCAATCTGGTGCAATGCGACAGCGCATCAAACCACTTGTGTGAAATACTTTTTGGTAAATAAGTCCCTGTTCTGTGTGAGAATTTATGTCCCATGTAAAAATACTGCCATCAAAACCGGATGTCACTAATAAATTATCTTTATTGGAATATTCAATATTTTTCACCCAGTTTGAATGACCATGCAGACTGCGAACTTTAATTTTTAAATAACGTAAGTCCCAAAGAGCAACTGTTGTATCATCGGAACACGTTGCAAACATACGTTCATCCAAAAACCTATATCGAAAATTTTAATGTGTTAATCGTTTATGTATTCTTTGGGAGATAATACTATCCCATTTGGCCCAATATTTCTTAATATTGAGCAATTGTAACTCGGAAACCCAATTGGGTCCATTGTGATGTATTGAGCAGTAAAGTAATTTAAAACTTCGCTCTGCAAGATTATAAACATTATACACCTAAATTTTAATAGCTATTCTTCGATAGATTTCCCAAAAAGTTTAATTCCTCTTTTTATTAAACTTTTGACCTGATTGAAGTTTATACATATCGCACACTAAATCATAAACAGTCACAACTCAAAATGATTAGTGGTTTTGCTCTTTTAAAAATCATTTACCTGAACAAAACTCTAATGACCGCAATAATTTATTTTGCAATAAAGTCTTCCCGAAGAATATATAATACCGTTATTCTTGTTTTTATGTTATATACTTGAGTCATTTCTACAGTATCATCAGTTATTTGCAACTACTCAGCATCTGAAATTTTTTGAGTTGTGACTGTTTATGATTTCGTGTGCGATATGTATGTATATTCCCTATTTAATGCTCACCAGAACCTGTATTCTTTAAATGAAAATTTAATAACCATATATAGGTAATTACCTTTTACTAATTTACTCTCTAAAAATTGTTTAATACTTACTTAATGCAATTAACATTATCTGTATGAGCATCCTTTATTTTATATGTCTGCCTTTGGGTAATAGCATCAAATAAAAGTATGGACTTCTTCTCGCATGCAGCCACTAACACATTGCTAAAATTAAAAATGAGGCAAGGAAATATTTAAAAAATTCTGCTCAGCCACTTCTAATATTAACCCTTTCGGTGAGAATTCCAAATTAAAAATAGCTCCATAGTCAGACGTTTGATTTGGCAGATCATTCCAATGTTTAAAATCATTAGTTGAACTATAAACACGATGCATAATATTGTCGAAATCATCCCGATTTGAAGGTAAACCATACTCTCTGCGGTGCAGCCATCTGTGCAGGCTCATTGTAGTTTTTTCTAGAATGTAACTTCTACTACCTTAAATACGAATTAGTTTTTTAATATATGTAACTTCCAACCGGACCAGTAAACCAATGAACCTTTAAAATATGTATGTATTTTTCAGTGCAACAGTCTTGAAATTAACTGCTTTAGCAACTCGTACAATTGTTAGCCTACAAACTCTAGTATTTATTCTATTTCCATAAAATATATAATATTATTTCAAGGATTATTGAAGAATTTTATAAATTTTCTTAGTTAAGCACACTACACACAAAAGTGAAATCAACTATTTTTCCTTGACAGTTTGTATTCTATGAAAACGACATTTGCCAGCTGTTAAACTAGAAAAAATGTTGCGCTGTACTATTGCAAAAAAGCCCAAAATGTATGAATATAGTATATATATAAATTAACGTGTTTATATGTCGCTTAAGTTTATAATATGAGCTATATATATATAAAATTTTTTAGTTTTATATTAACTTTAATGCTTAAACAAATATTTTTTGTTGAATGCCTTGTTGCCTTTTTTTCTTTATATTCTGGCAACTTCAATTTTGTAAATGTCAGTATACATTTCTAGCAAAATTTGGTTATTTTGTAAACAATTTCAAACAAAAAACTAAATTTTGAAACGCGCAAAAACTAAATAATTAGCTTTTGAAAATGGTGGTTCCAAGTTCAAGTTCGTTAGAAACTCGGTTATTTAAGTTGATGGCGGATAAGGACAAGTTAGAATCTCAAATAAATACGTACGGCGAAATTCTGGTCCAGGTAAGTTGATGATATTCATATGCACATACTTTTATATATGAATATGTATAAATATATACATATGTATGTACAAATCTGCTGCAATATGTAATAATCCGACTTAAGAAAATTTTGCTTTATTACGCTGCATTATGTCCCTGTTGAAAGTTGCAGTGGTTCATATGTACCATATGAAAAGAAAGTTTTCACGAAACTAGAAGCATGCTTTGCAGCCTTTGGTTATCCTAGCGGTAATGTCAGAACTTCCGAAAAACACTAATTTGTTTAAGTCTACTTGAGCGATAATTACATATTGCAACAGATATGTACTATGTATATTTACAATATACATGCATATTGCATGTACATATGTATGTTTATGTGAAAATTGATTTAGCAAAAAATATAGGTAAATACATACATATTTACATATGCCTGTATGTACATACATTCATGTATAAACACATATTCCGATCCACTTTAATACTAAAATACTCTAGAACCAGAATGTTGGTATGACAGGTCCGTTAATTGATAAAGATGGATATCCTCGTAATGACATTGATGTATATCAGGTGCGCCAGGCAAGGCAACAAATTATATGCTTACAAAATGATCATAAGTCTCTAATGAAGGATATCGAACAATTGATGAACGAATTGCATGCCGACGTCAAACAAAATCAAACTTCGCAATATCTCTCGCATAGGACTACAAACATTAGTTTAGGTGCAAACGTATCAGATACTGTAGCGGAAATGCTATCGGAGTTGCAGAAATCTATTTTAAAAGTTATTAATGTTGCTACAGGATCTCCAGCTGAACAAGCAGTAAGTTGAAAACACTTCCCAGCAAAAAAGTGGTGAAAAAAAGTAGAAAAAGCACCACAACTACTAATACGAAGCACTTCAAACTCCAAGCAAAAAGTATTGAATTTTACATTAGCGTGTCATTGGAGCGAAGTGGTTTGTTTTTGCCAACCCGTGAGTGAATAAGATTTACTTTTTATTTGCTATAAAAACTCGAAAATAAGGTGTGATTTTTTATTGAAGTAAATCCAATATATTTTACATTTAGGATGTGGTTCTTAACCACTTTTGCAAAGCACTTAAATCTATGATTTAGGAAGTGGTGCTTATTCACTTATTTACTAACCCAATTGGAAGCTACTGAATTCCTAAAAGTATTCTACTCATTAAAATAATTGTCTCAGAAGAAAAAAGGAGGGAAATCTGTCCTAGTTTTCGTTTATTTATGAAGTTGAAGAATTCGTACTTTTAAACAATTAAATCAATCAGCCAATTTGTTAGCTTACGGGCTTGCTCGGAGTTTGAAATGGTTCGTATCAGTAGTTGTGGTGCTTTTTCTACTTTTTTTAATCACTTTTTTACTGGGTTTTTATTTTAGAGAATAATAATAATAAAATAGGTGATTTGTCATTACTTTAGATATGTGATTAAAGATAACTTCATTAAACCAGAATAAAATGCATAACCTATTTTGGAAGTAATTTAGAAGTACTTTCTAAAGAAGTGCTCATTTTATTTTTTGCTGGGTTGTTTCTGTAAATATATGTAGTTAATTTAAAAAAGTCGTTGTTGGCTAAGCACATCTAGATGCATTTCGTTACTGATTGGACAACTCAACAGCAGACTTCAACCATAATTTAAAAAATCTTACAAAACTTTATAGCTAATAAATTATTGAGAATTACAAAAACAGTAGGTCAAGGAACGTTTTCGTATCGATTTCAACTGCGATTTTCTTTAATCTATTACAAAAACGTCGTAGCCGATGTCGAAATACGCCAACCATTTTAATTATTTTGTTTACTACCTTCTTTTTAGCTTTTTTGAATTGTGATTGAAGTCTACTGATGACTTGCTTAAGCAGAAATGAAATGTATCCAGACATATTGTGACAATACATGTGTTTTGTTCACAAACTTTCCAAAATTTTTTTCGATATGCACATAAAAACAACTTACGCATCAAATAAAGTTTTCTCAAATTATGTCCACAACATATACGCAAAGTAATACCATTAAGGGCCATTATTACAACTTAAAGATAGTTAAAAGTAGGAAATTATCGGACGTATAAAAACTTTACCATTTGCAAAATTTTACTTTAACCTAAAGTGAGCGATATATTACAGGCAAGTTTATCCTACCTGTTAAGTTAAATCCAATTTGCAATAATGGAAAGCTTTTTATACGTCCAATAAAATCCTACTTTTAACTATCTTTAAGTTGTAATAATGGCCCTAAGTGGTTAATTAAAAATGTATGCATTTTGTTGTTGCCGTGTTTTAAATTTACCACGATTTGTCAAATCTACAACATGTAAAAGATCTACAATAGCCAACCGTGAATACCGCTATTGAAATGTTTTGAACATACATTTAAGAAGCCAGCCAAACTGGCAGATAAAAATCTAAAACCGAAATCGTCATCCCGAAGTTATCTTTACCTTTATCACAAAATGAAAAAAAAATCGAAATTTAAAGATCTTTTCGATCGATCTGGTCCCCAAATTCTCTATCGGCCCTGTTCTGTAAACCAAATCCAATTAAATTTCTCTTTAAAAAAATTAACAATGGTCCTGTAGAAGCGTTTAAAATCATACACGATAATTTTCTTTTCAGATGGAGAACCTACATATCGTCACCTAAAATCCAAAAGGCCATAACAACCAAAAAATTCAAAATAGACTTTTTGATTGATTATGATGTGATTAACCAAAATACATATTTTCCTAAAATTTTACTCACATATGTTCAAAAACACCGATTTTATTCATTTTTCAATTTGGCACCTTACATATAAATAGTATTAAATTTATGAAGTTTTTTGCTTCTCCTGTAAAATAGTAAAAAGTGTACTTACGGCCTTTTAGATTTTATCTGACGATATATAATAAAAAAATTAAAAAAAAATCCAAAAAATAATTATGTTCTATTTCGCAGTTAGTTTTCTAAAATCGTGCAATTTCAAATCTATCGGTTTCCAGAACATTGCCGTATATCTCATAGTTTTGGAGATATTTCGAATGCCTTTTCGCATGAACCATTTTTATGGATATACAATAAAAAGTACACACATATGTGCATATCGCTCATTTACTTCAATAGTGGCACAACTCAAAAAAACCAGTTTTGCAGAAAACGCGTCTTAAGTTTTCAATTTGCATACAACTCAATGGAGAAATGAAAAAAATTCTTCTCTCAGGAGGTGATGGTACAAGCTATTTATATGAAATTTTTACACAAGATAAAATACGAAATGCCGCATCTTTCTGCGTTATTAACTCAAAAAACTCATTTTTTGAGTTATGCCACTATTGAAGTAAATGAGCGATATGTATATGGAATTGTTTAATAAAAATATTCTTGTGTGATGTTCACTTTTTGAAACAGACTATTTGGGGAATTTTAAAAATAAACATTTGGTCAATTCACAACTTATTGTAGGAGTCGTAGTTCGCACAAACGTTTGTTGGTAATTTATATGTAAACATTTGTTTATAAACAATGTGTTTATTAAAATTAGCAACAACTCATGTAAGAACTACGACTCCCACAAAAGGTTGTGAAATGAGCAGTTGTTTTACTGTATTCATTTATTTTGTCATGTATTTCACGAATTCGTTCGAGTATACATAGTATATCGTGAAAATAAAAACTGCCTATGTCATGAATAAATACCAACTTTTTCTGAACAAAATATTTCATCATATTAGAATTTATAACTGTGTTCATATTCGTTTGCTGTTACAATTTTATAATATCATTAAAAACAATTTTCTTCGGTACATACATAATTACATACATGATCTTTTTATTTTTTTGCACTCTGTGAGCAGTCTGCAGTTACTTTCTCACAACTCTTTTCTTAAACGCACATTTAAATTTTTATTTTTAGGGACTTCGTAAAAATGATGAAATTTTTGAATTTGGATCGGCAAATGCCAGTAATTTCGATAAAAAACTTGATACTATTGTTAATATAGTAAATCACATGCGTGATCGTCGTATTGCCCTTAAGGTGCTTCGCAATAATGAAGTTCTAAGTTTAATATTAATACCCAAAACATGGTCCGGCCCTGGTTTGTTGGGCTGTAACATTGTTATTGCTGATAATTAAAAAATAAAGAATATATATACAAAATGAAGGAAAAAGGTATGTAACTATTTACAGGCTTATGTCTAAAAATTGTCATGGAGTTAGCATGAAGTTTAATGTAATTTAATGTAAAAGTATATGTACTTAGTGTATACATATGTATATAAAACTGTTGGTAATTTATTGTTATACATAAGGCTGCTAGTTTTCTTATTGCTTATTTGTTTTTATTAATATTTTATTGCATGTATTGGCTCTCGTTTAAATTTATTGTTGTTGCTGGTAAATTTTCCTGTACAAAACAAAATCAGGACAATTTAAGAATGGACCATGACACCAGGACAATTTGTCTAAATCCAGGAAAAATCCTGGAAAAGCAGGACGTATGGCAGCCCTAATGTATATCGAAATCAAAAGAAAAAAATAAATTGAATATTAAAATAGTAACGAATGAAGATTGGTTTATTGGTTTACGTGATAAGCAAGTAGAATCGGTGAAATTTAGGTATTGACATATGTCATTTACTTATCAATCTTCTCACTATTTTAAAGAAACTTAAAATTGAGACATTTTTAGATTTTAATTGAACTATAGTGAATTTTTTAATCAGAAATAATTTTTAGTCAGGCTTAAGTTCAGTAATTTCAATTCTTTTTATTGAAAGAAATATTTTTATTAATTAATGTGAGTTTCTAAAGAAGAGAAGAAAAATTAAATTAGACTTTTAAGCTGGGGAAAATACCGATATTTTTCTGTGCAGCAACGCACTTCATCAGCACCCTAGTCCATCTACTTGGGTAGAGATTGTTATTAACATCAGCTATTTAACGTAAATTCTAATGAAACGGAATGTGAGAAATGATTGTTGTGTACAATTATTGATTTACCTTTGGTAAATACATATGTAAGTATCACTATTTATTTCCCCTGTTTTTCCATATTTTCATTTTTCTATTTAGGTTAGCACGAAGTTATATTACTCTACCCACGTACGTTTAACTATTTTTGCTTATCTTTAACGATCATCACATTAATTATTTTTACTTATTCGATGTACCGTCGGTACATACATGTAAGTATTATAGTAGTGGATATTATGTTACTTTGTTTTTTTTTTCTTTCTCCCGTTGATTTGACTTTCCAACATTTGTGATTGCCAAGTGAACAATGAAGTGAATCAATTCATTAAACATATAAAAACATTTTTTTCATAAATCGGTGATTACAGACAAACCATATGTAATAGTTATTACATGTCGTCGGATGGTTACTGTTTTGCCGCACAGTATATTAATAATATACTATTACTGCGGCAAACCAGTAACCACCCGACGATATGTAGATTATTATGGCCAACCTTTTCATCTTTTGGAAACAATAAATTTTTTTAATATTTGATATTTTTTACAAAGCGATACGAACTTTAGCATGAAGTTCGAACAATAACAACTGAATTAACTAAAATTAATAGCCATGTGCCTGTGGCGAAAATTAAATAAATATACTTAATAAAGGGTCCGCCAGATAACTTTTTTTTTTGAAAATGCTATAAAAAAAACTAGTGAAGCTTCGGCTGTGTGGTACGTAGCGCCGTCCTGTTGAAACCAAATGTTGCCAATATCCTCTTCTTCAATTTTTGTGAACAAAAATTCGTTCAACATGGCCCGATAACGATCGCCATTGACTGTAACGGCCACTCCTTGCTCAATGGCCCAATTTTGCCTCTGGACCAAAATCCGCACCAAACAGTGACTCGTGTTGGGCGCGTGGGCTTTTCAATGTATGCGTGCGGGTTCTCTGTGCCCCAAATGCGACAATTTTGCTTGTTTACATACCCGCCAAGATCAAAATGAGCTTCATCTGAAAATATGATTTTTTTTTGGCAAAATCGGCATCTTCTGTAAGTCGATCGCACGCCCACTTAGCGAAGCGAAAACGAATTGGATGGTCAGTTGGCTCGTTCAGCGGAAGGATAAAACTAATTATCTGTCAAATCAGACATGAGCTAAGTGTTACCATTCAGGAAATAAGCACTAGTTGAAAAAAAACGTTAGATGGCGGACCCTTTAGTAACAAACCAAAAAAATTTGTCTCAAGTACTCGTAGAACAATAATAAGCAAATTAACTAACATATGCATAATTAGTAAAAAAAAAAAAAACAAACGACAATAGGTCCGTTTGTTTACCCCAAAATTTGTGCAATTTTGTGCAAATTTGTACTGGATTTTACTGAAATGCGTGCCAATTGAGAGAGTAAATTGACAGTTGTTGACTGAGAGTCTGCAAATTTTTACTGGACAAATTTTTGCCAGTAAAATCCAGCAGATGAGAAAAACATATGATTCAATAAAATAAACAAAAGTAAGCAAATACAAAGTATAATTTTTTTTAATAAAAACATTTAAAAGAAGAAAAGTTGAAGTAAAAGTTTAACAAAACAAATCCAAAAATTTTTATGTTCAAGATGAAAAAAATGAAAGAATAATAATCGTTAAATATATCAGTTTTCAAATTTAGTTAATTGTGTTATTTACTTAAGTTTTTTAGAGATGTAAGGTTTATGTATATGTGAATACTTATGTATGTATATATCGCTTCAAATTTATAATTATAAAAATGTATGCATCAATTACCAAAAATATGTATTTGACGGGTTTCAAAAACAACAAAAACATACAACAATATTATCAGCTGTTTTGATCAATCTGCAAATTTTTGCAATTTTCCCGTTCGCGTACTTTTTTGTGCAAGAGACATTCTTGAGAGTAAAATTTTCAAATTACCCAAAATTTACTCAACTACTGGATTTTACTGGAAAAGTAAACAAACGGACCTAATGGCATAACTGATGGTAAAACTGAGCTTTCGTTACAAAAATGAATAAAAATAATTCACATATTCCATTTGAAATAAAAAGAAGCAGAAATCTACACCAATTGACACCACACACAGTGAATCAAACACTAAGAACGCTGATGATTAAGGTCTAGAGGCCGTCGAAAATAGCTAGTTGTTCCGTTCTACTACGTGTTTGTCATAATATTTTCAATAAACTTTGGTGTTATTTGTTCATTAATAATTATCACATGTAATTTGGCTTACAAAGCGATACGAACTTTAGCCTGATCAAATCATAGATATTTTTTTTTATTAAAAAATAGAATACTTTTGAAAAAAAAATTATGTCCCTATTACGGTTTACAACTCAACTAATAATTTGTTTACACTTACGTGTTTAACGTCTCATTTGTGTTTAAGAACTTAAACATGAAGATTTTGAGATGTTTTACAATACATGGACTTTGTTTTGCTAAACGTCTCAAACAACAAGTTTTGGATTTAAACAGTTCATTAAACACGTAAATCGACTTCATTCAGAGCGTTTTTGATAATTTTGGCAAATTGTGTGTTATTATTAAATGGCGGCACATGAACAAAATTATTCGCTACACAAGTAATTGCTTAAACCAATTTAAATTACATATTTATAAACATCATTTATTGTTTCAAAGTAATACATACAACAAATAAAAACAGAATTGCTTGGAATTTCTTAAAAACACAATAATTTCCTATTAAAGTTCTTGGCAACTAATATGAACTTTAAAGCTGAAGTAAAATATTTTTTTGCATAAGGGTGTAACAATTTAGTTGTAAATCATATAGGGGCCTATATAAATACACATATGTACATACATATGCATGTGTATATCGTACTGACTATCCCCCTTATGCAAAAAAATATTTTACTTTAGCAAGCACTTTAGGCTAACATAGCTTTGTTAAGAAATCATATGCAAAAGACAACTTTATTTTGTTATCTAATAATGAATACTGGTAACACCACCGTGTTCAACAACCACTTCACAGCATATGATGTACAAAATCGAATACATTTTCATTCGGGTATTCAAATAATTTTTTATTTTATTAAATAAATTTTCATTATCTTGAAGTAAAGCAACCTAATTTAAAAAATATGAGCTTCTGACATGGTAATACAACAGATAAACACAACTATGAAGTAAAAGTAAAAAAATGTGAAAAATTATCACAATTTGTTTTATTAGAATGAAATGAGTATTTGAATATCCAGCTTTTTTCGATTTGTTTTGATTGTATGTACATCACTAAAACATTTTTGTATAATTGTATTTATTTTAATATTTTTTTATGGATTTTGCTATGTATTTCGAAGCAGTTGGATAATTTGGTGATGTTTCCCATTACATGACAGAAATAATAAATTTAAGATAAGAGCAGGCACTTCTAGCTTCATTTTCAGATGTAACATGAATCAGTATGTGCTATATTAGTAAAAATATATGAGGTACAAAATACACATTTTGGAAATATCAACTTAAAGTAGTCTTAACAAACGTGGGTGCCTACTTTAGAATTTTTATACAATATTTTTTTTAGAATACAACTTTACTTAACATTGCTTGGCAAAGCTTTATTAAGTTTTTTTGCATAAAACCCTATGATACGATATACTTAACGTGACCAGAGGGTTTTTACAAAAAGCGGGACATAATCGATCAAAAAGCGGGATTTTGAAGAAAATACAGCCAAAAAGCGTGATTTCAAGATAAATGTCTTTTAGAAAGCGGGATGTGCAATATGCACACAAAGTTTTGTATTTACTTAGGAAACAGATTTCTCAACTCAAAAGAAACACTTTTAAATAAAAAAGTATTTATAAAAAAATTATTTATCTATATACATAAATAAAAATCAAATGTCATTCGTTGGTAATCGCATCAATTAAGAGCGGCTGCACCGATTTTGCTACTTTTTTAATGTGGCACTTCCATTATAATTTTTCATTTTTTATTTTGAAACATCTTTCAGCAAGAAACGTGAAATTTTGTGTAATTACGGATTTTTATATTGTTCGTTGTCTCACAAAAAAGTTCGAATTAGGCATGTTGGGTGTGAAACCTGCCATAAAGAAAACATATTCACTGTGAGATATCTGAAAAATTAATATAGTGAGAACCTTAAAATATTGTGTTGAAATAACTCTGCTGATATTGTGCATTGTCTCTGGAAACAATTTCAGAATTTAACAAGTAGGCGTGGTGCCTCACAAGTAGTATGTTTACTACTCTCACATATTGTGCAAATTTTTGTTTGTCTTCAAAAATAATACCAGAGTACCGATCTTGCTGCTTTGCTAACAGAATATTATTGATGGTCTAGAAGGAACATGAGGCTATTACTTCAAGACATCTGCAAACCAAAATAGTCTAAATTTAGATTTTTTTTTTCATAAGCAGTACCGCCTATAAAGAGAGAAGTATTATAAAAAGTGCGTCCTCCCAAGAAAATTAAATATTTATTTTTATAATATCTTGCTATGTGCTACACTCAAAATAAAAATCAATCCATCCGTACTTAAATCAACCCAAAGCGGTGTCATAAGTACGTTAAAAACAGATTTGCTCAAATCAAGTACAAAAGGCTTAATTTAAGTACGGACTATTCAGGTGCTAAATACTTAATTTTATCCATATTTAATCCTGATTCCGTACTTGAAATAATTCCAAAACCAAATTGATTTCAGTTAACTTCAGATTGAATTAATTTCAAAATAATCTTGATTCAAGAATTTTTAACTTGATTTAATGCGAATCCATACTTGAATTACTCCCAAAACGAGATTGATTTAAGAAAATCTGGGATTGAATTAATCTAAAAATGGGGTTGATTTAATCCCGAATCGGTATCCAAAAACGCCTGTTTTAAGAAATGCTAATTAGATTTATTGAATAAAAAGATTTAATATAATTTTTTATTAACTTTTTATTGCCCATATTAATATTTTTTGTTTGTTTTAATTATTGATAAGAATTTTTCTATGTTAATAACAATTGAGTTTAATGCAAAAAGCCAAAAGCGGGTATTGTTTCCTTTACGTCGCTCTATTACATGTATCTCTAACAGTGTTGGCAAAAAATTATGATGGAAGAATGCTAAAAGAACCCCAGATGTCTGTTCTATGGAAGAAAAAATACTAGATTTTAAATTTATATAGGTTATTTGTTGAATGCTTTTTTAATAAATAATAATAGGCACTTGGCCTGCACAATACTGCCTCTTTGTCATTAATGCATAAATTATCTGTTTTGCTCTCAACTACAGCCCACGTTTCTAAGCTGATTACATTTATAATCGTCATCGCTCCAAAAGTGCAACCTCATCAGTGCTCTAAGTGAAACTATGCCATTAAGAAGCTAGGGGTTCTTGGTCACCTAGAGCGATAACATGTTTTTTAGTCCGGTTTTACAGCAAGTTGAGCAAAAGAAAATAATTCTTCAATGAGAATTCATGAGACATGCATATGCAGAAAGTTTTCGTACCTATTACTATTTTTACTTAATATGTATGTATGTATCTTTATTTTTTTTATCTATAGTTTGATGGTGTAACTATAAAAAAAACTACGTACATATGTATATGTTTACATTGAAATGGGACTTGTTAAAAACAACACGCACACTCGATAAAAAAAGCCCCATATTTATTACTTACTCTTTAGATATTCAGAAACAGCTTCGCTTTTAAGCCCTTCAGAAGCTGGAACAGCTTGGAGTCGTCATTTGCATGCACTTTTTATTTTTTAGTTAATATTGATATTATAGTTTTATTAAATTAATTTTGTATGGCAATACTGGTTTTAAACTCTTAAAGTGTACTTTGTTTATGACTACGACTATGCGCCTATAGTTTTATTTTATTTAAGGCGGTTTCAGACTATAATACAAGTATTAATACTTTTGTGGAAAATGCAACTCTGACATGTTGAGTTGTTACTGTTTTTTGAAATTTTTTAAAAAGAAATTAGATCAGGAAGCATTTTCGTCAAAAGTATTAATACTTGTATTATAGTCTGAAACCGCCTTTACCGTTATATTTTTAAAACCACACTTTTACACACGAGTATTAAAAATAAACCGCACTTACTCACACTTAAATAAATTAAATATCCGTTAAAAATTACAAATATTAAACTATTTTTATTTTATTGAACTGATTTTTGAATTAATTTTTATAATTTTATTGAATTTCTATCATAAGCATACTAATGAACTTGAAATTTTTGTGTGTATAAAGTTTGTGCACGCAGTCGTACTTTAAATAAGGTTTTTTTACTCACTTCAAGAACTTTGTACTTGATTTAAAATTTTGTACATAATTTAAGCACTTCATACTCAATTTAAGAAACTTCAGGATTGTTTTCCTAAAGTAATCCCGTTTTCGGCTTGATTTAAGTATATGTTAGTTCTATTCGTACTTAAATGTTTAAATACGATTCGTTCTAAAAGTAAGTAAAAAAACTTGAATTTAGTATGGCTTTTTTCTTTCTGTGTACAAACACAAACTTGAAATTTAGCTGATTCTGCAAATGATAGAAAATAATAGACATTGGAGAAGTAGCATGGCACCTGTCAAATAGAGAATATGTTTACTTAAAAAATATATTGAAAACTAATACCGTGGGAATTTTGAAACTCTTCGTGACTATTTATGTTGATAATGAGGGTTCTATTGTACAAATAGTGAAGGTAAAGGAAAAAAATTCTTTTCATCTCAAATCGTTTATGTAGGGTTGTTATCGCTTAATTTATAAAAAGAGGACAGCAGAAGGAAAAAACCCGGACATTTGCTTAAAAAAGTAGGACTCAAAAATTAAACGGAATTGATTTTTTCCAATAATATTCACCTCTATCGTGAACAGTTTTCCATCGAAAAATTTTCCCTTTTCCCCAAATTGCAATCGTGAACAAATTTTCCCTTGAAAGGTGTTCTATTTGTTTATTCCACTTATCGTGAATAATATTTTTCATGGGGATTTTTTCTTTTTTCCCTTGGTTTTGTTCACTTAATGTTACAGGGGCACAATTTCAAGCAATAGCAAAAATAGGGAAACAAAAAATTCAAATTGGAAAAGGGACAAATTTTTTTCATAATTGCCGTGTACGCTTGCAGGCGAACTGAATTAATACATCGCGTTATTTCAATATTATACTTTCAATTATATATTAAAAGTTATAAATAATTTATTGTAGGATAAGAGCAGTAAATAATGTCCACGATTAATAACAATAATTCTCTGCAACACCTTTTGTATTGAATATGAACATCTTTGGTTTACATGGAGTAAATTTTATGGCACATAAAATATTTAAAAACATAGAAACATTTAATTTCAAACACCAAATACACAAATATTTCCTACAATTTCAGATTTTCAATTAATTTCTAAGATTTACAAGTCTTCTTCTCGCTTTTTACATTCACCATGAAATTCAAGATAGCAAATTTCTCTTCATGGGGAATGAAAATTTCATGGAAACAAAAATTCACATATTATTCACGATAGGGGTGATTAGTTACACTAAAATCGTAAATACATATCGATGGTGTTCTGTAAAAAGGGTACAACCGATTACACATTAAATGATAGGGCTACCGACTTTAAATAAACTTTCATTATTAAGATAAAATGTCTTGTTTATTCATAAAATAAAGATTTTCAACTCTCGTTTAAAGCTACGTACTATATTATTCTGGTAATTTTTACTAAACTGCATCCATATTTTAAATAAATTTTAACAATTCTACGTCTTAAAATAACATACCACAATCCTCGTGAATAGTGTTATTTATAAGATTAACTGGACATCCAATACCAATTACTTCCCTTTTTAGTTTAGCTTTTAATAAATACAATTTGTCAACCAATGCAAAAGCGAAAAAATTTCCTTAAAAAGTAGGACTTTCCCGGACGCAAATTTTTTCCGAGGACAGAGATCCCAAAAAGTGGACAGTGTCCGGGAAAAAGAGGACGGATAACAACCCTAGTTTATGGGATGTAGCGAAGCACACAATGTTTTGGCTAGTTAAGCAATAACCGCACTTAAAAAATATTTAGAATGAATTTTTATCAGTTACATTTTAATAAAAATCAAACAAGAGATTGAATTCTTCAAAACTCTAAAAAGCGTGATAAAGCGGGACAGAAATTCGAGGAGGGATCGACCTGTGAAAAGCGGGATAATCCCGCCTAAAGCGGGATGTCTGATCAGGTTAGATATACTACATATGTATATATGTATATCTTTTAGCTTAATGCATATCCCATTTCAAAGCTCTTACGTTGTAATGAGGACACCCTAGACTAGCTTCGATTTAAGAAAATAAACAAAAATATTGGGGCTAATTTAGAAAACATTTTATTGAAATTGGTCGTTTCCGGTTTCGTAGTGAGACCATGATACACATTTACCTATTATTTAAGCTGGTCATATCCCACCTTAAAAATCTTTCTAGTATTATGAAAAATAAAAATTGTAACAAAGTAAGAAACATTTTATAAATGATCACTTCCGGTTTTGAACGGCATTACGCGTGCAAAGAAATTATCATAACTCTTGAAATTTTGGAGATCTCATAGTAAGAATACCGTAGGTTAATTTTGGTAAAAATAAATATTAAAAAAGTGTCGAATTTAGAAAAATTTTAATGTGAATTGGTCACTTCCGGTTTTGCACTTGTCGCTTTAGCACCCCATAACAACAAATTTAGTTGTACGCTTCACGACTAATACCAAATGTTTATAATATCTATATATAAATAGGCAAGTGAAAAAAGTTAAGAACCATTTTAACTGACTTGAACTCAACGTATTCGCTTGATTTTTTTTTTGGTTGATAGATTGTCAATAGGAGCAGTGCAGAATGTATTTTTTCTTCTACATTTTTGTGTCTAAGATAGTTAAAAACAGTTAAGAATATTAGCCAATCATAAAGCCATGATCTCTCTTTCTCTCTTATTTTGCTAAAAAATTACAACAAAAAACTCAAAATTAACTAAATTAAATTTGGCTTGGCAACTCCGTAAACACTCAGAAGCAGTGATGGGAAATGAGATTTGCATTTCGGTATCAAAAACAATTTTTTGAGTACTTTTTTTAACAAAAAATATAAAATTAATTCACAAAGAAATAAAAATGAAACACAAAGCATATGGATAGGATGATTCTAAAAAATCGTTTGTTTTTCTCAGAACCAGGTTTCAAACTTTTGTTAGGTAAAAAATAGGCTTGTTAAAATATCAGCTCATAATATTAATGGTGAGATGGTCCGTTCGATTTCCCATACGATTTACATGGTATAAATTGATTTTATTTATTCTGATTGTCATAAGTAAAGAACGGAATGTCCTACAATAAACTTCTTGGTACGCTTTTGTAGAAAATTGAATTGATTTTTTTAGAATCACCCTAATATGCATACACCCATATGTATGTATGTACTCGTTCATAGGTACAAGTACTAAAGTTATAACAAGAAGTGTTTTAAGATTTCAATAAATCTTAGGCCTGGATAAGACTTGATACTGTTGGAACATAAAGTATGTTCCTTTGTTTTGTTTTCATGACATTTTGTAAGAGAAAATCCTTTCGACATTTACAGAGGAGTGAGGTATAGACAAAATTCGGTAAGCTACTGTCGATTTACCTGGAAACATGTATTCATCTAATGCGTTTTTAGTTTTAGCATCGGTAGGCCAAAAACTGCACATACAGGTCTGTTCTGCAAATCATGATATGTCAAATCACGGTGATTTCAAAAAATTAATAAAAGCTAAATTATTGCTTTTGTAAATTTCACGATTTGTGGTTTATACATGACTATAACATAAAATACAATAAATACCCACGAACAAGTCAGCTATTAGTAGTTTGTTTTTAACACCACCGTGATTTAAATCACCGTGATTTTTAGAACAAGCCCGATATTTTCTGTTGTTAATAGTTTTAATTCTTCAAAATCAGCCAATGCTCTATATTGATTGTTAATATTTTCAAAATTTTGCTTTTCGCTGGGAAACATTTTTATTCAAAGCGATATAATGCTATTGGTTTTAACGGATAAATCATTTTCAGGGGAAACTTACTAAGCTAAGTTAACATTTCATTGTCAAAGTCCACTTTTGCCCTTAGAACTTGACATAATTTAATATAAACTTTTTACAATATTCTTTAAACTGATCTAAAACATAGATCAACTTCTTTACCACAGAAAATATCATTGAAAGAAATATGGTTTTTATTTACATATATTTAATTGTGAAAGGTTACAATTTTCTAAAATATCTTTACTAATAAAGTTTCGTGCCATTTGTCGAAAAAGAAATTGAATCCAATTGTACCAACTTTTCCATCACTGCTCAGAAGGAAATACTTATTTTATTTGTTCATTCTATTCTTATTTCCATTTTTGTATGTACTTAAACGATTATTGCTGAAACTAATAAAATTTGGATATTTAAATAACGAGTAAGTTAAATACATTACGGTACTGTATTATTTTTCTTTAGATGCTTAAAAATAATGGGCAATAACCATAGACAAACATTAAAGTCGGTTCTTTTTAGAGACAACTTAAATTTTAACATCTGTTGTTAGCTTTCTTTCAACTATAGTCAAAATTAGAACCGGTTTTAAGTTGAATCAGCTTTAAGAGGGTGATGAGTAAAATCTTGAAAATTTTGCATGCAATTTGGTATGAGTAATAAGCAAGTGGCATCTCTGAACATCTGACAGAATAAAGACGACAAAAAGTTAAATGAAATAGAATCCATTTTGGAGAAAAAATGTTGAAAAACATAAACCGTAGAAAAAATGAACATCAAAACCGTTTCTATTATTTATTTGGAAAGCTCACATTAATAGATACAACTATTAAAGACTGGAGGAGTAAGTACGGTAATACATTTTATTAGAAATGAAGAAATATATGACATTTTATCTGAGCGGTTTGTATTATTGCAATAATGGTTGAATTTCAACCACTGGGCGAACACTAGTACTAATAAAAAATTATTCGATTTAGGAAGCGTAAACAATGATAATTTTTCAAATTGAAAAAAAATTATAATGAAAGAAAAATACCACAATGTAATACATAACCAAATGCGTATCATATTTGGCTGCATTTATATATAATAAAAAACTTTAAAATAGTTATGTATTTGAAAAGTTTTATTTTTTGCTTGAAAAATAATAGTTACTTTTTTAAAACAATTTTTTATTTTCTAAGTAGCATATAAAACATAAAAAAGAAATAACTATTATTTTTCTAGAAAAAAAATTAAATAAATTTGAAAAATAATTACTGAAAATAATACCTTGAATAAAATCAAATGTAAAATTTATAACAGATTCTGCATTGCATTACTAAAAGTGATAAATGAAATTGTTGGTTACTTCTGAGCAGGGTGACCGATGACATATTTCAAAAAGTAGCACCAAATAGGGGATTTATCAAAAAAAAGGGGCAAAATTAAAAAAAACGAGAAAACTGCACTAAACCTTTTATTTTTAATGTATTTTCATATAACTTACCCTAAATAAAGGGGGGCAAAAAGTGGCAAGGCAGTCGAAAAAGGGGAAACGCAGTCGAAAAAGTGCCAAATTGCCACTTTAGTCGGTCAAACGGTCACGCTGCTTCTGAGGTCCTTTTTATGTATATGTGCATGTGTACATATGTATAGATATATGGCAACGCGGTTTCGTTGTCAAAGCCACGAAAACTTTTTGTGTTGCCAACATACTCGTAAGTACATTTTATGACACCATTAAACTTGTAAGTACATATGTATGTAAGTATGTACGTATAATTTTGCTATTAAATTAGCAGGAGTTATTGCACCCTCTCTCCCATTCTCTACCATTCTTTCGTTAGCTTTCGTTCTTTTTGACAGGATATAAGATTTTCTCTTAGTTCGTCGTCGTCATTAGGCTTATTGAAATTTGAACGCGCGTGCAACATAATAAAAAAACAAAAAATTTTACGACCAACACGACACGGAGCACACAAATATGTAATAATTTTTTGTACTATACAGTTTAAAGTGAAAATATGAAAAAGATTTAAAAATTTTGCATATGTACATAAATATGTATGTACTTCTGAAATCTAAAAAGCAAATACATATGTATTCAGCCAAAATGTATGCAATTAAATCTAAAGAAAATACAATATTACAATAAATAGAAAAGCTAATGTTAATATGCTGAAAGGATAACACATAGAAAATGTTCCTTCCTGTAGTACTAAAAATAAATTTAAAAAAGTGGTTAAAGTGAAAAAGTGATATCTTTTTTTTTTGTTAGACTTTACATAATGTATGCATGTAGCTCGGCTGCTGTGTATTTTTCATACATACATACATACGCGTAAATGATTTTTGCTGTTGCTCTTTGCTTGTCAAGTGTGTTGTAGCTTTTTGTTTATCTACATATGAATGTATGTATGTGCATACATACATACATATACATATGTATTTGATTTGATAAGTAAAAAGCATAAAAAGACTTATAGATAAGCAGACAGACTAATCGACAGACAGACATAAGAATATTCATTCTGCTTGAACAAAATTACCTTGCTTTATAAATATAAGGAAATATTGGATTTAAACATACACACTTATGTACATACTTACATACATATCGCTCATTTACTCAAGCAATGTCATAACTAAAAACGAGTTTGAAGTTTTCAATTTACACACAGCTTAATGGGAATTGAAAATTTTATTTTGCTTTCAAGAGTTGAGTTAACAAGATATTTGTATATAATTTTTACAGAATATGAAGAACGATATGAGGATTAATTCTCCATCATAAACTCAAAAATTCCATTTTTTGAGTTAATACGTTGTTTGAGTAAATGAGCACATATAAAAAGAAAAATACATGTGTATATGCATGTTTCTATTTGAAAGTACATAAGTACATACATGTATATCTACATACATACGTATGTACATATGTATAAGGAAAACATTTGATAAGAAGAATTAATTAAAAAGTCAAACAATTGATAACGATGGACATTGTCAGAGTCATTAATTAAATAATAATTCCATTAAAATTAATATCTGTGATGAACATAAAAAATTTAACAAAAGAACTTTGCAGACAGTGTGCACAAAGTACACAAGAAGGACATACATACATATGTATGTATGTACAAACAATGAATTCGTATGCATGTGTGTACAGACATATTTACGCACATATGTATGTTTGTGTGTCTGTATGTATGTAAATATATATATGTATGTAAATATCAATCCTTTATTGCAACATAGTCATATCCCAAAAAATGCGTTTTTGGAGTTAATAATGCAGAAAAAAATCGTTATATCACGTTTAATCCTGTGAAAATGTTCATATAATAGGCTCGTGCTCGCACCTCTTGAGAAAAGAAAATATTTTTACATTTCCAAATTGAAAAATTAAAACTTAGTTTCTGCAAAACTAGCTTTTTGAGTTATGCCTCTGTTGCAATAAAGGAGCGATATGTACATATGTACATGCATGTTAATACCATAGACTCCATTTCTAGAATAGTTGTGTTGTTAATTATTAAGGTAAATTATAAATTAAAGTGATTTACTTTCTTTCAGTTATTCATTTAAGATTTACATACATACATACATATGTATGTAATTTTTAGTGCATTAAAAAAGGGATAAATTTCCCTGAAATTTAAACATAAAAATGACTTCACTTTATATGTAACCAACCATTTACACACATGCATGCATTCATACTTTGCATATGCATGCTCCCAAGTTTAAATGACATACATACCTGCATACTTTATAGTGTGTATGTAATGCAATTGACTTTAATTGCCATTTAATTTGCATTTTGAGCAGATATTTCAATTAAATTTTATTTTCATAGCTTACATTTTATTATTTTTGAAATATGTTTGTGTGTACATTAGAGCGACTCGCTGAAAAAATGTTATTGTTACCCTTCTCAAATTAAAGATCGATCTTTTTAATGAGGACTTCCAAAACATTTGAGGGGTATAGAGATGACGGGTCGTGAGGTGGACCGTGTCTGAATAAGGTCTACTTTTATAGTTTTTTTTTCATATTTCCGCATTTTCTCCCAATACATCATATTAAAAAAAGTACATCATCTGAAAGATTTTTTCAAGCCGCATATTAAAAACAATACATCATCTGCAAAAAAAATTTTTAAGCCACCTCCAATTATATTGAACTTTTCCATTCGTGCTACCAGTAATGCATTATTCCATAAAAGCCACGATTTCTTAAGCATTTTTATAGTAGGTGCTACTCATATTAAAATAAATTCTATTATTTTTTAAGTATAAATGAAAATACACAAAAGCTTAATAACACAACCCTACCATGGTTTTCCCCTTAGGAAATCAATAAGCAATTCAGATAGGTATTAGATACTAAGGTTCAGAAAAAAAATTAAAAAAATTCCATTACATCAGAATTACTAATAAAGTCTATAATTTTTAGCCGATTTTCATAATATTTCGCATATTTTATTCTTAACACATTTGTTTTTAAAGACAATGGTCAAAAGTTCAATATTTTGCAGTTTTGAATTTTTGTATGAGTTTTTAGAAGAAAAAAATGCTTACATTTTTATAAAAAAATTAATTTTAAAATTTTATCTTACGAATAACTTAAAAACCATTCATTTCATTGGCATGGTAAATATGGTATGGTAAATATTTAGATGAATTTAAGTAAATTTTCTTAGTTAGCCGATGGTGTATTTCTGGCCAACATCGGACATACTTCCTTCGAGTTGTGATGAATTATAATGGTATACCTCGTAAAAATACTAGGTAGGCTCATAAAAAAAATTGTGACGAGATGGAAAAAAATTATCTAGTTTATTATATCAGTTTGTTATATCAGATAGATATATCAAAAAATGGAATGAATTTTTGAAGGGGAAACAAAAAGTTGTATTTCGTGGGGTTGTGTAATTATTCGAAATATTAGTTGCTTAAAGAAATTTTTAATGGTGCTGCTGTCTATATGTATTTCGTTCTTATGGAACTCATCAGTAGACTTTAACACAAAAGTTTTTGAAATAAGTTAAAAAGCTTCATATGAAGCGTCTGAATCAAACAATTTGTGATTAGTATTTAGTGGTTACGCTTTTTTGGACAAATGTTTGCCAAATGTGAACGTAACTTTACTTTACAGATATATGAAGTTTTTTAGCTTATTTTAAAAACTTTTGGGTTGAAATCTACTGATGAGTTCCATTAGTAGGAACGATGATGTAAAATTTTGTAGTAGTATAAGTGAAACCGATTATGACCACGAGGCTAGGTTTTTCTATCTTGGATGAATAAATGAAATGAAAAAAAAAATTAAATGAAGTGCATATAGACGTTGCTTAACAAAAAACATGCCAAAATTCCTATTACACTTAAAACTAACCCCCATATGCAAAAAAAAATATCTTGTGCTTAAAGTGTCAAATTTCCATAGAAAACCCGGTTTTAACGTAGACTACAAGCGCACGATATTTTTTTTTTAATGTGGGATTAAATGTCAAATAAATAAATTTCTTAAAATTTCACACAACTTGGCAACACTTCAGTTTCTTCACAGTTATTTTTAGTTTCAAGGAAATATATTTTTAAAATCCATAAATAAAATCTATTATTTGCTTTATTATCTTCACGTAAATACATACATATGTATGTATGTATATCTATACATACCCAGTTAGCCTTTTCAATCGCAGAGGAGTCTATTGTGAATCGTGTTGTAATCGTGGAAGATGCTTCGCACGGGAGAAACTGTTACCGAAGACGATTCGTCTACAAGAGCCGCTTAAGGCGCTTTTATTAACCGTATGTATATACAATCATTTGAGGTTTATCTAGATATTATTTTACAACTCTTTTTTGAAGAACATTTAGAATCGTATGAGGCTCTTCAACGTTAATCTTATATGAGCCATTGGGAGAGTTGTAAAAGAATCATTAGATAATGATTTGGGGAAACGGACAATACTTAGTACGCTTTTTATTTTGCAAGTTTAATATGAAAATAAAACAAATTCAATTTTTTAGTACTTATTAATAAAAAACTTTTCTTCATTAATTGATTAAAGACTATTTTATATACATATGTATGTATGTAGATACAAACAGACTCTATACATAGACAATTTATGATTACTATGTTTAATTTTGCTATCTATCGCTTCTATCTTTGGCGTGCACAAAATGGTGCTGCAAGAACTTTGAATGGTAAAGAGCAATGAAAAATTCAATTAATTAAAAGAATTAGATTGTTTTAAAAGGTTTTTAATATGTACTTCACTTTAATATGTACTTCACTTTAATATGTACTTCACTTTAATATATCTTTAATTATTATAAAAAATAAAAAACACACTTGAAACAACTGACAACTTATTCAAAACTCAAATGAAAGAATCAGCGAAAAAAATTAAGAAAAAATAACAATCTATAAAGTTAAATATGAAAATAAAAAAGAACAAACATATTTTAGATTTATAAGAGAGAGTTAAACAGAAATGCTACAATATCAATCTGGAAATAATCAGCATAAGATTCGTTTAGGAGTGGTATATTAAACACCATCGTCTATTAAACAGCTCTTGGCTAGCTGGGTATATATGTATGTACATACATAAATGTATATGTTTACATCTACATATACGACTGTAGCAAAATAGTTTGCATTCTCGCTTGCACTTTTTATTTCCCTTATTTAGCCATGTTTATTGGTTAATCCCAATTTACACTATGCAAGTCTTATTGCTAAGCTGATTAGTTTGTTAGGCTAGAGAGACGGGGGGGAAAGAAACGTTGCTGTTCCCCTCGTCTCTCTCTCCCTGAAACGAATCAGCTTAGCAATAAGACTTGCATAGTGTGATTTGGGACTTACTGTGTTAATTCCACTTGCAAAATACATACATATATATTTACTCACTTATAAATAGTATACATGTAAATGTATTTACGTATATAATCCATACTCGGATACATTTATTCCACAGTCGGTTGTACTTAAAGCGGTATTAATTATGTATATAATTATTATTATATACCAGCTCTAGTTTTATTTCCTGTGTGTGTCTCATTCAACACTTCAACTACTAGATAACCCAACAAACACAAGGCTTAATGTTTGATACAATATATTGGGCCTAATTACGACTGCCGCATTTCGCTTTGACTAAGAAGGTTTTGTGCTAGATTGAAGAAAAAATTTCGCAATATTCTTTAGTTTAGTACAAAATTGTCATAGTCGAAGTTGAAATACGACACTTGTAATTAGACCCATTATTTTTTGATGTTGATTTCAACATAAGTGCAATTTGTAACATTAGTATTTAATATGTTTTAATAGTACGTTTCCATATACGTGATTTAGGGCAAAACATTTGATTTTCCCAAATTAAGTAATTTGCGAATTGATTTCCCATAAATTGTTCATATGAGCAAATTATTTCAAATGACTTGATTTGCTGCAAATTAAGTCGAATTTGTCAGTGCAATGATGCGCGGCTGATTTCATTACCAATGCAACTTTGGGTCATTCATTATTGGTGACTTACAAATCCGAAAAAGTGACATTTAAGTATGAATAAAAGTGACTGACAAAAAAAGAATTTTTACAATCGGTCTAAAATGTACCGAGTTATGAAGTAATTCCGCAAAAAAATAGAGACGAATTCTTAACCTCCTCCATGTTTTTTTTTTGAAGTCGGTTAAAAAGGAAAGATGGTGTTGGTGTTTTTCGTTCGCCCAAATAATTCTCTGCTATAGAGTAACTTTGTTCCAAATTATTATTAAATAAAAGTTTTGTTTCTTTTATGTTATAAAAATAAATAAACAACTCAAACAGCAAATATTTTTCAATAAAAATTGCAATTATATTTTTGGATTTATTGAGGATTTAAAAAAAATATTTCATTTAAAAATGTTCGAATTTGATTCGATAAAACTGAAAGATTCCCAAAAATAAAATCGTATCGATGAACAAAACAACGAAAATGTGTGCAAATGAAACATCTTGCGTATATGTATGCATGTATGTATGTATAGAGTGTGTATATATATATAAACAACAGGGGTTCTAAATAAAGTACCAAAATAATTTTTAAAAGTACTCAGGGATAACAAAGAATGTTTCTTTAACGAAGAAATAAAATAATTGAGCGTCATTAATATCGTCGCTGTTTTAACTAACTGACCTAACTAACATTTTAAAAATTTAACAGGAGAGCAGTTTTTATGGTTGTTTTATACATTCATTCTTATGGCTACGTCAGAAATCTTTTTACTTATATAGGCACAAAAGTAATGCTCACAGTCATGAAAATTGTAGACAATGTGTATTATGACTTATAAAGTCTAGTAGAGGACTTAACTTAATTTTCAAAAAAATGTCAGCTAGGTCAGTTAGTTAAAACAGCGACGATATGAGTCGACAAAAAAATTAATGTACCATAGTTCCCATAAAAAAATTAATAAGGAAATATTTAACTTTAATCAAAAACAAACAAAAAATGTTTTAACTAAATAAATAAATGTGTTAATTTCTCAAGTATTTCAGTAAATAAAAAATATCATGTCCATTTATATGAAAACAAATGTATTTATTTTACACAATTGCAAATCTTTAATATCACTACATACTCGTACTATCACCGTTCCTAATAGTATAAAGCCATTAAAATAAAATGATAAAAACTAAGTTATAAAATGAAAAAAAATGCACAAAATTCTTCCTAACTACGAAAAGATTCTCCTGAAATCGTGCCAAAAATTTAATTTAAACCAAACGAATTTGTGCCACAAGATTTTGCAATCTGATATTAAAAAGAAAGAAAATGGAAAACATATTATACGCATATGTTGTGTTGTGATAAAACATAAGAAAAATAACAAAAATAATATAAAGTTATGCATATTTGTAAAAATTTGTGCTTAAAAAAACTTTATTGCCAGCATAGCAAGAGCAAATAAAATTCTTCTTCTAAATGAAGAATGAAGAAACAAAATGTTCGCACGATATCATTGATCGTGTGTACATTTACTTATTTATTAGTTGGAGCAGCTGTATTTGACGCACTCGAATCCGAAACCGAAAAATTGCGCTGTGAGGCTTTACAAGGTAAAAATTAATACACAATACTAAACTGAAAGAGATTGGTAAAGGCCGCGATTGACTATTCTAAACAATCGTGAGACGAAAGCAAATAATGCTTTCGAATTTGAATGTTTATAACATGTAAATTCGAAAAAATTTTCTTTCGTTTCGAATTATAGAGTAGACCCCCTGGTATGACGTAGTTTATGATAATTTTCAAAAGACAATAACAATTCATCATATTAGGGTTGTATTTTTTCGTAAGTCGTGCGATTTTGTAGGATAGTGAGTCCGATTATTAAATAAGAATTAATGAACTTATGAAAATTGGTTATTTGTTACATAACATACAAAAATTTTCGTTTATTTAACACAAATAATGAGCGTAATTACAAGTGTCGTATTTGAAGTACGACTACGATAATTTTGTAATAGATTAAAGCACAAATTTCATAATAAATCCCAATAACATATTGAAAAAATTAAAAAAAAGAAAATCCAGCAATATGCATAATTAGTATGAATGTTTTTTTTTTTTTTTTTTGTTAGTTAACCATGTCTATATGCATTTCGTTTCTGCTTCGGAAACTCATCAGTAGACCTCAACCAAAAAGTTCTTGAAATAGAGCAAAAAAAACTTCATGGGTGACCTTGCGGCTACACGTTCAATAAATTGCTTTCAATTTTTTCACACGTATGGTTTGTCAAAATATGCTAAAATTGAAGTTGTGACGTAGGCTGCAAGCAATTTGATTACCAATTTTATGTTCAAAATGCCGTCGTCGAGGAAACAATTAAAAATTTTCGCCTAAATATTTTAATTCAGCAAAGAAAATTACTTCTGTCTTTAATTTTTTACAAACACAAAAATTATTTTAAAACAGCTGTTAAATTGAAAGAAAAATTGAATGAAGCGTTGAAAGAAAAATTGAAGTCCACCTGATATTCAATTCCCAAATGTATGAGTGTGGTAGTAAAAAAGTGTGAATGGGTTGAACTTTGAAACAAAAATTTAAGAAAAAATTTAACGTGTAGCCTCCAAGTAAGAGAAAAAATTTTCTTGATATGCCATAATTTTATTTCATTTCTGAGGAAATTTTATTCAAATAGACTAATTTAACTACAATATGCTTTTTACTAAAGACTAAGTGGGAAATTTTTTTATATTGAACGTTACCGTAGCTCTTAGTTCATTATTATTTATTAGAATTCATCGTTTCAGCTGACTTAATTTTTTTAACATTTCCATGAAAGCAACATTCAATATATTTTTGCATAAATAATATAATAAAAGTGGATAATCTTTGGTGAGTGGATAACTCTCACTACATTTCCATAGCAGAAACCAATTGCAGAATAATGTGTGAAAATATCGTACAGGTTGTAAATTGTGACAATACCTTTGAGATACAGGGTATTAAAGTTAGCAATTTAGTAGTAGAGGTCTTGTTAGCCCTTTCATAAACAGGGGGTCAAACCGGTAATATAATGGGTTAACATTTTCTCAAAAAACGTTTTCTCCAAAAAACTTAGTTTCATCCCATTAAATGACCATTATAGGCCATAGTTAGGGCAAAATTATATACAGAAAAGATATTGTGCTATTTATTCTAAACAAAAAATGTTTATATTAAATTAAAAAAAAAATAAATGGTTATAAAAAATTAAACTGAAAAGTGAAATGCGCATTGTCGGTTTGCACGCTATCAATGCAATTTTTACACACATGTGATTTTGTATTGTCAGTCTGTCAGAAACTGCCGGGGGAGCGAATAAAATAAATGCTTTCGGGAATTCGGGTGGTCTACTTTACTTACATACATATGCATGTACATATAAGTATGTTCTATATATCATTCAAGATCATTGGGAAAAGATTTCGAAAGTTATCGCTGATTTGTTTGAAATTGATGAAAACGTATATCCAATGCTCGAAATTTTAAAATTTTTGAGCAAAGCAAACGATAACTCGATTCGGCTTAGGGTTTGCAAATAATCACAGATTTTCATAATCCCGATTACGTTTAAAAAATATGCAATTAATCGCGATTATCGGTTAATCTCGATTAATCAAGAAAATATACTATTATAATTTTTCTAAAACTAAAATAAATTGCGTCATGAGTTTTAGTCGAACTGTTTGGGTTTAGCCAAATAAATTCAATTATTTTGTCTTGAGTTCGCATTTTAATTGAATTTTTCAATTAAATTATATTTATATTTTGAGAAAATTGTAAAGCATGTAAAACGAAGTACGTAAATCAGAACTTATGAGTATCAAAAAGAATACAAATTGTGGGAAATCAATCTTTTATATTTCTATTTTCTTAATTGATTTTTTATTAAATTTTGTATCCATATTTGATGAATTTATACCATAATTAATGAACAAGTTAATATAAAACAGTGTTTTTTGTATTGTTCTTTTATACGAAGAAGCCTACGTATCTACCAACCTCATAAAAATAACGTTTGTATCAGTTATA